>OZ022498.1:49501623-50804123 GCA_963989385.1 Ctena decussata | reverse complement strand
CATCAAAAACTACTATTATACCAAATATCAGCTTCCTATTTTAAGCAATTCAGAAGTTGGAAAAATGCCAAATTCAAACAAGGGCTGTAACTCCATCAAAATACGGAATTCTCCCAAAAGTTAATCAGGTAATGTACGCTTCATATCTGATCAGTATACAAAATATCAAGGCCATAACTGAAACACTTTTTGAGATATCTTGCTAACAAGACATCCATCTCATGTTTTTGAATTGGCTTAACTCCAAAATGAGGCATGGCTTGGAAAAACAAGAGGGCCATGATGGCCCTGGATCGCTCACCTGAGTATCCTGTGAACTTTACCTCAGAGACATCCATACATATGACAGACAGAGTTTCACAAAGATTCAATGGAAAATGAACCCTTTATTGTGTACCTTAGGTTTTTATGATTAAACCTAATGACCTTGTTTTTGACCCCACATGACCCAGTTTCAAACCTGGTTGGTTGGTTGGTTGATTTGATGCTTAACGTCCACGGTAAACAACTAAGGTCATGTCGGGACGGTCAGTTAACCTAACCACACTATTCCTGGGCAGGCTTAGACCTCCTAAGCGGTTAACCAGTACTAAGTGCACATACTTTCGCCAGTAACTGACAACTGCCCTTCTTGAATCAGCGGAAGGAGTTTCAAACCTGGTCTAGATTTCTTGGATATAAACATTCTGACAAAGTTTCATGAATATCAGATCAAAAGTGTGCCCTCTAGATTGTAAACAATGTTTTTCTAATGTTTGACCAAGTGACCTAGTTTTTGACCCGACATGATCAAGTTGCACCCTTGGTCCAGATTTGTTGGAGATAAACATTTTGACAAACTTTCATGAAGATTAGAACAAAACTGTGTCCTCTAAAGGGTTCACATGGTTGTTCTAAGAACTGATCTCGTGACTTAGTTTTTGATCTGACATGGCCCAGTTTCAAATCAGGTCTAGATTTCATAAAAATAAACATTCTGACAAAGTTTCATGTAGATTATATCATAACTGTGCCCTCAAGAGTGTACACAACATTGTTCTAAGTTTTGACCTTGTGACCTAGATTCTGACCCAACAAGAATCAGATTCCATCTTGGTCTAGATTTCATAAAGATAAACATTCTGACAAAGTTTCATGAATATTGGATCATAACTGTGCCCTCTAGAGTGTGCACAGGGTTTTTCTAATATTTGACCTAGTGACCTAGTTTTTGACCCCACATGACCCAGTTTCAAAGCTGGTCCAAATTTTATCAAGATAAACATTGTGACCAAGTTTCATGATGATTGGATCGTAACTGTTCCCTCTGAGTCATTCTAAGATTTGTTTCTATTTTTAGCTCTGGTGGCCATTTTGTTCAGCGGAGTGGAACCGTTTTAGCAATTTTTGTTCAGAACCATGAGTCAAACACTTCTGTGAAATTATTTTGAAATCGAGCCATTGGCTTCAGAGGAGCTGTCATTTTTTAGCTCTGGTGGCCATTTTGTTCAGCGGAGCTGAACCACTTTAGCAATTTTGGTAGAGGGTCTCCTAAGGAACATTTCTGTGAAATTATTTCAAAATCTTCCCAGCAGTTTTGGAGGCAAAGTCGTTTTTTCTCTGGCGGCAATTTCGTTCAGCGGAGCGGAACTGTTTTAGCAAATTTGGTAGAGGGTCTCCTAAGGAACATGTCTGAGAAATTGTTTCAAAATCTGCCAAGCAGTTTTGGAGGAGAAGTCGTTTGAGGGTTTTTCTATTCTTAGCTCTGGTGGCCATTTTGTTCAGCGGAGCGGAACTATTTGAGCAATTTTGGTAGAGGGTCTCCTAAGAATCATTTCTGTGAAATTATTTCAAAATCTGCCCAGCAGTTTTGGAGGCGAAGTCGTATGAAGGTTTTTCTATTTTTAGCTCTGGCAGCCATTTTGTTCAGCGGAGCAATACCGTTTGAGCAATTTTGGTACAGGGTCTCCTTAGGAACATTACTGTGAAGTTATTTCAAAATCTGCCCAGCAGTTTTGGAAGAGAAGTTGTTTAAAGGGTTTTCTATTTTTACCTCTGATGGCCATTTTGTTCAGCAGAGCGGAACCGTTTGAGCAAATTTGGTAAAGGGTCTCCTAAGAAACATTTCTGAGAAATTATTTCAAAATCTGCCCAGCAGTTTTGGAGGCGAAGTTGTTTAAAGATTTTTCTATTTTTAGCTCTGGCGGCCATTTTGTTCAGTTGAGCGGAACCGTTTGAGCAATTTTGGTAGAGGGCCTCCTAAGGAACATTTCTGTGAAATTATTTCAAAATCTGCCCTGCAGTTTTGGAAAAGAAGTGGTTTAAAGGTTTTTCTATTTTTAGCTCTGGCAGCCATATTGTTCAGTGGAGCAGAACCGTTTGAGCAATTTTGGTAGAAAGTCCCCCAAGGAACATTTCTGTGAAATTATGTCAAAATCCGTCCAGCAGTTTTGGAGGAGAAGTCGTTTAAAGCAAAAGCTGACGCGGGACGACGGACAAAGACTGATCACAATACCTCACCTTGAGCACTTCGTGCTAAGGTGAGCTAAAAAGACAATAGATGTCAGTTATTTTTCCATGAGGAATCCATATAAAATTTCTAAACCCTATGCTCAAGGGTTCTGGAACACAGTCGCTGCATAAGTATTGAACATCCAGGGAAGTAACTCCATTATTGAAGAATGCATCATTACCTAACCTGTACTAAAGTATTTAACTCATCAAGGACTACTACTATACCAAAAATCAGCTTCCTAGCTTACGCTGTTCAAAAGTTGGAAAAATGCCAAATTTGAACAAGGACCATAACTCCATCAAAACTTTAATGAAATTCTCCCGAAAGTTGATCAGGTAAATCTACTCTTCATACCCAATCAGTGTACCAAATATCAAGGCAATAGCTCAAATACTTTTTGAGATATCTTGCTAACAAGATTCATCTCATTTGTCTAAAAGGGGCATAACTCCAAAATGGGGCATAATTCATAAAAGAAAAAATATGTGTCAGCTACTTTTCCATGAGGTTTCCATATATAAAATTTTTAGCCCCTATGCCCAGTGGTTCTGGAACTCAGAAGCTGCATAAGTACTGAACATCAGGGGAAGTAACTCCATTATTGATAGATGCAGAGTTACCTAGCCTGTACTTAAGTATTTAACTCATCAAGAACTACTATTATACCAAAAATCAGCTTCCTAGTTTATGCGGTTCAAAAGTTGGAAAAATGCCAAATTCAAACAAGGGCCATAACTCCATCAAAATTTTACGGAATTCTCCAAAAAGTTAATCAGGAAATCTACTCCTCATACTGAGTCGGTGTACCAAATATCAAGGCCATAGCTCAAATGCTTTTTGAGATATCTTGCTAACAAGATAGTCATCTCATTTTTCTTAAGGAGCATAACTCCAAAATTGGGCATAATTTGGAAAAGAAAAAACATATGTGGTCAGCTAATTTTCCATCAGGAATCCATATATCAAATTTCAAGACCCTAGCTGGCAGGGTTTCAAAATTACAGCAAGCATGAAAAAGTGTGACGCACGGATGGATGGACGGACAAGCCAAAAGCAATATGCCCCACCAACTTTTTCAAAGTTGGGGGCATAATTATGACATCAATTAGTTCCAGCTATGATGCAATGTAGACAATGTGACATCAACTAATTCTAGAAGTGATGCAATACAGACATTGTGACATCATCTACTTCAAGTCATGATACAATGCAGACATTGTGTCATTACTTGAATTAGATGATGCAATGTATCATTGTGACATTATCTAGTTCCTGTAATGATGCAATGCAATGCAGACATTGCAACATCATCTAGATCCAATAATGTTACAATGCAGACACTGAGACATCATCTAGTCTCAGAAATGACATACTGTTGACATTGTGACATTATCTATTTCCAGCAATGACGCAATGCAATGCAGTAATTGTTACATCATCTAAAACCCAAAATGAAAAAATGTAGACTATGTGTCCTTATCTAGTTCTAGTAATAATACAATGGAGACTTTGTGACATCTATACTTAGTACATTTAAAACGCAACATTTTTGGTTTTACATCTTTGCGTGATGGATAATATTTTGACCAAAAATAGCATGTAAATGTATGTCAGGCAACTGTATCTTTATGTTCTGACATAAAATATCCTCACATGTACTCATAGTGCAGTGGATAATCACTCGGTATGAAAATCAAGATTTACTCTTTCGCGTATCATGTAAACACCTATAAACATTTAGTCAACACTACTGGATAGTCCGTAGATCAGCATTAAAGAAAAACAACAAATAACAAATGAATTGCAACAAACAAAACTCTTTGTCATGGTTAACACTTAAAAAAATCGTCTCCAGATTGCCAGTTCATAGAGTTCGAACTTTGAGCTACTGGGATGGGTAAGATGCCATATGGCCACATTTTTTAGACAATAGATGCCCTTTCTACTGATCAGTACCCTTAAAGATCGACAAAAAACCGATTCAGTCAAGAGAATGTGTCCATAGACAAGACAGATTAGTCATTGTCATTTATTATAACACAGATGCTTTCGACACGCTGATGCTGTCAAGCAGACATTTGGGACTCGTGTGACTATTTTTCTTTGGTAAGCGGAAAGAAATTTGGAGAAATAGAAAGTTTTAGGAGTTTTAAACTTTTGTGCTCTTTGCCCATAACTTGTGATGCATTTCTTTTTACGGACGGTATACAATTGCAATATCGGCGTTAAATGTTTTGAAGAGAAAGATTGTAAACAATCTTACACATAACTTATGCCACTTTCTCTTTCTCACACCAAAATGACATCAGTATGCCAGAATGACCAGCTTTGCCATTTGATTGGTAATCAAAACGACAAGTCTCAGATGAACAGAAACATGGCGTTTTAGGGTATACTGAATCAACTTCAATTATTGCAAAAGCTTTGGTAAAGGTTTAATCCAGAAATGGAACACAATTCCACAGCATTTGATGAATAAAACATCAGTGAGTGTGCCGCAGCAAGGCCCATGCGTTACGATTTGATCTTGTGAATTTTAATTTTAGGGGTAAGGCTCCACGATGGACGTAAACTTAATGGAATACACCATAAAATGCCATGAAATTTAGCAAAATGACAGAAAATATGTAAATCTAAATATCTCTTGCGTTTCAAATATTTGTCTTAAAAATTCAAAAAGATATTTCCGAAAAACTAAGTGTTGCGTTTTTAAATGTACTGAGTATAGTTCCAGTAATGAAGCTATGCACACATTGTGACATCATCTAATTCCAGTAATGATACATGCAGACATTGTGACATAATCTAGTTCTAATAATGGTGCAATTCAGACATCGTGGCATCACTTAAAACCAGTAATGAAGCTATGCACACATTGTGACATCATCTAATTCCAGTAATGATACATGCAGACATTGTGACATAATCTAGTTCTAATAATGGTGCAATTCAGACATCGTGGCATCACTTAAAACCCAAAATGAAAAAATGTAGATTATGTGTCCTTATCTAGTCCTAGTAATAATACAATGTAGACAGTGTTGCATCTAGTTCCAGTAATGAAGCAATGTACGCATTGTGACATCATCTAAATCAAGTAATGATACATATAGACATTGTGACATCATCTAGTCTAGTAATGGTGCAATGCAGACATTGTGACATCATCCAGTTCCTGTCATGATGCAATGTAGGCACTGTGACATCATCTAGGTCTAGTAATGATGCAATGCAGACAATGTGACATCAACTAGTTCCAGTACTGATGTAATTCAGACATTGTGATGTCATCTCGTTCCAGTTATGATGCAATGCAGATAAAAGTGACATCATCTAGTTCCAGTGATGATAGAATGCAGGGCGAACATGATTACAACTTCTAGTTCTAGTTATGATGCAATGCAGACTTTGTGACATCTAGTTTATGCTGTGATGTAATGCAGACATTATGACATTATCTTGTTAAAGCAATAATGCAAAGCAGAGACTGTGACATTATCTAGATACAGCAATAATGCAATGCAGACCCTGTGACATCACCTAGTTGTAGCAATGATGCATTGCAAAATTATCTTGTTAGAGCAATGATTAATGCAGACATTTGGACATCATCTAGTTTGAGTTCTGATGCAATGTAGGCATTGTGACTTTTTCTAGTTCTAGTAGTGATGCAATGCCAATGTTGTGACATCACCTAGTTCCAGCAATGATGCAATGCAGGGGCCACCAGTTGAAGAAACTTGGTATACAACCACAAGTCAATGCTAAAAACCAGATTTCAAACACCTATGCATAGCAGTTCTTGAGAAGATGATTTTTAAGTATAATTTATTTTTAAACCCAAGACCCCCTCAGGTAGGGCTGTTTAAACCTTGAGGTGGCCATTTGAAAAGAACTTAGAAAAAGTCCACCAAGCAATGCTTCACATCTGAGCCTGTGGTTCTGAAGAGGATTTTTTTTTTTGAATATCTGTATTTCTATGGTTCCAACCCTGGACCCCCTGGGGTTTGACCATTTTGGACCCTGGGACAGCCATTTGAAAAGGACCACTAGGCTCTGCTACATACCAATTTCAAGCATCTGAGCCAAGTGGTTCTGAAGAAAAAGATATTTAATATTTTCTATGTATTTCTAGGGTTCAAATCCAGGACCCCATGGGTAAGGCAATTTTGGACCTGGGGCCTACCATTTGAACAAACTTGGTAAAGGACCACAAGGCTCTGCTACATACCAAATTTCAAGCAGTATTATCTGAGCCAAGTGGTTCTGAGGGAAAAGATATTTTAATATTTTCTATGAATTTCTATGGTTCAAATCCAGGACCCCCTGGGGCAAGGCCATTTTGGACCCAGGGGACACCATGGACCCAGGGGACACCATTTGAACAAACTTGGTAAAGGACCACTAGGCAATGCTACAAACCAAATTTCAAGCATCTGAGCCTAGCATTTCTGGAGAAGAAGATTTTTAAGTATATTTTATTTTCGAACCCAAGACCCCCACCTTGAGGCCATTTTGGACCCCAGGGCCACTATTAACTTGGTAGAAGTTCACCAGACAATGCTTCATACCAAATACCAAATCCCTAGACCTAGCAGTTTCACAGAACATGTCCTTTACAGAAAACTGTTGACGATGCATGATGCACGACGCACAATGCATGATGGACAACGGACAATGACTGATCACAATAGCTAACCTTGAGCTAATGGCTCAGGTGAGCTAAAAAGGGAATCTAGAAATTGAAAAGAGAAGACTGATTAGTTTGCACAAATACACAGGCTGATTTTAGTGCTCACTTAATGTGCACAACTTAGGGTTCCATTATATGAGGTGCAATTCAATTTTTATCTTACCATATGCACAGTCATTTGGGTCTGACTTTCCTGTGCCACGAGTGACACCCCAGTAAGGACAAGACTCGCAGTTGTTAGTATCAGCTGAGTAATATGTTCCAAAAGGACAAGGCTCACAGTTAAATGGTCCAGAATACCGGTGGCCACTAGGGCATTCAGAACGGGCTGCAAAAAGGAGGAAAAACTGTGTAAGCATGAAAAGTAAAAACTTTAACACTTAAAGTGCCAAAAAATGAAAACAAGCAAATTTACAAACATTGTAGATGCAGATAAGGTGGCTCATGAGGTGGATCAACACTGTTTGCTCTCTATTCTTTGAATTCTCAATATAATATAGCTTGGATGAAAGCTTATTTTAAAGTTTGCAGACATAAATTTTGTTGTCTACTTTTTGGTTCTTAAGGGTTAGAGCCCTTGATATAAATGTGTCATACCCTGTTTATATAATAACATTTAGACAAGAATTTTTATTCCAAATTAAAAAGTTAACCTGGAGCAAACTACACCAGCTTACCCACTAGGAGTGAAACAAAGATAATATTTTAACTAGAAATGTTTTTCAGAGAAAAACTGATGTCCTTGAAAATGAGGTCAAGGTCACCAAAATCTAATCAGCTCTTAAACTTGTCCCAATGATGTATCCATGCAAGTTTAGTGAAATTCCATCCATTGGTTCAAGAGATATCGTGCATACAAGAATCTGTCACGCCGACGCACCAGGATCCGCACTGAAAACAATATGTCCCCCCTCACCTTTGGTGGGGGGGACATAATTTGAATTAAATTGCTGTATAAACAGAGAACCGAAGTGAATTCGGAACAAATGTTATGAATAGACTAACTCTTGCATGCTATGGTTAGTATGTTAACATCATGAGCATGCGGTATTTTCGTGAAATTCTTTAGATTCTGATAGGGAAATGTCCCTTTCAAAACCAGTTAGAAAAAGTGATTGTGGCTTACTTAACTGGGACACGTGAAGAGATTTGGGCACTTATAAGGGTGTGGTCATTTTCTTTGTTAATGGACGGCTCTCTTACTTGAGGACTCATCTTGCTGATGTGCCACGCTGATTTCACCCGAAAATGATATTTGTATGAGTGAAAATTCAAAATTCTTTTGTATAAGTAGCCTACAGGGGCTGTATTTATAAAATGACTTAAGTGGTTGCTATACTGTTGCTAAGGCTTAATTTCTATAAAGGAGATTTGCTACAACTACGAAATTCGCTCTGGAGGAACAGTCTTTTTCAGAGTTGTAGGGAATCTCCTTCATAGAAATTTAGCCTTAGCAACAGCATAGCAACCACTTAAGTAGTTTTATAAATACAGCCCCTGATTTCCAGTGAGTCATGCCTTTTCTGAAGTCGCCAGTGTTGGTGGTATGCATGTAAAGAGACAATGGGGTTTGCTCCAGTTTACCTTTCTGCGGAACAAGTTGTTATAAATCAAAATAGGGTATCTCTGAAACAAGGGGCACACCCACACCATAATGGTATTAAAATGCAGGTACAGGTACAGAAAAGACTGGGTAAATACCAGAGACCAAGATCAGACTCATACTTTAAGAGCACTCTGCTCTGTTTGATATGCTTGATATGCCACCTGCAAGGCTCTGACACCTGAAATTTGGATATATCATCAGAGGGATTGAGAAAGATTCTATTAACACACACAAAAAAACAACTAGACAATCACTCAAGGTGATGAATGCCCCCGCCATATGCTCATAGGTGAGCAATGTGTTAGACATATTTGTGTTAAGTTGTATCAAAATCGATCCATAAATAAAGAGGGATGACAAAGACTTTTTTTCTTCTAAAAATAGCAACTGTGACATTCACCTTGCCTCTTAAATGTTGGATCCCAGATATTGTCACACATAACATTTTTGTGAAGTTATATCAAAATTTGTCAATAAATAAAGGTGCTAGAGGGATGACAAAGTTGTTTTTAAAAATAGCAACTGTGACCTTGACCTTGATTCTACAATGCTGAAATGCAAACTTATCAAAGATATTGTCAAACTTAATGTTTGTGTGCAGTTATATCAAAATCAGGTCACAAATAAAGGCACTAGAACTTTGACAAAGTGATATGTAAAATAGCATCCTTGATCTTGGCCTTGGAGGTCTGAAATGTTAACTTGTTCCACTGCTTAATAGTTGTGTGAAGTCATATCAAAATTGGTCCATTCAAAAGGTGCTGGAGGGATGACAAAGTAATTTCTGAAAATAGCAACAGTGACCTTCACCCTAAAATTCTTATTGCAAGCTTATCCAAGATATTGTCACACTAAACATTTGGGTGATCTTATATCAAAATCTGTCAACAAATAAAGGGACTTCAGCGATGACAAAGTTTTTCTAAACAAAGCAACTATTCCTTGACCTTGGACCTACACTGCTAGAATGTGAACTTGTCCAAAAAATTGTCAAACATGACATCTGTGTAAAGTTATACCAAAATCAGTCTATAAATAAAAGGGCTAGAGCGATAACAAAGATTTTCTAAAAAATAGCAACTGTGACCATGACCATAGCCCTACCAACCTGAAACCCAAACCTGAACTCAAAATAGCTGTGATTTTATATCAAATTCCGCCAATAAGTGAGAGTGAAGAAAAAAGTTGAGTTTGTACAAAAAGCACAGAAGTATGGTCAAAATATGTATGTCATTTATAGAGACATACTTCTGCAATAATGCCCTGGACCAAAGCTCTGTTTCTTTTATGCACATGTTAAATGCATATCTGAACTGTATTGCATGCATCGAACATTGAAGGAGGAGATGACATGAACAATATTACAAAGTGTGAAATATGTACAAAATACATATGAGCCACAACACGACAAAACCAACAATGTGGTTGTGCACCCAGCACAGATTTAGATCAGCCTGGGCATTTGCCCTGTTTGGTCAGACTGATTGTTAAGTGCTCAAAGGGTAGCTAAGGGTCTAAGCTACCTCCATGTGGACAGTGAAGACTCTGATCAGACTGGGCAGATGCCCAGGCTGATCTGAGTCTGCGCTGGGCGCACAACCACATTGTTGATTTTGTCATGTCGCTGCTCATATATGTCATTTAAGGGGACATAATTCTGTAATAATGACCTGGATCAAAGTTCTGTTTGCTTTATGCACATGATCAATGCCTGTTTGAACTGTGTTGAATGTTTCAAATCCCTGCATCAAATACTGGAGGAGGAGTTGCGGAGACACGAACAGTACTACAAAGTGTGACAGACATAGGTACGTATAGATGTAGGTACAGACATACTGACAAGGGTAAAACTATATGCCCCTCCCTACCTCGTGGCAGGGGTATAAAAGAAAATGTTATGAAATAAAGCAAAAGGACATGCAGGACTCTGCAATGCGGCTGCTGCACTCTTTACACTTCAAGCTTTAAAAATGAAAACAGTTGAATCTGCAAACAGTGTTTATAAAGATGAGGCAGCTCAAAATGAGCTGCTACATCTGGATCTACCCTGCTTGCCATCTAGTCTTTGAATTCTTAATATAGTATAGCTTAAAATTTGGCAGACATAAATTTTGTCATCTACTTATTTTGGCACTCAACACTGGCACAGGTAGCTTTAATCCAATAAAAGCATAGCAAGCGACTGTGTGATCACACTGGTCTAGCATTCAACACAGGCAACGAAGACAACGTACATGCCAACAAAGATTTCTGACCATGAAACTCAATTTGTTTTGCATACTACTTAATATCAATTGTAATTATCATTCTTACTGACCCGACAGTTTGTTTGACATCTAAGTTAGACCAGTTTTTTTAACAAATGCAGCCTGGTATAAGTGCAGTGCACAAAATAAGTTTCTTCCCCAATTTGTTGTCATGGTCGTTGTACAACGCATGGTCATTGTACAACGACCATGACAAGGAACTGGTGAAGAAACTTTAATTTTTGCACTGTATTTTTACCAGACGGAATTTATTCGAAGAACTGGTCTGACTAAGAAGCGAAACAAACTGTCGGGTCCGTAAGAATGATGATTTGAATTTACATTAAGTAGTATGCGAAAATCGAGTTTTATGGTCAGAAATTTTCGTACGCATGTACGTTGTCTTCGTTGCCTGTGTTAAATGCCACCAGACCAGTGTGGTGATTACCTCACCACTGCAAACAAATTCACTCATCAGTTTTTTTTTATTGATTTATTCTATTTGCTTTTTTACCCCACAGGAGGGGCAGCCAAACCCCATTGTAGCACTCTGAATATATATACTTTCAATGAGTTCATACATGTGTGTAGCCATGACATAGGGGCAGGTAACTCTATTTGTGTGAAGTTTCACCTCTATATTCCACACAGAAAAGGAACAAGGGGACCAATCCCACTTTTCAGACATTGGCAAGTGCCATAAGGAATAATCAATTAAAATCCATGAATAAATATTCATGTTTTATGAGCAAACAAAATGCTGATGGATGGAAATAAATACGATGAATGAATGAATGAACTGACACATGGACAGCCAACATGAAAGCGTAATATCCTGCCACTAACGTTTGGCAGGGTATAAAAACTTAAAGGAAAACACTCACTAAAATGCATGTTGGACTCAAATTGAAGAGTTTAATATAACATGAAATTTGCCGTAAATTTCATGAAAATCGGACTTAAATTTAGAAAGATATGACACTTTATAGATATTAAAATGTTGAGCTGGGAACCAGAAAATCTCTGAGTTAATGACGTCATAAATTCACAGTCAAAAATGAAAATCCTAAATAACTTTAGTTTGAACAAATTGTAGTTGAATGAAATGCATAAATCTATAGTTTACTTCATAACGAAACGATTCAAATTAAAAAGATACAGTAAAAGAAAGCAATTTATGCACTTATTTTAGATTAAAATATTTATCACGTGACAGGAACTTCCAAGATGGAGGCCTCCGAGACCGCCATTTTGTTTTTTTTAAAATCTTCGTACCTTTCTTATTTTAAGACTAATTTAGTATGTTCATATTTTAGTGATAGTTTTCCTTTAATCTTGTCAATCATTCAAAAATATATATACATGTTTAACAACATATCTGAACCTTATAAGCCCCCTAAGCCATACATGAAGGGGCATAAAATGTAAAAATTCATTCAAGTAAACTGTTTTGATTGTAGAAAAATGTTATAAAATTAGGTTATAAGCCTTGGCAGTTATTTTTTTTCCATGTCATTGAGCCTAACATAAAATGGAAGGGCACAGTTTTGTACGACCTTGCGAGCTTACAAAGTACCCTTAGATTTTTACATTGAAGTCCCAATTATAACTTACAGTCAATTCTTAATGCTGAAGGAACTAATAACAAAAAGATAGTTGAATTTGCAAACATCGTAGATCCAGATGAGACGGCTCATAATGAGTTGCCTCATCTGGAGTGCTAAAAACAAAAAATAGTCAGATTTGCAAACATTGTAGATCCAGAGGAGGTGGCACATGATCTATCCTGCTTGCCCTCTAGGGTGTAGTCAGGTAACTTCGGACAACTGGTGAATTCGGACATACCATTGCAAACAGTGAAAACCCAGATGAGACGGCTCATCATGAATTTACCTCTGTCCGAAGTAATCCGACTAGTACCCTAGTCTTTAAATTCTCAATATGAAATGATATAGCTTGAAAAGAATATTTTTTTCTTAAATTTTGTAGACCTAAATTTTGTTGTCCGCTTTTAAAGCGCTTTCCAAGTTAAGGTGTATAGATACACCCGGTCCTTGGTTTGGCCACCATTTTTTCAAGGGAGAAAACATGGTATTTGCTCTCCTGGTTGATGACTCTCTTCACCCAGCCAGGCCACTCTGAAAGGACTGGCTCTTTACAAAGAGAGGGCGTTAAATCACTCACCCTACCATAAAAAATCCAAAAATTAGAAGAACACCCAAAAATAGCTACCGTAATTGTCCTAACATTTAAAAACAGTTTGACTTTACAATGAAGTAATATATCCAAAAGGTAAACACTGTATCTTCTGATCATACAGCTCCTTTAGGAACAGTCTGATCTGGACTGCACTGTTTGAGGAGACCTATCTGTCCCAATACTTAGAATTTTTAGAATAATCAGAGCTCTAGATAAGAGGGGTATTTGATGATAATTGAGGGATAATTTTTTTTATTTCTCATTGAAACCATATGTTGTGACCCCTCATCTGAACCATCTCGTCGAGACGGTTCAGATGAGGGGTCACAACATATGTTTTTATGCAGAATTAGCAAAAACTATCCCTAATTATCACCCAATACTCCCTCTTATCTAGAGCTCTGATAATCTAACTGTACAAAGCCAGAACCATTTGTACATATTTAAAAGGGCTCATTTGTGGCCAGGATTCATTGAACCAAACTCAGTCAAAATTTGGTCATCCATTCATGAGAAATTTTGTGGGCCATTATAAGCTAATTGTGCACCACACAAAAATCAATTGCACAAACCAGAAGGATTTTGATGTAAGGATCCTTTTGGCCAAGTTTGATCAAAATCTTTTTGGTGTTTCTTGAGATGTTGTTAGTTGATAAAAAAAACAAACCTAGTAATATAAGATAATAATCACTAATATACGGTACTTCATTCTGATGCTCCAAAACTAATTTGAGCCAAATATATACGCAGCATCAATGAAAACGAACCAGTCTTACAATGTTTTTTGAATTCAATGACCATACTATATCAACAGGGTAGAGTTATCATATCAAACCATCTTGTCGTTATGCCTAAAGTACGGTGTTAGTATGTGACGTAACATACGCTCTGAAATCAAGAAGAACAGAATTCCAGCATAATTTCACACGTCAGAAATTCTTCAATGATGTTACTGCCGAATGTAACAAAGTGACTTGGATTCGAACATCACTATACTGTCACGTTCATCAAACAATAGACAGACAAAATAAACTTACAGTAAACATGTTTCTTTGTTGCAACCCCAGATGCTTAGATAAGTAGTAAAAACTGAATGTCAGAAGTTTTGTGTGGCAAACGTCAATCATTACCCAGTACGAGCATGACATTACATGTAAATCGTCACCCTTATTTGCAAAACCGCGTTATAATTCCATGGAGGAAAAGTGGTTGTATGTCAAGAGACCCTTGACTAAACAATTGTTTTTGCAAACAAGTGTCTGGCAGAACGCGAAATATGGATTTATTACACCTTAAATGTGTCATTTGGTATCGACAGTTTTCAAAAACGTCAGTATTGACGTCACGCTTGACAGCGCAGACTGATGAATGAAATTTCATTTGTAAACACCTTTCTAAATATCAGAGGATAAAGATTTACTTAACTGTATAATCCATAACACTAAACATAAAACGAATATAATCACAGGGTATAATCGATTCCGCTAATTTTTGCTTCCTGCAGAGACTGTACATCATATTTGGCTTCCGCCGAGACTGTCCGCGCTCTTTTGCTTCCTGCCGAGACTTCTGTACATGATAAATGGCTTCCTGCAGAGACTGTCCGTGTGATTCTGCTTCCTGCCAAGGCTCTCGACAGGAAGCAGAATCACGCAGACAGTCTCAGCAGGAAGCCAATTTTCGAGGACAGTAGTCTCTGCAGGAAGCAAGAGTTCATGGACAGTCTCGGTAGAAGCCAAATATGATGTACAGTCTCTGCAGGAAGCGAAAATTAGCGGAATCGATTATACCCTGTGATAATGTGCCATAAGTTCCAAACTTTCATTGACGCTGAGTATATTATGTTGTTCAGAAAGTTATTTAGTAATGGCAATCAAATGGATAGTCCACTTGGATAAATCTGGAAGAGCTCAATGCTGGATCTTTGTGACCAAATCTGGTCCAAATCCATTCAGTGATTCTTCGTTGAGATGTTTTAGTTTGAGCAAATGAAGCTTGGCTACTTTGCTCACATAACAATCTTTGTTTTGAAATTTTGAGAACCTAGGTCTCCAACATGTTCCAAACCACATTTGAGGCTGTTTTGAAGAAAAAGGTGTTTGCTATTTTACTTTTTTCATTAAAAGTAGCCATCTTGGTTGATCTATTTGCATGAATTTGAAAGAGCCAAAACATGTAAGGATCATTCAGACCACATTTGGTCCAAATCTTTATGTGGTTCTTGAGCTGTTGTATTTGAGAAAAATCACACTTGCGCATGCAAGTCAGTGTGTCCTAATTTCACTAAAGATTTCATTTTGATCAATTTCATACTTTTGTAAACCTAGGCTCCTGTGCTGTTCCATACCAGATCTGAGCAGAACACACCCAGCAGTTTTTGAGAAAAAAAAAGAGACTTTTGTGCTGTTTCAGTAATATGACGCTTCATCTGAGATGGTTAAAAAATTCATACAAATACAATCAAAACTCTGCATGTTGGGACAGCTGGTAAGAGCAAACGTACAGTGCAGACCCAGATCAGACTGCTCCTTAGGAGCAGTCTGATTTCGGTTGGCACTGTTTGCCATTCCATCTGTGTCATTTGGACACATGACTTCATTGTGAAACCAATCTGCTTCTTTAAAGGGCAATTTCGGATATGAATTTAGGTGTCCTGGGGTAGTATTTATAAAACCACTTAAGCTGTTGCTATGTTGTTGCTAAGGCCAAATTTCTATGAAGGAGATTCCCTATAACTATCTTTTTCAGACTGTTCCTCCAGATAGTTGTAGGGAATTGCCTTCATAGAAATTCAGCCTTAGCAACAGCATAGCAACCACTTAAGTGGTTTTATAAATACAGTGTCTTGGATGTTTTTATTTTTACAGTACGATAAAAGCTAGATATTTAGTTTTGACAGTTCACTTGTGTCTGGTAAAAATGGTTTACAGTAATTATCATGGAATCAAACAGATTTATTAAGGTGAATAGCAACACTTCTAAGGCAGGTAATTCTTACAAATAAGACTGTCTTCCATTTTATCAGGAGCTTCTCCTAAAAGAAAAGAATTTCTCCCTCAAGGACAAATTCTTTCTTTTAAGAGAAATCTCCATTTTGGAAGGATTTCCCCAACCAGGAAAGCAACCAGCAAGTCCCTCAGTAAAAGAGGCATAAAAATATATCAGTGTATCCTATCCATTGACTTTGAGGTCATCAAAATACTTACGGCATGACACTGGCTGGGTCTGAGGCCAGTCTCCTTCCCCATTCTTATTCATCAGATTCTTGTAGCAATTTCGTTTTTTATGCTGTTCATAATCTGAGGGTATGTCACCTGAGCCAGAGCCACTATACCCAGATCCAAAGCCACTATGTCCGAAGCCAGGGTAACCAGAGCCAGCGTAAGAGCCTGAGGACATATAGCCTGGGTAAGACCCTGAGAAGAAGCCTGAGGACATAGAGCTTGGGTAAGACCCTGAGGACATAGAGCTTGGGTAAGACCCTGAGGGAAAGCCTGAGGACATAGAGCCTGGGTAAGACCCTGGTAAGAAGCCTGAGGACATAGAGCTTGGGTAAGACCCTGAGGGAAAGCCTGAGGACATAGAGCCTGGGTAAGACCCTGGTAAGAAGCCTGAGGACATAGAGCTTGGGTAAGACCCCGAGGGAAAGCCTGAGGACATAGAGCCTGGGTAAGACCCTGGTAAGAAGCCTGAGGACATAGAGCTTGGGTAAGACCCCGAGGGAAAGCCTGAGGACATAGAGCCTGGGTAAGACCCTGGTAAGAAGCCTGAGGACATAGAGCTTGGGTAAGACCCTGAGGGAAAGCCTGAGGACATAGAGCCTGGGTAAGACCCTGGTAAGAAGCCTGAGGACATAGAGCTTGGGTAAGACCCCGAGGGAAAGCCTGAGGACATAGAGCCTGGGTAAGACCCTGGTAAGAAGCCTGAGGACATAGAGCTTGGGTAAGACCCTGAGGGAAAGCCTGAGGACATAGAGCCTGGGTAAGACCCTGGTAAGAAGCCTGAGGACATAGAGCTTGGGTAAGACCCCGAGGGAAAGCCTGAGGACATAGAGCCTGGGTAAGACCCTGGTAAGAAGCCTGAGGACATAGAGTCAGGGAACCCAGAGCTAGAGAAACTTGAGCTGCTGTCACCACTTGACATTCCACGTTTTCTGCGCATTACACCTTCAGAACCATCAGCAAGGTAATTTTCATCATAATCGTGTATATATAGCTGCATGAAGACAAAATATGGCAGTCTGTCTGAAAAAAAAAATAACACGTCCATGATTAGATCCACTGACTTAAGGTGAATGGGTATACTTTTGGGGAAGCAACTCTGCCATTTTCTTTTACGCCTCCCTTCTCAATGGGGGTCAACTTTTAAGGGAACTATTTTTCTCTTTAGTGAGCAAAATTTTTCCTTTAAGGGTAGACCCCTTTTGTAAAGCCTTCGACCTCAAGGAATAGCATACAAGAAGCTACAAAAATTGTTCACCTCTGGTAAAAATTGCGGAAAAACACAGAGGTGTACTCATTTACCTTAAGAAATACTAATGTTTTCTCACCATGATAGCACATAGATGGTAAGATGATTTAGGGTTTTACTGCCTGTCAACATTAGTTCAGTCATTTCTGACTGATGGGATAATCAGGATAGAAAAATAAAGAGGCTACAGAAAAATCACAAACTTGGCTGGGCTCAAACCTGTTACTCCTGGGTTATAGGTCCATAAGAATTGCAGGTTTGAGTCAGGTCAAGACTGTGGTCCCTATCTGAACTCTGAGTTACTTCCTGTGATCTAATCATCCAACCATCCCCCCCACCCCACCCCACCTTTAGCCTTAAATGACTGGAATACAGTTGAAAAGATGTTAAGGAAGTATTTATCATACAAACATCAAACGTTTTAGCTGATCCTTTCCCTATCATAAATATTATCAGAAATTTTAGGTCTTGAGGTGTGTGTTGCACATGTTTTGTTTATACTTACCTAAGATTAGAGCACTGCACACACCCTCTCAAAACCCAAAATGCTGAACAATTTGAGCCGCGACACGAGAAAACCAACAATGTGGTTGTGCGCCTAGTGCAGTCTTCGCTGTCCGCATGAAGGTAGCTTGGACCCTTAGCTACCCTTTAAGCACTTAGCAAAGAGTCTGATCAGGGTAGATGCCCAGGCTGATCTTAGTCTGCGCTGGGCACACAACCACATTGTTGGTTTCGTCGTGTCGCGGCTCATTTATTAGAGCACTGATATGCAAGTGATCTATGTTCCAATAAACATCCAGCAATTTTTCCATTTACCATATCTATCCTATTAACTACCCCAGGGGTGTTGCATTTTACAAAAGAGGGGTATTATTTACAGCCTAAATGGTACTAAATCAGCCACTGCCAAAATACGTCCCTTCTCAGTACGGATGGGGGTCAACTCTAATAGGAACAAATTCGCTCCGCTAAAAACAGTTCTTTCCTTTAAGTGTAGACCCCATTTCAAAAAGCTACCTTATCCAGAGAAATTAATAGGAATTTATGCAAGCTAACAAGGTATTATTTTCAGAAAAGAAGCAGGGGGTGTTTATTAGAATGGGCATTTAATAGGATTAATATAGTACTTCTTCAGTCAGGAGTTAAGTTTCAGAAATTTACCATAATATTCTGTTATAAGACAGGGTTTGTTCACTTCCAAAACAATTCCAAAAAGAGGGCCATATGGCCCTGAGTTGCTCACTTGAGTGAAAAGGTATAGGGTCAATCAAACATTAAAAGTACCAGAAAGCAAATTTGACCTCTCTCAGGTGACAGTCATGTGACAGTCATGTTGGCCATGAGACAAGAACCATTCCCCTTAACCATGGCACTTTCAACTTTATTACCAAAATCTTCAACAATTTTCAAGAAATCTTACATGAGACCATTTCCCCATATGAAAGCACCATTAAGCAAATTTGACCTCACCTTAAAATAGGCAATGTCAACCCGAGACCATCATTTGAATAAACTTGACAGTACATGAGCACTCAATCCTATATATGACCAAGTATTCAAGTTTCAA
Source organism: Ctena decussata (assembly GCA_963989385.1). Lineage (NCBI taxonomy): Eukaryota > Metazoa > Mollusca > Bivalvia > Lucinida > Lucinidae > Ctena > Ctena decussata. Next base: position 50,784,845 of record OZ022498.1, on the reverse strand, counting down.
TCCATCAGTTCACTGGCCCCAGAGAAGACGATTTTTAAAGGTTTTTACCATATAAAGGTATGGCAGCCATGACAGTCATGTGACCACATCTGTTTTGATACATTTTCCTTCCTCTAGACCCCTGCATGCTCCATACAAAGTTTGATTTCAATTGGCCTGTGGCTTTCCAGGCAATGTTTGAAATTGTTGAAACAAGAGAGACCTTCATTGAAGATTAAAAGAATGACCTTGACCTCTATAGATATAAAATCTTCATTTTGTCATTTAGTTGTATACCAACTTTTATACCAAAAATCTTCTACAGTCTCCAAGAAATCTTTTGCTATAGCATTTTCCATACAAAAGCACCAATAAGAAAATTTGACCTTGCCACAAAAAAGGTCAAGGTCATCATTTGTTTGAACAACTGTGAAAGTACCTGAGTAGTACCTGATAAGGAATGCAAAATTTCAAGGCCATTGGTTGTGCAGAATTTTTTTTTAACATTTTTCCCCCCCATAATATGGGCATGGTGGCCATGATGGTCATGTGACCACATCTATTTTGACATATTTTCATTCCCCTAGACCCCTGCAAGCCCCATATGAAATTTGATTTCAATAGGTGCAGTGGCTTTTAAGGAAGTATCTAAAAATGCTGACATATAAAAGACTTTAGTCAAAGGTCAAAGAATGACCTCTATAGCTCTAAAATTTTCACTTAGTCAACAGTGTACAGGGATTACTCTGACTGACAAACAAAAGGGACCTTGTTAGCTGAAAATTTGCAACATCTGATTAGCCTCCCTATACCTAAATCATGCAAAATTACCCCTTCTTGAGGTAGCACTTTGAAAAACAATGTGATTTTTACCACAAGGGCCGCCGGGCCGGGTAGCGCAATCGGTAGGGCACCTGACTCGTAAGTCAGAGGTCCTGGGTTTGAATCCCGGTCTGGCCATATACTTTCATTTCTCCTTCTGCTGATTCAAGAAGGGTAGTTGTCAGTTACTGGCGAAAGTATGTGCACTTAGTACTGGTTAACCGCTTAGGAGGTCTAAGCCTGCCCAGGAATAGTGTGGTTAGGTTAACTGACCGTCCCGACATGACCTTAGTTGTTTACCGTGGACCTTAAGCATCAAATCAACCAACCAACCAACCAACCACAAGGGCCCATTCTACTGTACCAACTTTTCTACCAAAAACTTCAACAGTTTCCATGAAATCTTTTCGTACAGCATTTTCCCATATAAAAAACACCAGTGAGCTAAATCTGACCTTGTCATAAAAAGGTCAAGGTCAATCCAAGGTCATCATTTGAACAATCTTGGTAGTGCACAAGTATTCAATGGTACAAGGCAGTCGGTCTATGGTTCTGGTTTTACCATATACTGGCATGGTGGCCATGTTGGCTATGTAATATGTAAACCAGAACCATTTGTTTCCCCAGCCCCTAGAGACTATGTATGAAATCTGGTTATAACAGGCCTAGCAGTTTCAGAGGAGAAGTTGTCTGACAATGTAGTCAATGGACAACACAGCCTGCCTATCCTATCAGCTCCCCTGAAGCTGTCACCTCAGGTGAGCTAAAAATCTAGATTCAGCAAACAAGAAGTATCTGAAATTTTGGTATTGTTTTGGAAGAGAGAATCCCATCCGAAAACAAGAGGGCCAAGAGGCCCTGAATCGTTCACCTGAGCAAAAAGATTAAAGGTCAAACTAGGGTCATCATTTGAACAAACCTGATGGTTTGCAACAATTTCCAAATGGAAGAAGATTTTTGAATATTTTTTATGTATTGCTATGGTTCAAACCCAGGACCCCCTTGGGCGGGGCCAGTTTTAGACCCTGGGGCCATCATTTGAATAAACTTGGTAAAGGAGCACTATGCAATGCTACATATTAAATTACAAGCATCTGAGCCAAGTGGATCTGAAGAAGAAGATTTTTGAATATTTTTCTATGTATTTCTATGGTTCGAACCCAGGACCCCCTGGTGCGGGGCCATTTTGGATCCCAGGGCAACCATTAACATAAACTTTGTACTAGTCTACCAGGCAATGCCTCATACCAAATTTCAAGTATCTGAGCCAAGTGGTTCTGAAGAAGAAGATTTTTTAATATTTTTCTATGTATTTCTATGGTTCAAACTTAGGACTCCCTGCTGCTGGGTCATTTTGGACCCTGAGGCCATCATTTGAACATACTTGATAAAGGACTACAAGACAATGCTACACATTAAATTTCAAGCATCTGAGCCAAGTGCTTCTGAAGAAGAAGAGTTTTGAATATTTTCCTATGGTTCACACCCAAGACTCCCTGGGGCGGGGTCATTTTAGACCCTGGGGTCATCATTTGAACAAAGTTGGTAAAAGACCACTAGGCAATGCTACATACCAAATTTCAAGCATCTATGCAAAGTGCTTTTGAAGAAGAAGATTTTTGAATATTTTTCTATGCATTTGTATGGTTCAAACCTAGGACCCCTGCAACGGGGCCATTTTGAACCCTAGGGCCACCATTTGAACAAACTTGGTAAAGGACTACTAGGCAAAGCATCATACCAAATTTCAAGCATCTAAGCCTTGCGGTTCTGGAGTAGAAGATTTTTGAATATTTTTCTTTGCATTTCTATGGTTCAAACCTTGGACTCCCTGCAAAGGGGCCATTTTGGATCCTGGGGCCACCATTTGAACAAACTTGGTAAAGGACTATTAGGCAATGCTACATTTTAAATTTCAAGCATCTCAGCCTATCTGTTCTGAAGAAGAAGATTTTTGAATATAAACTATGTATTTCTATGGTTGAACCCAGGACCCCCTGGTGAGGGGCCATTTTTTTACCCTGGCACCATCATTTGAACAAACTTGGTAAAGAACCAGTAGGCAATGCTACATACCAAATTTCAAGCATCTGAGCCATGCAGTTCTGAAGAAGAAGATTTTTGAATATTTTTCTATCAATTTCTCTGGTTCAAACCTGGGACTCCCTGCCCAGGTTCATTTTGGACCCTGGGGTCACCATTTGAACAAACTTGGTAGAGGACCCCTAGGCAATGCTACAGACCAAATTTCAAGCATCTGAGCCAAGCAGTTCTGGAGAAGGAGATTTTTAAGTATATTTTAGTTTCGAACCCAAGTTCCCTGCCCAAGGGCCATTTTGGACCCTGGGGCCACCATTTGAACAAACTTGGTAATGGTCCACTAGACAATGCTTCATACCAAATATCAAAGCCCTAGGGCTAGTGGTTTCAGAGAAGATGTCATTTAAAGCAAATTGTTGACGCTGCACGACAGACGACGGGCACTGGGTGATCACAATAACTCACCTTGAGCCTATGGCTCAGGTGAGCTAACAATCTGGGGCAGCTTTTGAAGGGGACACACTATCCTATAACCGAACAAGAGGGCCAAGAGGCCCTGAATCGCTCACCTGAGCAAAAAGATTAAAGGTCAAACTAGAGTCATAATTTGAACAAACCTGATAGTTTGCAACCATTTCCAAATGGTTCTAAAGAAGAAGATTTTTGAATGCTTTTCTATGTATTGCTATGGTTCAAATCCTGGACCCCCTGGGGCCGGGCCATTTTGGACCCTGGGGCCATCATTTGAATTATCTTGGAAAAGGACCACTAGGCAATGCTAAAAGCTAAAATTCAAGCGTCTGAGCCAAGTGGTTCTGAAGAAGATGTATGAATCTTTTTCTATGTATTTCTATGGTTCAAACCCAGGACCCCCTTTGGTGGGGCCATTTTTGACCCTGGCACCATCATTTGAACAAATCTGGTAAGGGACCATTTAATTAAGGCAATGCACCATACAAAATTTCAAGCATCTGCACTAAGGGGTTCTGGAAAAGAAGGTTTATAAGTATGTTTTAATTTCGAACACAAGACTCCCCGCCCCAGGGCCATTTGGAATCCCAGGGCCACCATTTACACAAACTTTGTAGGAGTCCACCAGGCAATGCATCATACCAAATTTCAAGCATCTGAGCCAATTGGTTCTGAAGAAGAAGAAGATTTTTTAATAGTTCCTATGTATTTCTATGCCTCAAACTCAGGACTGCCTGCCCCAGGACCATTTTGGACCCTGGGGCCATCATTGAACAAACTTGATAAATTACAACAAGGTAATGCATCATACCAATTTTCAAGCATCTGAGCCAAGTAGTTCTGAAGAAGATGATTTTTGAATATTTTTCTATGTAGTTCTATGGTTCAAACCCAGGACCCCCTGGAACCTGGGGCCACCATTTGAACAAACTTGGTAGAGGGCCACTAGGCAATGCTACATACCAAATTTCAAGCATCTGAGCCATGCAGTTCTGGAGAAGAAGATTTTTAAGTATATTTTAGTTTCGAACCCAAGTCCCCTGCCCAAGGGCCATTTTGGACCCTGAAGCCAACATTTGAACAAACGTGTCAGAGGACCACTAGGCAAAGTAACAACAAACTTGGTAGAGGACCATTAGGCAATGCTACATACCAAATATCAAGCATGTGAGCCATACAGTTCTGGAGAAGAAGAGTTTTAAGTATTTTTTTTAAAGTATTTTTTAGTTTCAAACCAAAGACTCCCTGTCTCAGGGCCTTTTTTGACCCTGGGGCTACCATTTGAATAAACTTGGTAAAGGACTACTAGGCAATGTTACATACCAACAGTGTTTCCCCCAGACTGAAAAAGGGGCAGGGTGCTGCCGAAAAAAAGGGCACTTTTAGCGCGGCGAAGGGCATCTGGAGGGGCAATGGTACTCACGTTGTTCCGCCTTCATCTAAAAATTAACCTCAAAAGTATGACATTTCAGTACAGTAACACTACCATTATGTGTTAATATGTGGTGTAATTCAGCAGTACTGTTCATAGTGTTAGTGTGACCAGTCCATTGTTGAATTACTCAAAAAAATGTTGAATTGCTAAAAAAAAACAATCCCGCATTCTCAAACCACAACTACCTCCCCACCTTTCCCTCACCCTCAATATACACATCCAAAATTGCAACTCGGATGATGGGTCTGATTTGTTCTAGTGATTTTTTATCAAAGCTGATACTTGTTTACACTCAAAATCTGTCTATCTCAAAACCGAGTTTAATTCAACACTTAGATGAACATACCTACCGTGAGACCTTTCTAGAGTAGTTAAATATTAAAAAAGGATTGCGTATTGTTGCATATCTGGGCCAGTAAATTTGTGAAATCGCAAATTACTGCCTGGTGACAGCTGTTGAGATGCTAAAGATCGCGGATTTCCCGAGGTACTATTAATAAATTGACTGGTTCTCGTTCCACAGATAGTAAATCTGAATCGGCGGGAACTAGATAGAAAAACGCGGGAAACTAATCTTAAAGTGAACGAACTGACTTTCATACACCGAAATCACCGGCACCTGGGACGATTTCATGAAAACGTATGATCTGATTAGCCTGCGCACATTTAGCATGAACCGTATCTGTGATGACCGTACATTATGTATCTGACATGTTTACCGGGAAAATAGATATTGAATCATTGCATTGTCGTACGCGTCTTAGGCCTCGAATTCCGTAGTTGCGCAAAGTGCAAAAATAGTTAGCAGTATTGATGCGGGAAGCGGCACCGTTATGGCGAATGAATCCCCACCTGCTACACCCTCAACTAGGCCCGTGTCATTATCGGAGCGGGGCATGCGAGTTTAATGGTGCTACCCGTTAATTTCACAGTCGGAACAGGCTGGTCACTTTAACGAGAGTCTTTATTGCCCTGGTTACTATCGCCATGTCCGCAATGTATTTGACACCTTTAAAGCCGGTAACCAGCATGTGTTTTCAGTTAGCGAAGTAATTTTCCACCCCAATTAACACATGACAGTTGGGGTATAGCGAGGTGATAATTGCCACAGATTAATCACAATGATTGGTGTTTATTGATGAGCACGTGTACGGATTATCGATCGACTTGAGTTGTCAGTTTTTACAGGTATAGGACACAATGGAACCGAATCGCAATAGCAGCGCGGGAAAAGGGACTGGTTACTGATATTTTTCGGGCAGAAGGGCGCTTATGAGACGTTTTGGGGGCAGAAGGGCGGGACCAAAAAGGGGCAGGGCGCGGCGCCCCGCCATTCCGCTTTAGGGGAAACACTGACCAAATTTCAAGCATCTGAGCCAAGCAGTTCTGGAGAAGAAGATTTTTAGGTATTTCTTAGTTTCGAACCCAAGACCCCCTGCCCCAGGGCCATTTTGGACCCTGGGGCTACCATTTGAACAAAGTTGGTAGAGGACCACTAGGCTATGCTACATACCAAATTTCAAGCATCTGAGCCAAGCAGTTCTGGAGAAGAAGAGTTTTAAGTATTTTTAGTTTCGAACCCAAGACCCCCTGCCCAGGGGCGATTTCGGACCCTGGGGCCACCATTTGAACAAACTTGGTAGAGGACCACTAGGCAATGCTACTTACAAAATTTCAAGCATCTGAGCCAAGCAATTCTGGAGAAGAAGATTTTTATGTATTTTTTAGTTTCGAACCGTAGACCCCCTGCCCCAGGGCCATTTTGGACCCTGGGGCTACCATTTGAACAAACTTGGTAGAGGACCACTAGGCAATGCTACATTCCAAATTTCAAGCATCTGAGCCAAGCAGTTCTGGAGAAGAAGAGTTTTAAGTATTTTTTAATTTCGAACCCAAGACCCCCTGCCCCAGGGCCATTTTGGACCCTGGGGCCACCATTTGAACAAACTTGGTAGAGGACCTTTAGACAATGCTTCATACCAAATATCAAAGCCCTAGGCCTAGGGGTTTCAGAGAAGATGTCATTTAAAGCAAATTGTTGACGACGGACGATGGACGACGGCCACTGGGTGATCACAATAGCTCACCCTTAGCCTATGGCTCAGGTGAGCTAATAAAAATGGTGGTAATTCTCAAAGTCTATATTTGAAGGTACAGTTTATATTTTCAATATAGATACACAAACATTCCATGAGGATTTGATCAAGGTAAGGGAGGTTTCAGCAATATGACTACTGTCTTTGGCGATAATTCAGGAATGATTTTTGTATTCTTGCCACAACCTACACATATATTGTGGGCCCTAATAAGAACCACCTCACTGAAGTACTTCCAATCTTTAGATTTCGTAGGGTGAATATAGGAACGAATTTTATTTTTGTGGATTGTATGAATGTGTAAACGCCGGCGAATCACTCACAAACTGAATAAAGCCCAAAGGGCTTTATGTTAAGTTTGTGAGTGATTCGCTGGCATTTACACATCCATAAAATCCACAAAAATAAACTGCATTTCTTATAATTCCAACTTGGTCATTTTTATCGTAAAAATGTCAGCTATACCGAGTATTTAAGAAACTGCCGCAAAGAAAATAGTCCGAGTAGTTCCCAATTTCCGGTTCAAGGGATTTATCAATGTATAAATGCCATTTTCTGTACGCTCTTGACCAATCAAATTGCACTAAATTAGCAGTAGAAAATTGAGTTGGAATTATACAGAAATATTTTCATGCTAACCCTCCTTCACCGGAGAAATGCTCAAGCAGAAATGTATGTCCCCAGGGCCGATTTTCTTGGTAACAATTGAAGCACCAGAAATGTAAAATGTTGAATTCACAAACAGCGTAGACCCAGATGCAGCAGCTCATAATGAGCTGCTTCATCTAGATCTACACTGCTGGCTATCTATTTTTTGAATTCTTAACACAATTTAGTTTGGATGAAACAGTTTTTAAGATTTTGCAGATGTAAGTTTTGTCATATGCTTTAAGCCATCTCAGGTCAAATGTTTACGTCCTGCCTTTTGACAATCTTTTGGCTTCAAGGAACCTTCTTAAGCCCTAATGGCTTGTTATTTTTCTCAGCGCTCAATTTTCTTGTTGTCACTTCCAGTTGATTGTGATTAACTTAAACGTCTGATATCTTATCTTTTGTTGATCCACAACCTGTCCAGTTTTGTCTGGAGCACTGGCAGCTCAATGGGTTAAGCCTGGCCTACTGATCAAGGAGACTGAGTTCGAGCCCCGCTTGAATGAGAATCTTTTCAACCGTAGACGGGTTCCATTGCACTAAGCCTTTCATTATCATCCTCCGATCGTCCTGATATGACTGAAATACTGTTGAAAAGGATGTAAAATCGAAAGTTATCCATCCATCTGTCCAGTTTTGTCTTAAAGTCATTGACTGTCTTAGAATTTACAACGTCTGACGGCAATTCATTCCACACTGGGATGTTTCTCATTGGAAATGTCCTGACACTGCTCTGGTTTTTCCTTTGCAAGATGTCCTATTTGTTAAGTAAAACAGCAAAGAACCAGAATGTTCACTTGTGCTGATGTAAAAATGTAAAGGTACACCTGTGATCTTGTTTACACAACCAAGGTTTTCTCTTGGTCTTGCATGTAAGGAGTTTTTGGGACCCAAACGCCAATTTAAGAGTCCAATGCCAAAAATAAAGGTCCTGTGCTTTGAAAAATCTTACAAATGTCCAAATCAAGTATCAGAATTTTATAAATGCTATATTCTGAAAATCATTACTTTGTATTGTGTCAAGAATAATATAATTTTTATTAGAATTCATCACTTTGAATTTGTACTTGGATTTTGTTTAAGAATACCATTGGATGCATAATTTTTTTGAGGAGTCTGAGACCCTATGTCTTCTGGTCAGAAAACCCTAACTACACAAGAATGACACACATACAATGAAAAGCAGAACAACAAATCAACTGACTGAATGGACTGAAAAATTGATTCAGACTGTGTTAGAATAATATTCAACCACATATTATTCAGTATTTGAAGCTGGCCGTGGCTCTCGGTTGATATTAACAACCTCTGCTTTGCATCAGTAAATAACATCAACCCAAGATAGCAACAAATGTCAAACACCTCAAACCCATGATCGGATCTTATACTTTCTCAAAATAATAATCAAAATGTATGTTAATGAGACGTTAAGTTTTCAAACCTAATGTATGCAAAAACACTGCCTTTTTGTAGAAAAAATGTGAGGAGCTCCCTACATTTTTTCAGCAAAATTTGCACATTTGATATTTGAGCTGCGACAGGAGAAAACCAACAAAGAGGTTGTGTGCCCAGCACAGACTCACATCAGCCTGGGCATCCGCCCAGTCTGATCAGAGTCTTTGCTGTCCGCATGGCGGTAGCTTAGACCCTTAGCTACCCTTTAAGTGCTTAGCAAAGACTCTGGTCAGACTGCAGGGATGCCTAGGCTGATCTGAGTCTGTGCTGGGTGCACAACCACTTTGCTGGTTTTCTCGTGTTGCGGCTCATTTTGTGCACTAGAAGACTTAATGTTTCCTTGACTAACTTTGTTAAGTTAAAGATGCTTTGAAAAACTGGTCCAGGAAAATTACCAGGTGTTAAAGTTACTGTAGCACCCTCTACCAGTGTGACAGTAATAGTCATTTCCGCAAGCTCGTCTTCCAGTGGTGGTCTTATGTCCTCTGGTGAATCTATCCACTCCCGTTTGTGTCCATACTCAAACAAGAACCCTTCAGCGTATGCAGTGTTGGAGATATAGACCCAATTGTCACCAAATATGTTGTCTGGACTAAACAAATTCCATCCTTTATATGGCTCTGAGACCCTGTAAAATCAAAGGGCCATTAGCCCTGGAATGACAGATTTTATCAGGATAAAGTCATGGTACCTTGGCTTAAAATAATTTCAAACTGCAGTCCTTAAGCTTGTATGGTCCAACACTGATTATGTAAATAAGCCATTCATCACAACCTGCCAAAATACTATATTCTGTATAAAAAAAAAAAATTCTGAATCCCAAAAACTATAACTAGTTTTCACTGACTTATAAGCACTCAATGTTTGTGGTATTTTGCATTACCGAAGGACAACGTGGGTGTCCAATACAAATTTTACGATATGGCCTATGCGCCTGTATAATTTTCTAATAGCGACCTATAAATACACAACTGCCGTAGGATGTCCAGTAAAACACTCGTGCGAGACATGGATGAACATGAAGAATTTTTGTTACATTACATACCCTGCAATGATTGACCAATTCAGAATACTGTGTTAGGTAAGTTTACAACTGTATAGCAGTATTTTAAGTGGCAGCTAATTTCTTTTACTTTCAAAAGTATAAGGGTGCTTAAATGGACAGATGTACTAAAAGGGGCAAGTACTGGATTCAGATGATACAGTGTACATGTAGCAAATCTGAAGACCCTTTACCTTCTGGTTACTTAGGAACTCTGCTAAGTGCAGGGGCCTGAACCTTTTGATCAAGTGCATGAGCACACTTATGCACAAGCGCATGTGCATCCACACAAAGGGTATGAAAGTCAGAAAGACAAATGAAAATCTGGTATTTAATTTACTAAAACCATTATTCAACCGTGGTGTACCACTTTCTTGCTTATAACATCTACAAGTCCAGAATCTGAAAGTCCTATTTTTTTAGTATCTGTATCTGAATCAGAATCTGAAAGTCTCTTGGCAGTTTGTGTGGCCACGAGGACTGGTTTGAGAGTTCAGTATCTGCACATGGCTTAAGGTTCCTTTTCTAGTGACACCAGTCATAAATACTTATACGATGGTAATAGTGAGATTGAGCACTGGTACGATTGGTACACAATCTAAAACAAGGACATGTAAAATACAGTCAAATCTCAATATCTCTAACACTTATCTCAAGGTATCCTCTTATATCAAAGAATATAGTTTAGATACCTTTCCTATCTATGTTTAAATTTCAAGTCATTTGATCCATAGCTACTGATATTTCAAAGTAAATTTTCTGGGATCAGAAAATTTACTTTGAGATATTAGTGGTTTGGGATGAATTTCGACTTTGAGATATCGAGAGTTGGCTGTATTAATGTTAAATGGTCAGAGACACTTATGGACAGGCTCCAGACTGTCAGTGTGATTGATAGTCATTATGATGGTGTACATGTTTGAGGGAATGAGTGAGTGACCTGGAGAAAAAACACAGGGAGAGTTCGGATCCCTGATGGCACTACGTAACGAGCCTATATCAAATAAAGCTTTAATAGTTAACAGACCAAAAAAAAAAATAAAATATATATTCAACCATGAGTTTAAAACCAAAACTTACAAGTCTCTAAACCAGAACCGGCCATCACCACAGATCTCCAATTCATATGGCCTTACTTCAAAGGTAACACATACATCATCATGTGGTTTACGCATATAGAAAGACATGGAATCAAAGTCGGTTAACCCAAAAAGACCTGTAATGGTCATAGTTCTCTCCATGGCATTGCCTTCCTCAACAGTCCAAGAATCTGAAACAATGCAACCAAAATTCTGAACATCTGAAACACATGCAACTGAACAACTGAAACACATGAACCAAACATCTAAAACACATGCAAACAAACATCTAAAACACATGCAAACAAACATTTAAAACACATGCAAACAAACATCTAAAACACATGCAAACAAACATCTAAAACACATGCAAACAAACATCTAAAACACATGCAAACAAACATCTAAAACACATGCAAACAAACATTTAAAACACATGCAAACAAACATCTAAAACACATGCAAAACAAACATCTGAAACACATGCAACTACACATCTGAAACAGATGTAAACCAGTACCCTCCCCCCACCCCCATTTTTTCAGGGGGGGGGTATAAAAAGCTGACAGAAGGTTTCTCAAGAAACATTTCTATAAAAGTTTTGTCAAAATATCTGCAATGACTTAGCAGTAAATGCCATTTTCAATCCCCCCACCCCTTATAAGTCTATTGGAACTCTAAATTGCCATGGCAACCAAACTAAAGAGCTGATTTTTATAAAAAGAAAATGCCAACTTTCAATCCCCCAGTTCAAGAGTGCTACAGATGAAAGTTGGGCCTAAATGACCCACTGGCTTCAGAAGAGATGTGGTTTGAAAATGTTGAAGACAGACAGTTGTTGTTTGTTCTTTTGTTGCTTTACGTCCACGGTAAACAGCTATGGTCATGTTGGGATGGTCATTAACCTAACCACACTATTCCTAGGCAGGCTCAGACCCCCGAAGTGGTTAAGCAGTACTAAGTGCACATACTTTCGCAAGTAACTGACAAACTGCATTTCTTGAATCAGTGGAAGGGGAAATGAAAATAAGTGGCCAGACCAGGCATCAAACAAGGAACCTCTGACTCTTGAGTCAGTCGTGCTAAGGATTGCGCTATGCGGCTGATGACTGACAGACAACAGACAGAGGACAACTGCCTATCCTATAAGCTCCCCCTGAGCCTTCAGCTTTGATGAGCTAAAAAAGTTTACAATAGTCTTCTTGATCCTCATACCTCATATCCCAAACTAATGTATTACCACAACCTAATCACTTCTGCAACTTTTCTTCATAGATAATTCCATGTTAGCTGATTTAATTCAACATTTCCTTCAGGAGATAAAGTCCACAAAAGCCATTTTTAACATTCTCTGTCCTCTTGTGACCTTGAAAATTGGGTCAAGGTCACCAAAATTTAATCACTTTTCATTGATACTTCCATGCTAGTTTGGTATGAATCCAGCAGCCATTTTTCAACATTCTAAGTCCTCATGTGACCTTAAAATTAGAATCACATCACCAAAACCTAATCAGCTCTGTGCTATCTCTCAACACTGATTTCATACAAGTTTGGTTAAAATCTAGCATCATTTTAAAATGGTGCAGATAAACACTTTTTGGAACCTGCTTTAGGTCTTTCTGTGACCATACATGTGATGAGCTCTTGAGGACCATGTGGGAGATTTGGATTTCACTTCAGGGAGATTGAGTTCTCCATCAGGGAGACTTTTTGACAGCAACTTTGACGTGTTGTTTCACATACTTTACTGTTTTTTTTTTTTTTTTTTTTTCTTTTGGGGGGGGGGGGGGGTCTTATTTTATAATAAAACATGAACTAGTACAGTATAGTTTAACTCCTTTGCTTTTTGAGTTACCCAATACTTCAAATATAACCTCAAAAGTATGTCATTTCAGTGTAGTAACACTACCATCCTAAGTTTAATATTTAGTGTAATTCAACAGTACTGTTCATAGTGTTAGTGCTGACAAATCCATTGCTGACTTGCTAAAAAATAAACAATCTGATTATCTGGCACTCTCAAACCATCACCCTTCCTCACTTTTCCCTAACCCTCAATATAAACATCCAAAATTGCACCTTGGATTGATCCAGTTATTTTAATGCAAGCTGATACTTGTCTAAACCTCAAAATCTGTCTGTCTCAAAACTGAGATATATTCTACACTCTAATGAACATACCTGTCATTATAGACATGTCTACTTTCATTGAATATTAGATTACGAACAAATGTAGCTGCATATTTGAGTCAGTAAACTTGTAAAATGGCGTATTTCTGTGTCAGCCAGCTGCTGAAGATTGCGGATTTCCCATGTATTATTTAAAAATTTACTGGTTCTTGTTTCACATACGATGCGTCTGAATCGGCGGGAACTGGATAGAAAAACGCGGGAAATTATTCTTACAGTGAACAAACCGACTTTAATAAACCAACAAGCCAAAAAAAATTGCTGGCACCTGTTATGATTTCATGAAAGTATGATCTGATCAACCTGCGCAAATTTTGCATGATCGATATTTATGATGACTGTACATTATGTATCTGACATGTTTACTGAAAAAATCAATATGGAATCATTGTCGATTGGCAGCACTTGCATCTATCTATTGCATTCATGCAAATCCATGACAGAAACAATGACCCATGCATAAAGCCGTGACACAAAAGTCATTTACTCTCGGTAAACGTTACTTGTTATTATAGTTAAAACAGGTGCCTTTACTGATGTGCTGGCCAATTTAACACCTCGCTGCGTCTTATCAGCGAATACCCCCTGGAATGACACGACCAATATTGCACCCTGTTAGGTAATTAGGTTACGGACAGCTAATCCTTTTGACTAGCCGCCGGGTAAGTAGTTACCGCAAAATGGACTGTTCAAAAAAAATTATGACAGGAAAATTCAGCATCCGGAAGATTCTGAATACTTTCCGGGAGTGCGGGAGATGGGCTTCATTTCCAGGAGACTCCCGGATGATCCAAGAGACATCACATGTATGTCTATGACCTTGAGAATGGGGTCATGGCCATCAAAACCCAATCAAAACTTTTCCCTCTCCTACTGATGTATTTCTGCAAGTTGAGTCAACAACCATCATTCCCTTATGTTATTGAGAAAAGAGCCAATGTCGCTACTAACACCATCCCCGACAGGACTGACACCAAATACAATGTGCTACCACACCCTATCATTGGAAAAGGATGGAAAACACATAATTATCAAAAAGAAAGTCTTTATCAGGAGTTCAGAGTTACTGTTTCATTTGATCATACCTTGTACACAGTCTGCCTCACTCACTGACCGGTTTGTTCTTGTAAATGACTTATCTGTGCAAATCCTCACAGACTGGCCATCTGGACAGTATGTTCCATATGGACATGCTACACATTGCCCAAAATCATCATCATAATAGTCTCCAAGACTGCACACAACAGAACCTGAAAAGGAAAAACACTAACTAGTTTTAACCCATTTATGCCCAGTGGATTCTAGGGCTGGGATGATTCATTGGTGCATCGATGAAAGTCGATACATCAGCCAATGATACATATCGAACGATGCCCTAAAATGTATTGGCTTTTGACATGAATTCTTGACATGTAAAAATGTTTTGTGTCATTTGTATTACCAGGCCCGCAAATCCATGCAATACCAAGTACGTGTCATTGGATAAGCTGATGATAATTAAGTCAATCAGAATGGGTTAGTCATTGACTGTTTGTTAGTTTAAGGCAAATAACTGACAGTGAAGAGATCTTTGATATTTCAACGCCAGCATTATCAAAATCAGATGCCTGGCCCCGAGGTTATAAAACCTGAGTACATTCTCAAACTCAAAATCAAGCACACTGATTGGCTGCTTCTGAGCTCATGCTCGGAAGCAGCCAATCAGTGTGCTTTATTTTGAGTTTGAGATTATTCTCAAGTTTTATAACCTCAAACCCTGGGCACACTTCAGTCATCCTGTGTACTTGAGAAATAGCATTCACTGCACAGACAAGACTTGTTCTGTTTGTAAACTGTGCTGAGAGATAATCAAATACACAATATACAGGAAACTCAACAAAAATGCGTCACACATTTCTAGACCATTGTTGGGGTCCAAAAAGGATATTTTTTGGGAAGCAAAAAGGAACACTTAGTTGTTCTCCCTCGTAAAAATGGCAGAAGAAAAATATACTTTTACACCTCAAATTTCAGTCCTTATAAAGTTTCTTATTGCCTGTCAGCTATATGGTAAAAGAGATCCCTGAAAGGGAGATTGGCAAACAATGTAGACTGACGTGCGGCATCTGAACATGGTCTATATTGTTGCCTTAAATATTGGAATTTGTTTCATTTAGTTAAAAATAAGATAAACCTGACACCCCTTAAAATGGTAATGGACCTCTCCAGAGAGCCAGGTAGAAGGATCCACTTCTCATAAGGCCAAGCATAAAAAATATTTTGTTTGCAGTTGGCAATCAAGGATAATTTTTTAGGGTAGGTAGGTCGGCTTTTTTTTTTTATTCCAGCAAAAGGTAAAAGCAGCACAAATACTACATAACATGTTAAAATATTATATTAATTTAATACACATATTACATTCAAAGATAACAGCATCCTACAAGATGAACAAACCTAATTTACCCACAAATGGAGTACCCATGATGTGCTAGTGGAATGGCAACCAGTATGGACCCAGATCAGACTGCTCTCCAGGAGCAGTCTGATCTGGTTCTGCACTGTTCTCTCAGACCTGTTTGTCTTACTATTTACTTTGATCACAGTAAATTTCTCATTTTCCAAAAAAAAAAAGAAAAAAAGGCTGCCCCAAATGGCCAAAAAAAGTTTTGGGGTAGGAAGGTTTTGAGCGTATGGGTAGGTAGGCATTTGCAAACAAACAAAATTCTATTTTTGGCCTAAATGGGTTAACAACAATGAAAATACAGCAAAATGCCCCATACACTTGCAACTGAATTAATTGAATTCTATGGAAAATATAATTTTGGGGAAAGACTTTTGACACTTGGCTGTAGATAGCTTTACAGCATTGAGAATATATAAAGACCTTACCATAAGGCTGACAGCTGTCAGCAAGCATCTGAGAGTCATATCCAGTAGTTTTTCCATCAGGACATCGTAAACACTCTGTAGCACCCACTGCCGCAGTGTCAACATAGTGCCCTATTTCACAGGGACGACATGGTTTCATTCCAGTTTCTGAATAAAACCCAGGGTCACATGGTACATCTGCAATAGAAAACATCACTGCAATTACCTTCCTTAATCAACATACCACTTTTCTTTGGTTATTAGATTAGGGGTTTCCCTTCAAAAACAATCCCAAAAATCTAGATGGATCTAGATTTTTGGGATTGTTTTAGAAGGGAAAACCAATCTCATGGCTGAATTTTACAAGACAGATTGACATGTTTGCACTAATTTTGGAAGGGGAAACTCTAATGTTTACCTGTCTTATACACGAAGAAATACAGTACTGGGTGAGTGATTGAGTGAACTCAGGTTTAATGTCCCACCAACAACTAGGTCATATGGAGACGGGACCTTGGTTTAAAAGTCTCATCCGAAAGATGGGAGAAGCGAGGGATCGATCTTGCGATCCCTGGATTGGTAGTTCAGCATGTTATCCATTACACTACACTACCGCTGCTCCTAAATACAGTACTTATGACATGGTATCTGTATCTGTCTTAAAGGTCACCTCTGTTAAGCAAAACCTGTCTCAATGGGCCAAAATCAAACATGCCACAGTAACTTTTTCAGTATCGTCCTGTCATGTGTTTTGATGCTCATCTAATCTGAAGCTTCTTTTATTTTCTTTTAGTTCTTGGACTTACATAGAATGTTTGACCAAATCTAAGAGTTACTAGGACCTGTCAACTTACGAGATTTACACATGATTTGTCAACTGGAATATCATAGATATTCAGCAGAAGCTGTACTCATTTTACTTGAATGGTCCTGTTTTTCTTTAAAATTCCTATGACACTTTTCTGGTTTGAAAGGAAACTCAGAATTTTTAGATTATCAAATTTCATATTTATAAGACCAAGGGACTTGGCTGAAGTGTCCTCTGGAGCAGTTGTCAACCTGCAGGCAACATTCATGCACTGCTGCTAGATGCAAAGTATCCCTTTTCAAAAGTGCATTAAGATTCAACAACACAAAGAAGAAGAAATTCATAAGTGAGCCGCAACACGAGAAAACCAACAAAGTGGTTGTGCGCCCAGTGCAGACTCAGATCAGCCTGGGCATCCACCAAGTCTGAGCAGAGTCTTCGCTGTCCGCATGAAGGTAACTTAGACCCTTAGCTAACCTTTAAGCACATAGCAAAGAGTTTGATCAGAATGTGTGGATGCCCAGGCTGATCTGAGTCTGCGCTGGGCGCACAACCACTTTGTTGGTTTTCTCTTGTCGCAGCTCAAGTGAATTACTTCCGACTTGTAAGAAGCCAAAGACAGCTTATATCATGCAAAATCATTTTTGCTGTTTTTTACAGAATATATTAAGACCATTTCCAGCTACATCTGTGGTATATGCTTGCATCCAAGTTTGAGAAATATGTGTTTCAACTACCATGTCCAATGAAACTGAGAGGCTTTAATGGCAGCCATGAATGAAATCGGGTGCATATTTACAGACCTAGACAAAAGTCACAGAGCAACTATTCTTTGTTTTGTTATCTTTCAATGACTCAGTGGTGCTCCTAAAATTCTTGAAATGAGCCGGTACATGACAAAACAAACAATGTGGTTGTGCACCAAGCGCAGACTCAGATCAGCATTGGCATCCGCCCAGTCTGATCAGAGTCTTTGCTGTCCGCATGGAGGTAGCTTAGACCCTTAGCTACCCTTCAAGTGCTTAGCGAAGAGTCTGATCAGACTTGGTGGATGCACAGGCTGATCTGAGTCTGCGCTAGGTGCACAACCACTTTGTTGGTTTTCTCATGTAGGGGCTTAAATCATTTTAGTTTTGTGCAGTTTCCTTAGTCTTGTGAGAAAAATAAAAGTTAAATACATGTAGTGGCATCTATTCATATGAGTGTGAACTAAAATCACCATGGTCAATTTTTTTTTTTCACAATGCAGTTAATATAGAAATATTTTGATGGTGTTAAATAATGTTCTAGTAGCTCCTAATTATATGAGCCGCGATGCTACAAAACCAACAATGTGGTAGTGCACCCAGCAAAGACTCAGATCAACCTGGGCATCCGCCCAGTCTGATCAGAGCCTTTGCTGTCCGCATGTTGGTAGCTTAGACCCTTAGCTACCCTTTGAGCACTTAACGAGAAGTCAGGTCAAACTGGGCGGATGCCCAGGCTGATCTGAGTCTGCGCTGGGCGCACAACCACATTGTTGGTTTTGTCGCGTCGCGGCTCATATATTTGAAGAATAAAAGTGATACCAGTCACTAGTGAAATGATATCATATCAATTCACAGGTGACTAATATGATTTATATTTTCACTGTAGCACACCGACACTGCTTTTTGATAATTTTGGGCTTAATTTCTTTTCGAAAAGATCTGAAAGGCAGGGTTCTTGTCTGGCATTATGTAAAATGTTAGCACATCAAAATCAGGCAACTGACCTTACACTCTGATGGAACTTTTTGAGCGAGAGTAATGTTGATTTGCACTTGACATCTATCTGATGGCAGCTGCAAGCTGCTTTGAAATTCTTAAATCACTGGTTTCTGTTTATTCATTCAGTATAATGACATTATAAACCATTTTCTAGGTGCAAACTCTGTTAGCACCCAATATTATATTCTTAAATCACTGGTTTCTTTTTATTCATTCAGTATAATGAAAACCATTTTCTAGGTGCAAACTGTGTTAGCACCCAATATCATACCATTTCACTAGTAACATGAAATGACTAGGAAGAATGTGATTTTTGAAGCTGTCAGTTTTCCATTATTCTCCTCAACAGCAAATATAAAAAGAAAATTTACTTTTTTTTTTCCAGTAGATACTAAAAATATTTCATCTCATGTGTTGAAAATAGCAGCAATTTCTCTTGTGCTACGTCCTTGTGAAATTGCTGACATTTTAAACACACTGTGCAAAGCACTCGTGAAACTGCTGATATTTTCAATACATTCAATGAAATATATTTGGTATTCACATCAAAAAAGTAAATGTTCTCTACATACTACTGTTGGTTGAATGGTTAACAGACCCAGCTCTGATTTGCAAACTGTCATTCACTTTAAAGACCCAAACGAGAATTCCGCGGAATGCTATGTCGCACCTGCTATGTACCTTCACATGAACAAGAGGCCCAAATGGGCCTGATATCGCTCACCTGGCTATTTTGCCACGGACCATTCTGACAAAAAATTGGTCCAATTTCATTGACATTTTCTCATTTTCAAATTTTGCTATTTTTAGTCATAGAGGCCAATTTGATGGGTCTATTTTAGTTACTTTTGAAACATCTCAATGCAAGACTCATTTTGCAACAAATTTCTGCAAAATCTATTCAGTGGTTACTGAGATATTGTCATTTCATGTTCTGTGCTATTTTTAGTAATGGCAGATGGAGGCCATCTTGGAATGCCAAGATGCAAAAATCAAAAGCCTTCCTGCAAGGTCCATTCTGACATAAATTGGTCAAGTTCCTTTGTAATTTTCTAATTTTCACATTTTGCTATTTTAAGTAATAGAGGCCAACTTGATGGGTCTGTATTAAATAATTTTTGAAACACCTCAATGCCAGAATCTTTTCGCCACAAATTTCATCAAAATCCATTCAGGCGTTACTGAGATATTGTCATTTTCATGTTTTGTGCTAATTTTAGTAACGGCAGCTGGCAGCCATCTTGGACTGCCAAAATGCAAGAAATGACAAAGGCTTCATGAAAGGACCATTCTGACACAAAATAAGTCCAATTCTTTTGAGATTTTCTAATTTTCACATTTTGCTATTTTTAGTAACAGAGGCCAAAAAGACTGGTCTATATTTAGTTACGTTTGAAACACCTCAATGCAAGAATTATTTTGCCACAAATTTCCTCAAAATACATTCAGTGGTTACTGAGATATTGTCATTTTCATGTTTTGTGCTATTTTTAGTAAGGGCAGATGGCAGCCATCTTGGAATGCCAAAATGCAAGAAATCGCAAAGGCTTCATGAAAGGACCATTCTGACAAAATATTAAGAATTTCTAATTTTCACATTTTGCTAGGGTCGACATAAATTGTGAACGGACGGATGTACAGTCTGATGGACGGAAAACCGGATGCCTATATCGCACCTTGCTAAAGCAGGTGCGACAAAAATGAGGATGACAAAATATGTGTCTGCAAAATCTAAAAAAAATGTTTTGTCCAAGTTATAGCACATTGTGAATTTGAAGACCAGAAGGCAAAAAGTGTAGCTCTAGATCATCATCAGACGCCTCATCTGGATCTATGCTGTTTGCAAAGTCAACTATTTTCATGTTCGTGTTTTGCCCTTTAAGTGTTAACACTGATGCAAAAAAAACAAAGGACGGCTAAATACCTTCACATGTGAATTCATCTGGACTGTATTGGAAGAATCCCTTGTCAGTGCAGTGTGCAAACACTGCCCCCGTTACAGAAATCTCTTGGTCTTGATTAGAACAGTGGACTTTGCAGACAGTTCCAGCTGCCATGTCCAGTGTTGAGCAGTTAGAAAATCTGAGGCCATATCTAATTTCCCGAAAGTTACAGAAGACTTGTGCTGGCTCCTCAGCTGTTAAAAACACAAACAAAAATCAAAACCCCTGAAGTTAACTCTTCCATCCAATAACTTGGACAAGTCCATTTATTATTCAAGCATCCAATGACTTGCACATTCAAGAGTTGCATTTTTGCACAGACACTTGAGCCACAACACGAGAAAACCAACAAAGTGGTATGCCCTGCACAGACTCAGAGCAGCCTGGGCATCCGCTCAGTCTGATCAGAGTCTTCGCTGTTTGCACTGATCTAGATCTTAGACCCTAAGCTACCCTTTAAATGCTTAGTCGGATCAAAGTCTTTGCTGTCCGCATGAAGGTAGCTTAGACCCTAAGCTACCCTTTAAGTGCTTAGCGAAGAGTCTGATCAGACTGGCTCAGATTTTTTGCTTTAAATGCAAACAATGTAGACCCAAATCAGATTTTGGTCTGGTTCTACAATGTTTTCAATGGTGCATATTTTGGGATGCTGGGCATTAACAGGTTAAAGTCATTGTTGAGTTTACATACATACAAATTTGTATAACCCATACCTGACAGGCCTGACTCACTGGGATAAAATCTCTCTCAATTAGCCCCCTTGGCAACAATGCTCATTAGATTTTCATATCATACTTATTTTTCAGTTTAGTTTAACATAAAATATAAAACTGGATGAAACAAACATTCCATCCAATTTTAAACTTTACAAACAGGGTTCAGCATAAAAGCATCAAAAGAAAAGGTTTCATACCTGTTTGAATAAGATCTGAAGAAATTCTGTGGATTCTAACTTACTATATTAATCCTAATAAATGCCCTTGCTGTAATAAAAACCCCTGCCTCTTTCCTAAAAATATTGTTGTATTAGCTTGTATGAATTCCTGTTTGCTTCTCTGGATGAGGTAGTTCTTTGAAATGAGGTCTACTCTTTAAGGCAAGAATTTGTCTTTAAAGAAAGAGTTGACCCCTATTGTGAAGGGAGGCAAAAATAGTTGCGTTGCTTCCTCTGATAGTATACCCTTTCATCTTTTAAAATACTGTTCATTTGAGGTATTATGGCAGAGGCTGATTTACTACTTTAGGCTCTAAATAATGCCTCACTTATGTAAAATGTAATGCTGTTAGGCACCTTGTCAGTCACAGCTGGCTAATTAATTACCTTCCCATTCTGTGCATTTGCCGAGGAAAGAGTGTTCTGATTCACAAGGCTCACACTTCTTGGTGCCTGGGTCGTATTCAAAGCCTGTCATGCACTGCACTGTAAAGATAAAAATAAAATGGAACTAGATGGTAGAATGTAGTGTCCCTGCATAACACTGTCAGAACAATATTAAAGGAAATTATAATGTAGACTGCAGAGTGTGTACACAATATTGTCAGATCAAAAGTTGAGAAAATTATAATGTGGACTGAAGAAAGTGTACAAAATATTGTAAGAACAATATTAAAGGAAATTATAATGTATACTGCAGAGTGTGTACATAATATTGTCAGAACCATATTTAAGGAAATTATAATGTATACTGCAGAGTGTGTACATAATATTGTCAGAACAATATTAAAGGAAATTATAATGTATACTGCAGAGTGTGTACATAGTACTGTCAGAACAATATTAAAGGAAATTATAATGTATACTGCATAGCTTGTACATAGTACTGTCAGAATAATATTAATGGAAATAAGAATGTAAACCGCAGAGTGTGTACATAGTACTGTAGTAATAATATAAAAGAAAATTAGAATTTAGACTGCAGAGAGCATGCATAGCTTTGTCAGAACAATATTACAAGAATTTAAAATATAGACCCCAGACTGCATGCATTGCACTGTCAGAACCAAAAACAATGTACATGGAAATTAGAATGTAAAACGTAATGTCCAAGCATAGCAGTGTAAGATCAAAATACAATATATGAGGAATGAGAATGCAGAAGGTAGATTCCACGCACAGCACTATCAGAATAACATTAATGGAAAATAGAATCTAAACTGCAGAGTGCATGCATAGTACTGTCAGAACAATATTAATGGAAATAAGAATCTAAACTGCAGAGTGCATGCATAGCACTGTCAAATACAATGAATATGGAACTAATTAGAATGAAGAATGTAGATTTCCTGCATAGCACTGTCAGAACAAATTATCTCAGAATTATCCTAAAAATCTCCTTTTCCTGACAGCACCGAATATGGTAATGAATTCATTTAACCAAACATTCCGCTTCATGTAACACATATAAGAGCAATGCTGAAGTAATATCATAAAACAGGTGATTTTTGTGAATGCTTACTTTTTGCAAATTAATATCAGAAATGTTCATGAAGTTTTGAATTTGCAATTCTCATAGGTCTTTTGGGACTGAAAATGGCCATGGGCATTTTGCAATAGTTTTGTAAGACTGGCAAATATTTTTCAATTTACTCTATGCAAAAATAAGACTTTTGCAAATATTTTCAAGTTCGCAAAATGCAAAAGTAAGACTTTTGTAAATGTTTTCTATTATCAGATGCAACAAGAAATGTCAGTGTGTAACAAATGCCCCCAAAGGCCCCTTACACGTGGTTATTTGACCATAATAATGACCCTGACTCAAGAAATAGCAATTTTGATCATGTGTGGGACATGCTTTCTCATAAATTATGCTTTTCCTTTCTGTGAAATTTGATAAACAAGAGGGCCATGAGGCCCTGAATCGCTCACCTGAACAATTGGCAAGGTGGCTTTTACTTATCATGTCTGAAATTGTCAAAATATGAGTTTTGGGTCAAAAGTCAAAGAATGACCATGACCACCTGTACTCATAAATCTTCATGTACTCATTAAGACAACCATATATACCATTTTTAGGCCAAAATCTTCAAAACTTTCCAAGAAATCTTATGTTCTAGCATTTTCCCATATTTGACCATGCCGCAAAAAAGGTCAAGGTAAACCCAAGGTCACCATTTGAACAGTCTTGGTGGTACTCTAGTACTCCATGCTATTTACCAAGTTTCAAGGCCATAGGTGTATTGGTTCTGGAGAAGAAAAATATTAAAGATTTATACCATAAGTGGTAATGGCTGCCAAGTTGGTCATGTGACCTGGACCGTTTGAACAAATTTTTCATTCAATCAACCCCTGGAGGCTCTATATGAAATGTGTTCACAATTGGCCCTTTGGCTTTTGAGGAAATGGTTGAAAATGTCAAAATATGAGCGATCTGGATCAAAGGTAAAAAAATGACCTTGACCTCTTGTACTCATAATTCTTCATGAACTCATTAAGACAACTGTATATACCAATTTTTTAGGCCAAAATCTTCAAAACTTTCCATGAAATCTTATGTTCTACCATTTTCCCATATTTGACCTTGCTGTAAAAAGTCAAGGTCAACACAAGGTCATAATTTGAACAATCTTGATAGTACTCAAGTACCCAATGCTACATACAAAGTCTCAAGGCCATCGGTCAATTGTATCTGGAGAAGAAGATTTATAAAGGTATTTACCATATATGGGCATGGCGGCCATGTTGGTCATGTGTCCAGAAGCGTTAGGCTCTATATGAAATTTGGTTTCAATTGGCCCAGTGGTTTTAGAGCAGATTCTTTGAAATTGTCAAAATTTGAGATTTCTGGGTCAAAGGTCAAAGAATGACCTTGACCTCTTGTACTCACATATCTTCATGTACTCATTAAGATGATTGTATATACCAATTTTTTGGCCAAAATCTTCAAAACTTACCATGAAATTTTATGTGCTAGCATTTTCAGATATTTGACGGGGTCATAATTTGAACAGTCTTGATAGTACTTGAGTACCCAATGCTACATACCTAGTTTCAAGGCCATCGGTCTTCTGGTTCTGGAGAAGAAGATTTTTAAAGGTTTTTACCATATATGGGCGTGGTGGCCATGTTGGTCATGTGACCTGGACTGTATGAACAAATTTTCATTCCCTCAACCCCTGGAGGATCTATATGCAATTTAATTACAAGTGGCCTAGTTGTTTTTGAGGAGATTGTTTGATATTGTCAAAATATGAGAGTTGTGGGTCAAAGGTCAAAGAATGACCTTGACCTCTTGAACTCATAAATCTTCATGTAGTCATTAAGATGACTGTATGTACCAATTTTTAGGCCAAAATATTCAACAGTTTCCAAGATATCTTATGTTGCAGCATTTTGCCATATAAAAGCATAAGGAAGCAAATTCGACCTTACCGTAAAAAAGGTCAAGGTCAACGCAAGGTCATAATTTGAACAATCTTGGTAGTACTCATGTACCCAATGCTACATACCAAGTTTCAAGGCCATCGCCCTAATGGTTCTGGAGAAGAAGATTTTTTCAGGTTTTTACCATATATGGGCATGGCGGCCATGTTGGTCATGTGACCACAACCGTTTGAACAACTTTTCGTTCCTAAGGTCCCAGGAGGCTCTATATGAAATTTGGTTACAATCAGCCCAGCGGTTTCAGAGGAGAAGTTGTTTGAAAAAGTGGACGGACGACGGACGGACGGACGACGGACAACGGAGCCTTACCATCCTATAAGCTCCCCGGAGCCGCTGGCTCAGGTGAGCTAAAACTTCTACAGTAGTTTTTGAATAATCAAATATGCAATCTGAAATTGGCTCCTTGATTGCGTATTGTTACCATAATTTTCTTATGTCTAGCTTTCTGTGATGTTTCACAAGATTTGCTTCAGAAATTTCTGTGTAATGAATCACAATTTTTTCTCAGGTCCTTGACCTTAGATACATGAACACAAATCTTGCACAATTCATATCTTCACATCACAAGTTACCTTTCTGTGAAAATTGATCCAACTGACTTCTGCAGTTTTTGAGTAATTGCAGACACACAATTTGCCCTTGAATTTGACCTCTGAATGTGACCTTGACCTTTGGCACAGGAACCAAAACTTGTGCTTGACAAACCTCTTTATTTTAGTATACATTTCGAAACTGGTCCATTAAATTTGCTTCAAGAGTTTTCAAGTAACCACAGATACATGATCTGGCATCTGTTCCTTAGAATGTGACCTTGACCTTAACCATGGAAGCCTAAATCTGGTGCAAAAAGCATCTTCTCATTATGATGTTTCTTTAAGCAAAGTTAATAAAATCCACTTCAGCAGCCTTTAAGTAATTATCGAAACAAGACTTGACCTATGACACTTGATTGTGACCTTGACCTTGGTCCCAGGAAAGTGTGACACACCTTCACATTCTGGTTCACTTTTCTGTAAAATTCAAATAAATTTTCTTCAGCAGTTTTTGAATTATCGGGGACACACAATTTGCAAGGGACAAACCAATGACCTTCAATTGTGACCTTTACCTTGGTCATAGGAACCTAAATTTTGTTCATGACATGCCATCTCACTGTGGTTTACCTTTCTGTGAAGTTTGATTAAATTCACTGCAGCACTTTTTGAGTTATCCCGGCCACATGATTTGTAAGGGACAATCCTATGACCTTTGACTGTCTTGACCTTGGTCATGGGAACCTAAGTTTTGTGCATAACACATCATCTCATTGTTGTGTAACTTTCTGTGAAGTTTGATTACATTGCTTCAGCAGTTTTTGAGTTATCGCGGAAACATGATTTGTAAGGGACAGACCTTTGATTGTGACCTTGACCTTGGTCAAGGGAACCTAAATTATGTATGTGAAACCCCTTAAATCGCTTGTAAGGAACAAACCTACGACCTTTAATTGTGACCTTCACCTTGGTCATGGAAACCTAAATTTTGTGCATGACACATGATTTGCAAGGGACAAACCTATGACCTTTGACTTGACCTTGGCCATAGGAACCTAAGTTTTGTGTTTGACACACCATCACATTGTTGCTTACCTTTCTGTGAAGTTTGATTTAATTGTTACAGCAGTTTTTGAGATACTGCAGAAACATGATTTGTAAAGGACAGATCTAGGACCTTTGATTGTGACCTTGACCTTGGTCAAGGAAACCTTAATTATGTATGTGACACATCTCAATTTGCCCTATCTTTCTGCAATGTTTGATTAAATTTGCTTCATCGGTTTTAGAGTTATCACATTCACACAATTTGTAATGGACAAACCTATGACCTTCAATTGTGACCTTGACCTGGGTCATGAGGTCATGGGAACCTAAATGATAATTTATGATGACACACCTTCTCGATGATGTTTACCTTTCTATGAAGTTTGACTAAATTATGAGTCATCACAGACACATGATTTGTAAGGGATAAACCTATGACCTTTGATTGTGAGCTTGACCTTGCTCCTGGGAATTTAACTTTTGTGCGTGACACACGATCTCATTGTATACCTTTCTGAGAAGTTTGATTAAATTTGCTACAGTGTCTGGAAACCACCCAGTTATTTCTGGTTTCATTTCACAAATTTAGCCATTTTGAAAGCTTTGTAGATATCTGTGAGAAAAATTAGCCCTGTGACAGAAACCATAAGCTACTGACAGAAAACAAAAGTACAGTGTTTGCAAATGAGCCGCTACACAACAAAAACAACAAAGTGGCATGTGCACCCAGAGAAAACTCAGATCAGCCGGAGCATCTGACCAGTCTGAATAGTCTTCTTTATCAGCATAGAAGTAGGGTAGACTCTTGGCTACCCTTTAAGAACACAGCAAAGACTGATCAGACTGGGCGGATGCCCAGGCTGATCTGAATCATTGTTGGGTGCACATGCCACTTTGTTGGTTTTGTCGTACTGTGGCTCAAATATTTTCTTATTTACAGTACCATACTTCTCTGGTTACAAAATGGAGGTGTTTCCCTTCCAAAATTATCCCAAAAATCTAGATCCATCTTACAAGACAGATCTAGATTTTTGGGATTGTTTTGGAAGAGCAAAACCTATATACATGTAAAAGCCCAGTTACACACAACTGATTTACATATTTCGGGTACTTTACAGGCAAATAAATACAGTATGCAAAAACAGGACTTTCGCAAATATTTCTGATTTTTTTCTAACATGAAGTTGAGGTTTTAGCCACTGAGCATGTTGAAAATGGCACCATGTGACAATTTATGGTAAGTCACATTTCTAATGTCGTGGCATGCAAATTCGAGCTTCGGTGACATCACATGTACTTATTCCCTTATGTCAAAGTCAGCCTTGAAATAGTCTTTCAGAAAATGTCTTGAAAATGTCAATAATCTTGAAGTTTCAATCTGTGTAATGTTACAATTGAAATAATTTCTCTTTACCAATTAGCTATTGCTGATTAACATGTGTTGTCAGGCAGATGTGAATATTTATGTGAATATTTATTC
Source organism: Ctena decussata (assembly GCA_963989385.1). Lineage (NCBI taxonomy): Eukaryota > Metazoa > Mollusca > Bivalvia > Lucinida > Lucinidae > Ctena > Ctena decussata. The sequence continues at coordinate 50,756,798 of OZ022498.1, read as the reverse complement.
AGTCCAGCTTCACCAGCTGTGAATTAATATTTTGCAATCTGCCCTCTATCATAATGTGTTAATTAGTGATAATTCTCCAGTAAGTAAAAATTATTTCTTAAAAACCAGAGGACCAATGGTCCTGTAGCTCACCTGACACTTGGTCCTGGTATATATTTTAATGCTTTTATACATGTATATAGCACCAAGGCAGGGGCAGATAACCCTGCTCCCTTGAGGATTAATGTTGAGTCCCAATTCTTTATACCAAGCCACAAGGTCACTGGGCCTTTGTTTCTGGACAAAGATTTCTGAAGGGTTTTTATCATATATGGGTGTGGCGGCCACCATGTTCATGTGACCATGACCATCTGAACAAACTTTGATTCCTTTGACCCAGTATTAAAGCTCTATATGAAATACAGTAATCATTTGTATAAACTATGATGGGCCTGAGTGCCCAATGCTACATACCGGTACCAAGTTTCAAGGTTATAGGCCTTTCGGTTCTCGAGAAAAAGACGTTTGAAGAGTGTGGCGGCCACCATGTTCATGTGACCATGACCATCTGAACAAACTTTGATTCCTTTGACCCAGTATTAAAGCTCTATATGAAATACAGTAATCATTTGTATAAACTATGATGGGCCTGAGTGCCCAATGCTACATACCGGTACCAAGTTTCAAGGTTATAGGCCTTTCGGTTCTCGAGAAAAAGACGTTTGAAGAGTTTTTACCACATACAGGCATGGTAGCCATCTTGGTCAAGTGACCAAGACCATCTGAACAAACTATGGTTTCTTTAAGCCGGTGAAGCTCCATATGAAATATGGCTCCAATTGACCCTAGTGGCCTCTGAGAAGATGTTTGAAAATGTTGACGGGTGACACAATCTCAATGACCATGTACAAAAGACAAAGAATGACCTTGACCTTTAACAACAAAATATCTTCATCTGGTCATTTAGTCAACCATATATACCAAATATTGCACCTTAGACTTAAATAGTTTCTGAAAAATCCACTGTTTAAGCATTTTCCCATATAAAAGCCTACATAATGTACCAAAGTTGACAGTGTCATAAATTAGGTCAAGGTCAACGCACGATCATTTGTATAAACTATGATGGGCTTGAGTGCCCAAAGCTACATACCAAGTTTCAAGGTCATACGCCTTTTGGTTCTGGAGAAGAAGATTTTGAAGGATTTTTACCATATACGGGCATGGCGGCCATCTTGGTCAAGACCCCGAGAACAAACTTTTATTCCCTGATCACACTTAGACTCCATATGAAATTTTGCTTCAATCAGACCAGTGGTTTCAGAGGAGAAGATGTTTTGAAAATCTTGGTAACGGACAGACCGACAAAATGACCTTGACCTTCAGTGACAAAAAGTTTTCCCATATAAAGGCCTAACATACCAAAGTTAAACATGTCGTAAATTAGATCAAGGTCAATGCAAGGTCATCATTTGTATAAACTATGATGGGCCCGCATGCCCGATGCTACATACCAAGTTTCAAGGTCATAGGCCTTTTGGTTCTAGAGAAGAAGATTTTTGAAGGGTTTCTACCATATATGGGCATGGCGGACATCTTGGTCATGTCACCCAGACCCCGGGTATAAACTTTCGTTCCCCTATCCCACTGAGACACCATATGAAATTTGGCTTCAATCTCCCCAGTGGTTTCAGAGGAGAAGATGTTTGAAAATCTTGATGACGGACAGACCGACAAAATGACCTTGACCTTCAGTAACATAATATCTTCATCTGGTGATTTAGTTGACCATATATACCACATATTGTACCTTAGACTTAAATAGTTTCTGAGAAATCCACTATATAAGCGTTTTCCCATATAAAAGCCTAAAATACCAAAGTTGACCATGCCGTAAATTAGGTCAAGGTCAACGCAAGGTCATCATTTGTATAAACTATGATGGGCCCGCATGCCCAAAGCTACATACCAAGTTTCAAGGTCAAAGGCCTTTTGGGTCTAGAGAAGAAGATTTTTGAAGGGTTTTTATTATATATGGGCATGGCGGCCATCTTGGTCATGTCACCCAGACCCCGGGTACAAACTTTCGTTCCCCCATCCCACTGAGACTCCAAATAAAATTTGGCTTCAATCTCCCCAGTGGTTTCAGAGGAGAAGATGTTTGAAAATCTTGACGACGGATGGATTGACGGAATGACCTTGACCTTTAGTGACATAATATCTTCATCTGGTCATTTGTTTGACCATGTATACAACATATTGTACCTTAGACTTAAATAGTTTCTGAGAAATCCACTGTTTAAGCGTTTTCCCATATAAAAGCCTAACGTACCAAAGTTGACCATGCTGTAAATGAAGTCAAGGTCAATGCCAGGTCATCATTTGTACAAACTATGTTGGGCCCGCATGCCCGATGATACATACCAAGTTTCAAGGTCATAGGTCTTTTGGTTCTGGAGAAGAAGATTTTTGAAGGGTTTTTACCATATATGGGCATGGAGGCCATCTTGGTCATGTGACCCAGACCCCGGGTACAAACTTTCGTTCCCCCATCCCACTAAGACTCCATATGAAATTTGGCTTCAATCAGACCAGTGGTTTCAGAGGAGAAGATGTTTGAAAATGTTGACGACGGATGGTCCGACGGAATGACCTTGACCTTTAGTGACATAATATCTTCATCTGGTCATTTAGTTGACCATGTATACCAAGTATTGTACCTTAGACTTAAACAGTTTCTGAGAAATCCACTGTTTAGGCGTTTTCCCATATCAAAGCCTAACGTACCAAAGTTGACCATGCCGTAAATTAGGTCAAGGTCAATGCAAGGTCATCATTTGTATAAAGTATGATGGGCCCGCACGCCCAATGCTACATACCAAGTTTCAAGGTCATAGGTCTTTTGGTTCTTGAGAAGAAGATTTTTGAAGGGTTTTTACCATATATGGGCATGGCAGCCATCTTAGTCATGTGACCCAGACCCCGGGTACAAACTTTCGTTCCCCCACCCCACTGAGACTCCATATGAAATTTGGCTTCAATCGGCCCAGTGGTTTCAGAGGAGAAGATGTTTGAAAATCTTGAAGACGGATGGTCCGACGGAATGACCGTGACCTTTAGTGACATAATATCTTCATCTGGTGATTTAGTCCACCATGTATACCAAGTATTATACCTTAGACTTAAACAGTTTCTGAGATATCCTCTGTTTAAGCGTTTTCCCATATGAAAGCCTAACGAACCAAAGTTGACCATGCCGTAAATTAGGTCAAGGTCAACGCAAGGTCATGATTTGTACAAACTATGATTGGCCTGCATGCACGATACTACACACCAAGTATCAAGGTCATAGGCCTTTTGGTTCTGGAGAAGAAGATTTTTGAAGGGTTTTTACCATATATGGGCGTGGCGGCCATCTTGGTAATGTGACCCAGACCCCGGGTATAAACTTTCATTCCCCCACCCCACTGAGACTCCATATGAAATCTGGCTTTAATCGGCCCAGTGGTTTCAGAGGAGATGATGTTTGAAAATCTTGACGACGGATGGATTGACGGAATGACCTTGACCTTTAGTGACATAATATCTTCATCTGGTCATTTAGTCGACCATGTATACCAAGTATTATACCTTAGACTTAAATAGTTTCTGAGAAATCCACCGTTTAAGCATTTTCCCATATAAAAGCCTAACATTCCAAAGTTGACCATGCCGTAAATTAGGTCAAGGTCACCGCAACGTCATGATTTGTATAAACTATGATGGGCCCGCATGCCCGATACTACATACCAAGTATCAAGGTCATAGGCCTTTTGGTTCTGGAGAAGAAGATTTTTGAAGGGTTTTTACCATATATGGGCGTGGCGGCCATCTTGGTCATGTGACCCAGATACCCCGAATAAACTTTCGTTCCCCTAACCCATGGAGGCTCCATATAAAATTTGGCTTTGATCGGCCCAGCGGTTTCGGAGGAGAAGATGTTTGAAAATGTTGACGGACGACGGACGGACGACGGATGCCTGGCTATACTATAAGCTCACCTATGAGCCTAAAGGCTCAGGTGAGCTAAAAAACCCACAAAACAACATACCACATTTTACAGGGTCTGCCTCAGTAGCCTGATGGGGGCTGTACCCAGATGGGCATATTCCCTCCTCAAAGTATGTAACACTCGGTGGTTCAATAACGGATGTATCTTCATCTTGCCACACTATCAGATAAACCATGCTGGCAACACGGGAAACTATGTCTCTAAACCGTGTATCAACATCGCACTCAAATGTAACTGGTAACCAAAGGAGACATAAGCCCTCAGAGAGATAGTCTGAAAACAGTTTTTCCGCTTCACAAGTACAGCCTGTTGGGCAATAGATAAATGACGCTGTCTTGAGGCTCTCAAGATCTAATGTGGTAACTAACTGGTAACAATCGTTCTCATTTGCTGTCACTTCCACTGTTAAGTTAAGACCTACCATAGGATTGTCTGACTCTGTACAGATAAAACATAATGAAAATAATAGAAAAAGCTGATGAGTTACTATAACACATTTGAGCCGCGACATGAGAAAACCAACAATTGGTTGTGCTTCCAGCGCAGACTCAGATCAGTCTGGCCATCCGCCCAGTTTGATCAGACTCTTCACTTAGCGCTTAAAGGGTAGCCAAAGGACTAAGCTACCTTCATGCGGACAGCGAAGACTCTGATCAGACTGGGTGGATGCCCAGGCTGATCTGAGTGTGCACTGGATGTACAACCACATTGTTGGTTTTCTCGTGTCACGGCTCATATATACTACACACAGTTACTATAACCGATGGCAACATAATGTGTACAGGTAAACCTCCCATGGTTTTTCACCACGAAGGGGCACAACTTTAGTAACTTCTTGACGCTTCCCCGAACAATGCAGCATTTCCAAAATGGGGTCTTCTTTTAAAGGAAAGAATGGTATAGAAGGAAAAACTAGAGCAAGTGAGCAGGCGCTCACGTATACCCCCAACCAGTGCCACCGCCTAATAAAAACAAACTTTAACACAAAAGTTTATTGCAAAAATGTTATAGAGGAACGAATTCAAAGTCTGTGACCTTGACCTTAGGTCAGCAGCAGCAGCCAGTACAAATATTAGTCATGCATCACCAGATTTCATTTAAATATATTTGAACAAGCTAAAAAAACAACAAATGGCTGAGTCCGAGTTATTGACCCCTAGCCCCACCCATGAGCTTGACCCAGAAATCCCTATCAAAAGTAATGCTATAGAGATATCATAAATAAAATGTGGAAGATATCTGCAATGCATTTACAGAAATATGAGCAATCAAAAAGGTTTAAAGCAAACCTTTAGATATAATGAAAATGCCTAAGTCCTAATTATTGACCCTTGGCCCCACCTAGGAGCCTGACCCTAGGGCATAGATCCTTCACATCAAAGGTAATGGTCAAGAGATATCATGAACCAAATATGAAAGGAATCTGACACGTGGTTACAAAAATACGAACAATTAAAAAAGGTGCAAAACTGTGACAAGCCCAAGTCCTAATTATTGACCCCTGACCTCCACCCAGGGGCCTGACCCAGGGGTCTAGATATATCATATCAAAGGTAATGCTGTAGAGATATAAAGAGAAGCTGATATAAGGTTGCAGAAATATAAGCAATTACAAAAGGTTTAACACAAAACTTTGACGAAAAGTTGATGAACACTGAACATATGGATGGATGGATGGATTATAGACAAACAGACAGAATGACAAACACTATATACTTTGTATGTCGGGGGTATAAATAGCCAAATTAACATTACAACTATCAGAGGTCCTCCTTTTCCTCAACAGTTGATACCCAACCCCCAGGCAAAAATAAGAATGGTGGTTGCTTTACCTGAAAGTGTACTCTTTCATATTAAACCTCAAAGCACCAAAAAGCAAACAAAATTAAGGTCTGCAAAATTTAAAAAGATGCTTTGTCCAAGCTATATCATATTGAGAATACAAAGTTGCTTGGTTGATTGTTTTGGGTTTAACAGCCCTTTGAGACAGTATTTCAGTCTGTAGTACTGGGCTGTCTCCCAAATAGAGGGAGAAAGAAACGAGAAATGATTTGCGAGAGAAAATAATCCAACCTCTACCCCCTCCTCCCCCCCAGCCCTCCCCCCACCTACCCACCTACTGGAAGCAAAGTAGGCCCTTGCCCTACTATTATCCAAATTGGTAGGTTTCCCTGGCACTGAAAGCTATCGAGCACCATAGCCCAAACCGACCTGACCACCTCCAAGAATATAAACACTTGAGGGCAAACAGAGCAGACCCAGATGAGGCAGCTCATGATGAGCTGCCTCATTTGGGTCTACACTGTTTGCAAGCTAGATTACTTTCATTTCTGGTCCTTTAAGTGTTAACTGATACATTTCCATTTGTCCATCCAGTGTTGGGATGTTTAACAGATGAACTGTAAGCCAAAAGGAAACAGTGCAGATCCTGATAAGTCTGCTCCTTTGGAAAAAAGAAAATACCAAACTAGAAATTTTTTCAGAGAAAAACTGATGTCCCCAACCAGCCCATTTCCCATCCCCTCTTATGAATAAAATGCCTGAACAAGTAAAATATCTAGGTAACTTTGGAGAAAATCCATACACTGGTTCTAAAAATAACCTACATAGATGACTATGTCCTTGCAAAATGGGTCAAGGTCACCAATTACTAAACATGTCTTAAATGACACAACAATATATTCATGCCAGTCTGATGAATATCTGTCAACTGGATCAAGATATAACTAGTTTCTAAGAGAAACAAGACCTGTCCCCATACAGGATAGCTGGCCTGCAGTGCCTTGCCCATCACATTAAAAAACTTTAATGTGAAACTTTAAAGTGTGATGCCCACACCAACGCAAACACCCCAAGTGACAACAATAGCTCTCTGTACTTTCATACAGGCGAGCTAAAAAGCATTTTTAAATTAGCTTTTGACCTTGAAAATGGGATCAAGGTAATCAAAACACAGTATACTTTTGGGATCGTCCCAAAGGTATATCTATGACAGGAAGGTGGAAATCAAGCCAAAGGCTAATGAGATATATCAACTTCAGTGAAATTTTCAAATATCTAAGTCCTCCTGTGACCTTGAAAATGAAGCCACGGTCACCAAAATCTGATCAGCTCTTAAACTTGTCCCAATGATGTATCCATGCCAGTTTGGTGAAATTCCATCCAATTGTTAAGGAGCTAAAGAGGGTACAAGAAATTATCATCTTAGTCCTCTAGTGACCTTGAAAATGAGGTCAAGGTCACCAAAATCTAATCAGCTCTTGAACTTGTTTCAGTGATGTATCCATGCAAGTTTGGTGAAATTCCATCTCTCTGTTAAGGAGATATAGTGAGTACAAGAAATTGTCATCTAAGTCCTCCAGTGACGTTGAAAATTAGGTCAAGGTCACCAAAACCTAATCAGCTCTTGAGCTAGTCCCAGTGTATCCATGCAAGTTTGGTGAAATTCCATTCATTTTTTCATGAGGTATTGTGCTAATAAATAATTGTCATCTCAGTCTGCCAGTTACCTTGAAAATGAGGTCAAGGTCACCAAAATCTAATCAGCTTTTAAACTTGTCCCAATGATGTATCCATGCAAGTTTGGTAAAATTCTATCCATTGGTTCTAGAGAAAAATAGTGGGTACAAGAAATTGTCATCTCAGTCCTCCAGTGACCTTGCTAATGAGGTCAAGGTCACCAAGATCTAATCAGCTCTTAAACTTGCCCCAATGATGTATCCATGCAAGTTTGGTGAAATTCCATCCATTGGTTCAGGAGATATATTGGGTACAAGAAATTGTCATCTTAATCCTCCAGTGACCATGATAATGAAGTCAAGGTCACCAAAATCTAATCAGCTCTTAAACTTGTCCCAATGATGTGTCCATGCAAGTTTAGTGAAATTCCATCCATTGGTTCAAGAGATATTGCGCACTCAAGAAAACTGTCACAGGAATGCCGACACCCGGGATCCGCACTGAATACAATATGTTCCCCCTCTCCTATTGGTGGGGGGACATAATGAGCCACGACATGACAGAACCAACAAAGTAGAATGTGTGCCACATGAAGATTCAGATCAGCCTTGGTATCTACCCGGTCTTATCAGAGTCTTTGCTGTGCACTCAGTTTTGACAGCAAAGCCTCTGACCAGAATGCCACGGCTGATCGGAGTCTTTGCTGGGCGCACATACCACTTTGTTGGTTTTGTCATGTCCTGTTGGGGCTCAAATATGTCTGCAGTTTTACAACTCACTGATGAGTATGTTATGACAGTACTGGTCAGGTTACTACTACTACACTGTCTGATTTGTTGAATCTTTTTTTGATCTCTGTGTGTGTGTGTGTGTGTGTGTGTGTGTGTCTGTCTGTCTTCATCTGTGTGTGCATGTGTGTCTTTGACTAGTATTATTTTATCTTTAAGTTTATAGTGCATTATGTCTGTTTTCAATTTCTTTTTTACATATTTGTAGTTAGGGAGGGCCTCATGGAAGATAGCTTTTGCTAAATGTGTCACCCTCTAGATATAAAGTCGAATATTAGTATTATTATTTTATTATTAGTGTACGTCACCAGCACATGCTTCTAAATTTCAAGAGAAAATTATCTTGAACCAGGTAAGAGAATAAGTTTTATCTCAGGGCTTACAAGGCCAATTTTAAAGTCATAAAAGGCAGTTACCCCAAACTAATATCCTTTGTGTAATACCAAATGCCATCATTTTGAAATGAAGCCAGTTATTACCAGGACACTTCAGAAAACTGACAATGAGATCAGTTTTTCCAAGTGTCCATGTAAATGGCTCTATTACATAAAACCTGGTAAATGGCTTCATTACATAAAACCTGGTAAATGGCTTCATTACATAAAACCTGGTAAATGGCTTCATTACGTAAAACCTGGTAAATGGCTTCATTACATAAAATAACCTCAGACAAATAACAATAGTATGGGTAGAGCTCTAGATAAGAGGGGTATTTGATGATAATTGAGGGATAATTTTATTTAGGTCTCATTGAAACCATATGTTGTGACCCCCAACTGAAATGTCTCGTCTTGTTGAGACAGTTCAGATGAGGGGTCACAACATATGTTTTTATGTAGAAACAACAAAAATTATCCTTAATTATCACGTAATACTCCTTCTTATCTAGGGCTCTGGTATGGGATAACTGCTTTTTACGACATCAAAAATGGCTTCATAAAACCTAAGAGATGACTTATTTCCTTACCTTGTGCAAGATAATTTTCTTCTGAAATGTAAGATAATTACTAGTAAAACCATGTGACAGTGAGGTACATTGTCCACCTTGTATCCAGCAATTAAACTGTTTGTATCAACAATTTTAAGGTTATTGCAAGTAAAGAAGATATTCATTCACTTGCGGTCCCATACATTCTACATTTGGAATTTGAAAATTTCCCTTGTATAACATACTTAACAAAATATCAGGACAGCTAAATCTGAGCCGCGACACAACAAAACCAAACCAGAGGACCAATACACAGTTCCGAGCCACACCCAGAATGTCACTTAAAATCACCTGATAGCGTATACCTGGCCAATGCAACGACAACTTAGCATGTGACATAGTCTCACAAACAAATCGCACGTGGCCAATATCCAACATAACTCCGTGATTTTACCTTATAGGTAATGGAGGGATGTATACCTGTTTAAAGAAAACAAACTAACGCCACTTTTAATAAACTTTCTCTGCTTTGCAAGAACAGAACGCATTGGAAATGCATGATGCGCCAACTGCCATGTGTAGGTCATGAGGAGGCTGATTCTTCGCCGTAGATCGCCAACATTTAGCAGACACTTGCCTTCATCATTTGCTTTTCCGCCATCTTTTTGTAAGCTTGTGAGACGTAGTAACAGTAACTAAGCAAGCGGAGCTTAGCGGCTATTATCGGAACAGTGTATGGTCCTGTAGCTCACCTGACACCTTCTGTCAACAGACACAATTTGTCATTTCGCTCATTTGTTACAAATTTGAAACCAGTAGCTTAAAAGGTGTGCATATTTTAATTTAAAAATCTCAGTGACCTTGAGCAAAGTTAAAAAAATGACCTTGACCTTTGATGACCTTGTCTTCATGTATTCATTTAGTTAACCATATTTTCCAATTATTATATCTAGGCTTAAAAAAATTCCGTAACATTAACTGTTTCAGCATTTTCCCACATAAAAGCATAACATACCAAAGTTGACCTTGCCATAAATTAGGTCAAGGTCAATGCGCCATCATGATTTGTACAAACTATGATGGGCCAGAGTCCTCAACGCTACATACCATGCCACGAGTTCCTTGTGCCTTTGGTTCTGGAGAAGTAGATTTTTGAAGGAGTTTTACCATATATGGGCATGTCGTACACTTGAATGGTTTCTGAGAAATCCACTGCTTAAGCATTTTCCAATGCATCAAACTCGAATGCCCGATGCTACATACCAAGTTTCAGGGTCATAGGCCTTTTGGTTCTGAAGAAGAAAATTTTTTAAGGGTTTTTACCATATATGGGCGTGGCAGCCACCGTGGTCATGTGACCCAGACCCGGGGTATGAACTTTCGTTCCCCCACCCCACTGAGACTCCATATGAAATTTGGCTTCAATCAGCCCAGTGATTTCAGAGAAGAAGATGTTTGAAAATGTTGAAGACGGATGGATCGACAGAATGACCTTGACCTTTAGTGACATAATATCTTCATTTGCTCATTTAGTTGACCATGTATACCATGTATTGTACCTTAGACTTAAATAGTTTCTGGGAAATCCACCGTTTAAGCATTTTCTCATACAAAAGCCTAACGTTCCAAAGTTGATGTGTCATAAATTAGGTCAAGGTCACCGCAAGGTCATCATTTGTACAATCTATAATGGGCCCGCATGCCCAATGCTACATACCAAGTTTCAAGGTCATAGGCCTTTTTGTTCTGGAGAAGAAGACTTTTGAAGGGTTTTTACCATATATGGGTGTGGCGGCCATCTTGGTCATGTGACCTGGATACCCCCAACAATCTTTCGTTCCCCCAACCTAGGAAGGCTCCATATGAAATTCGACTTCAATCGGCCTAGTGGTTTCAGAGAAGAAGATGGTTGAAAATCTTGACAAGGGAGGTGCTGACAGAATGACCTTGACCTTTAGTGACATAATATCTTCAGCTGTTCATTTAGTTGACCACATATACCAAATATTGTACCATAGACTTAAACAGTTTCTGAGAAATCCACTGTTTAGGCGTTTTCACATATAAAAGCCTAAGGTACCAAAGTTGACTGTGTCATAAATTAGGTCAAGGTCACCGAACGGTCATCATTAGTATAAACTATGATGGGCTCAAATGCCCTATGCTACATACCAAGTTTCAGGGTCATAGGCCTTTTGGTTCTGAAAAAGAAGATTTTTGAAGGGATTTTACCGTATATGGGCATGGCGGCCATCTTGGTCATGTGACCCAGACCCGGGGTAGGAACTTTTGTTCCCCCACCCCACTGAGACTCCATATGAAATTTGGCTTCAATCGGGACCGTGGTTTCAGAGAAGAAGATGTTTGAAAATGTTGACGACGGATGGATCGACAGAATGACCTTGACCTTTAGTTACATAATATCTTCATTTGCTCATTTAGTTGACCATGTATACCAAGTATTGTACCTTAGACTTAAATAGTTTCTGGGAAATCCACCGTTTAAGCATTTTCTCATATAAAAGCCTAACGTTCCAAAGTTGATGTGTCATAAATTAGGTCAAGGTCACCGCAAGGTCATCATTTGTACAATCTATAATGGGCCCACATGCCCAATGCTACATACCAAGTTTCAAGGTCATAGGCCTTTTTGTTCTGGAGAAGAAGACTTTTGAAGGGTTTTTACCATATATGGGCATGGCGGCCATCTTGGTCATGTGACCTGGATACCCCCAACAATCTTTCGTTCCCCCAACCTAGGAAGGCTCCATATGAAATTTGACTTCAATCGGCCTAGTGGTTTCAGAGAAGAAGATGGTTGAAAATCTTGACAAGGGAGGGGCTGACAGAATGACCTTGACCTTTAGTGACATAATATCTTCAGCTGTTCATTTAGTTGACCACATATACCAAATATTGTACCATAGACTTAAACAGTTTCTGAGAAATCCACTGTTTAGGCGTTTTCCCATATAAAAGCCTAAGGTACCAAAGTTGACTGTGTCATAAATTAGGTCAAGGTCAATGAACGGTCATCATTTGTATAAACTATGATGGGCTCAAATGCCCAATGCTACATACCAAGTTTCAGGGTCATAGGCCTTTTGGTTCTGAAAAAGAAGATTTTTGAAGGGTTTTTACCATATATGGGCATGGCGGCCATCTTGGTCATGTGACCCAGACCAGGGGTAGGAACTTTTGTTCCCCCACCCCACTGAGACTCCATATGAAATTTGGCTTCAATCGGGCCAGTGGTTTCAGAGAAGAAGATGTTTGAAAATGTTGACGACGGATGGATCGATGGAATGACCTTGACATTTAGTTACATAATATCTTCATTTGCTCATTTAGTTGACCATGTATACCAAGTATTGTACCTTAGACTTAAATAGTTTCTGAGAAATCCACCGTTTAAGCATTTTCTCATATAAAAGCCTAACGTTCCAAAGTTGACGTGTCATAAATTAGGTCAAGGTCACCGCAAGGTCATCATTTGTATAAACTATGATGGGCTCGCATGCCCGATGCTACATACCAGGTTTCAAGGTCATAGGCCTTTTGGTTCTGGAGAAGAAAATTTTTGAAGGGTTTTTACCATATATGGGCGTGGCGGCCATCTTGGTCATGTGACCCAGATACCCGGAACAAACTTTCGTTCCCCCGACCTAGGTAGGCTCCACATGAAATATGGCTTCAATCGGCCCAGTGGTTTCAGAGGAGAAGATGTTTGAAAATGTTGACGACGAACGACAGACGGACGGACGGACGACGGATGCCTGGCTATACTATAAACTCACCTATGAGCCTAAAGGCTCAGGTGAGCTAAAAATTGGCATGCTCACTCAGCAAAGACTCAGATCAGCCTGGGTATCCACCCAGTCTAATCAGAGTCTTCACTGTCCGTATGGAGGTAGCTTGGACCCTTAGCTATGCTTTAAGTGCACAGCAAAGACTCCAATCAAACTAGGTGGATGACCAGGCTAATCTGATCCTTTACTCAGCACACATGCCATTTTGTTGTTTTTTTTATGTTGCGGCTCACCTTAACTTTGAATAAACTTATATTTCCACCTGATGTACTGGCAAAGTAGCAAAACTGAGAAGACCCTGATCAGACTGCTCCAAAACAGCAATCTGATCACAGTCTACAATGTTTGCTCACAGACTTTTAAGTTCTGTCCAAACATTCATTGTACATCATACTTCTTCTAATAAACACCCCCTCTCTTATAAATGCCCCCTACACTCTTTCTATGCAAAAAGAAGCCAAATTCCATCCAAACTGGCTTTTGACAGCCAAAGTTTTTTTTTCTAACTTTAGTCTACTGGTCAATCATCAATTGCAACATTTCATTCTAGCAGCAAGGTCACACACTTTCAACGCTGTCAAGAACAAGAATCCAACAGTGATCAAAGCTGTTTTATCTTTTCTATTTTCATCTTCGACAAAATAGTACTTTGTTTGATCACCTGTCCCTAAAAATGATTAAGTGTTGCCCATTTCCAAGCAAGAAATGTACTTGCAGCTCAATGCAAATGCTGACTGGCTTAAAAAAAAATAAAACCGGTTTGTTAAGCCTCCTGCTATCAATGTAAATCAGTAAATGTAATCGGTTAAAACATTTACAATGGAAATGAAAAGAAACCAGTAGTGTGGCTGATTTGTTTGATGTGACAGCTTCTGGCTGGAAAAACATATGTTGCATTTGTGGACAGATTAGTAGTACTATTAAAACTTTGTCCCAAGAATCCCATTTCTACAGATTTGTGAATTGCAATGCCCCCAGGAGCTTATCAGAAGAAGTAAGGCCATCCTTAGAAATATTCTTGTTTCCCCTTACCCGACCCTTGTTCTTAATGGTGGGTAGGTCGGTCGGAATTTAATTTTTTTTCCCGGAAAAGTCAGAGCTCCAGATAATCTTTATAAGCGGGGACATGCTGACGCCTCACTCGGGCCGCTTCATCTGATAGTTTTTCCATCCCAAATTAAGACGTAGGAGTGTTTTCAAAAGTACTTGCATATAAGTCCTATAAAAATAGACGACGCAGTTTTTATAATTAAATAGGGACGAGCGAATGGCGCCCCGTTACTGCGACTACGGATACGTTCCGCTGAGGTGTGTGGGGCATGGAAGTATAAGACACACCAGAACAAAACACGCACACACTCATAATTAAATGTAAGTGCGAACGTGCCATATCGGGGACATGTTTAATGCGCATTCTGATCATGGTCTATTCTGGTTACTTACATATTTGTTTAATCAAGCAGTGTAGATATGAGGTGACAGTCCAAACTGGTACACAGATTTTTTTCTAGTCCGTCTCATTCCTTCTTTAATGTTGGCCATATAGCCAAGAACAGTATATAACACGTTCATTCAAGTTTTACGATAAGAACAGTGTGACCCCGACGAGGCTACATTGTTAGCAAATATGGGATCGGATGCACCGGAGATAAACACATTCTCGTTGCATCGTCGTCTATACACTTTTGTCACATACCCTGTTTTAGATATTGGAACAACCCAAATATTAAGATCTATCTCCGTAAGATGAGTTTATTAGGGTGAACGGGTGAATCTGTATCAAAACAACATGCAAACATTAATTATGGTCATTGCGAGTTACGCATTCTCATCAGGGAATATGCTATAACGGAGTGTAAAGACGGTAGTAGTTTTTTTAAATACAATAACCACCTGTAAGTGGTTATGTTTGATCAGACATCAAAGAACGCCGCATTGAACTGGACATGTGTCATATAAAACCGTGAGACAGGGAAGGGTACCTTATACCATATGCCTCGATCAGCCTGCGCAGTAATGCAATGCGACTTCACAACTTTGATCTTTGGCTTATGAGTGTAAACTTTTACCATAAATTAGAAAAGTGAATATTTTCTGCGCGTTCGAACCATTGGACACATTTGGCACATTATCTGTCTGCTCACTGTTCCAGAGACGTTTTGAATAGCGTCGGCAAAATGAGACTTCAGCCATGTGCGTTTCCTAATAATCGGAATAGTTTTCACCTAATACTAGATGAATTGTTTGTCCAGACTGAGATAACTCTGATCAGACTTAGCCAATACACATGCTTATCTGCGTTTTCCCTATATGCACACGTCGTAAAGTACCCTAAAAATGTAGCCTATAAAGCATAATTTAATGCGATTTTCGCTAGTCTAATAACTTCAAATCCGATTTTACTTTTTTGAACAGTCTCCGTGTATTTCAGAAAAAGACAAATTGAAAATAACAATACCCGGAATTCAATTTCGTTGCTCAACAATTTTTGCATGCCGCTCTGTATCAAAGAATGACCCTTTGTTTTTGCCCGACACCGAAATTTTCAGCTCCAGGTTACTCTACATAAAACCTATCGGCACGTGCGTTGAGCGGCAGCCAGTGACTTCAAAAGATGACTGAAATCCTTTGAACTTTTGCCAGTCTTATCTAAGGTGGTTGAGCACATTTTTGTTTGGCTATTCCGGACTGCTTCTTTTGTCTTCAAACATAGTTAAACAGACGATGCCGTTCGTTTTTATGATGGATAATCCTGTTTTAGTGGGAGTATCCCATTCTTGGCTCATTAGTTTGGGACTGCAAGCGTTTTTCATTAGAAACACCTTTATCTACAGCTCTGAAGACCCAGATTTTTGGTACTCGGCACAAAGGTAAAAAAAAAAAAAATGTTTTGAAATCGGAAAAAAATATTTCCGGTCACTACGATTTTTTATGGTCGGTCGCGTAAGGGGAAACATTAAATATTTTATTTTTGGCCTAAGGTAATCACACTTCCTCCCAACTTACCATAGCAAACTGGAATGTTTTTAGCATCAGTCCACATTCCAGTTCGTCTTTGATCACATGTAAAAGACGTGTTATATTTCAAACTGTGTGTGTAGCCTTCGTTACATTCTACAGTACAGGTTTTTACACCATCTTCATCCTCTTCACACATTACTGTTCCGTGGTCAGGCGCATGCAGGTCATCACATGGTCTCTCTGTAAATAATACATACCAAATTTTCTAAGTATTTGAACAGACAGGTCTGAGCAAACTCTGCAGACCCAGATTAGACCTCTCCTTCAAGAGCAGCAAACAGTGCATACCCAGGTCAGACTGCTTCTGCAGGAGCAGTCTGATCAGGGTAGACACTCTTTCCCATTTCACCTGCCTCTTTGTGACCCATTAAATGGTTCAGTTTTTTTTGACAATTACAGTAATTCTTTTAAGTGGCCCAATTTTTAGAATTTTTTTAAAAGCTCTACACTGTTTGCAAATTAAACTAGGAATGTTTTTTGACAAAACAGATGTCCCCAACCTGCAGTATCATTTTCCCTAAATGTTGTTAAGTTACAACCTCCTGTGACATCTAAATAGGGTCAAGGCCATCAAAATTTAATCAGTTCTTATCCACCTCCTGATTATACACTTGTCTATGTTTGGTCACACTCCTTGGTGCAGACAGGCTGTTTTTCGGCTTTAGCTGTATAACCTTACTATTGACCTACATTTCAAGTATTTCATTGGCCAAAATAAATACACCCAGGATTTTGATGTAAGTAGCTTACTTTCGCTTTCTCTTTCTACTTTCAATTTCATTAGACTGTTGGCCTATAAACCGTGCCATGATGAATCTACATATTTCGGTCCAAATAGCTTTTTGTCAAAGAACATTTCGCTTGTTATATCGCTCATGTAAAATATGAAATCAACAAAATAACTTGACATAGAAATCGAAGACGAAATTAAGTAGTAGTTGCTGGCTTAGTTGTTGATATTGTGTTGGAACTACGACACTTTTAAGGTTTATATGTGTGGCGGTCAGCCAACCACTCCTCACTGTTATGTGCAACACAGACAGACCCCAATCAAAATTCAACAGCATTTCCCAAATTGAAACCCCAACACCAACAACAAACATGCATATCAACATGAGCAGCCGTACAATCTGATCAGCACAGTCGATATCTTACATGTACCTGACTCATACATATTACAATACACACTTCTATTTAATTTCAGCCGATTATCTTTTTTTAAAGATATTTCTTGTTCAACATTCATTGACCTTCTGTGATCTTTAAAATGAGGTGACGGTCACCAAAATTTAATCACTTCTTTTCCATCTCCCAGTGATGTATGTGTGACAGTTTGGTTCAAATCCATCCATCCATTCAGGAGATATGGTGCAGACAAGCCATATTTCAACATACTGTGACCTACTTAGACCTTGAAAATAAGGTCAAGGTCACCAAAATATAATCAGTTCTTTTGCATTTCCCAACTATTTATCTGTGCAAGTTTGGTTCAAATCCATCCATCCATTCAGGAGATATGGTGCAGACAATGCATTTTACAACACTCTTTGACCTCCTGTGACCTTGAAAATAGGGTCAAGGTCACCATAATCTAACCAGCCTTTTGCCAACTCACAGTGATATATCTGTGCCAGTTTAATATAAATCCATTCATGTCTTTAAGAGACATGGTGCAGACAAGCCATTTTTCATCATTCTTTGACCTCCGGTGATCTTAAAGATAAGGTCAAGGTCATCAAAATCTAATCAGTTCCCCCATCCCCCGACTGATGTATCTATGCAAGTCTGGTCAAAATCCATCCATCCTTTCAGGAGATAGAGTGCAGACAAGAAGCTCCAGGATCCACACCAAAACAATATGTTCCGCCATGGTGGGGAGTACATAAAACTATTTTTACTTTTGGCAATGAATGTTAAATGAACACAACTATAGCATTATACAAGTCATAGTTAAATTTTCTTCCTTGATGATGTATTCCATTTTCAATCAGTGTCTGTGAGTGACTAAAACCCCATCAGTAACACTAAATGTTTACTGTGTATGGTCAATGTACCTGTTTTTGGGGTGCTCCAGTATTCGAGGTATTCTAATTAATTATACAGATTTTCTCGTAAGGTATGTCATAAGATGACTGCTTTTTGCAAACAGAATAGGGAATTTAACATGTTTCAGCATTCACTAATTGACACCCGTGAGCACGTTAAACGTTGATGTCATCCATGACCTTGTCATCGGTGACCGTTGAAGCGGCCATATTGGAAAACTGCAAAGTTTACTGAAAGTGCAGACAAAAGTGGGATGGCAGTTTATTCAACCATGAACTTCCTAATAAATGACAATTCAAAGGTCATTTCTGAAACACAAAGAATAGCTGGTCTCATAAAAGCAGTTATAATCATTAAAGTCTGCAGCTGATGTGACTTGTAAGCGGTTCCTATAATGTACCCTGAAAACTGGAGCAGTTTCTGGGAGCAAATTCAGCTCGGCATCTATTGGGATAGGATCAAGTCTGTAGGCAGCGAGACATTAGGACATGAATTGTAAGTTACAGGTCACTTTACACATGTTTCTCTGCACACACAGCTGAACTAAATTATCTATTTATTTATAACATGGATTTTATGAGGTGAGCAAATGTGAATATCCCGAAAACTGGTGCAGCCATCATAACGTTTACTGTCTACTGCAACCTGCGTACTACTTATTGTGTCCAGTTTACTGTCCACTGCCTTTTGTAGATCACATCCTATGTTCTAAATTCTGTGTACTGCTTATTGTGACTGTCCCATCTTTTGTTTACAGTACACTGTCCACAGGGTTCGAATTTAGACTCGCATACTCGCAAAATGCGACCAAAATTTACAGACTGCGAGTCCCAAAAACCACCACTTGCTTTTCTTTGCGAGTGTAGTTTTCTCGATGCAAAGAACTAATCCGGAAGTGTAAAGTTTTTGTTTATGTGCAGAACAAGATGCGCAGTCGCAAACTCGTCTTGATCACCCAGGTGCTTGCCTTATATTAATTTCCCAATACGGTGCCCCTCGTCAAGCGTCTGTGACAACCCGCATCTGCAAGCGTCTGTTTTCAGTTTGATCAAAAAGCACATGTTCTCAAATCAATAAACATGGACAGACTGGAAAAGGGGCAAAACGGGGGATCAGGAAGAAAAACCTTCTGAAAATAAACCCATCAAGACTGAACCTATGGGCCCCAAACAGTTAACTGTCCCAAAAAAAAAAAACTGCACAGAAGTGGGAGAATGAGCTCAGAGTTGCTTTGGAATATGAAGCTAGTAGCTGTGAAGAGAACCTAGTAGGGTGTGTAGGCATGGCCATTGTGAGGTAAAGCCTCACTGGTAAGATACTTTATATTGTCTGTCAGGATAGGGAAAAGGGGAGTATAATGAATGAGAACCACTAGGTCAATATGAGTCACTGTGTTCATCCCAGCCTTTTTCCTTTTTTTGCTGTCTTTCCCCAACTTTAACGGTCCATAGATTTGAACTTAGAAAATAGCCTGGGCTAGGGGGCCATATGCCCAATTTTTTTAAAGCTAAAAAGACAGCCCACCCAGCTGGGATACATTACTAATTGCATAAACTAACAATACAGGGTATTTAATGGTATAATTACATAAAATTTTGGCATTCAGAGAAACAGCAAGTGGACTTCCTGTTTTAGCAAGTACAAAAATTGAGCACTTGCTAAATTTAGCAAGTGAGAAAAAAAGTTAATTTCAAACCCTGCTGTCTACCACAGAAGCTCATGTGCATAGTCAGAGTCATAGAACACAGCACACAGTAAGAATAAGACATAACAAGAGCTGTCGCCTGACAGCATAGCTCGCCTGAATTGGTGCTTGCCCATTGCACAGTCGCTATGGTGGTGTGGACTGCTATGCATAAAACTTCAGGCAAGCATGCCCATAATGACAACACATTTACAATGTATAAAACAAAAGCTATCTCAGAAATAAGTGTTAGAATAAAATTAAAATAAAAAAAAATCCACATAAAATTTCAAAGTCCATGAGCCTGAGGCCAAAGAACTGAGGGGTAGGGTTGGGGGGCAAGATGTATCAAAACCCTGAACCATTATCTAACATCAGTTCAAGTATTATCAACTGAATCCATCGTGGAACTGTGAAATTATGTCTTCATAAACAGAAAACTTTAACCAAAATCTTCCAGACAAAACTCTAAGTCGATGACATTGACTTCAAGGTCATCCAGTGGGGTAAGTATATAGTGTTTTGTAAAAATTAAAAAAGTGTCTAACATCAGTTCAAGTGTAAACTAAATCTCTGCCAAGCTTTATGAATCAGTATGCAATTAGAAAACTTTACAAAAGACCTAAAGTTCCTGAGTCCCTGACCTTGACATCAGGGTTACTAAGCGGGGTTGAGGTAGTACTGTGAAAAACTTTGGACTAATGTCTAACTACAGTGCAAATATCAAAAGAATTCATCCATGGGTTCAGGAGATATGGGTCTTTTAAAAACTTTAACCAAAACATCCAATCAATAAAAAGACAATTTTCGAAGTCCATGACCTTGACATCAAGGTCACTGAGGGGGGTTGGGGTAGTACCCTGGAAAACTTTGGACCAATATCGAACTACAGTATCAAAAGAATCCATCAATGGGTTTAGGAGATATAGGTCTTTAAAAAACTTTAACCAAAACATCCAATCCGGACCCCGACGTGGATGTGGACACAGACGCAGACACAGACACCAATGCCAGGGTGACAACAATAGCTCTTCCTGAACTTTCGTTCAGGCAAGCAAAAAAGTCATGCATGTATATGGAATTCCACAAAAACACAGACCAAACTTGGCAGTACGGAATGACAAATCCACAGAAAAGAATAGCCAGTACCTACCCTCACACCTTGGGAATATCTCTCCACCAACCATTGGTACATCCCATTCAGGAATGTTAGTGGCAGGATTAAAGATACATGAGACAGTGTCTGTCCCTTTTAGGTCATAATATTCTGGACAACTTAGGCGACAGGTTCCTTCAACATTAGTCTCTGAACAGTCTGATGGTCCATCCTTTTTCAGTTCATCATTTAACAACTCAGGAGGTAAGGAGCCACATTGCGCTACAAGTTTAAAGCAAAAAAGTAAATTCAAAATATACTGATTAATACTAAGTTAATTCTAATAAATGCCCCTGCTCTAATTAACGCCCACTGCTTCTTTCCAAAAATAATGTTATATTAACTTGCATGAATTCTTGTCTGCTTCTCCTGGATAATGTAGCTCTTTAAAATGGGGTCTACGCTAAATGAATGAATTTGCTCCTACAGGAGTTGACCCCTACTGAGAAGGGAGGCAAAAACAGTAGAGTTGCTTCCTTCCATTTTGGCGGCAGCTGATTTACTACACTTTAAGCTCTAAATAGCCCCCTCCCCAGCCCCCTACCTCCCTCCTCTCCCCACTTTCGCAAAATGTACTTTAAGGCTTTAAGGTGTATGGGTACACTGCCGGGCTTTCCTTCCATTTTTTTCACAAGGAGACAATTTTGTAACTTCATGTTTGCTTTCCTAGACAATGAAGCCTTTTCAAAATGGGGTCTGCTCTTAAAGGAAAGAATTTGCCTGCTAGGAGCAAATTCTTTCATTTAAGAGTTGACTCCATTGAGATGGAAAGCAAAACTGCAAATGGCAGAGCTGCCTCTCCTGAAAGTATATCCATTCTTTTTAACATATACCCCACCCAAACATACACACATATAAGCAGTACTATAAAATTTCCCAAATAAGGAAATTTATGGGAAATTTTACATAACAGTTATTTGGACTGATAAAGGCTATGAGTATTTCAAGAAATTTCAATTTTGCCTAACATCACAAAGTGCTCCAGATAAGAAGGGGTAACAAAGTTAATTCAGGGATAAGTATCATTATTTCTCCATAAAAACATATTTTGTGACCCATCATTAGAACCGTCTCGCCAAGACGGTTCTAATGAGGGGTCACAACATATGTTTTCATTGAGAAATAAGAAAAATTATCTTTTAATTATCCTCAGTACCCCCTCTTATCTGGAGCTCTGTCACAATCAACAATTTTGTGTCTTATGGACATGATGGATGTACATGTGTAGTCATACAGCTTAAGCACCATACATGTATACGACTACATTTGAGCTATGAAACAACAAATCCAACAAAGTGGCATGTGCCTCAAGCGAAGACTCAGATCAGCCTGGGCATTTAGGGTAGCTAAGGGTCTAAGCTACCTAAATGCCAACAGCGAAGACTCTTATCCAACTCAGCAGATGCTCAGACTGATCCAAGTCTTCCTGTGTCGCACATGCCACTTTGTTGGTTTTGGCATATTGCCACTCTTTTTTGTACTGGACACCTCCATCTTTAAGGTGGATACCGTATAATGGGAAATTTTCGCGTCGCCAAATTTCATGGATTTGCCCCAAAAACATGAGGATTAATTTTTGCCGTTTTTAATTTTCACGGAGGTGAATATCCACGAAAATAAAAATTGTGTTTGTCCTGTAATATATTGGCTTTGACTGAAAAATCAAGACGTACAAGGAGAGAGAAACGTAAAAAAAAAACCTGTTATCACTTTATACTGAACACATTTGTTTGGATAGAATCTGCTCCTTTTGGGTTTGGGTGGATACCCATCCTTTTTTTTTTCACAAAAAAAACCATAAGATAGTGTTTACCATGGTGTTCCTAGGGCAGAGTACAGCCTGACGGAGCCTATCCCTCTCCAGGCCATATATCCATGATTACTGTATGGCTTGCCTTGGTCACGAACACAAGACCGTTGGCGTAAGATAGACATTTGTACAAAGCAATGTTTAGTACACAGTAACAGTCAACTGAAATATGCAAGCAACTGATAGAATGCTATTGTTCAGGATAAAAGTAAACGGAACTCACAGTCAATCAAAAGTAATTCAATTGTACTTGCATAATCAGGCACAAGTGACCGTTTATCGAGCGAAAAAAGTGGCCGCCTGTTCAAACTATAATTACCTGCTAATTACCAGCTAACATAATTGCACCGAAAATAACAGCTCTCCATCTACCTACTTTTAAGGTCTTGTGGGGTGCTTCGAAGATTGCTACAGACCGTGAAATTCCACAAAAATTAGGCGAAGCGAAAATTTCCCATTATACGGTATATACATTTTCAAGGGAAGCAATTTTTCCATTTTCATTTTTGCATCCCTTCTATTTAAGGGTCAACTATTAAAGGAAAGAATTTGCTATGTACACTAGAGAGCAAGAGAAGCAAACAGGAAATCATGAAAGTTATTTCTCTGTTAAAATGGCAGAAATTAAGGCGGCATACCCTTACACCTTAAATTTGGAGAGGCTGGTCAGGAGCTCCACCTGTGGTATACAGTAGAACATTGATGGCTCCAACCTTGATGGCACATTTACCTTGCCTGACTAGAACTCATTCTTGGGTCCCTAGAGGTTAATTAATATAGAAACTAACTCTGGATGGCTGGAATTACAATTGGCTGGAAAAGCCTGTTCGAATCACTGAAGTTCTACTGTATGTGAAAAATCAGGAAATGCGATTTGCGACAGTCTTATGTTCACCTTTTTAGCTCACCTGAGCCTTTAGGCTCATAGGTGAGCTTATAGTATAGCCAGGCATCCGTCGTCCGTCCGTCCGTCGTCCGTCCGTCGTCAACATTTTCAAACATCTTCTTCTCTGAAACCTCTGGGCCGATTGAAGCCATATTTCATACGGAGCCTACCTAGGTCGGGGGAACGAAAGTTTGTTCCGGGTATCTGGGTCACATGACCAATATGGCCGCCACGCCCATATATGGTAAAAATCCTTCAAAAATCTTCTTCTCCAGAACCAAAAGGCCTATGACCTTGAAACTTGGTATGTAGCATCGGGCATGCCGGCCCATCATAGTTTGTACAAATCATGACCTTGCATTGACCTTGACCTAATTTACGGTATGGTCAAGTTTGGTACGTTAGGCTTTTATATGGGAAAACGCTTAAACAGTGGATTTCTCAGAAACTATTTAATTCTAAGGTTTAATACTTGGTATACATGGTTGACTAAATGACCAGATGAAGATATTATGTCACGAAAGGTCAAGGTCATTCCGTCGGACCATCCGTCGTCAAGCTTTTCAATTATCTTCTCCTCTGAAACCACTGGGCCGATTGAAGCCAAATTTCATATGCAGCATCCGTGGGTTGGGAAAACAAAAGTTTGTTCTCGTATCTGGGTCACATGACCAAGATGGCCGCCACGCCCATATATGGTAAAAATCCTTCAAAAATCTTCTTCTCCAGAACCAAAAGGCCTATGACCTTGAAACTTGGTATGTAGCATCGGGCATGCCGGCCCATCATAGTTTATACAAATCATGACCTTGCGTTGACCTTGACCTAATTTACCGTATGGTCAAGTTTGGTACGTTAGGCTTTTATATGGGAAAACGCTTAAACAGTGGATTTCTCAGAAACTATTTAATTCTAAGGTTTAATACTTGGTATACATGGTCGACTAAATGACCAGATGAATATATTATGTCACGAAAGGTCAAGGTCATTCCGTCTGACCTTCCGTCTTCAAGATTTTCAAACATCTTCTCCTCTGAAACCACTGGGCCGATTGAAGCCAAATTTCATATGCAGCCTCCGTAGGTTGGGAAAATGAAAGTTTGTTTTCGGTATCTGGGTCACATGACCAATATGGCCGCCACGCCCATATATGGTAAAAATCCTTCAAAAATCTTCTTGTCCAGAACCAAAAGGCCTATGACCTTGAACCTTGGTATGTAGCATCAAGCATGCCGGCCCATCATAGTTTGTACAAATCATGACCTTGCGTTGACCTTGACCTAATTTACGGTATGGTCAAGTTTGGTACGTTAGGCTTTTATATGGGAAAACGCTTAAACAGTGGATTTCTCAGAAACTATTTAATTCTAAGGTTTAATACTTGGTATACATGGTCGACTAAATGACCAGATGAAGATATTATGTCACGAAAGGTCAAGGTCATTCCGTCGGACCATCCGTCGTCAAGCTTTTCAATTATCTTCTCCTCTGAAACCACTGGGCCGATTGAAGCCAAATTTCATATGCAGCATCCGTGGGTTGGGAAAACAAAAGTTTGTTCGCGTATCTGGGTCACATGACCAAGATGGCCGCCACGCCCATATATGGTAAAAATCCTTCAAAAATCTTCTTCTCCAGAACCAAAAGGCCTATGACCTTGAAACTTGGTATGTAGCATCTGGCATGCCGGCCCATCATAGTTTATACAAATCATGACCTTGCGTTGACCTTGACCTAATTTACGGTATGGTCAAGTTTGGTACGTTAGGCTTTTATATGGGAAAACGCTTAAACAGTGGATTTCTCAGAAACTATTTAATTCTAAGGTTTAATACTTGGTATACATGGTCGACTAAATGACCAGATGAATATATTATGTCACGAAAGGTCAAGGTCATTCCGTCTGACCTTCCGTCTTCAAGATTTTCAAACATCTTCTCCTCTGAAACCACTGGGCCGATTGAAGCCAAATTTCATATGCAGCCTCCGTAGGTTAGGAAAACGAAAGTTTGTTCGCGGTATCTGGGTCACATGACCAAGATGGCCGCCACGCCCATATATGGTAAAAATCCTTCAAAAATCTTCTTCTCCAGAACCAAAAGGCCTATGACCTTGAAACTTGGTATGTAGCATCGGGCATGTGGGCCCAACATAGTTTATACAAATGATGACCTTGCGTTGATCTTGACCTAATTTACAGCGTGGTCAAGTTTGGTACGTTAGGCTTTTATATGGGCAAATGCTTAAACAGTGGATTTCTCAGAATCTATTTAAGTCTAAGCTATAATATGTTGTATACATGGTCGACTAAATGACCAGATGATGATATCATGTCACTAAAGGTCAAGGTCATTCCGTCAGACCATCAGTCTACAAGACTTTCAAACATCTTCTCCCCTGAAACCACTGGGGTGATTGAAGCAAAATGTCATATGGAGTCTCAGTGGGATGGGGGAACGAAAATTTATACCCGGGGTCTGGGTCACATGACCAAGATGGCCGCCATGCCCATATATGGTAAAAAACTTTCAAAAATCTTCTTCTCCAGAACCAAAAGGCCTATGACCTTGAAACTTGGTATGTAGCTTTGGGCATGCGAGCCCATCATACTTCATACAAATGATGACCTTGCATTGACCTTGACCTAATTAATGATATGGTCAACGTTTGTATGTTAGGCTTTTATATGGGAAAACGCTTATATAATGGATTTCTCAGAAACTGTTTAAGTCTAAGGTACAATATGTGGTATATATGGTCAACTAAATGACCAGATGAAGATATTATGTCACTGAAGGTCAAGGTCATTCCGTTGGACCATCCGTCGTCAAGATTTTCAAACATCTTCTCCTCTGAAACTACTGGGGAGATTGAAGCCAAATTTCATATGGTGTCTCAGTGGGATAGGGGAACTAAAGTTTATACCCAGGGTTTGGGTCACATGACCAAGATGGCCCCCATGCCCATATATGGTAAAAACCCTTCAAAAAGCTTCTTCTCCAGAACCAAAAGGCCTATGATCTTGAAACTTGGTATGTAGCGTCGAGCATGCGTGCCCATCATAGTTTATACAAATAATGACCTTGCATTGGCCTTGATCTATTTTACGACATGGTCAACTTTGGTATGTTAGGCTTTTATATGGGAAAACGCTTATACAGTGGATTTCTCAGAAACTATTTAAGTCTTAAGGTACAATATGTGGTGTATATAATTATGGTCAACTAAATGACCAGATGAAGCTATTATGTCACTGAAGGTCAAGGTCAGTTTGTTGGTCTGTCCGTCATCAAGATTTTCAAAACATCCTCTCCTCTGAAACCACTGGTCTGATTGAAGCAAAATTTCATATGGAGTCTAAGTGTGATCGGGGAATAAAAGTTTGTTCTCGGGATCTTGACCAAGATGGCCGCCATGCCCGTATACGGTAAAAACCCTTCAAAATCTTCTTCTCCAGAACCAAAAGGCATATGACCTTGAAACTTGGTATGTAGCTTTGGGCACTCAAGCCCATCATAGTTTGTACAAATGATCGTGCGTTGACCTTGACCTAATTTATGACACTGTCAACTTTGGTACATTATGTAGGCTTTTATATGTGAAAATGCTTAAACAGTGGATTTTTCAGAAACTATTTAAGTCTAAGGTACAATATTTGGTATATATGGTTGACTAAATGCCCAGATGAAGATATTTTGTTGTTAACGGTCAAGGTCATTCTTTGACATTTGTACAAGCTCATTGAGATTCTGTCACCCGTCAACATTTTCAAACATATTCTCAGAGGCCACTGGGGTCAATTGAAGACATATTTCACATGGAGCTTCACCAGCTTAAAGGAACCATAGTTTGTTCAGATGGTCTTGGTCACTTGACCAAGATGGCCACCATGCCCATATATGGTAAAAACTCTTCAAATGTCTTTTTCTCGAGAACCGAAAGGTCTATAACCTTGAAACTTGGTACCGGTATGTAGCATTGGGCACTCAGGCCCATCATAGTTTATACAAATGATTACTGTATTTCATATGGAGCTTTTATACTGGGTCAAAGGAATCAAAGTTTGTTCAGATGGTCATGGTCACATGAACACGGTGGCCACCACGCCCATATATGACAAAAACCCTTCAGAAATCTTTGTCCAGAAACAAAGGCCCAGTGACCTTTTGGCTTGGTATATAGAATTGGGACTCAACATTAATCCCCAAGGGAGGGGGGTTATCTGCCCCTGCCCTGGTGCTATAATTTATACATGTATAAAAGCATTAAAATATATACCAGGACCAAGTGTCAGGTGAGCTACAGGACCATTGGTCCTCTGGTTTTACAAAGGGGAACAACTTTTAAGACTGCCTGTTGCCTCCAAATATAAATCATTCATAGCTGTTTGAGTTCATGTTCAAAAGAAGAGACAAGAGGGCCATGAGGCCCTGAATAGCTCACCTGGGCAAAAAAGGTCAAAGGTCAAACTAGGATCATCATTTGAACAAACCTGAAAGTTTAGACTGTCAAATTATGTCAGACATTGGTTAAAACCCAAAAAATGACCTTGATTTCTATTGCTAAAAAAAATTCAAGCACTCATTTACTAGACTGTATTTATTAAGTTCTGTACCAAAATTTTCTACAAGTTCCAGAAAGCAAATCTAACCTAGCCAAAAAATTGTCAAAGTCAACCCAAGGTCATCATTTGAACTATCTTGGGTCAAAATCTTCAAACCTTTCATGAAATCTTGTGTTCTAGCATTTTCTCATATTTGACAATGCCGTAAAAAGGACAAAGTCAACCCAAGGTAATTCCTTTGTATTATCTTGGTATTACTGGAGTACCCAATGCTACATACCAGGTTTCAAGGCCACCGGTCTCTTGGATCTGGAGAGAAAGATTTTTAAAGGTTTTTACCATAACCAGGTTACAATTGGCCTAGTGAGTTTTGAAAAGAAGTTTGAAATTGTCAAAGTATGAGAGTTCAGGGTCAAAGGTCAAAGAATGACCTTGACCTCTTGTACTCATAAATCTTCATGTACTCATTAAGATGAGTATTGATACCAATTTTTAGGCCTTAATCTTCAAAACTTTCCATGAAATCTTATGTTCTAGCATTTTCCCATATTTGACCTTGCTGTAAGAAAGGTCAAGGTCAACCCAAGGTCATAATTTGAACAATCTTGATAGAACTCGAGTACCCAATGCTACATACCATGTTTCAAGGCCATCAGTCAATTGGTTCTAGATAAGAAGATTTTTAAAGCTTTTTACCATATATGGGCGTGACGGCCATGTTGTTCATGTGACCTGGAATTTTTATTCCTTCAACCCCTGGAAGCTCTACATGAAATTTGATTTCAATTGGCCCAATGGCTTTTAAGGAGATTGTTTGAAATTGTCAAAATATGAGAGTTCAGGGTCAAAGGTCAAAGAATCACCTTGACCTCTTGTACCCATAAAGTTTTATGTTCTCATTAAGATGAATGTATATACCAATATCTTGGCCTAAATCTTCAAAACTTTCCATGGCATCTTATGTTCTAGCATTTTCCCATATATGACCTTGTCGTAAAATAGGTCAAGGTCAACCCAAGGTCATAATTGATTGATAGAACTTGAGTACCCAATGCTACATACCAAGTTTAAAGACTATCTGTCAATTGGTTTGGGAGAACAGATTTTTAAAGGTTTTATCATATGGCGGCCATGTTGGTCACGTGACCTAGACTGTTTGAATAAAATTTCATTCCCTCAAACCCTAGAGGCTCTATTTGAAATTTGGTTACAAATGGCCCAGTGGTTTTGAGGCGATTGTTTGAAATTGTTAAATTATGAGAGTTCAGGGTCAAAGGTCAAAGAATCACCTTGACCTCTTGTACTCACAATCTTCATGTACTCATTCAGATGACTGCATCTGCCAATTTCTAGGCCTTAATCTAAAAAATTTCCAAGAAATCTTCTGTTCTAGCATTTTCCAATATTTGACCTTGCTGTAAAAAAGGTCAAGGTCAATGCAAGGTCATAATTTGAACAATCTTGATAGCACTCGAGTATCAAATGCTACATACCAAGTTTCAAGGCCTCAATTGGTTCGAAAGAAGAAGATCTTTAAAGGTTTTTACCATATATGGGCCGGGCGGCCATATTGGTCATGTGACCTTGACCATATGAATAAATTTTTGTTCCCTCAATCCCTGGCGGCTCTACATGAAATTTGGTTACACCTGGCCCAGTGGCTTTTGAGGAGATTATTTGAAATTGACAAAATATGAGAGTTCTGGGTCAAAGGTCAAAGAATGACCTTGACCTCTTGTACTCATTAAGATGACTGTAGATACCAATTCTTAGCCCAAAATCTTCAACAGTTTCCAAGATATCTTATGTTCTAGCATTTTGCCATATAAAAGCACAAGGAAGCAAATTTGACCTTACCGTAAAAAAAGTCATGGTCAACCCAAGGTCATCACTTGAACAATCTTGGTAGTATTCACGTATACAATGCTACATACCAAGTTTCAAGGCCATCGGCCTATTGGTTCTGCAGAAGAAGATTTTTTAAGGTTTTTACCATATATGGGCATGGCGGCCATGTTGGTCATGTGACCTGGACCGTTTGAACAACTTTTCATTCGTAAGACCCCAGGAGGCTACAAATGATATTTGTTTACATCGGTTTCAGAGGAGAAGTTTTTTGAAATTGTTGACAGATGGACAGATGGACGATGGAGCCTGCCTATCCTATAAGCTCCCCTGGAGCCTTTGGCTCAGGTGAGTTAAAAAGTATTATTTACATCATTTGCTGTTTGAACTTGTTTTTATACTTGTTTATTCTCATTCTAGTCAATAGTTTGTAAAAGCATGCCATAACAGGCAAATCCTCAAAGCCTGGGGCCATATGAACAACTATGAAATTTGCTCTGGAGGAACAGTCTTTTTCAGACTTTTCCTCCAGAGCAAATTTCATAGTTGTAGGGAATCTCCAACATGGAAATTTAGCTTTAGCAACAGCATAGCAATGACTGAAGCGGTTTTATAAATACAACCCCTGATCATCATCTTCACCTTTGCTCTACACTGTTTATTTAACCTTATCTGTTTGAAGGTTAAGGCTATCAAAGGTACTGTAAAAATTTTAAGTTTTGGGACAGATGAGTGAACCAAACAGTGCACACCCAGATCAGACTGCTCCTAAAGGAGCAGTCTGATCTGGCTATACACTGTTAGCAATTTCATCTGCATCTGTTGGATGCTTTACTGCATTGTAAAACCAAATTGCTCCATACTTAGGACACCTATGGTAATTGTTTATGTTGTTTATGGTGTCCCCATTTTATAATTTAGTACATACAGTAGTTGTAATCTGTCCATACCCTGGCATTCAGGAAAATCCTCATCAGACATTGGTGTCTCATCATCCCATCTGAACCATTTATATGAGTCATCATCAGGGTCTTTCTTGCAGACTAACACAGGGTCATCACTAGGAGTGAACCCTGTGTCACACCACAAATCACATCTATCTTGTGAGCAGCACAGCTCTCCATGTTCCACAGTATCAGGAGAAGTTGCTTCTATGCACTGCTGCCAAATACTTCCTTCTGTTAAAAAAAAGAATAAAACCAAATTTTGTTTTTGAAACATAAAAGATGTCTCCCCCAAAGCCCCCCAATCCTAATCCCCACTCCAGCACACACACACTCCTACAAATCCAAACTGCACCACTCCAAGCCCATGTCTATCCACAGCTCTCCATATCCAAATTTTGGAAACAAAAGTAGGCTTTTGTAAAATTGAATAATTTTGGGAACTCTAGGTTAAAACAAGGTAATTACTATACAGGTCCTCCGCAGTCTTTGTCTGGCAGGGCCCTAAAAATCCCTTCTAACTATGATTTTGTGTAAATGTTTTTTTTTTTCCATATTCTATTCATTATAATAGCCTTGAGGTGGGGCAAATAGCTTGAGGAGAAATTCTAATAGTAACAGAAAGCTTATGTATGAAGTTTCACCAAGGTAACCCAAACAGTACTGGAAGAGCATACCAAAAACCACTGTTTGCACAGTGGCACAACCACAAAACAATAATGGTGTTACGGTTCTTCTCTTCCCACTGTCTGATGATATTTTATATTTGAGCTGCGACATGACAAAACCAATACAACAAAGTGGCATGTGAGCCTAGAGAAGACTCAGATTAGTCAAGGCATCTTATGTGAAACAGTCCTCGAAAACATTCTTAGAAGAAACTTTTTGCCAGATTTGATGATAGTAGGTATCATTATTTGAGTGTAATGGACTTAAACGCTAGGGTAAACTTAACTTCATAAGTAAAATTTTACACAGTCCACAGAGCGTAATATATAGGTCATGGATAAAAGTAAGTGCAACAGCCCTCGAGAACATTCTAAGAAAAAACTTTATGCCAGATTTGATGACTGTAGGTATCATAGTTTCGAGAAATGGACTTAAACACTAGGGTAAACTTAACTTCATAGGTAAAATTTTACAAAGTTCACAGAGCGTAAAATTTATGTCAAGGGTAAAAATAAGTGTAACAGCCCTTGAGAACATTCTTAGAAGAAACTTTATGCCAGATTTGATGATTGTAGGTGTCAGAGTTTGCGAGAACTGGACTTAAACACTAGGGTCAATGTAACTGTGGACGGACGGACAGACTGAGGGAGACCCAAAAGTGATCTCCTATATCACACCTTGTTAAAGCAGGTGTGACAAAAAACTTTCTGAAAACTTTAACCAAAACTTAACATAGCATTTCTAAGTCTGTGACCTTCAAACAAGGGAGATAATTCATAAACTAAATATTCAAGAGTTACCATTCTTGGTTTTAATATATTCCCTTGACAATATACACATCACCATTATGTTGTGTTAAAATATTTTAATCAGTTAGGGATTTACAGAGTAAACAGGAAATTTATGCAAAGGCAGATGATTCAGTAAGTAAGTAAGACAGAGTTGTTATTCTTGCTCATAATACAATGCCCCATATATAACACATTCCTGCAAAGTTTCATTATAATATTTCAAAAGGTTAAGGAGATATGGAGTGGATGGGAATAGCTTAAAAATACTAAGCAAAGGGAAGTTACTCCAAATTTAAGTAAAGGGGAGCAACCATACTTATATGCGACACTTTATCTTGTGATCATGCCAAATGATTATCAAGTTATGGTACGCACACAAGATAAGTATACACAAAAATAGCCTAAAAAACTAATCAAAGGGATGTAACTCTAAAGCAAAGTAAGGGAGAGCAACCATTGTTGTATGCAACACATCGTTGGGACTACATATACACTGCTATGAAGTTTCATCAAGGTATCCCAATTTGTTATCTAGTTATGGCGTGCACAAGACTTGCAGGGTGAAAAACTAATCAAAGGGGCATGACTTCAAAAATGAGAAAGGGGGAGCAACCATTCTTGTACTCGACACATTGCCCCAAACCTAATACATATTCCTACAAAATTTCATGAAAATATCCCAAACGGTTACTGAGTTATGGCACACACAGCAATGTTTATGGACAGATGGACAGCCCCATGACATAATACGTCAGTTTTTTTTTAAATGGGCATACAAAAACATCCCAAATTTAACAAAACATCTCTTAGTCCACCAAGGGGAGGGGGGGGGTGTGGGTGTGGTACTGTATTAGACTTTAGACCACTATCTTACATCTGTGAAAAGATAAACTAAATCTATCCATGGATCAAGGAGATATGAGACTAAAAAAACTTTAACCAAGAACTAAGCTAAATCCAGCCATGGCTCAAGGAGATAGGAGAGTTTAAAAAAGCTATTGAAAATTTAAAGGAAAACACTCACTTAAATATGAACGGACTTCAAATTATAGGTCTTGATTAGCAATTAAATTTGGTGAAAATTTCATAAAAATCGACCTTAAAATAAGAAAGATATGAAGATTTTAAAAATTCAAAATAGCGGTCTTGGAGGCCGCCATTTTGGAAGTTCATGTAGGGGGTTCAGATGATGTTACGTCATCGCGTAATTTACTAGTTGCGCACTTAAAATACCCCATTTTTACCACGTTGTATTGCTATAATTAAAATGAATTTTGTCATTATTTTTATGAAGAATAATGAAACCAGCCTTCTTTTTTATTTATAGGGCATTTTCAGTGCAAAAAAATCTATTTTACATGTAAAATAAGGTTTGATAGCCTCTGACCACCGTCGATTTTCCTTTAAGGTCATAATGACGTGGCCGCATTTTTCCGATGTTTACAGCATAGTGGGGTGCCTTGAAACGGTTTCTGCGGCAACGTGTATGCATGATTAGTCGGACTGACCAATCAAATAAATTCTGAGATAGTGACCTTTACGAGGTTGATTGCCTAGGTAAAATCCGATCGTTAACAAGAAAATTAAAGCAATTTGACTGAAATAAGCCAAATTTTAACAGGTAAATAACTGTATTACAAAACCTAGGCACTCAGATTTGAATTCTCCAACGTATAATTCACAAAAAAACATTCCACCTCTATGCTATGAGCTATTTTATATGCCGCGGAAATCACTGATTGGAGAGGCGGTATCGGTGATATTAATGACGTTTCCCCGGCCGCCGTTACGGTAAATTTGACGTCAGGATTTTCCATCACTTGACCGAATGCTCCCCCGAAGTTATGATTATGCAGTCAATATTTATTGTGTTCAGCAAATTTACTAGAGTCAGTTTTGATCTAAATTATTGTTTTGCTATCTTCCATACAATTTTTGTAAATACAAAGCAAAGGAAAGTGAAAGTACTTCTAAAATTTATTATTTACCGTAAATCATCTTTGGTCGTCATTAATCAGAATTATGTGGCATTTTCCCAACATGAAAATTATGGAAACACATACATGTAAAATTACATTCATTTGTCATAAAATTCATATTCTCATATCATTTTCTGTCACAATTCAAAAGATTTTATTCCAAGTATATCAAAAGTATCGCAGTCAATTAAATATCAGCATACATTTTAGGAGTACTCATAGCTCAGTGGATTTAGCACTGAGCTAGTGAACCCGGGTTTGATTCTCGCTGTAGGCAAACTCTATTCAACCGTAAATAGGGTTCCATTGCACACATCCTTTCATTTTTCTCTTATCCTCCTCATATGACTGAATGCTTTTGAAAAGTACATAAAATGCGTCAGTTCATCTATTTCACCCCCCGCCCCCCTCCGATATGAACATCAACTTGAAACTTTTTTTTTCTTTTGTCAGTCCTGAATGAAGTTGTTATTTGAATTTGTATATTTATTTTAAGACGATGTATATTTTGGTACAATCATTTTCTGTATTCGCACTCGTCTGCTGCTGCCGCTGCTGATGTTGGGCTATGCACCTTAAAGTCTCCATAGTACTCTCTACACACACTGATAGAACGTCTAAATCAACCTTCACGTTTGGTGATAAATGAAAACGTGGGTTTATGTGCATACATTGAGTCACATAACTGTTGCAAAGAGTAAAGGGAACAATGTGTTTGGATAACCAAATTTACTGCTACAAGATGCGGATTTTCATATTTAACTTTTCAATGTCTCTAATCCTAAAAAAGGCTGAAAAAATGTGATGCGAAAGTACTAGTTCCTTTCCTGGTTCCCCGTCGAACTATGCAGTATTATGAAAAAGCGGGACCCAGGCCTGTACACTGTATTTTTACCGTTTATTGAAAGAAGATCATTTTAGTTGCCAATTTATAGTACCCGAACGATTTTAAGTGAAACTTAACGATGTTTTATTTATATCAGGGTCATTTACAATAATGAATCTTTAGTAAGAAGCTTGCAGCGATAACTCACAATGAAAGATTAAATAAATAAAGGGTCTTTAAGTTACTGATCAGCTGACAAACATTTTCAACTGGTCAGCCAAAACTTAACCATCAAAGGAACGTTCTATGGTCAGTGAAAATATTTCAAGGATTTGTATCAGGTCCTCTCTAGTCAGAATAAATTTTGAAAGATTTTCTGGAAGCAAGGAAGACATTAAAGAAACGGATACAAGAGACTTGGCTTCATTGAGTCAGTTCAAATGCAGTAATTTAATGTTGCAACACTGCCAATGATCCCCAGCACCGGCTTCAGCAGAACTATTTTCGAACTGACTCAGAATGAGCCCAATGATCCCATTATGTAATCTTCACTGTGGTGAAGTATAGGGACACTTTTTATATGGCTGCCACACTGCACTTAACATTAGTTGCACTGAACCGACTTCAATTTAACTGTTTCCTAACTGCCAAATGACCACCCTATAGGAATGGAAAAAATATCAGCTACATTATTGTAGTAAACCCGGGGATACGTTTCTATGTACGGTGTTTGTAGGGGGGGGGGGGGCATGCGGAGAAGGAGGGGGATGCAGTCATGGTTGTGGTCGGGCGATGGTGCTTGGTAAGTTTCAGCGCCGAGGCGTCCTACTAATGTATATGGATGATAGATGGATAAGGGTCTACTGTGCTTGCAGTAGTTGCAGGTAGGGTTATTTGGATATTTCTCTCGCCTATCATATCTCTCTTCTTTCTCTCCCTCTCTGGAAGACAGCTCGATACAAATTAAAATACTGTTTCAAAGAGTTGTTAAACCCAAAACTACCAAACAACTAGAAATTGTGCTTGTGAAACACTATGCCCCCAACCATATGCTTGCTTCTGAAGGTGTCAAACTTTAGAATGTCTAAGTATGAAAAGGAGTTACCTAATCTTTATTAAAATATTAAACACATCAAGAACTACTGTTAAACAAAAAATCAGCTTCCTAGATCAAGTAATTCACAAGTTGGAAAAATGACAAATTCAAACAAGGGCCAAAACTCCAAAAATATTTACAGAATTGTCCAAAAAGTTAATCAGGTAATCTACTCCTCATACCCAATCAGCATACCAAATATCAAGGCCATAGCTAAAATACTTTTAACACCTCCATTATTAATGAATGCAGGGGTGAGTCTAAATACCACAGACCACCACAGACCATCACAGACTACCACAGACCACCACAGACCTCACCACAGACCACTATAAAGAGTATCATACACCCTCAAAAATAACATTTTAAAGAGAAGAATATCAAAAATACAAAATTTGACAAAATTTTAGAAAGTGTTTCGTTATAATTTGGTGTTATAAATTATGTACCTCAGATCACCACTGACTACCACAGACCACCACAGACCTCACCACAGATCTCAGTACAGATTGTCAAATATCTTCAAAAATAAAATTGTGAAGAACAGAACATAAAACAAGTCGCCCAAGGGCAACGATCGCTCACCTGTCAGTATATGCTCAATTTATATAAAATTGGTAGTACTACAGTCCCAGTTGCTAGATACCAAGTTTCAAGGCAATTGGCCCAGTGGTTCTGGAGAAGAAGATTTTTCAAGGTTTTTGCCATTATATGGGCATGGTGGCCATCTTGGTCATGTGAGTGGACCGAATATATAAACTTTGTTTCCCGCTTTGCCTGAAGGCTGCATTTGAAACTAAATTGAAATCTGCCCAGTAGTTTCAGAGGAGAAGTCCTTTAAAAATGTTGACACATTACAGACAAACGACCTTTAGCCAAGATAACTAGATCCATATATGGGCATGGTGGCCATCTTGGTCATGTGACCCAGACCCCGGGTATAAACTTTCGTTCCCCCATCCCACTGAGACTCCATATGAAATTTGGCTTCAATCGGCCCAGTGGTTTCAGAGGAGAAGATGTTTAAAAATCTTGACGACGGATGGTCCCACAGAATGACCTTGACCTTTAGTGACATAATATCTTCATCTGGTCATTTAGTCGACCATGTATACCAAGTATTGTACCTAATACTTAAATAGTTTCTGAGAAATCCACTGTTTAAGCGTTTTCCCATATAATAGCCTAACATACCAAAGTTGACCATCCCATAAATTAGGTCAAGGTCAACGCAAGATCATGATTTGTATAAAATATGATGGGCCCGCATGCCCAATGCTACATACCAAGTTTCAAGGTCATAGGCCTTTTGGTTCTGGAGAAGAAGATTTTTGAAGGGTTTTTACCATATATGGGCATGGCGGCCATCTTGGTCATGTGACCTGGACCAAATATATAAACTTTCGTTCCCCAATCCCACTGAGACTCCATATGAAATTTGGCTTCAATCGGCCTAGTGGTTTCAGAGGAGAAGATGTTAGAAAACCTGACGACGGATGGTCCGACGGAATGACCTTGACCTTTAGTGACATAATATCTTCATCTGGTCATTTAGTCAACCATGTATACCAAGTATTGTACCTTAGACTTAAATAGTTTCTGAGAAATCCACTGTTTAAGCGTTTTCCAATATAAAAGCCTAACGTACCAAAGTTGACCATGCCGTAAATTAGGTCAAGGTCAACGCAAGGTCATGATTTGTATAAATTATGATGGGCCCGCATGCCCATTGCTACACACCAAGTTTCAAGGTCATAGGCCTTTTGGTTCTGGAGAAGAAGATTTTTGAAGGGTTTTTACCAAATATGGGCATGACGGCCATCTTGGTCATGTGACCTGGACCAAATATATAAACTTTCGTTCCCCCATCCCACTGAGACTCCATATGAAATTTGGCTTCAATCGGCCCAGTGGTTTCAGAGGAGAAGATGTTTGAAAATCTTGACGACAGATGGTCCGACGGAATGACCTTGACCTTTAGTGACATAATATCTTCATCTGGTCATTTAGTCAACCATGTATACCAAGTATTGTACCTTAGACTTAAATAGTTTCTGAAAAATCCACTGTTTAAGCGTTTTCCAATATAAAAGCCTAACGTACCAAAGTTGACCATGCCATAAATTAGGTCAAGGTCAACGCAAGGTCATGATTTGTGTAAATTATGATGGGCCCGCATGCCCGATGCTACACACCAAGTTTCAAGGTCATAGGCCTTTTGGTTCAGGAGAAGAAGATTTTTGAAGGGTTTTTACCAAATATGGGCATGGCGGCCATCTTGGTCATGTGACCTGGACCAAATATATAAACTTTCGTTCCCCCATCCAACTGAGACTCCATATGAAATTTGGCTTCAATCGGCCCAGTGGTTTCAGAGGAGAAGATGTTTGAAAATCTTGACGAAGGATGGTCCGACGGAATGACCTTGACCTTTAGTGACATAATATCTTCATCTGGTCATTTAGTCAACCATGTATACCAAGTATTGTACCTTAGACTTAAATAGTTTCTGATAAATCCACCGTTTAAGTGTTTTCCCATATAAAAGCCTAACGTACCAAAGTTGACCATGTCATAAATTAGGTCAAGGTCATCACAAGGTCATGATTTATATAAATTATGATGGGCCCGCATGCCCGATGCTACATACCAAGTTTCAAGGTCATAGGCCTTTTGGTTCTGGAGAAGAAGATTTTTGAAGGGTTTTTACCATATATGGGCGTGGCGGCCATCTTGGTCATGTGACCTGGACCAAATATATAAACTTTCGTTCCCCCATCCTGTTAAGGCTCCACATGAAATTTGGCTTCAATCCACCCAGTGGTTTCTGAGAAGAAGATGTTTAAAAGTGTGGACGACGCCGACGACGCAGACGCCGACGACGCCGACGACGGACGACGGACCAAGTCTATACTATAAGCTCACCTTCACAGGTGAGCTAAAAAGTATAAAATTTGACATTTTTTTTTTTGAAAATTCTATGTTATATCTTATGTACATACATTGTATATATATGATGAGTAAGTAGACAGAATTAACAATAACATGATTTTCCCTGTCCATGAAAAAGTTTTTGGATGCTTTAATTTTGGCATTTTTTTACATTTTGTTCTTCAAAATGTTATTTTAGAAGGTGTATGATAATTTGCATTATTACCTATGTTAGTCTGTGGTAGGGTCTGTGGTGGTCTGTGGTAGTCTGTGGTGGTCTGTGGTAGTCTGTGGTTGTCTGTGGTGGTCTGTGGTATTTAGACTCACCCGAATGCAGAGTTACCTAACCTGTACTAAAGTATCAAACTCATAAAGGACTACTACTATTCCACAAATCAGCTTCCTAGCTCAAGTGATTCAAAAGTTGGAAAAATGCCAAATTCAACAAAGGGCCATAACTCCATCAAAACTTTACAGAATTCTCCCCAGAATTCTCCCCATCGAGGCCATAACTCCATCAAAACTTTACAGAATTCTCCCCAAAGTTAATCAGGTAATCTACTCCTCATACCCAACCAGTATACCAAATATCAAGGCCATAGCTAAAATACTTTTTGAGATATCTTGCTAACAAGATAGTTATCTCATTTTTTTAAAAGGGGCACAACTCCAAAACGGGGGCATAACTGGGATAAGAAAAAAATATGTGTCAGCTAATTTTCCGCAAGGAATCCATATATGAAATTTCAAAACCCTATTCCTAATGGTTCTTGAACTCAGTAGCTGCATAAGTACTGAACATCAGGGGAAGTAACTCAGTAAATAATGAATGCAGAGTTACCTAACTTGTACTAAAGAATTTAACACACCAAGAACTACTACTATACCAAAAATCAGCTTCCTAGCTCAAGCGGTTCAAAAGTTGGAAAAATGCCAAATTCAAACAAGGGCCATAACTCCATCAATATGTTACAGAATTGTCTCAAAAGTTAATCAGGTACTCCTCATACCCAATCAGTATACCAAATATCAAGGCCATAGCTCAAAGACTTTTTGAGATATCTTGCTAACAAGATATTTATCTCATTTTTCTAAAAGGGGCATAACTCCAAAAAGGGGCATAACTGCGAATAGAAAAAAAATATGTGTCAGCTAATTTTCCATGAGGAATCCATATATGAAATTTCAAGACCCTAGCTTGCAGGGTTCTAAAGTTACAGCAATCATGAAAAGTGTGACGCACACACACACGGACGGACAAGCCAAAAGCAATATGCCCCACCAACTTTTTCAAAGTTGGGGGCATAATCAACCAAGTACGGAGAGACTGATACTAATTGTTATTTGCTATTTATTTCGGTCCCGAATGATCAAAGAACATATGTTCTTAACTTATGTATGACAACACATAGACACGCTTGGATGAGCTATTTATTTTACAAGAATATGTTATATTTACTAACCAGATGTGCATATTTAGCCATATAAGCAGATCTTACAGACATGTTCATTTCATGAATGAGATAGTGATTTGTATCTATTGCGAGAAATGGTAAGCAAGACGTGCATTTCGGGCTTTAGCTTCTTTTTTCATAGAAACGCAGACGTTACAGAAATTTTGACCAACAAAAAAGCCACCAAGTTACCTTGGAAACGAGTGAACCACTTAAAAATGCGAGCAAATGTTCCAGCTTTAACTAAGTATTGTGGCACACACTTGATAATTTGTGAATTTGCTTTATCCTCTTTTCTCGTAATATCATCTCTTTCAGTTTGGCCGGCAAATACTGTTTTCGTGGCCATTTTTGGCAAGTAAATGGCATCCTGGTTACCATGGAAACAGCTGAACCACTAAATAATGCTTGCAAATTGTAAAACTTGTATAACTGAATTGCGTTAAACTACATTTAGGATTAGTGACTGTTTCTAATCTTTTTTATTTTGCGTTTGATATCTTTTTATCATGGAAATTCTGTGTTAGCGGCCATTTTGAACAAGAAGATGGTCGCCATATTACCATGGAAACAAACTCACAAATAAAAAATGCTAGCAAATGGTACAGCTTTTATAATTGCTTCATCTATTGTATCATTTATGGGTGT
Organism: Ctena decussata; assembly: GCA_963989385.1. Lineage (NCBI taxonomy): Eukaryota > Metazoa > Mollusca > Bivalvia > Lucinida > Lucinidae > Ctena > Ctena decussata. Next base: position 50,715,434 of record OZ022498.1, on the reverse strand, counting down.
TCTTCATCATATTCTGTCATTTTGTCATCATCCTCTTCATATAAAAGTCTGATTTAGCTGCCATTTCGAACCAGAAAATGGCGGCCCGGTTACCATCGAAACGAGTGAACCACTCAAAAATATTTGCTGAAGGTGCTGGCCATATTACTGCATCATATAGTGTATATGAATAAGACTTTAAGTAGAAGACTTAAATCCTTGCCCCTATTAATGTTTAATGAATAAGAAATTCGGTGCCATCAGCCCGTATACTGAATACATGGGAGCATGATTACAAAATTGGTCGCGATGGTTTGTCGAAATCATGTCATAACTTTTGAACCAAGCACCCTATCCTAATAATGTACATATCATTTGAGAGGAAATTGAATATGATTCCTCATAAAATAGATAAAAATAAGCATATTTGCATTCTTAAAAAGCACCTGAACCCCCTAGTTCATGTCACGTGATAAATATCTAAATCTAGAATAAGAGCATAAATTGCGTACTCTTACAGATCATCTAGTTTTGATCATTTCTTTTTGAAGTAAGATATAGATTTATGCATTTCATTTATCTAAAGTTTGTTTCAAACTTAATTTATTTAGGATTTTCATTTTTGACAGTTAGTTAATGACGTCATTAACAAATTTTATGTTTTATTAGAATCTTTAATTTGAGTCCAACATGAATTTTAGTGAGTGTTTTCCTTTAAGCCAAGAACACCTCAAATTTTAACGTAAAATTTCTAAGTTCATGACTCTACCATCAATAGGTTAAGGAGATATGCATTTTTTAACAACTTTAACAAAGAACGTCCAAAATTTTAACATAAAATTTCTAAGTTCATGACCTTGACCTCAAGGCCACCTATTGAGGTTGGAGTGGTACTGTGTAAAACTTCAGACCATTATCTAACATCTTTGATAGTATCCAGTAAATCCATCCAGGGTTTAAGGAGATATGAGTCTTTATAAAACTTTAACCGAAAACATCCAGATGCAGATGCTAAAGCCAACACTGGGGTACTCTTCCTGTACTTCGTACAGACCAGCTATAAATGGTGAAAAAAATGGTGGTGAATTCATTCACCTAAAGTGGGATACTGATGGTACTAAACTTACTCCCGCATTCCTCATACTCTAAACTCCACGTTTCCTCATAGCTACAGTAATACTCATTGTAAATCTCATGCACTTCCGTAATACCATTGCCGCAGACTAGGCCCCCATTGTCAGCACATTGTCTATAACAAAACGAACCAGCCATCACAGGTCCAGAAGGGGTAGTTTGGCCTGTCATAAGATCGTAACATTCCAGCACGGCAGTCTCAGTATCTAAATGGTCATTAGGGGTACATGCAGAAGCTGGAAAGAAGATACTGAAACAATTGAACAAGAATTCTGTGGCATGCCGTGTCTTGCCTGTCAGCACATTGTCACAAAACAGAGCTAAACCTGAACACTCAACAAAGATTGATCTGCCGCTGCTGACACCAGAAAAGTAATACATATTTGCCGCAACACAAGAAAACCAATAAAGTGGTTGCGCGCCCAGCGCAGACTCAGATCAGCCTGTGCATCCGCCCAGTCTGATCAGAGTCTTTGCTGTGGGCATAAAGGGTAGCTAAGGGTCTAAGCTACTTACATGCGGACAGCCAAGACTCTGATCAGACTGGGCGGATGCACAGGCTGATGTGAGTCTTCACTTGGCGCACATGCCACTTTGTTGGTTTTCTCGTGTTGCAGCTCATATGTCTCGCTTCTGCTAGTTGCAGCGGACACAAAACATTTATCTTAAACAAACAAATTAAAGTAAAACAATTAAATAAAATCAAGAAAGAACTAGAATGTGTCCATAGGACACGGATGCCCCCCCCTCCCCCCAGCGCCTTAAGTAAGATGGCGCCTTGTTTAAGGTACTAAGGTACTGGCACTTGTAGGATAACTAGGTTCACAAAGGCAGACTTCTGTGGTACATGTTTTATTGTTTTCCTTAGGCATATGTTTTGTGCTTCTCGGATCAACAGAAGTGTGTGTGAGGGGTGGGGGGGGATTGGCATTGAAGGAGGTGTCATGACTGTGATATGTGATAACATTCTGTATCTTATCACAGAAATGGATGCCATGCAACTTTCCAAAAGAAATAGCCCGGAACCAAGTACCTTTAAACAAGAGGGCCATGAGGCCCTGAATCGCTCACCTGAACAATTGGCAAAGTGGCTTTTTCTTATGTTTTTTAATTGTCAAAATATGAGTCTTGGGTCAAAAGTCAAAGAATGACCATGACCTATTGTACTCATAAATCTTCATGTACTCATTAAGGCAACCATATATACCATTTTTTAGGCAAAACTTTCCATGAAATCTTATGTTCTAGCATTTTCCCATATTTGACCATGCCGCAAAAAAAAGTTAAGGAAAAACCAAGGTCATCATTTGAACAGTCTTGGTAGTACTCTAGTACTCCATGCTACTTACCAAGTTTCAAGGCCATTGGTGTATTGGTTCTGGAGAAGAAAAAATATTTAAGGTTTATACCATAAATGGGTATGGTGGCCATGTTGGTCATGTGACCTGGACCGTTTGAACAAATTTTCGTTCAATCAACCCCTGGAGGCTCTATATGAAATGTGATTACAATTGGCCCTTTGCCTTTTGAGAAACTGTTTGAAAATGTCAAAATATGAGAGATCTGGGTCAAAGGTCAAAGAATGACCTTGACCTCTTGTACTCATAATTCTTCATGACCTCATTAAGACGACTGTATATACCAATTTTTAGGCCAAAAACTTCCCATGAAATCTTATGTTCTAGCATTTTCCCATATTTGACCTTGCTGTAAAAAAGGTCAAGGTCAACCAAGGTCATAATTTGAACAATCTTGATAGTACTGGAGTACCCAATGCTACATACCAAGTTTCAAGGCCACTGATCAATTGGTTCTGGAGAAAAAGATTTTGAAAGGTTTTTACCATATATGGTCATGGTGGCCATGCTGGTCATGTAACCCAAACCATTTGAAGAAATTTTCATTTCTTCGACCCCTGAAGGCTCTATATAATATTTGGTTACAATTGCCGAATTGGCTTTTAAGGAGAAGTTTGAAATTGTCAAACTATTCTGAGAATTCAGGGTCAAAGGTCAAAGAACGACCTTGACCTCTTGTAGTCATGAATCTTGATGTACACATTAAGATGACTGTATTTACCAATTTTTAGGCCTAAATCTTCAAAACTTTCCATGAAACCTTATGTTCTAGCATTTTCCCATATTTGACCTTGCTGTAAAATGGCCAAGGTCACCCCAAGGTCATAATTTTGAACACTCTTGATAGTACTGGAGTACCCAATGCTACATACCAAGTTTCAAAGCCATCGGTCAATTGGTTCTGGAGAAGAAGTTTTTTTTTAGGTTTTTACCATATATGGGCATGGCGGCCATGTTGGTCATGTGACCTGAACCGTTTGAACAAATTTTCATTCCCTCATCCCCTGGAGGCTCCATATGAAATTTGGTTACAATAGGCCGAGTGGTTTTTGAGAAGATTGTTTGAAATTGTCAAAATATGAGAGCTCAGGGTCAAAGGTCAAAGAATGACCTTGACCTCTTGTACTCACAAATCTTCATTGTACTCATTAAAGATGACTGCATATACCAACTTTTAGACCTTAATCTTCAAAACTTTCCCCGATATCTTAAGTTCTAGCATTTTCCCATATTTGACCTTGCCGTAAAAAGGTCAAGGTCAACCCAAGGTCATAATTTGAATAATCTTGATAGTACTCGAGTACCCAATGCTACATACCGAGTTTCAAGGCCATCGGTCAATTGGTTCTGGAGAAGAAGATTTTTCAAGGTTTTTACCATATATGGGCATTGGCGGCCATGTTGGTCATGTGACCTGAACCGTTTGAACAAATTTTCATTGTCTCATCCCCTGGAGGCTCTGTATGAAATTTGGTTTCAATTGGCCCAGTGGCTGTTGAAAAGATTGTTTGAAATTGTCAAAATATGAGAGTTCTGGGTCAAAGGATGACCTTGACCTCTTGTACTCATAAATCTTCATGTACTCATTTAGATGACTGCAGATATCGATTTTTAGCCCAAAATCTTCAACAGTTTTCAAGATATCTTATGTTCTAGCATTTTCCCATATAAAAGTACAAGGAAGCAAATTTGACCTTGCCGTAAAAAAGGTCTAGGTCAACCCAAGGTCATAATTTGAACAGTCTTGGTAGTACTCATGTACCCAATGCTACATACCAAGTCTCAAGGCCATCGGCCTATTGGTTCTGGAGAAGAAGATTTTTTTAGGTTTTTACCATATATGGGCGTGGCGGCCATGTTGGTCATGTGACCAGGACGGTTTGAACAAATTTTCATTCCCCCTTCCTCTGGAGGCCATATATGAAATTTGGTTACAATTGGCCAAGCGGTTTCAGAGGAGAAGTCGTTTGAAATTGTGGACGGACGGACGGACGACGGGCGACGACGGAGCCTTACCATCCTATAAGCTCCCCCGGAGCCGCTGACTCAGGTGAGCTAAAAACTAACAAACGGAAGCCATTATTGTATAAAATGAAGTTGAAAAAGGGCCATAACTCCAAAAGTAATTGGCAGATTTTACCCTAAATTGAACCTGACATGTATTTAATAATTATATATCTGTGTATTAAATATGAATCAAATACATTAATCTTTTCAAAAGATAATAAACAGAAACCAGTTTTTCTTACAAAATAAAGTCGAAAAAGGGCCATAACTCACACAACAAGAAAATCGGTGGAACCGATGGATGCTCCCCGAAGGTGTGCATTAGGGGAATGGGTATCCTGGTGAAGGAGTGATTTTCTGTGTAAATTAAATGCAAAATAGAAAAAATAATTCTCTTTAATTCTCGTAGAGCTATGCTTTGGACATCAACTGAGAAAAAATAAGAAGGGAAGTAACTCCAAAATAACTTGGGCTACAGTTATGGTTCTTCTGTTCTACACTTCTTGTCATTGGCCTCTATTATCAATATGTGAAGTTTCATTCATATTCTCTTAAATATGTACAGAGATATGCTCCGGACAAGCTAAATGACTGAAAAAATTAGGAAGGGACCTACTAAACAGAGGGTTATAGTTCTTAAGCTCTGCACTTCCTTTCATTGACCTCTATCAATTTTGTTTCCTTCAATACTTCCTAAGATATGCTCAGGACAAGCAAAATAAAGCAAAAATTAAGAAGGGAGCTAACTTTGTAATTACTTATGACATGGTTATGGTTCTTGTGTTCTGCACTTTCACTCCTTGCCCTCTATCAGTGTGTGAAATTTCATTAAGTTCCCTTTTATACTTTTGGAGATATGCTTCAGGCAAGCTAAATATTGAAAAAGCTGAAAAGGGAGCGAACTTCCTAAATACTTGTGACAGGGTTTGGGTTCTTGAGCACTGCATTTCCTCTAATTGTCTTTTATCAATGTGTGAATGTTCTTTAAGTTCCCTTTAATAGTTTTGGAGATATGCTCCAGACTAGCAAAATATTGAAAAAACTGGAAAGGGAGCTAACTTCATAAATACCTATGACAGCGTTATGGTTCTTGTGCACTGCACTTCCTTTAATTGCCCTCTATCAATGTAGGAAGTTTCATTTAGTTCTGCCTGATACTTTCAGAGATATGATCCGGACAAGCAAAATATAGCAAAAACTGGAAAGGGAGCCAACTTCGTAAACACTTGGGACAGGGTTACAATTCTTGTGCAATGCACTTCCTTTAATGGTCCTCTATCAATGTGTGAAGTTTCATTTAGTTCCCCCAGATACTTTCAGAGATATGCTCCGGACAAGCAATATATAGCAAACTTTGGAAAAAAGGGAGCTAACTTCATAAATACTTGTGATAGGGTGACGGTTCTTCTGCACTGCACTTCCCCGCATTGTCCTCTATCAATGTGTGAACTTTCATTTAGTTCCCCCTTATACTTTCAGAGATATGCTCCGGACAAGCAAAATAGAGCAAAAGCTGGAAAGAAAGCTAACTTCGTTGATACTTGTGATAGGATTACCGTTCTTGTGCACTGCACTTCCCCTCATTGTCCTCTATCAATGTGTGAAGTTTCATTTAGTTCCCCCTTATACTTTCAGAGATATGCTCCAGGAAAGCAAAATAGTGCAAAAACTGGAAAGGGAGCTAACTTTGTTGATACTTGTGATAGGGTTACGGTTCTTGTGCACTGCACTTCCCCTCATTTTCCTCTATCAATATGTGAAGTTTCATTTAGTTCCCCCTTATACTTTCAGAGATATGCTCCGGACAAAAGTGTGATGGACGGACAGAAGGACGGACAGACAGACGGTCAAAGCGGCAACTATATGCTCCCCCTTCGGGAAGCATAATAATAAACGGATTTTACCCTAAATCAAACTTGACCTGTATTTTATGATTATATACCTGTGTATAAAATATGAATTCAATACACCAATGTTTTCAAAAGATAATGAACAGAAACTATTTTTTCATACAAAATGAAGTCGAAAAAAGGCCATAACTCCCACAATAATAGACAGATTTTACCCAACATCGAACTTGACCTGTATTTTATGATTATATACTTGTGTGTATTTTATGATTAAATACTTGTGTATTAAATATGAATTCAATACACCAATGTTTTCAAAAGATATTGAACGGACACCATTTTTTCATACAAAATGGAAGTCGAAAAAGGGCCATATCTCCAACAATAATATACGGATTTTACCCAACATCGAACTTGACCTGTATTTTATAATTATATACCTGTGTATAAAATATGAATTCAATACACCAATGTTTTCAAAAGATATCGAACAGAAACCATTTCGTACGGGACATACGGACAGGACGTACGTACGGACAGGGGTGATACTATATGCCCCCCCATTTTTAATAGCGGGGGCATAATAACGGCAGGAGTTGACTTTAAAGGGTTGACATGTTTTGCTTATTTAAATCTTCTTTTGTACAGAATCACAGTAAATTTCCATGGCCTCTTTACTCTATGGGCATTCCTTGATAGAATTTGAGTTTATACAAAAAAATAGCATTTAAACAAAAAACCAGAGGACCAATGGTCCTGTAGCTCACCTGACACCTTCTGTCAACAGACACAATTTGTCATTTTGCTCATTTGTTACAAAGGACGGGTTACACTTTGGCCGTTTTTGTGGCCACGACCGATCTTAATAAAATTTATGTGTATTAAAGCTTGGCATTTGGCAGTTTTGCGGTTTCATAAATAATCACGTGACTTCCGGTTTATTGCATATGGGGTGCTGAACCGGGTACACTAACTACCTGCAGTTTTTCGATATAATCAGCGATTCCGCTGACATAATAGCCCTCCAAACTGACAGATATAGTACTTTTGGTTCTTATCCACAGTCTAAAAGAGATATATTTGCTCAAAACATCTAGTAAGGAGAAATTTTATTTGAATTTTTACGAAACCTCAAAACAGTAGATTTTACAAGTGTTTATTAACACAATAATAAGCATGTAAAGCCTTTGTTTTTGTGAAAATAAAGAAACAAGTGAACAGGAAGTCGATTATAACCGACCGATATTGTTAAGCAAATGTATTCTTGGCGAAACGCTTTGCACGCTTGTGCTCTGGCAAGTGCGAGAAAAAGTCATCAACCTTCTTCTTTTCTTAAGCATTATTCACTACTTATACATATAATGAAAGCTTCATCATATCAAATATTAATAAACACGTATGAAATATTACGTATTTATGGATGCTACACAGATGTTTAAAATATTAGACAAAATCAGTGAACCAAGAAATAAAGGTCACAGGGACCTACATGTAGTACCAAATGAGATGCAGCGCTGAGGTGACTTACTATTTCAAGTCCGAGGAAGATTCAATTAAATATTAGTTCGAAATAAAACATTTATTCAATGGATCCTGAAATACAAGTCACAATGACATACAAATAGTATGACGTCAAGTTTTTCTAAAAATAGCCACAGTGACCTTGACCTTGGGCACAGCATCCTGAAAGTCTAACTTGCTTGAGATATTGTCATACCCTACATTTGTGTCAAGTTATCTCAAAATCCATGGAGAAATGAAGGTGCTAGGGCAATGACAAAGTTTTTCTAAAAATAGCCACAGTGACCTTGACCTTGGGTGCAGCACCCCTAAAGTCGAACTTGCTCGAGATATTGTCATGTCCTTCATTTGTGTGAATTTATTTTAAAATCCATTGAGAAATGTAGGTGCTAGAGCGCTGACAAAGTTTTTCTAAAAATAGCCACAGTGACCTTGACCTTGGGTGCAGCACCCTGGAAGTCAAACTTGTTTGAGATATTGTCATGCCCTACATTTGTGTGAATTTATTTTAAAATCCGTTGAGAAATGTAGGGGCTAGAGCGATGACCAAGTTTTTCTAAAAATAGCCACAGTGACCTTGACCTTGGGTGCAGCACCCTGAAAGTCAAACTTGCTCGAGATATTGTCATGCCCTACATTTGTGTGAAGTTATTTTAAAATCTGCTGAGAAATGTAGGTGCTAGAGTGCTGACAAAATTTTTCTAAAAATAGCCACAGTGACCTTGACCTTGGGCGCAGCATCCTGAAAGTCGAACTTGCTCGAGATATTGTCATGCCCTACATTTGTGTGAAGTTATTTTAAAATCCGTTGAGAAATGTAGGCAATAGAGCGATGACAAAGTTTTTCTAAAATATATGTGATGACGTTGTTTTCTCCATTATAACACTATGGGATTTTTTTCAAAGGCTCAAGGGCAGCTAACTCCGTAGTCTGTGCTCGAATCCGGCAAAATTTCGAATTCATCCAAGCTCTTATGTATGTCATTATTACCTGCAAGTATGATAAGGATCTAAGCAAAAACAGTTGAGAAAACGTGATGACGCCATTTTCCCCATTATAACCCTATGGGATTTTTTTCAAACACTCAAGGGCAGCTAACTCCGTAGTCTGTGCTCGAATCCGGACAAAGTTCGAACTCATCCAAGCTCTTGTGTATGTCATCATTACCTGCAAGTATGATAAGGATCTAATCAAAAACAGTCGAGAAAACGTGATGACGCCATTTTCCCCATTATAACCCTATGGGGGCTATCTGTTGCCATGGAAACCAGAGTTCTGAGCTGATCGGCACCAAAACCTAATGCAGCCTTTCCCCCACCCAAATGATGCTTCAGATAAAATTTGATTGCGATCGGCTCACTGGTCTCTGAGATATTTATGTTTGAAAGTGTTGACGCACGCACGCACCCACGGACGGACGACGGCTCGACTCCCATCCTATAAGCTCTACTCTGAGCCTTCGGCTCAGGTGAGCTAAAAAATGACCTTTACCTTAGATGACCTTATGCCTTCATGTATTCATTTAGCTAACCATATTTTCCAATTATTATATCTAGGCTTAAAAAACAAGTAGCCCAAAGGGCAACAATTGCTCACCTGAGAGACATTGTAAACCTATAGGGATATTTAAGATGCTCAAGGGCAGCTAACTCCACAGTCAGTGGTCCAATCAGGCTGGAAATTAAACTCATCCAAAACATTATGTATGCCCTCATTTAATATATGCAAGTTTAAAAAGTATCCGATCAAGAGCACAATAGACAGAGCTGTCAAGGGCAGCTAACTTCATAGTGGTTGGCCTGATCTGGCCAAAATTTGAACTTGTTTAAGATATTATGCATTTCCTCATTACCTGCAAGTTTGAAAAGGATCGGATCAGGAGAAACCAAGAAAAAGTGGCGACATTGATTTTTTGGATGCTCAGGGCAGGTACTCCATAGTCAGTGGTGGGATCTAGCCAAAATGCTAACTAATCCAAGTTTTTATGCATATCCTCATGACCTGCAAGTATGAAGAGGATCCGATGAAAAATATGAAAAATGAAAATGTGATGACGTTGTTTTCTCCATTATAAGACTATGGGATTTTTTTCAAACGCTCAAGGGCAGCTAACTCCGTAGTCTGTGCTCGAATCCGGCCAAATTTCAAACTCATCCAAGCTCTTATGTATGTCATCATTACCTGCAAGTATGATAAGGATCTAATCAAAATACTTGATTGCAGCACCCTAAAAGTCAAACTTGCTCGAGATATTGTCATCCCCTACATTTGTGTGAATTTATTTTAAAATCCTTTGAGAAATGTAGGTGCTACAGCGCTGACAAAGTTTTTCTAAAAATAGCCACAGTGACCTTGACCTTGGGCACAGCACCCTGAAAGTCAAACTTGCTCGAGATATTGTCATGCCCTACATTTGTGTGAATTTATTTTAAAATCCATTGAGAAATGTAGGTGCTAGAGCGCTGACAAAGTTTTTCTAAAAATAGCCACAGTGACCTTGACCTTGGGCGCAGCACCCCGAAAGTCGAACTTGCTCGAGATATTGTCATGCCCTACATTTGTGTGAAGTTGATTTAAAATCCGTTGAGAAATGTAGGCGCTAGAGCGATGACAAAGTTTTTACTAAAAATAGCAACAGTGACCTTGACCTTGGGTGCAGCACCCTGAAAGTCGAACTTGCTCGAGATATTGTCATGCCCTACATTTGTGTGCATTTATTTTAAAATCTGCTGAGAAATGTAGGTGCTACAGCGCTGACAAAGTTTTTCTAAAAATAGCCACAGTGACCTTGACCTTGGGCGCAGCATCCTGAAAGTCGAACTTGCTCAAGATATTGTCATGCCCTACATTTGTGTGAAGTTATTTTAAAATCTGCTCAGAAATGTAGGTGCTAGAGCGCTGACAAAGTTTTTCTAAAAATAGCCTCAGTGACCTCGACCTTGGGCGCAGCATCCTGAAAGTCGAACTTGCTCGAGATATTGTCATGCCCTACATTTGTGTGAAGTTATTTTAAAATCCGTTGAGAAATGTAGGCAATAGAGCGATGACAAAGTTTTTCTAAAAATATGTGATGACGTTGTTTTCTCCATTATAACACTATGGGAATTTTTTTCAAACGCTCAAGGGCAGCTAACTCTGTAGTCTGCGCTCGAATCCAGCCAAATTTCGAACTCATCCAAGCTCTTATGTATGTCATCATTACCTGAAAGTATGATAAGGATCTAAGAAAAAACAGTTGAGAAAACGTGATGACGCCATTTTCCCCATTATAACCCTATGGGATTTTTTTCAAACGCTCAAGGGCAGCTTACTCCGTAGTCTGTGCTCGAATCTGGCCAAATTTCGAACTCATCCAAGCTCTTGTGTATGTCATCATTACCTGCAAGTATGATAAGGATCTAATCAAAAACAGTCGAGAAAACGTGATGACGCCATTTTCCCCATTATAACCCTATGGGGGCTATCTGTTGCCATGGAAACCAGAGTTCTGAGCTGATCAGCACCAAAACCTAATGCAGCCTTTCCCTCACCCAAATGATGCTTCAGATAAAATTTGATTGCGATCGGCCCACTGGTCTCTGAGATATTTATGTTTGAAAGTGTTGACGCACCAACCCACCCACCCACCCACGCACGCACGGACGGACGACGGCTCGACTCCCATCCTATAAGCTCACCTCTGAGCCTTCGGAAGGCTCAGGTGAGCTAAAAAAACCACAGCGACCTTGACCTTGGGCGCAGCACCCTGAAAGTCGAACTTGCTCGAGATATTGTCATACCCTACATTTGTGTGAAGTTATTTTAACCCTCTAGTGCCCAAACATAGAATGCACTATAAGAAAACATTTATATTCCATCCAGCCACTAGCTTTGGGAAGTCAAATTGAAAACAGGGTCTGAATTTGTGTTGAGGTCCAAGGTTGCTGAGATATACATGTAGCATATATGCTACATTGGGCATTAATTTTTAAAAAGTAACTTTTTTCAGGGTGAATAACTCAAGTGTTAACAATAATTACGGGGCACCTTTTTGGATGAAAAAAGGATGTATGAAAAACAATTTATTGGCATATATGTATCAGGGATATCTGAAAAAGTAAAGTCATTATCACAATTTTTGTTTTTATTGCCCGATGTATCATATATGATACATTTTGTGTTTTTGAACTTTGGCGACTTTTGGCGTCTGATAAATGCACTTTAGACATATCATTACAACTAGACTGGTTTAATCTTATTTCATGATATCTTAACTTATATTTTAGCAGTATAACATAACATACAAGTCAAAATCCTGGTCACGGCACCAAAACAGAGTCATGTAGCAGATATGATACACCGGGCACTAGAGGGTTAAATTCCATGGAGAAATGTAGGTGCTAGAGCCATGACAAAGTTTTTCTAAAATAAGCCACAGTGACCTTGACCTTGGGTGCAGCACCCTGAAAGTCGAACTTGCTCGAGATATAGTCATGCCCTACATTTGTGTGAAGTTATTTTAAAATCCATTGAGAAATGTAAGTGCTAGAGTGCTGACAAAGTTTTTCTAAAAATAGCCACAGTGACCTTGACCTTGGGCGCAGCACCCTGAAAGTCAATTTTTTTCCAGATATTGTCATGCCCTACATTTGTGTGAATTTGATTTAAAATCGGTTGAGAAATGTAGGCGCTGGAGTGATGACAAAGTTTTTCTAAAAATAGCCACAGTGACCTTGACCTTGGGTGCAGCACCCTGAAAGTCGAACTTGCTTGAGATATTATCATGCCCTACATTTGTGTGAAGTCATTTCAAAATCCATGGAGAAATGTAGGTGCTAGAGCCATGACAAAGTTTTTTCTAAAATTAGCCACAGTGACCTTGACCTTGAGTGCAGCACCCTGAAAGTCGAACTTGCTCGAGATATTGTCATGCCCTACATTTGTGTGAAGTTATTTTAAAATCCATTGAGAAATGTAGGTGCTACAGCGCTGACAAAGTTTTTCTAAAAATAGCCACAGTGACCTTGACCTTGGGCGCAGCATCCTGAAAGTCGAACTTGCTCGAGATATTGTCATGCCCTACATTTGTGTGAGTTTATTTTCAAATCTGTTGAGAAATGTAGGCAATAGAGCGATGACAAAGCGCAGCACCCTGAAAGTCAATTTTGTTGGAGATATTGTCATGCCCTACATTTGTGTGAATTTGATTTAAAATCGGTTGAGAAATGTAGGCACTAGAGTGATGACAAAGTTTTTCTAAAAATAGCCACAGTGACCTTGACCTTGGGTGCAGCATCCTGAAAGTCGAACTTGCTCGAGATATTGTCATGCCCTACATTTGTGTGAAGTTATTTTAAAATCCATGGAGAAATGTAGGTGCTAGAGCGATGATAAAGATTTTCTAAAAATAGCCACAGTGACCTTGACCTTGGGCGCAACACCCTGAAAGTCGAACTTGCTCGAGATATTGTCATGCCCTACATTTGTGTGAAGTTATTTTAAAATCCATTGAGAAATGTAGGTGCTACAGCGCTGACAAAGTTTTTCTAAAAATAGCCACAGTGACCTTGACCTTGGGCGCAGCATCCTGAAAGTCGAACTTGCTCGAGATATTGTCATGCCCTACATTTGTGTGAGTTTATTTTCAAATCTGTTGAGAAATGTAGGCAATAGAGCGATGACAAAGTTTTCTAAAAATATGTGATGACAATGTTTTCTCCATTAGAACACTATGGGATTTTTTTCAAACGCTCAAGGGCAGCTTACTCCGTAGTCTGTGCTCAAATCCGGCCAAAATTAGAACTCATCCAAGCTTTTATGTATGTCATCATTACCTGCAAGTATGATAAGGATCTAAGCAAAAACAGTTGAGAAAACATGATGACGCCATTTTCCCCATTATAACCCTATGGGATTTTTTTCAAACGCTCAAGGGCAGCTAACTCCGTAGTCTGTGCTCGAATACGACCAAATTTCGAACTCATCCAAGCTCTTGTGTATGTCATCATTACCTGCAAGTATGATAAGGATCTAATCAAAAACAGTCGAGAAAACGTGATGACGCCATTTTCCCCATTATAACCCTATGGGGGCTATCTGTTGCCATGGAAACCAGAGTTCTGAGCTGATCGGCACCAAAACCTAATGCAGCCTTTCCCTCACCCAATTGATGCTTCAGATAAAATTTGATTGCGATCGGCCCACTGGTCTCTGAGATATTTATGTTTGAAAGTGTTGACGCACGCACGCACCCACGCACGCACGGACGGACGACGGCTCGACTCCCATCCTATAAGCTCACCTCTGAGCCTTCGGCTCAGGTGAGCTAAAAATCCATGAAATCAACTGTTCAAGCATTTTCCCATAACATTGCATAACATACCAAAGTTGACCTTGCCATAAATTAGGTCAAGGCCAATGCACCATCATGATTGTACAAACTATGATGGGCCTGAGTTCTCAATGCTACATAGCATGCCACGAGGTCATTGTGCCTTTGGTTCTGGAGAAGAAGATTTTTGAAGGAGTTCTACCATATATGGGCATGGTGTCCATCTTGGCCATGTGACCATGACCAGCTCAACAAACTTTGGTTCTTTTAATCCAGTGAAGCTCCGTATGAAATATAGCTTCAAACAGCCCAGTGGCTTCAGAGAAGATGTTTGAAAATGTTGACAGGCAACAGAATCACAGTGACCTTGAACAAAGGCCAAAGAATGACCTTGACCTTTAACAACATAATATCTTCATAGGCTCACTTAGTTAATCATAAATACCAAATATCATATCTTAGACTTGAATGGTTTCTGAGAAATCCACTGTTTAAGCATTTTCCAATGCATCAAAATTGACCTTGCCATAAATTTAGTCACGCTCAATGCACAGTCCTGATTTGTATAAATTATGATGGGCCCAAGTTCAAAATGCTATGTACCAAGTTTCAAGGTCATAGGCCTTTTGGTTCTGGAGAAAATGATTTTTGAACGGGTTTTACCATAAATGGACATAGTGGCCATCTTGGTCATGTGACCCAGATCCCGAGAACCAACTTTCGTTCCCCCATCCCACTAAGACTCCATATGAAATTTGGCTTCAATCGGCGATGTGGTTTCAGAGGAGAAGATGTTTGAAAATCTTGACAACAGACGGACAGACAGAATGACCTTGACCTTTAGTGACATGACATCTTCATCTGGTCATTCAGTTAACCATATATTCCAAATATTGTACCTTAGACTTGAATAGTTTCTGAAAAAAAACCACACACACACTGTTTAAGCATTTTCCCATATAAAAGCCTAACATACCAAAGTTGAAGGTGTCATAAATTAGGTCAACATCAATACATGGTCATCATTTGTATAAATTATGATGGGCCCGAGTGTCTAATGCTACATACCAAGTTTCAAGGTCATAGGCCTTTTGGTTCTGAAGAAGAAGAGTTTTGAAGGATTTTTACTATATATGGGTGTGGGGGCCACCTTGGTCATGTGACCCAGACCCTGGTAACAAACTTTCTTTTCCCCATCCCACTGAGACTCCATATGAAATTTGGCTTCAATCGGCCCAGTGGTTTCTTTGGAGAAGAGTTTGAAAATTCTTGACGACGGATGGGCTGACAGGATGACCATGACCTTTAGTGACATAATATCTTCAGCTGTTCATTTAGTTGACCATAAATACCACATATTGTACTTTAGACTTAAATATTTTCTGAGAAATCCACTGTTTAAGGTGAGGAGGGAGTAATTCAGCACCGCCGTGCGGCAGTTTCTGTCGCAACGTTATGTAATGACGTCAAACGTTCCGTCTGAGAAAAACAAGATGGCATAAACATTATCCGCTTCTGTGATTACATGTTCTATATGGTCTGATTACAAAATGCAAAGAGGCTGAGCGCTGGGCGAATTTAAAAGGAAATAGAAAATGTCGTAGAGAAGAAACTGCAAAAAATATAGCTAGTTACTACTAGCGGGAAAGCTTTTGCAATAATTTTATTACAAATTTCATTCGACACAGCCTCATGAAATTGAAATGAGAAGTCGGATTACTGACTACACTTCGACCATGCATTTTAGATTTCCGCCTCCAGCAGTTCTCGAATCCGGGACCTGTAGATCAGCAGGCCAGCGCCTAACCTACTGAGCTACCGGGGCTCCTCGGGTTTTATCAGATAGATCAGGATGGAGGAGTGATTGGTGGATGGAGATTTTACGTCCTTTTAAACAGTAATTCAGTCATATCATGACCATGGTAATGTGATAATGAAATGCTGTGTGCAATGGGGTGTTATCGTTATCATACCACCCACACTTAAAATACTTATCAGAATTAGGCCACATTGCAGTGATGTTAAAAATTCTTAGACTGTCCCTAGCGCTTGAACAACGCCAGGCAGCCGTATCAACGTCGATGCAATATCAGCAGGACCTTTTATCAACGTTGATACTGTAATTCAACTCTCTGTTTTTTCTGTCAATAAGCTAAAAGAAATGTGGCGTTTCTTTTTGTTGCCTTTCTCTCATATTTCTGTCTTTCATTTCATTTTTTTTTTCAAGTGTATATCAAAGAAGCGATTCATTGAATCTCCTAAACGCTAAGTGAATTCAAGCTGCATTTTCACAGTCATTTTCAGAGAGAGAGAGAGAGAGAGAGAGAGTCGCCAAGGTCCAGTCGCAGTGCGAAATATTATAGGTTCCTTTCTTGGGTCGGGTCATGTACTGGAAAACTTGACTCGCTAACACTGTACAAACGACAAGGGACAAGGGAACTGTTCAAATGTCATAACACGTGGACGTCCAACCTAAAGTTGTTGCTTCAGAGAGTTTGTCAACTCGGTGCCCGTAAATTGTATGGAAGGGCATAATGGCAATGTTTTCGATTCCTTTTTTTTTTGTCATTATTAAAGAAAAGTTAGCCAAGACTGCTAATGCATTGAGAGAAAAATGTATTACATCCGCTTTCCCGAGGATGACAATCATGAGTGATGAAAGTCCTAGACAAATTTTGCCGGGTCCTACAATAAGCGACGATTGATACATAGCACCAAAAGTAAAGTAACGTTAATGTCACCATGGGTTACGTTAATATCTCAGTCTAAAGAGGCAGCACGCTGGGCATTTTATGCACTTTAGCTCAAAAGTTAAGTTGGCGACCTACTATTTTTATTGCTTTAGTGTAAACTTCTATCATTTGGTCATACTGTGTTAGTTTTTAAAGAAAAAATAGTTTTGTTTTCTCAGAATAAAGGTTTTTATCCAAGAGAGACGTGCAAAAAAGTACGTTTTCCATAGAACGCCATTATAACGTTGTGTCGAAAATGAAGAAAAAATTGATGTTTTCCAGGTCAGATAACTTGAAAAACACAATGGCTACAGCCCCTTTTATTACATTTTCTGAAAGAGGAGCTAAAATTTTACAATATAGAGAAGTATAGATAAAATCATGACTTGTGTTTTGTCAATTACTCCCACCTCACCTTTTCCCATATAAAAGCCTAAGATTCCGAAGTTGACTGTGTCATAAATGAGGTCAAAGTCATCGCAAGGTCATCATTTGTATAAATTATGATGGGCCCGCATGCCTGATGCTACATACCAAGTTTCAAGGTCATAGGCCTTTTGATTCTGGAGAAAAAGATTTTTAGAGGGTTTTTACCATATATGGGCATGGTTGGCCATCTTGGTCATGTGACCCAGACCCTATGTACAAACTTCCATTTCACCATCCCACCTAACTCCATATAAAATTTGGCTTCAATCGCTTCAGTGGTTTTAGAGGAGAAGGTGTTTGAAAATCTTGACGACAGATGAACTTGACCTTAAGTGACATAATATCTTCATTTGTTCATTTAGTTCACTATGTATACCAAGTATTGTACCTTAGACTTAAACAGTTTCTGAGAAATTCCCATACAAAAGCCTAATGTACCAAAGTTGACCATGTCATAAATTAGGTCAAGGTCATTGCAAGGTCATCATTTGTATAAACTATGATAGGCCTGCATGCCCAATGCTACATACCAAGTTTCAAGATCACAGGCCTTTTGGTTCTGGAGAAAAAGATTTTTGAAGGGTTTTTACCATATATGGGCATGGCGGCCATTTTGGTCATGTAACCCAGACCCCATATATAAACTTTCATTCTGCCATCCCACTGAGACTCCATATGAAATTTGGCTTCAATCGCCCAGTGGGTTCAGAGGAGAAGATGTTTGAAAATCTTGACGACAGATGGATGGACTGAATGACCTTGACATTTAGTGACATAACATCTTCATTTGTTCATTTAGTTCATTTGGTTGACCATGTATACCAAGTATTGTACCTTAGACTTTAAAAGTTTCTGAGAAATCCACTGTTTAAGCGTTTTCCCATATAAAAGCCTAACATACCAAAGTTGACCACGTCATAAATAAGGTCAAGGTCCTCGCAAGGTCATCATTTGTACAAACTATGTTGGGCCCACATGCCTGATGCTACATACCAAGTTTCAAGGTCCCCGGGTAAAAACTTTTGTTCTCCCATCCCACTGAGACTCCATATGAAATTTGGCTTTAATTGGCCAGGTGGTTTCAGAGGAGAAGATGTTTGAAAATCTTGACGACGGATGGATGGACCAAATGACCTTAACCTTTAGTGACATAATATCTTCAGCTGGTCATTCAGTTATCCATATCTTCCAAATATTGTACCTCAGACTCGAGTAGTTTCTGAAAACAAGAGGCCCACGGGCCACAAAGCTCACCAGATCTCTAGCTCAAAATTGCTATCAAAATTACTGTCACATTTGTACAGCCTAATACAAAATATACAACTACAAAGTCTCAGTCTGAAAGTCTGTTGAGTTGATAACAAAATATATAACTATTTTCCATATTTTGATTGCAGTAAATGCCATTTTTCCCCATTATAAGTCAATGCAACTCTAAGTTGCCATAGCAACCAAACAATAGAGCCGATTTTCATCAAAAACACAAACTTTCAACCCCCCCAGCCTAAGGATACTAAAGATGAAATCTGGGCCTTATTGGCCCAGTGGCTTCTGAGGAGATAATTTTGTAAGTTTTTTTTCCCATTATTTTTGCATTTTGGTTTCCATGACAACCAGTAAAAGGAGCAGTGGGTCCAAAAACAATAAAGCTAATAGAAGACTTCTTAAAGGAACATTTCTATAAAAGTTATGTCAACATACCTGCAATGGCTAGGCATTAAATGCCATTATTCAATTTTCCCCATTATAAGTCTATGGGAACTCTAAGTTGCCATAGCAACCAAACTAAAGGGCAGATTTTCATAAAAAACACAAACTTTCAATACCCCAGCCTAAGGATACTACAGATGAAATCTGGGCCTTATCGGCCCAGTGGTTACAGAGGAGATAATTTTTAAGTATTTTTTCCATTTTTTTTTTCATTTTGGTTTCCATGGCAACCAATAAAAGGGGCACTGGGCCAAAAAACATACAGCTGATAGTAGACTTCTCAAGGAACATTTCTATAAAAGTTTTGTCAACATATCTGCAATGGCCTGGCAGAAAATGTCATTTTTCAATTTTCCCCATTATAAGTCTATGGGAACTCTAAGTTGCCAAAGCAACCAAACTGAAGGGCAGATTTTCATAAAAAACACAAACTTTCAATCCCCCAGCCCAAGGATGCTACAGATGAAATTTGGGCCCAATCGGCCCAGTGGCTTCAGAGGAGATGTTGTTTAAAAGTGTTGACGGACATACGACGACGGACGACGACGACGACGACGGACACTGCCTATCCTATAAGCTCCCCCGGAGCCTTCGGCTCTGGTGAGCTAAAAACACTGTTTAAGCGTTTTCCCATATAAAAGCATAAAGTACCAAAGTTGACCATGTCATAAATTAGATAAAGGTCATCGCAAGCTCATCATTTGTACAAACTATGAATGGCCCGCATGCCTGATGCTACATACCAAGTTTCAAGGTTACAGCCCTTTTGGTTCTGGAGAATAAGATTTTTGAAGGGTTTTTACCCTATATGAGTGTGGCGGCCATCTTGGTCATGTGACCCACATACCCCAAACAAACTTTCATTCCCCCCAACCCATGGAGGCTCCATATAAAATTTGGCTTTGATTGGCCCAGCGGTTTTGGAGAAGAAGACCTTTTAAAATGGTGGATGGATGGACGGATGACGGACGGACCAGGACGGACTACGGAGGCCTGCCTTTTCTATAAGCTCACCTTTGAGCCTTCGGCTCAGGTGAGCTAAAAATACTTTAAGGCTTATGGGTATTCCGCCATTTTACAAAGGGGAAGAACTTTTGTGGCTTCCTGTTTGCTTCCCTGGACAACATAGTACTTCCAAAATGGGGAAAAATTTGCTCCTAGGTAAGCAAATTACTTCCCTTTTTTGACTTGTGGACTTGCCCATCATCATCATTTGGATGAGTTTGTTTCTAGTTTTAGGGGTTTCTGGTGTATGCTTTCATTTTTATTCTACATGTATTTTGCATACAAATAACCTTGCACAAACAATGCAGAACCTGAACAGATGTCACTTTCTGCAGAGTCTGAACTGGGTCTGCACAGTTTGCAAATTTCCCCAAAACTGCTTTTCAGTTATGAAAGGGTTGGAGAGTTGACCCTATTGAGAAGGGAGGCAAAACTGAACAAGTTGCCCAAAGGGCAACAATTGCTCACCTGAGAGACATTGTAAACCTATAGGGATATTTAAGATGCTCAAGGGCAGCTAACTCCACAGTCAGTGGTTCAATCAGGCTGAAAATTGGAAAATTTGTTATCAAATTGGAATTTTACGAGTAAACAATACCTACCTGACATACACTATGGATTTCACTTAAGGTACCAGCGAGTACCGGCGTTTAAACTCGCTCTCACAACCGGAAGAGACTTTTTATCTACGCACCGCTGTGCGGTGTCTACTTCCGGAATCCCACCTGACGTGTCACTTCCCTTTTCGGCGAATTGAAGTCGCCAGGAAGGACATGAAGAATAAGTGGGGAAGGTGGGTGGGTGAGTTGTATGTCAGGTAGGTATTGTTTACTCGTAAAATTCCAATTTGATAACAAATTTTCCAATTTCACTTCGTAAACAAACCTACCTGACATACACTATGGATTAATCCAGATTAACAAGCAGTACAATGGAGGAGGGTTATTCAAATGTCCTTATATCCCTCCTAAAAACATGTATACAAATACAGAAAAAATTTACTCACCCTATTTCAGGTGCAATTCTGTGGTTTCTGTTATACAAAGGATATTCACAGCTTCATCAACCATTCTTCTGGGTTGAGTTCTAATAAAAGATCTCTATATACAGCTTTAAAAACCCATATATGCTGAATCACAAATGTTCCCACTTACAATGTACCATATTTACCCTGAAGTAACATCTTCCGGCATCACCTGCCAGAACTATCTCATCTTCTCCATAATGGAATCCTGGCAGTATCACTGCCAAATACAATGCAAAATGTACATATAGCCTTATAACAGGCTTAATTTATCAACGCAACTCGCCGATGAGTGACTTACACCTCTAAAACGGGTGTCTTAACTGATTTCAAATAGTGTTTGATGAAAGTGGTCTCAGTAGACCAGTCTGCTGACTCCATTACATGTCTGAGAGATGCTCCCTTGAACATAGCCCATGAAGGACCTACACTTCTGGTTGAATGCCCTTGAATTTTCTTATTCTCTAAAGACTTCTTTTTCAACTTATACACTAATTTGATTAAATTGACTATCCACTTGGAAATAGTTTGAGCAGAAATAGCATGATGCGGTTTCCTAGTAGCCAAAAACAACTTTACAGCATTCTGATCATCCTGTTTCCTATATTTTTTTTGTCTTTTTGATATACTGTATTAGACACCGTCTTGGATCCAAGTACTTGTCTTCTTGATAAGATGGAACAAATATATGACTGCCATCATGATTTGGACGATCCTGCTTAGCCAGACCAGTCCGAATGAAAGTTATACCTCTATCACCAACCTTCATCTTGTCCTCAGCAATCTGTAGTGACTGAATATCACTGCATCTGCGGAATGTTGTAATAGCTACCAGAAAACAGGTCTTCCACGTCAGATGTTTAAATGAAGCATCTTTCAAAGGTTCGAATGGAGCTTCTTTAAGGCAAGCTAAAACGAGAGATAAATCCCAATTAGGAATCAAACATTTGACTGGAGGTCTTTCATTAAAAACCCCCTTCAATAGACGAATAATGTAAGAGTGTTGCCCAATTGGGCAGTTGTCAATAGGTGGTAAAATTGACGACAACATTGACCTATAACCATTTATAGTTCTGTATTTCAGACCTTTCTCAAAAAGGGATGTCAGAAAGTCAGCACAATCATTCAAAGATGCTTGAAAGGGATCAACATTCCGTTCAACACACCAGCTGCTGAACTGTTTGAATTTTGAATTATAGTCTTTTTTTGTGCCCTTTCTCCATGATGATGCCAATAGTTTTCTAGTTGTTTCTGAAAATCCCTTTGTAGAGAAATGTCTGTCGACAGCAGCCATGCCGTCAGACTTATCGACTGGGGATCTGGGTGTAAAATCTGACCCTTCCCCTGGGATAACAGATTCTTCCAGAGTGGCAGCTTCACTGGAAAATCTATCAACATTTTCAACATTGTTGGAAACCAATATTGCCTCGGCCAGTGTGGCGCTATCAGAATTATCTTGCAATAGAACTGTTTCATATGCTGCAACACCCTGGAAATCATATGTATCGGAGGGAATGCATAGGCAAACATGTTCTGCCATGAGATTGCCATTGCATCTATTGCAAAAGCTTGCTGATGAATCATCCATGAACAAAACAGCTGAGTTTTCTTGTTCTGAAAAGTGGCAAACAGATCCATCAATGGGTGACCCCAAAGGCAAAATATTCCTTCCACAACTGATTTGTCCAGGGACCATTCTGTCTGTTTGATTGACTCCCTGGACAAAAAATCTGCCAAAAGATTTTTCCTGCCTGCTATGTGAACTGCTTTGAGACAAATATTGTTCTCTAGAGCTAGAGACCACAGTTTCCAGGTCAGATGACATAACTCCAAAGACTTTGTCCCCCCTTGGCGATTGAGATATTGAGCCACTGTTGTATTGTCTGTTTGAATCAATACATTCTTGTTGGAGAGGTTCGGCAGAAAATATTTCATCATCAGATATACTGCCTCCATTTCCAGACAATTGATATGTTGCAACTTTTGCAGGTTTGACCATCGACCTTGTACTGTGAGACTGTTCATGTGACCACCCCAGCCATATTTCTGACTCGCATCTGTTGTCACAGTTTCTGTAAACTGTGTTAGCTGAACAGATCGACCCTGTAGAATATTGGCTTCCTGTAACCACCGTCTCAAATGTGGCTTGAGCGATGGTGTAACAGGTATTCGATAAGCCATAGTCATTCTTACTGGACTCCAATTTTGTAATAGATGTAACTGGATTGGTCTCATGAACAGTCTGGCATTTGGAATTAGTTCCAGACAGGACGCTATCTTTCCCAATGGAACCAGATAATGGTATGCAGTGTTCTGACCCTGAAGGAGCTGAAGGGCTGCTGCTCTCAGCCCTTGAACTGGTTCTTGGGTTGGAAAAACTAGACCTTTTGCCAACAGAAAATGTCCTCCTATATATGTTAGATCCTGACTGGGAACTAGGCTTGACTTCTTTTTGTTTACAATAAAACCTAGCCGAAATAGGAGACGAAGGACAATAAGTCGATCTTGCCATAACATTCTCTTGATCTGATTTAGAACTAGCCAATCGTCTAGATATGTCGCAAGACGTATGCTTTGTTTTCTCAAATGAGCTGCAACTACTGAGGTCACTTTTGAGAATACTCTTGGAGCTACCGTTGGGCCAAAATTTAGGGCTCGAAATTGGAATGCACTGCCCTGAAAACTGAATCTGAGATATTTCCGATGAGGCCTGAAAATTTTCAGATGGAAGTATGCATCTGACAGATCGAGAGTTATTGACCAGTCTCCTTTTTCTACTAACTGTAACACTTTTGTCATTGTGTCCATTTTGAAATGCTTTTTGACTAAATATCTGTTGAGAGGTCGCAAATTTATCACAGGCCGCATTTCCCCATTTTTCTTTGGAACCAGAAAGAGTGTACTGTAAAAACCTTTCATTGCATCCTTTTTCGGCACTCTTTCTATTGCATTTTTGTTTAAAAGACAATCTATTTCTTTTGCTATTGAAGCCTTTTGACAGACAGGAACCACCGTCTCTTTTATGCCTCGAAAAGGTGGTTTCTGAATGAATTCCAGTTTGTAACCTTCTTGAATCAAATCTAGAACCCATCTGTCTGAAGTTATAGATTCCCAATCTGTCAAAAAATGTGACAAGCGACCTCCCACAGGTATCTCTGGACACCGTGCCACTATACTTACATTGTCATTTAGAAGCTGGCTTTCCATGTCCATATTTCCTGTTAGAGTAGGAGAAGGACCTAGTACCACTGGATCTGTTATTGTGCCTGTGGGAATCTTGCTGACTTTGTGACCTCTGCTCACGTGGTAGTCTTGGGATACGAAAATTTTCCCAATCTTTTGACTTAGCATTGCTAACATATGAGGAGCTCTGCACAGGTGCCTTATCGAAATGTGGACGTTTAATGTCAACACCTGATCTATTCGGACTGTCCGATTTTCGCTTGAATGATTTCCTCTTAAATTCAGGGACAAGATCTTCCAACTGCTTCTTCTTTTCCTTTCTGACCTTCAACAAATTTTCAAGTCCAGAACCAAAAACACCCTCACCAGATAAGGGTAAGTTGGAAAACTCTAACGCATCATCAAGTTCATATAAAGCAGTGTCACTCATAGCAGCAGATCTGCGAATAATATGGTGAAAAGCACCTGCTCTCCCAATTTGATCCAGACACTTTGTTGTCATAGAAAAAACATTTTTGACCTGCTCTAGCCCTTCATCTTTGTCAAAATTATCAGACTGAAAATGTTCAACAATATTACCCAAGGCTTGTTGAATGTATAATTGCATAATAATACCCAAACGTGCTGACTGCTGTCCTTTATAGGCCACCTTTTCAATCATTTTACATGGCTGTGAAAACAAAGTCTTATGTTTAGCCTTTGCAAATGAAGCCTTTGTACCATGTCGTTTGACCAAACAACTATCAACTAAAGTATCTAAAGACGGAACTTCCAAATATTTTTCAGTCTCTTCATTGACCGGAAAAAGATCAAAATTGTCTTCCGAAAAAGCAGTCAAAAAATTTGGCTCTTTTGTTCTATAACTAGACTCAAGAACATCCTTCTGTGACTGATCAATTGAAATTCCGACTTTTTTAACAGACTTCTTTACAACTGCATCATCACCAAAAATATCATACAAACATCTCTTTGTAGATTCTGACAAATTCTTATTTGTCTCATTGTTGTTTTCATCAGCCTGAGTTAAATTTTCCTCAGAATCTGAAAATTTGCCACTGGCACTAATTGACAAAACATCATCTTGTTTATCGGGAATATTATCATCAGAACTAGAATCTGAATAAACCGATTCCACGTGACGACGCCTTTGTGGCGTGGGTAAAGAACGATTCAACAACAAGTCTACCTTAGATGTCAAATCATTAAACTTTTTGTTCCAGCCTTCTTCTAAAATGTCATATTTAGAACGCCTTTTTGCTTTGCTTTTTGGCGTGCCATGACTTTCCACCGAGCGTGGTTTGTCCACGGGTGGATGAACATCTTCATTTCCTGACAAAACTTCTCCGTCTTCAGAACCGTGTTCTGGCGCCGGTAAATTAGGCGCAGCCCGCAACTGAGCGCCAGCCATAAAGATGAGATGTTTCTCTAACTAACTGATGGAAATATAAACGATGACAAATCTCTGAGAGCTCAAAAACACGTCCGACTTCTATTCGCCGAAAAGTGAAAGTGACACGTCAGGTGGGATTCCGGAAGTAGACACCGCACAGCTGTGCGTAGATAAAAAGTCTCTTCCGGTTGTGAGAGCGAGTTTAAACGCCGGTACTCGCCGGTACCTTAAGTGAAATCCATAGTGTATGTCAGTTAGGTTTGTTTACGAAGTGAAATTAAACTCATCCAAAACATTATGTATGCCCTCATTTAATATAATATTATGCAAGTTTAAAAAGTATCTGATCAAGAGCACAATAGACAGAGCTGTCAAGGGCAGCTAACTTCATAGTGATTAACCTGATCTGGCCAAAATTTGAACTTGTTTAAGATATTGTGCATTTCCTCATTACCTGCAAGTTTGAAAAGGATCGGATCAGTAGAAACCAAGAAAAAGAGGAGACATTGATTTTTTGGATGCTCAGGGCAGGTCTTCCATAGTCAGTGGTGGGATCTAGCCGAAATGCTAACTAATCCAAGCTTTTATGCATATCCTCATTACCTGCAAGTATGAAGAGGATCCGATGAAAAATGAAAATGTGATGACGTTGTTTTCTCCATTATAAGACTATGAGATTTTTTTCAAACGCTCAAGGGCAGCTAACTCCGTAGTCTGTCCTCGAATCCGGCCAAATTTCAAACTCATCCAAGCTCTTATGTATGTCATCATTACCTGCAAGTATGATAAGGATCTAATCAAAAACCTTGATTGCAGCACCCTGAAAGTCAAACTTGCTTGAGATATTGTCATGCCCTACATTTGTGTGAATTTACTTTAAAATCTGTTGAGAAATGTAGGTGCTAGAGCGATGACAAAGTTTTTCTAAAAATAGCCACAGTGACTTTGACCTTGGTTGGTTGATTTGGTTGATTTGATGCTTAACGTCCACGGTAAACAACTAAGGTCATGTCGGGACGGTCAGTTAACCTAACCACACTATTCCTGGGCAGGCTTAGACCTCCTAAGCGGTTTACCAGTACTAAGTGCACATACTGTCGCCAGTAGCTGACAACTGCCCTTCTTGAATCAGCGGAAGGAGAAACGAAAGTATATGGCCAGACCTGGATTCGAACCCAGGACCTCTGACTTACGAGTCAGGTGCCCTACCGATTGCTCTACCCGGCCCGGCAACTTTGACCTTGGGCACAGCATCCTGAAAGTCGAACTTGCTTGAGATATTGTCATACCCTACATTTGTGTCAAGTTATTTCAAAATCCATGGAGAAATGAAGGTGCTAGGGCGATGACAAAGTTTTTCTAAAAATAGCCACAGTGACCTTGACTTTGGGCACAGCACCCTGAAAGTCGATCTTGCTTGAGATATTGTCATGCCCTACATTTGTGTGAATTTATTTTAAAATCCATTGAGAAATGTAGGTGCTAGAGCGCTGACAAAGTTTTTCTAAAAATAACCACAGTGACCTTGACCTTGGGCGCAGCACCCTGGAAGTCAAACTTGTTTGAGATATTGTCATGCCCTACATTTGTGTGAAGTTGATTTAAAATCCGTTGAGAAATGTAGGCGCTAGAGCGATGACCAAGTTTTTCTAAAAATAGCCACAGTGACCTTGATCTTGGGTGCAGCACCCTGAAAGTCAAACTTGCTCGAGATATTGTCATGCCCTACATTTGTGAGAAGTTATTCTAAAATCTGCTGAGAAATGTAGGTGCTAGAGCGCTGACAAAGTTTTTCAAAAAATAGCCACATAGACCGTGACCTTGGGCGCAGCATCCTGAAAGTCGAAGTTGCTCGAGATATTGTCATGCCCTACATTTGTGTGAAGTTATTTTACAATCTGCTGAGAAATGTAGGTGCTAGAGTGCTGACAAAGTTTTTCTAAAAATATCCACAGTGACTTGACCTTGGGCGCAGCATCCTGAAAGTCGAACTTGCTTGAGATATTGTCATGCCCTACATTTGTGTGAACTTATTTTAAAATCCGTTGAGAAATGTAGGCAACAGAGCGATGACAGTTTTTCTAAAAATATGTGATGACGTTGTTTTCTCCATTATAACACTATGGGATTTTTTTCAAACGCTCAAGGGCAGCTAACTCCGTAGTCTGTGCATGAATCCAGCCAAATTTTGAACTCATCCAAGCTCTTATGTATGTCATCATTACCTGCAAGTATGATAAGGATCTAAGCAAAAACCGTTGAGAAAACGTGATGACGCCATTTTCCCCATTATAACCCTATGGGATTTTTTTCAAACGCTCAAGGCCAGCAAACTCCGTAGTCTGTGCTGGAATCCGGCCAAATTTCGAACTCATCCAAGCTCTTGTGTATGTCATCATTACCTGCAAGTATGATATGAATCTAATCGAAAACAGTCGAGAAAACGTGATGACGCCATTTTCCCAATTATTACCCTATGGGGGCTATCTGTTGCCATGGAAACCAGAGTTCTGAGCTGATCGGCACCAAAACCTAATGCAGCCTTTCCCCCACCCAAATGATGCTTCAGATAAAATTTGATTGCAATCGGCCCACTGGTCTCTGAGATATTTATGTTTGAAAGTGTTGACGCACCCACGCACCCACGGATGGACGACGGCTCGACTCCCATCCTATAAGCTCACCTCTGAGCCTTTGGCTCAGGTGAGCTAAAAATGGCAAAGTTGCTCCCCCTGACAGTGTACTCATTTACGTTGACAAGAATTTCAAGGAATGGGGTGTCTTGCCTGTCTGTGCATTGTCATAAAGCAGAGCTAAACCTGAAAATTCCATTGAGCAGCGACGTGAGAAAACCAACAATTTGAAAGTGGTTGTGCACCCAGCGCAGACTCAGATCAGCCTGGGCATTCACCCAGTCTGATAAGACTCTTCGCTAACCGCTTAAAGAGTAGCTAAGGGTCTAAGCTACCTCCATGCGGACAGCGAAGACTCTGATCAGACTGGGCGGATGCCCAGGCTGATCTGAGTCTGCACTGGGCCCACTTCTAACCAAATTGTTGGTTTTGTCGTATCGCGGCTCAATTAAGTTTCCACTGCCCACCAGAAAAATAATACCTATGTTTTCCATCTTCTAGTCACAGGAGAGACAACAAGACTTGTCAGTGGGACAGGACAGCTCGCCTGACAGTGCCTTGCCAATCACCTAAACAAGTAGCCCAAAGGGCAACAATTGCTCACCTGAGAGACATTGTAAACCTATAGGGATATTTAAGATGCTCAAAGGCAGCTAACTCCACAGTCAGTGGTCCAATCAGGCTGAAAATTAAACTCATCCAAAACATTATGTATGCCCTCATTTAATATATGCAAGTTTAAAAATTATCCGATCAAGAGCACAATAGACAGAGCTGTCAAGGACAGCTAACTTCGTAGTGGTTGGCCTGATCTGGCCAAAATTTGAACTTGTTTAAGATATTGTGCATTTCCTCATTACCTGTAAGTTTGAAAAGAATCGGATCAGTAGAAACCAAGAAAAAGTGGCGACATTGATTTTTTGGATGCTCAGGGCAGGTACTCCATAGTCAGTGGTGGGATCCAGCCAAAATGCTAACTAATCCAAGCTTTTATGCATAGCCTCATTACCTGCAAGTATGAAGCGGATCAGATGAAAAATGAAAATGTGATGACGTTATTTTCTCCATTATAAGACTATGGGATTTTTTTCAAATGCTCAAGGCCAGCTAACTCCGTAGTCTGTGCTCGAATCCAGCCAAATTTCGAACTCATCCAAGCTCTTGTGTATGTCATAATTACCTGCAAGTATGATAAGGATCTAATCAAAAACCTTGATTGCAGCACCCTGAAAGTCAAACTTGCTCAAGATATTGTCAGGCCCTACATTTGTGTGAATTTATTTTAAAATCTGTTGAGAAATGTAGGTGCTAGAGCGATGACAAAGTTTTTCTAAAAATAGCCACAGTGACCTTGAACTTGGGCACAGCATTCTGAAAGTCGAACTTGCTTGAGATATTGTCATACCCTACATTTGTGTGAAGTTATTTCAAAATCCATGGAGAAATGAAGGTGCTAGAGCGATGACAAAGTTTTTCTAAAAATAGCCACAGTGACCTTGACCTTGGGCACATCACCCTGAAAGTTGAACTTGCTCGAGATATTGTCATGCCCTACATTTGTGTGAATTTATTTTAAAATCCATATAGAAAAGTAGGTGCTAGAGAGCTGACAAAGTTTTTCCAAAAATAGCCACAGTGACCTTGACCTTGGGCGCAGCACCCTGGAAGTCAAACTTGTTTGAGATATTGTCATGCCCTACATTTGCGTGAAGTTGATCTAAGATCCCTTGAGAAATGTAAGCGCTAGAGCGATGACCAAGTTTTTCTAAAAATAGACACAGTGACCTTGACCTTGGGCGCAGCATCCTGAAAGTCGAACTTGCTCAAGATATTGTCATGCCCTACATTTGTGGGAAGTTATTTTAAAATCTGCTGAGAAATGTAGGTGCTAGAGTGCTGACAAAGGTTTTCTAAAAATAGCCACAGTGACCTTGACCTTGGGCGCAGCATCCTGAAAGTCAAATTTGCTCAAGATATTGTCATGCCCTACATTTGTGTGAAGTTATTTTAAAATCTGCTCAGAAATGTAGGTGCTAGAGCGCTGACAAAGTTTTTCTCAAAATAGCCACAGTGACCTTGACCTTGGGCACAGCATCCTGAAAGTCGAACTTGCTCGAGATATTGTCATGCCCTACATTTGTGTGAAGTTATTTTAAAATCCGTTGAGAAATGTAGGCAATAGAGCGATGACAAAGTTTTTCTAAAAATATGTAATGACTTTGTTTTCTCCATTATAACACTATGGGATTTTTTTCAAACGCTCAAGGGCAGCTAACTCCGTAGTCTGTGCATGAATCCAGCCAAATTTTGAACTCATCCAAGCTCTTATGTATGTCATCATTACCTGCAAGTATGATAAGGATCTAATCAAAAACAGTCGAGAAAACGTGATGACGCCATTTTCCCCATTATAACCCTATGGGATTTTTTTCAAACGCTCAAGGCCAGCTAACTCCGTAGTCTGCGCTCGAATCCGGCCAAATTTCGAACTCATCCAAGCTCTTGTGTATGTCATCATTACCTGCAAGTATGATAAAGATCTAATCAAAAACAGTCAAGAAAACGTGATGACACCATTTTCCCCATTATAACCCAATGAGGGCTATCTGTTGCCATGGAAACCAGAGTTCTGAGCTGATTGACACCAAAACCTGATGCAGCCTTTCCCCCACCCAAATGATGCTTCAGATAAAATTTGATTGCAATCGGCCCACTGGTCTCTGAGATATTTATGTTTGAAATTGTTGACGCACCCACGCACGGACGAAGGCTCGACTCCAATCCTATAAGCTCACCTCTGAGCCTTCAGCTCAGGTGAGCTAAAAATAGCCACAGTGACCTTGACCTTGGGTGCAGCATCCTGAAAGTCGAACTTGCTCGAGATATTGTCATGCCCTACATTTGTGTGAAGTTATTTTAAAATCTGCTGAGAAATGTAGGTGCTAGAGCGCTGACAAAGTTTTTCTAAAACTAGCTTCAGTGACCTTGACCTTGGGCACAGCATCCTGAAAGTCAAACTTGCTTGAGATATTGTCATACCCTACATTTGTGTCAAGTTATTTTAAAACCTGCTGAGAAATGTAGGTGCTAGAGCGCTGACATAGTTTTTCTAAAAATAGCCACAGTGACCTTGACCTTTGGCACAGCATCCTGAAAGTCGAACTTGCTCGAGATATTGTCATGCCCTACATTTGTGTGAAGTTATTTTAAAATCGGTTGAGAAATGTAGGCAACAGAGCGATGACAAAGTTTTTCTAAAAATATGTGATGACGTTTTCTCCATTATAACACTATGGGATTTTTTCAAACGCTCAAGGGCAGCTAACTCCCTAGTCTGTGCTCGAATCCAGCCAAATTTCGAAGTCATCCAAGCTCTTATGTATGTCATCATTACCTGCAAGTATGATAAGGATCTAAGCAAAAACAGTTGAGAAAACGTGATGACGCCATTTTCCCCACTATAACCCTATAGAATTTTTTTCAAACGCTCAAGGGCAGCTAACTCCGTAGTCTGTGCTCGAATCCGGCCAAATTTCAAACTCATCCAAGTTCTTGTGTGTGTCATCATTTCCTGCAAGTATGATAAGGATCTAATCAAAAACAGTCTAGAAAAGGCGATGACGCCATTTTCCCCATTATAACCCTATGGGGGCTATCTGTTGCCATGGAAACCAGAGTTCTGAGCTGAACGGCACCAAAACCTAATGCAGCCTTTCCCCCACCCAAATGATGCTTCAGATAAAATTTGATTGCGATCGGCCCACTGGTCTCTGAGATATTTATGTTTGAAAGTGTTGACGCACCCACCCACCCACCCACGGACGGACGACGGCTCGACTCCCATCCTATAAGCTCACCTCTGAGCCTTCGGCTCAGGTGAGCTAAAGACTTTAAAGTAAAACTTTAATATTTTGCTAGTGACGCTGCGCTGCTGCGGCCAACGCCGGGGCTGTCGCAATAGCTCTTCCTGTACATTCGTACAGGGAAGCTAAAAATTCAAAAGCTATCTTACGTATACAAGTAGGAGGAGCTGCTTCTAGATCATTTGCTTCCGCTTTCCACTTCCACATAGTCCTTCCATCTTCCTGCACTTCGCATGTGGCATAATTTTCTGCGGTCAGTTTCCATCCCAGCAAACAGGACATATAGCACTTCTCACCATGAATTCCAGTGTAGTCAGAATAGCAGTCTACACAAGAGTTGGGATCTAGGTCTAGTATTTCAGTCACATCACACTGTGGTGCTGTAAGAATACAAATTAAATGAGCCGCGACACGAGAAAACCAACAAAGTGGTTGTGCGCCCAGCACAGACTCAGATCAGCCTGGGCATCCACCCAGTCTGATCAAAGTCTTCTTTGTCCGCATGAATGTAGCTTAGACCCTTGGCTACCCTTTAAGTGCTTTGGAAAGACTCTGATCAGACTGCATGAATGCCCATACTGATCTGAGTCTGTGCTGGGCCCAAAACCACTTTGTTGGCTTTGTCGTGTCGTCGCTCATTTGCAGTTAGAAAATAAACAGGGTTAAAACTTGAATCATCAAAATGAAAGCAGTTTAATTAACAACCACTGTAGATCCAGATGGGGGCAGCTCATAGATCTAATAGGATTTAAACAGTTTGCCAAATATGAAGAGAATATCTTTTAAAAATTGTTCTTCCGAAATATTGCTAAAAGACTGCATTTGTTAGTTTTAACAAGGGCTGTAACTCTGCTAACACAAGTTTGGCACAATAGATATAAATATTGGTCTGCTTTCCATAAACATAGTCTTATTGCAATTTATCCTCTTAAGATCAAAACTGTATAGTTGTCCTTTCAACTTATCAAGAAAAAGGGCATAACTCTGCCAATAATGATTGCAACTTAGCCTAATCATTATCTGATTGACCGATACATCAAACACCAACAGTAACTGTATACCAAAAGTAGCTCCCAGGTCAAATGGTTCAAAGTCGGAAATGGCCAGTCAACAAAGTAGCATAACTCAGTCAATTAATTTTACAAAGCCCAATACATGTGCATATAAATTATTTAACACCACAATCAGGTGATCAACATCTTAGCCCTAAGAGTATGCTAAATATGAGCATCCTAGCTCCAAGAATTTTTCCAAAATTTTAGAAACAAACTTTTGGTTAAGTTTTTGGAAAAAGGGCATAGCTCTGATAGGAAAGCAAAAAAAAGGGTCTACTAGTTTTTCATCAACAGAGCATTGATGAAATTTCAGCCTCCAAAGAGCTACAGCTTTTAGATACCCTTTCCACTTAAAAGGCATCTCTGAAGCATAACTGTCAATAAGCAATGCAACATAACCCAACCATCATCAAATTTCAGATTGAAATGTCAAATACTAATAGTATACAAAAAACATCTCTCTGTGTCAAATGGCTCATGAAAAAGTTAGAACAGTGCATAAATCAACAAAAGGGGCAAAGCAAACCTGATAGAAAACACTGAGCTTAGCCAGTCAAAATAACATTATTTATGAAAAGAGGCAGGGGACGTTTATTTGAGATGGAGCATTAATTAGGATTGATACAGATAGGGTGACAAGTATACTCAGAGGCAAAAGAAAGTATACACCTAATCTCCAATCAATTTCATTCTGTCTGTCAAAAACTGCTTTGAGTGGCCAGTCTGTAAAACAACAACTGCACAATATCTGTCTGCACACTGAGAACCTTGTCATTGTGTATATATAAAAATAAAATTATGCCAACGTTGTGGTTTGTTTAGACAAGAGTTGTCAGAAGACAATGAAGCACGCCTCATCATGGGTGCCTGATTCTCAAGGCAATATCACTGAACCTTGAAATATAGGTCACAGTGACCTAAAAACAGAATGAAGTTATTTGCAGAGTCAGACTGAAACATTATCCCAGGTATGATGGATATCTACTAAATAGTGCTTAAGATATGTCAAAATCACTGAACTGTGAAATGTAGGTCACAGTGATCTATAAATAGTATGAGGTTAATTGCAATGCCAGACTGATCCCTTATGCCAGGTATGATGTTAATCCATCAAACAGTTTTGGAAATATAAGGCAAAATCACTGGAACATGAATTAAGGTCAAGTGCACAGGAGCCAGCATGGATGCTGTGCAGCTGCTGCAATTGTAGGGATATACTATGTGATCTAGCAGCAACTCTCTTGTTTCAAAGGTATCATCAAAACTCAAGATTTTGCCAAACAGCAAAGTCAGTCAACTGTAACATATAGGTCAAGGACACACAATTGTGTGATGCAGCTGCTGTAGACATATGGATGTATATATAGGTACCAAGTATGATGATTGTAGCAGCTGTAGTTTGTAAGATACAGAGTTAAACATCGAGTTAAACATAATTGTTAACATTGGTTAATGGACGCCAATGAAGACGCTGACGTGGACGCTAATGCTAACAATAATGCATACTTGGACTACGATGCCAAGGGTATAGCATAAGCTCTCCTTTGCATTCCCAAAGGCCTGCTAAAAATGACTCGAAATTCAAATACTAACTGATATCAAAATCCTAACAGACAAATATGGTGGACATGGAAAAATGGCAAAATCGACATCCAGTGATGCTAGTGAGGCATTTCATTTAGTAATTTTACTATACTACATTATTGAATCTTGAGTAAAAATACATCATGTAGAATTTCAGACTTAAGATAAATATGAGCATTCAAAAACTGAATAATTTCTTTTGTTTCTGAGTATATGTCAAGAGATCTGGGCAGATAGGCAAAGCTTTATTACTTCAAAGAAGTTTAGTTGTACATGTAGATGTTAGAACCAAAGGTGTATGGGTACACCTCCATGTTTTCCCACCATATTTGCAAAGGAGAACAACTTTTGTGACTTCTTATTTGCCTCCCTAGACAATGTAGCCCTTTCAGAATGGTTCCACTCTTCAATGAAGCAATTTGGTCCCAAGGAAGGGAGTAAATTGTTTCCTTTAAGAATAAACCTTCATTTATAAGTGAGGCAAAAAAGAAAATGGGAGAGTTGCCTCCCATGAAAGTGTATCTCTTCACATTCAGTGGTTGACAAACTTTAAAACTAAGTGTTAACCCTTAAAGCGCCAAAAATCAAAATAGTTAAATTTGCAAACGGTGTAGATCCAGATGAGGTGGCTCATAATGAGCCACCTCATCTGAATCTACACTGTTTGCCCTCTAGTGTTTAAATTCTCAATATAATATCGCTTGGATGAAACATATTTTTGTCGTCTGCTTTTTTTTCATTAAGGATTAATGGTGAGTAAGAACTCTTCCAGTGGAGGTTAATCTTACTAAAAGAATTACATGTGAGTCACTACACAACAACTAACAAAGTGGCATGTGTGCCTGGTGAAGACTCAGATCAGCCTGGGCATTAGACTGGTGTCAGTCCATTAAATAAAACAAGATCATAAATGAATACATGAAAATGAATATACATATCATACTCTATCACTACATTTCGAAATATGTTGGATTTAATCCATGTATTTCAGGAATGGGCAAGTATAAAACATCTTGGTGAAAGTAATGTACCGGTTATGTACCTTGCCATACACAAAGCCAGAACCTAAATACATGGGCCGAATGCCAGGCTACCTGGGCATCTGCCCACTCTGATCAGAGTGTTTGCTGTGCACTTAAAAGCTAAACTACCTCCATGCTGACAACAAAGACTCTGACCAGACTGAGCAGATGCCCAGGCTGATCTTAGTCTTCACTGGCGCACATGCCACTTTGTTGTTTTTGTTGTGTCTCGGCTGCTCAAATATGTCTGTCAGCTCAAACTGTACAAGTAAAAACTTCAAATGTCAACAAACCTTGAAACTCGAAATATATGGTACAAAATTTTGACCTTCCAGATGCTGCGTTATTTGCAACAAAGCTCAGAAACTGCCTGGTGCCAGCCACCTGTAATATATTGACTGTTCCACCTGATGACACCCAAAAACTGGACTCTGCACTCATAGACACCACCCTGAAACAGAGATACTGTATCAATTCTAATCAATGTCCCCACTCTCAGGAGCCACTTTAGCTCAGTGGGTTAAGTTTGGCCTGCTGATCTAGCAGTCCTGGGTTCGAGGTTATAAAACTTGAGAATAATCTCAAGCTCAAAATAAAGCACACTGACTGGCTGCTTCCGAGCATGTGCTCGGAAGCAGCCAATCAGTGTGCTTTATGTGCTCGGAAGCAGCCAATCAGTGTGCTTTATTTTGAGTTTGAGAATGTACTCAAGTTTTATAACCTCAGGGCCTGGATTTGATTCCCACTGGAAGCAGTAATCCTTTCAACCATAAATAGGGTTCCATTGCAACCAGCCTTTCATATGAATATCACCTCCCAATATCCTGATATGTCTGAAATACAGTTGAAAAGAAATGTAAAATCCCAAGATGTCCTTCCATCTAAACTCTGATGAACATTCTACCCATTTTTCTTCAAAAATAAGTCTACCATTTTTCTTCAGTAATAAGAGAGGGGTTGTTCTCTTCCACCAAAACAATTTCAAACATCTAGATCTGTCTTACAACTTTACTTTGCAAACAATGATCATATGCTGTTGCACTATTCAATATGGAACATAACAACATTGTCTGCAAAGTGAAATGAGCCGCGACGCGACAAAACCAACAATGTGGTTGTGCGCCCAGCACAGACTCAGATCAGCCTGGGCATCCGCCCAGTCTGATCAGAGCCTTCGCTGTCCGCATGTAGGTAGCTTAGACCCTTAGCTACTCATTGAGCACTTAAAAAGAATCTGGCCCCAAGGTTATAAAACTTTTTTCATGCTCAACTCAGCTGAGCATGAACTTTATCTGCTAATAAATAGCAAATCACTGATAAGTACAGCTGTTTTCTTGCTTAGTTTAGCTGAGTATGAAATTTTCTCTGCTTATGAATATGAAAATGCCAACATTAGTTGGCATTTTCATATTTATCAGCAGAGAAAATTTCATGCTCAGCTGAGTTGAGCATGAAAAAAGTTTTATAACCTCGGGGCCTGATCAAACTTGGGGAATGCCCAGGCTTATCTGAGTCTGTGCTGGGCGCACAACCACATTGTTGGTTTTCTCGTGTCGCGGCTCAAATTGTAAAGACAGATCTAGATCTTTGGGATCATTTTGGAAGAGAAAACCCCATTTCATAACTGAACTATGCCCCCAACCATATGCTTGATCCTAAAAGGATATGGTCAATACTAGAAAATATTGACAGAAATTGTTCACAAATTAATTAGTCAAACAACTTATCATCTCCAATTATCGGCTGACCAAGTTTCAAGACCCTAGCTCAAATACTTTTTGAGACATCTTGCTGCCTAGTTTAAAATGCTGAATTTTCAAAGGACCATGACTCAAAAAATAGATGGTTGCTGTTTGCTATAGTGACCTATAAGTATGTCAAGACTAACTGCTTCACTCACGTCAAGACTAACTGCTTCACTCACTTATTAGAAAGAAGCCAAACAAAATCATGCTTATACAGCATTTTTTTTTTTTAATTTTCCGTTAAGGAAAAAAGGAAAACTAATGGCCATGACAAGCACAATTTATGAATTTATGATTTATCATTTGACCGTCAAATGTGACCATGACCTTGGATCAACATGGACAAAACATTTCTACTCATCAAGGAAAACAATTGTGCAAAATTATTTTGAAGGCCACGCATAAACGTAGAAGTAATGGCTTGGAAAAGCTATACTCATGACCATTTTATCATTTGACCTTCAAGTGTGACCATGACCTTGGACCAACCAGAATAAATGTTTCACATGACACTTCTACTCATCAAGGAAAACAATTGTGCCAATTTGTTTTGAAATCCATCTGTAAATGTAGAAGTTATGGCCCGGACAAACGCTTTTATCACCATTTTATCATTTGACCTTCAAGTGTGACCTTGACCTTGGATCTACCTGAACGAATGTTTCAAATGGCACTTCTACTCATCAAGGAGAAAAATTGTGCATAATTATTTTGAAATCCACCCATAAACATAGCTGTAATGGCCTGGACAAGCTCAATATATGACAACCTCTTCTTATCAACAATTGTCCCAAATTATTTTGAAATCCATTCATAAATGTAGAGTTTGTGACCCGGACAAATTTGGACAGATGTAGGCACACACGCACAAATGCATGCACTTACGTATGTATGTAAGCACATACACCGAACTGAAGTTGTGACCACTATGTCTCGCTCACCGCAAGCGGGTTTGACAAAAACTGAGGAAGTATGTTCAGAAGTTATCCAGTCTACTTATCATCTTCAATAAGCTGACCAAGTTTCTAGCCCCTAGCTCAATATCTTGCTGACAAGTTTAAATTACTGAAATTTTCAAATGGCCATAACCCTGAAACTACCAGAAAAATAATCAGTTCATCTACACCCCATTCCTAATAAGCTGCCAAGTTTCAAGTCCTTAGCTCCAATACTTTTGAGACATCTAAATGACGATTGGAAAATGCCGGAATTTTCTTTCAAAGGGCCATAACTCTACACAAATTTGACAGAATGTGTTCAAAATTTAACCAGTTCATCTTCACATTATCTCCAATCAGCTGATCATGTTTCAAGTCCCTAATTCAAATCTTTTTTGAGATATCCTACTGACAAGTTTAAAATGCCAAAATTTTCAAGGAGCATAACTCTAAAAATAATTGATGGATTCCATTCAAAAGTCAATCATCTACTCACAATTCCTCATAAGCTGGCAAAATTTCAAGCCCCTAGCCAAAATAATTATCAAGATATCTTGCTGACAAGATTTCATTATGATTTTTGATGACTGATTCTATCAGTCATTCAATGCTGTCACAAGTGTATTTTGGAAAGTGGCTTTCACAGCTGTATTCTTCCGCTCGGAAATGAAGTGATTGTAAGTTCATTTCACTAAGAAACATCTGGCATTGAAACTAAGTTTTGTACGAAATTCAATGAGAACTTTAATATACCGTATTCTTGTGCAGCCTGAGGTATAATTATTTATGTAGTTCTGTAAAATGATAAGTATCCAACCAATGACATCAGCGGTCAAAAAATATAATGAATACAAACTGACTAGCCAATTACAGTATTCGCCCCCTGTAAGCGCAGCTGTCTCTATAAGCGCCCCTCATACTTTATCAAGTACAAGAGGGCCATGGTGGCCCTGAATCGCTCAC
Organism: Ctena decussata; assembly: GCA_963989385.1. Taxonomy (NCBI): domain Eukaryota; kingdom Metazoa; phylum Mollusca; class Bivalvia; order Lucinida; family Lucinidae; genus Ctena; species Ctena decussata. The sequence goes on along the minus strand of OZ022498.1, from coordinate 50,675,998 downwards.
CTGAGCATTAATCAGTTCACTGGCTCTGGTGAAGATTTATAAGAGTTTTTACCATACATGAGAATGGCAGCCACCTTGGTCATGTGACCAAGATCATTTGAAGAACTTTCAATCCTTTGACCCATGTGCAGGCTCCATATGAAATCAGGGTTCTCACTTGAATTTTAAAAATAGGAATCCGGGACTCCTCCTTTTCCAAAAATAGGAGTCCCATCTGAAAAGTAGGAGTCCCATCCTGAAAAATTGGAGTCCCATATGTTTTAACATAAAATTTAGCCTGTAAAATAATCTTATTTATCTAGTTAAAATTGTCTTTTGATATTGTCCCTGAGGGATACAAAAGATGAAAAGGGCCTGTACAGGACTGGACGGGCAAAGGGCAATGCTTTTGTGATTGGACATCAAATGATTATGTTATAGAAATGTAAAAAGATATGACATTGACAATTATTTGGTAAATCTTCCATTTTAAGTCCAAGGTATTAATTTACTTTTCCCTTCAGCAGAAGTGTAATATGTATTACAGTTCAGTACTATTCAGTGATGGCCAGTCCACTGCAACATTGCTTTCAGTAATAATTACAACTTATCTCAACCATCTCCCCCCCCCCCCCCCCCACCCCCCGCATGTCGGCGCACCTTACCCCACCCGCTGACATCAAACGCAGAAATCCGTTTACACGTTTACATGTAGACCTATTTTGACTTTCTTAATTTGAGACACAGACTGATTGTTTACGTCCAATTCGAGTTTGATTTACACTCTAATGAATGGGTACCTGTCATTAAACCTTCCTTTGTTTATTGAATTATACATTAACTGCGAATATCTGCGCCTATCTGTGTCAATAAGAGTTCCTATACCGCGAGTTGAAATGTCTGTTTAGAACTCGCGAATTTCCCAAAGCGTTATTTATAGATCTACACTGGTACTCGTTCTGCACGTGGTGCGCGAGATATGGCGGGAAACAGACTAAAAACGGCGGGAAAGAATTTGAAAGTGCACGAACCGAAGATCTAAAAAGTCACCGGTTTCCGGGAACAAATTGCAACAACTGGCCTTGCTAAAATATGATATAATTACCTCTGACGGCCGCTTCTAGCAACTTGAAATTACCGATTGCATTTTCCAAGTTAAAAAAACCTGATTTACTATACATGTGCAACGCCCATCAAGCACAGCGCACGAGCGTACTACAAAGAGTCGGGAAATAAAAGGCCATACTTCGGCAGGCTAGATCTACCTGAAAATCAAAATTTTCTCGTAAAAGTTTCTCTTTTATGAGACGGCAGTTGCCCCTCTCGGGCCCTCATCCAATTGGCGAGAATAATTTATTGTAGTTTTAATTTGCTGACACAGCCATTGTAAAATTCCCACTTTCTGTCAATTAATGCCATGCGGTAAAGATGTAAACTGACCAGTCATGCGAGGCGGTAGATCTAAGACAAAGATACCGACCGTGTTGACCCAATTTGTTTATATTGATCAAAAGATCGCCGGTTATTAGCGATTAAGAAAGTAATACTGACACGTGCCCTGCTACGGTAGTGGGGATTAAGAAGGTGTGAAATTCCAGGTAAATAACAGGAAGCATTTAAGACGATTTTATTGATTATCGATTCAGATAAATGGCTCCTCTATAGTTCTGTCAAAGGTGTCAGCGACGTGTGTCTTCTTCACAACTTGTAAAAACTGACATTTTAGATTTTAAGGGAGTGTAGCCGGAAAAATATCGCGTCCGCGGGAATCCTCGGAAGGCAATTATTGGCGTCCGGATCGGAATTTTCGCGTCCCGGCGTCCCCGAGATCCCTGTGAAATGTGAGTTTAGTCTGCCCAGTGGTTTCAAAGATGTTTGAAAATGTTTATGGATGGATGACAGAAGCAGCTAACACAAATACTGTAAAGCTCAGGTGAGCTGAAAATGGCAGAGTCGCTTCTCCAAAAAGTTCCCGTTCATGTTGAGTTCCTTTGATGGATTTGAACTAGACTGAATTAGGCAAACACAGATGATAGAATGGTAGCATCATTATCTCACTGTGGTGAAACTAATGTATTCCAAGGAGTTAACTTAATTTAGATTTGACCTAGTGACCTAGCTTTTGACCCGACATGACCCAGATACAAACTTGACATAGATTTTATGGAGATAAACATTCTGACAAAGTTTCATGAAGATTGGATCAAAACTGTGCCCTCTAGGGTGTGCACAAAGTTTTTCTAAGATTTGACCTAGTGACCTAGTTTTTGACCTGACATGACCCAGTTTCAAACTTGGCCTGGATATTGTGAGGATAAACATTCTGACATAGGTTCATGAAGATTGGATCAAAATTGTGCCCTCTAGAGTGTACACAAGGTCGTTCTTATATCTGACCTAGTGACATAGTTTTTGACCCAACATGATCTACTTTCAAATTAGCCTAAATATGGTGATGATAAATATTCTGACAAAGTTTCAAAAAGATTGGATCAAAACTGTGTCCTCTAGAGCGTAAACATGGTCTTTCTAAGATCTGACCTAGTTTTTGACCCGACATGACCCAGTTTCAAACTTGGCCTAGATATTGTGAGGATAAACATTCTGACAAAATTTCATTAGGTTTGGATCAAAACTGTGACCTCTAGAGCGTGCACATGGTTTTCCTAATATTTGACCTAGTTTTTGACCCGACATGACCCAGTTTCAAACTTGGCCTGGATATTTTAAGAATAAACATTCTGACAAAGTTTCATTGAGATTGGATCAAGCTGTGCCCTCTGGAGCGTATACAAGATCGTTCTTATATTTGACCTATTGACCTAGTTTTTGACCCCCAGTTTCAAACTTTACCTAGATTTCATAAAGATAAACATTCTGACAAAGTTTCATGAAGATTGGATCAAAACTGTGCCCTCTAGGGTGTAAACGAAGTTTTTTTCTAAGATTTGACCTAGTGACCTAGTTTTAGACCCAACATGACTCAGTTTCATAGGGGGCTTAGATATATGGACAATTAACATTTTGACACAGTTTCATGAAGATTGGATCAAAACTATGCCTTCAAGTGCACATGCAAGGTTTTTCTAAGATTTGACCTAGTGACCTAGTTTTCGACACCCCATGACCCACTTTCAAACTTGTCCTACATATTATGAGGATGAACATTCTGACATAGTTTCATGAACTTTGGATCAAAACTGTGCCTTCTAGAGCGTACACAAGGTTTTTCTAAGATTTGACCTAGTGACCTAGTTTTTGACCCGACATGACCCAGTTTCATATTCGTCCTAGAGTTTATGGAGATAAATATTCTCACAAAGTTTCATAAACTTTGGATCAAAACTGTGTCCTCTAGAGCGTACACAAGGTTTCTCTATGATTTGACCTAGTGACCTAGTTTTTAACCCGACATGACCCATTTTCAAACTTATCCTATATATCATAAGGATAAACATTCTGACAAAATTTCATGAATTTTGGATCAAAACTGTGCCTTCTAGAGCGTACACAAGGGTTTTCTAAGATTTGACCTAGTGACCTAGTTTTTGACCCGACATGACCCAGTTTTCAATTTAGCCTAGAGTTTATGGAGATAAATATTCTGACAATGTTTCATAAAGATTGGATCAAAACTGTGTCCTCTACAGCATACATAAGGTTTATCTATGATTTGACCTAGTGACCTAGTTTTTGACCCGACATGACCCAGTTTCAAATTTGTTCTAGATATTATAAGGATAAACATTCTGACAAAGTTTCATGAACCTTGGATCAAAACTGTGCCTTCTACAGTGTTTACAAGGTTTTTCCATGATTTGACCTAGTGACCTAGATTTTGACCCGACATGACCCAGTTTCAAACTTAGCTTAGAGTTTATGGTGATAAACATTCTGACAAAGTTTCATAAAGATTGGATCAAAACTATGTCCTCTAGAGCGTACACAAGATTTTTCTATGATTTGACCTAGTGAGCTAGTTTTAGACCTGACGTGACCCAGTTTCTAACTTATCCTAGATATTATGAGGATAAACATTCTGACAAAGTTTCATGAACTTTGGATGAAAACTGTGCCCCCTAGAGCGTACACAAGGTTTTTCTATGATTTGACCTAGTGACTTAGTTTTTGACCCGACATGACCCAGTTTCGAACTTGGTCTAGATTTTATAAAGACTAACATTCTGACAAAGTTTCATAAAGATTGGATCAAAACTGTGCCCACTAGAGTGTACACAAGCAAAAGTTGACGGACGTCCGTCCGGACGTAAGACGGACATCAGGGTATCCCAAAAGCTCACCCTGAGCACTTTGTGCTCAGGTGAGCTAAAAATAAATGAGCTGCCGCTAAAAAACACAACCAAACACAACAACAAAAACTGTTTTACAGTTGTAAACTTGCCTAAACAGTATTCCGAGCACGTCAATCATCGCAGAGAATGTAATATAGGTTTATCCTGGTCTACTGGGCATCATACGGTAATTGTGTGTTTATTGGTGGCTATTTATAGAACTGCCATGTTGTAAACCTTGGAGTGGACACAGAACAACAACAAAAAATGTTTAACAGTAACTGTTGTAAACTTGCCTTATACAGTACTCTGAGCACATCAATCATTGCAGAGAATATAATGTAAATGAAATTCTGTAGGTTTATCCTCATTTCTCGCAAGTGTAATACTGGACATCATACTGTAATTGTGTGTTTATCATTGGTTATTTATAGAACTGCCATCGTGGTTCATAGGTAATGTGAAATACCGCAAACAGTAACAGTTGTCAGAATTCAGAAATTACTTGTGTACAAGAGATAGAATTCTGGCAGGTGTATGAAGTGTTTTGCGCTAAATAGCTTATTTTCAATATTAGAGCTGGACCATATACATGCAACAGGGCTGAAGTTTGAAATTATTTGTACCCGAAGTAGGATGACTATATTCTGATAGAATCTGTCATTTCAGGGCTATTGGCCCTTTGATTTCCAAAGGAGCATAACTCCAAAGAGGGAGATAACTCAGGCAAGAAAAAATAAGGATCAGCTATTTTTTGACGATGAATCCATATTTAAATTTTAAAAACTGTAACATGCATGGTTCTTTAGATATGGTATGGGTGACAAACCGATGGCAGACACATGAACAACCCAGATGCAATATGCCTCCTCAACTCTTCAAAGTTGTGGGCATAATTACACAAGACTATTTAGATATTTGTGGTAATTTTGGAAGGATAAACTCCTGTCTTACAACTTAATAAGTACAGTATTTCACTGACCAAAGTTGCATACTTTCAGACAAAAAATGCTCATATACATTTAATACATATTCTGGGTCTGCTATATATTAGGATTTACTCTGATTTAGTCTCTGACTTATTTATCAAATGCAATACCTGGTCATGATAATGTTGTCCTTATTCATGATACCTCATCTCATTTCTGAATCACAAAACACACACAAAAAAACACACACATATTTATTCAGTTATAAGATGGGATTGTCCCATCAAAATGATCCCAAAAATCTAGATAAAACCATCTCAAAGACCTGGATCCTAAGATGGATCTAGATCTTTTTGTTTGTTTAGGAAAACAGATCTTTGGGACTGTTTTAGAAGAAAACTCAGATCAGCCTGGACATCCGCCCAGTCTGATCAGACTCATCGCTAAGCGCTTAAAGGGTAGCTAAGGGTCCAAGCTACCTTCAAGCGGACAGCGAAGACTCTGATCAGACTGGGCGGATGCCCAGGCTGATCTGAGTCTGCGCTGGGTGCACAACCACATTGTTGGTTTTCTTGTGTCGCAGCTCAATTATATTTGGGGTAATTCTGGAAGGAGATATCTCCATTCTTTAGCCAAATAAATGCAATATTCCCAAGATTTTTTTTTCTTTTATTTTTTGATTGATTGATTTAACGCCCACGGTAAACAGCTATGGTCATGTAGGGAGAGTCAGTTAACCTAACCACACTATTCCTGGGCAGGCTTAGACCTCCTAAGCGGTTAACCAGTACTAAGTGCACGTACTTTCCCCAGTGACTGACAACTGTCCTTCTTGAATCAGCGGAAGGAGAAACGAAAGTATGTGGCCAGACCGAGTATTGAACCCAGGACCTCTGTCTTATGAGTCAGGTGCCCTACTGATTGTGCTACGCCGCCCAGCAATATTCCCAAATTTTGTGGAGGTGTAGACCAGATTTGAACTTTGCCAAGAGCAGACAATGTTTAAATGAAGTGGCCCGGCAATATTCCCAAGATTTGTGGAGGTGTAGACCAGATATGAACTTTGCCAAGGGCAGATAATTCATAAATGAAGTGGCCTTTCTTCTTCATGGCATATTGTTTCATTAAGGTGAATGCAACTATAAAGTTTCATGAAAATATACAGAGCAACTAAAAAGCTATATCCCAGAAACAAATTTTTTGCAAGAGTAGATTACTCATGAATTAAGATACTATTTTTGTTAATTAATCATTTGCAACTTATCATGATTCATCTCATTACTTTCTTATTTGCAACACATCATCTCATTACTTTCTTATTTGCAACACATCAGCTCATTACTTTCTTATTTGCAACACATCATCTCATTACTTTCTTATTTGCAACACATCAGCTCATTACTTTCTTATTTGCAACACATCAGCTCATTACTTTCTTATTTGCAACACATCAGCTCATTACTTTCTTATTTGCAACACATCAGCTCATTACTTTCTTATTTGCAACACATCATCTCATTACTTTCTTATTTGTAACACATCATCTCATTACTTTCTTATTTGCATAAAATCATCTCAATACAATGAGTGCATTAAGTGAAGTTTCATGATAAAACTCCAATGGGTTTAGAGCAACAGCAAAGACATGACACTTTGTCAAGATCAGCTAATTCATTTTTTTCTTATTCATACCATTGTCTCTTTAAGGTCAGTGCATCTGTGATACCAATACTTGGGAAGCTCTAGCTCAAACACAAAACTATCACATGGGCAGATCATTGATAAATTAAGATACCAAGGTTACCTGTTTTTGTAACAAGTCATGTGATCTCATTATGATGAGTGCATTTGCAAATTATTAAGATGAGTGAATTCTGTAAGATTCATGTTAAAATTCCTCCAGAATTAGGTACTTTATCCTAGACACTATATTTAGATTAAAGCAGACAACTCATAAACTGAGACCAAGAGCTGCCTTATTCAAGAAATGCCATAACTCATTAATTAAGAGACCAAACATTGTTTTATTCAAGAAATGTCATAACTTATAAATTGAGAGACCAAGAGTTGCATTATTCAAGAAACATCATCTCATTAAGATGGTTAACTGGGTATAACATTTCATGAAATATTCCTGGACCAGTAGATTAATAATTATATCTTTAGCTTAAATGTTTAGGAACCGATTTGGAGCAAACCAAAATTCCTGGACCAGTGGATTAAAGAACTCTTGCTAAGACATGAAATTCTGCCCTGGGCAGGTATCTAAGAGGCAGATAGTTATACCAACCAAATAAAAATAATTTTACAGTAAATCTCATAAGAAAAAATCATAACATATTGTATCCAACAGTCTGTCAAAACTTACTGGCAGAATAAAAACATAGTGTAGCCCTTGATCAGATGGCTCTTTTAGAAGCCATCTGATCAGTGTTCACACTGTTTGCCCAGGTAAAAGGTTTATTGGAACACTTCCATGTTTTCCACCATATTTTAGGGTAAAGCCGTGTAAATTTGCAAAGCGGGTAAATTCTGACAGTGACATTGTTTCTTTTATATTTCAGTTGTTTGAAATTAAAACAAAATTAACTGGGCAAACAGTGAAAATCCTGATGAGATAACTCATTATAAGCCATCTCATCTGGCTCAGTTTGCAACAGTATGTCCAAATTTATCCGCTGTCCAAAGTTACCCAACTTTACCCTACCAACGACTCTATACTTTCTGTTTCTGGAGGACATTTAATGCCCTTCAAAAAGGGAGTCTACTCTCCTTGGGAACATATACTTTTCTTTAAGAGTTGACCCCCATTTTAAAGGGAGATTAAAATGACAAGGGCAGAGTTGCTTCCCCTGAAGTGTACCTATTCACCTTAAGCCCTGATATTTATGGCCACTGTAGTATTTGACTAGCCTTTTCTGTTTCTATATTTTATGGTAACCATGGAAACTATGGACTCACCAGCCTTCTTCGTCATAATATGGGGTATCATACTCCAGTAGAAAATCAATGACACCAGGATCAGACATAATTTCATAAGGGTCACTGGGGCAATGTGTCCATGCTTCTGTTTCTGTAAAAGATTGAGTGAGGTATCCATTACAAACATGGCCCAGTTGTTCAAAGTATCATTCTCTCAAAATTAACTGTGGTAATATTTTTCGCTGAAAAAAAAGCTCTTAACATTTTTTGGGGCAAAAAAGGCAGTGTTTTTCAGGTAAAATACGTTTGAAAATTTAACTTCTTGTTAACGGTGTCATTAGTACTGAGTGAAAATGACTGGGCCCTGACATAGAGGATCTTACATGAGTGCTCATGTATTATTGAATTTATTAAACGAGTTGGGGAAAAAGATAAGATGCGAGGCTATGCCGAGCATCTTATCTTTTTCCCCAACGAGTTTAATAAATTCAATAATACAGAAGCACGAGTGCAAGATTCTATTTATCATATGACACTAAAATCGCATTTTATTAGCAAAATTTCCACTAAAACGTCGCGATCTCACCATTAGAAAACTCGACGTTTTATGGACGTCAACGCATGACGTTACGACGTAATTTGCATATTTAATCCACTAGTGGATTATTGTTTTAATGCATGGCTTTATTACACTCTCAGATGCGACGTCATATGATAAAATTAAATAATTTGAGAGTGAATAACAAGTTTGAGAAAAGCGCACTTTTCCGTATGAATTTCAATGAGCATCTCACTTATAATTCAACTGGATCATGGCATAGTATTGTTATAGCTGATACCAATGATAACATACCTCTCACACCATAGCAGCTGTGAAATTACTAACTGTTGTGCTCAGTACCTTTTCAAAATGGCATCTTAATGACATCACACTGACTTCAATATAAACTCCTAATTGCCATGGTAATGAAACCTTTACGATGTATGCAGTGTATGCCATGCTCAGCCAATTTTTCAATGACATTACAAAATAGGATTCTTTAACAGAACAGCTCAGGTTTTCTCAAACAAATAGTTATTCTCATGTCATTTAATTCTGTGTCTACAATTCATAGACAATTTCTTTTTTGTTCTCCACCAAGATTAAATACTTTGACCCCTATTCAGAACTACCAGAAAACAATGAAGCCAACAAAACATGCTTTAATGGAGAAATACAGTAGCATCGATGTTAAAATTTCTGATCTCTTCACACCTCGACAAGGTAAGTCTAACAATCATCCCATTATATTCTGGAAAGGCAACCAGTGAAGACCCAGATCAGACTGCTCTCCAGGAGCAGTCTGATCTGGGTCTGCACTGTTTGCTCAGGCCTGTTTGTCTTACTTTTTATGTTGATCATACTAAATTTCCCAGTTTCAAAAAAAAAAAATGCTGTCCCAAATAGCCAAAATAATTTTTGGGGTAGGGAGGTTTTGGGTGGGTAGGTAGGCAACTGAAAACAAACAAAATTTTATTTTTGGCCTGAGCTGGAGATTAAGGGGATTAACTGGGGATTATTCTGGGATACTTGCTTTTTTTCCATCGAAACATGTTGTGACCCCTATTTAGAACTGTTTGTTGCGACCCCTCCTTAATTTCTTATTTCTCCATCAAAACATATGTTGTGAACCCTCATTAGAACTGTCTCACTGAGACAGTTCTAATGAGGGGTCACGTCATATGTTTTTATATGTATAAAGAATTGCCTAATCTGGAGTTACAGCATTTGCTCAGCGGCTTTTCTGACTATTTAGGGTGAGAGTACAGAACTTAAATCTTTGGCAGTATATGGGAACCACCAAGAGGACCTTCTATAACAGTTGTTGTTGCAGTGTTTGTTTAGCAGGCTTTATGATTATTTAGGGTAAATTTATACAGAATTTAAAAACTTTGGTAATGTAGTACATACCTTCTTCTTCAGGATCTTCTGTTTGGCTTACAATTGGCTTCGCAACATCGTTGTCTGATATCAAATTGAATCTCTCAAATAGTTCGTCAACTGTTGAAAACCACCGTTTCACACGCTGTCCACGGTGTGCTGAAATTGACATTCAGGTTTCAGAAGTACATGTACTCTGTTTTCCCATAATAAAGCTGTAGCCCCTGATTAAGGAGCTTCCTTACATTTTGTTTAACTAGAAATGTGTTCATAGTACACGGATGTCCCCGCCAAGTGCTTTGAGTAAGAGGGGGCCCTGATTAAGGTACTGACACTTGTCGGACAACTAGGTTCATAGAGGCAGACTTGTATAATATAAGAGGCAATAGGCAAAGCATTAATTGCCCAACGTTTGAAATGTACAATTTCTGAGTCAGTCTATGGCCAAAATAGAAAATATTGTGTATAACAGAACCTGGTTAGAAATGAAGTCAGTGGACCGTGACATATGGCTTGGACCATCATGACCTGATTCTTGTAAATTCCTGTTGTACCTATTAATATAAATCCTCACATAAAATTTCAAGTTGCTACAATAACAGGAACTCTAAAATCTACCTCTTACAAAAATCTTAACCTTGATAATTTGGCTAAGTCCGAAGTCAGTGGACCGTGTCATATGGATCTTCATGACCGAATACTTGTATATTGTTGTTGTACTTACAGACATTAATCCTCATACAAAATTTCAAGTTGCTACAATAACAGGAAACCTAAAATTTACCTCTTACAAAAATCTTAACCTTGCAAAATTAGCCTATATACGACGTCAGTGGACCGTGACATATGGATCAGTATGCCCAATTCTTGTGTATTCCTGTTGTATTAATAAATTTAAACCCTCATACAAAGTTTCAAGTTGCTACAATAAAAGGAACCCTAAAATCTACCTCTACAAAAATCTTAACCTTGCAAAATTTAGCCTAAGACTGAAGTCAGGGGACCATGACATATGGATCATCATACCCAGATTCTTGTGTTTTCCTGTTGTACTTAGATATATATCCTCATACAAAGTTTCAAGTTGCTATAATCCCTTCCCTCACAATTACATGTAAAACTTCAGTTTACGCGTCATTACGTGAAAAATACAGCGTAATTACGTGTAAAACTGCATCTTGCTACGTAAAGACATGTAACTACACGTAAAAGTATGTACTGCAATAGAAAGCCAGGAGCAGCACGTAAAATTTTACATGTAGTTACATGTAAAAGTTGACCTTTAGAAAAATACACCTGGCAAAACCTGTAGAAATCTAACTTTGTCAAAATAAAGCCTGTAAAACAAACTATCTGAGGACTTAGAACATTTCTACACGTAAAATCATGTAAAACTGAGAACTTAATCATCTCTGTGTGTAACTTGAAACTTCCTGGTTCCATTTTGTAATATAGTTTTATGAGGAAATGACTTTATATGAGGGTACCAGCTAAATGAGAGGGAAAGATACAATCTTGCATTTCAAATTTTGAAGTCATGTTCATGTGTAGAGATGTAAAAATGAAATTATAATGATTTGGAGCTTAGTACAGTACTGGATACAGCGTTATCAGAGTGAGTAGATGGAATGATATTGTAATGATTAAAATTTGTTTCAAAAGCTTTAATCTCAGTCAGAAGCTGAAACATGTCAACTTGTGCATGACATCATTGAGCACATAATTCAGCCCATATACCTTGCATTCACAAGCACTGAAAGGCTAGCAGCTGGAATGAAGACTGATAGGACATGCAGATTTATGTAAATTTTCAACATGAGACAATGTTGCTTCCTTGAAAACAACCAAATCACAAACACTTTTCTTGAAAATGGAATTGGTAGGAGGGTTATACTAATTTCTCTACATGTCCTGTGGATGGAGCCGATTTATTACCACACATTCAAACAAAACATATTAATCATAATAAACACCCCTGCTCTAATATACGTTCCCTGCCCCTTTTCTGAAAATAATTTTATATTAACTTGCATGAATTCTTGTTTACTTCACTGGATGTGGTAGTTCTTTGAAATGGGGTATACTCTTAAAGAAACAAATTTGCTACTATAGGAGCAAATTCTTTCCTTCAAGAGTTGATCCCCTCCCTTACTGAGGAGGGAGGCCAAAATAGGAGAGTTACTTCCACTGAATGTATATCTGTTCACCATAGTACTGTTTATTAGAGGTATTTTGGCATGAGTAGCTGATAAATTTTAATTTAGGCTCTATAGAGCTCCCACCCCCACCCCACTTTTGTAAAATGCAATGCCCTCGGAGCATTTGTTATGGCTTGAATGAATCAGATTGACCATAAAACCAGTGTTCTTTTATACCTTTATTTTACTGTTACTTTCTTTCTTTCTTCCATTTACACCTTAACCCCCGAAGGGGACACAGACGGTGTACTTCTGTACACTCTGGTGTTGCAGGATGAAAGCCTACATATAGCCATGTAGCTATAGTAGGGATCTTTAACCTGCACAGGGGATGACTCTCCCTGCACAGGGGGCCTCCAGTTACATGCAGCTATCAACACCATTTCATGTATTTTCCTGGCACTGGCAGAAATATCAATTATGTCTATTCTTTGGCATCTTTATTACAAGAAGAATTTTACCCAGTGGATAACTGGTGGATGACTTGCAAATTTACATCCTTGTCAACAGTATTTCAGTCATATCAGGATGATAGGAGGGTGATAATGAAAGGCTGCATGCAACGGAACCTGCTACAGTTGGAAAGATTTTCACCCTCAGCAGGTCTCGGACCCAGAACTGCTACATCAGCGGGCCAGGAATTTCACCCGTAAAATTTTCCAGAATTTTACATGTAAAATTTTATGGGTAACAAGAGGCCCAAATGGGCCTGATATCGCTCACCTGGCTATTGTGCAACGGAACCATTCTGATACAAACTTGGTCCAATTCCACTGAGAATTTCTCATTTTCACATTTTGCTACTTTTAGTAACAGAGGCCAACTTGCCTGGTCTTTATATATTTACTTTTGAAACATCTCAATGCAAGAATCATTTTGCCACAAATTTCATCAAAATCCATTCAGGGGTTACTGAGATATTGCCAGTTTCATGTTTTGTGCTATTTTTAGTAACGGCTGATGGCGGCCATCTTGGATTGCTAAAATGCAAAAAATCGAAAAGCCTTCACACAAGGACCATTTTGACACAAATTTGGTCCAATTCCATTGAGATTTTCTGATTTTCACATTTTTCTATTTTTAGTAACAGAGGCCAATATGACTGGTCTTACAGTTAGATATTTTTGAAACATCTCAATGCAAGAATCATTTTGACACAAATTTCATCAAAATCCATTCAGCGGTTACTGAGATATTGTCATTTTTATGTTTTGTGCTATTTTTAGTAACGGCAAATGGGGGCCATCTTGGAATGCCAAAATGCAAAAAATCGAAAAAGCTTAATGAAAGGACCATTCTGACACAAAATTAATCCAACTCCATTGAGATTTTCTAATTTTCACATTTTTCTATTTTTAGTAACAGAGGCCAATATGAATGGTCTACAGTTAGATATTTTTGAAACATCTCAATGCAAGAATCATTTTGACACAAATTTCGTCAAAATCCAATCAGCGGTTATTGAGATATTGTCATTTTCATGTTTTGTGCTATTTTTAGTAACGGCAGATGGCGGCCATCTTGGATGCCAAATTGCAATTAATCAAAACGACTTCATGCAAGGAACATTCTGACACAAAATTGGTCCAATTCCATTCAAGGGTTCTTGAGTAATTGTCATTTTTATGTTTGTGCTATTTTTAGTAACACCAGATGGCGGCCATCTTGGAACGCCAAATTGCAATTAATCGAAACGGCTTCATGCAAGTAACATTCTGACACAAAATTGGTTGAATTCCATTCAAGGGTTCTTGAGTAATTGTCATTTTTATGTTTGTGCTATTTTTAGTAACGGCCCCCATGGTGGCCATCTTGGATAGTCAACTGACACAAAATTGAAATAATTCCATTCAAGAACCAATTCTGACCAAATCTGGTCAGAATTGGTTGCATTTTCTTTAGATATTGACATTTGAGCAAAATCGGCCTTGTAAACGCTAAGTAGGTCACTGTGACCTAATTCCGCTATAGATTTTTTTTATTTTTACAATTTTTAATACCAAGGTCCCACTTATGTTCCATGCAAACTTTCAACCAAATATACCAAATGGTTCTGGAGAAAAAGTTGATTTTGTTGTTTTTGCTATTTTTAGTAATGACGGCCATCTTGGATTCTTGACCTGACCCAATTTTACAATTTTGAAACCCTGCAGTCTGGTCATGCTCCATGTGAAATTTGAGATCCATGGGCTCAGTGGTTTTAGAGAAGAAGTTGTTTGAAGTTGTTTAAATAGGTCATTTTTTGACATTGGCATTTGAGCAAAATTACACACGTAAACAGAAAGTAGGTCACTGTGACAAAACTCCGCTACAGATTTTGTTCATTTTTACAATTTTGAATATCAAGGTTTCACTGATGTTCCATGCCAAAATTCAGACAAATATACCCAGTGGTTCTGGAGAAGAAGTTTATTTTGTTGTTTTTGCTATTTTTAGTAACGGCGGCCATCTTGGATTTTCAACCTGACCCAATTTTACAATTCTGAGACCCTGGAGTCAGGTCATGCTCCATGTGAAATTTGAGAACCATGGGACCAGTAGTTTTACAGAAGAAGATGTTTGAATATTTGTTTTTAGGTGTTGACGGACACATTCCGTGACGACGCACGACGCACGCCGGACGCATTGGTATGACAATAGCTCACTATGGCCCTTCGGGCCAGGTGAGCTAAAAATTATATGCGTAAAATTTTATGCATTAATAATTTTACGTGTAACTTCAGGACACTGTATACCATGTCATTTTCTACGCGTAAAACCATGGTAGAAAGGTACATGTTAAAGTTTACGTGTAAAATTATGAATACGTAGATTAATACATGTAGCTACATGATATTACGCGTAAAACTATAGTTTAAGTTTCAAAGGCAGTTTTATGAAGACTTTGTGAATGCGTAAAAGTTTACACATTAAAGGAAGTTCTACAATGTAGTTACATGAAAAAACATGAAGTTACATGTAATTTTCTACGTGGCCAATAATCAGATCTTCAGTTATCCTCCTGTTCTTTATTTTTATGCATTCATGTAACAGCCTGTAAATGTAGGTGCCATGAATACTCCACATTCCTGGCATTACGCGTAAAGCCATGTTATTTACCCATATTTACGTGTAATTGTGAGAGAAGGGATAATAGGAACCCTGAAATCTACCTCTTACAAAAATGTTAACCTGAGTCTAACAGGATCACGTACGTATGGACGTACATTGTATGTACAGACAGACGGACGGACGTACGTATGTAATAGTGTACACAACTATGCACAACAGAAACACTATTTTCCCCCGGCATCATATGATGCGGGGGCATAAAAAAGGGTTGACTTCACAATGTTTATGTTCCAGACATTATATTAAGTGAAATAATATGGGCTTATTAATATACAAATACAGAAAATACTATATATTTTATTTGTTGAGTCTGTGAACAGAAATGGTCAATACCACACTGGGTATTAATACAGGTGAAAGCATCTACCATATTTCTTTCATTATAAGATGGAAAGTGAGGAGGGGGGGGGGATGGTGGTGGGAGGGGAGTGTACCATTCCAAAACAATCTCAAAGATCTAGATCCATCTTGTAAGATGGATCTAGATCTTTGGGGTTGTTTTAGAAGAGAAAACCCCATTTTACAGCTGAATTACTTAAGACCGATTTACATATTTGAGGTAATTTTGGAGGGATAAATGTCCATTTTATAACCTGATATTTTCATGTTTTGCCCCTTCAAAACAACCCTAAAATGCAAGATCCAGCCAGTGAGATGAATTTGGATTTTTGGAATTATTTTGAAAGAGAAAACCCCATCTTATTGCTGAACTACACAAGACTCGCTTAGAAAATGTGGGGTTGTTCTTGAGCAGGAAAAGACCAACTAATATCCAAATAAATCCAGTAACAGTAGGGCTGACTATCGTCCCAAATTCTGACTATCACTATACTATCGCTATCAGACAAACCCCTATCAGGATACTATTACTATCGAGGGTCTTACATCACGATGCATCACAATACTATCACTGTCTCTGAATATTGCATTTTCTTATGAATTCAGATGATTTAAGTAAGTCCCTGATCTCTAAATTACATACCAGTGCTGTCCACTATGAGTGTAAGCTTTACCACCATCTTAACAAAAGTTTTTTGATGCAAAGCAGACACCTTTCAGGTTCCTAAATGACATTTGTTTGGAAGACAAGTGTCAAAATCCACAAGGTGAAAATCTACATGAACAAAAACTATCAAAACTATCGATAGTTGGAAGCACTTAACCCGTACCTCAAATTTCCGCTCTGCAGTGCGGAATTCCGCAATTTTCATGCGGAAATATCAATGCAGAGTATTGGAACAGTATTTCCACACTTACACAGAAGTGAAATTAAATAAAAAGAATGGAAAATAATCATCTGGTAGATTCTCTGTTCTTTTTTCACATTGTGTGGAACTCCGCTGGCTCCATGTGGAACTCCGCTGGAAACTTTTGAGCTTTATCAGAAGAATGCGGAAATCCAATCAATGTGGAAAATATGTTCCAATACTTCACATCCATGCAGAATTTCATGCGGAACTCTGCAATGTTGTGGAGTATTGGAACACTTTTCCGCACAGGAGTGATGCGGAACTCCAGAAGATCTACGCATGATGCAGAATTCAGCAAGATCTCTGCATGATGCTGAACTCCGCAAAGGTCCGCATGATGCGGAACTCCGCAAGATGCGGAACTCCACACGTTGCGGAACTTTGCATAATATGAAGGTTGTAGAATTTTTTGCTTAGCATTTAGCATCTGAGAGCAAGGGTCACAACTCAGGTTTGCACTTTTGCAGCTGCCACCCTGACGTTTGTGATTGTATGTAAAAAAGGTGTATTAATCAGCTATTCTCTGTAATATCAACCAAATCATTTAAGATAGCATAGCTGCAACAGTTTCATTAAACTATCAAATTCTGATTATGTGTGTTAAAGGCCAAATGATTTCAAGGGTGAGGAGAACAATTTAGTTGCAGTGTAAAAAAAATAAACATCAAGTTTGCATCAGATCAGCCTTCAAACTGTAGGGCTATGCTGTTTCAGTTTTGACAGGCAGACAACAGCATCTGAAACTTTAAGCTGTATTATCACCAGGGAGGCTCCTCAAGGTTTGTTAGTTCAGCTTTGCTTGGAAATTGTCCAAATTACTTTAGAAACTTTCATTAAAATGTTCTGCATAAATTCAGGCTGAGCATATGGGCAGCCATCTACTGGTGCAATTGTAAAATAGAAACTTGGATTATCAGCACAGGCTAAAATATATCCACACCCCATCCACTTAGCAAAATACATGCACTGCATACAGTTTGTTCCTGCACTCTATAGTGTTTCAAATTATAATTCATGTGACTGAACAAAATTCAAGTATTATATTGAATACTTACAGTGACTTTTGTTTGCTAACTATTCCTAAACAATCCTTGAATGAAACTTTCAAATTAGAGTGTTCCTGTTAGCTCCACTACTTCACTGTCATGACTGTGTAAAGTCCCTGTAAACTGTTTGCTTCAAACACACTGAATTCAAATCAGCCAATCAGTAGAAAGCATTATGGTATCATTTAATTGAATTACTGTCTTTGAGAGATGATGCAGAGAAAACTCCGCATGAATTCTGCATTAAATAGTTTTCTAAGACATTCCCCAGAGCTAAAATAGACTAAGTCCGTAATCTCCGCAAAAATTCCGCATGAGGAATAACTAAGTAAGAAATCTACGCAAAATTTCCGTATCATTCTGTACCAGTGCGGAATTTCATATGCGGAAATGACTGGAAAAAATTCCGCAAGCAATGGAAGTAGTGTGGAATTCCACATTATTTAAGCATTTACGCATAAAATCCGCTTGAAATTCATATAAACATGCGGATTTCCGCACTGTCGAGCGGAAGTTTGAGGTACGGGAATCGGCGATAGTTATCGATAGTTGAAAACACTATCACGATAGCACTATCAAGGCAACCACTATCACGATGCATCAATATATCGATGTATCGTTACACCCCTAAGTAACAGTAATCTCCAAAACTAAGCACTCACAAAAATTTCTAAATTTACAGTACGTAAAATCTGAACATTCTAAAAAAACTTACCGCACACAATACTCATCACAAGGACTTCATTACATTTTGGATATTGTATTTATTTAATTATATGACGAAAAGTTCCATATCCAAAATTACCCAAAATATATAAATCAGTCCTGTCTATTCAGCTCTAAAATGGGGTTTTCTCTTCCAAAACAATCCCAAAAAGCCTCATCTCATAACCAAAGAAATACATGTACTGTAGAATATGAGCCGCGACACGACAAAACCAACAATGTGGTAGTGCGCCCAGCGCAGACTCAGAACAGCCTGCGCATCCACCAAGTCGGATCAGAATCTTCGCTAAGCACTTAAAGTGTAGCTAAGGGTCTCAGCTACCTCCATGGGGACAGCAAAGACTCTGATCAGACTGGGCGGATGCCCAGGCTGATCTTAGTCTGCGCTGGGCGCACAACCACTTTGTTGGTTTTGTCGTGTCGTGGCTCATACGTGATGGCTACCATTCTAAGAAATGTACTTGGCTGTACTTCCAAAAGATTAGTTTAAATTACATATGTATATAAACCGCCCGTACATTTACACTTCCTGATAAACAAAGATAAAAAGTTAGATATCCGTTTCCTTTTTGTTTATTTATATCCTTATTAATTTATTTTTACCAGATAGAATATAGTGCTATGTATTAAGGACTTATGTATAAGTCACATGTAAGACGTGTAGGGTCTTTGATTTTTTTGTTTTTTTGTTTTTTTTTTAAGATCTTCTTTAGTATCTCCAGTGTTAATGCGGGGGTCACCTACTTACAACTTCATTCTTATTTTGTGGATTAAGGTAGCCCAGTGAATTATAGAGGTGTGCACTTCTAAGTGTCAAAATTGTGTGTGTGTAAAATTAGAATTGTGCAGTGTTGTATGTACGTCTATGATGCCAACTTTTTTCTGATTGTCTTGTTATTATCATAGTTCTACATGTATTTATCTCTGTATAATGTTTGTTTTTTTTACCATGTCAAAAAGAAATAAATTATAAAAAAAAAATAGAAATGTACTTGGCAAATGAGCATGTGCATCTTTGTAGTTTATTGGTCTTAATATAATGATTATGATCACTTTAACACTCTGCCTTCTTATGGACTCAAATGTAGCATGAACTGTACAATCAAACCAATCCTAAAGCCCACTTCTATAAGTAAGCAGCCAAAATCCCAAAATCTCATCTCCCAAAGTAGGAATATAAGGATAAATTGCCCTGTATTAAGCCTTAAATTTCCAAAAAAGCAGTTAACAAAATTTAGGTCTGCAAAATGTCAAAACATGTTTTATCAATGCCATATAACAGACTGGAGGGAAAACAGTGTAGATCTGGTTGAGTTGGCTCATTATGAGCCACTTCATCTGGACCTAATTTAAGCTGTTTGCAAATTCAATTTTTTTCATTTAAATACATAAGCATGATAAGCGTGCACCTGCCTTAATTAAGTATTTTTTTTCTTTCTCTTTGGTGTTTGCTTAACCCTTATAGTGCCAAAAAGCAGGTGACAAAATTTGTCTCCAAAATTACAAAAAATGTTTTGTTCAAGGGATATCATACTGAGAATCCAAGGACTAGAGGGCAAACAGTGTAGACCCAGATGAGGCAGCTCATTATGAGCCATGTACCTCATGTGAAAATAACTGTTTCAAATTCTTCTATTCATTTTTGGCACTTTTCAAAAATGCTAAGGTTTGGCTATATATGGATCTTCTCGAAACTTTTTAAAGCTTCTGATCTCTGATGAACAACATATAACCTAATAAAAGCATCGCAAACGACTGCGTGATACCCCGCCACTGCAAACCTTTATCACACACTGATTTTTCCAGATTTATGCATGTATATAGCCGGGGACAGGGGGAGATAACTCCCATTGTGTAAATTTGAGCATCACTGGAGGCTTTCATCACTTTGATCATTTGCTGAAAGTTTCAGAAAAATTGCTTCAAACTCTGATTTTATATGGAATTTTTCATGATTTTATACATGTATATTGTCTCAGGGCAGGGGCAGATAACCCCTGATGATAAAAATTTCTGTGCTCATAAAAAGCATTTGTTACTTCGATCATGTTTGTGAAGTTTCATCATGATACTCCAAGTAGTAAATGAACTAGAGGCCAGAAACCGTTTTTTGTACATTGACAAGTGCCATAACTCTGTCAAAAATTAACGAAATTTGCCCATTAACAATCCCTTGAGCGAGACATTCTCGAAATCTAAAAAATCTAAAAAATGATTCCCACAAATGTCCTAAAACTGAAACTGTTTGGTTTTGCAATGCAAAAATATGCATCTAATAGATGCAGATTGAATGGAAAACAGTGTAGACCTGATCAGACTGCTCCAAACCTTCAGAAACAGTCTGATCTGGGTCTACACTGTTTGCTCAGAAGAATCTGTCCGAATACTTAGAATTTTTATGGTATAAATCTTACGATGGCTTCTCTCCTGGTACCAGAACCCCTGTTCACAGACTTGCGTGGTCCTTGTGAAATAACCAGTCCAGAATACACACACAGTACCATCTGGAACCAGCCCATTAACTGGTGGTGTGTCGCATGAAGGCTTGTAGCCAGTTTTGGCTTCATGTTTGGAAACATCACAATGCATTGATCGCCTACTTTGAAATGCTTCGAACTGAAAGAATGAAAGGTCAAATCATGTTTCAGATTATGCTGCAACACACACAATACTTTAAGCCTTTGAATGAAGTATAGAGATACTGCCATGTCTTGTTTCACAAAGGGAAACAACTTCTCCACTCAGCAGAGAACAAAATTGAGGGGGACTAGGGAGAAGATCAAAATTGAGGGGGACTAGGGAGAAGTTGTCTCCCTGCAGGATCAAACTTCTCCCTGCTCTAAGCTGAAAGAAAAGTTTAAATACAATGAATACTTAATTCGACCTAATTATCGCACATGCCCCTATAAGGGCACATGATGGCTGCTTGATGGTAATTTTTTGGCATATGACTATAAGCGCACATATTTTTATTAGTTTATCACTTTGTTTGCCAATTTACAACAGCTGAAAAATGCTTAAGAATCTTTCATTTTTTATTTGTATTTGTCTCTATCCTTCTATGACCATAAGCAGCTTTTATATGCTTAACCTTTAAATTTGTTTCCTTGAATATATAACAAATCTTTGAAATGTGCGCTTATAAGAAAGAAAATTTATTACAAGTATCTACCACCATTTTGAAAAAAGGGTGGATTATAGTATATAGGCAAGGTTGAAAAAATTAGATGGTCAGAAACTTCTTCCCAAAATAAGGAAAACTTCTCCCTCATTCACATCTGTGCTTGTTCCCTGTTCTGTGACTTCTTACTTGCTTCCCTGGATGATGGAACTCTTAAGACATAACAGTGTTCCCACTCAAATTTTAAACTGAGGGTTTTTATACCCCCTATCTATAAAATTTGCGGGTATGAAGTAAAATTTACGGGTATGACTTTTTATCTCGAAAAAGTTATGAGCCGAAATGGACATGGGCCGAAATGACCCGGAATCCTTGGTCCGCTTCTAGTGCCAATGTGTTTCCAATTGAAACCTGAAAAAACAAAGAAAACGGCTGTCATGCCTTTTTCCAGTCCTCGTTTTATCCAATATTAATCATTTGATGGATTCCTTTCCAAATGAAAAATAGAAAGTGCCGTTTCCAAATAGCAACAGCGAAAATAAACGCAAAAATACGGACAAATTCTGTCGGCCATTATGACAGTTCTAGTGCGCAACATGACCGCACATGTCATTAATATTCATGCAGTCGATTAGTGGTAGTGTTTTCCAATAATGAATTTGATTGGCCGTAGAACGGATGTGACGGACGTGAATGAAAGCATGGTATCTTACTACGGCCCGCATTTCAGATCAAAACAGCGACTTCTGACTCTCTTCTCGGCTACAAAAATCATCTGGCCTGGCAGACTCGCAATAGAATGAAGAAAAATGATGATTTTTTTTTTTTATTTTTGAGAGAAACATATGCGCGTGAATGCACGTTCTTGCCCCAAAATTTATGCGTGATTAGAATGATTTCCGCGTGATTCACGCACAATTCTACGTGAATGGGAACACTGCATAAGGTCTACTCTTAAAGAAAGAATTTCCTTCCAGGGGAGCAATTTCTTTCTTTTATCTAGACTGCCGTGGCCAGCATGTCGAGTCTGTTCATGCTTTAGATAGTTGTGAAAATGCTAAGCATAAGATGACAACAGCTTTAGCAGTTGCAACTTGAAGTCTCTGCTTGGATGACATGGTTACATCCTGTCTTCATAGTTACTTATCACACATTCAAGATAAAAATCTGTCATGTGGTAACAGATACTTGCACTCAAAAATGTTTAAACAGTGTCATAGTATTATGAGAGGGGACCTGGAGGGGTAAGTTGCATGAATTGATGGAGTTTTAAACATCTTGGGTAAATGAAAAGTAAAAATGTACTTTTTTTTGTAAAAGTAGGTCACAGTGACCTAGTTTTGTTGGGGTTGACCTGCAGTGGTAAGGTGCCTGCACTGATGGAGTTTCAAAGATTTGGGGCCCATGAAAAGAGAGATATGGGGCTGATCTCAAAAACTAAATATGTGGTACTTTTTCTGTGAAAGTAGGTCAGGTCGACCTAGTTTGTTGGGAGTGGTAAAGTGCATGCACTGATGAAGTTTCAACGATCTTTGGTCTATCAAGAGATATATGGAGCTGACCCCTAAAAACTAAATATGTGGTACTTTTTCGTGATAGTAAGTCACAGTGACCTAGTTTTGTTGTAGGTGACCTGGAAAGGAAAAGCGCACGTACTGGTGAAGTTTCAGTGGTCTCGGGCCAATGAAAAGAAAGATATAGGGCTGACCACTAAAACTAATAAATATGTGGTACTTTTTCACGAAAGTAGGTCACAGTGACCTTGTTTAAGTAGTTTTGTGGGAGCCGATTAGAATTTTTGTGGGGCATATTGTGATGTAACTGAAATACTGTTGAAAAGGACATAAAATCGCAAGTCATCCATCCATTCCTTACCAGTAAATTATTGCAGATTAACACGTGTTGTGGAGCAGATATGTATATTAATTCACTCCGGCCTGCGGTTGTCATGAATTTATGTTTCGAGATCTGCCCTCTAACAGCATGTGTTAACCTGCCATAATTCATGGGTAAGGAAAAATCATTTCTTAAATAAACTGACATAACTCCGATTTTATTTTTTTTTATTTATTGGTCTCCAGGTGAATGAAAAATACCATACCCGGAGTGCAATATCGTTACTCTAATACACTTTGAAACTCAAGTGCCAGTGGAGCTGCCGCCCGAAAATATAAAACCTCACTGGATATTTTTTAGGATCTATTAACAGAGTCTTCCTGATTTTTAGTTTGAAAATTATTTTGCAAAAACGCCTCGGTCGCGCGCGTAAAATGGGAAGGTAACTCTTACTGCATTTATAACTGCAACTGTAACTACCTCTGCGAATAAGATAATTGCAACTGCAATACTACGCAATCACATAGGCACAAGAGGTAACTTGCTCGTTTTGGCACTGAACTGTCGATTGTCTGTTGTTGGTATCCTGTTCAAAGAACACGCACGTCTTGGAATCCTGGAGTAACCACACGAAAAAGCCGAATGTTCCAGATAATTGAGCTTTTAGTCACAGATTCAGCAGAGATCATTATATGTACTGCCACCCCATTCGTCTAAGAAACTCGAAAAGTTAGAAATTTACCAATTATCTTCTACAGGTGTAGCCTACTTGAATTTGTCAGAACTTATTCATGTTTTGCAAAGTTAAAGAAACTCACTGGGATCATGAAGCTTTATACACATTAATAAAATTTCCCTTTCTTCCATTCAAAGTACCAATACTTGTACTCCATAATGAATTCCTGGTTGGCTTTGAGAAGCAGACGACAAAAAAGTAGTTCCGGTGAAATGAACATGGCTTAGTTATATTTGGAGATGACTGACAGATTGACAGCTTTCAGAGATGGACCAATCTCAGACAGCTCTAGAAAGGAATACGCTTGCCCAGTGGATGAGAAAGAAATTCATTTGCATGTAGCAATATGAAATATGATAATTATTTTCTACTTTAAGGCAAAATGAAAAACTTTTTAATATATGACGGGGATGAGTCTACAGTTGCACGAGCCAAAAGGGGGGAAAAGTTTTATTTCTTCCTTTTTTTGTAGATTTCGCACACAATAAACAAGGGCGTAGCTACCTATAAGGCAAATGCGCAAGTGCGTATTGAAATTTTGTCAAAATTGACAAAATTTTAAAACGCACCTGCATATTTGCATGCTGAAATTTTAAAAAGGAGACAAGATTTCAATACCAACTGCAAAGTGGCTGAAATACTACTTTTCCATTCAAGGAGTCCAGTTTAAAACATGAGTGTGCGTAACATGAAAATGCTCCTAAGTACTAGTTACGCCCCTATAAATACCGTACTTGCAGACATGTGCGGCATTAAAGTCTTCCAGCTGTTATAGATTCTAATCAGGCAAAGAGGTTATCACAATAGTCGCTAAGATAAGCTACGTAGTCGCGGGTGTAGCTAGGGGCAATTACATAATGCGCACAATAATGTTTCATTATCTTTGGGGGGGGGGGGATCTAGGGATTTAACCCCCATGATACTTTATATGGTCATGTCTCTTGGCAATTGGTACGGGAATCATGACAATTTATCGAGTTTGCAGCTTGCAAATACGCAGGTTGTCAGTTTGACAAATAAAAAAATAAATCTGCGTATTTGTGTATAGGTAGTATACGCACGCGCTAGTCTAAAAACTTACACTCAGACGCTTTTTCGCCCAGTTCTCATAAGAATGTTCCCCAGGCCCCGAGGTTATAAAACTTTTTCCATGCTCATCTCAGCTGAGCATGAAATTTTCTCTGCTGATAAATATGAAAATGCCAACTAAATTAATGTTGGCATTTTCAAGCAGAGAAAATTTCATACTCAGCTAAACTGAGCAAGAAAACAACTGTACTTATAAGTAATTTGCTATTCATTAGCAGGTAGAATTTAATACTCAGCTGAGTTGAGCATGAAAAAAAGTTTTATAACCTTGGGGTCAGGAGGCTCAGTGGAACGAATCCATAACTTGCACAGCCTCGCTCCGAGTCTGTCCGTGTCCTTTCCATACGGACGGACGTATAGGGTAAATTCGGACACCGGGTAAATTCGGACAGTGACATTGTTTCCTCTATATGTCAGCTGTTTTGAATTAAAATTAACTAGGCAAACAGTGAAAATCCTAAGCCGTCTCATACAATGGTATGCCCGAATTTACCCGCTGTCCGAAGTTACCCGACTTGACCCATGGCAGACAAAGTGGCAATTATGTACTCTTTCGAAGCATAAAGCCTACTGATCTAGCGGTCCCGGGTTCAAGCCCCGCTGGATGCGTAAATCTTTCCAACCGTGTTAGAAAATGGGGCTCCACTGCACACAGCTTTTCATTATCACCCTCCCATCGTCCCGATACTGGTATGACCAAAATACTGTTACGTAAAACACAACCTAACTTTGAAGCAGAGTGGGGCGCCACTGCGGATACTGACGCTTAAAAACAGAATTCACACAGTAAGCGCAGACAGAGGCGACCGTGTGTCAAAAGTAAATGAATGGGTACACTTCAGGGGAAGCATCTCTACCACCTTTAGTTTTGTCTCCCTTCTAAATGGGAGCCAACTCTCAAAAGAAAGAATTTGCTCCCCTCGATGCATTTTTTTCCTTAAGGATTAGATCTAACTTGACCCATTCCATTCGGGATACCAGATCAGGTCCCATAAACGTGGGGCCTGATCTGAGATCCAAACTGTTTGCTGCCTAGACACCATTTCTACGTGAGTTAGTTAGACCAATATTGTCACAATATGCTTGATTTTTGATGCAGACGATAATTTCAGCAGACGACAAAAAATACCCAGAATGCAATGGGTTAAGGGCTTCATTGTCCAAGGTTACAAAACACCTGTCCCTTTGAACAAATGACGAGAACCTTGCACCTTCTCTGGTGTTCTTACATACCGTATCTGTTTGCATTCTAAAAAGCAATCCGCTCAGGGAGTTAGAAGTGTAACGCTATGACTTACTCCCAGCGGGCAAATGACGTCGAATTGGCGTTATATAGACGTTAAAATGATGTCGTACGGACGGCGACGCAACGTCAATGACGTAGCGTCGACGTCAATACGACGTCATTTCAACTTTATATGCCAGCTGGGCAGAGAAGACTATAAAGGCAAATTGAAGCGGACAGACAGAGAAAAAGAGAAAGTCAGACATGTACATCGAAGGAATAAAAAAAAAGACAATTTCACATACCACTTCTTTTATAGAGCCAAAGCCCTCGCCATCGCTTGAGATTGTCCTAGCCCCCACTGCCAGCAGCAGAAGCAGCTTGAAGAGCATCTTGGTGCTCAAATATTTCAGCTGAAAATACAAAAAATATAACTGAGCCACGACACGACAAAATCAACAAATTGGCATTGCTCCACGCCAAGACTAGGTTTAGTCTAGGGTTCTACCCAGTCTGATCAAAGTCTTCGCTGTGTGCTTTAATGGTAGCTAAGGGTCTAAGTTAGCTCTATGCGGACAACAAAGACTCTGACCACACTGGGCGGATGCCCAGGCTGATCTGAGTTTTCGCTGGGCGCAATGCCATTTTGTTCGATTTTGTCGTGTCGCGGCTAATCAGTTACTTACCCAACATGCAATCTAACTTTGAAATAACATGTATTGGTAATTCTCGACTTTCATAAACCACTTTATCACGATATGCATCATATAAATTTAAAATGGATTCCATAAAACTAAGTCGCAGTGACCCACTTTCACGAAAAACGAGACAATATCAAATATTCGAGGTCAACCCTTCGACACACATCAGTGCATGCACCAAACTGCTCCAGATCACATCGCACAACATAAATTTCAGTGACTGATAAACCTCATGCCTTTGAAACTGTACATGCTACAAACTGCTTTAGGTCGCTTCCCAAGAAACAAGGTCACAGTGACCTACTTTCTCAGAAAAGGACCCCTTGTCATGTTGGTGAGCTCGGCCTTATATCTCAGCTACCATAAGGCTAATGCCTTTGAAACTCGATAAAACAGGCACCAAACAATAAAATAACAAGGTCACAGTGACCTACTTTTGCAAATAGGAGCACCTTGCCATGTTTTCAAGCGAGGCCCTGCTAGCCTCATGCTTTGAAGCTCCACAAGAACATGCACCACCCATCTCAACAATTTCTTAAGGTCTAGAGCATCAACAGAGCCTATTTAGATATTGGCACACCTCTTTTTTCTTGTTATTGTTGTTATTTTCTGAAATTCTAAGTGTCTGAGCAAACAGTGCAGACTCAGATCAGACTGCTCCTGAAGGAAGGAGCAGTCTGATCAGGGTCTGCACTCTTTGTCTCTCCATCTGCACCTTTTGGACGCATTACTGCATTGTAAAACTAATCTGATTCATTTGAAGACAATTATGCTAATTATTTTGGGTGTCTGTTTTCGTTATTTTTTTTTCTCTGTTATTCTATATATTGAGAGAAATCGCCAACTACCCATGTAAATATTGATAGGTTCCACTTTAGTATTTTTCCCTAGCTAGCTCCACTTCTAAAATGTCAACACATTTTGTTATTTTAAGGTGAATAGACAGACCTCCATATTTTCCCGCCTATTTACCAAGGAAAATAACTTTTGTTACTTTCGGTGTTCGCCCCTGGACGACAAAGTCGTTCAAAACTTGGAACTACTGTTAAAGGAAAACAATGATCACAAATGCCTCTCAAAGGGAGCAGGGTATTTCTGTTGAGAAAAGTCTTAGTGAAATGGGACAGAAAGTCTTCTTGGTAACAATTTAAGACATATCTTAAAAAGAGAGACTTGGTGTCTTAAGTGTTTAAGAATTTTCATCATTTACCCAGCGGCAACATAACATTAAGACAACGTCGCATCAACGTCGATGCAACGTCACGACGTTGAATTGGCGTTGATGTGACATTGCATAAATATAAGAGCCGCGACACGAGAAACCCAACAAAGTTGTTGTGCGCCCAGTGCAGACTCGGATCAGCCTGGGCATCCGCCCAGTCTGATCAGAGTCTTCGCTGTCCGCATGGAGGTAGCTTAGACCCTTGGCTACCCTTTAAGCGCTTAGCGAAGAGTCTGATCAAACTGGGCAAATGCCCGGACTGGTCTGAGTCTGCGCTGGGCGGACAACCACTTTGTTGGTTTTCTCGTGTCGCGGCTCAAACATCTTGTGCTTGCTGGGATAAGTCTTGCTCTTTGATCTTCTCGTGTCTTTGTCGGGCTGGATGAATCTTCAGAGCGAAGCATGGAGCTTAGGTTTTGACTGCAGAGACAGTTACACGTCTAGTCATGAAACAAGAGTTCTTCATGGTCACATGCAGAAGTAACCTTATAATCGACAAAAAATTACCTTCCTTGGAAGCGTTACCAGTCCCTCTAATGATGGTATGAAAAGATATATGTAAAATATTAATAATAAGTAATCTGATCTCAAACTACATTGTCAGTTGACCTTGATTCATAAATTTTCTCTTTATCTGCTACTAATATTCCATTCTAATATTCTATTGTACTCAAATGAAGATTTTTCATGTCAGTTAAACATTTAAATATTGGAATTAGCCGGGACAATGGAATGCTTAATGCGCAAAATATAGTCTGAATCGAGTTTTTCAAACAATTGCAATGGTCTTGTGACATAGACAATTTTTTTAACCCTGTTTTTGAACTGGATTTTGAAGATAAAGTTTCAAATAATTAGTATTACTGCAAATGTGCGTCAGAACAATCTGTCATCAATGTAACTGTTTATGTGTAGTCAAAATATATGTTGAAGGTCATCACGTGAAAAAGTACCGCAGGGACTGCGTGAACACGGACTCCAATCAGTGCGCAATCTACAGATAACAATCAGTCTTCTCTTTGTACGTTGGTACATACCACAAACTTCATGAAGCTTTTATGCAAGATCATATTGCGCGGATGCGTACCGTAAAACACTTATTTTTGGCGGTGACTGAATTTTTGGCGATATTGGCGGTTAAAGCAAAGAGCGCTAAAATATAAGTCCGCCAATATTACATAGATTTAATACATATACGAGGGTTCAAATAAAAAAGGGTATTTGATGAGTATTTTAGACATTTTTATACTTTTCTATTTAACTGTACATTGTGGGATCCTATTAGAATCGCCTCGATGAGGCGATTCTAATAGATGCCACAATGTATAGTTGAATTGAAAACAAGATTATTTTTCACAAATTCGTATTAAATTTTCTTTATTGTCCAGAGCCGTGGAGTATAATAACCGCCAAAATTAGCATGCGCCAGTATGTCAGTTTATTTAAATCGCGAAATTTTGATACCGCAGATATTAACTGTTTTACAGTAGTTTGATCTGAGCCTTTTTCTGTTCGCACATGCCAATAGTTACATTTGACGCGAAACCGCTAATTACCAACTCGAAGACTTTATTTTCATTTCGAAATCCAGTAACTTGATCCTATACCGTTTTCTGCCCTTTTCTTTCTCAACGAAGTGAAAGAACATTAAGGTATCGCTTGACAAAGTAACAATGCTATCCTTTCAAAATTGATACCAAAACGTGTTTGTGAGCTATTTTAGGCTTCATGCCCACATTATCAAGTTGCATCGAACTGACGTTGATTGCAGTATTTACGTAAGACCTCATCGCTGGTGATCCTAGGCAGCCAAATATGGTTCAAATTGATAAAAACAATTTCTAATTCATAAAATATAATGTCTGCATACGGGCAACCTTCGCCGTCAGTCCCGCCGCATAAGTTACTGGTCACTGAATGAACTTGAAACGTATAAATTATTTTGAACAATGTTAATGGTTTTAATTGTCTTCATTAAACAAACAAACAAACAAACAAACAAAAAAAAAAAAAAAAAAAAAAAGAATCTGAAAATTAATCGATCTCCATGAAATAAAGTAACAAACCAATAAATAAAAATAACGTTGTTTTAGTTCCTTATAGTCCACTTCTTTAGCTGCAAAAATGTTTGGTCTGCACTTAATGCAGTCAGTTTTGTTCGGAATTACATGCCCATCGTTTGTTTAATAGTAAATGAGAATTTAGTCTATTTTCTCAAGTCTTTACTTTTTTAGTCAAAAACATGTGTTAGCATAGAACTCTGCATGGTCTTACAAATTTAAAATGAATGCATTGTAGGTCGGTTAATTTTTACTACAAAACTAAAAAAAAAAATATCCTATACATTTAAAAGGATCCTACAGCGGACAGCAACAATAGGCAGATTCGCACCGATCCAACAATGGTGAACACTTTCAAAACAGCAGTAGGCAAAAATGTGTACCACTTGCAACAAAGGTTCTTCAGCTATAAGTACTTTCGAACAAACAACAATATGTGAAAGATTTTCACCACTTGCCACAATGATCATACAGCGCCGTAACCCTTTAAAAAAATAAAAAATAAAAATACTTTATGTGAACAATTGCACCACTTGCCGTAAGGATCCTACAGTAATGAATACTTAACAAACTACAACATGCAGATTTTTTTTGTCACTTGCCACAAAAGCATGCTTCAGTGATACCGTGATAACACTTTTCAACCTACGATACACGGCAGAATGGCACCTCTGATCACAAGAATGAATTTTACTGTGTTGAACACTTTCTAACAGACTATATGTGGACGTAAGTACCAAATGCCACAAGGATCCTACAGTGATTAACACATTCCACTGAACTGTATGTGGAAGAACTGTATGCACCTCATCACAAGGATCTAACAGGGATAGACACTTTCCAAACAACAATATGTGAAAGATTTGTACAGTTTGCCATATGGATCCTAAAGTGATGAACACCTTCCATCCCGCTATATATGGAAGATTTGCACCACTTCACACAATGATCTTGCAGCGACGAACACTTTCCAAAAAAATATATATGAAAGATTTACATCTCTTACCATACGGAACCTATAGTGATGGAAACTTCCCAAACAACTATACGTGGAAGCTTCACAACACTAGCCAGATAAATCCTACAGTAATGAACACTTTCCAGACAAGTTCATGTGGGAGACTTGCACCAGCTACAACATGAACCCAAAAGTGATGAAAACTTTCCAGAAAGCAAGATGTTGAAAACGTGCACCACTAGCTGCAAGGATCATAGTGATAACACTTTCAAACTTCAATATGAAGAAGATTTGCACCTCTTGCCAAAAGGATCCTACAGTGATGTGCACTTTCAAGAGATGTAAGTATATGTAGAAGACTTGTGCCACTTGAAACAAGAGTCCTACAGTGATGCGCACTTTCCAAACATCTACGTATATGTAGAGAACCTGCTCCAGTTGCAACAAGAATCCTACAGTGAGGAACATTTTCTAGATAAGTATATACAAAAGACTTGCAGTACCACTTGCCACAAGGATCCTAGTGATGTGCATTTTCCAAACATCAGTGGCGGATCCAGAGGGGGTTCGTGGGATTCAAACGAACCCCCTCATCAGCCTTTTCATATTCATGGGGAATTTCAGCCAAAATTGGTCGAACTGCGCAAATCGAACCCCCTCACCAGCTAATTTGAACCCCCTATCCAAAATTCCTGCATCCGCCCCTGAACATGTACATATACATGTATGTAGAAGACTTAGACCGCTTGCAACCAGGATCCTGCAGTGATGTACACTTTCCAGACAAGTATATGTAAAATGCTTGCACCATTTGCACCCCTGATCCTACAGTAATGGTCACTTTCCAATGAAACAAATTGTGGAAGGGTCGCACAATGCACTAGCCGCCAAGATCCTACAGCGATATGAGCCGCGACACGACAAAACCAACAATGTGGTTGTGCGCCCATCGCAGACTCAGATCAGCCTGGACATTCATCCAGGCTGATCAGACTCTTCGCTAAGCGCTTAAAGGGTAGCTAAGGTACTAAGCTATCTTCATGCGGACAGCGAAGACTCTGATCAGACTGGGCGGATGTCCAGGCTGATCTGAGTCTGCGCTGGGCGCACAACCACATTGTTGGTTTTCTCGTGTCGCGGCTCATGTGCACTTTCCATACAAGTATATGTGGAAGACTTGCACCACTTTCAACAGGATATTACAACAAGAGGGCCAAGAGGCCCTGAATCGCTCACCTGACCAAAAAGGTTAAAGGTCAAACAAGGGTCATCATTTAACAAACCTGATAGTTTGCAACCACTTTCAAATGGTTTTGAAGAAGATTTTTGAATATTTTCTATGTATTGCTATGGTTCAAACCCTGGACCCCCTGGGGCAGGGCCATTTTGGACCCTGTGGCCATCATTAGAATAATTTTGGTAAAGGACCACTAGGCAATGCTACATACTAAATTTCAAGCATCTGAGCCAAGTGGTTCTGAAGAAGAAGATTTTTGAATATTTTTCTATGGTTCAAACCCAGGACCCCCTAGGGTGGGGCCATTGTAGACCCTGGGGTCATCATTTGAACAAACTTGGTAAAAGACCACTAGACAAAGCTACATACCAAATGTCAAGCATCTGAGCCTTGCAGTTCTGAAGCAGATGATTTTTTAAAATTTTTCTATGTATTTCTATGGTTCAAACCTGGGACTCCCTGCCCCGGGGCCATTTTGGACCCTGGGGCCACCATTTGAACAAACTTAGTAGAGGGCCACTAGGCAATGTAACATACCTAATTTCAAGCATCTGAGGCAAGCAGTTCTGGTGAAGAAGATTTTTAAGTATTTTTTAGTTTCGAACCAAAGAACCCCTGCCCCAGGGCCATTTTGGACCCTGGGGCCACCATTTCAACAAATTTGGTAGAGGACCACTAGACAATGCTTCATACCAAATTTCAAGCAGATGAGCCTTGCGGTTCTGAAGTAGATGATTTTTAAGTATTTTTTAGTTCCGAAACCCAAGACCCCCTGCCCCAGGGCCAATTTGGACCCTGGGGCCACCATTTAAACAAACTTGGTAAAGGACCACTAGGCAATGTTCCATACCAAATTTCAAGCATCTGAGCCAAGCAGTTCTGGAGAAGAAGATTTTTAAGTATTAAGTTTCGAACCCAAGACCCCCTGCCCCAGAGCCATTTTGGACCCTGGGGCCACCATATGAACAAACTTGGTAGAGCACCACTAGACAATGCTTCATACCAAATTTCAAGCCTCTGAGCCAAGCAGTTCTGGAGAAGAAGGTTTTTAAGTATCTTTTAGTTTCAAACCCAAGACCCCCTGCCGCAGGGCCATTTTTTACCCTGGGGCCACCATTTGAACAAACTTGGTAGAGGACCACTAGGCAATGTTACATACCAAGTTTCAAGCATCTGAGCCAAGCAGTTCTGGAGAAGAAGATTTTTAAGTATTTTTTAGTTTCGAACCCAAGACCCCCTGCCCCAGAGCCATTTTGGACCCTGGGGCCACCATTTGAACATACTTGGTAGAGGACCACTAGACAATGCTTCATACCAAATTTCAAGCCTCTGAGCCAAGCAGTTCTGGAGAAGAAGATTTTTAAGTATCTTTTAGTTTCAAACCCAAGACCCCCTGCCCCAGGGCCATTTTGGACCCTGGGGCCACCATTTGAACAAACTTGGTAGAGGACCACTAGGCAATGTTACATACCAAATTTCAAGCATCTGAGCCAAGCGGTTCTGGAGAAGAAGATTTTTAAGTATTTTTTAGTTTCGAGCCCAAGACCCCCTGCCCCAGGGCCATTTTGGACCCTGGGGCCACCATTTGAACAAACTTGGTAGAGGTCCACTAGACAATGCTTCATACCAAATATCAAAGCCCTAGGCCCAGCGGTTTCAGAGAAGATGTCATTTAAAGCAAATTGTTGACGACGCACGACGGACGACGCACGACGGACACTTGGTGATCACAATAGCTCACCCTGAGCCTAAAGGCTCAGGTGAGCTAATGATGAACACTTTCCAGAAAATTTGCAATTGTTTCTCTCGAGTCCTCACCTCTGATTCATCATCTTATCCGTCTTATCCGTAATGGGTTTGTTTTCCGTAAGTGATACATTGATGGGTTAGGAAAACTTCATTCGGATCAAACAGCTAACTAAATGTTTCGATCGACAGCAGAAGCAGAGGGCGATGTTTGGAGCCAGTAAAACTATATAGTTTAAGCCCCCCTCCTTTCCCCGCCCCCTCTCCCCCAGTAATTATTTGCTGACCGTTCCAAGCAAGGCAGTACTTCTGTTGTGGTTCCCCAGTGTTACATGTTGCTTTGTCTGTTTGTCTATGGTCTCTAGCAGCCTTGTCAACTGAATAGCGGCCCATTCTGCTGTTTTTTTTTTTTAAAGGGTGTAGAAATAGATGTTGCTGTGTCACCCCGCAAAATAATATAAAAACGCAAAATGTTATACAATTTATTGCAACACAGAATGTTATAACTTATAACATTTTGCGTCGATTCTAGAATCTCATAAAAACGCAAAATGTTATAAATTTCTTCAGCCCGCAATATGTTATGAAATCGCAAACTGTTATAAAATTTATAGCAACGCATATTGTTATAATTTTATAACATTTAGCGTCAAATCTATAATCTCTTAAAAACGCAAAATGTTATAAATTTCTCCATCCCGCAAAATGTTATAAAAACGCATAATGTTATATTATTAGTGGCACCGCAAAATGTGATAATTTTATGACATTTAGCGTTTTTATAACAGTTTGCAGGATGAAAAAACTATAACATTAGGCGTTTTTTATTATTTTTGAGATTCGCCGCAAAATATTACAAGGTTATAACATTTTCCGCCCCTATTATTGTTATTACATTTTGCGTTGTTACATGTATAAAGTTCTGCAGGATGACGAAATTTATAACCTTTAGCGTTTTTATTAGATTTGATGATTCGACGCAAAATGTTATAACATATTGCGTTCCTATAAATGTTTTAGCATTTTGCGCTGTTATAACATTTCGCAGGATGAGGAAATATATAACATTTTCCGTTTTTATAAGAGTTGAGGTTCGACGCAAAATATTATAAAGTTATAACATTTTGCGTTTCTATAATTGTTATGACATTTTGAGTTGTTATAAAATTTTGCAGGATGAAGAAATATATAACATTTGGTGTTTTTAATATTTTGAGATTCGGCGCAAAATGTTATAAAGTTATAACAGTTTGTGTTCCTATTAATGTTATAACATTTGGTGTTGTGATGATCTTCTGAAGATGAAGAAATTTATAACTTTTAGCGTTTTAATTAGTTTCGAGATTCGACGCAAAATCTGATAAAAATTATAACATTTTGTTTTCCTATTATTGTTATAACATGTTGCGTTGCTATAATCTTTGGCAGGATGAAGAAATTATTGCTTTTGCGTTTTTAATAGAGTTGAGATTCGATGCAAAAAGTTCTTAAGATATGACATTTTATGTTTCTATAAGTGTTATAACATTTTCCTTTTAATAACATTTGGCAGGATGAAAAAAATTATATTCTAACACAGTGTTCCTATAGAAGCAATGGAAAGTTACCGTGTTTTATTCTGCAACAATTCACTGTTTCGGAGCGCGTGAGTCTAATTGCTGACGTCACTGCAACTACTGACGTAATTTTGTGACGTTTAGAGACGTTAGACGGTGTAGCGTCTATTTTTCTTCCTAAAATCACCATAAAAACGTAAATTTGTCTGAGATACAGTTAAGAATATTGGCGGGAGAATGAACGCGCTGGCAGGAAGGTTGGGAGAGATTGAATGAAAAGAATAGTTTTTCGGCGTTTCTGAGTGTTAGAATCGAAATAGTTCAGCTCTAGCATTGAATTGTTGAGTAATAATTCACTGTTTGTCGGTCAGTTGTATGTAGATATATCACTCGCGCTCCGCAATCAAAAATAAGTAGAAAACTTGCATCAGTTGAAACAAAGACCCTATAGTGATGGACACTTTCTAAACAGCAATATGCAGCAAACTTGCACCACTAGCCACAAGAATCATACAGTGATGAACACTTTTAAGATTCAATTTGCGGAAGGTTTGCACCACTTGCCACATATGCCCTACAGTGATGTGCACTTTCCAAACATGTACGTTAATGTAGAAGACTTGCACCACGTCTAACAAGGATTCTTCGGTGATTGACCATTTTCAGACAAGTATATGTAGGAAACTTACATCAGTTGTAACAAGGACCCTACATTAATGGACACTTTCCAGACAAATATATGTGGAAGATTTGCACCATTTGCACCCCTGATCCTACTGTAATGGACACTTTCCAGTCAAAATATGTAGAAAACTTGCCACGGTTGTAACAATGATCCTACAGTGATTAACACTTTCCGGACAAGTATATATAGAAGATTTTCGCCATTTGCATCCCTCCCTGATCCTACTGTAATGGTCACTTTCCATTCAAACATTTGTAGAAGAGTTGCACCATGAACTGCCCGCAAGGATCCAACAGTGATGGGCACTTTTCAGACAAGTATATGTAGAAGATTTGCACCAGTTGTATTTTAGAATCCTACAGTGATGATCACTTAACAAATAATAATACGTAGAAAACTTGTACCACTAGTTGCAAAGATCCTACAGTGATTTACACTTTCCAACCTTCAATATGCGGAAGATTTGTACCACTTGCAACAAGGATCGTACAGTGATGGACATTTTTGCAGCAAACATACGAGGAAAATTTGCACCAGTTGAACCTACTGTATGTTCTGAGCATTGTTTTGACATTTCTGGTGTGTTTTGGTAAGCAGGTATATGAACTTTAAGAGTAAATTATATGCTTGCCCTTGCCTATATCTGTTCTGTATAGGCTTATCATGGGGGAACACCGTACTTCATGTTGTTAGGACTTTTTGTGGTCCATTTATCTGCATCATTTAGCAATCAACTGATGGTAATGTGCACAAACCGTGGTGAATGTAGAATAATCAGTTTCTGGTGCCAGAAGGAATGTATGGAAATGAAATTGGTCTTTTCTTGTAGAATGATGCATATTTTTATCAAACTACACCATGTGGTTAAGAGTTATGAGCAATTTCACTCACTGACTACAGCGGAAGGACAAACAGACTGATGGACTTGCACAGCGATTAAAGTGCACACCTGTGGGTCGTGCAATACTGTTTAGACTTTCGTAATCGTTTTGCATGCCGGTGGCTGAACAATGTTAAAATACATAAGTATACAAAATTTGAACCATACATACCACGGGGTTCAAGAGTTATGAGCATTTTCACTACTTGACCGTAAATTTTCAACTTGTGCTCAGCAAAGCCTGAGACGTCCATCAAAAAAGACGGTTATGCATGCGAGTCGTTAGCTCATGTTGACATGTATAAGTATGCAAAATTTTATCAAACTATAGAATGCGGTTCAAGAGTTATAAGCGTTTTCGCTAACTGACAACGGACGGACGGACTCAAACAGTGATTATAGTGCAAACCTGCGGGTTGTGCAATAAGAAGTTTTGCATACCAGTGGCTGGGCAATGTTAAATTACATAAGTATACAAAATTTGAAGCAAATATACCAAGTGGTCCAAGAGTTATGAGCATTTTCAATAAAATAGCTCGACCGGCCAAATTGATGCTCGGGGAAGCCTCGTCACTGTTTTGCATACCAGTGGTTGGGCAATGTTAAATTACATAAGTATACAAAATTTAAAGCAAATATACCTAGCGGTTCAAGAGTTATGAGCATTTTCAATAAAATAGCTCGACCGGCCAAATTGATGCTCGGTGAAGCCTCGTCACTGTTTTGCATACCAGTGGCTGGGCAATGTTAAATTACATAAGTATACAAAATTTGAAGCAAATATACCAAGCGGTCCAAGAGTAATGAGCATTTTCAATAAAAGAGCTCGACCGGCCAAATTGATGCTCGCTGAAGCCTCGTCACTGTTTTGCATACCAGTGGCTAGGCAATGTTAAATTACGTAAGTATACAAAATTTGAAGCAAATATACCAAGCTGTCCAAGAGTTATGAGCATTTTCAATAAAAGAGCTCGACTGGCCAAATTGATGCTCGGTGAAGCCTCGTCACTGTTTAGCATGCCGGTGGCTGGACTATGTTAAAATACATAAGCATACAAAATTTGTTTCGTTTTCGCTAACTGATAACGGTTTTCGCTAACTGATAACGGACGGACGGACGGACTCACACAGTGATTATAGAAAGAGCTGCTGACTCGGCTTTTCGCTAACTGATAACGGTTTTCGCTAACTGATAACGGACGGACGGACAGACTCACACAGTGATTATAGTGCAAACCTGCGGGTTGTGCAATGAAATATGTTAAACTAAACAAAGTTATAATAGAGTTTGTCAGGCACACATCTTTACATAAACTAATCTGTACATGTATCTTCCCTTTTGTTGACAATATGGAGGTTTGTGACATGTATAAATATTGTCATTATAACTGGAAAGAAAGTTGGGGCGTGATGGGGAGGGGATCGTGGAATATGAAAAGTGACAACTCTCTATCCGTTTTTTTCTGATTTCCCGTTAAGACCACAGAGGAAGCGCGATACCTTTGAGACAGCTTTGAAATAAATGCAGAAATTTCTTTTCATGATTAAACAGGAGAAATTTCAACATTTTTTCGAAGTTTTCTCCAAGGTGAAAACACGTGTTTCTCATTAGTCTGCAGTATTTGAGATATGCTGAAATGCCGAAAAAGCACTACTGGTTCCCTTAGCCTGTAAAAATATGCTATTTGAACACCGAGGCTGCCTAGCATAGTTGCATTGTCTTTTTTTCACATTATCA
This sequence comes from Ctena decussata, assembly GCA_963989385.1. Lineage (NCBI taxonomy): Eukaryota > Metazoa > Mollusca > Bivalvia > Lucinida > Lucinidae > Ctena > Ctena decussata. The sequence continues at coordinate 50,636,834 of OZ022498.1, read as the reverse complement.
TATAGTTAATTTCAACACCGCGGCTGCCTGGCATAGTTGCATTGTCTTCTATTCATATCGTCATATACTTAATTACTTGATCGCTATGATTAGTTAATTGCTATTCTAACACTGGTCGCCTATAATCTAGTGATATATTGCGTGACAAATCACTGGGCGGACTAGCGTGACGTTTCTTGGCGCCATTCAAACGTCTTTTTCATTCGTTTGGTGACGTCAAGTTCCATTTCCACGAGGATAGACGGCGTAACGTCGTTTTCTCGCATCAAAAACTTACGAAATACTTGTAAACGCCTCTGTTACATCAGAGTTGTTGGCGGGAAATCTTCATGTTATCATGGCGGACAGCTGGAAAAATCTGAATGAAACACTTGCATTTTCGTCGTTTCTTGTGTGTTAGAATCGAAATAGATTCTCGCTTAGAAGTGATTTGTTGCCAATATATCACTGGTTGTCGGTCAGTCGTTAGTGAATATATCACTCGCGCTTCGCGCTCGTGATATATCCACTTCACGACTGACCCCCAACCAGTGATAAATGGGACAACAAATAACTGTGAACAAGAATCTCTTTCTTAATTAGTTATTAGCAATTAGTTAATTGCTATTTTCAATCGAGGCTGCCTGGCATCGCTATATTGTCTTTTTTCATATTATCATATAGTTAATTGCCATTTGAACACCGAGGCTGCCTAGCATAGTTGCATTGTTGTTTCTTGCAGACTGACATGAGAAGCAAGACTGGGTCGCTTGTTTTCAGTTTAAGTTATTGGTACTGTTTAATTGACCGTTGTTTCCTTGATTTTGATTCTGCGCAAACTGTCAGCTATATTAATAATAATAATAATAATAATAATAATAATAATAATAACAAGAAATATCTTTTAAAAAGATACTGTCGAAGGTAAAAGAGTCCTGAAGCCTTAAGTAGGCTATATAATCATTTCATCATTTTCCAGCGGCAACATAACGTTAATTAAGGCAACGTCGCATCAAAGTTGATGCAACGTCTTCACAGGCTGAGCTTACCACTACATAGAGGATCTTACATAAGTGCTCATGTATTATTGAGTTTATTAAACGAGTTGGGGAAAAAGATAAGATGCGAGGCTTTGCCGAGCAGCTTATCGGTTTTCTCCAACGGGTTTAATAAATTCAATAATACAGGAGCACGAATGCAAGATTCTATTCATCATATGACACTAAAATAGCGTTTTATTAGCAAAATTTGCACCAACAACGTCACGATTTCGCCATTAGAAAACGCGACGTTTTAATGGACGTCAACGTATAACGGTACGACGTAATTTGCATATTTAATCCACTAGTGGACTATCGTTTTTAATGCATGGCTTTATTACACTCTCAGATGCGACGTCATATGATAAATTAGGATACAAGAGACTTAAAGGGGGGTATCAATAAGGTGGGTTTTCTGCATCCTACCAAAGTTTTATTTTTTTAACTGATGGTATACTCCAGTGTGTCTAGTTTATTGAACCATATGTGACTTTGCGCGGAAAGCCCTAGTTACTGAGCTATGGGTCTACAGAAGTGGGTGGGGTAATTCAACATGGTTTTAGCTGGTCTTGTAAAAATGTCCTCATTTGGTAGAAGAGTACAGCAGACAGACAGGATTTAATAAAATGATTAACAGAACATCTAAGCTATATTTCCATATCATTTTATTTGGTTTAATTTGAACATATGTTGTCAAAAAAGACTTCCTTTGACATTCAACATTTTTTGATATTTTTGTCCTCAATTTTCAATATTTCTTGGCCTTATGGTTAAATAAACAGACCAGTTGTCATCCAACTTATGTCAAGGAAGCACCCTGACCAGGACATTCGGATGATGTGACCAGAATTTCACAATGACCTAGTTTTCATGGTCGACTGAACACATAAACTTGCTCAGAAGATGTTTTTTTCATTTAATTTTGACCTAGAATTACGAACCTTTGGCCAAACTACTATTTTAACTGCTATATTATGCCCTACACCCCCGTCACTAAAGGTGAAAGAATACATATTGGCCTCAGATCGGATCTCCTTGGCGTCTGCATCTGTGTCTGGGTCACATACTTTGACCTTGGAAACAAGGTCAAGGTCAGATTTTGATGACCTTGACCTTGTTTCGAAAGGTCACAGAAGGACTTAATATGTGACACATACACAATTGCAGATGCCAACGAGATCCGCACTGAAGCCAATATGTATTCCCTCACCTTTAGTGGCGGGGGCGTGGGGCATAATATAGCAGTTAAAATAGTAATTTGACCAAACGTTCGTAATTCTAGGTCAAAATAGAAAGAAAACCATCTTCCAAGCAAGTTTATGTGTTCAGTCGACCATGAAAACTATGCTATTGTGATATTCTGGTCACATCATCTGAATGTCCTTCTCAAGGTACTTCCTTGACATGAGTTTGATGATAACATGTCTGTTCATTTAACAATAAGGCCAAGAAATATTGAAAATTGAGGTCAAAAATATCAAAAAATGCTAAATGTCAAAGGAAGTCTTTTTTGACAACATATGTTCAAATTAGACCAAATAAAATGATATGGAAATATAGTTAAGATGTTCTGTTAATCATTTTATCAAATCCTGTCTGTCTGCTGTACTCTTCTACCAAATGAGGACATTTTTACAAGACTAAAGCTAGTTGTAGTTCTAAAAGCATGTGGTACGGAGTTCCACAGCACAACTGCAGCGTAGCGAAATGAATTCTTACCGTGCCTTGAGGATTTTACTTGAGAAACTGACAAAACCGTATACATGGTAATTTTTGTCGTGTTCCATTCTTCGCGGTATTTCGCTGTCACTTAGAAATCGCGAAAAATTTCCTGTTTCTTACAAAGTGTCATCTGTAGACACAGTGTTCATATATTTTGTTTGTGTTTGCTTAGGTAGTTGCTGGTACTTTTCACTTGAGCCAGTTCTTTCATTAACCTGCGGCGGCCCTGCCGCAGGTTAATGAAAGAACTGACTTAAGTGAAAAAAAATAGTTTTGCTTTTCGAGCATGTTGCTAACGACGAAAATTAAAAATCGCGAAAATTAATAATAATGTTTTTGACCCTTAACCCGCGAAAATTACCGCGTATACGGTATATTATACAATATCTAAATCATCGACAATGAGCCTATCAAGGCTGAATTTCCACACAAACAAGTATATTGCGCGTCTTGTTAATGGTGGCTACTTTGCAGCATTTGGAATTTACTTTTAACGGAAAATTATGTCTTAATAAATACATATTTCTACATGCTTTTTAATATAACATATTTTTTTATGATTTATTCTAAAAATTAAATAATTCAAAGCTGACACTAAACCAAAGCCATTTAATTTATTTATACAGAAAGTATCTATAATGTCTTGTTTAATTTTCCTTTCAACAATAATGCAGTTGCTCATAGTCACATGGAGAAGAAATCTTATTATGTCTTCTACATATGATAATAATTATAATAATAACAATACAACTACTAATAAGAATTTATAATTTTAATAAATTAAACAAGAAGGAAACACATGGCTCGGTCTCAATCACTAAATCTTTTTGTTCTACATATATATCTCTCTTTACTTTGTGAACATTAAGTATTTTATTTTTTATTTTGGAATTTCATTGAGCCTCAGAGGCAGAACCATTTTCCTACCAAATAAATCCAATTTCCCTACCAAATGTTTCAAAACATCAACACTGGATTAGCATTGATTCTACGCCAAAACATTGAATCAACATCAATTCAATGTTGTTTCAATGTTTTGTATTGGCGTGTTAAGTAGAATTATTACCTTAAGTTAAATTAGTCAATTATCCAACTGGATAGTAATTAACAATACTAAATACTTGCAGAGTGTCTGCTAAATATATGCTACCCATTTAATATAGTACGAGGGCCGATCTAGAAGGCTACAGACTTTTGCCGTTAAGGCCTTATTTATAATTTGCTACGAGGTAACACTAATTTATTTATTTATTGATCTTTTTATTTATTTTTTTTTCAAAATTCGTAAATGGTAGGGGAAAAAGGGGACTTATATTAGTCGTGACACACGAAATGTACAGACGAAGGCTAAAAGAAATTCCACAAAAGTAATTATCTCATTTACTTTAAAGTGTATTTTTACGTTTACTGGAAATTAATAATTGCTTTGGCAATTCTGTACAACACATTTACAATTATTTTGGTAGAAAGATAAATGAACAACGCCGACAACACATTAATTGAGCCTATACTTGAACAGCACGACTTTAAGATTTTGCGTTTGTTCAGTTTTCACGACGTCGCCACTGACACAAACGGAAATGTGTTGTTGCCAAAATTAATTCGTCAATGGAAATGTGTCTTGACAAAATTAATTCTTACTTCGACAAGCTGTATCTTGACTCTGAATAGACAAAATTAAGTTCTTTAAAATGTTTACTGTATTGCTTTCCAACCATAGTATTTGTTTTGTATTGCACTAAGAAAATGCTAAAGTAATCTTCTAGTAAAAATGCAAAAATTACTAAAAAATAGGTCGACTCATACAACCTCCAGCAATTTTTTTCCATGACGAAGAATATCCCTTAACAAAGACATATTACAATCTATAGTTTGGAAACAAGTCACTAATACTTCCAGATACCCCAGTCTGCCGTTAATAGTCCTATTTCAATTCCTTTCGAAAGCCCTGGAACGGCCCTTATATCTTTATTACTGACAAGGGCTTTTGAGACGTCGATGTACATTTATGGGTAACACAGCTGAGCCTTGGCCGATAACTGTTTGGGGTTTAATGGACCTTTGAGACTATCTCCAGTAAGCAGATAACGTCGTATTGACGTCGATGCAACGTCATGTGCCCGCTGGGTCGAGTCATTTTTACGGCCCCGTTGCTCTATTACTAGCATAAATACATGAAATATTTTATCGTGAGGTATTGCTGCAAATTTTTCATCCTACCTGAAAAATAATTTTGGGTCATTTTAATTGTCAACTTAAATGACCTAGTTTCGATATCTTAAAGTTGCATGAAATGGTAAAAATACATTGATAAGCAGGTCAAATAACCAAAAATTATTTGACCTGCTTATCAAGGTTCAAGGCGCCCATCCAACTCATCTACTGATAATGGGGGATTTTAACTGCAAAGGAATCATTTGGATCCGTAACTGTTCTACAGTGAATGAATTTCATGTTTCCTCAAAGCTCTTGGAGTGTGTATGAGATTGTTTCCTTTTTCAACATGTCTTAGAACCGACAAGATATAGGTCTGATGATAATCCATCCGTATTAGATCTTGTATTTACCAATGAAGAGAATATGATTGGAAGTATCAAATACATGCCTGGTTTGGGTAAAAGTGACCATCTGCAGCTTGTTTTTAATTTTAACTGTTATATAGATTCTTCCAGACATTCTTTCAGTAAGTTTAACTTATTTACAGGCAATTATGGTGCGTTATCCAATGATTTGGAGGAAATTGATTGGGACACCGTCTTTGATGGGCTCAGCTTGACTGACTCTTGGGAAGTCCTTACAGAGAATATTACCAGTTTAGCTGAGAAATGTATACCAGTGAGTAAGGTCTCCTCGGGGCTAGATAAGAAGAACCGATATGTGAACCAAAAATGTCGAGAAACTATACAGCGGAAACACACCAAATGGAAAAAACATCAGTATTGTAAAACACCTAGCAATTATGAAGTATATAAAGAAGCTAGAAACAGAGTAAGTACAGAAATGCGTAGGTCTAAGTATGACTATGAAAAAGACCTTGCTTCAAAGATAAAGATGGATACAAAATTATTCTGGAGCTACGTCAAGTCGAAAATGAAGACAAAAACCAAGTTAAGTCAATTAAAATTGCCCAATGGGACTCTTACCAATGATAATAGCCAAAAAGCAGAAATACTGAATCAACATTTTGCTAGTGTCTTTGTGCAGGAGGAATCAGAAGAGCTGCCAGAATTCCATGATAGAAACTTTGAAGAAGAGCTGTTAAACATAGATATCACTGACGAGTTAGTTATTAAAGCTGTTGGGAGGTTAAAGTCCTCCAAATCCAAAGGCACGGACAATATACATCCAAAATTAATCAAGGAATGTTGTGATCCGCTAATAAATCCACTTCAGTCCATTTTTATACCCCGCCACACGTAAGTGGCGGGGTATTATGTTTTCACGTTGGCCGTCCGTGTGTCTGTCCGTCCGTAGTACATACGTACGTACGTCCGTCTGTCCGTCCGCACTTCGTTTCCGTTCGATAACTTGAGTATTTATCAACGGATTTCCTTTTTGCATATGCATTTGTAGCAAGAACATCTCGCTTGGGATTGTTAATGGACAAATTTCGTTAATTTCTGACAGAGTAATGACACTTGTCAATGTACAAAAAATGGTTTTCGCCCTCTAGTTCCTTTACTACTTGGAGTATCATGAAGAAACTTCACAAACATGATCGAAGTAACTAAAGCTTTGTATGAGCCCAGGAATTTTATCAGGTGTTTCAGCCCCTGCCCTGGGGCTATATACATGTATAAAATCATGAAAAATTCCATATAAAACTTGAGTATTTATCAACGAATTTCCTTAAAATTTTGTATATGCATTTGTACCAAGAATATCTCGCTTGGGATTGTCAATGGGCAAAGGACCTCTGACAGTATCAATGCATATTTGCCTATTTTTCGACAAATTCTTGCACCTTCCTCAGGCAACAAAAGTAGAATTATTTGGCATTAATATGTAGACGTATGTACTATAAAGATGTTTTAACAGTGATTTTGAAAAATTATCATGTCTCTGGACTAACTTAAACTGATTTTATCAAGAGGGGTATGTGAAATTTTCGGTCTCTGAAAATATGTCCATTTTTTTGGTTTTTCTAATATATAAAAACATTAATTGATAACTATGCGAAAATTGACGTACACACTACTGTTACTGATATTATGCAATATTTTTTCAGTACTAAGGACTTTAGCCTATTTTTAGATATAAAGGGTGTAAGTACCCCACCCGCATTTTCAGTTTTTCAGCTGTAGAGTATCTCCCCCCCCCCCCCCCCGTGCCTCAGCAAGACACTCACACATAATGTGTGTTATGATAGTACACACATACATGCAAAGTGGTTAGCTTAGGCACGGGGGGGGGGGGGGAGTATCTTTAAAAAACTTTTCCTGTTTCCGTTATGTTCAATTATAAAATTTGGCTTTTTTTTTCACAAAAAAATGAGGTCTATGTGCTAAAAAATCAGAAATTAAATTCATAGCCAGTTAGGAGAAATTGAGAGCAACAAATTTCAAGAGAAATTCTTGGGTATATCAAAAATTCAATTTTGACTAGTTTTATAGGCAAATTAACATTATAACTGTCAGAGGTCCTTTCGTTAATTTCGGACAGAGTTACGGCACTTGTAAATGTACAAAAAATGGTTTTTGGCCTCTAGTTCATTTACTACTTGGAGTATCATGATGAAACTTCACAAACATGATCGAAGTAACTAAAGCTTTGTATGAGCCCAGAAATTTTATCGGATGTTATCTGCCCCTGCCCTGGGGCTATATACATGTATAAAATCATGAAAAATTCCATACAAAATCAGAGTTTGAAACAATTTTTCTGAAACTTACAGCAAATGATCAGAGTGATGAAAGCCTCCAGCTATGCTCAAATTTACCCCATTGGAGTTATCACCCCTGCCCCCGGGCTATATACATGCATAAAATGATGATAAAATCTATATAAATTCATGTGTAACAATTTTCAGAAATTTACATCTGATGGTAGAACAGCTTCTTGTGGTGATTAAAATTTGACCCTTCAAGGGTTATCTGCCCCTGCCCCGTGGCCACATGTTTAAAATCACTAAAATTGTATTTGATTAGAGTGGTAAGTGATTTATCTAAAGCTTATTGTAAGTGATCAGAGTAATGAAGTGTCCTGTCATGACAAAGACTTTTATCTGTGTTCAATGGGGATATATAGGCTGCCCCTGCCCTGGGGTTATACAGAGAATTAATCTGGAAAAATCGGCTGCAGTGGCGGGGTATCAGGGAGTCGTTTGCGATGCTTTTATTATCAAATCTTTAAATGAGTCTAAGTTACCTGCAATTTGGAAACAAGGGAATGTTACAGCAATATATCAAAGTGGGGACAAAACAGAGCCTGGAAATACAGACCAATTAGCTTAACTTCAGTCCCATGCAAATTGCTTGAGAGGATAATAAGAGATGAGATAATTAATCACATGGACAGATTCGATCTTTTCAGTCCATTCCAACATGGATTTATTTCCGGAAAATCTTGTGTCACCCAGCTATTGGAATTTTTAGATGAAATTACAGAAGTTTTAGATCAGGGTGACGATGTGGATATTATATACCTCGATTTTTGCAAAGCTTTCGACAAGGTGCCCCACAGGCGACTCATGAAAAAGGTATGGGGATATGGAATTAGAGGGAAAATTTACGAGTGGATCAAGGAATTTCTTAACAATAGAATCCAGAGAGTTGTGGTTGATGGAAGCTCCTCAGGTTTTAAACCGGTGTTCTCGGGAATACCTCAGGGTAGTGTTTTGGGTCCTCTTCTTTTTGTTATTTTTATTAATTATCTGCCAAAGGTAGTTCAAGCAAGCATCAAACTGTTTGCGGATGACTCAAAAATATTCAGTCGAGTTGCTAATATCGAACAGGTCAGTCGTCTACAGAGTAGTTTAGATGATGCTGTGGCTTGGGCCGAAAAGTGGACAATGTTCTTTAATCTTACGAAATGCCACCATTTACATATCGGGAAAAAATTTATCAACCAAAATTATGAAATAAAAACAGCTGTGGGTACAGTTACCATTGAGAAAGTTGAAAAGGAAAAAGACCTGGGAGTCATCATTGACAAGTCTCTGAACTTCACAGATCACATAAACAGCAAAGTCTCTAAAGCCAAACAACTGTTAGGACTTATTTTTAAAACATTCACGTTTATGGATAAAGAGAATCAGATGTTCCTGAACCTGTACAAATCCTTAGTCCGTCCACACTTAGAATATGCTGCTACATGTAGCATATGGTCTCCTCTCTACAAAAAGGATGCAATATCGATTGAAAATGTTCAGCGGAGAGCAACCAAGCTGGTAACAGTACTAGGAGATCTAAAATATTCTGAAAGACTCAAAGCATTAGGTCTGCCTACTTTGGAGTACAGAAGTGATAGAGCGGACATTGTACAGGTGTACAAAATACTAAATGATATAGATATAGTTGACAAGCAGAAATTATTTACAATGTCCACCTGTACTGCAACTAGGGGCCATTCTCTGAAAATACATACATGTAAAAAAAAATCAAAATTAAAATTGAGAAGTAACTTCTTCAGCCATAGGATTGTCCAATCTTGGAATGACCTTCCAGAATATGGAATAATGGCACCCTCTCTGAACAATTTCAAGAGTCGGCTAAATAGTTCATGGTATGGGCACCCATACAAATTTAATCCTTGGTGTTTCACCCCGGGCGAGAGGATTAGAATCGAAAACACCTATTCAGATGCGTCAACAGAGGTTAAAAAGCCTAATCTGACGTCGACTATGTAAGAAATGTAAGAAATTGTACACGCGTGGGGTCCCATTCATTGTCCCGCTTTTGTTTTCATTGCATCGCTTGACGATAAAACAAAAAGGAAGTTCTTCTTAACACGTTCTTCCATTTTCCCCAATCATATGACTCAGTATATGCACAACAGCCCACAGTTTATCACTTTGATCGCTATGGCTAAACCGCTATTCATAATGATTTGTGTTTAGACATTTTTCCAGTGACAGGACCCTGGCGATAGTAAAAGTGCAAACCCCATCCCGCACCTACTGCAAGTGCAGCTGGAAAGATGATTGAGTGATTGATTGTTTTTGGTTTAACGGCTCTTTGAGACAGTATTTCAGTCTATATCGGGCCGTCTCCCAAAGAGGGAGAAAGAGGAGAAATGATAGACGAGAGAAAAAAATGTCCAAACAAACCCCACCCGCACATACTGCAAGCATAGTTGGCCCTTGCCCTACAATGTTACAAATCAGTAGGACGCCGCGGCACTGGAAGTTACACACAGCACCATCGCACCACCCCACCACCCCTTCAGGTACAGTACATGTAAGATAAATGTATAAATACTCGTGAACATGCCTGTTGCGAGAGTTATTAAGGCTATATTTTTGTGCGTGAGTTGCTATGACGTTGGGACTTTTCAAAGATTCAGGAAACCGCTTAATTACTTACTACCAACGACAGCTGATAAGATGGTATAGGAGCTATACCTGATTCGTCTCTGCTGAAGGACTGAAGATTGAAAGATCTTTATTGAGCTTGGCAATAAGATTATCAGGGCTTGATGTTTTATTAATATCAAAATGTTTTAACTTCGGTACGTTGAGTCAGTGTTTCAGTTTGTATCGGGTTGTCGCACAGAGAACAGGAGAGTCTGCGAGAAGGAAGAAGATATGAAAGACGAGAGTAATAATAACAATAAAACTGTCCCATCATATAAGCAAAATTGGCCCTTGCTCGCCTTACGATGCCCCAACGCCGACAGTTTCCCTCGGTACTTTCGCTTCGCGTTACCACCCCTCTAGATCTACAGTGGTAGACAGTTCCTTAACAACGAATTCTCAAATCATGTTAGTGTTTGTCGAATCATGCTTGTTTAACAGGGCCACAGTCCCGGGTAGGACACCATAATAGGCACATTACAGACACGACAAAACCAACAATGTGGCATGTGCGCACAGCGTAGACACAGCCTGGGCATCCGCCCAGTCTGATCAGAGTCTTCACTGTGCGCATAAAGCTAGCTTAGACCCTTAGCTACCCTTTAAATGCACAGCGAAGACTCTGGTCAGACTTGGTGGCTACCCAGGCTGATCAAAGTCATTGCTGGGCGCACATGCCACTTTGTTGGTTTTCTCGTGACGCGGTTCAATTGTATAATTTGGCCGGTTTGGTAAGGCGGACGCCATCGCAGACGTTCATTCACACTGCATTTATGACCGACCCCATCACCGACCACTACCCGATACCAGTTTTCCAGCTCAGAGCACATCGGGTATTGGATTGACGAAACTGATTGGGCATGTGCCACCCGTCCACCCAAGCACTCAATCCACTAGGCTAAGACCTCCGCGTGGTGCTTTAAAATACCAAAATCATCCTAGCGGTAAAAGCATCTAAACACAATTCCATATAAAAAGTGGGCCTACCTTCACCTTTGATCCTACAATGTTGGTAGGCATTCATTGTGTAATATCAGTGGCAAAATACCGGAGAGGGGATTTGAGAGATACTGGCCACTAAATAAGATCTTTTTTTTCTGGTTCCCTACTTAGTAGTGAAATAGATACGAAAACGTGACAAAAATGGGATCCTTCTGTACATTGTATTTTTACCGCACTCTTATTTAACGTTTATGATCTCGAACATAGGTCAGTTTTGGTTGCCAAGTAATTTTTCAACACTATTTTCAGAGAAACTCAAAGCTGTTTTAGTTGTTTAAAGCTGGCCAATAAGGAAACTATTTAATAAACATACTGTAGTGAAAAGCTTGCAAGAGATATCTTATATGAATTTATATCGCTGGGAATACAGTGGAACTTCAAGTTAAGTCGTACGTCTATGTACATCTTCGCCAAGACAGCCGTAATCTGTATACGTATTTTCTAATTTTATTCTGAATATTGCATTGCATTGTCTGATTTCATAAAGCGGTCTTAAATCGACGAACGTTCAGTGTTTTTTTTTTTTTTTTTTTTTTTTTAATACAATTGTCGAATGGTAAACTTGGATGATCAACCCTCCCATTGAGTTTGAATGCGAAAAATGGCTGAATTATTGACACAATATGGTCTCTATTCAACTATGACAGCAAAAATTATTAAAATTCAAAGAGACTGTAATATGATAGTTTTGAGTACGAGGTACCTTAATGACCACAAATACTGGGAAAGATGTGGCTTTCCAAACATTGTAGACTCAGACCAGACTGCTCTAAAAAGCAGTCTGATCAGGGTCTACACTGTTTGTCTTTTTGACAACATTATATGGCGCATCGCCTGATATTAAATCAACTTCTTCAAATTTTAGGACAATTACAAAAATAGTATGTCACGGTTTTTCAATATTTCCTGTGTATCCGGTATTTAGGAATTTGACCAATAAATGACGTTTTTTGGCTCAATACTTGAAACAATGAGATAAAAGGCTCATCATCGGTTGTGCAAGTGATGGAAAAGGGCCAAACCACAAAGCCAAATCCCCATTCCTATTCATATTATTGACAACTGAAATGACCTACTTTTGATATCATATATTTTAATACTAGTATGCGGTAAATATACAATGTAAAGGAGTGATTTCCCAATCACTGTTTCCCTTTGTTCACATTGCCTCGTTCAGGAATCAGAAACAAGAAATAGCTTTAAAAAAGATAATCGGCTTAGATTAAATAGAAGTGTGCATTGTAATATGCATGCGTCAGGTACATGTAAGATATCGAATTTGCTGACCAGATTGTAAGGATGCGCATGTTGATACGCATATTTAATTTGGTGTTGGGGTTTCGATTTTTCGGAAATGCTGTTGAATTTTGATTGGGGTCTGTCTGTGTTGCATATAACAATGAGGATTGGTTGGCTTACCGCCCTACACTAAGTATAGCCTTAAAAGGGTTGCAATTCTAACACAACAGCAACAACTAAGCCATTAACACTTACTTAATTTGGTCAGCGATTTCTGTGTCAAGTGATTTTGTTGGATTTAGATTTTACATGAGCGACATAACAGGCGATAGTTCCTTGGCAAAAAGCGATTTGGACTGAAATATCTAGATTCATCATGACACGTTTTATAGGCCAACAGTCAAATGAAACTAAAAGTAGAAAGAGAAAGCGAAAGTAAGCAAAATCCCGGGTGTATTTATAATGGCCAATGGAATACTTAAAATGTAGGTCAATACTAAGGTTATACGGCTAAAGCCGAAAAAGAAATGTTAATTTGTGAAGGTATCGTCATTTTTCAAAAACTTGTTTCTGTATCTTCGAACGGTTATATGACATAATATGGACACATCAACATGAATCCGGTCACCAACCGAGTTGCAATATGGTTTGTATTTAGCCGCTTTAAATTGCGACTTTCTGCTGTTGTTTGCAGTACTTTGATAAAGAATGGGATTTTACCTTAGACGATATTTTGGAATATCATTTCAGTGATTGAAAAACTCGGCAAAGCCTGGCTAGCTTGTGGAATTTATTAAATTCGTTTCATAGACATATTACCTGCACGAGATCTTCTTTTCGGCTAAGTACAGTATTTGCGCATTTTTGTTTCTTTCTGTTACGCTCCACAGTAACACATGAACAATAACACATGGACAATATCTAAATAACAATAAAGCGCCAGAGCAGAAAACAGTTAAATTTCCAAACAGCGTAGATCCAGATGAGGCGCCTTATCTGGATCTACAATGTTTATCCGATATTTGAATTTCTCCAGATGACATAGCTTGGACGTTACAGTTTTTTTATTGCCATCTGCATTTTTGGCACTATGAGGTTTAAGAAATCAAGATGATCGTGCCGTTTATTTAAATAACAAGTTTATTTCAAAATTCATTTTTAATTACTTCTGACCGTACAAGAGTCCCATAAATAGCGTTTAGAAAGAAGAATTTACTATTATAAATGTCTTGAGCATCAATTACATACTTATCAATACGTCAATACTTGGTTGGCGTCAAATGAAGATGCAAGTTACGGTTCAGTGTATATCCAACTCGGATTGACTTTGCGCTCAAAAGCAGACGACACAATTTACGTCTGCAAAGTTTCAGAAATATTTTGTCCCGGTAATACTATACTGAGAATTCAAAGAACAGAGGCAAAAAGTGTAGATTCCAGAAGAGGCGGTTCACGATGAGCCGCCTAATCAGGAACTATGCTGTATGCAAGTACTGCTGTTTTCGTTTTTGACGTGATAAGGGCTAAGATTACTTTTCAAGCCACTGCGCTGGTAATCAAGTGATATACACAGATAATACAGCCATTGAAAACGAGTTTAATGAATATTGACGAATACTTCAGAATGTTAACAAAAACATATTTTCGAATGAATATTTAGGGGATAAACACTCGACCTATATCGGAAACAAACCCTGACAGCACAGAGGTTGTGAATTAAGTACAACTCAGATTTTGAACTAAGTACAACTCAGATTTAGCGGGCCACGTAGCACAGTAGGTAGGGCACCTGACTCATAAGTCAGAGGTCCTGGGTTCGAAACCCGGTCTGGACACATCTGAAGGGCAGTTCTCAGTTACTGCGAAAGTATGTGCACTTAGTACTGGTTAACCGCTTAGGAGTTCTAAGCCTGCCCAGGAATAGTGTGGTTAGGTTAACTGACCGTCCCGACATGACCATAGCTGTTTATCGTGGACGTAAAGCAACAAATCAATCAATCAACAACTCAGATTTAGAAGAAATTATGATAGTGATTTATCCTATAAAAGGTCTAGTATCTTGAAAAAAATGTATTTTACCGATGTTTCTTTTTTTTCATATCAAAGTTTCAGATTTGTTTTGGCGTATCTTTATTCTATTTTAATCTTCTTTTACTAATAAGCAAATGTGCAATGGAAGGTACATGTACTAGCTTGGTGATGACTGGACCATCCCGACCATCCGCTAGGTCTGACCTAGCTTTTCATGAGGCGCTTTATGGATACTTTCTGAACAAGAATCCCAGGCTCATTCTGGCGAAGGCAGGAGACAGTCATGTTTTGGTTGTTCAAAACTAACGTTAGTTAACGAGTCGTAAAAAAAAATCAAACGTATGGTTCATGTACGCAAAAACACTATCATTTTTCGCTAAAAATATAAAAAGCGTCTCAAAATTTTTCCGCAAAACATATTACCGCAACCGATTTTGAGATAATTTAAGATGCAACAAATCCTCAGCTATCGACTTCGTTAAGCTAATGATGCTTTGAACAACTGGGCCCTGACTGTCAACTCGATGCAGATGCCAGCATCTTGAGCCAGTACACATAAAAATCCCCCATGGTCCTACCAGTGGTAAAAACGTCTAAATACAAATTATTATGAAAGCGGTTAAACCTTCACGTTTGGTGATAAAATGTACGTTAATTAGGATAAATTGAGTAATAAAACTGCAAAATATAGGGGGGGGGGGGGGGGGGGGGGGGTGGAGGTGGGGGGGGGGGAAGTATGTTCCAACTACAGTTCCCATTTCGGGTTTCCCGTCGATTGATGCAATATAGATAAAAGCAGGACAACAGTTTAAAAATGTTTTATTCATCATATGAACAAATAAAATCAGGGTTTACAGCAATCAATAACAAGCTAAATAACTTATAAATATCGTCTCCTATTACGATGTTTATATGCGGGACAATAAAATAAGGTCCCATGGCTGTACATAGTATTTTTACCATTTTAGTCAGGTTTATGATATCGAAAGTAGGTCATTTTAGTTGCCAGCTCTATTATGTGAAACTCAATTATGTTTTTTTTCTCTAAAGTTGGCTAATCACAGTCATTTTCAACGACGAAATTGTAAAGAGAAGCTTGCAGTGATACCCTTCGAAAAAATATTTCATGATTTTTTTTACCACGATAGAGCTATGGGGCCTTTAACACCTTGACCTTTATTTATTTATTTAGTTTTGCAAACGTTATATCACAGGCGCTTGAAGTTTAGACCGCAAGATTCTTCAAAATGTCAAAAATCAGAAAGACCATATGTCATTTAAAAATATTATTGTACAGTTATGTATTGGGCACTTTGGATGACAAGGTTTAGAAACGTTTCTAAGCTAGAACTTCAAGCTCCTGTGGTTATATTAAGGTGATTATCATACGGTACTGGCTTATTGGCTGAAGAAAATAACAAAAAAAAAACAAAAAAAAAAAAAAAAAAAAAAACAGATGGCCACTTAATTAAAGGACCCATAGCTCTATTACGGGTAAAAAGAATATGAAAAAGCTTTTTGTGAGGTATCGCTGCAAGCTTCTCACTACAGTTTCGTCATTGGAAATGACCGCGATTTCGGCAGCTTAAATTAAAACATCATTGAGTTTCATTTAATAGGTAAGTTTAAAAAAATATTTGTGTTATTTTAGTTGGCAACTGAAATGACCTAATTTCGATTTCAAAAGCGGTAAAAATACAATGTACAAGAGTGGCGTCCCATTCATTATCCCGCTTTTGTTCATGATTGAATCGCTCGACGGGAAACTAGTGAAGGAAAATCGTTATTTGTGGAGCGATTTGTCATTTTTCGAAAGCACGAACGAGTTTCCCCTGCCTTAAGCCAGTTATATGACTCGGTATAAGCACATCAACCTATCACCAAATGTGACGGTTGGGCCGCTTTTCATAATAATTTGTGTTTTGAAGTTTTTACCACTGATAGGACTATGGAGACCTTAACTAAATTTATGTAATCTACCTACCCTTCAACGTGAGCGGGCTCTTTTATTCGCAGTTACAAATCTCATGTATAGTAATTATAGTACAAGAGTTGTCAGAAGACAGCAAAGCGCGCCTAACGGGAGCTTGACTATCACAGCAATGGTGGTGTTAAAAGGCTCTTGTCCAGATGTATGTGAATGCCAAGTTTCATGACTGCCACCAATATAGGGACTGAGAAATATGATCAAGTCAGTGATTCATAAAATATAGATCAAAATCCATACACGGATGGCGATGGTAAAATGTTTTTGTCCATATATAAAAAGTGTTCGCTAAGTATCACGGCTCTAACCCCAGTGGCGTAGGAAGATGGGGGGTGGGGGGTGGGGGGGGCAGCCCCCAATTATTTTGCAGGGGGCCAAAGACTGTTTTGGCCCCCAATATTTGACCAATATTCCACTTTTTTCTTCTCAAAAAAT
This sequence comes from Ctena decussata, assembly GCA_963989385.1. NCBI lineage: Eukaryota > Metazoa > Mollusca > Bivalvia > Lucinida > Lucinidae > Ctena > Ctena decussata. Next base: position 50,619,886 of record OZ022498.1, on the reverse strand, counting down.
GTCCCATATAGTATTGCCCCCCCCCCCCAACATTTCAAACCTTCCTACGCCTATGCACCCATATTAGGATTGAGAAATATCATAAAGTCAGTGAAGCGTATCAGAAAGTCAAAGAAGCAAAATTCTAGATTGAATCTAAACATGGATGATGATGTTAAAATCATCCTGTCCATATGTAGGTGTCTGCCAAGTATCTGGCCCGTCGCCGTGTAGTGAAAACTGGTCCGGCGGAGGATAGCAGCGAGTGCCGGGGAGTGCACGAGAGGGGGATTTCCCCCCTCTCGTAAGGTGGGGGGGGGTTCGGGGACCTCCCCCGAGAAAATTCTTGATTTATGGGCGTCTCTATGTGCGTTTTAAATGTACTCTGCAGACTGTCCGCTCTGACCGACAGGGCCATGATCTGTATCATTTCATTTTGAGCGTCCCTACAAGTGTATTTGTCATTCTCACGTTTTAACCACTCTATCATACGCGAATCATCTTCACCGCGAACCTTCAGAATTTGAATATAATTCCCATCACTCTCATCACCGTCACCTCGAAAAGATATTCCTTAACGCGCGAGAAACCGAATACTGGCCAAATCTTTCTTAGACAGTCGTGATTTTCACTTTTTTCCTCAGCATGTTTCTTTGACATTTTTTCACCGATGTCCCCGCAGGTTCTATGCAAAGTCTGTACTTTCAGCACTGACTCCTGATGGCACTTTGAAGACTCATGTTTTCGAACAGATACACAAGCATCCAGTTAGAACCCCCATTAATGATGTAAGCTTTATCTAGATTTAGGCTGCGCAACTTTCCTTGCCGATAGGCCAACATTCAGTGATGACAAAACGCGAGATCTTTTGCTTCATCATAATGAAGCCACGGCCTACTGCCAAACCACGACGAATGAAAACTTCTCTGCTCCGGCTTTTTTACACCAAATGTACGTTGTGGGAACCGAAAAGTCTTTGGCTGATTTGGAACAGGCGGCACTTGTATATCCATAATGGAATAACAAAATTGACATGGAACTTTCGGTACAGTCTCAGGACTTAGAATGCTCATACATGTAAATTCAAAATGTTTTATACACACTTTGCCGCCCGACATGTTCTTTGATTTAGAATAATAAGAAAAGTGAGAGGATTAAAAATTTCTTCTATTGCGCCGAGAAAAATATGCCGCTGTATTTTGTTTTCATACCATTGTTGGCATACAAAAATCAAAACGAAGTTCTTTAATACATTCTGGATCAAAGAGTTTATCATGTCTTTGATAAATCGTCCACTGAAAATAACGATTATGAAATTTATCAAGCCGGTGTCATTATAATGGCATTGTTTTGCACGGTGTGTGACTGCATGTTTTCACGCCTTTGCCAGGTTTATTGATGACACGAGCAACGAGCGTCATTGATAATTTCATCGATAAATTGCGGTACTTTTGATCAATAAAATCATAGGTAAGCACGAAAGAAAAATCGGCTGAAAAGAGAAAACGTGGTACAGCAGATAGCATACTCGGCCAAAAAAGCGGTCCGGCGCTCGCCGGACCTGCCGGACCGGCAACGACGGCCTTGTCGTATCATGGCTCTTACCCATATAAGGACTGAGATTTATCATAAAGTCAGTAAAGTGTATCATAAAGTCAGTGAAGCAAAAATACAGGGCAAATCCATACATGGATGGTGGTGGCGAAGTGATACTGTCCATATGTAAGTATGTGTCAAGTATTCCATCCCTAACCCATATAGAGACTGAGAAATATCATAAAATCAGTGAAACCTATCATTAAGTCAAATAAGCAAAAAGTATAGGTCAAATCCATACACTGGTGGCAAATGTGGAGCATACAAAACAGGTGGGCGGCGCCATTAGTGTGTGTAGGGGATGGATTGAAAAGCTGACCTCGTTTACCAAATAAACAGGCCGAAAAGAAGTAAAGCCCCACTTGCATTTTTTCACAAGGACATATTACAAAAACAATCACCTTTCTTTAAACGTAGCTTTTTACTGGAATATAATTTTCGCACGAAATTTTCAGCAAAGCAGCAACAATATTTGTTCTATATAGATTGATGATTTTCTGCTGGTGGTTCATTCCCTATCATTTCTATAGTGAAATTGATAGAAAAAAAAATGGGTGCCCCTGAAATTTTCAGCACGAGTTGGAACACACTGTAGGATTTCAAATAAAACTTTGTAAAATTACTACGAATACGCTGCTAAATTTAGTTCAGTTTTAATTTCAGTTCTTTAATTTTATTTTGGTAAACAACTATTTTACAATGACTTATTAATATCGCCCATGAAGAAAAAGTCGGTCAATTACCATACAGGCAAAAGTGGCTGTCGACCGAGACAATCGACAGCAGTATCAGCTCGGTCGACAGCGATTAACAATAGTGCCATTTACTGTTATAAGTAATGCTAACGATCTTATTTTCTATCGAATTTAAAGAGTAACTACACTTCAGGAACTGACTGAATCAGATCCCAAACCCTATCCCCAACATCAAAGGGAAAGATTGACAAAGACATCCCAACAAACAATAAATTACAAGTGATAAGCCGAGTCAGCAGCTCTTTCCCAAATAGGTTGCAACTCAGCTATCTTTATTGACCTAAATAATTTAGACCAACAGAAGGGTTACAACAGACTAAGCAAATAATACGAAAAACATTTAACAACTATTTTTACCTATTTTCTATTTTTATTATAGAAGGGTTAAAATGAGAACACAATAAATTAAACAGTACCGAACATAAAACAAATGCAACCCCAACGAAAGTACCGCCTTGGGACGGTCAGTAATAACTACTTGGGGTTTAAACCGGTTTTACTGGGCCCAAACCTTCACCCTCACCCTCCGCCGCGGTGCACACAATTAATTGGTAGTTCGGTTCGTATGGAGGTCCCCTAACTCATCAGAGAGTCTTCACGGTCAACAATTAAAATCAAGAGAAGACCGTGATGAAGCAAGGATGTTTGTATCGACAGCCAAAACGCGTTGAGACACCTGGAGATCCCTGGGGCGTCAGCAACACCACTGGAACACTGGAGCAAAAGAAGACCACCAGTTGAAAGCCATTTCGTGCAGTAGAGACTCGGTCGAAAGCACAGGTAGCCAACATAAACCATCATTTCCGGAGAAAAAATATGGTTGCTTGTCAATAACTTTAAAATCAGATGTTTGTTTGGAAATTTAATTAGATGGGCATATTTCAACAACTTTTGTAGGGTATCCACTTCAAATTTCAAGCAAATCTGACCAGTATCAACGGAAATATCAAAGTCTCATCTGAATGACACATGATTTCGATAAATATCCCGTGGACACAGTCTTTAAAATCACGTGATGTGACGTAGGTTCTCTGTCGTTATTATAAATGGCTATGGAAAAATGAATGGTGATGCAAAACTTCTTTAGGGACTAGTCATTTATTATCAGGTGGTGGTGGTTGGGGGTACATTTTTATATGATTCAAAATGTTTTACGTCCCCCCCACAAGTCTCTCCAGAATTTTTTCGACCGCCACCCCCCAGATAGGTGACAAAAAAGTTAATGACCCCTTCCCCCATCCACCCGCAACACCCGTATTTACATTACCTATTTTATGTCAGACTGACCTCAATCAAACCTATGAAAGACAAGAAACATTTTCTAATTTTTACAGTTTAATTATTTAAACGGAGTAATGGGCCACGATTTTTTTCTGCATACGCTTACCCAGAAATCTGATGATGAATACCCTATAAAGCTGTTCTGAATAATATTAAGGGGTGGGGGCGGGGGGTCCTGGGGCGCAGCCCCCAAACGCAAAGCAGTTTTGTTGATGTCAGACAGCTGGTGATTTGATGTCACAATAGCAGGCATTAAATTGTTTAATTTACTGATTTGCATGATTTCACAGATTTATTTATACAGTTTTAGATTGCTAGCAAGCAACATCTCATCGATGTTTTTTAGGACATAAAATGAACAAATCTTTTTAAAAAAAGGAAAATGGTTTGAAGATAAGTTGGACAGAATAGGATTAATCTGTAAATGTAGGAGTAACAGGGGTTCTGGGGGCGTTGACCCCCAGAAGCTGAGACTTTTTATACAATGAAGAATGGTGGAAGAATTCTGCCCCCCCCCCCCCCGTATATGCCTTTCAAGATATGACATCCCTGCTCCATGGCTTAATGATTTACGACCCCCCAGTAGATCACCATAACAATTCTGACCCTCCCCCCTCCCCTTAAATACACCCGGCCCCCACCTGGTAATAAATTACTTTTATCTTAGGGTAGTATAAATACAACTGAACCCTCAAAGAATTATAGGCCACTCGAACTGCTTTGACGACAATCATTGTCTTTCAGACAATAGCTCAATTGTAAATATGTATGATTTATGTTGTGCAGTTTAATGTTTTGGACGCGTGTCGTTAACCGCACAAACGATCAAAGGAAATAACTACCGACAGGAGGAAAAGGTGTTGAATGGACATGTGAAGAGTGAAGATCGGATCAGACCGCACATACGCCCAGCTTGATTAGTTTTCCTTATTCGCATAAACATTAAAGGAGTATATTAAAGAAACTGGCCAGACTGCAGTGACTTGCAGGCTGTTCTGAGAAGTTCACCGCCACAAAAGATCTGTGCAGTGAAGCGCCGTTTAAACTAAAGATAGAATCTGGAACGAGATTCTTCCCGAAACCTTGCCGACGCCTCATTACAGAAAGCCTTTCATAAACCCTCTCATCGTCCTGATATATCAACTGAGTTACTGTTGAAAGAACTTTGTACCGTAGCACAAGTTATGAGCTCTTTTTTCTTGCGTCATGGCTTATATAATATATAATATTATTATTTCGCAACAGAAATACATTCGCTACAAAGTAGTTGTGCAATTGAGATCATGCCTTATATTATAATTTGGCAATTACTCTAGGAGCCAAGTCAGCTAAAAATTGAAAGAGTTGGCACCCTCTGCTATCCTTGGTTTGACTACGTTTTCTATTAGCCATAACCTTCTGAAAGGAGGTTTGATTGTTCTGCTCTCAAAATTTTATTGTCATGATGCTTTAATTCACATGTGTTCCTTGGTACCCTATGGCTGAAATCAACACCATTAAGGCATGTATTGTTACATTGTTGAACTTCAGCGGAAGTCATATTTTGCAGCCATGCCATTCTTTTCCTGCTCTAGAGATATCGTTTCAATACAGTTGTTACTAATTAGAGCCATAATGCATAAAAACGACATTCCGCTTTATTTTTGAGCATTTTTCTATATGAGTTTACCCCACCCACTTGAGAAACAGGTAGGCTAAATTGTTCAATGAGATAACCCTCAATAATTTCATCCATTAAATAGCATAGTGGTAGATTTAAATGTCCAAGAAACTAACAAAATATGTTCCGCACTCAAAAGTGACTGGCATGGTATTGTGTATATTTACAACGATTCATGCTACCCCATGCAGAAAAAAAGTCCAAAGAAATATAATATTTAAATGAAACATGTAAACAAACACCATTTTAGGTCAAACGCCTACTCTTTGCCCTAATAATACTTACATGTAATTGTGGTCTGCAGGTATTCAGTTATAATACATCAACACAGACTTTGGGCTGCAAGTTTATTTTACTACCCCATAGTAACGTCTTACTACATGTCTTATAACTTTACCTTTACGGTGCTATTTCCAGTTTGGTATCGCGGGTTGGTTGTTGCACGGATAGAATCGATTCCTAAACATTGCCTTTTACACTGTTTTATCTGCTCTGACCCTTTCCTTTAAAAACTTTATATGAATCGAAGATAAATAAAGATATTTTGCCTTATCGCATTTATTTACACCAAAGTAACGTATATAACAGGTAAAATAGTAAGAGTTATTCTACTCTACTGCCACAAGCGTAAAGAGACTTGTGGCTAGAACGAAAATGAAAATCATATTTAGGACCATTTCGGCTCATTCTGAATTAGTTTGAAAAAAGGAACTTAGCTCGAGCTGTTGCTAGGGGACATTGGCAGTGTAGCAACATTACATTGCCATGCCGAGATTAATGTAGTGTTTTCTCTGATGCATGACTTGCTTCCGGAGAACCTTCCTTTTTGGAATTAAGTTAAGTTTTTATCATTCCACCAGACTTTCAGGACATGCTTGACGATAATCTGAAAGCAAAGACAACCTGCGATAAAGAACAAAGCAGATTTGGTTTCATTGATTCTGTTCTTGAAAGTGCAGATGATATTGTCCAACCATGGGTAATATAGTTATGGCATATTGTCATTACTTTCAGTTCATTATGAAAATGACTTTTGAATCAAGTCAATGAAAAATCACTTATTTGAACTCCTGGTTTGGTAGTCAAAATGGTAACGTATACAACATTCAACAATAAAAGAGTTATCAGATTACCCTTTTACTGTTAAGAAGTTTTTTTTTATATTTATGCTTGAGTAATCTGGAGCAGAAAGTAACACGTCCTGAAGTAATCATCAAATGTTGAAAGCAATACATAAGGCTTCTTAATGTTAACATTACAGAAGTATAACTACAACTCTCTGAAGAGATTTGAATAATTCCATTGCTTCAAATTGCAATTGTTACTAACAAAACGTGTAACAGTAGCATAAGTACAGTTCTATACAGTGCCTAATTTGCATTGGGATTATGCCTGTTTTAGATGTTTTGCTTAAAACCGGTTATTTTCTGCACCTGGTAACCCGAGCATTAGTATGAGAAGCAAATGATAGGCAATGATCAGGAATTGATACAATCAGATCCCACATCCCGCCCTTAAACCAAAGGGAAAACAGCAAACACACAAACTGACAAAAAGTTCACAAAGACATGCACGGTAAACTGAATGAACAGCTCTTTCTCAAACGGGTGGTCATTCAGCAGCCCCGACTGAAAACAGCCAGAACATATATTTTTACCAACTTTATATTCTATATTACAAAACAAAACAGAGAGCAAAATGGGCAGCTATTCAGGTGACCATATTGCTAGATGATAGTGAACAAGCCAACTTCGTAACAATAAAAGGGTTACTTCCGAGAATTGAGGAACCTTCAATGCTTCATCTTATTGAATTTGCAAACAGAACATACCAATTTCATTAAACACCATAAATCTGACAACTCGTTTGCATTTAAATGTTGTATTCGTTACCTTTTTATTATCATACAAATGACAGAGTAAGTGAATTATCATTGACTCGAATAATATAAGATCATTTTGATAATGTCATAATCATATCATCCTCGCCCAGACAATATCATGTGCACTTGCCAGGAATCTGCCATGTTCTTTCTCACATGTGTTCCTTATTTCTGAATGATCTCCAAACATGTCATGGAAATAATTCTGTATTCATGTTAATGGACATAACTCAATGGTTTACTGCAGTTTGTTAGAACGGAAACAATATTTTCGACCTCCTATTTGTTTCTGTGGCTTGTTTAACCTTCTTAGAATAAGGTTTACTTTAACAGAAACACTTTTCTCCTAAAGAAGCAAATTCTTTCGTATAACAGTTTACTCCCATTAAGAAAGGAAGGAAAGGTAAACGTGGCAGTTATTTCAGCGTAATATTGTATCCATTCACCTAAAATTCTTGAAACGATAGGAGCTTAACTTAATTCTGAATGAGGATTCTCTGGGAGCAAAGAATGCATCACAGGAAACAAAGACATCAACCTCGGTGTCTGGGAATAGAATGTTATAATGGTGCCCCTAGTACCAGCTTCGGCTGAATTCTTTTTTTTCTTCTTTTAAAACTGACTCTGAATGAGCCCAAATGATCCCTTACGACCAAAAACACAGACTTTTTTTCAATTAAATGAAGTACAGGGAAGCATTTTGCCATAGACACATGGCACTTTACACTAGCTGCAATGAAGTAAAAATAACACTTACTTTTTAACCTGTTATATACGTTTCTTTGGTTTAAATATATGCTAAACGGCCAAAATGTTTTTAACCATGGTTTTAATATTGTTTTTAAAAGAAAAGGTCAAAACAGATAAATTAGTGTAAATGGGCAGCAATCAGGAATGGGTTCAATCGGTGTCACAAACCTCCCATGACACCAAACTAGAAATAGTAATATAAAGTAAAAAGACAACTACTCAAATAATACTAGAAGTAGCAAAATTAACATGCAGCCCATTCCATGCAGATAACCTCCAAGCTAGCCTTACACCAACATAACCAAGCACACAAAACGTCTACTTTCAACAGGATAATGACGAATTAAAAGACAAAATAAACAGTGTTGTAAAGACAATAGAAAAATGGACAGCACAAACTGTAACATCATAACATCACAATGAATAGACCGCCTTGGAAATATCACTGATAAATTACATACGGTAGGTTTAAACAGATTTCACATGCATGTAAAAATAACTCAAACTAATAAGGCCTTGGCGTAGGGTATCTGGAATTTGCAACATTTAATCTCAAGAAATATTTTCAAATAAAAGTTACGAATGTTAACTTTCTGAGTTCAAAAAAGTAATTTATTAAAACTAGGTTTGTATTGTGTGATTCTTAAAAATCATTAAGATATTAATGAATATAAATAGATTTAGTACATTTCACTGTACAGAATAGTTCATGAGCGCTTCTTTTTCATTTAATTATTTTTTTTTGGAGTGGGGGGGAGGGGGTGGGGGACAATTTCAATTTTTCTTGTCATGTAAACAACACTGTTTGCTGTCTGAGTAGGCGACTAAACAATGCAAAGATTAAATATTTTAGTAAATAATAAATATATTTAGCACAACTGTGTTGTTTATAATAGGCAAAGTTTCGGACGAGTTTATTCCTGGGTGAATGATAGTCTTTTTACGCAAACATGTTAATCTGATAATTACTTTACTTTGCTGAAGATATGTGTTGTAAGGTCAAAACTGATTTAAACTGTTGTGTTGTATCTTGTTTAGTATGATCTTAATGACACAGGTCAAATTTTTCAGTTTTAAATAGCTTATTAGCTATGTTTTGCCAAACAATTGCGTGAAAAATGACTTTGAATCCACTAACAATGAAAAGGTGTGCCTTCGTTCAACAGGTCATGGATGACCAAGTATAAAGACTACGAATCTCAAATTTATTTGTTAGATAGCTATTGAAAAGAGCCAGTTAGACAAATTGAAAATTCAATATTGGGGTTATTTTATCACAGTCTTTGTAAAAATAATAATAATAATAATAATAAAAAAAACCATACTTAAATTATGTTTTAAATTTTCAAGGGGTACATGAATTGTTATAACGAAAATAACAGACCCGAGGTTCTTAATTGTTTTCTGTGTAGCTTAATTTATGACATATTAACTATTCTTACAGAAAATATTGACATTTGATACAGTTGAATCGTTACAGCATATTTCTGATCAATTCTTATTGCATATACTTAAAGTTTAATAAGGTAACGTATATTACTGCCCATTACAGAGTTATGCAAGGTTTGCCAAGGTGGCAAACGCTGAATCTGATCACTACAGATCAAGACAATTATTGTTATATATAAAAACTAATGGTACACCACGTGGACCACTATCTCTTTTTTCTGTGCCACTCATGGAATCATATTTGCTCCATTAGAGGTAGTCATATCCATCGCTTAATTTGACTATTGTGACAATAAAATTTGGCGAGCAGAACAATCAAACCTAGTTTCTGAAGGTTTAGACTATTCAAAAATACATTCAAACTAAGTATAGCAGAGGGTGCCACCTCCGACCCTTATTTTGGCAAGATAGGCGATTTTGGCTCCTAGAGTAAATAGGCGGCTCTGATATTGACTTGTAAATCCCGCCCGGACAGCTACTTCATAAGACCAACAGGTAGCCAGTTCAGGCAAACAGTTAAAATTGCAATCGGATAACGAGGGTGTGCAAGTGCTAATCTGAGTCTTCGTTGCTCGCATAGACCCACGAGGACTATTTGCTTTTTGCGCAGCATATTGCACAATAGCACAAACTAAAATTGATGACAGTGTCTATTATAGTCAGTATAAATGTAGATATGTCAAACAATTAAAACTTATTTTAGTACGCAGGCAAGTCTGAGAAAGATCGTTCAGAAGCACAACATATTTTCTCGGCTGATGGACAGAGTTCTATCCATAACTATTCCCAGTGGGCACACAGAATTGAGATAGAATTAGATGAGCCACGACGCGAGAAAACCAAAAAAGTGGTTGTGCCCCCAGCGCAGACTCAGATCATTCTGGGCATCCGCCCGATCTGATCAGAGTCTTCGCTGTCCGCATGATGATAGCTTAGGCCCTTAGCTACCCTTTAAGCGCTTAGCGAAGAGTCTGAACAGACTGGGCGGATGCCCAGGCTGATTTGAGTCTGCGCTGGGCGCACCACCACTTTGTTGGTTTTCTCGTGTCGCGGCTCAGTTAAGGTTTTGTGCCCACAGGGATACTATCAGGAAAGTTGCAGGGACAATGAATCTTTCGCCAGGAAAAGATCTATATCCAGTCCTTCGTAACGAACTTGAGATTGCAGTAGCGTCACTAGAAGGCGGAAGTTCCGTAGGATCTGATAACAAAGCAGCAGAACTTGATCAAGTAGAAGGGGTGATCATGATTGATATCCTGAAATGATTTTTAACAACATCTGAAAAACAGAAAAATGCCAGGACGTTAATGAGGCTAATGGGTCTGTAGATCTGGCAGAGTTGGAGATTGTTTTTTTAGAGACAAAGGATCTTACATGAGTGCTCATGTATTTTTAAATTTATCAAACGAATTGGGGAAAAAGATAAGATGCGCGACGTTTTTATGAGCACCAACGCATATGTTACGACGTAATCTGCATATCTAATCCACTAGTTGATTATCGTTTTAATGCGTGGCTTTATTACATTCTCAGATGCGACGTCATATGAAAAAGAGTATTGGTCAGCGGCTGAATCCATTGCATCAGAGCAAAGTCGTGCTGAAAGGCATCTTTAACAAGTTAAACCCCAAGCATTCGAAATGTGGATGGAGGCCCAGATGCACTGGCGAATGCATAGATGATGAAAAACAATGGTTATGATTGCTTCGTGCTTTTAGATCTAAGAAAATAAATTACAAGCTTCAGGACTAATGCCCAATTATCATTTCCTCATAGAAACTGAGAGTGAAATTCAGTTGTCATGTGTGAACTGACAAATAATCAACCAAGCTTCTATATATGCGTTACACTTACCGTCAGATCCTGTATTATGCTGTATAATACTTGATATATGTATTTTCCATGAATAAATATTGTTTAAACCAAATAATCAATACTTGAATTAGATATGCTACGGTGTATCTTTGACTATATACCTTTGGACCAAAAGCAAGTTCAAAGTTACAGCAAACGGATATTTACAGAATAAGTAAATACTCACGCCAGTCCCTCTTGTAAACTACAAAACTGTTTTATTTTATGACATTTTTTTCATTACTGATACAGGGCAACAGATTAAGAAAGCTTGAAATGTGTGGCATTCCCCATTTGCGTCTTTCTCCGGCAAGATACTTCAAAAATATCAGGGCTATATCTTCAGCATGAAACCATTTACAGATGAGCTTGAATATAGTTACGTTTCAACATAAAACACTGGGCCCGGTTGTTCAAAACTACATGTAACGACGTCATTAGTTAACGAAAAATTAAAATTTCAAACGTTAATATCTCAAACACGCCAATATTTTTTGTTGAAAAAATGTGAGAAGCTTTTGCACTGCAAAAGCTTCTCACATATTGTCAACAAAAATATCAGTGTATAGAGCTATAAAGTTGCTTTGAACAACTGGGCCCTGTACTTCTTTTAGATAAGTTTCAGTGCATTGACGAAATACTTTGCTCGTCAGCGGAGTCAGTAATTAGCCAATGTTCAGAGTAGTCTTTTCAATAAAGCAGCTGCTTCCCATGCTTTTCTCTGCAGAACTGCGTCTTTAATCTTAGACAGGCCGGTGCATGGCATGCGTCAATGAAATGAAAACGCGATTTCCCATCTCTGCATATTCAGCCTAAGAACACCACAACACCACTATATCTTACTTGAAGCATCTTTCTCTACAAACGCCATTAATTTAACTTTTATTTGTCCCCGCCTTTTCGAAGAAAAGCGGAGGGACATAGGTTTTGGCATTCCGTCCTTATTTCCACCCTTCCGTCCCCCTAAAGTAGTAGGTACCTTGTGTGCGCAATTCCTCCTACAGTTTTATGCCGATTCTTTCGAAAATTTACAGCTGTTTTTGTCATGGTCTGAAGATATGCATGTGGTTTGGATATAATCCTGAGATTATATTTCGTTACTTTTTCCGCAAGTTGAACTTAGTTATTTTTTAGGCGTTTTTACTATCAAAGTGACTAGATAGTGTGTACCTTGTGTGCACAACTCCTTCAACAGTTTTATGCCGATGACTTGAAACTTCACAGGTGTTTTGGTCATGGTCTGAAAATATGTATGTGGTTTGGATATAATCCTCACATATTTTTTGTTACTTTTTCCACAAGTTGAACTTAGTCATTTTTTAGGCGTTTTTACTATCATTGTGACTAGATAGTGGGTACCTTGTGTGCGCAACTCCTCCTACAGTTTTATGCCGATTCCTTTGAAACCTCACAGGTATTTTGGTCATGGTCTGAAAATACGCATGTGGTTTGGATATAATCCTGACGTTATTTTTATCACTTTTTTCGCAAATTGAACCTAGCCATTTTTCATACATTTTACTATGAAAGTGAATAGATAGTGGGTACCTTGTGTGTGCAACTCCTCCTACAGTTTTATGCCGATTTCTTTGAAACTTCACAGGTGTTTTGATCATGGTCTGAAGATATGCATGTGGTTTGGATATAATTCTCACATTATTTTTGTTACTTTTTTCACATTTTTAACTTAGCCGCTTTTCCAGCTCTAACACTAAGTGTATATACAGTAGAGACCTAGTTTTCAAGGCGGGGGACATAAATTCGTCGAATTTGCTTGTTAATTTCCAGTAATTTAACTTTTGACTAAATATGCCTTCGGCTTTTAATATAGTAGGAAATTTCCTTCGATTAACGTTGAACAATTTGTTTTATGCACGAAGTTTTCAAAGACTTTTGACTGTGTCTTAGTTCTGATATAACGCTTTCAAATTTGTCTTGGCCAACACTATTTAAGTTTCATTACATGTTTTTTCTTTGAAAGCGTTGACAGAATGTCGTACATTTTCATGACACCTTGCACTGCACAAACGCAAGCCTCTACTGCCTTTTAGAAAACGCCTTATTCATAGAGGAATAGGGGTAAAATTTGTAAAATTAGCTCTGAGTTCATCAACTGACTTTGATGCCAACACTTGCCTGGACCAACAGATTGCGCTTTTTAAGCATCAGTAAATAGTTTGTATCGTTCAAAACACACACAGTCTCATGGCGTGCAAGATCTGTATTAGACGGAGTTTGCGTGTTGCCTGTGTTGTCACTATGGTTTGGGATAGAAAGTTCTTTAATAAAGGAGCATAAAGTGCTACCAGATTTCTCTAAAGTTTTGTTCTCCAGTAAATCAGCTTCTATTATTATCATATCGTCAAAAGGCTATCTAACAGAAGCTAAATATCCGTTTCAGTCTTTTCTTCAACCAGTCCAAGTATTTCCTCAGCTGCTATGGACATCGCTGTCATCGCATCGGTTAGCATTTCTCGTGTCCACGAGTAGCCTGTGATATTACTATTGCCATTTGTATTGTCTGATCTTGACATATTAACTGCAACAAACTTTAGGTTTTATTATACATTGGACGGAGTTGTTAATATCATGTGAAATGATATTGTCTTGTGTGAACACATGGATTTCAGCAGCCAGAGATCTGCTTAATTCTTTGGTATGCTTGAGCTTTTATCCAGCTAGCGTTGGGTCACATGACATATTTTCATCTGCTTTAACTCTTTTGGGGGCTAAGTAGTAATCATGTGCAAGCATAGTAACTGCCTGGCTGATGTCTGAAGCGTTTTGTGATGTCATGTTACAAAATACTTTGCTATTTTTCCGTAAATATGCTTTAACTTTGCACTTTAGTGAAAATGCACTCATTTGATATAGACAATTTATGTCGCATATTTTGCAACAGTGGTTCAAGAATAGGCTCCAAATTTTTTCGCAAAACCATGTCACGAATATAACCATTGATTGTTCAAACCAGCACTTTAGTAGAAGAAGTTGACATTCGTAGGTTTTCTTTTCTCCCAAGATCTGCATAACATAATACCTTGGAATTCTATTGTAAACAGAGGTCGTTGGATGGGTTGCATGGATTGCTTCTTACACGAACTCTGCTTGATCTTCGAGCAATTTTCTGAGACTTCCGTCTGGACTTGAAAGGTAGAATGGATACCCCCTTCACGTATAACAGCACAGCCTTCTTGCACATATTCAAGGTCGAGAAAGAATGCTGGTAACACCGTATCGCTACTGCATTCAACTCATGTTTAACGCCATACTCCACTGCAGTTGCAACTTTAGGATTTATGCGACTTCAAAGTAATATTGCTGTTTTCTGAAGCTATCAAGTCCTACTGCTTTATTCACAGTGCTGCCTGTGCCTTTCATATTCTTTCTCATTTCAACCACTGGGTATTTCTTTTAGATTTCGCGTGTCTGAGTCTTCGCTGCGTCTAGATAATTGAAACTAATTAGAATGGGCCTGGATGACAGCCGTTTTAGCGTTGCAGCAGTTGTATTGAAGTCCTTTTACGCTTGCCATAATGTCATGAGTGTGTTCCCGATATTTAAGCCAACTTCAGTATGTTGCTCTGCATCGTATTTTGTTATATTTTAGCGGCTTATTAAAGAAAGATAATTGGACTTCCGCCAGGCACCTTCAGAAATTTCCTTTACGTTAACAAGGAATCTGTGTCCAGAAAGATTATTTTTCGAACATCTTTCAGCAGCATCGTACGTTTTGTAGTATTTCACGTTAAAATCTACCAAAGTGAGGTAAAATGACTATAAGTGTCAGTGTGCTCGTGATCTTTCTCAAGTGATTGCAGTCTGTCTATTAGACTATTAACCACTTCCAGCTTCTCATTTAAAGATATTTTTTCATATCCTTGAGAACAGGCGGCTTTCAAACCCGCAACAATAATGTCACCAATTTGTTACCCCTGCTTTTTGTTATTTTCCTGTCATCTATTCCTAACTTCCACGGTATTCCGTCAGAATGTGCAACTAAATTGTCTTGCCATTTGTTCCTAACTTCCACGGTATTCCGTCTGAATGTGCAACTAAATTGTCTTGCCATTTGTTCCTAACTTCCACAGTATTCCGTCAGAATGTGCAACTAAATTGTCTTGCCATTTGTTCCTAACTTACAATGTATTCCGTCAGAAGGCGCAACTAGATTGTCTTACCATTTATTCCTAACTTACACGGTATTCCGTCAGAATTTGAACTTAATCAACTTTGCCATATGTTCCCTACTTCAACGGTATTCCGTCAGAATGTGCAACTAAATCGTCTTGCCATCTATTCGTACCATTACATTATTATTAGTATTTCAATTCTTATATCGACGTCCCCCCTGCACCTCAGCGGAACGGATCCATAGCCGCAGTAACGGGGCACCGATCGTCCGTCCATCGTATCATTACAGCCCTTTTCCATGAAGTAATCTATAAACTTTTTTTCTAAACTTAATAGATTCTGGGTATTTTAGCTCACCTGAGCCATAGGCTCAGGGTTAGCTATTGTGATCATCTAGTGTCCGTCGTCCGTCGACTCGTCAACAACCTGCTTTAAATGACATCTTCTCTGATACCGCTAGGCCTTCGGCTTTGATATTTGAAATGAAGCATTGCCTCGTAGATCTCTGCCGATTCTGTTCTAATAGTGGCCCTGGGGTCCAAAATGACCCTGCGGCGGGGTGTCTTGGGTTCGAAAATTAAATATACTTAAAAATCTTCTTCTCCACAACTGCTTGGCTCAGGTGCTTGAAATTTGGTACGTAGTGGGCCTTTACCATATTTGTTCAAATGGTGGTCCCAGGGTCCAAAACGGCTCCGGGGTAGAGAGTCCTTGGTTTGAAGCATAGAATACATAGAAAAATATTCAAAAAGCTTCTCCTTTAGAACCACCTGACTCAGATGCTTGACACTTGGTATGTAGCATTGCCTAGAGGTCCTTTACCAAGTTTGTTCAAGTGGTGGCCCCAGGGTCCAAAATGGCCCCGCAGCTGGGAGTCCTAGAGATGAACCATAGAAATACAGCGGAACATATTAAAAAATCACCTTCTCCAGAACCACAAGGCTCAAATGCTTGAAATTTGGTATGTAGAACTGCCTAAAGATCCTTACGAAATTTCGTTCAAATGGTGACCCCAAGGTCCTAAGGGAGTGGTTGGGTGGTGCAAAGGAGCTGCCTGTAACTTCCAGTGCCGGGACGTCCTACTTGTTTGAATAGTAGTAGGGCAAGGGCTTACTGTGCTTGCAGTAGGTGCGGGTGGGGGTTGTTTGGACATTTTTTCTCTCGTCTATCATTTCTCTCTTCTTTCTCCCTCTCTTTGGGAGACGGCCCGATATAGACTTAAATACTGTCTCAAAGGGCCGTTAAACCCAAAACAACCAACCAACCTAAGGTCCTAAACATGTAGTCCTATGTTTGAACCATAGAAATACATAGAAAAATATTCAAAAATTTTCTTCTTCATAACCACAAGGCTTTGGTGCTTGGAATTTAGTATGTAGTATTGCCTAGTGGTCCTTTACCAAGTTTAATATTCAAAAATTTTCTTCCTCATAACCACAAGGCTTTGGTGCTTGGAATTTAGTATGTAGTATTGCCTAGTGGTCCTTTACCAAGTTTAATATTCAAAAATTTTCTTCTTCATAACCACAAGGCTTTGGTGCTTGGAATTTAGTATGTAGTATTGCCTAGTGGTCCTTTACCAAGTTTGTTTAAATGGTGGCCCCAGGGTCCAAAATCGCCCTGCAGCAGGGAGTCCTAGGTTTGAACCATAGAAATACATAGAAAAATATTCAAAAATCACCTTCTCCAGAACCACAAGGCTCAGATGCTTGAAATTTGGTATGTTGCCTAATGGTCCTTTACGAAGTTTGTTCAAATGGTGGCCCAAAGGTCCTAAACATGGAGACCTAGGTTTGAACCATAGAAATACATAGACAAATATTAAAAAATCTTCTTCAGAACCACAAGGATATGATGCTTGAAATTTAGTATGTAGCATTGCCTAGTGGTGCTTTACAAATTTGTTTAAATGCTGGCCCAGGGTCCAAAATAGCCTCGTGGCAGGGAGTTTTGGATTTGAACCATAGAAAAACATAGAAAAATATGCATAAATCTTCTTCCTTAAACCACTTGGCTAAGATGCTTGAAATTTAGTATGCATAATTGCCTAGTAGTCCTTTGACAAGTTTGTTCAAATGGTGGCCTCACGGTCCAAAATGGCCCAACTACATGTAGTCCCAGGTTTGAACTATGGAAATACATCGAAAAATATTCTAAAATCTTCTTCTTCAGAGCCATAAAGCACAGCGGCTTGTAGTATGAAGAATAGCCTGGTAAACCTTTACCAAGTTTGTTCAAATGGTGGCCCCAGGGTCCGAAATGGCCCCGGAGCAGGAGTCCTAGGTTTGAACCTTAGAAATACAACGAACAAATTCAAAAATTTTCTTCTTCAGAACCTCAATGCTCAGATGCTTGAAATAAAGTATGTAGCCTTGCCTATTGTCTTTTTACCAAGTTTGTTCAAATGGTAGCCCGAGGGTATATTATGGCCCTCGGGCCTTGAGTCCTAGGTTTGAACAATAGAAATACATAGAAAAATATTCAAAAATCCTCTTCTTCGGAACTGCAATGCTCAGAGTCTTCAAATTTGGTAATGTAGCATTGCCTATTGGTCTTTTACCAAGTTTGTTCAAATGGTGGCCGCCAGGATCTAAAATGGCCCTGGGGCAGGGAGTCCTTGGTCTCAACCATAGAAATACATATAAAAAAATACAAAATCTAATTCTTAGGACCATTGGTTCAGATACTTGAAATTTGGTAATGTAGCATTGCCTAGTGGTCCTTTACCAAGTTTATTCAAATGGTGGCGTCAGGTCCCAAACGGCCCCGCGGCATGGAGTCCCAGGTTTGAACTATAGAAATTATTAGAAATATATTCAAAAAATCTTTTTGTTCAGATCAGCAAGGCTCAGATGCTTGAAATTTGGTATGAAGCATTGTCTGGTGGACCTCTACAAAGTTTGTTCAAATGGTATCCATAATGGCGTCCTGAAGGGGGTCCGTGGTTTGGCTTAGTGAAATACATAGAAAAATATTCAAAAATCTTCTTCTTCAGAACCACACGGGTCAAATGCTGGAAATTTGGTATGTAGCATTGCCTAGTGCTCCTTTACTAAGTTTATTCAAATGCGGGTCCCAAGGTCCAAAATGGCCCCGTGGCATTGAGTCCCGGGTTTGAACCATAGAAATACGTTAGTAAAAATATTTTAAATCTTATATTTCAGAAAAATATTCAAGATCTTCTTTTTCAGAACCACTAGGCTCAGATGCTTGAAATTTAGATTGAAGCATTGACTGGTGGACCTTTACCAAATTTATTCAAATAAATAAGTCCATAAGGAACAAATTCACCAAAATATTCGATTTCGCCAATTCAGGAATTTTTTTTTGCAAAATTGCTCGATAATTATCAAATTTAATCATTTTTAAGGTCAGCAAGCTGTAACAATTTCAAACTCATAGCAATTGTAAAAGTTATGCCCGATCAAACTGACACACTATCAATTTTCTATGGGAATTCAAACAACCCTCATTTTAGGGGTAGGTTGACTAAAAGCCTGGACTTGGGCAAGACAAAGGCTATAGGTTCGAACTTGGTTTGTATAAAACTTGCAAAATGAATAAGATGAAAGGTAGAAATGATTTATGTCACCAAATGTATGAAATGTTCCAGAAATCATAGGGTGAAAGTTTGACCCTTTAATATTTTTTTCGAGTATATATTAGGCAATTAGGTGCGAGGGTATATCACCAGGTTTTCCGCCAATTATTTTACAAAGGAGAAAAAATTTCGAGACTTTCTGTTGGCTTCCCCGGAGGACGAGGTCCTTCAAAAAATGGTCTTCTCTTGAAGGAATGTTTGCACTTCTGGAAGAGCAAAACTTTTCCTTTCCGAGTTGATTTCCTTTGAGAAGGGAGGCAAAAATTGAAATTTGCAGAGTTGCTTCCCCTGAAATGTGCCCATTCAACTTAATTCATCGTTCTTGTATCAGTTTATGTCTACACATAATCCCTGAAAACATCACGTCTTCTGACCCATTTCCAGCAAGCGGAACATGTCGCCTCACAGCAGTATATTTCTGTCGTCAACATTTGGACTAAGGTCAATCTCTTCAACAGCTGTATTCTCATTGGCCGAGGCGTTCTTCCCTTTCTCACGATTGGAAAAATCTTGCGCTTGCGCACTGACATATAGTCGTCTTCGTGATCAGAATCTGATGATTCGCTGTCACTGTCAGACTCTGAAAGTAACGACACTTATGATCAACAAGGGCGTAGATACTAGTACCTGTTCAAACTGACAAAATTTCAACACGCACTTGCTCATTTGCATGCTGAAATTTTGAACTGCCTGCCAACATACATGGTACTTTAAAACATCTTTGGGGCTTTACCCCTTGTTTTCTCCACAAAGCGTATGAAACATGATTGTGCACTGTGCGTATCATATAATTGCCCCTAGCTACGCCCCTGGGAGTTGTCGGGTGGTGTGATGGTGCTGCGTGTAAGTTTCAATGTCGGGGCGTCCTACTGATTGGGGTAATAGTAGGGCTAGGGCAAACTGTGCTTGAAGTAGGTGCGGGTGGGGGATGTTTGGACATTTTTTTATCTCGTCTATCATTTCTCTCTTCTTTCTCCTTCTCTTTGGGAGACGGCCATATAGACCGAAATACCGTCTCAAAGGGCCGTTTAACCAAAAACAATCAATCAGTCAATCAAGCTACGCCCCCCTGATTAATAAAGGATTTCAGTTGTTATAATAGAGGTGGATGGCGATGATATAGACTCGTTTACCAAATTGCGCTTGTCGCAAATAATGATCAAAAACATAAGCTACAAAACATTGTCTCGTTAAAAACATATTCAGGATTTCATAGAAAACAAAACACAACAACGAAAAAAAAAAAAAAAAAAAAAAACGTATACTGAATCCAAGATTCTGGATTTGCTCTAATATATTTCAGTAGATGCAACGAGCTTACCCGAGTCCGAGTCGCTGTCACTGTCGGTGTCTGAATCTGAGGAATCATCATCATTAAATTCTCCATGACTGTATGAATAGTCGCACTCGTCAGTCTCGTAACCAGAATCCTGATCTGAAAATAGAGATGAAAGGTATATGCCTTTCTTGTTATTGTATTGTTTAGAATATATATGTCAATATGTGCAAATACAAAAAATGTTTGGTTCTTTGGAGGAGGAGGCCATTTCAAAAGGAATCTACATGTACTCTTAAAGGAAAGAATTTGTTCCAAAAGGAGCAAATTCTTTTCCTTAAAAGTCGACCTCAATTGATAATGGAGGCAAAAGTAAAACTGGCAGAGTTGCTTTCCCTGAAAGTGTACACATTGACTTTAAAATTCAGTCAGAAGCATACCATTTGGAAAATCTGTCTTAAAACATGAACACTGGAGCTCCGGTAGCTCAGTGGTTTAAGCGCTGGCCTGCTGATCTAGCGGTAGCGTGTTCGATTCCTTCTGGAGGTGGAAAGCTTTACAGCCGTAAACGGGTTTTTATTGCACACAGCCTTTCATTGTCTCTCTCCCATCGTCGTGATATGACTGAAATATTGTTGAAAAGGACATAAAATAATAGTCATCCATCAAGCCTGAAAAGTAATATAATATCAAAAGTACCACATGTATGTGATTGATGTCGGTCGGATAATTAAGCGTGTCCACGTAGTCTGATCAGGGTCTTTTCATTTCACCTTACCCCTTGAACTCAAGAATAATCTAAAAACATATTGTACCTTTTGAGTTGGTCTGTGACAAACTGGAAATTGCATCACAATCTAGACCTTGACTTCAAAGATCCAAAAGAATCTGGGGCCGTATTCATAAAACAACTTAGGTCGTTGCTTTGCTGTTGCTAAGGCTAAATATCTATAAAGGAGATTCCATACAACTATGAAATTTGTTCTTGAGGAACAGTCTTTGTAAGACTGTTGCTCCAGAGCAAATTTCATAGTTCAAAAGAATCTGGGGCCGTATTCATAAAACAACTTAGGTCGTTGCTTTGCTGTTGCTACGGCTAAATATCTATAAAGGAGATTCCATACAACTATGAAATTTGTTCTGGAGGAACAGTCTTTGTAAGACTGTTGCTCCAGAGCAAATTTCATAGTTGTAGGGAATCTCCTTCTAAGAAATTTAGCCTTAGCAACAGCATAGCAACCACTTAAGTTGTTTTATGAATACGGTCCCTGGTCATCTTCACTAAGGCTGAAAACACATGAAAGATGCATAAAAGAAAATGAAAGGAAGAAAGAAAGTAACAAACAAACAAGAAAGAAAGCTGCGCTTGCTTTTGAACAATTTCTTGTAAAATATTGCCATGTTGTTTGTTTTTTGTTGTTTTTTTCACTGAAGCTTAAGTCTTGCAAAATTTTGTCCGGCAGTGTATTTTCGTACCATTTTCAAATGGACTGTGAATGCGACTGGGGAGGCGTTGTCTCATGGCAAGGTGAAATACAAAATGCGTGTGTTTGACAGATCACTCACTGCCAAATTGATTGTTGATATTTGGTTGGTTGGTTGTTTTAGGTTTAACGGCCCTTTGAGACAGTATTTCAGTCTATATCGGGTCGTCTCCCAAAGAGAGGGAGAAAGAAGAGAGAAATGATAGACGAGAGAAAGATGTCCAAACAACCCCAACCCGCACCTAATGCAAGCACAGTAAGCACTTGTCCTACTACTATTCAAATATGTAGGACGCCCCGGCACCGGAAGTTACACACAGCACCTTCGCACCACCCGACCACCCCCAATGTGTATTAAAACCGTGTGGAAATGACTTGCACGTAATTTCACTTTGAAACTGCGTCCATGGGATGAAAAGACTGTAAAACTCACTGGTAAGTGTCTCCTTAGTGTCTCTGTTCTGTGCAGATTTTACCTCAATATTCTAGTTCATAAAGAAAGCTGTGTTGACAGTGCGTGGCATGTCCAAGTCAAAAGGGCCAAATTTTGAGTTTAAATTTGTATAAAATAATGTCTCTTCAGAAAAACTTTCGAATTCATAGCCTTTCTGTATTTATGCGTAAAAGTTGCGCGTGCGATTTATCAAAATTGCGAGCACAGAAAATCTTCTTTGTTCTTGATCTTGGCTAATTTTCGCAGACAGTCTTTGCAGAATAAGAATCAGAATTGTTTACTGGTGATACATCCAAGGACAATCATTCACCAGGAATGTTGTACTTGAAAATATCCGATTAGATCTAGGTTTTTCATTATTCAATAAAATTTGCCTAGAAAACAGTTATCACTATCGCCAAAACTTGTCGCGGCTAACTTACTGTGTGCTGAACAATTCCGGGAAATCAGTTTCTATTGGTTCCATCATAATTCTCGAATAAATCTGAGCAATGTATAATGGTGAGTAGTCAGAGATAAATCAAAATGGCTGACTGACATTGGTAACCATGACGTTAACGTCCGTACGCAATAAAACGTCACATTCTTCCCCGCAAACGAGGAACCCTTGATGAATGCAAATGTTGTTGCAAAGATGAGGATTTAAATCGTATTCTGCTCAAGACATTGAGCCTAGCATTGTCTGGGCGTAAACCAGGGCCCGGTTGTTCAAAACTAACGACGTCGTTAGTCAACAAGACGTTAAAATTTCAAACGCATTTTATGCAAAACACAATTTTTCAACAAAAATATGACCGCCAAATTGATTTTATGAGTACTGTTAGACTTACCGAGTCCTTGACTTACGACTTCATTCAGCTAAAAATGTTCAAGCCCAGGGGCCGTATTTATAAAACAACTTAAGTGGTTGCTATGCTGTTGCTAAGGCTGAAGTTCTATGAAGGAGATTCCCTACAACTATGAAATTTGCTCTGGAGGAACAGTCTTTGTTAGACTGTTCCTCCAGAGCAAATTTCATAGTTGTAGGGAATCTCCTTTATAGATATTTAGCCTTAGCAACAGCATAGCAACGACTTAAGTGGCTTTATGAATACGGCCCCAGGCTGGTCTCTACCAAGTCCAACCCATACAGAATGGCTGATTGAGAGAGTGTTATTCGGCTAAGTGTTTTTGATGTTTTGTCTTCCGCGTAATTCCGTGATCTTGACAGCACAATACCGTAGCTCTGAATTTCTGACTGTCTGTTAAAGTCTCCATAGTCCTATAAGTGGTAAAAAACACCGAAGCACAAATCATGATAAAACTGGTCTACAGCCTTCCGAATGGATGATAAAATGTCGGTTTATGTGCGTTTTCGTGTCATATAACTGGCAAAAAGGAGAAACAGAGGTTTTTGAAAAAATTACAAGTCTCTCGATGAAAAAAATATGGTCTTTATTTCTGGTTCCCCGTTGAGCAATGAAATTACGCCACAGCGAGGCAATGAATGGAATCCTTGCCGTACATTGTATTTAAACCATCTATTAAATACCTGTACCTTGTATTTTTATCTTCTGTACCTTGTACTTTTATCATATAAATGAAGTTTGTGAAATCGAAAGTAGGTCATTTTAGTTGGCAACTAAAATGACCTAGATATTCTTTAAATCGTTTTTATGAGAATCCCAATTATGATGTTTTAATATTTTAAAGCCGTCCAATCACGATCATATACAGTGACGAAACTGTGGTGAGAAGCATGCAGCGATATTTCACATTAAAATATTTCCTGCTGATAGAGCAATGGGGCCTTTAATGGTGAGCATTAAGTTGAAGAGCTTATGAGATAAACTAATATTCTAAACGACGAACGTTCATTAGAAAAGCTCATAAAAGGCGATGAATTTTCAACTGTCACAAGAAGACGAAGAAATAAAAAGCCAGAAGACGTGAAGAAACAGAGCCAGCAGCCTAACGGTAACAAACAGAGTATACAATTATGAGGTGTCGTTTTACTGAAAAATCCCTATTTTGTGATATCACAAATTGTATTTTGTAATATTACAAAATAGAATTTGTGATATCAAAAAATCGTCAATATTTTTGATATCACAAAATAGATTTTATTATGTCACATATTCGATTTTGTGAAATCACGAATTAGATTTTGAGATATCGTCAAATCATAGGAATTTTATGATTTCACAAAATCAAATTGTGATATCAATAAATCGAATTAGTGATATCAAAAATAGATTTTGTGATATCACATATCAGACGTATTTATTGATATCACATATTCAATTTTGTGATATCACGAAATAGAATATGTCATATTACAAAATCTTAGTGATTTATATCATAAAATCTATTTTGTGATATCACAAAATCGTTTCTTAGATGGAACATTTTACACATTTTTGATGTCACAAACTCTATTTTTTTATATAAAAAATCGCCTTGGGGGTATCACAAATTTTATTTCGTGATATCACAATATTAATTTTATGATATCATAAAATGAGCCTGTTTTTTTTATCACAAAATGGATTTGTGATATCAAAAAATCAAGCTCATTTTTAATATCAAAATGTATTTTATTATATCAAAAAAAAAAAACAAATTTGTGATACCAAAAAATAGAATTAATGATATCAAAAATAGAATTTATGATATCAAAAATGCTGAATTTATAGTAAAACGGCACCTTATATACAACTAGAGACCACATGGATAAAGGGTCCAACAATTATAATATAGGGATCAAACATGCTTTTTTCATGCATTAACGTTTGCGGTGTACCGAGGGAGATGTGGGACCTTGCAAACGCAAATGCTTTGCGAAAAAATGTTTGATCGCTATTATTGCATAGATTCTACAACAATGCTACAAAAAGAACGAAAATGTTTGGACACTTTTTTTTGGCCTCATCGCCATTACCTTTCTGATTATGCATGTCTATAAAAATCCTCGTTTCAGGCTATGGTCAGCTACTATGAGTTTTGTCCAACCTTTAGCAGCATTTCACAAGTCATAATCATGTTCATCAAAGTTGTCCCTCGACGTCGTCTGCACATCCATTTTCAAAATATTCAAATTTGTGTCACTCTTCCGTTAAAGTCTTTTATCGATAACTGCAAATGCAGTCTTTCCGCTTGTTTCTGTACTGAAGGAGTATTGACCCTGCAAGTCGCTAAGCGAGTCATTATAGGCGCGCGAAAAGCCTTGTTAATGCATGGTTTTGTGTTCGTTAAAACATGCCTATTAATAGCGTGTGACACCGATATTTATGCAACAATACAAAACGAAATATCAGATGAAGGCGAATAACTGCACACTGCAATATGCTTAGAACAGGTTTGTACAAAGCGCATGACAGGAATTCTTTCAACAGTTTTTCTATCAAGTACGTTTGAGTAACGTCCATCTTGATAATTAGAACGTGACTGTCCTGTTCTATAGAAACCTTCCTCCGGTCGAACCTGCCTTGTCCGACTGAGTTAATATCTGCATGATTTAGTTTGTTCCTGGTCCGCGTATATCCCAATTATAACCGGCTATGCACTTTCCGACCATATACTTGTTTTTGCTTGTCAGGTTGTGCAGTTTCCACATCATTCAGATGTGGATATTGAACTGCGACACGACAAAACCAATAAAGTTGCATGTGCGCCCAGCAAAGACTCAGATCAGCCTGGGCATTCGCCCAGTCTAATCAGAATCTTCTCTGTGCGCTTATATTCCGACAGCGAAGACTCTGACCAGACTGCGTGGATGTCGAAGGGGAATGACTATACCATAACATTTCGTCTAAACCCATTTCGTAGAATAGACTGTCTGGTACAGTTCGTCGAAAAAAAAAAAAAAAAGGATTTTAGACGAAATGTCGCACCTTTATTAATTTTCTTCTTTTTCGATTTTTCTCACTTTTAGACGATCTGCCTGTTGTCCGCCATATTGATTTCATTTGGATTTTTGCCTTCGATTTTATCCGGCTTCTCTTTCATTAAACCTCTGGAATGTGTATGAGCGCACTATTGCCGATGAGCCCAGAACCAACAATATACTTGAAGGATGGCACCGTCGCTTCAACACCATAGTAGCCAAGCACCATCCCACTATCTATGAGTTTTTGGAGAGGCTCAAGGGGGAGCAGGCTTGATTTGGGTTTAGCGGCCCTCTGAGGCCGTATTTCTGGCTATATCCAGCCGTTTCCCAGAGAGAGGGAGAAAGAAAAAAGGATAGAACAGACGAGAATACCCCCATCCCCAACAACTCCATCTCTCATTTGTGGCCGTTCACCCATAATTTGGGTAAAGTTGAGAAACAAATATTCTTATTCTTCCTATTGAAACCACCACAGGCCATTGCCCTACATTAAGACGCCCGAATGCTTTAAGTTTAATGTCATTTTCGCCCACTCAACGACCCGACGGCATGGAATCATATCTCATTGGCTTCTTACTAAGATCAAATGCATGTCTGCGTGTACTATATATAGTTGCAATTACGTTATTGACGTTAACGCCGTTTTGACGTCGCCGTAACCAAGCGACAGTCATCTGAGGCAAGATTACTGTGTGGCAGTATTGCTTGAAACTAGACGGGATTTAGATTGCGCTGAAAGAAATAAAGGGAGATGATGGCAGATATGGATATAAAGCAACTAGATAAGGGCGGGCAGACAGAGTAAGTTCATTTAATGCCATCGCCTCTGTTTTTCTCCTTTCATATACCTCGCCCCGAGGTTATAAAACTTTTTTCATGCTGAACTCAGCTGCGCATGAAATTTTACCTGCTATTACATAGCAAATTACTGATACATGTAAGATCAATTGTTTTCTTGCTCAGTTTAGCTGAGTATGTAATTTTCTCTGCTTATGAATATGAAAATGCCAACATTAGTTGGCATTTTCATATTTATCAGCAGAGAAAATTTCATGCTCAGCTGAGTTTAGCACGAAAAAAGTTTTATAACCTCGGGTCATTACATCAGAGGACTGTTCTGTGGTGAAGAAAGCCAGTAGTAGTTCTCAGCTGGATAGGGGCTGGGATATACTCTGTAAAACCACCGCAACCCCGAAAGGAACAGCCAACCATTCATACAGGCATGTCAGCGCCGGGCTTGAATGGAGTTCTACGGAAGTACACAACGGCCATCTTGTAGATCTCTAGGTTTGAACCTACGCGGCAGATGTTTGTAGCCAGACTAGAGACAGACCTCCTGCCGACTGATCTATCGGGGCGCATCGACAGTTACATCGTCAGAAGCGTATAAGTAAAACAAAAATTCTTTTGCGTTTAAGTATATTACTCCTGGTAGTATTACTAGTTCTTTTCAGTTTATCTATTTTGAATTTACGACTTCCCAAAAATGTAAATTATTTGATATATTTGTTGGATCAGTTTTGAATTATAGCGCTGAGGTGTGGGGTTACAACGAAGCAAAAGATATCGAAATATTACATACTAAATTTTGTAGATGGGTTTTAAATGTTCGAAAATCAACAAATCTTTCTGGACTGTACGGAGAGTTAGGCAGATTTCCGTTAATAATATATAGAAAAATAAGTATGATCCGATATTGGATAAAGATATTATCATCAAGGGATTCTTTTATTCCTAAGACAATGTATAATGTATTAAAAAATGATATAGAAAATAACCGAACATATAATGGATTAAATTGGGCCTACCAAGTTAAAAATATATTAGATAATCTTGGACTTAGCAACATTTGGATACACCAAACTGATATTGATATTCCTTTTAATTTGATAAAACAACGCATAATTGACGCATACAAGCAATCCTGGTATTCTTCAATAAATAATTCAAGAAGATTAGAAATGTACGCACGATATAAACATGATTTGGAATTAGAAAATTATCTTGATTTTATTACGGAAAAGAAATACAAAATAGCTTTAACACAATTCAGATTATCGTCACATGATTTAGCCATTGAACGCGGAAGATACGAAAACTTAAATAGAAGTGAAAGAATTTGTAAATTATGTAATAGTAACTTTTTGGAAAACGAATATCATTTTCTTTTAGTATGTCCCTTTTACCGAGAGTTAAGACAAAAATATTTGAAAGCTTTTTACTGTCGTTGGCCAACACTTAATAAATTTGATGATTTGATGTCAACAACCAATAAAAAGGCTGTCTTAAATGTTGCTAAATTCATTTATCATGCATCGAATCTAAGGAAAATAGGTATTATATAGTATTATTACACATTGATCCATTTGTTGCGCTCCTCGTAAATTTGTATGCATGTCCTCACTACTGTATATATGATTCGTAGGCTATAAGCATTGTGTTTTTGCTTTATGCTGAATAAATTATGTTATGTTATGTTATGTTATTTCTTACGTACATACTGAAGAGGGCAAAGTTTAAAGCAATAACAATAATAATAATAATAATGATAATAATAATGTGTTTTAACTGTATAAACAGCTATGGCACAAGGTTGAAATGCCACCAAATTCTACCAGAAAAGTTCATGTTTTATATTCACATTTCTAGTGTAAAGTAAGGTTAGCGTACATGTAATGCGAAGTTGTCACGGTTCGTCTATCTGTATGTTTGCCTGGCTTTCTGACTGGGGTGAAATACATTGGTAAATCAAATGTGCATGCTAACACTTTTTACTGTAGCTATTTTCATATTCTGTAATTACGTACTTGCGACTGATGGATTGTCTTGAGTTTCCTTCACACCAATCCTACGTCTGCTGCAAGCACAGCAAATCATTACATTGTACCCTACCTTAATTTGGTCAATATTAGCAGGGCGTCCTGATGCCGAAAGTTGCCGGGCCGCGTAGCGCAGTCGGTAGGGCGTCTGACTTATAAGCCAGAGGTCTTGGGTTCGATACTCGGCCCGGCAATTTACTTTCATTTCTCCTTCGGCTGATTCAAGAAAGGCAGTTGTCAGCTACTGGTGAAAGTAAGTGCACTTAGTACTGGTTAACCGCTTAGGAGGTCTAAGGCTAAGCCTGCCCAGGAATAGTGTGGCTAGGTTAACTGACCGTCACGACATGATCATAGCTGTTTACCGTGGACGTTAAACAATAACACAACAACAGCAATGCCAAAAGTTGAGCCATAATTCTGCGTAGTCTGCCTGGTCATGCGGGGGTGAATGTTTTTTTTTTTAAATGGCCTAAATGGAGCGTTAGTTTTTGGTCGGTTATTTCTTTTGGGTTAACGGCTCTTTAAGACAATATTTCAGTATATAGCGAGCCGTCTCCAAGAGAGAGGGAGAAAGAAAATAGATATGGCAGGCGAGAGAAAAATGTCCAAACAGCCTCACCCGTACTTACTGCAAACACAGTACATCCTTACCCTACTATTATCCAAATTAGTAGGACGCCCCGGCACTGAAAGTTACTCAGCACCATCGCCCAACCCGACCATCTCCTAAATGGAGCGAGACATAATGGTTGGGGATGCTTGAAAAATTGTTTTCAGTAACGACAAGCATGCCAGATGACTTTGAAAATATTCTATTTAACTTCAGAAGCATCGAAAATTAGAAGCCAGACTGGCTAATTCAATCTTAATATACTTAGCAAAAATAAAAACTTGACAGTCGCTATTTTTCATCCTACGGTAGTCGGGAAATAGTGAGACATAAAAATTATTTTAGTTTAAGAAAATGTAATTATTCTGTCATATCATAATCACACAAATTTCAAGATTCCATAAAAACAGCAAAATTAAGGCTATTGTAAACGTCACAAGGGTACTTTTCTGTTTTCTATGCTCAAAACCAAACAAATACCAAATTTAAAATCGTCGAAGTCTGCTTTAATGAAAAAAATCCGTTGGCAACGCTTTGCCGTTATTAAATCCAATCTGTGTGGACTCATAAGCTAAAATTATGCCGATGCACGGTCGACTAGGAGGCCGTAATGACCAGACGAAAAACCTCAGTCCACGCCATTATGAAGTCAGAAATTCAGTTTCAATGGAATTCCCATTACACATTTGAGTCTTTATGGCAGTTTTAGAAATGGCTTTCAAATGAATTTAGTAATAAACACATTGACTTTGCAAGACAAGCAAACTAATCACGAAGAAAATAACAAAAAAGACGCATTGGTATAGAAGATACGGCATTTCATAAATCTCTATATGTTTAATTCAAAGGGAGGTAATCTGATAGTTTTGAAACTTTAAACATTATTTTCAGGTTGTGGTTACAATTACCATAAGCGTTTAAAGTGTTTTCTATGCATACTGGAACTACTGTTTATTGCGTACAAAAGAACTTTCTTCTGCGCATGCGCAAATTAAAGTTCTTTTCTGAATTAATAGAATAGGAATAAGTTAGATAACTCCGGACAGGACAAACATTTACCAATAATTTTTCATGATTTAAGTAATCAGATGTCTGTCCAACTCGAAAACATCCATAAATACATTACAAATTTGCTTAGTTGGCCGGAATTGAGAAATAAAAACCGTCAAGTTTTTATTTTTGTTCAGTATAGTTAAGATACAGAGACATGGCGGCGGCTGTATTATAATGAGCCGCGATAGAAGAAAACCAACAAAGTGGTTGTGCGCCCAGCGCAGACTCGGATCAGCCTGGGCATCGGCCCAGTCTGATCAGACTCTTCGCTAAGCGCTTAAAGGGTAACTAAGGGTATAAACTACCTCCATGCGGACAGCGAAGACTCTGATCAGACTGGGCGGATGCCCAGGCTGATCTGAGTATGCGATGGGCGCACAACCACTTTGTTGGTCTTGTCGTGTCGCGGCTCATTATTACTAGGCAAGTGACGCTTACTACTCGCGAGCGTCTCATCACACCTCTGTTTTGGGGTCCATGTTTTATGGTTTATGAGTTCGGGCTTACAATTTTGGTATTCTGAACGATTCTATTTAATTTCAGGTTGTTGACTGATGTACAGATAGAGATCTACAAAAGGTATTTCAGAAAGAAAGCCAGAACCTACAGAGCCTTTAGCGAGGGGATGCTTCGGGTTGTAGCCTTAATGGAAGGGCAGCTTAAAAAGTTGCAAACTGGGGGACGGGATAAAATGCGTAAGTATTACATGCGGACAAGGCAATACATCCTAAACCCCTTTTTGACTGGTGGACTTGTCCATCCTTATGAATTGGATGAGTCCATTTTTAGTTTTAGTGGGTTTCTGGTAAATGTTTTCATTTTAGTGTGTAAATTGCATAGAAATTCCTGTAAGCAAACAGTGTAGACCCTGATCAGACGCCGCGTTCTGCTGTGTCTGAACTGGGTCTGCACTGCCTGCATATGTCTCAAAAACGAGTTTCCAATCTAAAAAGGGTTATTGTATATCACGACAGATTTGAACAGAAAATACTAAAATTTGCTTATAATGCAAAAGAAAGGGTGCGACATTTGGTCGTACGACACTATGAGAAAAATAGTATGCGCTTCAATAATCATTCCGTTAACAGTTTAAGCAGCCAGCCTGTAACATCCGAGTGACATAATTTTCTACCACTGGGAGCCTTGTCATCATGTAAACATAACGCAAACGATGCAGTATGTTTTGAAAACTATCGAGTATTCAAATACTGATTAAGGTGGTGGTAATTACCGATCTTATGAGGATTTTTTTTATGCTGAATTAATGCTGAAAATACACAGATCTTCCCAAAACTTAACACATGCCTTCTTCAAATTTTCCAAACTAAAGAAGTCCAAAATGCGTTGTTTGTCAGAGTAGATGGGGGGATAACTAAACCGCGTCACGACAAAACAAACAGTGTGGCATGAACGCCCAGCGAAGACTCGGGTCAGCCTGGGCATCCGCCCATTTGATCAGAGTCTTTTCTGTTCACATGGAGCTAGCTTAGACTCTTAGCTACCCTTTAAGCGCACAGCAAAGACTATGATTAGGGTGGGCAGATGCCCAGGCTGGGCTGAGTCTTCGCTGGGCGAACATGCCAGTTTTTTGGTTTTCTCTAGTAGTAACATCACCACCTTAGTCCGCTGGACATGTGCCTGTGAAGGCTAAGGTATAGTATAATTATCTCTAGATTTTCTCGTGTCGCGGCTCAACTATATCACTGCAAAAATAAACGGTAGATTTTACGGTAAAATAACTGGCAACCAGCTGCCAGTCCTTTTACCGTTATTTTCACGGGCGCCCGTAAAAATTGCAGGAATCATCAAGCAGAGTGGGACAGAAAAGAGCAGATGTCGTTTTGGTTAGATAGCCCCTCGACAATACAAAGTTATTTTCGAGTGCGCCAAGTTAACATAAAACTTCCATTCAATGTCTTACAGGCAAAACCCCGTAAAAATAACGGGAAAAGGACTGGCAGCCGGTTTCCAGTTATTCTACCGTAAAATCTACAGTATTTTTTTACAGTGTATGTTTTTCTTATATTATTCTTTTGGCAAAATAAATTGTAATAAGTTGGCGAGGAATGCTTCAAATGTATGATAATACACTGATGATGAAAACCTTTTGTTTTTAGAAGATAGTTTTGATTCCAAACTGTGCACACACATGTATTTGTATACATATTCAGGTCTAAAAATTTGTACAACTTGACTTTACTTTACTTTTCCGACTATTTCTCCAAACCACCCTGTTATAATGGAAAACAGTACAGGCCTGGATCAGACAGCTTTTAGGAGCTCCGCATACACTGTTTAGCTCAGATACCGTTGACCTGATATGTAGAGAAGCCCCGGTAGCCCATTGGGTTAAGCGCTTGCTTGCTGTGCTAGCGGTATAGGTTCGATTCCCGGTTGCAGCGCCAATTTTTTTTATAACCGTAAACAAGGTTCCACTGCGGGTTAAGCGCTGGTCTGCCAAACAATTGCACACAGCCATCCATTACCACCCTTCGATTGGTTCGATATGGCTGAAAGACTGTGAAAAGACTGGAAAACAGCAAGTCATCCATCCATGCCAATATGTAATTTTGACGTTCTTCCAGCCGCCACAACCTATGCTAAACTTGAGAAACGGTATACTGAGGTCCGAGATAATGACAAGAAAATTGTTGACGATGCCTTGCATGATGCCGAAATGTTCTCTCAAATGGCAGATGCACTTGAAAGGTAAGTTTTATTTGATAACACAGTTCACAGTGCAGAGCAGCACTATTATTGGAAGCAACTCTGCATTTTTGACCCCTCACCCCCTTTCGCGATATGGGCCAACTTCTAAAGGAAATAATTTGCTCCTTTTGGAGCAAATTCTTTCCTTTAAGAGAAGGCCCCTTTTTAGAAGGAGTTCATCATCCAGGGGTGCAAACAGGAAGTCACAGAAGTTGTCTCCCTTTGGAAAAATTGACAGAAAAACATAGAGGTGTACATATACACCTAAAATGGTTGCGTTCTGAGAAAATATACTTTGTGTGTATATTCCCCTCTACGGACATGGAAGACTTCTCACAGTGGTAGCGCCCTCTTTCGTTCACCTTAACTCTTTAAGCACCAGTGACGAAAATAGTATAATTTGCAAACAGTGTAGATCCTGATGAGGCGGCTCATGATGAGCCGCCTCATGTGGATCTACACCGGTTGCCCTCTAGTCTTTGAATTCTCAATATGAAATGCCTTGGGCAAGGCATTTTTTTTAATTTTTACAGACGTAAATTTTGTCGTCTGCTTTTTGGTACTTAAGGAGTTATCCTCCCCTCCCCCAACACACATTGTTAGCCAGGCGGCGTAGCGCAGTCGGTAGCGCGTCCGACTTATAAGCCAGAGGTACCGGGTTCGATACCCGGTCCTGCCACTTACTTTCGTTTCTCCTTCCGCTGATTCAAGAAGGACAGGTGTCAGTTACTGGTGAAAGTAAATGCATTTAGTACTGGTTAACCGCTTAGGAGGTCTAAGCCTGCCCAGGAATAGTGTGGTTAGGTTAACTGACCGTCCCGACATGACAATAGCTGTTTACCGTGGACGTTAAACAATAACACAACAACAACAACAACATATTGTTCGCCGACACACAGAAGCGTTGGTTAGGTACACCACTTATGCCAACCGTGAACGAATGTAGAGACGAAGCATCACTTCTGTAACCAAACGCAAAACACTGGTTTGTCCATTTGTCCACCAT
The DNA here is from genome assembly GCA_963989385.1 of Ctena decussata. Taxonomy (NCBI): domain Eukaryota; kingdom Metazoa; phylum Mollusca; class Bivalvia; order Lucinida; family Lucinidae; genus Ctena; species Ctena decussata. Next base: position 50,585,666 of record OZ022498.1, on the reverse strand, counting down.
ACGAGTCAATCGTAAACAGAAGTGGGGACTGAAGTTTTTACAATTACTTTGTGACATTAAAATGTAAAGTCACAAAGGATTGCAACTTCAAAGAAGAATATTTAGTCGTTTGTTATCATTGTTATTGGGCATTGTCTCAATGGACTCTGAAAGTGCTGGGTTAAGACAGCTGGCACATATACCATATACTGAACGAATTGAGAATCGTAAGTCAGTCTCCTCTACTCGTATTCATGCCACGTTGGGCGGGAAAATATGGGGTAGGGAATTCAGGTAAAAATAACCACAACTACTGGTTTGACTGCATTTCCTAATATCATAGGCATACAAAACTCAAAATTGGTTTAGATAAAGCAAAATTTAGGCTATCTTTTTATTTGTTCCCATGGTCAAAAACATAACATTGTCGAATTTTCTATTCTATTCTATCCTATAACCTTACTAGGTCGTTGGGGCACCACAGATGACTTGGAAACAATCCCTTTCCACCTTGCCCTGTCTTCAGCTGCCCTAGTTGAGCTGGCAAAATCCATCCCTGTCCACTCTTTAATATTGTCTTCCCACCTCTTCTTCTTTTTCCTTTCACTGTGCCCTGTAGAATCGTCTTTGCTAAACCAGAAGACCTTGTGACGTGGCCAAACCACCTTAGTTTCCGTTTCTTGACCAGCATCATAGGAGTATATCATATTCTCCAATGGCTGCTTGGATTTTCCTGCGAACCTCCTCATTGGTTATATGGTCCTTGTATGAAATGTTCAGTAACCTTCGGTAGCATCTCATCCAAAAGGCCTGCGTTCTTTTCTCTAACTCTGCTGCCAAGGTCCACGATTCACAGGCATACAGGAATATGGAAATGACAAGGGAGCGCATAAGTTTCACCTTTGATCCAAGAGATATGTTGTTATCTCTCCAAATTGGTTTCAACTTGGTAAGAACTGAAGTAGCTTGTGCAATCCTTGAGAGAACCTCCTGTTTTGAGCCACCATCTTAGACAACTGCTCCAAGGTATTTGAAGCTTGTTACGGTACCCAGCTTCTGCTTTTTTACCTTGATCTCCCTCTGGATGCCATCTGCGCTGTTCGTCATCAGTTTGGTCTTCTCGGCACTGATCTCCATCTTATACCTTGTGCAGGTTTGATCGAGACTTTCAACTAGAGCTTCTAGTTCCTGCTCTTCTTCAGCTAGAGCGTCTATGTCATCGGCAAACCGCAGATTGGTAATTTTTCTGCCACCTATGCTTACCTTTCCGTCATGTTCTTCCAGAACATCAGACATGATCCGTTCGAGAAAAATGTTGAAGAGAGTGGGTGACAGAAGACATCCTTGTCTTACTCCAACTGTTGTTCTGAACCATTCTCCTGTGCTGTCATTTATCAGGACTGCACTTGTAGCCTTGTCGTATAGCAGCTCAATGGTGCGGTGTCGAATTTTAACCTTTTTTTTTAAAATAAAAATCTGATATGCTAAAATTCATTGAAATTCCAGTGGTACAGGGATGGGAAAATTTTAAAACGTGGAATTGAATGGAGCGGTATGGAATGAAATGAAACACACGGGGTAATCAGCATTCCGTTTGCTATAATTTATTCCCAGTGTCATGGATGGTACTCGTACAGGAAAGAAATTGCTCCTCAGAGGCAGCACATTCTTTCCTGTAAGAGCGTCATCCAGGACCATTGAAAGATTGGAGGGGATTATTTCACTCCATTCAATTCCGCGTTTTAAACTATGCCATAGGGATGACCATGGCCTTTCAAACTACATGTACGTATTTGGGTTTAGAAAATTTATTTAGATATGTAATGCCTCTGATATAGGCTAAACTTTATATATTTCAGAACAAGTGCAAGTGCAAGAAGTTCATCTCAGCCCTTGAACAAGAAGTAAAAAAGACAAAATTGAAGACTATTTCATATTAGAATAACCATTGTTTTATCATTGAAAAACTGATTTAGCGTTTTAAGCGTGTTTGTTATTATTTTGTTTTTGTAAACGCTTAAAGCGCCAAATATAAAAATAAGTAGCGAGATCCAGATGAGGCGGCTGCCGCCCGGCATCTGCATTTACAGTGCTTGCTCTCTAGATTTGGTAAAAAGGCAAAGGTTTCCCATAACCTAGTAGCCTTAGGGGCAGTGGGGTTAGGGGCCCACTGTGTCTTGGGAACAGCAAATGAAAGGCGGAGCCCATCCCTCTCCTTTCGCTGCTTTATCCTTCTTTGATTCGAATGACACTGGGTGGTTGCTTAGTCCCGGTAGGCGATGATTTTTTCTGACAATCGTCAACGATTTTTTCTGACAACGGTCCCGGATTTTTTTCAAATTGTCAATGATTTTTTCTCCGTGACGTCATAATAGAAAACTGATGCGACAAAATGGTGAATTTTGTCAATTAAACCATTAGTTTTACAAATCTTAAGCGTATTCCTGGTAGATCTTAAGCAGATTAGATACAATACAAAGTTTAACGTTGTCGCGAGACAAACAAAACCCGGAAATTTTCATTTAGGGTACATCTTGATGAACTGCCTGCTATGGCTATTTCTTCGAAGTCTATCATAGGGAAAAGCTATTTTTAATCATAAATCGGTGTTGGGAAACATATTATATTACTTTTTGACACTTTACAATAATATAAATGGGTCTGTCAGCTGATTTTAATTTTTCATAAGTCCCGGATTTTTTCCTACAAGTCCCGGATTCGCTCCTACAACAGATTTTAAGCGCCTGATTTTTTCTGACAACGCAAACTACACAATGATTAGTCAGTATGATACTTTATTGCTTACAGATTGAATGGCAAGTTTTAAGCATGTCCCAAACATTTATTACGGTGCATAAATGGAAGACGAAATACTTGTTGGTCATTAAAGGACCAGCCTTTTCATTATATACAGACCATTCTATTGCTCCATATATAGAAATGTGCAATGGAATATCATGTAGAAAAGACCTGAGTAACCTTAGTGAGATTCAAACAATTTTCAGTGGCCTTCCCAATGCAGGCGAGACTGCCACATGGTCGTCGAATACCAGGATAGCTCAGTACGCATAGCTGTCCTGATAATTGCCTAACCTTTTACTCAGTAGTACCGAGAAGGTTGAAGTTTCGAGTTCAGCCGCGGCCAGGGTGTTGTTTTCGCTTAGGCGGTGCAGAAGATTTACATGTTTTCTTCAAAATTGTGCCTGCGTGCCTGCCTCTCTGTGTGTGTGTGTGTGTGTGTGTGTGTGCGTGTGCGTGTGTGTGTGTGTGTGATTCCATTTTAGCATCAATCTTTCCATTTGCACTATCCTTCGTGCACAACAGCTACCTGTTCCTCACTATAGCGTAGTTTATGTTAGACCTGATAATTCTGGAAGCAGTTCACATTTCCAGTCGGTGCTGGAGCACCGGTGCTCAGTAGGCTAAACGCTCGCTTGTTGATCTAGTGGTCCCGGGTTCGATCCCCGCTTGAGGTGAGAATCTTTTTAAACGTATACGGGGTTCCATTGCACGCAGCCTTTCATTATCACCCTCCTATCGTCCTGATATGACTGAAATACTGTTGAAACGGACGTAAAATCGCGTCATCCATCCATATAGCCAGTGCTTCTCTTGAGGGCCTGTACAGTTTTGTATACTGCACTGCAAAACTTGAATAGAAAAAGTTCTGAAAAGCCAGATCCTTTGAAAGCAAGGAAAACACCAAAGAAATGAAAATAGCAGACTTGGTTTAACTGCGGCTGCTCATGACCAGTCATGAAATGTGCAACTCTGGCCATGCCCCTAGCAGCGGCTACTGTATTATTAAAATGAGTCGAAATGAAATAAGTGATTCCAAAGGACCAGAACTTATATAATCTACACTATGACTGAAAACCTAGGCACGATTAAGGGCCGTCACACGGTACCTAACACCAGTTTCAGTGAAGTTTCAATAAAATGTGCAAACCCAGCCATGCGCCTAGCAGCAGCTGGGCTACTCTATTTTCAGAATGACTCGAAATGAAATCATTGACTCGAAAGGACTAGAAATTATATAATCTGCACTATGATGGAGTACGTGGAGACTTAACGGCCGCCGCACAGCACCTCCAGCATCCTGTGAAGCTAAATAAGACTTGAAATGTTAGAGTTTTTGGAAGCAATAAATGGTCCGAAAGAATGAAAAAAGCAGACTCTGTTTATTGAGTCTGCACTTGAAAAGAGGACTCAAGTGAACAAAGACTTCTGATGTTATGTCTTTTACGTATTCCTTGCTTCTAAAGGGTCCATATTTTTCGATTTCATCATCATAATAAGGTATGCATGACAGAAATGCGTTTAATGTTCATTCGGTGAAGTAAAATTGGTTCCCACACTGAAAAAATCTAATTGCTGTTACTATACTGCCAATTTTAGACTCCGAAATGCAGTATACGTGGTAGGAAAAAATCCGGGACACTGTAGGAAAAAATCCGGGACACTAAAGCCGTTGTAGGAAAAAATCATTGACATTTGCAGTAATTTTCGTCCTTGGTTTGCCGAGGCTATTTCACAAAGAAAAATATGACAAACGACTTAAATACGCCTATAAAATGCTCAAGCAAACAGCCTGATTGCGAAAAATCCCAATAAAGTATTGAAAATAAGTTTGTTTACATACCTTATTGCTCCGTCACGCTTATGAGACATAAATTGTCAGAAAAAATCGTTGACGATTGTCAGAAAAAATCTCCTCCTACCGGGACTAAGCAACCACCCAGTGAATGATGTATCCATTTACTGCTGGGCTACAGAGTTTTCCATTCGTCGCATGGCGCCGTCACACGGTTTTGCGGCGACGTTCTGCACCATAACCGAGCGTCTCTAACCACTCGGCCATGTTGTATGTATGCAATATAGACAATTGTTTTTAAACAACTTTGCAGACCTAAATTTTGTCGTCTGCCTTTTGGCGCTTGTTTGCGATCATGTTCACTCTATACTATCAAATGTAAAACAGATCCGATTAATGATAATACTGGTCATGATACATCTCAAAACAGTCCGTTGGAAAAACGATAAAAAATTTGACCAATGCCAGTCTGATCATCGGATGCATGCATAATGGATTGATTTTAAACGGACTCACGACATGAAGAAGCAAAATTGAGAACTCTGCACAAACAGAAGTCAGTCTGAGAGGGAATGGAAAACACTGGTTGGACCACGGTGGTGCAAACCAAAGACATTGAAGGTCAGGCGCAAGACTTCTGTAACAGATTCTTTCTGTAATACAGCAAACTCTCGATATCTCTAAGTCGAAGTTCATCTCAAACTACTGGTATCTCAAAGTAAATTTTCTGGTCCCAGACAATTTACTTTCAGATACCAGCAGTTTGAGATAACAGAGGGTTGATATGTAAAGAAAATAGGAAATTTCCAAAGTACGTTCTTTGATATAAGAAGGTACTTGGAGACCGTTTACTGTTTGAGAGGTAGGAGGGTGCTGTCATTTAGTCTGAGGAACCGACTCATCGTCGTGCAGTCGAAACGGGAAGCAAAATTGTCATGTTTAATGATGTTAATCATCAGATCCAAGACATTGGTTGTCAGGCGCCAGACTTCTGTAACATATTTAGGAGGGCGCCATCCCGACGCACCGTCTGGCAATCGAAGAGGGAAGCAAAATTGGCAACTTTGGTAAGGTTAATAACTATGAATGCAATGCGTCGCTTAACATGAATACCGTAACTTTTATTTTTATATGGAATTAATTGTTTCTAAACCTTAGGTTTGCCAGTAATTTTTCTGAACTTGTGCACTAAGTCTCCATAAAAATCAGGTACCAACAGGCCTTTTTGAAGAAGCGTTTTCAATAAGAATACCACTCATAACTGACTGATGTTCGAAAACGAGTATTTCCGGAAACAAGACGTCTTGCCAGTTTTTAAATGTACCAAACGAAATTCTGTAGCTATGATAACAAAACGTTTCGAAAAAATTGATTGAGCAGTTTTGTGCAAATCACTTGAAATACTTTTTTTTTATTTTCGGTTACTAGAAATACCGGAATACACTTGATTACCGGAATATACCAAAATACATCGGAATATACCGAAGTCTGCCGGAATATACCAAAATACACATATTGTTTACCGAAATACACTCTATTTTGACCAGAATATAAATAATTTTATTCAAAATATGCCATTTAGTATTTCCTGCATGTAAATGCTGGCAAGTGACTGATCCCTACAAAGATCAAAACCAGCTTGCAGTATGCGCTGTGACACCTATCCAAGACCCATATGTTGGTCCATTTATTCTCACTACCAATCAATGAAAAGCTAATACTTAGATGGTACTTATTTCATTTATTCTGGCCATATTAAACGTAAAAAGATAGGCAATGAAAAGCTTATTTGATTAATTTTGTTTCTATGTTTAGTACTAAACCACCCATTCTGAATGAATCGAGATTAGCATCATCTTTGTATCCTTCTTGATCGAAACATAGATCACTATAGAAACTACTGCTAAACAAGTATCACGGGGGGTAAATCAATACGTGAAGGGACACCCTAGTCTTGCAAAATTACGTTTATTTTCTGTAAGAATTGCCACAGTTTTGCGACTCACGTCCAGTAAAAAACTCATTTTTCTCTCCAAAAAAACACATTTGCAATGGTTTTGTCAATGAGAGCACGCTGTTTGGTAATAATTTATTTCGATATATATGCAATAGAAACGGTACTGCCGTGTCAATCATGCGAGTTAATGCGGTCTCAAATGCCGTTCTGTCTGTTGATTTCAGTACATTGGACTTTGGAACTAATTTAGGAAGGAACCAAAGAGGTTGCGGAGTTTGTATATACTTTTCATGTTAGGTTCTTTCTTGTTGTAATCAAATTATTTTTCATCGTTTCAAGGAAAAGAACAACTACGTGTTTAATCTACCGTTTCGCTTTACGTACAATAAATTTTACAGGCTCTGCTGAGACATTTTCTTTGACATACATGTAGTCAGATTTCATCATGTTTTTAACCTATGTATATGGCGGATTCACAAATGTATAAATTGGAGTATGCATTTTGTATTAGAAAAAAGTTGAGTCTAGAATTTTAAAGAAAAATGCCCGTACGAGAGTAAACCGAAACAGGACCAATTTTTTTTCTGACACCACCATTGTCATAAACGGTCGGCAATTGTAATGTCGCGGATAAGCAGGAAAAGTTTTCGTTCGGATTACTCTGCAACGACCCTTCAGTTCTGTCTGCTAGCTTTACCTGAAAGTGGATAATTACCCATTATTCCATGTGCCAGATATGAGAGGTCATACGAGGTATCTTTTGACCCATGTACAAATATCGTTGTCCCATTTTTATTTTTATGCACCCCCCCCCTTGATTGCAAGCAAGGGGGTTAATATTTGTTCCTATCCTTCCGTGTGTCTGTCTGCTCATCCGTCCATGCGTCACACACATCTTTAATGTATGCTTTTCAAACTTTGTACATTTGTTGCAGACATAATGAGAATGTGCATGTGTATTTTTAAAGGAAGTAAAATTAGTTTTTGACAGAATTAAAGCCTTTTGAGCTTGTCATTTTGGACAGCTTATTGTACTACAGGGTATGAAAGTGAAATCAACTCCTCCTACAGCTTTCCATGGATTTTTTTCAAACTTTGTACAGATGATCAATGTATAATGAAAATGTGTATGTTATATTTTGACGAAGATAAATTAAATTCTGACAGAATAAAGCCTTTTGAACGTCGTTATTTCTGGCAGGTATTCTGCACAACATGATACTGACTTTGTGTGTTAAACTCCTCTCACACTTTTCCACGGATTTTTATTTTCAAACTTTGTGCACATGTTTTGGGCATAATTTGTTTTATCAGAATTACGGCCTCTTGAACTTAGTGAATATGGGTAGCTTTTTACATTATTTGGTTTTAGGTTTGTGTTGTCAACTCCTTTCACAGATTTCAATATAATCCAGTGCATGGTGGTCTGGATCCGGGCCTGCGTATGATGTGGCTGTAGTCAACATTTCGAATATCCATACTGAATGTACAAATGCATATAACATGCGCAGGTTTTAATATAAAAGTTGTTCACCGCATCCTAATGCAGACATAGATCAGCTTGTGCGCTGGCACAGTCTCATCATAGACATTCTGTTTGCATGAACGAACCATGAGAACTGTGGAATAAATACAGTGAAATGCCAAACTTCTAATCAGTCTGCACAGAGACTGATTTTTGTATTTGCTGCATGCACAACTCTCAGTTGTGAAGGAACCTGAGGTCATATACGCACAGCAGATATTAGACCAGCGAAATATTCACTGCACCTCTAAGTCTCACGTGCTGACATTCATATAAAGGCACACGTTGCTCGTAGCCTGATGGTCGAAGGGGCAGTTGGGGCCACTATATCTTGGGAACAGCATATGAAAGGCGAGGCCCATCCCTCTACGTTTGCTGCATTTTCCTTCCCTGTTCAAAACGGGTATTCAACTGCTAGGTTGACAGGGAGAGTTTTCCAGTCGCCGGCTGATCTAACCCGGATTCGAACCCGCAATCTTTTGCACCATAACCAAGCGTCTCTAACCACTAGGCCACGGTGCCTTTCAAATACATGTATACTACTATTTGTCCACGCGAATGGAAACGGTTCTTTCCACTAAAAGTTATTAATCAATCCTATTCAAATCAGTCCACAGTTATTTTCCTTGATTGGTTGAATAACTACAGAATATACTTTCACGCAAATAGTTCCTGGGGCCGTATTCATAAAACGACTTAAGTCGTTGCTATGCTGTTGCTAAGGCTAAATTTCTTTGAAGGAGATTCCCTACAACTATGAAATTTGCTCTGGAGGAACAGTCTTACAAAGACTGTTCCTCCAGAGCAAATTTCATAGTTGTAGGGAATCTCCTTTATAGATATTTAGCCTTAGCAACCGCATAGCAACGACTTAAGTGGCTTTATTAATACGGCCCCTGGTTCAGTGACAGATATAATTTCAAGGGGAATGGGCACTGTCAGAGAGTAGTTTTCCCCTTTCCCCCCGAAAATGGCTATAGGAAGGACGACTATATAGTGGATTGTCCGGACCTCATAGAGCCACTTTTCCCCCCATAGTCCTTTTGTCCCCCACTGGGAAATTGGCAATAAGTGAATTTTGTATGGCTATCGGTATTTTGCGGAACGGAACGAAACTGAACGGAATGGAATAGGGACAGTTCACGGAATTAATTGCATAAAAAATGTATCAGTTTTTCAACGGAGGTAATAAACGTGATTAATTAAAAAAAATCAATATGCAAATTTAGCAACCATATCTATTTTAATAATCAATAATTACTAATTTAAGAAACGAGGAATGTGTGATTTCTATGGACGGACGCTCGGCGCCCCGTTACTGCGGCTATGGATTCGTTCCGCTGAGGTGCGGGGGCAACGTCGATATGAGAATTGAAATACTACTGTGTGTGATTTCTTCCCATCGCAGATATTTATACAGTCGCATGCAAGCTTACAGGAAGATGTATGAACGGGTGCTTTGTCCAGTCATGTTTGATTTAGCAGGAAGTTTCTTACGCTGAAAATAATAACCGGACATGTGTCCCGATGGGAGTCGAGCCCGCGACTCCTGCATTAAAGGCGAACACTTGTTCAGGCACTCCTCTGCGCGCACGCGCAGATGAACGCTTGTACAAACACAAGCTTATACAAATTTATGCACACAACCATGTGCACTCATAGCTGTTTTTGGCTAACAGGGAAAAGCAAAATGCTTGCCTGTTCTCCCCGAAACAAAAATAAGACAGACAGATGGACACATGCATGCGGTTCTAGCACTTGTTATCCATCGATATTTTACGGACAGATACTCGTATTTCTGTTTCAGTTATGAACCTCACTATGATGATTGAAGCAGGAGTAAATTCCACTTTGTAGCGTGTTTCCTGAAATCATATAACCAGGGGGATAATCCCTATACAGGGGGAAAACGGCTATGCAGAAACACCTATAGTAGGTTTTCCCCGGAGAAAATTGGCTATATAGTCATATTTCCTGGGGGAAAGTCAACAATATAGCCATTTATCCGGTGGGAAATTCTACTATGGAAAAATTATAGTCATTTTTCCCGGGGTGGGGGGGGGGGCTACTAGGGGGGAAAACTACTCTCTGACAGGCACACCTCCAGGGGAAGCAACTCCGCCACCGCGGAACCAACTCTTAAAGCAGATAATTTGCAGATAATTTAGTTTTTCTAGGAGCAAACTCCCTCCCTTAAGAGCAGAGGGACAGTATTTTATGACACTCAGATTTTATGATATTATGACATAAAATATCATAATATCATAAAATCTGAATGTCATAATAAAACTATACTCAGAGGCAAAAGAAAGTATACATGTAAAATAGTCTTGATTTTTCAACAGATGCGCAAAGCAAGTTTTGATTGGGACTACTGAATTTGAATTGAGGACCGTAACTGCATTATCAATGACTGCAAAACAATTTGTTTATATATTGAGTATATATTAACACACATGATCGGAATCACATGAAAAGAACCTTATATATATCATCCTTGCAGTCTTATCACGAATAAAGTCTTTGGACCCAGAACTCATATACTGAAAAGCGTTAAGACACCATCTGATCTGAGTCTTGACTGGTCGTATATACACTGTGAGGTATCTTTTATCGTGGCACAAGTCATATATCTTACTACAAAGCGAGAAACAAGACTAAAGCGGACCGAGAGAACCCTCAGTATGGGTACAAGTCTTTTCAAACTGCTCTCAATTTTCTTTAAAGGCCGTAACAAAAAAAATCCGACTCGGACAAATTTTAGAAGAAATAAGGTAGTTTGCAAAGGTTTGAATTTTAAAGATATTGGTTCAAAACTGAGATGCACAAGCCAGGTCCAAGATAGATACCCTAAAGACATAAAAATGCTTAAAATGTTTCCCGTTCGGGAAACGAACTAGACCGGCATGCAGTTCAAAATATACCGGCATGCATCTCCAAAGCACTTCCTTCCTGTTTCCCGATCGGGAAATCGACCTTACTGGTAATGAATTATTGGAAAGTGTGGTATTATTCACAAAAGTTTTGGATATTAAGAGTTGATCTAATTATTGCTCGTGTTATAGAATCGAGTACATAAGAACTGACAATATCATCTGTGTACAGGTAAGATTTATGTTTTGGTTTATACAATTTTTTATTTAATACAAACTACATGGTTACAAAACAGTACAATATATCAGTATGGTACAGGATCTGACGGTAAGCGTTTATTATGTTTTTATACAATACCGTGTTTATTTCGAATATTGGTACACTCATACATTTCTTGATAGACTACCAGCACAACAATTATTATAACTACAAATATTTACATTATCCGTGCATTTATTGAAAAAGCCCTATGGAAAACCATTAGAACGTAATGTAGTTTATACTTCAATAACTACAACGGTTCACTTGACGTTACATGGCGTTTAGTGACGTCAAAATAAGCCATGGTTCTCCAATCTGATCGGACGTAGGCGACGTTATGACGTCGTTGACGCTGTTCCGCTTACAGTAGAAAAACTGCGTATAAATGTTTTTCTGCTTCAACTGTATTCCCGAACGCAATCTTATGGTCATATAATAGATAGAAATAATGTAAATATAAGCAATGAACTTAATTTTTCTGGTGTTCATCGAAGCATAAACTACATTGGGTCGCTAGCAAAGTTTACATGAACCCCTTCGGGGTCACCTTACTTAGCACGCGACCCAATGTAGTTTATACTTCGATAAACATCAGAAAAATGAAATTCATTCCTTAAATACAAACTTTTATATGAAATGAATCCAGAGTGCAAACAGTTTTATCATTGATAATATATTTTAAATGTTAATTTAAGCACATTTTCCGAAAATTTCTTATTGCTCCTCTTATTGAAGAGCAATAAACCAGTATGGTCAGTATTTCGGTGTATGTTTTACACCTAAGATCAGTCACAGCTTAATAAAAAATCATTTGTAGGCGGTGGCGTGGCAGTATAGTGTGGAGTATTATACCTAGATATGCTAATGGGGCTTAAACTTATGGCCTGTTGTACGAGAGTTACTAAGCTTGAGAACTGAAACACAAACGGGCGTCAAAAGGGATTGTTAGTCGAAGCCTTATTTATTTTCTTGGTTGATTAAAAAAGTAGAGAGTTTTCCTAAAATATCTCTAAATTGTACTAATATTACCTTCAACAATGAGTACATCTGTATTTTATGTTCTGTTGAGCAGGTGTTCGTAATAAGTCAAGGCTCTGTACTTACAGCCAACTACCGTAAAAATCTTATTATCGGGACAGTTAGGGCTGAGCAAACAGTGCAGACTCAGATAAGACTGCTCCTGATCAGGGTCTACACTGCTTGCCAGTCCATCTGTATCTTACAGACGCATTGTTGTTTCGAAAAACCAAGTGAGCCGCGACGTGAGAAAACCAACAATGTGGTTGTGCGCCCAGCGCAGACTCAGATCAGCCTGGGCATCCACCCAGTCCAATCAGACTCTTCGCTAAGCGCTTAAAGGGTAGCTAAGGGTCCAAGCTACCTTCATGCGGACAGCGAAGACTCTGATCAGACTGGGCGGATGCCCAGGCTGATCTGAGTCTGCGCTGGGCGCACAACCACATTGTTGGTTTTCTCACGTCACGGCTCAAGTTATTCAATTTTTTAGGTCAATAAATGTAATTACTTAAGGCGTCCCATTTTTTTTAATTTTACGGTGATATATCTGTTTGATTAGTGAAGAGAGAAACGACATGATGTTCATAATAATCTATACTGAAGGGATTTAAAACTTTCACTTTTTATTGCTGGCTACTGATCCTTTCACCCATGACAGTGTTTAATCTTTAACGATAAAATGCTTGAAACACCAAATTTAAATATTACGCAGTTTATTCGTACCATTTACATAAATGACGTCTGTAAAAGAGCGTTACGTCTCTGAAGTACATAGGGCTATGGCGGCGTTATCTTGTGCATCACCCTTTTAGACCATTTCTTACTGTTTTAATATCGTTACGTCATTCACGCTGGTTTGCAATTATCATTACGGTTGATGCTGTCGCGCAAAACCTGCGGCGTCGACGTACAGTAGGTGGACAGAAGTATTCGTCACAAAGTGACGTTGCCGTTTAAATCAATGTATTTACACAAATTTGTAAAAAATATTATCGCAAAACTACGACAGCAATCACCACACTCTTTTTCACCATGTATCTGCAAAATGATTTACGCAATAAACAAGCATAACAAGAAATTCATTTCTTTTGCTATTTTCTTGTACCAACCGTTTTAAATGAATAGAAGACAAAAACTTCCATTTTTCGATGACGTTAACATTAACGTCAATGGGAATCAAAATTTTAAAACTTTTACATTCATTTCAATCACGTGAAACTCCTACACTAAACAAAGAATTATTTTAATATTTTATTTTATATTGTTATTTTCAATTTGCTTTTTATCCCTGTAAGTTTCATTATATTGTCTTTAAAAACTTTGCGACAGTATTCTTTTTAAAAATTATGGAAATGCATTGATTTAGACGACGACGTCACTTTGTGACGAATACTTTTGTCCACCTACTGTAAGTTAACGTCATGGGATGCTTTTATGTCGGTCTGTTTAGCTTCCTGTTAACTGTGCACGTCGTCTGAGATTGTAAATTGCCATAATTAACACATAATATTGCCTCACGACGTCACTTTTTAAAATTACAGTATTTAACTGGCCTCAAACCTTGCGCCTGTTCGCGATCTTTAGGCGCGTTATGCAAAATAAAGCCACAGACCGAGTTTAAACTTTTAAAATTCAATTTGGTATTGCAAGAGAAATGTTTCCTCAGAAAACTGTATACATAAAATGATTCAAGTGTATGTACAAACTGTACCAAGAACATGAGGACGCGTGTTTATTCCTGACCGATTCGATTGAATGATTTCAAAGTCAGGATATGAAAATGATCAGATATAAGTAAATATTAACATTGTAAACTTTTGAACTTTTGGTGGAGGTTGCTGCATTTATTTTTGAGATATTCAAAGTTTTTAAATCCCTTCAGTATATATACGTGCACACTAGCATACTTGAAACTTGAAAAATTCGCAAATGTTTGTGTTGAGGTACAGAATATATTTGGCAAGACGCACCGAATTCAAGATACCTTAGTTTATAATAAAATATCAGGCTTTTGCCGATGGTACTAGTCTATATATTATAGTAGATGATCCATCAGATACATCTCTTTTCTTTCAAACTTTTGGGGTTTAGCGACACTGAAAAAGTTAAATACAGAAACGCGCGTCTGTCGCACTAAAATTGGTATGTATACGTTTGTATTCTAAGTCAGAGTCACTTATTTTTTCTAGAAAAGTTAATGTCTTCTCATACACACCTAGGTATATACCTTTCTAACAACGGTTCCTGGCATGAACATATTGACTACATTAAAATTAAAGCGTGGCAATGTATCAACACCATGAGGCGGCTAAAATTTGTACTGGATCGTAAATCTTTGGAAATGATATACTTTTCTTTTATAAGGCCATTGTTGGAGTATGCTGATATTGTGTGGAACAACTGCACATAGTATGAATATGAACTTGAACCAATCCAATTTGAAGCTGCACGCATTGTTACGGGTGCGACAAGACTTGCTTCTATTAATTCTCTACTAACTGAAACAAGCTGGGAAACCCTGTCTTCTAGAAGGAAAAATCATAAGCTTGTAATGTTTTACAAAATGCAAAATAACTTATGTCAGGTGTTTACTTGTCTTCACTCGTACCTAGAACCGTTGGATCTGTTAGCTATAACTTACGCAATGCTAGTGATATTCAAACTGTCAATACTAATACTCAGCTCTATTACTCTTCTTTTTTACCTTCAGTTATTAGGGATTGGAACGACCTTTCTGGAGAAATTCAAAATGTAACTAGTATAGCTGCCATCAAATACAACCTTAAACTTATGTCTAACATTATTTCACCCCCCCCCCACCCCCCTCGTATTATTCATCTGGATATCGTGCTTGCCAGATTTATCACACATGGATAAGAACAAATTGTAGTTCCCTCAACCAGCATTTATTCTCTAAGCATATCGTTCTAGATCCACTTTGTGCATGTGGTGAAGTAGAAGACTCCCGTCATTTTTTTGCTTGAGTGTAACTTATACCAAAATATTCGTAATGACATGCTGGCTGCTGTTTCAGGAATTTGTTTACCTACACTGAACTCATTGTTGAATGGAAGTACGGTCGTTTCTGTAAATGACAACATTATGATTTTTAAAGCTGTTCAAACCTTTATACACAAATCTAAGCGATTTCATCAGTAAATATTTTTGACTTCTAAACTAAGCATTCGTCTTTACGTATTGTTTTCATTGCCTCTTACTTAATAAATGTATTTGTTGTTGCTTCCGAAAGCATAGATATACCTCGTGTTTTTATATGAATATCAAAAGATAATAAGGGAATTTACCTCCTTTCCCCGTGGAGGCTGCTATAGATATCTACATTGCTTCTCTTTACGCTTTAGGTTTTTGTTCTTAGCTTCTTTCTTTCTGTTCATACTAAATTTGTTATATATGTTTTTTTCTTTTTTTCTACATTTTTCTAATGTATTCCTAGGCAATTATCCGACCAATGGTAGATGTAATCTCTGTTAATCTGGGTCTGAAATTTGCAGTGTAAATATTCTGAGAGACAGATTAAAAAAGTCAATATGACATTCTTCTGAATCCCTTTTGTATGAATAGTTTATTTTCATGAACTGTATTTATATGTATCTATGTTATTTGTACAAATAAATAAAGTTTGAACTAATAAAATACATTTTAATACGGTACATCCAATGGCGTAAATACGCAGGTGCGTATAATTGACCAAAAATTTAAAAAAGCGACCCTGCATTTTTGCATGCTGGAATTTTATAAATTTGATAAGACTTCAATGCCAACTGGCAAATGACATGAAATTCTGAAATATTTTAGGGGCTGATTTACTACACATAAATTTGACAAGATTTCAATACCAACTGCCAAATGACATGAAATTCTGAATTATTTTAGGGGCTGATTTACTACACATAAATTTGACAAGATTTCAATACCAACTGTCAAATGACACGAAATTCTGAAATATTTTAGGGGCTGAATTACTACACATAAACTTGACAAGATTTCAATACCAAGTGCCAAATGACATGAAATTCTGAAATATTTTAGGGACTGAATATCTACATATAAATTTGACAAGAATTCAATACCAACTACCAAATGACATGAAATTCTGAAATATTTTAGGGGCTGAATTACTACACATAAACTTGAAATTCTGAAATATTTTAGGGGTTGAATTACTACACATAAACTTGACGAGATTTCAATACCAACTGCCACATGACATGAAATTCTGAAATATTTTAGCAGCTGAATTACTACATATAAATTTGACAAGATTTCAATACCAACTGCCAAATGACATGAAATTCTGAAATATTTTTGGGGCTGAATAACTACACATAAACTTGACAAGATTTCAATACCAACTGCCAAATTCTTTGAAATTCTGAAATATTTTTGCGGCCGAATAACCAATCATAAACTTGACAAGATTTCAAACCAACTGCCAAATTCTTTGAAATTCTGAAATATTTTAGGGGCTGAATTACTACACATAAATTTGACAAGATTTCAATACCAAGTGCCAAATTGCATGAAATTCTGAAATATTTTAGGGGCTGAATTACTACACATAAATTTGACAAGATTTCAATACCAACTGCCAGATGACATGAAATTCTGAAATATTTTAGGGGCTGAATTACTACACCCCCTGAAGGAGTATGAAAGTTGATTGTGTGGATCATGTATTTAACAGAATTAAATTATTGTATAAGTCCTAATAAACGCCCCTGCTCTAATAAAAGCCCCTGTCTCTTTTCCGAAAATAATGTCATATTAACTTGCATGAATTCATGTTTGCTTTCTCTGGATTAGGTAACTCTTTAACATGGGATCCACTCTTAAAGGAAACCATTTGCTCCTAGAGGAGCAAATTCTTTCCTTTAAGAGTTGATCCTACGGAAAACGGAAGCAAAATAATACGGTAGCTCCCTCTGAAAGTATACCCATTGGCCTTGATTCTTGAGCCGCGACACGAGGAAACCAATAAAGTGGTTATGCTCCCAGCGCAGACTCAGATCAGCCCGGGCATCTGCCCAGTTTGACCAGACTCTTCATTAAGCGCTTTAAGGGTAGCTAAGGACCTAAGCTACCTCCATCCGGACAGCGAAGACTCTGATCAGACTGGGCGGATGCCCAGGCTGATCTGAGTCTGCACTGGGCGCACAACCACATTGTTGGTTTTCTCGTATCGCGGCTCACTTATTTATATATTTTATAATTGGAGTTATTTGGAAGTGGATGATCTTCTATTATACTTAATGCTCTGAAACGCCCTTTTCGTGGAATGCAAAGCCCCGGGGCGTTTAATACGATAAATACGGTATATGAGAATGAATTATAGGTTTGAGAAAATCTTACTGAATTATATGAATTTCAGGTAGCATTTCACGAATAATTCGAGAGGAGCATGGCATGCAACGTATGCCATGCTCCTTTCGAATTTTAAGTGAGATGACGTCAAAGATCTGTTGCTATAGCAACTATGGAATTAGCAACTGTTGTGCTTAGTATCTTGAAAGAATTACGTCTCGATGACGTCACTTTTACATCAGTATGACCTCTTAGTTGCTGTGGTAACAAATCAATAACGTCATTGGTATCAGAGCATGGCATGCTATGTTTGCCATGCTATATGCCATGCTCCGCCAATTTTTCAATGACATCACTAACTGAAATCCTTTCAAAAGAAACTTCAGACTTTCTCAAACAAATAATTATTCTCAAGTTATTTACTATAAATCAGTGTTGAAATTGCTCCTGGCTTCACCCCTGATTTAATTTATTCGTCTTATTTTTTGCATGCTTGATTAAAACTGTTCTTAATAGGATTGTATTTTAAGGTGCAGTTACTGTAAGTTGCGTAGTCATATAAAGTAAATGATTAACACATTAATGTAAAACGTCCTATAAAATGTAACCTTTGCAAACACTGTCGCCACCGCAACATACGGAGTCTGGTCAGAGTCAACTATGTTTTGCATTTAATACAGGAATTTCTGAGAATGCGTATTATTCAAATCTAATGAAACTCCTTGAATTCAAAATGTACAGGTGGAAGAGTCCATTAGGCTTTAATGGGTTAAGTTACTATTTGCTGACATGCAGAAGTGTTATAATTTGCACGATTTAGTCACAGTAAATCGCACAAATTGCAGAAGGGTGATGTTTTAGTGCATGTGCACCATTTTAAGCCACAATTCATGCAATTACGCTAGTACGTTACATGTGGTATGGCAAGCAAGGTAAGAACAATAATACTTTAAGATTTTGTTTAATACAATTGTAACAGATATTTAGATTGTAATCACGGGGGTTATAACAATTTTCTTTCCCTAGCTGTCGACCAAGCCAGTCAGTCACCATATATGCAAAAGTGGCTGCCTATCGAAAGCAGTATCGGCTCGGTCGTCAGCCATTAAATATAGTACCAATTACCGTCATTGACATTGCCTACGACCGAATTCTCGGTCAACATCTACTTTTCACACTACCAAATCGGTCGACAGCACATGTTAACAAATTCAATTTTGCATTAACCCCATAATAATGGAACGTTTTGTGAAGTAAACAATAAGATACAACATATTTTCAAGTACCCTTCAGAAATTTATTTACATTTTGCAGTCTCTTCTTCTCACTGAACTGAAAGCACTTTGTTTCATGTATCCTTAATATTAATGTACAAGATAATTTAATATCCCAAAATATTTAATTTATTATTCCTAATATCCCTAGGAGCCTCAAGACGGGGGTGGGGGGTCCATAACATGCACCCTGTCCATGTCCTCTCCAGTTTGGAGAAAAGAGTCTTATTATAATATGTATAATTTATAAGTGTTTAAATGTTAAATTGATGTTTCCACATTCAAAAATAGTTTGAACATATATTGGCACCCAAGGAACGAAATAACAGACTCCGTATTACTGAGTATGCATTTCCCCCAAACAGCTTATGATTTTTCAACATCATTTGTTTTATAAATATTAAAACATGCTAGAGGCCTGTGCTGCATGTTTTACAAGTATAAATAAATGAAGATAAAGACTATAAAAGAATCTAAATTCATATACTGAGCGCAATAAGATGTTTGTCGTCCTATTATTATTATTATTATCTTTTTTTTATCACAAATGGAAGTTTTTAAGTATTGATTTTGAAAGAAAGCCTAATTTTTGCGCGACGTTACCGTATCTTAAATTCTTCTGAAACAGAGGGATACATTCACCACGAGATAACTTAAAAATTATTAGTCGATTCCCTTACAAAGGTAATGTAGAATTAAATATAAAATCATTATTCGCTTTACCAGACGACTCCATTCCTTTTAGACCGAATGAGACAGCCGGATCAACTACAGCTCAGCTCAGTGTATCTAGCATTAAATTTTCTTTGGCTATAACTTTTACATTATGACGTTAAGTTGTAACGTCAAATATTTGTCTCTGAATAAAAGCTGGAATAAGCGGCAAGTGAAGGCACGCATTTAGTTTCCACTGGAATGCCAGCAATCTGAATCCATTCCTTTAACAACTACAGATACAAAGCCCCTATTAGACGTCAAAACGGCGTTAAAGTTAGACAATCACACTGCAAACAATGCATAAAATTCTGCAAACTTTTATGAGAGTGACGATTTCACAACGGCATGATGCTGTCAGTTTTTACTAGCATTACATCTGCGAAATGCGAACTGTTTGTTCGCATCGCTTCATTATACTATTGCATTGTCTCGATGACGTTTTTTTCCTGCAATACGAGGCTACCTAGTTGGGCTGATAACGTCTTGATTGCCAAAAATATTGACGAGTCAGCAGCCAAAGGACCTCTGACAGTATCAATGCATATTTGCCTATTTTTCGACAAACTATTTCACCTTCCTCAGGCAGCAAAAGTTGAAATATTTGGAATTAATATGTAGACTTGTGTACTATGAAGACATTTTAAGTGATTTTAAAAAAATATCATGCCTCTAGACTAACTTAAACCGATTTTATGAAGAGGGGTTCGTGATTTTTTCAGTCTCTGAAAATAAGTCCATTTTTGTGTTTTCTAATATATCGAAATTGTGATTGGTAACTACGCTAAAACTGACGTACACACTACTGTTACTGATATTAAGCAATATTTTTTCAGTAATAAGGACTTTAGCCTATTTTTAGATATAAAGGTTGTAAGTACCCCACCCACTTTGTCAGTGTTTCAGCTGTAGACTATCTTTCCCCCACGTGCCTCAGCAAGCCACTCACATATAATATGTATTATGAGAGTACACACATACATGCAAAGTGGCTAGCTTAGGCACGGGGGGGGGGGGGTGGGGGTATCTTTAAAACTGTTCCTGTTTCCATTACGTTTAGTCATAATCCACCAAAAATTGAAGTCTTTGTGCTAAAAAATCAGAAGTTAAATTCATAGCTAGTTGGGGGAAGGTGAGAGCAACAAATTTCAAGAGAAATTCTTGGGTATATCAAAAATTTAATTTTGACTAATCTTATAGGCAAATTAACACTACAACTGTCAGAGGTCCTTTAATGAATGAAGATTGACATCGACGCAGAATCCAATTTTGTTCGATACCATTTTGCAAACCTTGTTTTACGATGCAGCGTATTTGTTTTGGAAAAAAAATTGCATTTTCAATTGGTGTTGGCTTGTTTGCGTGGAAACTAAGGAAAATTTTATTGTTGACTTCCGCTGATCTGGTTTCCAGCATTAATTATGAAAAAGTAAGCAGTCTATATGGTTGACTATGCATTTACGTTGAAAACGACGTTCTTCACACTCTTGAAGTTATTTTCGTACGACAAAAAATTTAAAATGACGTTTTTATATAGAAATAAAAATCTTAAAGAGTTCCTTCAAGAACTGAGAATGCATTCAGAAGAAGGAAAGCATTTTTAATTACATGGTAAGTCAGTTGATGCCAAAAAAGTGTTGAAAACGTAATTGTTTCTGTGAAAACTGGTAGTCTGAAAATGTTTCTTGATCGTTTCAGTATATTATGGCTCATGAGCTATATACTTTATATACTTTCTTGTTTTTCCATAGCAATTGATTTGAACTGCGTTGTAAAAAGCGCAAGTACTCGTAGATCATTTAAAACACTTGTATTTGTATATATAACGAGGCTATCTTGTTTTTTTCCGATGTGAAAATCTTGGTAATTTGCGCATGTGGGCACCTGTGTTTGGACGATGGTAGCATAAATTTTGCTCGGCGACTCATACTGGAAGTGGAAAAAGAAAGTAAAATATGAAAACAATGCATTAAAATGTATAAATAAAATAAAAAAATAAATAAAAAATACACTTCTGACCAGAGTACATAATTATCTTAACCCTTTTTTGACCAGTGGATTTGTCCATTCTTATCATTTGGATGAGCCAATTTCTAGTTTAAGGGGTCTCTGGTGAACATTTTCTTTTTTTTATTTTATTGCATTTAGTATAGAAAATACCGCAAGCAAACAGACTTAATCCTGTTCAGATGGTGCATTTTGCGGCGTCTGAACTGGCTCGTCACTGTTTGAACATGACTTCAAAATAGATTTCCAGTCTAAAAAGGGTTAATATTTCAACAATATCTAAATGTTTTCACTGCTGTTTCTGTTTTTCGAAACGTTGGAAAATCAAAGCGATATTCAATATATTGAAAAAAGTCAATCTCTTGACGAGGGGAGATCGTTGGTAGCTCGTGCATAAAATCACTTTAATATAAGTGAATAGCTTTAACAGCCCTAACTATACAACACTCTTATGATGGAACTGAATCAATAATTGTAGAGGATATAGCCCT
The DNA here is from genome assembly GCA_963989385.1 of Ctena decussata. NCBI lineage: Eukaryota > Metazoa > Mollusca > Bivalvia > Lucinida > Lucinidae > Ctena > Ctena decussata. Next base: position 50,563,651 of record OZ022498.1, on the reverse strand, counting down.
TTTCCAGAGAACTTCTCTTTTTGGCACAGTGTTATTTTCGCCGGTGGATGTGTTACGGATTTTCAAAATTTAAACAATACTTTACTGTTCTATACGAATATGCATACAAAACAGTCTGCTTTCCAAAAGCATCAAACATGTAAGCTACGTATGTTTGTCTTGTGTTGTACGTTTGTAAAATTTCACATATATTTGCTTAAGCCACAGTCTCACTGTCAAGTTTTGAGGGCTAGGTTTTACTACGTTTTAAAACGTGGCAAAGCGGCAGTATACGTTGTAAAACGTAGTGAATACGTATATAAATGTAGCTAAATACGTGGCCTAGTTACGTTTTATTTAGTATGTTTAACTCAAAAATGACATTTTGATATACGTAGCGCATACCTAGTGAAACGTAGCAACACGTAGTTAAACGTGGTCAAAACGTACTAAAACGTAGTCGAAACGCATTAAATACGTACAAAAACGTAACAAGAATAACCTAGGGGTCCTCTAAGCCTCAGTCTCACAGTCACGTATTGAGGACTAGGTTTTGCTACGTATTAAAAATGTACCAAAACGGGAATAAGCGTATAAAAACGTAGTTAATACGTATTATATACGGATATATACAGCTTCATACGTGGCATAGCTACGTTTGAATTGAAAATTCAACTTAAACGTAGCATTTCGAAATACTTACTGTACACTGTAAAAATTGCGCTTAGCTATAAAACACAAGTGGTTACATGTTTAGGTGTAAACGTGTTTAGGAATATGTCATATAGCTAAACATGTACGCCTTTTCTCTTATTTTCCCAGATAAAGTCTGCTAAACATGTTTTATTCTGTTACGCGTTTCGGATGAATCCATTCTCTCTTTTTCCCGTTGAAGAACGAAAAAAAAAAGAGACGAAACTGTTGACAGAGGAAATTTTCAAAATAAAAGGTAAATATAACCAGTTTTGTACATGTTTAATTTCTAAACATAAACCTAAACATGTTGCAAATTGAACATGCTACGATTTAAACACAATAAAAAATCGGACTGCATTTTTTGTTAAGATTCTAAACATATTTTCTACAGCGTATGCGTAGTAAAAACGTATTGAAACGTAGTCTAAACGTACAAGAACGTAGTTGAAATGTTACAAATACGTGCAAATACGTAGCAAATACGTCCTTTTACGCATTATATACGCTTTTCCCACATCTTAGTGCGTTTGGTAACGTTTATTCTGCGTTTTATTACGATTTGGTATGTTTTCCGATACCTACTCAAACCTCACTTTGACTAGGCAGTTATACCGGACACTACCTAATAGTCCCTAGTAAAACGTACGGACTCGTAGTAGGTAAGTAAACTTTTCCCATTCCATCTGAAAGCGTGACACAAAGCCGTTTGATAACCGGATAATAGACAAATCCGCGATAAGAGGTTTTCCAATTCGTTATCGAAAACGTTATATGATATAGCTACCGTAACAACCCTAAGTATTGGAACATTGTAACCAATGATGCATGCTAACTTAAAGTTTGTATAACGATGACAATGCGGACGGGATGGCAAACACTGCTGACCCCGATCGTAGCAGTTTAATCTGGGTCTTCATGGTTTTCCATTTAGATATTGTCCGATGTTAAGAGTCATTACGGTAAAGATTTCGACTGTAGTACATAATGCACGACGCAAAAAAGTGATTTCACAGCCAAAAAAGAAATATCGGTTGAGGTAACCTAATCCCTTGATTCTTTGTCACATTCTGAATGGTGCTGAACTATGCTGTCACTCCAGCTTCCAGCCTTTAATTCATTAAAGATAGTGAAGGGGGAAGGGATGGGGACTTGAGTTATTTCTTGGAAAACAGCTTAATTCTGCTGCGCTTTAACATTTTGGATATAACGCCATAAATCGTAGCAGAAACTGCAGCAGCGCATTAAAAAGTCCTAGGTCATAGTGAAAGCGTATCTAAAACGGCATGATCGCCAAGTCACGGCGTTTGTTTTGACCTTGCTCAAAATTACGTAGCGGAATCGCCGTGGACACAAAGCGCAACGAAAGGGTAGTAACAGCGCAGCCTGAAATTCATGAACGCAGCAATATCGAGGCAGCAGCGCGAGCAACGTTGTACCAGCGCAATGGAATCTCGCTGACAGCGCCGTGGAAATTCGTTCGAGACCTAGCTAAGTTTCTGCTACGCTCTTTGCGCCCCCCCCCCCACCCCCACCTTGCGCTCTATAACTCTCTCATGGCGCTCTTGGCGCTTCCGCTGCGATAATACAATTTATGACTAGTGCAACCACCACGCTTCCGCTGCGCTCTTGGCGCTTAAACTGCTTTCCTCTGCTCTTATACAGCTGGCGCTCAAAACTTTTCACAACTCGATTCTTACGTTTCATTCAAGATGCCACCCCGTCAAAGCAGATGACAAAATCGACCCAGGCCTGGTCAGGAGACTACTTTCATCCAGCCTGGATCGCAGGAGAGGGATCCCAACTCCTCCTCCCAGGCTCTTGCTCTCTTAATGAGCAAAACCCGCGCCCTCATGACAAGAAGAACAAACCAAGCTGTATAAAGTCACTGGTTCGTGAATGTCAGCTGGATTATAGCCACTGCAAATAATAAAGTATCCATCTTGTTCGAATTCTGGAGGTCAACTGCTCCTTAACCCCGATTTGCCGCCAATTTACATAAAAGCGGTTTCAAAGCGCCACACAAGCGCAGCATCCGCGCAGCTCCGGCACTTAGGTCGAAGCACAATCGCAAATGCATCGTCTTAAACGTAGATGAAGCGTAGCTTGATCTCCTTTGCCGTAGTGGCATCGTAGCAGAAGCGCCTTTAAGGCCGTCGAGTCGGGCCCCAAGCGTGGCAGAAGCCCTACTACATCGCAGCAGCATCATGATTAGCGTTGCAAGATCGTATTATAAGTGTATTGGCAGCGTACTGGAAGCGCACAAGTCTCAAGTTTTGGCAATGCCGACTTCGAATATTTTGAAGAAGCGCCATGATCGCCATGAGCGCAGTCACAGCGTCATCCAGTGGAATAGGGGTATAAGACATGATATCATTTCAAACGACATCGTCTACTTTATTCTTTCCCCGATCGTATTCCAAAGTAGGGAGAGGCACCGGTGTAAAGTGGTAAGAGGCGCTTGGATATGCCTCACAAGATCGCATGATCGAATCCCCACCGCCTTTCTCCCTCACTCTCTTCCTTCTCTTCCTCCTTCCCTCCCTTGATGCTTACTTCCTTCTTCTCTTCCTTCCTCACATACCAACTCGCTCGCTTACTTGCTTCCTCCCTCTTTCAATCACGCGCTTCCTCCCTCCCTCCCTCCCTCCCTCCCTCCCTCCCTCCCTCCCTCACCCTTCTGTTTGCTTCTTTAAGCCCTCACTCATTCGCTCGCTTTTTCCTGCCGTCCCCACTCACAACTGGCTAGCTTGATTCCTTTCTCCCTCAATCTCTCAGTCGTTTGCTGCCTTCCTCTCTCACTTGCTTTCTCATTCACTCACTCACTTGCTTTCTTATTCACTCACTAGCTCATTCGCTTGCTTTTTTCCATTTTACTCCCTCTCCTTGTTGCTTGCCTTCTCCCTCACCCATTCAATTGCTAGCTTGCTTGCTTTTGCCTTCACTTCCTCACTCGTTTTCTTCCCTTCACTCACACACTCAGTCACTCGCTTGTTTCTTCCATCATCCGCACTCTCTCACACTATTGCTTCCTCCCTAACGCACTTACACAGTCGCTCGCTCGCATTCTCCCTCAGTCACTCGCTCCCATGCATGCTCGCTTGCTCCCTCCTTCACTCATTTGTTCACGTTCTTTCTCACTTCTCGACTCACCAGCTCGTTCACTTGCTTCCTTCTTCCGTCCCTCCCTCCTTGAATCGCTTGCGTTTACCTCCCTCTCTAACTCGCTCGATCACTTGCTTTCCCCCTCGCTCACTCAATCACTCACTCTCTCACATGCTTGCTTTCTCCTTTTCCCTAAGCCACTCGCTTGCTACCATCCACCCTACCTCCCTCGTTGACTCACTCCCTCGTTTGCTTGCTTTCTCCCATTCTCTTTCTCGTAGTTTGCTTGCCTTCAACCTTCCTCTTTCCCTTTTTCACTCACTTACACGATCACGTTGGGTGTGTTACGGATGATATGGGGTTTTCTCCCTAGGGAGTGATATGGGTTTTGGCTATTTTTGGAGTGAAAAGGCCTTCGAGATATGCAGTCCTGAAATGAAAGTCTTGCCTATATCGCATATGTAAAAAGAACATATTTTCTAGTAAATATATGATAATATAAAATCAGCCTATTCATAATACTGTCTATGCGGTCTCATTTTTTGCATTAAAAATAATTAAAAGACTGTTACCATATGTGAAAAGAATGATTAATTTAACATGCCATGCCTAGCTTGTGCGCATAAACATCCATGGGAGTCGTTTACAAAATCCAAGTACACTTCGAGTACCATGACCAACCGGCATATATTTGTAGGCTAGTCTGCAAGGCGCATTTCGAATGTGCCCCAAGCCAAACTTGTAATGAACTTGTAAATCATTAAAAACATTCGAACCAGTGGAAACCAGCTTTTTCAATGACGTTATACCTACAATAGCTTTGTACTGATTTTACGAATCAAATCCCACACAATTACGCACATATTCTATAAAAATGTATTTCTGAGTAATATCTTAATCCTTCTTAGATCAGAATTTTATAAGTAATCAAATGTAAAGCTAGAATTTCGTTTACGGCAGAATCAGTGTTTAGTTGATTCAGAGTGTCAATAGTCGAACATACAACGCTCAAGCTTTTGAATGCTCTAAATTCTCTGTTTCTTTGTACGATCTGCACTACAGTGAAATATTGCCTTTGTCGATAACGAATTCTATAACGTATACCTCCTATCCCGGATTTGTCTGATACGAAGTAAATCGTAGTTAAACGTATTAGAAACGTACTAGCCACGTAGTAACACCTAAATACCTACAAAACGGGGTACAAACGTAGGGTGGAAAACGCAGAACAACCTAGCCATCAAAACGTGACAGTGAGACTGGGCCTTTACATTTTAGGCACTTCTTTTCCTGTGGACATACTTCATCATCTGTAAACTTGAATTTTATCATGCGGCTCAACAGGCAGGTGAGACAGATTTCATATCCCTTCTTTCATAATACTGTAACAAAAGATGGGGGTAGACCCGAACACCCCAGTAATGCACAAGCATCCCCCGGTTATTTATTATTGAGTAGTTATGTCCCCCCACCAAAGGTGAGGGGGGACATATTGTTTTCAGTGCGGATCCCGTCGGCGTCTGCGTCGGCGTCGGCGTCGGCGTGACAGATTCTTGTATGCGCGATATCTCTTGAAGCAATAGATGGAATTTCACCAAACTTGCATGGATATATTATTGGGACAAGTTTATGAGCTGATTAGATTTTGGTGACATTGACCTCATTTTCAAGGTCACAGGAGGACTTAGATGACACTTTCTTGTATGCGCGATATCTCTTGAACCAATGGATGGAATTTCACCAAACTTGCATGGATACATTATTGGGACAAGTGTAAGAGCTGATTAGATTTTGGTGACCTTGACCTTATTTTCAAGGTCACAGGATGACTTAGATGACAATTTCTTGTACCCAATTTCTTGTATGTGCGATATCTCTTGAACCAATAGATGGAATTTCACCAAACTGCCATGGATATATCATTGGGACAAATGTAAGAGCTAATCAGATTTTGGTGACCTTGACCTCATTTTCAAGGTCACAGGAGGACTTAGATGACAATTTTTTGTACCCACTACATCTCCTGAACCAATGGATGGAATTTCACAAAACTTGCATGGATACATTATTGGGGCAAGTTTTTGAGCTGATTAGATTTTGGTGACCTTGACCTCATTTTCAAGGTCACTGGAGGACTTGGATGACAATTTCTAGTACCCACTATATCTCCTGAACCGATGGATGGAATTTCACCAAACTTTTCTGGATACTTGATTGGGACAAGTTTATGAGCTGTTTAGATTTTGGTGACCTTGACCTTATTTTCAAGGTCACTGGGGGACTTACATAGCAATTTCTTGTACCCACAATATCTCCTGAATGGAATTTTGCCAAACTTTCGTGGATACATGATTTGGACAAGTTTAAGAGCTGAACAAAATTTTGGTGACCTTGACCTCATTTTCAAGGTCACAGGAGGATTTAGATACGTGAAAATTTCACTAAAATTGATGTATCTCTTTAAGCTTTGGCTTGATTTCCACTTTACTTTCATAGATATACCTATGGGACAGTCTCAAGAGTGTAGTGTGTTTTGATGACCTTGGCCCCATTTTTAAGGTCAAAAGCTATCTTACAAATGCGTATTTTTCCCTCTTTAAAATGAGATATCTTGAACCAGTGGATGGATATTCATCAGACTTGCATGAATGTATCATTGTGACAGGTTTAAGACATGTTTAGTAGTTGGTGACCTTGACCCATTTTTGAAGGACATAGTCATCTATGTAGGATATCTTTAGAACCAGCGGATAGATTTTGTCCAAACTTGCATAGATATTTTATTTGTACAGGCTTTTTATTCATTAGAGGGGGTGGGAAATGGGCTGGTGGGGGGACATCAGTTTTTCTCTGAAAAACATTTCTAGTTTTTCTTTACTTTTGTTTGTTAGGTCCTTTTATCTGTAGTTTTCGACAGAAAAATTCATTATAATGTCAGTTATACCTATAGTAAAAAAACAGAAAAAACGTATGATAAATAGAAACCATGTTAGTGTATTTTGATATCAAGCTTATCGGGCTCAACCAGAAACATGTATGAATGGCTCAGCAAGCCTCGCCCTTCCTCGGCTGTTTCTGGTTTTGCCTGATAAGTTTGATACCAAAAGACACTAATATGTTTTTTTCTGTATATTTAGGTCCCTTCATTTGCAAAATATCTATACCCTTAGTGAGACGATAAAAAATTCATCTGTTTTATCGTGACATTTTTTAACAGGAATCACATGTTTTAGAGAGGGAAACACGGTCGTAAAAGCAACTGTTCATATGCAGACAAATGGAGTTGACATAACAGATCTTACGGCTTTTAACCTGGCAGGGAATACGGCGACGTCATGTACCACGAGCGACGTTACCAATGGCGAAATGTTACTTCATATTTCGTTCGACGAAACTGATGCTACCCCAATAGACTGTGGAGTAGAAAGGGTAATTATTAAGAATAAGTATGAAAGCCGGTCTCACAGTACTATACTGATTAAATGTAACACCTGACCAGGGAAGGTGGGGAAATCTGCGTATTTTGACAGTAGATGGATAGATGGATGACTTGCGATTTACTTCCTTTTTAACAGTATTTCAGTCATATCAAGACGATGGGTCGGTGATAATGAAAAGCTGTGTGCCACGGAACGCCGTTTGTTGACAGTAGATGTTGGATGACTTGCGATTTACATCCTTTTTAACAGTATTTCAGTCATATCAGGACGATAGGTAGGTGATAATGGATGGATGTGCGCAATGGAACCCCGTCTACGATTCAAAAGTTTCCCGCCTCCAGCCGGTCTTGAACCCGCGACCGCTAGATCAGCAAGTCAGCGCTACTGAGATACCAGGCTCCTTTTGACAGTAGACGTATTATATCAAATACCTTCAAGCACAAATGGACAAAGACAATCGAAGCTCCTAGCGCTATTTAAGAATTGAAAGGGGAGGTGCCTTTAAGGCCCTTTTTCTGCCCAAGAGCAAAATGTTTTATTTTCAGCTGCTGATTAGACTATAGTGTCCGCTATACTGAATCAATAGTGGTTAAGCTCCGTAAGCCCTACTTTTGGAATAATGGGGTTATTAAAGTGGGTGGGGTAAATCAGCATGAACCAGGGGTGTCATGTTATAAGCTATATTTCTCCTTCAAATTTATTGGCTTTCATAAATACCTTCCTTTATAAGTTGAAGTAATGTCTTTGGTGACATCTTTTCTCAAATTCTATCTTTTAAAGTAAAATCTTATGTCTGCAGAATTTCTTTTAGAGACACTGTCAATTTTCATTAATTTTGGTACTTTGAATTCAATATATTCTACTATATCTCTAGAACCAATGGATGACTTCTTACCAAACTAATATGGGTTCACCCTTGGGAAAGTACAAACTGTTGATTAAATTTTGGTGACCTTGACCTTTGTTTCAAGGTCACAGTAAGACTCATAATGTCAATTTTAAGTCACGGTTTGGCCATTGTCTACACAGTAGCTCCTAAACTGATATGAAATCATGACCAAAGTGGCCTAAATTAAACATTATGAGACGTTAGAGCACTAGTTATGATCAAATGGCCATGACATCATCTTCAAGGTCAGGGTCACGGTTAGACTAGACAGAGTTTGACCAAAGATCTCACACAGGTAGTACATGTAAGCAGAAATTTAACAAATATGTATAAAAGTAAAAAGTATGCAAAGACCAGGAACTGAAACAATCAAAATCCAAATCCAGCCCTCAAACCATAGTTGGAAACAACTAAGATTACAAATAATCAAGATACAGAGAACAGATGGCCAACCGAGTGAGCAGCTTGTTCCCAAAAGGTGGCCACTCAGCAACCCAAACCGAACCAAAAATAATAATAACATACATAAGGTAAAACATCACAGAAACTCTGACACCAAAAACAGGCAACAAAGAACCACAACAGAACTAACGCCTTGGAACGGTCAGTAATGAATTACTGGGGGGCTTAAATCGATTTTACAGGCCCAACCTCACCCTCAGTTTCTGAAGTGGTACAAAACATTTAGTTGGTTGTTCGGTTTGCATGATAACCCTCTAACTCGTCAATGAATCATCACGGTAAACACATAAATCAAATTTCAACACCATGAAGAAGCAAAGACGAGGACTCAACAGATACAACGGGCCGTCTGACAGGTGGAGATCCCTGTCCTGCCAAACAACCCCACTGGAAATCTGAAGCAAAAGAAGGTCACCAGTTGAGCCCCGGTGGACCAAGCAACAGACAAAAAGGCTCCGGTCCCAACCAACTAAAATATATAGCTTTAGGTCGGGGCCATCATAGAGTCTGACGACCGATCCCCCGGTGTGCAATTAAAGAGTGCAGCAAAGCTATCAACCGTGATTGGGTTAATCACTAAGCATGCAGACTGTCGCATAACATTTAAATTATAGCCAATACGTTTGTGACGTATTATTATTTTTCGGAATTGATCAGAAAAATCAGTCCTACCCTTAATCTTTTTGAATTTGTATACTAAGTCACCATAAAATTCTGGTTCCGATAGGCCTTGGTGTAAAAGAAATTTTAATCCGACATCAAATTTTGAAACCAATTCATGGTGTCTGCGATAGAATTTAGAAAAAGCCTTTCTAAGCTTATGATGTTTCTATTTGTAAAACAATGCTTACTATGCATATAATGACCTTGACCTTGATCTGAAGGTCACCAATACATTTAGAAGTCCATTATTTTACATTAGACTTTTCTATAACATTTAAGTTTAACCCAATTCTGTTTCATCATGTTTGGCTAATATTGACCTTCAGACCAAGGTCAAGGTCATTCTGTGCACAGTAAACATTGATTTTCAAATGAAAACACTCAGATTTGGAACATTTCTGCCGCCTGATTGATGAAATCTATGAATAAACTCTGTTTAGTCTAGTCATGACCTTGACCTTGAAGATGATGTCATGGCCATTTAATCATGATGTCATGGCCATTTAATCATAACTAGTGCTCTAACTCCTCATAATCTTTTATTTAGGCCTCTTTGGTCATGATTTCATATCAGTTTAGGAGCTACTGTGTAGACAATGGCCAAACCGTGACTTAAAATTGACATTATGAGTCTTACTGTGACCTTGAAACAAAGGTCAAGGTCACCAAAATTTAATCAACAGTTTGTACTTTCCCAAGGGTGAACCCATGTTAGTTTGGTAAGAAGTCATCCATTGGTTCTATAGATATGGTAGAATATATTGAATTCAAAGTACCAAAATTAATGAAAATTGACAGTGTCTCTAAAAGAAATTCTGCAGACATAAGATTTTACTTTAAAAGATAGAATTTGAGAAAAGATGTCACCAAAGACATTACTTCAACTTATAAAAGAAGGTATTTATGAAAGCCATTAAATTCGAAGGAGAAATAAAGCTTATAATATGACACCCCTGGTTTATGTTGATTTACCCCACCCACTTTAATAATTCCATTGTTCCAAAAGTAGGGCTTACGGAGCTTAACCACTACTGATTCAGTATAGCGGACACTATAGTCTAATCATCAGCTGAAAATAAAACATTTTGCTCTTGGGCAGAAAAAGGGCCTTATAGGCACCCCCCCTTTGATTTTTTAGCGTTCATCGTGTGATAAAGCCAGTGAGCGGAGCTAAAATTCCATGAAGCGCAGAATTTTAGCGACGACCACTGACTTCTTCACTTGTTTACCTTAGACGTCGCTTGACGACAACGTCACATGGTCAACTGTCGTTCATCGGTGTGTGAAGCCAGTTGCTCTATACGGTTTACCTATGGGAAGTCAGTGGCAAGTGTAAATATTTACTTAAAGATTTGCAATAATTTTCCAAGTGTTACGTTCAACCTAGTAATGATGTCATTATTGAGAAGGTACCGTCTATGAGAGGATAAATATAGACATAGCCTACATCCAATTCTTAGACATCTATGTTTAGGTGTCAGAAATTTGTAACAAATAATATTTGAAGACAACCATTATCAACATCTTAGTTGAAAAAAAAATGTTGCAAATATATTAGTTTACGTCTAATGTCAAAGTGCAACGCATTTATGCCATGGAAACAAAACACGACAGAGAACTGCTCGAAACATTAAAATTCAGATAGTTTGCTAGACTATACTCATTAATGTTGAAATTAGATGCTACAAAACAAAGTTATTCTAATGGCGTCTGAACCTTTTGACTGTCCCTATTGCATTTACGTTTATTTTTTCGGCGCCTTCAGAAGGCTGTACTTTCTGACTGTGGCTTTTCTTGTGTAACCTCATATATACCATTTTGGGGTCTCTGGACTTTCTCAGGAATTCTAGCTCCAACGACTACTGTAACTCCTGATTTTACTGACTACGCATGGACGCCTTTTGGACAACAGGTATAACATTAAGTGTCCATATTATCATATTAACGCCTAACAGGATATGATAAAAAGCGCTGACCCAAAACAGACGCCACGTCTGATCAGGGTCTACACTGTTTTCATAAGACAAACTAAACTAGCCACCCCTTAAATTTATAAACTGACTCATCATCCAGTTTATGAGGATAGAAGAGTGCACTTAGCAAAAATGGCTTAATATTATTTCATTTACGTAATTTGTTTATGTGTAACTTCAACTCTCCAAGTAGCACGAAATCAGTATATGAGCCGCGACACGGGAAAAACCAAAGTGGCTGTGCGCCCAGCGAAGGCTCAGACCCGCCCAGTCTGATCAGACTCTTCGCTAAGCGCTTTAAGGGTAGCTTAGACCGCCCAGTCTGACCAGAGTCATCGCTGTCCGCATGGAGGTAGCTTAGACCTATAGCTACCATTAAAGCGCTTAGCGAAGAGTCTGATCAGACTGGGCGGATGCCCAGGCTGATCCGAGTCTGAACTGGGCGCACAACCACTCAGGCGATGACTTACATATAAGCGTTACGCTTACTATCAGATCATGTATTGCTTCACTTTATTATTTATATGTATGTATAAAATCTTTGAATAAAATATTGTTTAAACCAACCACTTTGTTGGTTTTCTCGTGTCGCGGCTCAATTATCTGTTTTGATTCTAACAGGACCCAATCATTGCTACCAGATTTCACATGAGAGTGCATGCAAGAGGTCCCAATCTTCATCAGCCTTATACATTTTACTGTGACACCGCCGAACCGACGTTTACCCAGTCTGAGTTGGTCAGTAGTCCCCTTGTTGTTGCAGGGTAAGTTGCACGCTGAATTTAGAATATGAAGCCTTGATAATCAAGAGAAAAAATGTAACCTTTCATTTTTTTTCTTCTTTAATCTTGGAACAATTATAGTTCTGAATTTACGATTGCAGAAAATCAGAACACACTTTCCACGACAGAAATCCAGTTCACCGACAACAATGACCTCGGAGCAAATTCAAAGACTTTTGAAGAGAGTTGAACGACAAAATTTTAATTGTACAAGTATTTATGTGCATGCAGCAAACCAGTTTTATGATTATACAATATTTTGTGCATGGCAGAACTAAAAATCAAAAGCAATTACTTGCTTACTAGTACTTAGTATATGCAATGACAGGTCATGATGACTAGTATTCATCTTTTCTTACATACGTAGATCAATGAAAAGAAAAATAAATACGTTTCAAAGACACATTTTAAAGACACATTTTCAGCATATATGAGAAGGGTGGCCGATCATTATTACCTCCAGTAAACATACCGTCAATGACATCTCTTATTTAAGTGATTATGAATGTCATAAAGTACCTGTGAAATCCAGGAGGTTCAATTTAGGGAAATTGGCTGTAAAGATATTTATTCTCTACTTTAAAGTTTTATAATTGAACTGAACTGAAAAAAGTAATTTACTCGTCGACTGAGACACAAGTGAATCTGATAATATTCTGTGAGCTTCAGGAAAGCTGCAGAGCCTCCTTTTGGTGTGAAAGTCCTGTCTCGTTCCTGACAACAGTCGGTTTGGTTTTAAACTGCTTAAACCATGTCTTTATTCCCCACGGTTAGAACTATACAAGTATTTGAATAAGCTTGGCGAAGTCATACTCAACAGCAGTCGATATAATAACAATTTTTTGCGACTAGATTTGAAAAAAATATAGGTAAATGATAATTAGAATATTTAGGCATGACAGAACAAAGGTTGAATAATCTTCATTTTCAGTGTTAATTATTTTCAGTCGCAGCATACATAAATATAGCATATTTATAGCAATATATGCCGCTTAGAACTAAAGATATTTACTGAATATATAGTTGTCTCATGTGCACAAATCTTGTTGCATTAAACTGTCTACATTTTTTTGAATTACCTAGATCTTTTTCATGGCATGTTTATCCCTAATTTGGTGTTTGTCATTTATGAATTCTGCCATGTGTAAGCTGTACTATTTAGATGCCAGTGGTGCAGGGATGTACCTAGTAACAACTTTCTTAAAGTGCTTCTAAATGTCAATATTGTTGGTGGCTTTGTATTTTAAGGTGTAACAAGAAAAAAGTGCACTCTTATCCAGAATAGCAGAAATAATCATAAAATATGCATATTATAGTATGTATTTTTGTTGTTGAATGAAAAATAAACATTTATTAAATTAGTCATATACTATCGGTCTTATACAAATTTTAAAAACAGTTCTGATGCGTAACCGGCAAAGTTAACTTTTTGCTAAGGTTGACTGCCTATTTTCGCACAATTTAAACCTATTCTGCTAAAGCTGACTGCTAACTGATAAAATACCTTACCATGACTGCTTTAATATTGACGAAAGCCATCTCTGCAGCAAATGCCATTTTAAGACTGCCGATTTGACTTTCACTGAATTGACTATGATTAATTTAGCACAAAAGCTGCTGGCAAAATGGGAAATACTACTGCAGTCCCTGAACTGTCTCTCCTTGGACTACATGCTCAGGCATTCCTATCCCAATATTCAATGAGGTGGTGAAACTTTTACAGATCATTTTGGAACATTTATTTGCGTGTAAGACCAAATTCGTACCTGTGTTTATATATCACTTGAGTGAAAATCCAAGTATATGCATGAGGATAAACAATAAAATTAATAAGATGAAGGGGCAAAAATATCAGAATCCAATTATGTCTATGCAAAGAAATATATTGATTAGCATCAGTTTCTGGAAAGCCTAAACTACCATGGTAAAATCCAGTCAACAAGTATTGCTTATATGCCGTTTATTCAAGGTCTTCTGAATAGCTGTTTTAGGTTCAGTTTCCACAAATATCTAGTTTTAGCCAAGAAACAAGTTCAAATATTTCAACAGCAGAGTCTTAGCATTCTAATCACGAAGTCCAAAATTTGGCCATTTCCATGCTTTCATTTTAAGAAGTCAAAGAATGGCTTCTCAGCATGTATTTACGCACAACTAAGCAGGTGAGAGATTTTTAACAGAGCACTGATTGCACATGCATAATATTCTAAATGTAAATCATACAGGTGTGACATCCCTTATTCAGTGAATAAACCATACGACCACTCAACTAGAAAGTGTAAACATTTTTTAAAATTCGTGGAAGACCTATACCTTTAACTTGGCCGAATTTGGGAAACGTAGAATTTCATTCTCCTTCATCAGAAATACAATTTTTTGCACAATTTATAGCATGAACTATTGCAGTAGAAATGTATTTTTTTCAGCAAAAGGTCATTAAAAACTTATTTTCATGGCTTAAAGAACCCTTCCCAGCTTCTTTATACAAACACACAGTGACAGTCAGTTGTACATGTTATCTACCTATCTAACTACCCCTCACGTATATACTTGCTAGTGGCTGTCATGTGAGCGCTGGGGGCCATCAAATAAGCAGAAAATAGCGAGCTTGTAAAATAAATTTTAGAAATTTTGCATTCCGACTGTGTTAGATCACGGATTACACTATATGTTGGTACAAAAAATCTGTATTTCTGATTAAGGAAATGGAGTTCTGGGTTTCCAAAGTTTGACCATGTTCAAGGTAATATTTGATTAATTATACAGATTACCTGTTAATCTGTTTTAAATCCACAGAGCAAAAGTCTGTTTACATTACCCCATCCACTTGGGGTAATGTAAACCGGAAGTTGCATTCGTGCTTGTTGTTCCATTAATTTTTGATATGTGTTTCTCACAATGGTTATGTCCTTTTGAGAGCGCCTCTCAGGGGGAAATGAGATTATATGCAATTGCTACAATTGTTTACGTTGAATGGTCACATGACTTGACCAGCCAATCGGTGGGCGGGAAATCAGTAAACGATTTCCTGGTCTTTATATTTTCCTTACTGTGTTATCTTTAACAATGTAGAAGATTGACACATTTTCTTTTTTTAAATAGGGGCCGTTTTGGAAGTTTTTGTAAAAAAACAACAACAAAAAACAAAAAAAACATAACTGAATAGAATTTGAAGTTTTTCGGGGACACGTGACTGGATAAGCCAATCAGATTGGTGGATTTTTGTTTGATTGGGGTTTCCCAGGACTTCCGGGATCCGGGACTTCCACAACCACAACAAGATATGTACAGCCAGACTTAAATACGTTGTTACGCCAACAGACACAGTTGGCAACGCTTGGACTTTCAAATACTAATTCAAGTTCAGAAAGTGTAAATATTCAGACAAGTGGGACATTGACTCAAGAGGCCTAACCATCGTGGAATGACCCACAGATCCACATAGCTTCTGCGACTGGTAAGTCGGCTTCAACTTATTTAGATATATGTGACTTTGTGCCCCATTCCATTGATGAAAATTTAGTTGTTGGGGGTCAGGGTGAACAGCAACTTGTCATTAAGTCAGGGCCGAAAAAACCCAAGCTAGAGTCACTCACCCTATGACAGTGGTCCAATTGCAAATTTGGCCATACTATACAAGTTGGTCAATGAAGGCAAGCTGGTTGGTCCCAGTCTAATGGGCTACCTTTCGTATACGACCAAGGTGTACCAATTGGTACAGAGGTTCAGCCTTGTGTCTGTGCTCCTGTATGACAGGGAGTACCGCAAAACTGCAGGGAAGCATGAATTATCGGTGGGGCACTGATGTTCAGCACCTCCACACCTCAAACCACGCCCGAATGGGGGGTCCCAGGGAAGTACCACAACCACCCAGAGGAAAGATGGCACAAACCAAAACAAATCAAAGGTTGATAAGCGCAATGACCTTTGTAGGCATTTCAATTCGGAGAAAGGGTGCAGCTATGACCAGTGCAAGTTTATACACAAGTGCATGGTGCCTGGGTGTGTTCAGAGCCACTCAGCCGTTTTCCTTTCACGGGAAAAAGTAGATTATGAGGCAACCCCTTGCCCGGACTGCGGCTCACAGCGTGGGAAGAAGAATTGGGTAACGATTTTGATCGACAGTTCATAATTAATGGTATCGAAAATGGCTTTGATATCATTGATGTTGATGCCGATATAACCCCTGTCATCTGTCAGAACCACCCCTCTGCAAAACCAAACAGCCCCTTATATGATATGGCTACAGCCCAAGTGCTTCGTGAAATAGAGAATGGTGAATATGTTATCTCTCAAGAACCGCCGGACATCATAAGTCCGATGGCCGCCATTCCCAAACCTGATGGTGATGTCCGTCTCATTCACGACTGCTCTCTGCCGGTGGATGAAGCAGTGAATGATTACTGCTCCACAGACTGGCACCAAAAATTCTCCAGGGCGGACGATGCAGCTGCGGTTATGACTGAAGGCTGCTACTTTGCTAAGGTTGATCTCCGGTCTGCATATAGATCGGTTGGCCTAAGAAAGCGTAGCCAAACGGTCACTGGTGTATCCTGGAACATTGATGGAAAGACAGTTTTCATGAAGGACACCTGTCTGCCTTTTGGGGCCCGTCTGAGTGTAGGAATTTTTCATAGACTTACCCAGGCTGTAAGGCACATTATCGCTCGCAAGGGATTTGACCTCACAATAGTATACTTGGATGATTTTCTTATTATATCAAAATCTAAGGATGAATGCGCTGAAGCTCTGAAGACGCTCATCTTGCTTCTCCGGATGATTGGATTCATGATCCACTGGGGCAAGGTTGTTGACCCTACAACTTGCATCACATTTCTAGGCATTGAGCTGGACTCTGTCACAATGGCCCTCCGGCTTCCTGCAGGAAAGCTCCTGCCTTTAAAAGAGGAACTCCAGGGTTCCCTTGGTCAAAATCGTTTCACAAAGCGTCAACTCCAGTCCCTGGCTGGTCGTTTATCATGGGCAGCAAGTGTCGTGAAGGGTGTACGAGTGTTTCTCCGCCGCATT
Source organism: Ctena decussata (assembly GCA_963989385.1). NCBI lineage: Eukaryota > Metazoa > Mollusca > Bivalvia > Lucinida > Lucinidae > Ctena > Ctena decussata. Next base: position 50,546,640 of record OZ022498.1, on the reverse strand, counting down.
TTCAACACCATCAGCTCGCTCCGGCATAATGCACATCGCGTTCGGATAACCGCTGAGGTCCGCAAGGAACTACTTTGGTGGTCAAATTTCATAAGTTCTTTCAATGGGAGGTCTACTTTACTTGACCAACTCTCCATTGAAGGTGTCTTCAGTGATGCGTGCAACGAGGGTGCAGGGGGGTCCTTTGGAGGGGACTGGTTCTACTTGAACTGGTCCCAAGACTGGCCCCACGCTGCAAATTTTCACATAAATGAGAAAGAGGATATTGCCGTTGCCTTATCCGCATTTCGTTGGGCTCCTTTCTGGAAAAACAAACGGATCATTGTTTATTCGGACAACTCTGTAACTGTCGCTGCCTTAAATAAGGGCACATGTCTAAATGACGCTATTATGAAATGCATCCGGAACTTGTTTTGGCTCTGTGCCACTTTCAATTTTCATTTAACTGCCCGTCATCTGCCCGGTATTTTTGATGTCGCTGCTGACAGTGCATCCCGTCTGGCAACGCCTGGCATTTAGAAACTTTGTGGCCCTTTACAGATGGATCCCCTCTCCATTTGCATATGTCCCCTAAGACCCTCTTCTTTCTGCTTGACAGATACCCCCACTGGCAGACCTAGTACCAGCTCTGAGAGGGAGGTCGGGACTAGTCCAGGGACCCTGCCGAGAAGTCTGGATGCCGAGGTACTCCATTACAGATCAAACAGTTTTGCGGCTTCAACATCAAAAACTTACCTGACTCAGTTGTCAGCATATCTGAAATTTTGTACCAAAATGAATATCGCCCCCACCCCCTTGTCCCAGGAGAACTTTTCTCTCTAGGCGGTTGTGTTTCAGTTCTGTTAAACACTACTTAAACGCAGTGCGGCTGGTGCATCCGGAAGCAGGATTCCAGAACCCTCTGTAGAAGAACTGGTATGTTTCTTCCATTCTCAAGGGGTCGCGGCGGCTTAAGGGAGATGCCAGTGTTCAAAAGTTACCTATCACTTTGGATATTTTGAAGAAACTTTTTTCTGTTATTGGACTTGCACAGCTCTTTTGATCGGACCTTTTGAACAGCTTGCTTAGTGGGCTTCTTTTCCTTTTTTAGGAAATCAAACCTTTTAGTTCCGTCTCACATCCTTTTTTACCCGGCGCGCAGTCTTTGTGCCAGTGATGTTCAGTTCAATGAGGATGGGGTTATTCTTACTGTAAGGTGGTCAAAGGTTATTCAGTTCAGAGAACGCATTCTTCAAATACCCTTGCCAAAGATCCCTAATTCCCGCTTTTGCCCATTTACGGCTTTACTTCACCTTACTTTAGAGTGCCCTCCCTGCTCCCGTCCTGTACCCCTTTTCCGTTACTTATGGGTGGGTGCCAGTTAGGTCCCCTTGACTCAGACCCAATTCACGGATAAACTCCATGCCTGTCTGGTCGCTTTAGGACTGGATGTGTCAAAGTATTCTGGGCACAGCCTGCGCAGAGGCGGTGCTTGCTGGGCACTTCAATGTGGTTTGCCGGTCGACCTGATCAAAATTCAGGGAGAGATTGGTGTAGCAACGCTTGCGAGCGTTACTTACAACCCTCCCTTGAGCTAAGGAACAAGGTGGCACAAACTTTGGGGGCCTCAGTAAGTACATCATTGACATATCAGCAATAGGGGGACAAAGTCACAGTATCAAGTTGTTGTCGACTGGCCATAGGTGGCTTAAGCTATGGGCATCAGTGGTCACCCGATAGGAAGCCAGTCTATGTTTGTAATTACCACGATATAATGTTCATGTGTGTTGTCTCTATGTATATAATGTACTTTTCAATAGTCACTCTGGGAGTTTGGAGGTATATTATTGGTAATTTCTAACCAGTAAAGCAATCTAGTTTCTTTCATGTTTGCGGTATGACATATCATATACATTGCTTATATGTTCATGCATGTTTTATAAGAATTTTTCAATAATATGGTTTCGAATTCCCAAAACGAAATCTTGTGTTTCCTTGCACACACCAAGTATCTAAGGCTGATATGAGGAGCGGTTTGGTCGGGCAACACCTAGCAGATTCAACAGCAATGCTGAGTCTGGATGGGGTTGTCTTTTACCTTGCGTAAGTGGATTCAATATACAGATTACATGTTAATCTGTTTTTAAATCCATAGAGCAAAAGTCTGTTTACATCACCCCATCCACTTGGGGTAATGTGAACCGGAAGTTGCGTTCGAGCTTGTTTTTCCATTAATTTTTGATATGTGTTTCTCACAATGGTTATGTCCCTTGAGAGCGCCTCTCAGGGGGAAATGAGATTATATGCAATTGCTAAGATTGTTTAAGTTGAATGGTCACATGACTTGACCAGCCAATCGGTGGGTGGGAAATCAGTAAACGATTTCCTGGTCTTTATATTTTCCTTACTGTGTTATCTTTAAGAACGTAGTAGATTGACACATTTTCTATTTTCAAATTGAGGCCGTTTTGGAAGCTTTTGTCAAAAATAGAAATAAAAAAATAACTGAATAGAATTTGAAGTTTTTCGGGGACACGTGACTGGATAAGCCAATCAGATTGGTCGATTTTTGTTTTGATTTGAATTAACGGAAATTAGTAGGAGTAGCCAATCAGATCATGGTTACATCTCTTTTAAACCAATGGCTGTTGAGTATACCCACGCTTGGCCACTCGTTGTATAATTCGCGTCAGTTTCAAAACAATCTTCATTGCTTGCGGTCGCCATGACAAAATTTTCCCGCCCTCCCATTACCCTATATATATATATAGTAGTTTTAGTTTGAAATGTAATCTAGTCAGAAACCATTGAATGCCTTGAATTGCTTATCACATTTGATGCTTGCTAAATATGCATGTTTTCTGTTTACACATTAATTAATGTTAATTGGACTCTAATCAAGTGAATAATGTGCTACAACTTTCAATGCATAGTGCCATGGGATTTCAGTGCGTTTTGAGAAATAATACTGAGTGATGAGAATTGACATCATGAAGTGTGCCTATATACTTGAGTGACATAGTGTTATTTCACGAGTTTGGACTCCCTTTATTGGAGATATACAGTGCCAATTATAGACTCCCTTGCTGGAGATTCATTTACCATTGGATTATATACCTTTAGTTTCCTAAATGTAGTGACTTCAAACTGAAGAGACACGAGGCCTATTGAGTCCTCTTACGGAATGATAGTACTCAGATGAACAATGATACCTCTAATCTGGTGTTATTTTGATACAACTTGGAGGTATATTATTGGAAATTTTTAACCAGAATCAGAATCAGAATTAGAATTGTTTACTGGTGATACGTCCAAGGACAATCATTCACCAGGACCTGTGAATCGGGGAAGCTAGTCCCTAGCCCTTACAAGAGAAGTAACCAGTAAAGAAATCTAGTTTCTTTCATGTTTGCGGTATGACATATCATATACATTGCTTATATGTTCATGCATGTTTTATAAGAAATTTTCAATTATATGGTTTCGAATTCCCAAAACGAAATCTTGTGTTTCCTTGCACACACCAAGTATCTAAGGCAGATATGAAGAGCGGTTTGGTCGGGCAACACCTAGCAGACTCAACAGCAATGCTGAGTCTGGATGGTGTTGTCTTTTACCTTGCGTAAGTTGATTTAATTAAAATACTTTTATTTTCATTCAACGACAAAAAAATGTTCTATAATATGTATATTTTATGATTATTTCTGTAATTCAGAACAAAGGTGTTAATTGTTCCTGTAACACCTCAAAATACAAAACACTCGTACATTCTAGCAACCAAGTCATGTATCTTAACAGACGCATTTCAATGCTGGTTCACGGGCCATGGTGACATAGCTTTTTAGACTACCCTCGCAGTACTTATCTTAAATCTGCATATTTGAGGTGGTGATAATCACTGATTTAGGGCGAAGTAAAAAATCTGCATAAAATGCTGAAAATATAACAGATCTTCCCCAAAATAAGCAAATGCCTTCTTTCTGTTGTTTCTCATGATTCAGAATCCAAAAATGAAGTGCTTGTTGAAGTTAAAAAGGTTTTATATAAGAAAATTTCAAAGGGTAATTTTGTGCGCAAAAATCTGAAAAATAACCATCGCTATTAAAAATGTAATAGGGTCTGAAGGTCCTTTAATACTTTATGGAGAGCGTCCTAGCCATTATTTTTTTTCCATTTTTTTTTCACACGTTTTCAGGCTGGGCAGATAAAATATGGTCTCATCTGTCTCCAAATATTTGCCAAAATACACAGTAGAGTCCATTTCAAGGTTGAACATTTTCATATATACACACCTGTGGCATGGTTGGTTGGTTTGATGCTTAACGTCCACGGTAAACAACTAAGGTCATGTCGGGACGGTCAGTTAACCTAACCACACTATTCCTGGGCAGGCTTAGACCTCCTAAGCGGTTAACCAGTACTAAGTGCACATACTTTCGCTAGTAACTGACAACTGCCCTTCTTGAATCAGCGGAAGGAGAAACGAAAGTATGTCATGGTGGTAAAATTTCTAAATATTGGGACACTTAAATAATTACCATAACTGTCCTATAATTGGAATAGTTTGGTTTTACAGTGCAGTAATGTGCCCCAAAAAATGGTAATGGGATGGCAAATAGTGTAGACCCTGATCAGACTGCTCCTGTCTGATCTGGGTATGCACTATTGGCTCAAACCTAACTGTCCCGATATATAGAATTTTTATGGTATACTGTGAGTATAATAACTGCTCTACCTGTATTTAATTAATGCATGCAGTGTACATGCACCATACATGGCCAGACATTTGAGAAAAAGTGACTGTTTTCATCTGGTCTACCTTACAAATTTGCGAAAGAGTTGGGACAAATAATTGCTAGGACGCTGTTTTTAATGCATTAAAGAAACTTCAGAGCTAAGTATATTTCAAGAATAAAGGTAATTTTCTAGATTTCTGCGCACAAAATTACCCTTTGGTTTTTCCATATAAAACACTTTTTTCACAGCACGTCCCTCCATTCTGTATTCTAAACTGTGGAGAACAACAAAAATAAAGAGTCAGCAAGCTTTCAGGGAGGTAAATTAATTTTTTATGGTTTTATGCAGATTTTTGTATTTACCACAAATCGCCACCTTAATGAATTGGTCATAGGTAGTTATGTAAATTAAGTCAAAAATGTGACTTGAATAAAAAAAAACCAAACAAAAAAAAAACAAAAACAAGAATCAGGGAAGAGATAGACTATAGACATGAATGAGCTTGAGCTCCATAATAATATACATTATTCATTCAGTATATGGTATTCAAACAAACTATGCTTGCTGCGTGCTTATGTTTATAGCATAATTATACCATTTCACATATGTATTGAGACAAAAAGATTCGGGCTTTTGTTTTACAGTTCTTTCCCTCATTTTGGGCTGTATGAAAGCAATAGTAACATCCGACTTCAGGCGGTATTTCCCGGGATTAGACTACCGGTTACGCATGTGGAGCTGGGACGATTGATTCAGCTGCAGATAGTATATGATAGGGGAACGGAGGACTTCGGTGAGTAATGTTGATTATTTTTTCTATCTTAATTGTTTTATTTATTGTATTAATCCGAAAAAAACGCCCATGCTTTGATGAACGCCCCTGTCTCTTTTTTCGAAAATAATGTTATATTAACTTGCATGAATTACTGATTGCTTCTCTGAGTGAGGTAGCTCTTTGAAATGGGGTCTACTCTCATAAAGGAGCAAATTCTTTCCTTTAAGTGTGGACCTCTACTGAGAACTGAGGCAAAAAATGTTGCTTTATCTTGAACTTTACCCATACTACTTAACACTGTTAATTTGAGGTATTTTGGCAGTGGTTGATTTACTGAATTTAAAGCTCTAAATAACGCCCCACTCCCCTTTCGTAAAATGCAGTGCCCCGGGGCGTTTAATAGGATTAATACGGTATGCATCTATTTTATATCTTATTCTGTTTTATTGCATCATTGGTAGTTGTTTGCACACGTCATATATACTCAGAGGCAAAGAAAACGAAACTATACACTATTTGTATGCCTATATTTTTCTTGTTTTCCATTTCATACTTTGAACTTTTGCAAGGTTAAGGAGCAATTTTTTTCTTTCAAAACAATATCTCTTTTAAAGGGTTTCATCGCTTAGAGATGCCTACAGGAAGACACACTAGTAATGTCCCTTTGTTAAAAATGTTGGAAAACATGGCTATGCACTAATGCACCTTAAGATAGTTGATTTCTTTGAGGCTATGTGAGCTTTCTGGCACTATCTTAAATGTCATGAAACAGGGATTGGATGTAACTATACCCCTTGAGGATAAGAAGAAGAATTAAGCCTCGTAGTCGTGTCTGTTTGCAGTTACTATTGAAATCTTGTTCAATTTACAAATTTCAGCATCATCAAATATGCAAGTGCGTGTTGACATTTTGTCAATGTGACAAAATTTCAATACACACCTGCGCAGTCACGGCCTAGAGATATCATGACATCATCTTAATACAGGGCAATAAAGTAAAAAGGCCGAAGAGCAAATTATATTTAACTTACTCTTTACATTTTCGATGTTGAATAACTATAAATGACGCAGCAGATTCCGGTTAAAATCTCAAAACATAATGATTTCCGACTACTGGTTATAAGCGAATTTTGTACTCTCGATTCAACGCTATGAAAACGGGAAGAGATGGTACAGTGCGTTCATATACTGTATAAAAGGCTTAACAATTATGTTCCCTTGCTGATTTAAATTCTTAGCGTACCAACGTACCATTGAGAGAGAGTCTTCTATGTTTATGTTATTTAGAGATTCGTCAAATGCAAACGCTTAGCAGGCTACTTTGGCATGATTAGGATATGACACGGACTATTGCTTTGTCAGCTTCCTGCAAAATGCTTCTATTGCAAGTAACCGTTGTCATTTCTTTTCTATTACTTGTTTTGACAGGCAGTACGAACTGGGGATACAAATTTCACACGGGTTTCCTGGCGACCTCCCCAGGTGCTACACTGTCAGTTGAGATTTATACCCCGGCAGATGGAACCAGGGTCAAAATCACGGGAATTCTCGCAGGTTCTCTTTTGGACGAGACGATAACAGTGACAAGAGATATACCGGTAAACATTTTGATCATTCATTTGCAGGTGTATGGGTACCACACCGGGTTGGCGTCAATCCTGAACATCACGGCAATCCAGAACCCGGTTCAAAAAAACTTAAGCGGCTGTTTAGTGTAGGCTGACAAAACCTCTCTTTTGAGCTAGAAGAATGTGTTAAAACTTAGGGTAACTGTTTCACGATCTTTAGAGATGTTCAAAGATATGCCTCACAAATTTTGGTCGTTGAATCCGTATTAATTTGCATGTAGTTTAGGCGTAAATGCAAAATTTGTGACTTTTAAACCCCACAAACGACAAAATAGACCAAAATCCTCAAGTCTGATACATGTTGTGATCGTTTTCGCGATAGTCAGATAAAATTGAATGTATTCTGGATAAACTGTGCGTATTCAACTGACTTTGTCTTGTACACAAACGAAGTTACATCGATTTGAAAATGACAGGGTAGAAAACGGTGGCAATCGAAAACGATGATCATGGCAATCGACTAACGTAAAACAACCATTTGACAGACAATCGATGAACATTTATACCTTCAGCAGTTTTGATTCGTCTTTTTCATACAAACGTAACCAAGAATCAGTAGAATGAGTTTATATATTAATTTATTTATTTATACAAAATGCTCCAGGCATTAAACATGCAACGCGTGTAACTTGGGATAGATACAAAAATGTACGTCAGATGTCCTACTATCATGGTAAGTGTTGTTTCCAAAACTGATTAACTTCTGGAATCAACACAATAAAACACCAAACTTATTCAACCATCAATATTTTGACTCATTTCGCTAATACTCCTGTACTCCTGATAAATGTCCCTTGTAAGGTTCTCTCAAAACATAAGCTGTGGTACACATCATAACTGCCCCATTGAGACGTTTAATGAGGACCAACCATGTATGCTTTGAGTGTAAATAATAGAAAATAATATTTAAATCTGCAAACCCCAACTTTCTCTGTACGTTACAGGAAAACGTGGGCTAGTCATTGATGTAATTTACTGTTTGTTTTGTAGGACAATCAATTCATTAATTTTGTATTCTCGTTTGAAATTCAAATTTAAGAGACACTTATCAGGTACCAGCGAATAGCATAGAATTCGCGGTGTCGCCCAGTGTGGTACTGGCTAGTATGTGGTTTGCCATTGATGAGTCCCATGCATGGTAAACGATTCCTACATATGTAAATATGTCATTCCAAGGCATGATATTCTAAATTCAATCATGGTATTGCCAAGCATGTTACTGGTTTGCATGTTTTTTTGTTGGTTTTTCCCTAAAATATTCGAATCACATGCATGGTATTGCCCACCATCGTATTTGCTAGCCTATGATAACCATTTGACTACTTCAGTGCATAATATTGATCAGCATCGTATTGGCTAGCACAAGGTTTGTCATTCGACGAATCCCGTGCATGGTATTCAAATCCCATGCATGCAATTACCATCCATGGTATTCAGTAGCATGTGGTTCTTCATTCGGCAAATACCATGCATGTTATTCGATCCATGCATGACACTGCCTAACATGGTATCGGTTAGCATGGGGTTTAAAGTTCAACGAACTCCATGCGTGATATTTGAATCCCATTCTTGGTATAGCTATGCATGGTACTAGCTAGCATGAAGTCACTCACAATTTTACGAATCCCGTTATTGGCTTGCATGTGTTCCATGGTGGAATAATTATGCATAGGATGCTGGCCAATACCATCATCAAATGTTGATCGTAGGCTAGCAAATACGATGGTGGGCAACACCATGCATGGTATTCGTCGTATGGAAAATCCTGTACTTCCAATACCATGCTGAAAAAAACATGAATGGGATTCGAATATTATATATCCACGGGATTCGTCGATTGCCAATTCCGTGCTAGCCAGTACAGTATCAAACTGGGCAATGTTATACATGGCATTCGAATACCATATATGGGATTCGTCGAAAGGCAAACAAAATGCAAGACAATACCATACTTGGCAAACTCACCAATAGGACTTGAATAACATACCTGGAATTCGTAGAGAGGCAAATCCCATGCTAGCCAATATCATGTAAATGCTTCGAATATCATGCGTGGAACTCGTCAAACTGCTATCTTCAGGCTAGTCTATGCACGGAATAGCCAAGCATGGTATGACTAGCATAGGATGATTTGTCAGTTGACGAATCCCATACACAGAACCCAATCCCATGGGCCCAGCAGTATTGTGAGTAGCCTGGGGTTCGCCGTTCGAGGAATGTCATGCATGGTATCCGAATAGCATACATGTATGTGTTATGCCCAGTATGGTATCGGGTTCGAATACCATGCATAGGTTTAATCAAATGGCTAATACCATGCTAGCCAATACCATGCTTGGCAATACTTTGCATGAGATTTAGATACCATACATAAGATTCGTCGAATAGCCAGCACGTGCTTCCCAATAAGGTATTGAACAATTCCATTATGGAATTCGAGTACACGTACCATGCTTGGGATTCATCAAATGTCAAAAAGCAAACATACGACCCAGTGGCATGCTGTTCATTCAAGTTCCATGCATGGATTTCATCGAATGACGAATCCAAGCTAGTCAATACCTTGCTAAGAAATACTACGCACGGGATTTGAATACTGGTATGCATGAGATTTGTCGACTGGCAAACTCCATATTAGCCAATAACAAGCTGGGCAATACCATGCAGGGGATTCGTCGAATGGCGAACCCCACCATGTTATCAAATACCATGCTGGGCAATATTATGTATCAATTCCGAATACCATGAATAATAAACCTCATGCTAGTAGACATCATGTTGTGCATTTCATGCATGGGATTTGAATACCATTCATGGTATTCATCAAATGGCGAATTCAATGCTATCCAATACTATGCATCAGATTCAAATACCATGCATTGGAAATGTCGAATGGCAAACCTTGTGGTATTCGATACCAAGCTTGACAATACCATTCACGAGATTTGTCGTTAAATGGCAAATCCCATGCTAGCAAACTGATGCAGGGAATTGGAATATTGATCACTTTGTGTTTTGTTTTGGAAGAGAGCCTGACGACAGCTATAACAATAATCACAACAGCAACCATAGTAGACTCTGTTTAATATAGGAGAAAGATGTGTATTTACAGCAATAACACATGTACTGCGCTTCGTTGTGTTTTTCGAGAGTCCGGTTTAGACAAATACCGTAAACAAAGACAACAATAATAACAACGGCCTCCACAACAAGTCAATATCAAGAACAACAATTTCAGCGACAAAAAACAAGCAAAAGGCTTTTACCCATATAAAATGTATTTGAATGTTTCCAGGCATAAATCTTCTTCAAGACATATATGGATTTCAATGAATCTCATGTCTGTTAGCAGAAACACTCATTCTTGAGGGTGCATGTCATTAAATGCAAAATAATGCAGCCTATTTTAATCTAGAACCTTTTTTTTCACACCATTTTCGTCATCGATTGCCATGCCCTGCGTTAGTCGATTGCAACCGAGTTGATGAAAAGAGTTTTCGATTGCCAGAAATTTACACCCTTGCATTTTCACCCCCCCCCCCTCCCAGTACGGTCAAAATTTAACTTTAGACCCTAGAACTTTTACAGGTGTTTAGGGAAGACATTCTAGTATATCAGAAGACTATGCTTTATTTAATTTGACCTTGAATAATTTAGAAAATGAGTCAGAAAACCGAATTTGCCAGTCTAAAATTGCATGGTTAAAATGTAAGTAGGCATTGCGACATTTAGTAAAGACCTTGTGAAGTAAATTCTTTTTGAGGAAATTTTTCAGACATTCTGCTTTAGATCCGTAATAAATGTTTTACCAAAAACCTTTAGATTAAATGAAATAAAACATGTTAAACTGAGTTACCCTAAACTATCGCGTAATTTTTTGACCCGCGTTCAGGATTGCCGCGAGTGTTCAGGATTGCCGCCTTCCCGATGTGGTACACCTTGTTGTTATTCTCTGCCATTTTTGCAAGGGGAGGGGGGGGGGGGGCAATTTGTGAGTTTTCGTTTACTGGAAGAACGACAAGGCCTTGTTTATATGGCTTGTGACCTTCTGGTTAGGCTAGTAAAAGCCAAGGCCCCTTCCATAGTGGGCTCTGCTCACCTATGCTAAACTTCCAGTATTCGTTCTTTATATATAAATTTCATTTACCATTTCGACTTCGTACCCTATAATTTTGGTCACTTTCGTGAAAGTTTCTACGGCACATACGTCTCAGACGAAGCCTTGGGAAGTTTCATATGGGGGATAATATAAGTATCTTTCATGGCTATGAGGTGTGGATAGAAAAATCCGTCACGAGGGTCACTTTTGGCTTCACCAGGCTTGCCGAGTGATGCCGAACAGTGATCCCGAGTGACGGATTTTTCTATCCGCACCTCATACCCATAAAAGATACTTATTCTTGCACATCACGTTTTGTTTTAACTTTAGAACTTGTTAAAATGCGTTATTTTAGTGCTTAAGAGGTTTCTATTTGATTTTGAAAGAAAGCGGCGCTTTCAAAGACCGCCATTCGGTTCTTTACGTCAACGTCTGGCGTGCACAAACTGACGTAATTTTTGCCTTCTTCGTGACGTCATCATCTAAAAATCCAATGGCACTTGACGACACAGGTACGTGACCTCCAGTACAACCAATGCATTGAAATCACGTGCTTTTTATCCGGTCCTGGATAAGAACACAAGGGTAAGATAAGATTTACTATCCCAGGTGAAAAGAATGGCATTTTTTATCCGGTGTGCAAAAAATATTGGAATTGTGTCTTTGTGGCTTGCAAGGACAGACTGGAGATGAAAAGAAGACAAGAAAAGTCTGTGATCTGACAATATTTTTCTTCTAATTTGCAGTGTCAATGGCAGCAAGTGATTATAGCTGCCTCATTTTTGCTGGAGAGCGTATACCGTTTCCAGTATTCCATTATTCTTTCCGTCTGTCCATGCCAGAAACATATTCTTATTAAATGAAAACAAAAAATAATAAAAATAAAATAAATAAAATGGAAATAATAAAAACTTGCGAAATGAACATTTTTTTTATTAATTGTGGTGTCGTTGTTGATCTAGACTAGTCTACTATAAATGCAAGTTTTACGTAAGATAACTGTCAGTATGATAAAACATCGTTTTTCCTTTCTTTATTTTCATTTTCTAATTTCATTTTTGAACTTTTCGGTTTATCGTAAGAAGAGTGTAAATTCGAGCTTGAGAATTAGCTGGATTACTCGTAACAAGGACCCGCGTATCTTAATATTTTACAAGGGATATACTCCAATTCGGGGTATTTACGTTCGATCCCTAATCTGGTTAAGAGTGGTTATACAATAATTCCCTTTTCTGTCCGTTCTTGTGGGAACCCTAATATTATGAAGATTTAAATGCTAGCCAGTTGTAAAAAATGATTTTTTTTTCAGATGCAAGTCACATTACCTAATGACTACCAACCACAGGGTACAACCACAGCATGGGAGACTGCTACCAGGGGTATACAAATAGACGGGTTAAATGAGCGTATAGGAGTACGTGTGAACTCCGACAACGGCGTTGGGTTTACTGATTCTTTCGTGGCATACCCGGATGACCTTTTGGGAAATGACCTGTCTAATGTGTATAGACTACCAACGCTATCAGATGTAGCAGGTATTTGAAGATTTCAATGATATCATAAAAGCAGGTTGATATTCAGTCCTTAGCTGTGGTTAGTCATTTGATAGTTCGCCTATAGAAAAGAACAGGAAAGCTATTGCACTCACTCCAGCATTGAAGATGGCTTTTGCGTCGGCTTCTGCGTCAGTGCCTTACTTCGCGTTAAAATTTTGGTAAGGTTTTACGTGATTTGCAGGGCGCTGGAAGGCGAGCTATGCTGCGCGAGGACAGGTCCTGTTACTTTGATTTTATGTGTTTTGCTGTCTTGTGGTTCTGGGTCAATTTGTTCAAAACTAACGACGTCGTTAAATTTTCAAATGTACTTTACTTAAAAACACTCCATTTTTGGTCGAAAAAAGTGAGGTGCAATTTTTCTGCAAAAATATTACCGCAATTTATTTTGTAAGCACTGTAAGTCTTAACAAATCCGACTTCGTTAAGCTATTTACCGACACTTTGAACAAATATGATTAAGAAGCTCCAGGTCAGATCGTGAATATGCACTTCTTATATCGCAGACAGTATGGTCGAAGTTTCCAACAACTTAAAAGCAATTTAATAGGTTCTGAAATGGTAGAACGTTTGAAACTAAGGCATACACTAAAAATGAAAAGAACAAATTCGATTTAGTTGTGACTGTTTATGACCAAAAATAAAATTGCAACACCGACCACGATTAAGCATCTTCTTAAAGACATAATTCTTGTTTATTGGGTGTAAGGATCCTAATATGCAACAGTCCAGTGACACTGATATTTCATCAAAGGAAACGCCCAATCTCACACAGGTAATGGCATAACAGTCTCATCAAAACATTATAAAGTGGTACCACTTTTCGGCTTACTTTATGTAACCTTTTAAGACACATTCTTAATTACATTACACCTTTATGACCGATGACTGAATATGAAAATCTGAGACAAGGACTCAACAACTTATGGGTCCTAAAGACGGCCTCTTTTGTCATACAGGTTCAATTAAAGGCAAAGTAAACCGTTTTATGACACTCATAATCACTTAGATAAGAGAATTCTTGGATTTAAGGAATTGGCATATTGTATGTTTGTTGGAGATGATAATGATAATGGGGGCAAACCTTCTCATATTGGCTGAAAATGTGTCTTTAAGGTGGAATAGGACAAAACCAAAATTTTCAGATTTCGTGTATAAAGAACAATGATCAAGAAGTTCAGCATTTTCTTAATTACGAAATGATCTTCTTTTAAATGTGAAACAAATACTTCTTTTACTATAACGTCACGAAAATGTGAGGGATTGACGTCTTTTTATGCAAAACAAATAGGCTCGATTACATATAATTTTCGCATTTGTTTTGTTCTCCGTAAAGATATTGTTATAAATTTCATACCAAAGTGCGAGCCGCCAAGAGCCTTTAAAGATGTGTTATTACTTCTTCCGCATATTTCCGCATTTTGTATTGATTTTGGCAAATATGACCTTTCATTAGCTACTGAATATTGCTCAGTTTCCCATAAATGCTTAGATAGAGAAAAAACGTCTCCGAAAAATATATCTGAAATTTCTATATGTCTTAACAGAATATGTTTACATGTAATTTTCTAAATATTTTTAAGTTTTCACCGTGTAAATTTTTCACAAAATAGATTTGTTTAACTATACCCCCTGTTCCGATGATGTCGTTTCTTCAACGTTAAAGGGAGATTAATCCTAAGAATGTTCTCCAGTATTTTGTTGTTTCCAGTAAAACATTTATAATCTCTTCTACAGAATATATATACACGAAAATCAAAACAACTGAATTGATACCTTATTCTGTCTTCCAGTGACGAAGGTTTAAACACCATGGGGTTCATATTTGCCATGACATTAATTTTGCGTAACGTAACGTCTCTTTTATCGACTCTTACGAACCTCGTATTTCGCAACGTCAGTTACTTCCGAAAAAGCAAAACAGTGAAAAATGAACCCCTGACCTGTTTCAGCTCTTCTTTCTAGCAAACGGAATGAGATATTTCTTCAATATTTTCGCTTTTCATTTTGATATGTTCTCTAGAATAACTCGACATTGTTTTATCAGGATTAAAAGATATATCGGAAACCCATTTTAGCGCCAATTTTTGTTTGACGCTAACACAATTGACGTTATCCTGAGAGGGGTAATAGTTTAACAAATCTACTTTGAGAAATATGTATACGGTAAAATCTTAATATTATTTCAGCAATACTGCAACTTCACATTTCGTTAAAACATATAAAAATTTGAGACATATTTTTCGGAGACTTTTTTTCTCTATTTCAATTTTTACGCGAAAAACAGTAAATTTCGACAGCTAATGAAATTAATATTTGCATAAATTCTGTCGAAATGCGTAGAGATTGGGCAAAAAGTATAGCACAGGTTTATTGACCTCTTGATGGCACGCACTTTGATATGGGAATTATTTCAATACCTCAACCGACTGCAGAGCAATGTCGATTAAAATTGATATCTGAGAGCTATAATTTTTGCGTAAAAAACGCCAAACCATCACATTTTCACGACGTCATTAAAACAGGAATTGTTTGTTTCATGCTCAGAAGAAATTCGTTTAATGAGTCACAAATGACTGAAGTTTCTGAAGTTTTTGACTAGAAAACTGCAACTTTTGGTTTTGTCCTATTCCACCTTAAGCATAATTTTATTTGCAAAATGACTCTAAATGAACGAAGTGGACCGAAGGACGAGAAATTCTATAATCTGCACTATGATGAAGTATGGGAAGACGTGTGTTACGTAATGGCCTGAACAAAAGTTAAGAATACAATAACTATTCTGATTTTTTAATATACAGAATGGAAAAAATGATGATGGGATTGAGACCTCAGGTTCGTTTTTGCATTAGACCAGCACAATCAGAAAACTAACTTTAGTTTTCTCTGTCTCGGCCTCAATCTCATCACAGATTCTATTTTTCTTATCCAAAAGTCGAAATTTAAACACGAATGATTCATACAGAATCTGGCATCAAGTCCAAACCAAAGCGGTTGCCATTCCTTGTTCTGTTCTGTTCAATTCTCGTATCGACGTTACCCAAGTGGCTCAACGGTACGTAACCATAGTTGCACACACCTGGCGCCGGGTGTCCGTCCAACCATTCCTTGTTAACAATAAAATACGTAATATTAAAATGAGAATATTTCCATTTCCATTTTAAAGCTGTCTTTATACCATTAAAACCCGAAGTATTTTAAACTGCAACTATAACATCGGACCATTACAGATGCTATGTTATAAATATACTTAGCGAAAATAAAAACTTGACAGTCGCTATTTTTCTCCCTACGGTAGTCGGGAAAAAGTGAGACATACAAAATATTTTAATTTAAGAACAAGGAATCATTTGGTAATGCCGTAGTCAAACTAAACTCAAGAGCAACATTGAGGCTATTGTAAACGTCACAAATGTACTTTTCTGTATTCTATGCTCAAAACCAAACAATTACCGAATTCAGAATTGTTAAAATCTGCTAAAATGATAAAAATTCTGTTGGTAATACCTTTCTATTATTAAATCCAATCTGTATGGATTTATAAGCTAAATTTATGCCTATGCACGGTCGACTAGTAGGCCATGAGAACAAGACGAAAAACCTCAGTCCATGCCATTATGAAGTCGGAAATTCAGTTTCAATGGAATTCCCATTACACTTTAATGTCTTTATGGCTGCTTAAGAAATGGCTTTCAAATAAATTTAGTAATAAAGCCATTGAATTTGCAAGACAATCGAACGAACCTCGAAAAATGATAAAAAAGACACACTCGTATAGAAACAAGTTTAACTTCTGAAAAAGCTTGAGAGGTTATCCCTTAGCAATGAATCTATGTTGCAAGTGGTAAAGTAGAAGACTGGTCGCAATCCAAGTTAATTTTATTGTATTCTTGTTTGGTTGGTTGATTTGATGCTTAACGTCCACGGTAAACAACTAAGGTCATGTCAGGACGGTCAGTTAACCTAACCACACTATTCCTGGGCAGGCTTAGACCTCCTAAGCGGTTAACCAGTACTAAGTGCACATACTTTCGCCAGTAACTGACAACTGCCCTTCTTGAATCAGCGGAAGGAGAAACGAAAGTATGTGGCCAGACCGGGATTCGAACCCAGGACCTCTGACTTATGAGTCAGGTGCCCTACCGATTGCGCTACCCGGCCCGGCAATTGTATTTTTGGACTTTGTTGAAGCTGTAGGTAAGGGGCGAGTTTGAAAGCTTTTTCCTTTTGTCTAGTGATTGCTTGTAATTGGTGAACTTCAGCGCTATTAACTTTTGTTAGGTGACCTGTACTGTTTAGTGACAGCTCTTCCTAAGTGTAATGTACTCTATGGTTATTGCTTGTATTAGGCGAGATGCTTGTAGTATGCGAGATGAAGTGCCTGGACAAGTTTTATACCTCATGCCTTTGCGATGCTGGGAGGGACCCTGCAGCTGGGTGCGCCAAAATATGGGAGTAAATGCCGGAAAATAGTGAGACCCGCATTTAGCGAAACGAAACGGCGCATAATCAAGTACAACTTGTTACTGATCTGTACTCTTAAGTGACAACTCTTAGTAGCTGAACTGAACTCACGGGTAATTGCTTGTATAGGGTGAAATAAAGTGTTCAAGATAAGATCAAGCATTAGCGATGCTGGCGTGACCCTTGCAGCAGGATGCACCAAATGTAGGAGTACCGGGAAATAGTGGGACCTATTTCAGCAAAAGGAAACGGCGTACACGGTACAATCGAGTACGAATTCATAACTTAATATGGTTATCCCCGAGGGGATAACCAAATACGTTCAGTTCGAAGTGAGATAATCTGAAAGTTTTGAATCGTTAAACGTTATTTTGTGGTTGTGATTACAATTAACATTAGCGTTTAAAGTGTTTTCTATGCGTATCGGAACTGCTGTTTATTGCGTACAAGAAAACTTTCTTCTGCGCATGCGCAAATTAAAGTTCTAGTCTGAATTATTGAAATAGAAATAAGTTACTAGATAACTCCGGACAAGACAAAAATTTACCAATCATTTTTCATGATTTGAGTAACCAGACGTCAGTCCAACTCGAAAAAACTCCATATATACATTACATATTTGCTAGGTTTGCCGGAATTAAGAAATAAAAATCGTCAAGTGGAACAAATAGTCGGAGTTGAGCTTGTAAATCACATGGATTTCAAAAGTTTATATTCTAGTGCCCGACACGGTTTTTGTCTGGAAAATCATGTACAACTCAACTTCTTAAATGTAAAGAAGCTGTTACAGAGGCCATTGATGGAGGAGATGATGTTATTATTATATTGCTGGATTTCTGTAAAGCATTTGATAAGGTACCACACAAAAGATTACTGCAGAAATTAAAATAGCCATCAGAGGAGATGGCAAATCCCCCGACCGAAGACCCCCATGGGCCTTGGTAAAAAGGGTGCACTTCAAAACACATATAAGTAATATATTGCCATTCTTTTATGCTTCTGATTGACATTATCTGTTTAACAGATGCATGATTATCTAACACTCAGACTAAAATAGTATGCTTGACTGCTAAAAAGAAGTAATATCTCAAACAGCCGCCATATACATAAAAATTTAGCATATGATACATTAAACTTTCAAATGTGTTAATAACTTTTAAACTACAAGCCCTACAAACCTAATTTTGAGCTCTCTAGTAAGTGAATTTGGACAAAGAATCCAAATCTGGAGAAAAAAATGTTGTTTTTTTGGTCGGGTGGGATGGGGTGACGGGGGGGGGATGTGGCGGGGTCAGAGAGAGTTAGGAACACTTATAAGATATCACAGCATGTTCATCAATATTCTAAAATGTATAAGGTTATTAAAATTGTGGAGCAGGCCAGGGTTATACAGATATGGAGCAGAGACTCAAACAGCAGCTCAAAATACCAAAGCGAAATAACTCACAAAGTATGAATGCAAGAGTTGTCATTCATGTATGAGACAAATCGACATGACTTGTTCTTCATATCTGTGAAGTATCATGAAAATATTTCAAAAGGTATTCAAGCTATGGAGCAGACACCTAAAATCATCAAAGGGAAATAACTCAAAAAGTAAGAAAGCAAGAGTTGTCATTCTTGTTCGGGACACATCGTCATGACCTGTTCTACATATTTGTGAAGTATCATGAAAAAATTTCAAAAGGTAGTCAAGTTATAAAGCGGACACAAAATCATACCTAAAACCATCAAGGGGAAATAACTAAAAAAGTAAGAAAGCAAGAGTTGTCATTCTTTTTCGCCACACATCAGCATGTCCTGTTCTACATATCTGTAAAGTATCATTAAAATATTTCAAAAGGTATATGAGTTATAGAGCGGACACGAAACCACACATAAAATGATTAAGGGGTAATAACTAAAAAAGTAAGAAAGCAAGAGTTGTCATTCTTGTTTGCGACACATTGACATGACCTGTTCTACATATCTATGAAGTATCATGAAAAGAGTCTTAAAGGTATTCAAGTTATAGAGCGGACACGAAATTACACCTAAAACGATCAAGGGAAAATAACTCAAAAAGTAGGAAAGGGAGAGTTGTCACTCTTGTTCGCGACACATCGTCATGGCCTGTTCTACATATCTGTGAAGTATCATGAAAATATTCTAAAAGGTACTCTAAAAGGTAAACAAGTTATAGAGCGGACATGAATCTGCCAAAAAATCACACCAAAAACCATCAAGGGAAAATAACTTAAAAAGTAAGAAAGCAAGAGTTGTCATTCTTGTTTGCGACACATCGTCATGACCTGTTCTACATATCTGTGAAGTATCATGAAAATATTTCAAAGGATATTTAAGTTACAGAGCGGACACGAATCTGGACGGACACACGGCGCCAAGTGTGTGCAACTATGGTTACGTACCGTTGAGCCACTTGAGTAACGTAGATACGAGAATTGAACAGAACAGAACAGACACGAATCTGCCAAAAAAACTCACCAAAGGGGAAATAACTCAAAAAGAACAATAGCAAGAGTTATCATTCTTGTACGCGACACATCGTCATGACCTGTTCTACATAACTGTGAAGTATCATGAAAATATTCCAAAGGGTATTCAAGATATAGAGCGGACAAGAAAATGTTTACGGACGGACGGACAGACGGACGGACGCCAGGCTCATCGCTATATCCCCCGAACCTTTCGGTCGGGGATAAAAAGGCTACGGGATTCAAAGACAAAATTACCAGTGGATTGAGGACTTCTTGTTCAACAGAAAACAAAGAGTAGTGGTAAATGGGGTGTTTTCAGAATGGAGGCCAGTAACAAGTGGTATTCCCAAAGGTAGTGTTTTATGCCCTTTCCTTCTTCTCATATTTATTAACGATTTGCCGGAAGTATTGAATTGCTGTGTAAAATTGTTCGCAGATGACGCAAAATTTTCTCCCCTATAAGATGATTAGATGATTCACTAAGACTCCAGGCAAACATATAGAATGCAGAGGAATGGGCAAGAGTGTGGGGGATGTTTTTTAACAGCAAGAAATGCAAGCATCTAAGAGTAGGAAAAGGGCAGCCCTCTCAACCATATGAAATGTCAACTGCCCAAGGATTTCACGAAATTGAACAAGTTCAGAGCGAAAAAGATTTGGGAGTCATTTTTGATACGAAACTTACTTTTACAGAACACATCACCAAGAAAGTAGCACTTGCAAATAGAAATATTGGCCTTATCTTTAAATGTTTTACATTTTTTGAAAAAGAAATGTTTCTCAGTTTATACAAATCCTTGGTAAGGCCTCATCTTGCGTATGCTACCACTGTATGGTCACCACTGTTTAAGAAAGACTCTATCATCTTAGAAAATGTTCAGAGGAGAGCAACCAGAATGGTAAATACGTTGTCTGGTCTCCAGTACAAAGTTAGGGTTATAACGCTTTGTACATCATATTTAAAATACCGTCGAATGAAAGCAGACGCGATCGAAGTATTTAAAAACCTTAATAACATAGACAAAATCGACAGAAAAAAGTTTTTTACAGTGTCAGAACCCACATTTACTCGAGGAAATGATTTGAAATTCTTTAAAAAACATTGCAGATTAAACGCCAGAGTCAACGCTTTTTCAAACTGTTTTAAATGTTTGGAACTCTCGACCAAATTATGTTGTTTTGGCAACTTTCCTTAATATATTTAAATCTCGATTAAATAAACATTGGCACGGGCACCCCTTAAAGTTCTAACCATCATGCTACATCCCGGGTGAGCCAGTACCAATGAGTATAGGTCTTCTACGAATTTTAAAAACTGTTTACACTTTCTAGTTCAGTGTTGGTAAGGTTTATTCACTGAATAAGGGATGTCACATCTGTATGCTTTGGCATACTATACATTTGCAGTCAGCGCACTGTTCAAAATCTCTTACCTGGCTAGTTGTGCGTAAATACATGCTCAGAAGTCATCCTATGACTCCTTAAAATGAAAGCATGGAAAAGACCAAATTCTGAACTTCATGATTCGAATGATAATACTCTGCTGTTGAAATATTTGAAACTGGTTTCTTAACTCAAAAAAACTAGATATATGTGGAAACTGGACCTAAAAACAGCTATTCAGAAGACCTTGAATGAACGACAAATAAGCAATACAAGGTCTTGAGAAACAGTTTTCAAACTATAAGAACTTGTTGACTGGCTTTCACCATGGCGGTTTAGGCTTTCCGGAACTGATGCTTATTAATATAGCTCTTTGCATAGACATAATTGGATTCTGATATCTTTCCCTCTTCATCTTATTCATTTTACTGTTTACCATGTACATGCATATACTTGGATTTTCACTCAAAGTGATATATAAACACAGGTACGAATTTGGTATTACAAGCAAATGAATGTTCCAAAATGACCTGTAAAACTTGCACCACCTCACTAAATATTGGGATACCAATGTTTGGGCAAACACTGTAGACCAAGGCCAGTCTGTTCAGGGACTGCCGTAGTATTTCCCATTCTGCCAGCACCTCAGTGAAGGTAGAATCAACTTAATTTAGGTTAACAATGGCATCTGCTGCAGACATGGCTTCTGTTAATACTAAAGCTGCCATGATATGGTGTTATATCAGTAAGCAGTCAGCTGTAGCAGAATAGGTTTAAATTGTGCTAAAATGGGCAGTCAACCTTAGCGAAAAGTTGATTTGTCGGTTACGCATTAGACTTGTTCTTAAAATGTGTATAAGACCTATAGGACAAGATATCAAAATGGGCCAGTAGAAGCTATGTGACTGCTTAGAATGGTCTCAAGTATGGTGAGTTATTTTTGTTCAGTATATATCGTTATCTGTAACTTTATTGGGCTCCCCGTCTGTAGATGAACTTGGTGTTATGCCACCGAAATAAGGGAGAAATTCACAAGACAAGGCGGAACAGTACATATTCGATAACGCGTGCAAGTTTGTAGGACATGATTTTTCCCTACTCGAATTTTACTGTTGATGGAGGGCTACAATTTATTATCTAAATGATCAGACATCAGAGTGCTTCCCATGTGGAATGTTTGTGAAAAATTACATGGCTGTATGACCTCAGCCTGTCAGTTTTCATCTGTTCGCTTTAGTTTGCGGATGGATTCTTGAAACGTGCTATTACGTGCAAGTAACTGCAACATTAGGCAACAGGCTAAGATGCCTGGTACTTTTATGAGAAGTCTGCAGAAATGGAGCCTTATCACCGTGTGCAGTCTTATTCGGATTTTATGGTTTCACAATTAACGAGCTAAGTATATCACCTGTATAGCTGACCAATTTGCAGCCCCCGCACCCCCCCCCACACACACACACAAACATACACCCCTCTCTGCCCCCGAATCCATGCTTCTTTTTGGTATACAATACAAAACAGGCTAAAAAAGAAATTATCATTATTATCATTATAATAAATTTTGTATGGCTTTTGATCGTCTACAGTTGCTCTGTGTAACACGAGGGTCAAATTAGGTAAATTCGGACAGCAGGTAAATTCGGACAGTGACATTGTTTCCTTTATATGTCAGTTGTTTGGAATTAAAACTAAATGAACGGGACAAACAGTGAAAATCCTGATGAGACGGCTCATAATCATCTGGATTTTCACTGTCTGCAATGATATGTCCGAATTTACCCGCTGTCCGAAGTTGTTATCGAATATGTACTGTTCCGTTTTGTCGTTTCCCCATTCTTTTTGGTGGCACAGCGCCAACGTCATCTTAAGACGGGACCAGTAAAAATACAAATAGCGACACTTTTTAACATAAAAAGTGCAAAAATCGGGGCGTGACCTGATGTAGTGACTGCACTGAATGAGAACTTCATTTGGTTTAAGCACAGCCTTACGATGGAAGTGTAACTATTCTCATACCTGTATGACGCATTCCATTCGTAAACAGGACTTTTTACCGCTGAATCCAAAATCTATAAGAGTTTTCGACTCTTGGATACGAAAAATAAAATCTATGTTGTGGTTGATGTCGAGACAGGGAAATCTCAGGCTAGATTTCTGATTGTGTTGGTCTTTTGCGAAAACAAACCAGGGATCTCAACCCTATCATTGATTATCTTTTTCTCATGCTGTATATTTAAAAATTAATCCACAGCTTTGAAGTTGCCAGCACTAATAAATTCTGATAACTGTATAGTTATCATGTACTGTTATCATGTACAGTTTTAAATAGACTAATCATTACAGAGCTGCAATTAAACAAACTTCTGTTTCAGTAAACTCTGCTGTTTTCCTTTTGGCCACAGAAATATTTTTTAAAGGTATTCATTTGACTACCCTCGCTTAGATGAGTCTCCACAACATATGTTATATGAAAATTATCCGTTTAACCATATGGTTACATTAGACTCACCCCAGAGGTTGTTGATGGTTTCCAACTTTTTTGTGCCGAAAATGAGCACTGTTTTAAGGTCACAGTAAACTGCCATTTTCATTTTTGCCTCCCTTCTCAACGGCGGAAAGCTCTTGAAAGCAGGAACTTGCTCCTTTAGGAGCAGTTCTTTCGTTTAAGAGTAGACCACTGGGTAGAGCTACTTCATCCAGAGATGCAATCTGTTCCGTTTGCATAAATGGCAGAAAAACATGAATGTGTATCCGTACATCTTAAAACATATGTTGTGTTTACTTATTAATTAGGTGAGCGCCTACAACTTACGTTTCAGTAGAAAATGTTACAATTAACCAGTGAAACTTGGTAATCCATATAAAACGGCATGCCAGCGAGGTTATTTCAGTAGCACTCAAGCCGTTTCTAATTGGTCAGGTAACTGATGTCCTTAGTGCATCAGACAGGAAAGTCCATTTTCCGGACAAGGTGAGGCAGGTTGAATGAAAGGGCTCGTCAATTATCCTGTACACCTAAAAATCAGTACTGATATTTACTGACACATCTAAAAAAGAATGGATATACATGTATCTATTACATAAGAATATCTATTGCATTCTCACTTTTTGTACAAAGCACGGCATGTAAGTATCCAAGTTTAAGTCAAATTTGGTAGTGGGTTTCACTCAACAGCCCGGTCCGGCCACATACTTTCGTTTCTCCTTCCGCTGATTCAAGAAGGGCAGACTGGCGAAAGTCAGTGCACTTAGAACTGGTTAACCGCCTAGGAAATCTGACCCTGCCCAGAAATAGTGTGGTTAGGGAAACTGACCCGACATGACCAAAGATACAAAACAACAACACTGCGGCAACAACAGTTAACACTAAATATAACCTGGCACTTCATGCACAACATTGGTAGTCAGTTTCATATTCTGCATGCAGAACAGAACAGAACAAACATTTATTTCATCTCAGATCATTTTGATATATGATACAACGTCCAAGCATTATTGTATGTCGCAGCATTTCTCATAAAGATAATAAATCAGAAAAGAAGAGGGGAAAGACAGGCAGACATTACTTTAGTAGAGTTATTTAATATACAAAGCCGTCATCTTTCAAATTATCAACAAACACCAACTCATATTTTAGCCTTATTAGGCTGATACAGCCAACAAACATACGACGCCAGAACAACGTTAACATGTAGTTTGCATGACAGGTAATTAGTGGATTTATTTAAATGAATTATATAACATGATCAGGTTGCACTAAACAATGATTGGCAGACTGAGACACTTTCAGAGCCTAGAACTGAGACGGCGGGTTGAGACGAAAAATCTCCTACAGCTTCAGAAAGAGATATTCAGTTATAATGGTCGAGAAAACAGTAAATCAAACATAATTGAGCCGCGACACGGCAACACCAACAGAGTGGCAAGTGTGCCCAGCGAAGATTCAGATCTACCTGGGCTATCCGCCCAGTCTGATCAGAATATTTGCTGTCCGCATGAAGCTAGATTAGACCCTTAGCTATCCTTTAAGCGCATAGCAATGACTCTGATTAGACTGGGCGGATGCCCAGTCTGAACTGAGTCTGCGCTGGGCGCACAAGCCACTTTGTTGGTTTTGTCGTGTCGGGGCTCAAATAATTCATGTCGGTAAATTTTGGAACTGATTTATGCTTTACGCTTTCGTGATTTTAAGCCGAAACTCAGGATATGTAGAATTGCATGTTTGCGTTTTCTACTAAAATATAATTTAGCTACTTTTTTCTTTCATTTCAATCCACCAGGAACCGCTCAAGCAATGATTGTTGCTACTGCTGATGGTACAATGGTAACAGCTAACTACGACCAGTTTACTCCACCACCCGGATTTACAGCGGTATGTAAGGCCCCATTCTCACAGTCACGTTTTGAGGGCTAGGTTGTACTACGTTTTCCGCCCTACGTTTGGCAAAAAAAAATGAACCCCGTTTTATAGGTACAGTCAAACCTGTATTAAGCAAGCACCTAAGGGATAATCAAAATCTGCTTGCTTAAGACAGGTGCTTGCTTAATACAGGTTCATTTCAATGTATTTGACAGTTTCGGGAACTGAAAACATGCTTGCTTAATACAGGTTGCTTACTTAATACAGGTGGCCACTAAGACAGGTTTGACTGTATTTAGGTGTTACTACGTTTCTAGTACGTTTTTAATACGTTTAACTACGACTTACTTCGTATTACCCGGTTATCAAACGGCTTAGTGCCATGCTTTCAGAAGGGATGATAACTGTACATACCTTCCTACTACGATTCCGTACGTTACTAGGAACTACTAGGTAGTGCCCAGAATTACCACCTAGTCATAGTGACGTTTGAGTAGGTATCGCAAAACATACCAAATCGTAAAAAAAAACTGAATAAAACGTCTCAAAACGTATTTAGACATGGGAAAGCGTATATAATGCGCAGTAGTACGTACAGGACCTTCTCGTATGACTACGTATTTAAAACGTTTCTTCTACGTTCTAGTACATTTAGACTACGTTTCAATACGTTTTTACTCCGCATACAGTGAAGCCACAGTCTCACTGTCAGGTTTTGAGGGCTAGGTTTTACTACCTTTTAAAACGTGGGAAAGCGGCAGTATACGTTGTAAAACGTAATGAATACGTATATAAATGTAGCTAAATACGTGGCCTAGTTACGTTTTATTTAGAATGTTTAACTCAAAAATGGCATTTTGATATACGTAGCAGCGTGTACGTAAACATGGTCAAAACGTACTAAAACGTAGCCGAAACGCATTAAATACGTACTAAAACGTAACAGGAATAACCTAGGGGTCCTCTACGCCTCAGTCTCACTGTCACGTATTGAGGACAAGGTTTTTCTACGTATTCAAAACGTACCAAACCGGGAATATGCTATAAAAACTTAGTGACTACGTATTATATACGGATAACTACAGCTACATACTTGGCATAGCTACTACAACTTAAACGTAGCATTTCGAAATACTTACTGTATGCATAGTAAAAATGTATTGAAACGTAGTCTAAACGTACAAGAACGTAGTTGAAACGTGACAAATACGTGCAAATACGTAGCCATGCGTGAAGGTCCTCTACGTACTTCTACGCATTATATACGCTTTTCCCATGTCTTAGTACGTTTTGTGACGTTTATTCTGCGTTTTATTACGATTTGGTACATGCATGTTTTCCGATACCTACTCAAACCTCACTTTGACTAAGCAGCCATACCGGTCACTACCTAATAGTCCCTAGTAAAACGTACGGAATCGTAGTAGGTAAGTAAACTGTTCTCATCCCTTCTGGAAGCGTGACGCAAAGCCGTTTGATAACCGGATAATACGAAGTAAATCGTAGTTAAACGTTTTAGAAACGTACTAGACACATAGTAACACCTAAATACCTACAAAACGGGGCACAAACGTAGGGCGGGAGACGCTGAACAACCTAGCCCTCAAAACGTGACAGTGAGACTGGGCCCTAAGTATTTCATACGGGCACTCAAAAAAGGTATAGTCATATTGTGTGAAAAGCGTATTTGTGCATACTCTTTGCGTAGAAGTAAAATCGATAGTGGGCCTTTTGAGGATCCTTCCGTTTTATTTTTACAAACAGAAATTTTCGTACTAATAACTTTACATGCAAATGAGTCGAAAACATAGTTAGATCATGGCTATCCATTTGTAGAAGTTTTCACTTTTAATTTCGGGTAGGAATGGAATATGCGTTTACCTGGCGTGTACACAAAAGAACTTTTCGAGCCACACAAAGAATGTCACTCAAAAGTCAGTGTAAAACTGACCAATGCAGCGACAAGCAAGTGACATAGTCCCACAAACAAAGTAACACATGTGCAATGTCCCACTATAAATCCTTGATATACCTTACAATTTATGAAGAGATGCATTCCTGTTTATAATAGGCGTGTCTTCGGAAAGGTGAATTGTCTTTATAGTATAGGGCTGAATGATGAGCTGTACTTTTTCGTTAGTTATAGAATGCATGCAGAGCATACGAACAAACATAAACAAGAATTCCGCGGAATGCTATGTCGCACCTGCATTGCGTTTCCATACAATCATTTTGACAGGAAAGTGAAAGCAAAATTTGAAAATCAAAAGAAAACCAGATAGTTTTAGACATTATTCTGCCACAAATTTTGTCAAAATCCGCCCAATGGAGCTTAAGGTACTGCCATTTTCATGTTTGTGCTATTTTTAGTAACGGTGGATGGCAGTCATCTGGGATGACCAATTTGCCAAAAAAAAAACACCAAAATAACTATATGCAAGGATCATTCTGACACAAAATTGGTCCAAATCCATTCAGAGGTTCCTGAAATATAGTCATTTTCATGTTTTTGCTATTTTTAGTAACAACAGTGGCGGCCATCTTGGATGGTACATTCCCATAAATGTGAAAAAAAAGAAAAACTCCTTTCAAGAATCATTCTGATTAAATCTGAGCAAAACCCACCCAGTGTTTATCTATTTATCAGCATTCAAGCAGAATTCAGACTCTTAAACCGAAAGTAGGTCACTGTGACCTACTTCCGCTACAGATTTTTTTCATTTTCATAAATTTTCAAAAGAAGGTCCTGTTGTTGATTCATACAAAGTTTCAGCCAAATATACTTAGTGGTTCTAGAGAAAATGTTAATGATGTTGTTTGGCTATTTTTAGTAACAGCGGCCGTCTTGAATTCTCGACCAGGCTGAATTTTTGTAATCTAAATTCCTGCAATCTGAACATGCTCCATATGAAATTTGAGAACCATGGCTGCGGTGGTTTTGGAGAAATTAACTGTACAAATCTTAACGCCAGGTTTGACGTAAATGCGAACGGACGGATTGCGGGTGGAAAACCGGACGCCTATATCGCACCTTGCTGAAGCAGGTGCGACAATAAATAAAACCAGTAATCTTTATAAACTTTCTCGTAGACCTGATTATATCAAAACTTGATTTATATGATTAACCGTGTACTTGCAATACCTCTGTGAATACCCCTTTTAAAGGATGACATGTTTATCACCGTTTATTATTTGATATATTCTCCTATTATATAGTAACGTATATTAAGCCTCAGAAGCTTTTGTATTGGTTCCATGGATGCAACGTCAATGTCCTGTTATATGTCAAAACTACCTTTTTGTTTTACATCTTCCAGGTTACCTATCCTGTTATGCTTAACAATCTAGGAACTTTGCATTTAGCCTGCGGTTTAACCTGCGAAACAATTTCGATTTCAGCTAATAAACCGGTAGCAGTTATAACAGGTTTGCATCTTTTATAGTTACTTCAGTCGAAATGTATTTAGTGTATTAAAATAAATAATTTAATAAACTGTTGTTCCTAATGTTTTAAAAAGTATTGTATAATTTGAGACCTTGGAAAGAGTGTATTTTATGTTCTGTAGGTTTAGTTTTAATAACTCGTTCAGCTTGTGAAAAAGATAATGCCCTATTGTTGCCTTTTAACGTCCCCCGACTGGAAGCTAATATCCTTATACTGGTTAGAGAAAGACAGAGAGAGTTTCTAGAATCATTCGGAAAAAGCTGGCATGCCAATAACATTATTCGGCAGTCAAAAGTCATCACTATTGCTGTTTTTAGCTCGCCCGAACGAAAGTTCAGGAAGATCTATTGTTGTCACCACGGCGTCGGCGTCCGCGTCCACGTCCGCGTCCGCGCTCGGATTGTATGTTTTGGTTAAAGTATTTAAAGACCTATATCTCCTTAACCCATGGATGGATTCTTTTGATACTTGCACTGTAGTTAGATAATGGTCTAAAGTTCCACAGGGTACCACTCTCACCTCACTCAGTGACCTTGATGTTAAGGTCATGGACTTAGAAAATTAGGAGTTTTTTTTGGACTGGATGTTTTGGTTAAAGTTTTATAAAGCCCAATATCTCCTTAACCCATGTATGGATTCCTTTGATACTTGCATTGAAGTTAGATATTGGTCTAAAGTTTTAGAAGGTACTACCCCCACCCTCCTCAGTGACCTTGATGTCAAGGTCATGGACTTAGAAAATTGTCTTTTTATTGATTGGATGTTTTGGTTTAATTTTTTTAAAGACACATATCTCCTGAACCCTTAGATGAATTCTTTTTATATTGGCACTGTAGTTAGATCTACAGAGTACTACCCCAACCCCGCTTAGTGACCTTGATGTCAAGGTCAGGGACTTAGGAAATTTTGGTCTTAATTAAAGTTTTGTAATTGCATACTGATTCATAATGCTTTGCAGAGGTTTAGTACATACTTGAACTGATGTTAGACCCTTTTTTTAGTTTTTACAAAACACCTTATACTTACCCCACTGGATGACCTTGAAGTCAAGGTCATCGACTAAGAATTTTATCTTAAAGATTTTGGTTATTTATGAAAACATAATTTCACAGTGCCACCATGATCGACTCAGTTGATACTAATACTTGGACTGATGTTAGATAATGGTTCAGGGTTTTGATACATCCTAGGACCCCCCGCCACAACCCCCTCCCCCATACTCGTCAGTTTTTTTTTTCACCTCAAGCTCATGGACTTTGAAATTTCATTTCATTTTTTTTTTTAATTTTATTTTAAGACTTATTTCTGAGATAGCTTTTGTTTATAAATGTGTTTTCATTATGGACATGCTTGCCTGAAGTTTTATGCATAGTACTCCACACCACCATAGCGGCTGTGTGATGGGCAAGCACCAATTCAGGCGAGCTTTGCTGTCAGGGGACAGCTCTTGTTATAGTCTAGATATATCATCCATTTCAAATCCCAAAAATTTAGTGTATGTCAAGAGTTCCAATGAAAAATGCGCTATCAACCACTACAATTGAAAACTAAATTTAAAACGATAATATAACAATTGAAGGAGATTAAAATTCAATAATGATTTTTTATGCCCCCAACTTCGAAGAAGTTTAGGGGGTATATTGGTTTGGGCCTGACCGTCATCCGTCCGTCCTTCCGTACGTAACGCTTCATTTTCTCAAGAACCGTAACTGCTGGGGCCTTGATATTTCATAGGTGGGTAAAGCATCAAAAACTAGAGGATGCGTATTTTTTTTTCTTGTCAATCAGCCTTGTACTTGCAGAGTTATGCCCCTTTCTGAAAAAAAAATAAACAAAATATTGTTCCAAAAATCCTGGGGCTAAGGTGCAGATCACCTGATAAACTTTTGGGCGAATTCCGTCAAAAAATGACTGAGTTATGCCTCTTTGTTGAATTTGGCATTTTTCTAATTTTTGAACCGTTTGACCTAGAACCCTAATTTTTGGTATACTACTAGTATTTGATGTGCTGATCATTCTGATGTTGGTTGCGTCATGATACATCCACTACTAACAGAGTTATTTCCCTTTTCTCATCTGTATAAAGCATAAAAATGGGTGGTCCGTTTCTCAAGAATAGTATTTGCTGGGGCTTTGATATTTAAAAGGTTGATAGAGCATGAAAAATAAGAAGACCTTTTTTTCTTTTCCGTCTGCCATGTACTTACAGAATTATGCCCCTTTTTAAAAAAAATACATGAATGTTTGTTCCCAAAATCATGGGAAATAGGTTTAAGTTAGGATGCTCATATTTGGCATACTGCTAAGGTCTATGTTCTAGATCACCTGATTAGTTTTGGGCGAATTCCGTCAAAAATGACTGAATTATGCCCCTTTGTTGAATTTGGCATTTTTCCAACTTTTGAACAGTTTGACGTAGAACCCTAATTTTTAGTATAATACTAGTATTTGATGTGCTGATCATTCTGATGTTGGTTGCGTTATGATGCATCCACTATTAACAGAGTTATTTCCCTTTTCTCATATGTAGAAAGCATAATAATGGGTGGTCTGTTTCTCAAGAACAGTATTTGCTGGGGCCTTGATATTTATACCCCCGCTTTGAAAAAGTGGTGGGTATACTGGTTTACATCTGTCCGTCCGTCCTTCCGTCCCCTTTTCTTCGTCAAAGATTTCTTCACGAGAACCAGCCTTTTCCTGCTTATTCTTCCCTGTATTTGTCCGATTTTCTTTCTTTCCATACTTTGAATAATGAAATTTTTCGTCAAAGATTTCTCCACAACCGTGCAAGCTAGAGTAGTCATATTTGGTATGCAGGTTGATGACGACACGTTGTATCGTGGGTTTGAGAACCAGCCTTTTCCTGCTTATTCTTCCCTGTATTTGTCCGATTTTCTTTCTTTCCATACTTTGAATAATGAAATTTTTCGTCAAAGATTTCTCCACAACCGTGCAAGCTAGAGTAGTCATATTTGGTATGCAGGTTGATGACGACACGTTGTATCGTGGGTTTGAGAACCAGCCTTTTCCTGCTTATTCTTCCCTGTATTTGTCCGATTTTCTTTCTTTCCATACTTTGAATAATGAAATTTTTCGTCAAAGATTTCTCCACAACCGTGCAAGCTAGAGTATTCATATTTGGTATGCAGGTTGATGACGACATGATGTATCGTAGGATTGAGAACCAGGCTTCTCCTGCTTATTCTTCCCTGTATTTGTCCGATTTTCTTTCTTTCCATTCTTTGCAGGCTTCTCCTGCTTATTCTTCCCTGTATTTGTCCGATTTTCTTTCTTTCCATTCTTTGAATAATGAAATTTTTCGTCAAAGATTTCTCAACAACCGTGCAAGCTAGAGTAGTCATATTTGATATGCAGGTTGATGATGACATGTTGTGTCGTGGGATTGAGAAACAGGCTTCTCCTGCTTAATTTTCCTTGTATTTGTCCGATTTTCTTTCTTTCCATACTTTGAATAATGAAATTTTTCGTCAAAGATTTCTCCACAACTGTGCAAGCTAGAGTAGTCATATTTGGTACGACGACATGTTGTATCGTGGGATTGCAAACCAGCTTTCTCCTGCTTATTCTTCCCTGTTTTTGTCCGATTTTCTTTCTTTCCATACTTTGAATAATGAAATTTTTCGTAAAAGATTTCTCCACAACCATGCAAGCTAGAGTAGTCATATTTGGTATGCAGGTTAATGACAAGTTATTGCATCGTGGGATTGCAAACCAGCTTTCTTCTGCTTATTCTTCCCTGTATTTGTCCAATTTTCTTTCTTTCCATACTTTCAATAATGAAATTTTATGTCAAAGATTGCTCCACAACCGTTCAAGCTAAAGTAGACATATTTGGTATCAGAGATGGGGTCAATTACATTGGAAAGTAATTAATTACCATTACCATTACATTGCAGTGTTAGCATTACCATTACCATTACCATTACACAGTTCTGGGACAAGTAATTAATTAAATTACCATTACTTGGCAAATGTAATGCATTACCATTACTCATTACATTTTTCCATCACAACTTTTCACATATAAAACAAGTGCAGGGAAAAAAATATTAAATTTTTATTTGTCATGTTACAATAGGTACAGAGATGAAGAGTTGTGTTTCCTCTTCACATTTACCCCATAGAAGGAATTTGCATATTACATGTAGTTTTTTGTGTTTTTTTTTTCATCAGGTTTCATGTACAGTGGAATCCGAAGTGTTTGTTGTTTTTACTCTTTGAGATGGGTGGATGTGCTTGAACTATTTTTTAAAGACTGATATTCATCTGTGTGTTTCTCTTGGGAAAAAGTGAAAGTTTTGAATTTTACCTTACGGTGTCATAAAATAGGATAATGGTCAATACACACTTTTTCTGTCACCTTATGGTTCATTGACTGAGGGACAAAAAGGTGTGGTAATCCACTGACACTAATTAACAAAAGTTGAAAACACCTGGCTGGTCCACAAAGATAAGGTAATGCCTGGTTGCATGTTTTTCTCTTGATATCTAAGTAAAACAACAGACTGGACCCTGATATGAATGACAAAAAAACTGAATTTTTCTTTAATACCCGCCTGGTAAAAAAAATTAAGGTAACAGTTTGACTTTGGAGGAGTTATGTGTTTTTCACACCATTGTCTAACGGTCCTACTAAAGACAGAAAAGGACTTGCTCCAGCGAAAAGGACCGAAAAGAACTTTCGGGCACCGAAATGGACTTTTATTTGCAGTTAAATGTCATATAAAACGTATGTTTTAGAACTTCTTATATTATTATGATATTAATCATTGCTTAAATAATAATTTTGTAAGTTGTTGTATCTTCTTCCTGAAATTTCACAAAAATATTACAACACCAAAAAGGACTCAACTTCTTGTCAGTGGAGAGATACCATGTATCGAAAAAGGACATTGCTAATGCCAAATTTGGACACCGAAAAGGGCTTTTTTTCTCTTAATGTACTAGAAAATTATGATTTGAAATAAGATATTTTATCCAATATATTTTTCAAACATATTTGTAGCATAAAATGGTATTTAAAAAGTTCTTTTCGGTGCCCGAAAGTTCTTTTCGGTCCTTTTCGGTGGCAAAAGTCCTTTTCTGTCTTTAGTAGGACCCGTTGTAACATGTACATGAAAAAAGAATGAGGTTTTACCTTCACATGTGTTGTGAAGTTTGATTCCACTTTCAAGATTTCTGATATATAGCTTTATTCACTCAGTGTTCAGAGGGAAGGGGGAAATGATTATTCTGTTGTTACTATGTCTTTTGAATTACCTGAGATAAAGTGATCAAACTAATTTTTGTGCCAAAAGAAAATTTTGTTTACTGCAGAAATCAATGATTAGTCTATTGTTATGCTTTTATTATCAAAAATACCTGTTGACTAGAGGGACAGGATCATTATCACATTTGATATCCAGAAGCACCAAAAAATGTGGATAATAACCAGTGTATCATGCACCTGTAGAAAATTTATTAACAGCAGATATCTTTGAACAGTAAAATGGATTGCTATTCTTTTCCATTGTTGTTGTTGTATTACAATTAATAATATTATTATTATAATTTTATTGTTGATTAAATTAATATTCCCTTTTCACTATTACTGTATACAATAACTTTAGTTGTTTTGGTCTTGAAAAGCAGCTGACAGTGATGCTGATGATCATAAACTACTACAAAGTAATGAAAATGTAATGCTAAAAAGCATTACATCATTACAGCATTTTCTACTTGTAATTAATTAAATTACCATTACATGTAATGAAAAAAATCCTTCATTACTCATTACTTAGCATTACTTTGAAAAAAGTAATGCATTGTAATGCATTACCATTACTTATTACCATTACCCCATCTCTGTTTGGTATGCAGGTTGATGATGACTTCCTGTATCGTGTGATTGTGAACCAGCCTTCTCCTGCATATTCTTCCCTGTATATGTCAGATTTTCTTTCTCTCTTTACTTTGAATAATGCAATTTTTGCAAAAGATTTCTATGCATCAGATTCTGTAAGAGTAGGGATATTTTGTATGCAGGTTGATGATAACTTGTTGTATCGTAGGATTGAGAACCAGCCTGCTCCTGCTTATTCTTCCCTATATTTTCCAATTTTCTTTCTCTCCTGACTTTTGAATAATGCGATTTTTTGTAACAGATTTCACAGCAACCATTCAAGATTGAATGTTCATATTTGGTATGCAGACTGAGAAAGACTTACGTCTTGCATGTATTTATTATTTTTTCTTTCTGTCAATGTGAAATCATTTTATTCCATATAACATAGAAAGGGATTTATGTTGAATATTGAAATTTGGTATATATAGTGACAATGAGTTCTCTCTCTATGCATTTTGTAACGAAAATAACACCATTTGATTTAAGCAGTTAAGCGGGGGTATAGTCGGATTCTCTGACAGTTCTAGTTAAAAGATGGATAGAGAATGAAAAATAAGCAGACCCGTATTTATTTTCTTTTCCATCTGCCATGTACTTACAGAATTATGCCCCTTTTTCAAAAAATTACATGAAAGTCTGTTCCCAAAATCCTGGGAATACCATTTGAGCTAGGATGCTCATATTTGGTACATGTATAGTGCTAAGAGCTAAGATGTAGATCACCTTTTTTTTTTCTTTTGGGCAATTTCCGTCAAAAATGACTGAATTATGCCCCTTGGTTGAATCTGGCATTTTTCCAGCTTTTGAACCGTTTGGCCTAGAACCCTAATTTTTAGTATACTATTAGTAATTGATATGCTGATCATTCTGATGTTGGTTGCGTTATGATGCATTCATTATTGACAGAGTTATTTCCCTGTTCTCATCTGTATAAAACATAATGATGGGTGGTCAGTTTCTCAAAACATTATTTGCTGGGGCCTTGACACTTAAAAGGTAGATAGAGCATCAAAAATAAGCAGACCCTTATTGTATTTCTTTTCCGTCTGCCATGTACTTACAGATTTATGCCCCTTTTTCGAAAATGTACATGAAAAATTGTTCCCAAAATCCTGGGAAAACCGATTAGTATAATACTAGTATTTGATGTGCTGATCATTCTGATGTTGGTTGCGTTATGATGCATCCACTATTAACAGAGTTATTTCCCTTTTTTCATCTGTAGAAAGCATAATATTGGGTGGATTGTTTCTCAAGAATAGTATTTGCTGGGGCCTTGATATTTAACAGATGGATAGAGCATGAAAAATAAGCAGACCTGTATTTATATTCTTTTCCATCTGCCATGTACTTAAAGAATTATGCCCCTTTTTAAAAATTACATGAAAGTTTGTTCTCAAAATCCTGGGAATACCGTTTGAGCTAGGATGCTCATATTTGGTATAGTGCTAAAAGCTAAGGTGTAGATCACCTTTTTATCTTTTGGGCAATTTCCGTCAAAAAATGACTGAATTGTGCCCCTTGGTTGAATCTGGCATTTTTCCAGCTTTTGAACCGTTTGGCCAAGAACCCTAATTTTTAGTATACTATTAGTAATTGATATGCTGATCATTCTGATGTTGGTTGCGTTATGATGCAGTCATTATCGACAGAGTTATTTTCCTGTTCTCATCTGTATAAAACATGATTATGGGTGGTCTGTTTCTCAAGAACATTATTTGCTGGGGCATTGACACTTAAAAGGTGGATAGAGCATCAAAAATAAGCAGACCCTTATTTTTTCTTTTCCGTCTGCCATGTACTTACAGATTTATGCTCCTTTTTCGAAAAAGTACATGAAAAATTGTTCCCAAAATCCTGGGAAAACCGTTTGAGATAGGATGCTCATATTTGGCGTACTGCTAGGGGCTAACGTGTGGATCACCTGATTAACTTTTGGGCAATTTCCGTCAAAAATGACTAAGTTATGCCCCTTTGTTGAATTTAGTTTTTTTCCAACTTTTGAACCGTTCGACCTAGAACTCTAAGTTTTGGTATGCTATTAGTGTTTGAAGTGTGATCATTCTGATGTTGGTTGCGTAATGATGCATACATTATTAACAGAGTTATTTCCCTTTTCTCATCTGTATTAAAACATAATTTTGGGTGGTCTGTTTGTCAAGAACAATAACTGGTAGGGCCTTGACATTTTAAAGGTGGAAAAAACATTAAAAATAAGCAGGCCAATATTTTTTTTCTTTTCTGTCTGCCTTGTACTTACAGAATTATGCCCCTTTTTGAAAAAAATACATGAAAGTTTGCTCCCAAAATCCTGGGAATACCGTTTGAGCTAGGACGCTCATATTTGGCATACTGCTTAGGGCTAAGGTGTGGACCATCTTATTAACTTTTGGGCGAATTCTGTCAAAAACTGACTGAATTATCCGGTTTTGTTGAATTTGGCATATTTCCAACTTTTGAACCCGTTGACCTAGAACCCTAATTTTTCGGTATACTGTTAGTATTTATTTTGTTGATCATTCTGATGTTGGTTGAATTATAATGGTTCAGCTATTAATAGAGTTATTTCCCTTTTCTCATCTGTATAAAACATAATTATGTGTGGTTTGTTTCTCAAGAACAATTACTGCTGAGGCCTTGATATTTAAAAGATGGAAGAGCATAAAAATAAGCTGACTCTTAATTTTTTTCTTTTCCATCTGCCATGTACTTATAGAATTATGCCCCTTTAAAAAAACATGAAAGTTTATTCCCAAAATTCTGGGAATACCATTTGAGCTAGGATGCTCATATTTGGCATACTGCTAGGGGCTAAGGTATAAATCACCGCATTTACTTTGGGGGAATTCTGTCAAAAGCAAGTTATGCTCCTTTGTTGAATTTAACATTTTTGTAACTTCTGAATAGCTTGGCCTGGGAAACTGACTTTTGGTAAATAAGTATTTCTTGCTGTATAAAATATTTCGATAAAGGTTAGGTAACTCGGGGTTAAGTGATTACAGAGTTATTCCTCCTGATAGTCAGTACTTATGCAGCTGTGGGGCTCAAGAACCACTGGGCGTAGGGTTTTGAAATTTAGAATATGAATAGATCATGAAAAATAAGCAGACCCATATCTTGTTTTAGCTCTGTGAAACTTGACAGGCTTAGACATCTAAAGTTTGACACTTTTAGTGGCAAGCATATGGTTGGGGGCATAGTGTTTCATAAACACACTTTCTAGTTACTTTAAGCAAAATATTTACAATTTTGATATGCATGCATTTAATAGTACTGGGTACTTACAGTTATAAAGCATGTATAAATAAAGTCACGCTTAAGTGGTTACAGTACAACACTGCTCCAAAAAATCATAACGTCCACAGCATAAATTCACAAACATGCAAAGTACAATGAAATCGCTATATTGTTGCTAATGCGCGTTTTAATAAGTTGAATAGTTTGCTATTAGAAGGCCGTCATAATTTAAAGAGTAACTACACTCCAGGAACTGACTGAATCAGATCCCAAACCCTATCCCTAACATCAAAGGGAAAGATTGACAAAGACATCCCTACAAATAATAAATTACAAGTGATTAAACCCTATAAAGTTAGTACAATAAATGCATTAGATAAATTTCCAAATATGCACAATCAAGACTACCCCTTCTCACTGCCCTGGATGTCCCTTAGTTTAACCTTGATCAGCTGTATAATAGCTGGCATCAGTCTTGTTATAGGCTTTCAAATGAGCAGGCAGTCGGTTTTGAGGGTTAACATGCAAAAAAGGGGCTTTAAATTAACCTGTCAGTGAAGTTTTGCAGTACCGCTCCCAATGTGCTTCCCCATACTGAACCGTAACCACTGAAATGTTACGTTAATTGAACTTGGCTTTTAT
Organism: Ctena decussata; assembly: GCA_963989385.1. Classification (NCBI taxonomy): domain Eukaryota; kingdom Metazoa; phylum Mollusca; class Bivalvia; order Lucinida; family Lucinidae; genus Ctena; species Ctena decussata. The sequence goes on along the minus strand of OZ022498.1, from coordinate 50,507,956 downwards.
TTGCAAAAACCCGGTACTATTATTTATATGCATACCTAATTTGGTACATAGTTTGTTGGGCATCACAAATATGATTGAATTTTGATATCCTTCAATTGTTTAACTTAGTATAGATAGAATACCATGTTATTCAATTGGCTTTTGAAAGCAAGATTTTCAGGCTTGACAAGAAACAGTGTAGGAAGGGCTAGGCTTGCCAAACCATTCTTATGTGTTTCTGGTCGAGCCTCATAAACTTCATATTAAACGACACGTACATGGCTTTATTAGCCGAAACTACGTAGTCTGGCCCATGTTCCTACTTCTGTATGTATACTATGCTCTTAAAGGAACTTTTTAAGATTTTAATTCTACTTATCATGGATTATTATTATATACTCAGCGCCAATGAAAACGCACCAGTTTGGAACTTATGGCACATTATGTTCGCTTATGTTTGGTTTTATGTAATAGACAATTAGGTTAATCTTTATTTTTTTGTATTGTGAAAGAATGTTTGCAAATTAAATTTCGTTCATCAGTGGGTGCTATCAAGCGTGGCGTCAATACTGCTGTATTTGAAAACAGTCGATATCAAATGACACATTTTAAGCGTAATAAATCCATATTTCGTCCTCTGCCAGACTCTTGATTGCAAATGAATTGTTTATTGGAAAGTTTCTTCACATAAAATCCACTTTTCCTCCATTAAATTATGACGCGGTTCGGCGAATAAGGGTGACGTTATCCATGTAAGGTCATGCTCTGGCTGGGTAACGGTTGACGTTTGCCCCACAGAACTTCTGAAATTTGTTACTACTACTTGTCTCAGCATTTTAGATTGCAAAAAATATCAAATTTACCTTTAGTTACTTTTGCCTGCCCTTGTTTGATGAACGTGACAATAAAGTGATGTTCGAATCCAAATCACTTTGACGTTCGAATCCAAATCACTTTGTTGCATTCGGTGGCGTTTTAATAGGGTATCTATACTCTAGCAAAATCCATCATTGAGGAATTGCCGCCGTGTGAAATTATGGTAGAATTCCGTTTTACTTGATTTCAGAGCTTATGTCACGTCACACACTCACAGCGTCCCTTCAGGCAGAATGACATCATCGGCGTAATAAGATGATCCGATATGATAGCTATACCCTGTTGATATAGTATGATCTTTGAATTTAAGCAAAAAATTTACATTTTAAGACTGGTGCGTTTTCATTGACGCTGAGTATAGCTTTTAGAAACGTAAAGAGCGTCAAACTAATGAATGAAATGGCGTCGTTATAACGTTGTTTTGGAACTCGTATAATTATTAGTAACTAATAGCACAAAGAAACCATTCCTTTGTCCGTTCATTTCTTTATTTTTTCGTTCACTTCAGTTGGTCTAGCACTCATTCATATGCTCATTCACTCATTTACATTTATTGACTGTATGGCTGACAGATGGTTTGGATCCATACAGATTGCATATTTTATAATGTTAGTTTTACCATGACGCGACACAACACTTAATGTTCAAACTTTATCTCTGCGGCAGAGCTGCTAGTAGTTGTAGTAGAATGACGGCTCGGCTGTGGTGCTGGGTAACATTCAGTGCCCGGGCCTCATTAATTTGAATAATAGTGAAGCAAAGGCCTACTGTGCTTGCAGCAGGTGCGGGTAGGGACAGTCACTCTTTTTTCTCTTTCCACTATCATCGCTCTTGTCTCCCTCTCTCTCTTCGAGACGGCCCGAGTATGGACTGGAATATTGTCTCAAAGGGTCGTTTAACCTTTAAATACCAACCACTAGCCTTCAAATTATAGTGGTGTTTTCAAAGTTTCATGTGGCCCATATTCTCGTTCACAAACTTTTGGCTCCATGCGCTCTTGAATTAGATTTGTAGCGGTGTGTTTATCGAAATTTTGTTACACAAGGACTGAATAAAACGGCGCTATTCTCGCGTTCGCCAACTTTCGAGTCCATGCGCCCGATAAGGGCATCTCAAATGCCTTATTTGTATATTTGTTAGTACAGCATCATGTAGTTTTTGTTTGCAAATATTTAATTTGGCCATTGTGAACTTTTTATGGTTGTTTGTTCATTTGTTTGTATGTTATACGTGCATATATGTGTGAGTGAGTTTTAACTTTAATGAAGGCGTACAGCTGAAAGCGCTATGTTACAATTAACAAATTTACACTGTGTAATGATTAAATCTCTCTTTATATATTGTGTTTTGCTCTAACTGACTACAAGTAGATTTTCTTTCAGGTAGCGGCCATTCTACTTTCCCATCGGGAACAAAAGCGGGACATGTAATGAGTCAAGTAAGATTTGTATTTGAAGTCATTCTGAATTCCTTTGGTATGAGTATAGTGTTTGCTTAGAAATATACTTTTCCACCAAATGAAGATGATTTAAAAGTTTATATGGAACAGTATCAAAATCAAGAATTTAGTGAGATTTCACAGAATGTGTCCATTATTTTTGTCCTTTTATGATATTTCCCTGATTAAAAGGGCGCCAGTTTCGCACTTAAATCGGTAGAAGTTATATTATATTGTTGCTTCTATAGGCTACATCTGAACTGATTACCAGTAGGCGCGGCCGTAAAAGTCACCACTTCCTCGTAAAAGTGATGCTTGCGGTCAAGGTCACAGAGGGTCGGACTCATATAGTGTGATATCAGAATTAGAGTTCCGCCTAAAGCCCGAGATTACAAGATATAATTCTCTCTCTCTCTCTCTCTCTCTCTTTTAACAGGCTATAGAAATTTTAACTGAGGATCCATTTACTGGTCAAAATACGTCTTTACTGTCTTTTTCGGTGTTTGGATTAGCTGTGCATTGCGACCCTCGTCTGTCCCAAATGTGTTTGGAGCAGATTAATAAGAGAAAGACAAGAGCTTTCAGTGGTGAAACTGTTCTTTTTCTCGCTTGTAACGTCATAAACATTGTATGCTTTGGACCTACCATAAAATATGCGGATCCCTCTTCTTTCTTCTGGACGATATAGATTAAGTTTGCCACAAAGAAATACAGCCAAATACTAGTAGTGAGTATTAGGATGACTTTTTTGTATGTGTGTGGGGCTTCAGTTTTATTTCATTAAAGTTGTTTCCGGTCATCCGCTCGGTCTGATCAGAGTCTTCGCTGCTCGTAAGGAGCTTGCTTAGTTTCTTAGTTACTCTTTAACTGTTCAGCAAAGACTCGGATCAGACTGGACTGATACTCAGGCTGATCTGAGTCTTCGCTAGGCGCACATGCCACTTTGTTGGTTTGTCGTATTGCGGCTCATTAATTAAATAATAGTGAAGATGCTTAAGAACCACCATAACCATGAAACTGTAAATTTTCAATGTTCATACTTTATTACATTTTAGACATTGCCAGTTACAACATTCGGTAGAAAATTTGTAATCATCACTATGCCTACGACCCTGACGTCCCAGGTTCATTACAAACTAATGTATGACACTCCGGAATTTGCAACAACAACGAATTGGTTCCACTATTTTGGTCCACCAGCAGGGATTCCCATAAATGACGGAAGTAATCCAATTACATTTATTAATGGATGGAGTATACGAGAACTTGAAGTGGATATGACAGGCACACCCCCGTCAGCTCACCTGATGCAGATTCTGACAGGTAAACACGAGTCCATACAACCTCAAGACGACGGCGTGGCAATGTTGTGACGTTTGAATATAGGGAACTAACATGTTTTTATGTATTTTGTTGCCAGGTCCCGAGGGAGATGTTGAAAACCTCGATTTTCGGCCTTCTGCCTCGGTTTTCGGCTCGGTTTTCAACATCTCCCTTCAGACCTAGCAAATGTTATCCATACCAATAAATGTTTGATCGCTGTTATTGCATATATTGGTAAAATTTGCGAAAAATATGGCAAAATATTTTATCACTATTTACAGCAAATGCGCGAGTGCATCTTTTTATCAATATCCGTCTTTCTGGCCCGAGCGCATTAAGCCATTCAAAATGGCTGCCATCATCCCGTTTGACCGCGACATTTCGGATGGTGTCCATTTTAAGGCACGACGGTCGCTGTAGTAGTGCTAAGGTGATGCAAATTCATCAACAGAAAGCAGATTTGTCATGCAATATTTTCTATGCAGAACAAGCCTGATCTATTCATTTGCCATCCTGCAGCTCTTTATTACCGAAAGCTTCGAACATGTTTCTTTTACCAACAATGCATTAAAATTTTTGACAGGACTTGATGACGTAATGTAAAAGTACAAAGATATGACGATGTAATGTAAGAAAATATAGGCAGTGCACCAACAATTTTTGTACTATGGCCGAAAGAGGAAGAGGCAAAGGTGCATGGCGGAGTTATTTTAGTGGCCTCGGGAGTATATATTGAAAGTTACATAGACGTGCATTTACAGCGTTTGAATGTCCTTGTTAATTCATGGTTTTTCGCCGGTAAATGCACGGCTGTTTATAGCGTACGGCACTGCGTTTTATGCAATAAGTTTGGTGTTTCTGTGAAGCTTCCAAGCCTCCACCGTAGACAAGGCAAGAAAAAGGTAAATGAAAGATAAAATAAAACTGTTGGTAGTGTTTTATGAAATTAACAGTAACATCTGAGTAAGTAACACAGTGGCGGATCCAGAGGGGATTCGGCGGGGGGGGGGGGGGGGGGGGGGGGGTTCAAATGAACCCCCTCTTCGGCCTAAAATATTTCACTTTCATGGGGAATTTCGAGAAAAATTGGTCAAACTGCGCAAATCGAAACCCCTCAGCTAATTGAAAAAAAGATATAATTAAACCTCTTCTGCACTGGTATCTCCATTGCTGAACTCTCTTCAACAGAGGTACAAATAGTCACATGTATACGAATCGTGAGGTACTTGTATTCGCCATAGAGATGGTTTACAACTAAATACTTAACTCAGGCAACCATTACAGTATATTTTATTTGTAAAATGTGATAAAAAATATCCGATAGACAGTATTCATTTGTTGACAAAAGTACTTGTACCTCGTTTTTTATACCCTATGCATACGAAGTGTTACAAGGGGGACATAGTTCTCTTCCTTCCTTCCGTTTGTCAGTAATTCCGTTCGCCCGTCCTGCCGTGCGTTCGTTTTGCATTAAGTTTGTATTCATAGCTTACATTTACAAAATGCCCCATAGAATGTATTCGATATAGTCAAATTTCGATAGTTTAAAGTCGGAGTTCATTTCAAACTCTCAAACTCTAGCCACTTGGCGAAGAAGTTATATCAGTCAACCATTTTATTTTCCTAGTTCCTACAGCTAGTCTATACTTATATCTCGATTTCTTGATAATGTATATATCAGAAAAGGAGCATATTCAAGTTTTACAGACTGGCCAGAGAAAAGAAGCAAACAATTCTTTTTCTATAAATGGTAAACCTTTTCATTATCTGACTAACGTTATCGCCTGATAACATGATATTTCAAAGTAAACTTTCTGGTCCCAGAAAATTTACTTTGAGAGATTGCTAGTTTGAGATCACAGGAGTTAAAACGTAAAGAAATATAGGGAATGTGTCCAAGTTATATTCTTGATAAATAGAGAATACCATGTTAGTGTCTTTTGATATCAAGTTTATCAGGCGAGACCGGAAACAGCGTAGGAATGGCGAGGCTTGCCGAGCCAGTCCGACGTGTTTCTGGAAGAGCCTGACAAACTTAATATCAAAAGACACTTATGAGCCGCGACATGACAAAACCAACAATGTGGTTGTGCGTCCAGCGCAGACTCAGATCAGCCTGGGCATCCGCCCAGTCTGATCAGAGTCTTCACTGTCCGCATGAGGGTAGCTTAGACCTTTAGCTACCCTTTAAGCGCTTAGGCAAGAGTCTGATCAGACTGGGTGGATGCCCAGGCTGATCTGAGTCTGCGCAGGGCGCACAACCACATTGTTGGTTTTCTCGCGTCGCGGCTCTTATATGGTTTTCTATTTATCATGCATCATTAGAAGATGTTCAGGCGTCCGACAAAAGAAAAGTAAACGCAGTTTTGTTAGAACTTGTTGACGTCGCGAATGCGTTATGACGTAAGTCGGTGACGTCATTTACCAAATCGAACGTTGTTATCACGACCAGCGTCAGTATGTAGCCAATCGTCTTCTGAGATCGCTTCTGTAGGCATCGCCTGATAACATTCGCGCAAGCGCAGTTCTAAGGTGACATGATATCACATCATGTTATCATACCCCAGTTATCAGGTGAATTTTGCAGCATATGCAGCATATGCATGTTAAATGGAGAATACCATGTTAGTGTCTTTTGATAACAAGTTTATCAGGCGAGACCAGAAACAGCGTAGGAATGGCGAGGCTTGCCGAGCCAGTCCGGCATGTTTCTGGTCGAGCCTGATAAACTTGTTATCAAAAGACACTATCATGGTATTCTCTTTTATTATGCATTATGAGATGATTTTACGGCGTAAAGAGAGTCAAACAAATGAATGCAAATGCAGTTTTGTCCGAACTTGTTGACAACGCGAATGCGTTATGACGTAAGTCGGTGACGTCATTTAACCAATCGAACGCTGTTATCATGGCCAACGTTAGCATATAGCCAATCGTCTTCAGAGATCGCTTTTAAAGGCATCGCCTGATAACATTCGCGCAAGCGCAGCTCTACAGTGATATGATATTACATTATGTTGTCATACCCCTCTTATCAGGTGGGATTTTGCAGCAAATACATGATAAAAGATGTACTTTGGGATATCAGTGTTTGAGATAACGACTGTCAACTGTATAACTTGGTTTATATTTTTACTCTGATAAGGGTTACACGTATTTAACACCTTCTGGATGCTGCTGTTGCCTTTGACTAAGTAATTTGTATAACATTTGGAATAGGTTGTTTTGTTTATTTTTGCTTATATTTCCAAAATGCCTGACCGAGACCTTTTGATTTATGATTATATTTATAATTATGTTGATACAGAATAGTAAACATTATCTGGATGCTGCTGATGACATCAGGACAAGGTCACATAAATTTGTATCATTAGTGGCAAAGTTGTATTCGCTTATAATTCCTAAATGTTTGAGTGGAATGGTTTGATACATGACAACAATTTGTCAACAATTTGCTTTAAATGACATCTTCTCTGAAACCGCTAGGCCTAGGGCTTTTTATATTTGGTATGAAGCATTGCCTAGTAAACCTCTACCAAGTTTGTTCAAATGGTGCTCCCAGGGTCTAAAATGGCCCTCGGGCAGGGGGTCTTGGGTTCGAAATTATAATATACTTAAAACTCTTCTTCTCCAGAACTGCTTGACTCAGATTTGGTAAGTAGCATATTGCCTAGTAGTCCTCTACCAAGTTTGTTCAAATGGTGGCCGCAGGGTCCGAAAGGGCCCCGCCCCAGGGGATCCTGGGTTTGAACCATAGAAATACATAGAAAAGCATTCAAAAATCTTCTTCTTCAGAACCGCAAGGGTCAGATGCTTGAAATTTGGTATGTAGCATTGCCTAATAGTCCTTTACCAAGTTTGTTCAAATGGTGGCACCACGGTCCATAATTGCCCCTTGGCAAGGAGTCCAAGGTTTGTAACATAGAAATGCAAGGAAAAATATTCAAATATCTTCTTCATAACCGCAAAGCTTAGATGCTTGAAATTTGGTATGTAGCATTGCCTAGTAGTCCTTTACCAAGTTTGTTCAAATGGTGGCCCAGGGTGCAAAATGGCCAAGCCGCAGGGGGTCCTGGGTTTGAACCATAGAAATACATAGAATTTTTTAAAAAAAATCTTCTTCTTGAGAGCAGCCTGGCTCAGATGCTTGAAATTTGCTATGTAGCATTGTCTTGTAGTCCTTTATCAAGTTTTGTCCAAATGATGGCCCAAGGATCCAAAATGGCCCTGCGGCAGGGAGTCCTGAGTTTGAACTATAAAAATACATAGAGAAATATTGGAAAATCTTCTTCAGAACAACTTGACTCAGATGCTTGAAATTTGGTATGATGCATTGCCTGGTGGGCTCCTACAAAGTATATGTAAATGGTGGCTCTGGGATCCAAAATAGCTCTGGGGCGGGGAGTCTTGGGTTCGAAATTAAAATATATTTAAAAATCTTCTTCTCCAGAACCCCTTGGTGCAGATGCTTGAAATTTGGTATGATGCATTGCCTAGTGGTCCTTTACCAAGTTTGTTCAAATGATGGTGCCAGGGTAAAACATGGCCCCGTCCTAGGGGGTCCTGGGTTTGAACCATAGAAATACATACAAAAATATTAGAAATCTTCTTCTTCAGAACCATTTGGCTCAGATGCTTGAAATTTAGTATGTAGCATTGCCTAGTGCTCCTTTACCAAGATTATTTAAATGATGGCCACAGGATCCAAAATGGCCCCACCCCAGGGGCCTAGGTTTGAACCATAGCAATACATAGAAAAATATTAAAAAATCTCCTTCTTCAGAACCATTTGGAAATGGTTTCAAACTGTCAGGTTTGTTCAAATGATGACCTTAGTTTGACCTTTAACCTTTTTATCTCAGGTTAGCGATTCAGGGCCTCTTGGCCCTCTTGTTGAACACATAAAATTATTTAAATTGAAATCAGCCCAACGGGCACATCGAAATGACGTGGTACTGACGTCGATGCGACATGATGACGTCGCATCAACGTCTGTGCGACGCCATTTTGACTTGATGCCGAAAGGTCACAGTGACGTCGATGCGACGTGATGACGTCACATTAATGTCATGTGACGTCATTTCGACATCATGCTTTGCAGGGAGGCTACGTTATCGTTTTGGCTTCTCACTTCTTTTCCTTTCAGTATCTTGGGTGGGCTGCGATTTTTGATGGTGGTCATTCATGGCTGTCTTCAGTTACTATAGGAATGAATTTCTTTTTTGTGGATTTTCTCGACCTTTCATCGCCGGCGAATCACTAACAGATTGAATAAAGCCCGAATGGGCTTTATGTTAAGTTTGTGAGTGTGTTGCCGACGTTTATACATCCATGAAGTCCACAAAATAAAACTGATCTCGAATTATTCCAACTCGGCCATCCTATGGCGTGTCAAACGTTGCAATATTATGTCTGTTAATATATTTGTCCTATATTTATATAACAAATCTATATTAAGATATTTATTGTCAATAAAAATATAGTTATTCACTTAATAATATATATTTGTGGAAACAAAAAAAAAATATTGGCAACAATATATTTATTTACCATAAAATTTATCTGAGGTATAAAAATATATCTATGTTTTTTTTTTAAAAAAAAGTTTTTGCAATAGAAATATATTTGTTCACAAAATATTTATGTGCAATGTGAAAATATTTTCAATCACATAAAAATATTTACTGGCAATATACCTTTTTTATTCACAATAAATAAAATATATTTAGATCTATTTGCAAAATCTAAGAATCTATTTGCTGAAAATATATGTTGGGTAAAACAAGCAAGTTCTGACGAAATGTCGTCAGAGGAGTCAAGCCACATTGTGACACACTACTTCTTGAACGACATTTATGTATCAGCAATATAAAATATTGAACTGCTTGGGTTGTTTTCAGAGATGGCCCAATGTTTAATCAGTCATTATTTTTCAGAAAGCTAATACTTGTTACTGTCGAGGCAACTACTCAGGTCTTTCGTCGGCCAAATTCTAGAAAGTTACAAATATGATAACCTTATTAAAGCAGAAATGAGTCGAAGTCGGTGGACCATGAAATGTGGGTCAAAATAAGCTGGCAATTGTACATTGCTGATTTACTACACATGCAAAGTATCAAGTCGCTACCATAATAGACAGTCTATCTCTACTATCTATCATTCGATTACACAATCTTAACTAGGCTGAGCTAACTGGACTGTGGACGTACGTACATACGGAATCAAGTACACATACATAGACAGCCTGCATACAATATATAGTGACTGGCTAGATTTTTAATCCGACACCAAAGGTATATAGCGGTTATCTTATAAGACCATTAATCATCTTATCTTTCTGTAGTACCACTCTGTCTTTAAAGACATAAAGAAGAATTTCCGGGAACTCTCTATTTTCCTGCGTGACACGGAATATGCCTATGTTATAATCATTTGATCCGAACACAGGAATTTGACATTTCTGTTTGAGTTTCATATGATAATTTCGTCAAAATTACGTACAAACATAAATTGTTCGTCCTAACACGTTGTGCAAACGTTGCGTACAGGGGACGGAACAAGCATATTACGAGACTTCCCTGCAGGTGTAGGGTGCAATGCACATATCAAATCAAAGTACCTGTACGGCATAGGCACTTGTTTCTCAACAGGGGCTATAAGAGTGAGCGCGTTTTTGTGTCTCTAGAAATGAATTAATAGTCGGAATGTTTTATATAAAACAAGTGCCTGTGCTATGAAAATTTATTCAACCAGTGGACTAGAATTTCCGAAAATGCCTTTAAGGAGCTACTAAAGGGTAACATGTGTTTTATTCTGATGCACAGCAACAATGAAAGGCTCAACTAATTCTGTTTGCTTTCATGATCTCAATTAGATCAGACTTACGTATTTTCCTATTCGTTTGAACTTATTAGTCCAATTTGTAATAATTTCAATGCTTTAGCGTTATTTATCTTTCCGCTACATATATATTTTATAAAATCTCGATACGGCTACTCTAACGCGGATACGGTAGCGGGTTACACACCATACCCATTCTTGTTCCGGTATTTCTACTGACCGAATCCAAAGTACTCCGTTGTTAATGGCGCAGCTAGATATAGTTCACTGTTTCAATCAGTGATTGTTATCTACATGAGAAAGTTTAGATATATAATTTAAGTTTTCTTTCTTGAAAAGTCAATTATATATTTATCAGTGAGCAACTAAAACATCAAACGCATCACATAAAAAACTTAGACCCATATTAATATGTAGTCAAGCCGTCTTGCGGCTTGACTAATTAGCAAGGGCGGAATCTCTTCCACATTTTCCATACGGTATAACTTCAACTGCAATTATGAGATAATACTATAACCTTCGGGAAAACAGGACTGGTCAAATTTTTGGTGGGTGATTGGTTGGGGTTGTACTGTTTTAACCTCATGTCTGAGTATTATGCACAGGTTTGGGTAATTGTAGGTTTGCATGGGTGATGATAGAATTGGTGTTGGGGGGGAGGGGGGGGGGCAGGGGGTGTAATTTATGATACGGTAAGCTAGGGTAGAATAGGGGATAGGGTATGTGAGAGCGTAATGCTGTATACAGGGACAAACAGACAGACAGATGGAGTGGGGCGGGGCTGGAATGGAGGACCAGGCTGGGCTGGGGTTAGGTGGGACGGGGCGAGGCGGAGGGGGGGGGGGGCGATGTAGGATAGGATAGGGTAGGGTAGGGAGAATGGACGGTATGGGCTAGGTGTGATAGGGTATGGTAGGGAAAGTTAGGATGGATGGATGCAGCTGGGTAGGGTAGAATAGAGTAGGTAAGAATGGTTGGAGGTGACGGAGTGGCGTATCCATTAAGGATAACTACAACTGCAATTAGAAGGGTAAGGTGGGTTGGGTATGGCAGACCAGGGTGTATGGAGGGTTGGGTGGGAAGGGTAGGGTGGGGTTGGGTCACCGGGGTGGCATATCCATAAAGGATAAACGTGGGATATCTTTTGGCATCCTAACAGAAAACTTCATTGGTTGAAACTGGTTACTGGATATTTCGTTCTTTTTCCGATTCGATCCTCGGTGACATCGCAACCTAAACTCGCTATTCTTACTAGTTCTTCGCTTTTTCGCCTCTCTACTCGATAAATTCGTTCCATTATTTTCAAAAAGATATCATATAATGTTTGTGGGTGGTGTCGTGTTGAGTTGGGTTCGTTTGATGTGCTGAATTGCCAAGGACCGAATTGACAAAGAAAAGGTACAAAACGCGGACTTAAAACAGGTAATACAGGGCTGGATGCAGGATTTCCAAACAGGGAGTTAGTTTAGTACAATTGGAGGACCATAGCAAGATGTTTTCTATCTTTTTTCTAAAACTCTCCATGAAAAGAAATATTTTGCCCAAAAGGGGGTCGGGGTGGTGTGTGTGTTGGGGGCGGGGGCGGAGTGGGGGCTGTGGTGGTGCTGGTGCTGGTGGTCGGGGGGGGGGGGGGGGGGGAGGGGGATAGTTCGAGCAACCCCAGTGAACCCCAAATGGATCCACTCTTGTAATAACAACTTTGAAGGATAATCAACTCATATTCTCCTATATTAGGAAAGCCTGAATACCAACAGATGACCTGTTGACACAACTTGACACTGAAACACAGACCTCCTCATGTTTTTCAAAATTAGCCATGGACGTATAGTCATTCCACTTTCAGTGTACTTTGAGCAGTTTACCAGAATGACACGATTCGCCAAGTCATACAAGTGTAAATTATTAAAATTAGTCTCTTGACCATTAGCTGCCGCTGCCTTAATACAACACAATGCTGCTTTTTATCTTTTTTTCTTTGTTTTTAAATCTGACTTTGTCGTCCATACCAGATATCACGGTACGGTACTGCAAAAGTCATACTGCAGATACAACTTGGGACATCATTCATTTCATACTAGAGACAAACCTTACATTGTCGTCCACACCAGAAACCAACTAACAGCACCATTCAGTCTGTAGATAAACCTTGTGACATCTTTGATGCTAGAAATAAAGCTTACATTGTTGCCCATACTGGAGACCACCTTACAGCACCATTCATACTGAAGATAAATTTTGTTGCATCATTCATACTAGACACAAACCTTACAAACCTAGACAAACCTTACAATGTAGTCCTTACCAGAGACCACCTTACAGTACAATTCATTCTGCAACCGTGTGACATCATTCATAGTAGAGATAAACCTTACATTTTTGTCCATACCAGAGACCACCTTACATTACCATTCATTCTGCAGATAAATCTTGCGACATCATTCATACTAGAGACAAATCTTACTCTGTTGTCCATACCAGAGACAACCTTATAGCACCATTCATACTCTACATAAACCTTGTGACATCATTCACGCTACAAGCAAACTTAACATTATCGTCCATACCAGAGACAACCTTACAACATACTTCACATTGTAGGTAACCCGTGTGTAATCATTCAAACTAGAGAAAAACCTTACAGTTGGGTAAAATATGATTAGGAGTATGGTTAGCATGGATTTGGTATGGTAGGGTAGATTAGGATTTGCGGGGTTTGGTGCGTATAGTTGGGTAAGGTAAAGCAGAGTCTGATATAGCAGGGAAGGGGTTGAATAAGACGGGGTACCTACCGTACCCCACTCCATCCCATCCGAACCAACCCCACCCTACCCTACCTTACTCTATATCTGCTACCTTGGATATTAGCACTCAGTCCGCTATTTGATTTTATTTCCTTATTGCAGTTGCAGTTATCTTTAATTTACACACCAGCCCGCCCCACCCCAACTTTCCCTACACCCTACTTAACCCAGCCTAACCCCACACCGACCCACCCCACCCCACCCTACCCTATCCTGCCCTACCCTGTGAATAATACTCAGAAATAAGGTTCATGGTAAAGAAGTATATACGTAAAACAAGACAAACCCAACCAATCACCCACTAACCCTTTCGCCAGTCCTGTTATCGTGTCGTCTGGTAGTTGCTGTTAAAGTTATACAGAAATGGATAAGATGTATAAGAGTTTCTGCCATTAGTTTTGCAAAAATAGATCTAAATTATATTTTATTTTGTTGGGAATTAAAAAAAAGTAATGCCGATAATGTGGTTTATTATTCAATGCGATTTAAAATATCTTCATATTGCACATAAATATCTTTGTGAACAAATATACTTTTATATGCAATAAATATTTATTTTGCAAATAAACATATTTTTATACCTCAAATAAATTTTTTTGTGAACAAATATACTGTTATTACCAACAAATACTATACTACACACAGAAATATTTTAAAGTCACAAATAAGTATAATTTTGTGAACGAATATTGTTTTTTTGTCTCCGTAAATATCTGAATATATATTGATTTTATTATTATTAGACAACTATATTACCGGATAGAATATTGCAACGTTTGTCACGCCATACCATCCATATCTGAAAATAATATTGTCAGTCTAACTGCGTACCTTTGAAATCGCCGCAAAGAAAATAGTTCCAAGATTCCGGCTCAGGGTATTTATCGATGTGTAAAAGCCGTTTTCTGCTCACTGTTGACCAATAAGATTGCACTAAATTAGCATTAGAGTGTTGAGTTGGAATTGTTTGTTTTTATGCCCCCGTCATAAAAAATGGCGGGGGGATATAGTATCACCGCTGTCCGTACGTACGTAGCATACGAAGCGTACGTAGCGTACGTAGCCACGTACGAAATGGTTTCCGTTCAATATCTTTTGAAAGCATCGGTGTATTGTATTTATATTTCATACACAGCTATATAATCATAAAATACAAGTCAAGCTCGATGTTGGGTAAAATCCGTCGATTATTGTGGGAGTTATGGCCCCTTTTCGACTTCATTTTATATGAAAAATTGGTTTCCGTTCGATATCTTTTGAAAGCATTGCTGTATTGAATTCATATTTTATACACAGGTATATAATCATAAAGCACAGGTCAAGTTCGATGTTGGGCAAAACCCGTCGATTATTGTGGGAGTTATGGCCCTTCTTCGACTTCATTTTATACAATAATGGTTTCTGTTCGTTAGTTTTTGAAATGTTACTTGTTTCTGGGCTATTTCTTTTTGAAAGCTGCATGGCATCCATTTCTGCGATAAGATACAGAATGCCATCACATATCAGTCATATGTTACCCCCTCCGCCTCCAACCCCCCCCCCCCCAACACACACACACACGCACACTTCTCTTGATCCAAGAAGCACAATACATCTGCCCAAGGAAAACAATAAAACATGTACCACAGAAGTCTGCCTTTGTGAACCTAGTTATGCTACAAGTGCCAGTACCTTAAACAATGCGCCATCTTACTTATGGCACTAGGCGGGGGCATCCGTGTCGTATGGACACATGTCTAGTTATAATTCTAGGTAATTCACTATATGAACCAGCTATGATGCGAATCCCCTCTGTTGACCAGTGGAGCACTTCACTTACGTTCTCAGTACGACAGCATGTGCGATACCGTTTTGTGATTGTATCGACTTCAGACAACATAGCAAACATACGATTCAGCCATAGTACGTCTTGTTGTTGGTCGACGGGAATGTTTGTTAGTAATGACGTAGTGCCGTCCAGACCTAGTGGTAAGTTGCGGGCCTACAGGACCAGTGCCGGACCCAAGCGTGGGCAAAAGGGGCACGTCCCCCCCCCCCACGATGCGACCGCGAGTCATACCTTGCCCCCCCCCTGTTAAAAAAACCTCAAAAATTTTGCGCATTTTCAGCGCGTAAAAATACGCCAGCTTGTGTTGCCCGGTGGTGCGTGATAATTTCAAGTCAGGTGTTCTGGCGTACGCCAATGTTCAGAAATTATATCATCCTTCTATAATTACCTTTGACACGCGTCTTGTGAGCTTTGTGATTTACCGGTTTACCGACTCTTGTCAGTGAGAACCGTGACTACGTATTTAGCTCCGCCTATTGTCCAATTGGAAGTATTAATATTACAGCGACAGCCTAAGCCCCGCCCTTATTTAGAAATGACGCCGCTGGGTGAAAATTAATGCAACGTGTAAGTAAACATGAATTGACAGTTTTAAGTAATCTTTTGATCTTGGCGACTGCTTTGATGCACCACTGTTTGATTAAATAATACTTGCGCTTGCGAAAAAAATGAGGACGCCAAACTGAGGTGCAACTGATATTACTTGATATTACTGAAATTGTTTATTTCAGTACGTCGTAATTTTTCCAACTCCGGTTTATTTATATCTCACATTTTATCTCCGTAACCCACAGTGGCACTTCTGTCCCATTTCATGATCATAACGGTAAACTCTATCGGCGAAATTAGACAGGTATGAATAGCGTCGGTGACACTTTGATCTAACGAGTTGACCAATTTCTTTATGGCCGTCGCATCTACATGCACTAAACAGTTCCGCTTTGTGTCGCAAAAATCGTAGTTTGTTATATCTAAAATAAACAGCAGTTAGAATATAGGACAAATCGAATGTTAAACAAAATATTCGTCAAGAATATGTAAAGGCTTGAAGCATTAAAAAATATCAGACCGTTTTTGTAAGCGTGGAAAGTGCGTATAGTAACGCAATTTCGAACGTAGCTAACGGTCCGGCAAGCGTTTCGTAAGACCATAACTACTCATGTTCTGATGGATGTAAGCATATTTTTTCATCCTGGGATGCCAAATGCGACCCAGCAGGCACCAGGGTTTAAAAATTCCTAGCGAGAACCCTGGACGTAACGTGTACATTTTAGTCAGCTGGCATTGAAATAAAACTACCAACTTACAAAATGTATCTTATCTTTCAATCAGAATTACTAGCTCTCAACATTTAGTGAAACAAGATAATGGTGACATCTACCAGTCCAAGCAAAGTGGTTCAAAACTCACATACCAGAACATTTTCACCCTTTTTACCAAGGTATCCCGTTTGCTGTCTCAGTACCATTTCAGAACATTTTGGCTAGATATACTGCAGCCATGCAGATAAGTAAGTAAGTGTACAAACACAGGGCTATAGATAAGAAGTGTCCGATGATAATTTGGGATAATTATCTTTCTCACCAAAATATATTTCATGGAATCTCATCAGATTTGCCTGGTCGAGGCGAAATGAGTATCTATAACAGATATTTTTAGTAAATAATAAAAATCATCCTCTGAATACTCACTCCCCTTGACTAGAGCTCTGAAACTAAAGGTGAAAAAAAGCAATCTGAGCTTAATATAACAATACTTTATTTCTTCCATAACTTTCGACAGCCGTTGGACTTCCTAGTTTTTCCTGCGGGACTTCCAAATTTTAGGGGTAGGAAGTCTGGGACTTCCTGAATCTGAAAGTTAATGGAATCCCTGCACAATCATTGATTAAATATTTGCATGCCCGGTCCAGTACCAGTATAAGCTGAAATTGAAGCAAAATATTGCATAAAGTATGTCAAACTGGCATTCAAAATCAAGTTTGAAATTTGAAATTTTAACCAAAAACAGGCTTAAAAATGATTGTCCGGCACTACAATTTTCAAAAAATCCCCCCTCTCATACTCTCCCCCCCTCGCGGCGTGAGCCGCTCAAATCATGCCATTCGCATGCTGTGCCCCCCCCCCTCCCCGTCTCCAGGTGCTCTGGGTCCAGCCCTGAGGACCTTAAACGAGTTGCCATTTGAAATGACACAAGTTTCGGCCAGTTTCCTAGCGTAAAGGTTCTAAATATTGGAATATCTTAGATAATTACTGTAATTGACCTAAATTGAAAGTAAACTTAATATCAAATGGCTAGGAGTTTCAGAATAGATTAGATTATACTGATGTTATTGCACTATCAACCCTCGATGTCTCAAACTCGAAGTTCAACTCAAACTTCTAATATCTCAAAGTAAATTTTCTGGTCACTTTTCTGTTTAGTTTGAGATACCAGTAGTTTGGGGTAACAGGAGTTGAAATGTAAAGAAAGAAAGAAACTGTGCCTAAACTGTTGCCTTTGAAACGAGAGGTTACTTTGAGATATCAATGTTTGAGATAACGAGTGTGAACTGCAGATAAGCACTGGGGCTACACACAAGTTATAACAACACTGTTTTGTCCCTATGCAATAAAACAATTAAAATCATGATATATAGATAACATTTCTAGCCTGTCGTGTCAAAAGGTCGCCGATTCCATTCGAACCTCATAAATGGGTTACCGTGATTATACCTGTAGCAAAACAACCGTCCGCCTTTCTCCGCAATATACCCGAATGCACTCGACATTATCCATCAGCATATTGCAGTGTATAACTATTGAGTAATAAAACCATACATTAAACTGTCCGTCGTGGTGTAGTGGGTAAAGCGATTAGCACTATACCACAGTATCCGAACGCTCTGTACCAGCTCTTCCGGTTTTCATAGCGTCGAATCGAGAGTACAAACATTCGCTTATAATCAGTAGTCGGAAATCATTATGTTTTGAGATTTTATCCGGAATCTGCTGCGTCATTTATAGCTTCGAAAATGTAAAGAGGTAAGTTTAATATAATTTGCTCTTCGGTCTTTTACTTTATTGCCCTGTACAATGTTGTGTATGGGTGGGTAGTAAACGGTACAGTATTCAAATCGCTCTTGGCATGATTTTAAAATCATTTTGAGCATTTTCTTACATGTTTTATAAAAATCTTTAAAATAAACGGAAGGCGTTATCAATCTACAGTTTGTTAGTTTTGATAATAGGATGATAGCTAGGTTCTGCACGACACAAACTCGTGTTAAATTAGGCTGTTCGGAAAAAAATTCTGTGACGGCCATGAGGTTTTCATTGTACAGGGTAATAAAGTAAAAGACTGAAAAGCAAATTATATTAAACTTACCTCTTTACATTTTCGAACTGAATAACTATTAATGACGCAGCAGATTCCGGATAAAATCTCAAAACATAATGATTTCCGACTACCGGTTATAAGCGAACTTCGTACTCTCGATTCAACGCTATGAAAACCGGAAGAGATGGTACAGAGCGTTCGGATACTGTGTATACGTATCATCATGCGTATGACATATTTTGCATGGGCTTACCGTTGGGTCACTTTTGTGTGTGTGTGTGTGTGTGTGTGTGTGTGTGTGTGTGTGTTTAGGTGGATGAGATGGGGGTTCTTTTTTCCTCCGATACAGCATGCTACCACGATTATTAACTGTCGTGTCAATGCACTTTTAATTTTGGACCTTGGAGTTAGCTTAAGACGCTTAGCTACTCTGGAAGCGCACACTAAAGACTCTGATCACACCCGGCGGATGCCCAGGCTGATCTAAGTATTCACTGGGCGCACAGGCAACTTTGTTGGCTTTTTTCATGTTGCTGCTAAAATATGCTTGTTTTGTTTTTCTTACAGACCCTATTCAGTATAGAGCAATTGTTCTGACCGCAGGAGGTTTTAATGTTTGGGTCAAATTTGAATCTGTTGATAACACCAAGCCACTCCATGTCTTTTGGTACGAGTTCAATTCTGATGGCAGAATACAGGCATATGAACCGTTTGGACAACGAACATCTTTGACGGTAAATGAAAAACATTACTGGAATTACCTCCCTCAGGTAATATGGACAGGGGAAGTAATTATTTTGTAAAGGAAGACAATTAATTATCGCTCCTTGCAAATGATTTACTCACCTTTTCCTACATTGGAGGTGGTGTAGGTAAATATTCTCGTAAAACGAGGATTTGAAAAGCATCTCAAGGTAAGCCTGCCTACATGTATTTTCCTTTTTTATATTATTGAAAGAAGAATTATCAATGTGTCGCATTGACTCCCAGTTTCAACAGTGATACAGTCAACATGCGATATCTCAACGTTGAAGGTCATCTCAAACTACTGATATCTCTAAGTAAATTTTCTGGACCCAGAAAATTAACTCTAAGATACCAGTAGTTTGAAATAACAGAAGCTGAAATATAAAGAAAACTAGGAAAGGTGTCCAGACTATATTCTTTGTTATTATGTGAACAAGATGTTACACACAATATCATTGGCTAATTTGACGTCACGTGTCAGTCAATATTTTGCGATATTCACCGGCCAGTCACTGAATTTTACTTTTACGCTGACGTCATTGTATTCTCGTGACGTAATGTCTGATGTACCCTAATGTTAATGGCGTAACTTCGCGAGATAATACCATGTAGTACCATCATAAATATCAAAGGTAACAGTATTTAGAATTATCATATAATAAAACAATTGCTTCGCGTCGGTCAATATGACGGGGGTAATACCAATGGTTCTACCTATGCTGTCGACCGAGCCGGCACTGCGTATTTTGCTGTCGACCAAGAATTACGGCTTTCGACCGAGCAGTACGGCTGTCGATGGTGTTGGTAGCCACTTTTGGATGCCTTCTGAGCTGTGAAAAATGAAATAAGAAACATTTTAATCACCGCCGATCATCAAAGAGGTGTTGAACTTTATATCTGATCTCTTGGTGAGCGTTGTGACACAAAGATCATCACCAAAATGTACTTGATATCAAAAACTTCCATTTTCTTCTTTTGTTTGCAAAATTTCAGTATTTACAAAAGTCACAGACAAATAAAACTGCCTGGACAGTTTGCTTTGCAAAGGAGCTCTGGCGAACTAATATCATATTTCTGCCAGATGTTATGAACGATCCAAAAAAAGTTACAATACGGCTGTCGATGACCAATGATACGGCTGTCGATTGTAAAATTATTTGCACGGTACGGCTGTCGATAGTGATTGGAGATGGCATGTTGTGGATTTAAGTCAAAACCAACGCATTTTATGGGCTTTTTGATTGAGCCTGAACATAAAGTCACTCAGCAAACTATAGTATAAGAACAAGCCGCACAATACAGTCCCTTTGTGTATATGAAACACAGGAGTCATGAAAATAAAAGTAATCGTTTAAAGGTTTCCTAGGCGACGGTTCTGGTGTAATACTTACTTTATATCACTTGGAGTATGTGCTTTATATCGTATTTCGTATTGCCCAAGCTGTTGTTATCACGTTTAAATGTAAGCTCTAGCATGTAAATTATAGCCTCGGCTTGGGAAGAGAGAGCTAATTGTTCTGATATTTTCAAAAGTTTCGTTATTCTTCAATCTTATGATTGTAGGCTACTACATGTATCGAGGCTATAAACAACGATGCAGTCCTGACTGCGCGGATGCGCATGCATAGGCTGATCTGTACCTTTGTTATTACAATCTGCAAAAAGCAGGTTTATCATGATGTGATAAGCTTTTGTTTGCTGGCAAACGTTCTGAATTTATTATCATGTATTCTATTTTATCCCATAACCTTACTAGATCGTTGGGCACCACAGATGATTTCGAAACAACCCCTTTCCACCTTGTCCTGTTTTCAGCTGGCCTAGTTGAGCTTGCAAAATCTATCCCTTTCCTTCTTTAATATTGTCTTCCCACCTCTTCTTCTGTCTACTTCTGCTTCATTTTCCTTTCACTGTGCCCTGTAAAATCGTCTTTGCTAAACCAGAAGACATTGGGACGTGGCCAAACCACCTTAGTTTCCATTTCTTGACCAGCGTCAGGAGTTCATCATATTCTCCAATGACTGCTTGGATCTTTCTGCGAACCTCCTCATTGGTTGGTCTTTGTACGTTATGTTCAGTAACATTCAATAGCATCTCATCTCAAAGGCATGCGTTCTTATCTCTAACTCTTCTGTCAAGGTACACGATTCACAGGCATACAGAAATATGGAAATGACAAGGGAGCGCATAAGTTTCACCTTTGATCCAAGAGATATGTTTTTGTATCTCCAAATTGGTTTCAGCTTGGTAAGAGCTGAAGTGGCTTGTGCAATCCTTGAGAGAACCTCCTGTTGTCAGCCATCATCTAAGACAATTGCTCATAGGTAGTTGAAGCTTGTTACAGTACCCAGCGTCTGCTCTTTCGCCTTGATCTCCCTCTGGATGCCATCAGTACTGTTTTTTTTATCAGTTTGGTCTTCTCAGCACTGATCTCAATCTTATACCTTGTGCAGGTTTTGTCGAGACTCTCAACTAGGACTTCTAGTTCCTGCTCTTTCTCAGCTAGAGCGTCTATGTCATCGGCAAACCGCAGACTGGTAATATTTCTGTCGCCCATGCTAACCTTGCAGAGCATCAGACATGATCCGTTCGAGAAAAATGTTGAAGAGGGTGGGTGACAGAAGACATCCTTATCTTACTCCAACAGTTGTTCTGAACCATTCTCCTGTTCTGCCATTCATCAGGACTGCACTTGGAACCTTGTTGTGTAGCTGCTCAATGGTGCGAACTAGATTTGCACTGATATTGTATTTCCGCATGGTGACCCATAAGGTTGCATGCCATACCCTGTCAAAGGCTTTTTTTTGAAATCAATGAAGACATGGTACAGATTCTGCTGATGTTGGAGATACTTTTCACACAGAAATCTAATGTTGAAGATCTGTTCTGTGGTGCTCCTTCCGGCTCGGAACCCAGCCTGTTCATCAGCGATTATCTCTTCGGCTTGTAGTTTCAGCCTGTTAAAGATGACTTTCAGCAGAATTTGTTATCATCACATGCGTAATAAACGTGCATTTTTTGAAGAATGGAGCGTTCACAAGTAATAATGATAATCTAAAACCGTTTTGTGGTAACATGCCAGAACGAGTTTCAATTGACGCCATGCGACCGGACACTTTCTATAATCAACTATGAAATAACAAAATGCAGTCCTTGCGTAGATTGCTACCAAGTCTAAAACTTGTAATCACTGACAAGAACTAATAGACTAAACAAAAACCAAAAAACAACAACAACAAAGAACAACAACAACAAAAAAAAAAAAAAAAAAAAAAAAAGGCAACCCCTATTCACCCACTTCCACACCATCAAAACAACAGTAACTCGGAATAGGCTATTTTTCAATTATCAAGGTAAACCGAAGCACTATTCTTTCCAGTTTCTCTTCCTCGATTGCATATAAGAACAACTTCGAAAATATTAACCATCACGGGAACATCTCCGAACTAAAGTAACCCCAGATGTGCACCTAACATATAGTAACAAGAGGGCCGTGAGGCCCCGAATCATGGCCCTAAATCGCTCACCTGATTAGAAAGGTCAAAGGTCAAACTAGGGTCATCATTTGAACAGACCTGGCAGTTTAAAACTGTCAAAATATGAGAGACATTGGTTGAAGGACAAAGGATGACCCTGACCTCTATTGCTAAAAAGTACTAATTTGTTTGACAGTATATATAGACTTGTGCACCAAAATTTTCAACAAGTTCCATAACTCTTATATATAAGCATTTTCCCATATGAAAGCAAACTTGATCTTGCCATAAACTATGTCAAAATCAACTAAAAATCATCATTTGAACAATCTTGGACCAAAATCCTCAAAACTTTTCATGAAATCTAGTGTTCTAGCATGTTCTTAGATTTGATCTTGCCGTAAAAAAGGTCAAGGTCAACTCAAGGTCATCATTTGAACAATCTTGGTTTTACTCGAGCACCCAACGCTACATACCAAAGTTCAAGGACATTAGTCAATTGTTTCAGGAGAAGGAGACTTCATCATAGTGCATATTATATTTTCTGGTCTCTATGTTTAGGGCAAAAACGTATTTCGTTTGAGCCCAAATAAGTAAATAAATTGAATTGAATTTGTCCTTTCGGATCATTGAGATCATTTGAGTTATTTTGAAAATAGAGTTCCGCTTTAGAGTTCCGCTTAAGCCGGTGCTAGGGGGCGTGGCTGGTGTCGCACATTTAATAACTGGTCATGAACAGACTCAATTAAACCGAGTCTGCAATATTTTCTGGTCTTTGATGTATTCCTTGCTTCCAAAGGATCTTACTATTCAGATTTTTTTAAAGGTTTTCACCATATGGTAGCAAAGCTGGTCATGTGATCTGGACGCGCTGTACAAATTTTCGTTCGCTCAACTTCTTAAGGCTCTGTATGAAAGTTGGTGACAAATGGCCTTGTGGCTTTTCAGATGTTTTAAATTGTCAAAATATGAGAGTCCTGGGTCAAAGGTCAAAGAATGACCTTGAACTTTTGTACTCACAAATCTTCATGTATTCATTAACACAACAGTTTGAAATTGTCGAAATATGAGAGACCTGGATCAGAGGTCGAATAATGACATTGACCTATTGTACTCACAAATCTTCATGTACTTATTAATATAATAATGAGCTACACAGTCACAAAACCACCAATGTAACATTTGCGCCCAGTGAAGTCCCAGATCAGCCTGGACACTGGTCCAGTCTGATCAGAGTCTTTGCTGTGTGCTAAGTATATAGTTAGAAATTACGCCCCTTTTTGCGGGCAGATAATACTCTGATAAAACTGGACAAATGCCCAGGCGGATCTGTGTCTTCGCTGGGCGCAACTGTCACATTGTTGGTTTTGTCACGGTGCGGATCTAATAATTTCGACGAATGGACCTCAACTGTATGGAAATAAAGATTTGAAAATGGTTTTGTTCCGCTTTATAAATGCACTGCAATTCTCTTAAATCGTCGACATCCGTATCAAGATACATCGTTTGCAGTATCAGACACATTTTTACCTCATCGACAGCAGTATAACTGAAAACAAAACTTTCCGGGAACATCTATCCAACGTGCATTTTGTTGCAAACTTGAAACGTTTAGCCTTTGCAATGACGCTTCTCACGTGTTTCAGTGGTTGATTAGCCTTCATTAGGCTAAATAGCATAATTTTTGTATTTTTGCCTATTTTAGACGTTTTTTCGGTTTGACACCGCATATATGAAAACAAGCTACACAATAGCTCACCAAGAATTTTCGCAGACAAGGAAATTATCTTACAACAAATTCAGACAGAAAAAAATAGTGAAACATACTTTATGATTTCACAAAAGAAACTTCCGTTCGCGTGTTATCCCTCTATCGGCAGTAGTACTGCTCGGTCGAAAGCCGTAATTCTCGGTCGACAGCCAAATACGCAGTACTGGCTCGGTCGACAGCATAGGTAGAACCATTGGTATTACCCCCGTGAATATGTTGTTTCCAGGTCAATAAAACTGCATATTCACCTGAACAAAGGTCAATAACTGTATAACATGAAAAGGTACTTATAAGTGTTTGACTAAACGAGAGTCAGCTGTATTTTGTACCAATCCCCTCATTCTCTATGGTGAATAGACATACTTTCAGGGAAAGCAAAAAACTCTACCATTTTCATACGTGTCTTTCTAACATTTAAAGGAAAAAGGTTTCTTGCATCCCAGATAAGGATATCCGTGATTTTTGCTAGGGATAGAAATTCTTTTCTCCCACCTTTGCCTATATAAGATAGGCTCTCAGCTCATATAAGAAATTTCTATCTTATACCTGGCAACATCTTTCTTATATCAGCAACCATACTTTCATTTTTTGACTAATATTTTAATTTTAAATGAACAAAATGGACACGCAAGCATGTCGGATGACGTTTGATAGAAGATCATGGGTTTGTGACGTCACTCAATTTTAATGACGTCACTAAAACCGGTTAAAAACGTCGCTAGCAAACTTAACGCGCGTGACGTGAGAGGCTAAGTTCCATTTTGTTTTCGCCCTCTGGAAGATAAAATAGTCCACATATCGTGTTTTCCGTCTAATTTGGAGGTGCAAACTGTGTGTACGCCCATTTTAGGACCCGATAAACACACTGGGCTGCTTAAAATTTACTTCAGATCAATGGTTAAAAAGTTAGAATTTTCCTGTTCTGAAGCCTAATCCGACTTTAGGTTATAATTCGCTAACAGTGGGAGAAAAATAATCCATCATGAGCCAGTCCATGTAGGGTAGGTAAATCTCACCCTCGGGGTCGGCCCCTCGGGTGAGATTTCCCTATCCTACATGGACACTCATGATGGAATGTTATAAGCTTACCCTGGTTATCTGACCCGTAAGTGGGATTAAAAAAGAAAGTTTTCGCGTGACTTCGGTTTGCATTGGTTGTATTGGACGTCACGTAATTTCGTTGCTAGCTGATGTCATAACAACGTCAGAAATCACAACAGTTGTCAAAATGGCGGACGTTGCAACACAGTATCTAGAGGAATCTTTGATGTAATTAAAGCTTCAGCACTTAAAGATATGCAAGAAATAGAATCTGCCAGGAGTTTGAGGTACCGATAGACAAATCTGTCCCTCGGGGCACTGTTTGGCATCACTCGGCAACCCAGCGGGCACATGGCGGCGAAATGACGTCATACTGACGTCAATGCGACGTTATATGACGTCATTTCGACGCCATGTGCCTACTGTGAAGCATCGTGATGCTAAACAGTGACCCTTTGGGCAGATTTGTTTATCCGTACCTCACACTCGTGGTAGATTCTTATATGTTCCCGTAAGAGAAATTCTCTCCTTTATAAAGCAGACCGCAGTCATCCAAGGAAGCAAACAAGCAGTTACAAAAGTTGCTTCCCTTTGAAAATTGCAGATAAACATGTGAGTGTATCCATCCGTCCTTAATGTAAATATAGAATAGCTCAGATTTCGTGTAGCTTAGTAGGTTAAGCGCTGGGCTGCTTAGCTAGCGGTACGGGTCCGAATTCGGCTGCGAGAAAAACATCTGACTGATGTGCGTGCGTAATACAGTAAATTCTAAAAATTGGTCCTAAAACAAATATACAGTTTGGTTGTACAATGCAGTAATGCGCCAAAAACATGCAGATGGAATGCAAATAGTTCATACCCAGATCAAACTGTTCCTCAGGGTACCTGTTAACTCCGCCCCAGCCCCGCCTTGATATGATGACATTTCTTGACAACATTTTTCATTGAATATTACCTCCCCCCCCCCCCCCCCTCATTTTGACCATTAGACTTGTCCATCCTTATTATTATGATGGGTCTATTTCTAGTTTTATTTTCACCTTTATCGTATTGTGGATAGACTATTCTGCAACATGTCTTGATCTGAGACGCCGCATTCTCGCTATTTAAGAATTAAAATTTCATTCTTCAGCATTCATCGTGTGATGAAGCCAGTGGGCGGAGCTAAAATTCCATGAAGCGCACAGCGCTTCTTGTAGAATTTTAGCGACGACCACTGGCTTCTCCACACGATGAACGCTGAAGAATCAAATTTTTATTCTTATATTTACACTTATTTGTGAACCTCTCTGTGTCGTTTTCGTTGTAATTTGGTGTAGAATAGGCAAAATATGGGTCAAAGAAAAGTTAGTAACGACGTGTTCGGCCATAATGTTAAACAGCCGTCGCCCTGACGTGGCGTCAGTCAAACATTAGAAGAACCAATCAAGACGTTTGTTTAGATAAGACGTAGCTTGACGACAACGTCACATGATCAATTGTCTTTCATCGGTCTATGAAGCTAGTTGCTCTAAAGGGTTCACTTAGCGAAAGTCAGTGGCAAGTGTAAATATAGAGGGTTAAAGCACAACAACAAGTATAAATGCTTCATCTAACAAGACTTCAACGAAAATATAAATACTACGGTTTATATATTGTAGTGTAATACACCTTTGGCAGTACAGGATCCTGATGTAAAAATATACCCAGGACTTCGCCGGGCTGATGGCGTCGATAATGACTGTGATGGCCAGACTGATGAAGAAAGATTGAATGGTATAGGTATGTCAGGTGCTCTTATTATGCCTACAGTAACTTTAAATATGATATTAAAAAGTAGTCATTTCTGAAGCCACGCCTACTTTTAAACAGGTATACATTGCTTCATTAACTGTAAGGTAACTGTAGGACATTGAACACATGCGATTTTGTTTGCATGACTATGGCATGCGCTAAGTTGTCGCTGTATTGGTCAGTTATACACTAAGTGTCTATTTTCTGCTTTCTCTCTTCTTGTTTATCGTTTTCTCCTGATCATTAGGATTAAATTACAAGGTCATTACGACAAGGTTAATCATGTGCAAACAGCAAATCCTCTGACCAGCATAACCATATGCGAAATAGTGCCAGAGCATTTGAATTACATCCTCAGCAGATTTTATGCATCCAGGATGCAGGCTGCAGAGGTGGAAAAATCACTGTTGAACTACTCTAGCTTTAAACTTGACAGCTTCAGTAACTGCTAAACCTAAATCTTGTTGTTCATATAATTTCGTTATCATGATTAACCTCATTACTGCGATATAGAGATGCTTTGAGAATAAATACAATTAGACATACATGTATTTTATTTGAAAAAAATGTATTGAGTTTCACCTACGACCCATTAGCATAGTATACTTACTCTTCTGATATGCATAGCAGACCGTTGCAGCTTGGTGTGACGTCATGATGATCTCATGATGACATCAGTCTGAGGTGACAACACAGTGACACAGACCTAGCTGCGAGATTATCTTATGCTTACCCCTGCAAGTGCAATAGCAAGTGAAATTAAAAAAAGATCACTACAGATTCTTAATATCATTCAATGGTAGGTATTCATTCTCAACCACTTCAATTCAGGATTTGAGCCGCGGCACGAGAAAATCAGCAAAGTGAGATGTGCTCCCAGCACAGACTCAGATTAGCCTATCCGCCAAGTCTGATCAGACTCTTCGCTAAGCGCTTAAACAGTAGCTAAGAGTCTAAGCTAGCTCCATGCGGATAGCAAAGACTGATCAGACTGGGTGGATGCCCAGGCTGATCTGAGTCTGCGTTGGGCGCACAGCCACTTTGTTGGTTTCTCGTGTCGAGGCTCAGTTATAGTACTTACATTTTAGATGATGACAATGATGGCAAAATAGATGAAGATCTGGCAGCTGGCAAAGTTGCTGGTAAGTGGGCTGATGGCATACAACCAAAGTCGTAAGAAACAGAGATAACGACCCGCGTCATAGCACAGATACCGGGACCGTTCACTTGCTGACAATTTTAAAGCGCTAGCAAAGTTTAATTTGAAGTTAGTAAACCTAAGGAGATATGAATGTACGTCAAAAAAGAGCCGATGCGGTTCTTAGAGACACATATGATCCATATAAGAGTAAAGTAAACGTAATAATTAACAAATATCCTATTTCATTTTTTTCTATGAATCTAAATAAATTTGCAAGTGTATTCAATCTTGCAGTAAATTAAGAAAACAAGTAGAACTGAAGTCGATAGAATTTAGATTTAACTTTTCGAAATGTATGATACCGATAGCATTGCATTAGAAGTTTATCCGACAAGCTTTACGAGCTTAAATGTCAACAATGTGGCTTGACACTCTGACAAATGAGCTGGGAAATATAGTTAGCTGTAGAATTGGGCATGTCACCGTCTGGCACTTCATCAAAATCACATTCATCGGGTTCGTCGTGAATTTTAAAAAAAACAAAACCGTTTGAAATAGACAAAATGTAAATCCGAAAAAAAAAGTGTCACCTGAATTGGCCTTGTTTAAATGAATTTCTCTATGATATTATAAAGGGACTATATTCAAGAGATAATCAAGCTTCAATTTTAGCTCGTTTGTCACCGAACGGAGAAAAGGGGAAGTCTCTCTCAAAGCATGCAAAGCAGCAATAACATCATCAACAAGAAAAACAAAACAAGAGGCCCACGGGCCACAAAGCTCACCAGATCTCTAGCTAAAAATTGCTTTCAAAACTGCTGTCATATTTGTACAGGCTAATACAAAATATACTACTACAAAGTCTCAGTCTGACAGTCTGTTGAGTTGATAACAAAATATATAACTATTTTCCATATTTTGATTGCAGTAAATGCCATTTTTTTAATTTTCCCCATCATCAGTCAATGCAACTCTAATTTGCCATAGCAACAAAACGGAAGAGCTGATTTTCATAAAAGAAAAACACAAATTTTCACTTCCCCAGCCCAAAGATACTAAATATAAAATTTGAGCCCAATCGGACTAGTGGCTTCAGAAGAGGTCATTTTTTAAGGGATTTTTTTCCTTCTTTTGCTTTATGGCTTCCATGACAACCAATAATATAAAGTGAAGTGGACCAAAAACATATAGCTGATAAAAGACTTCTCAAGGAACATTTGTATAAAAGTTTTGTCAACATATCTGCAATGGCTTGGCAGTAAATGCCATTTTTCAATTTTCCCCATTGTAAGTCACTGCAACTCTAAGTTGCCATAGCAACCAAATGAAAGGGCAGATTTTCATAAAAACACAAACTTTCAATCCCCCAGCCTAAGGATACTACAGATGAAATCTGGGCCTTATCGGTCCAGTGGCTTCTGAGGAGATAATTTTGTAAGTATTTTTTCCATTATTTTTGCATTTTGGTTTCAATGGCAACCAATAAAAGGAGCAGTGGGCCCAAAAACATCAGCACTAAATGAAGACTTCTTAAGGAACATTTCTATAAAATTCTTGTAAGCATATCTGCAATGGTTTGGCAGTAAATGCTATTTTTCAATTTTCCCCATTATAAGTCTATGGGAACTCTTAAGTTGCCATAGCAACCAAACTAAAGGGCAGATTTTCATAAAAAACACAAACTTTCAATTCCCCAGCCTAAGGATACTACAGATGAAATCTGGGCCTTATTGGCCTAGTGGTTTCAGAGGAGATAATTTTTAAGTATTTTTTTTACTTTTTGATTGCATTTTGGTTTCCATGGCAACCAATAAAAGAGGCAGTGGGCCAAAAAACATATAGCTGATAGAAGACTTCTCAAGGAACATTTCTATAAAAGTTTTGTCAACATATCTGCAATTGCTTGGCAGAAAATGCAATTTAGCAATTTTCCCCATTATAAGTCTATGGGAACTCTAAGTTGCCATAGCAACCAAACTAAAATGCAGATTTTCATAAAAAACACAAACTTTCAATCCCCTAGCCCAAAGATGCTACAGATAAAATTTAAGCCAAATCGGCCCAGTGGTTTGAGAGGAGATGTTGTTTAAAAGTGTTGACGGACGACGACGACGACATACGACATACGACAGACGACATACGACGACGACGACGGACAACTGCCTATCCTATAAGCTCCCCCGGAGCCTTCGGCTCTGGTGAGCTAAAAACTACTACAGAAACAGAATTTGTACCCATTGGACTACCCACACTTTGTTTGTGTCACTTGGTGCCAAATCCTAAATGAATATTGTTCAAGCTTGCATCATCTCACAGTTATTATGCTCATTTTCTTTAGACGCAGTTGGAGCTAAAGCTATAAGAAATATCGATCTGGAAATATCGGAAGACGAAACATTCTCAGCTTCTACACAGATTATCTCAAATGGGTACGTCAGTAAATGTGATGAACGATCGAGGCCGGCCGGCATTGCACACGTGGTAAATGATGAACAGGATTGCCACTTATCCTCCGCTTCAAAATTCCCTGACTTTTCCCTGATTATTTCTGACATTTCACAAATTTCCATCCCCTTATCACAAATCAGACAGATAATTTTACAATAGTTATTGTATTGCATCAAATAGTGGGGGTACTTTTAAAGCAAATAATTTGATCCCTGGATGAAGCAATTTCTTTTCCTTTAAGGGTAACCACGAATATCCCTAACTTTTTCCTAGCTGAAAAAAAAAATCATTTCCAGTTTTTTGCCCGACCTTGGCAACCCTGAATGAAAGCCACTTTCGATGGCGGTACCTTTTAATGTTGTGTTGTGTCCGACCAACTCTTTGCTTGGCAGGAAAATGCCAATACAAGGCAGGTGTCCGTCTTGTTTGACTAAACGCAATTAACCAAAAAGAGTGTACTGAAAATCAAAGACTACAGTGTTCTCCATTGAAAAGTTTTTACTACCCAAGGTATTTACAGACTTTTATCACAGTTTTGGCTGCCCGCTTTGGCTTTCACATTCATTGCACGAGAGCGGTCTTATTTTGGAAGACTATCGTCACATGTTTGGAAGGTGCTACACAGCAGCGGGCAATACATGTATTTGACTGTCGCCCGTAGGAAATTATAGAGCGATTAGTTAGAAATAAGGGTTTTGCTACCGCTGTTAACTTTGTTTCAAAATTTATAAACCGTACATATTTAGCTGTACATACATGTATATTTTTTAATTGTATCACTTGCGTTTATTCTTAGATGTAACAACTCAAAAGTAGCAGAATAAGCTTTCTGGTATGTTTTCCTTTGTTGAGTCTAATCGGCAATTTATTGTTTCCCGCAGCGAAGGGACATATTATTCGGTTTGCAGTGGTTCCGGCCCTTCTTGACATTAGATATTTTATGTGCGCAACTCCTCCTACGGTTTCTCAAACTCATTCTAAAGCTTTGCAGGCTTCTATCCTGTGGTCTTTCAGTGTGCACGTGACCTCGGTATTATGGTGGGATAATTCTAATGACTTTTTGCACAAAAAGAAAAGACGGGTCGTATTATGCAGTGGCATCCGTCCGTCCGTCCTTCCGTCCGTCCGTTAACTTTTCATGTCCGCTCCATATCTCCTTATCCCTTTGAAAGATTTATTTGAAACTTAGGTCAAATGTTTGCCTTATCAAGACAGTGTGCAGAATTTATATTTCAACAATGTCCGACAAAGGTCAAAAGGTGTCATTTCGTGTCCGCTCAATATCTCAAAAACCTTTTAAGATTTCTTCATGAAAGTTTGTTCAAATATAAAGCACCATCAAACAATGTGCAGAGAAAAAGAATCAAAACCATACTTTCAGTTTTGATGGAATTATGTCCCTTTGTGTTTTTCGTATAGTAATTTCATATTAGCTTCGTGTCCGCTCCCTATCCCGAAAACCGTTCAAGATTTCTTAATGAAAAAGTTGTATAAATATAAACACCATCAGAATATCCAAAAAAAGAACTGTTACCCTACTTTTACTTTTGACAAAAATACGCTCCTTTGTATTTTAGAATTTGTAATTTTGTATTATTTTTGTGTCCGCACCATATGTCCTTGATCCTTTAGAATAATTTTTTGAAACTTGAGTCAAATATTTACCTTATCATGGTAATGTGCAGAACACATATTTCAACAATGCCAGACAAAGGTCAAGGTCAAACTTAGAGGTCAAATTTCAAAAGGTAACATTATTTGTCCGCTCCATATCTCGAAAACCGTATAAGATTTCTTCATAAAAATACATACAAATATGAAGCACCATCAGACAATGTGTAGAGAAAAAAAAACATAACCCTACTTTTAATTTTAACGGAATTATGCCCATTTGTATTTTTCATATAGTAATTTCATATTAGCTTTATGTCCTCTCCATATGTTGAAAACCGTTTAAGATTTCTTCATGAAAATTTGTACAAATTCAAAGCACCATCAGTCGATTTGCAGAGAAAAAGAACTATTACCCTTCTTTCAGTTTTGACAAAATTATGCCCCTTCGTTTTTTTGGTATAGTAATTTGGTATTAACCTCGTATCTGTTCCATATCTCTTTAACCCCTTTAAAAGAGTCTTTTGAAACTTTAGTCAAATATTTACCTTATTGAAGCAGTGTGCAGAATTTATATTTCAACAATGTCCGACAAAAGTCAAGGTTACGCTTGAAGGTTGAAGTTCAAAAAGTAACATTTCATGCCTGCTCCATATCTTGAAAACCGTTTAAGATTTCTTCATGAAAGTTGGTACAAATATCAGACGATATGCAGAGAAAAAGAACCAAAACCCTTCTTTCAGTATTGATGGAATTATGCCACTTTTTATTTTTTGTCTAGGAATTTCATATTAGCTGCGTTTGTTTTGTGGTTTTATATTTTCCTCATTACTGAAGATTTAAGCTACTGACAAAGTTCTGTCATCTCTTGTTTTCATTCCAACTGTAAGCTCCAACGGGCGTATATTGCCCCGCTCAGTGGCGCTCCTATTTATTTGATTTATTTATCATTGTTAATATTTTTCTTTTTTGGCTGCTGCAGCTAACCTATTGAATAGGTACCTCGTATGCGCAACGCCTCATCCGGTTTAGAAACTTCATATAAGATGCTTCTTTTAATGGTCAATATGCACGTGGCTTCGAGGTTGTGGTCGGATAATTTTATTACATTTTAGCGTTTGGAATTTGGTAATTTTTCAGGCTAAGATACTATCAAAGTACATAAATAGTGGGTACCATGAGTGCACAACTCCGCATAGGGTTTTGTAGGCTTACTAGGGAGGTTAAGATTTTTAACTTGTACGTGTACGTGTACGTCTAGCGATGATTTGTGTGCATACGTCATCAAAAATTGCATACTCTCTACCAGTTAGAAGTAAATTCTAGACGTTGACTACTTCTAGGGGGCCGTTTTCACGTAGCTTAATAAACGTGTACTTTGAATTCATTTTTCGGATTGAGTTCGTAAATGTGCATTTTATTTTATGGTATCAAAGTTGAGAGCATATATCTAAGAAATGATTTAAAGCTTCACTTGAAAATCAGTGAAGCGTAAATAAGATACACCAATGTTTAATGTGAGGGTGGTACATGCGAGGCATAAGGCAATATCTGTTGTAGATATCTCCGCAGTTGTAAAGATGGATGGATGAATGATTTCGGGTTATACGACCTTTTCAACAGTATTTTAGTCACGTGAGGCATATTAGGAAATATATGAGATATGAACGACGCTGAAATAAACAAGATTCAGAAAAGAAACGTGACCTTAACTGGAATCGAACCCGTGACCTCGTGATCATGAGTCAAGAGCATCAACCTCCCAGCCAGCAGCTAAAAAAATCATGTAGTCACATGTCAGCATCATAAATGAAACTGAGTTGGAAAGTGTTCGTATTTCAATTCTCGTATCGACGCCACCCCCTCCCCCCCCCTTCCCCGCCACGCACCTCAACGGTATGAAAGCATGGCCGCAGAAACGAGGCGCCGTGCGTCCGTCCATTTGAGACGGGAAAGCTGGTCGGGATAATTTGTATCCCA
Organism: Ctena decussata; assembly: GCA_963989385.1. Taxonomy (NCBI): domain Eukaryota; kingdom Metazoa; phylum Mollusca; class Bivalvia; order Lucinida; family Lucinidae; genus Ctena; species Ctena decussata. Next base: position 50,473,565 of record OZ022498.1, on the reverse strand, counting down.
ATCAAAATGGGGAAATCAGACTGTAAGCTGGGTGGGTATGGGCTACGTTACCAATAAACGATAAAACAGGATAAGACACAGGAGATTCTGTTGGTCGTTGTAATCAATCAAAGCTTTCGAAATAAAATCGGGGACGGTGGAGAAGAAGTGTACGCAGGTAGTGAACTGACAATAGTAAGGGTTTTTTTACTGTAAAAAGTACAGGATAGTACCATAACTTTTTAAGACGGAAGTTGACTGCACTATGTAAAAAAATGTTTTAATTCCACGTTTTGTTGTATATTGATTATTGGTTATCCCCTCGGGGATGACCATATTAAGATAGGATTCGTACTCGATTATACGCCGTTTCCTTTTGCTTTGCTTTCGCCGTTTCCTACAGGTCCCACTATCTTCCGGTACTTCTACATTTGGCACAGCCTGCTACAGGGTTCTCGCCAGCATCGCTAATGCAAGATCTTTATAGCTTATATCTTAAAACCCTTTATGTCATCTCATACAAACAGTATCCTGAAAGTTCAGTTAGCACTTTACAGTGTAGCGTAGTGGATAACACTCCGGACTATTAACCCAGGGGTCGCAAGATCGATCCCCCGCTTCTCCGGTCTTTCGGATGAGGCTTTAAACCGAGGTCCCGTCTCCATATGACCTCGTTGTTGGTGGGACGTTAAACCCGAGTTCACTCACTTACTCAATAACAAGTTCTACTTGATTAACGCTAAATGCAGGTTCCACTATTTACCGGTACTTGCTCCCATAGTTTGGCGCACCCAGTTGCAGGGTCCCTTCCAGCATCGCTAAGACATGAGCTGTAAAACTTATCCTGAAGACTTCATCTCGCCTAATACAAGAATCTCACCTAATACAAGCACTTACCAGAGAATACAGTCCACTTACGAAGAGCCATTACTAAACAGTACAGGTCATCTAACAAAAGTTAATAGCACTGAAGCTCACCTGTTACAAGCAATCACTAGACAAAAAGAAAAAGCTGTCAAACTCGCCACTTACCTACAGCTTCAACAAATCCAAGGATAAAATAAAATTAACTTGTATTGCTGCCATTTTTCTGCTGTACCACTTGCATCCTATTGATTCATTTGCTAAGGGATAACCTCTCAAGCTTTTTCAAAAGCTAAACTTGTTAAGAAATTTAATACGGTTTAAAGCAAGGTTTTTACACAATGCTGTCGCGTTTCATATAAAAAAACGTAAAGTAATATAGTTTTTATGGTGAAAGGCCTAGCAGCCAGATGCCAGGTCTTTTCCTATAAGAGCCATGGGACTTTGTAACAGTGCAATTATTAGAAAAAAATGTGGTGTATATAAGATGGTCGCCGGGTGTGAAATTGGTCGACGGACCTGTACTCTTTCTTTTTGACACCAGAATAATTAAAACGTTAAGCTTCGACAACAACCGACCGAAACAATCGGCAAAGAGGAGATAATTTAACCTACAAACGTACGCACGGACGAAAAGTCATGCAGTCTATAATTACTTCGACCCTCTAAAATAATTCGTCGCATTTGTTTTGGTAACACGTACACGTACAAGTTACATTTATCTTAACCTTTAATAACTATAATTAGAACTTGTACGTGTACGTGTTGCTACCAGTAGCCGTACGCGTACAAGTTCTAAATCTTAACCTCCCTACTATTGCAACTTTGCACACGCTTGAAGAATTTATGAGTCGGATAGGGGACAATTCAACGGTATTTTGTACTACAATGTACTTGCTTTTCTCTGGTTTCGTCACTAGATATTGTCAGGGTCACTGATAAGGCTTTATTAGCCGAAACTACGTGGTCTGGCCCAGGTTCATTCTTCTGAATGTGTTCTCTGCTCTGGAAGGAACTCTTTAGGATTATAATTGCATTAAGTATTTACGTAATTAAGAACGCATTTGCAGCTTTCACATCCTTTATCTGACGGATAATTTCTGAAAATTTACATCCTATTCCCCAAAATAACGGACACTTTCTTTTCCGTATATGTTCTTCTGCTCCTTTTTCGTCTGTTTTTGTCTAATTTTAAAAATATACCATTTCTCTTATGTTTCAATATGGTGCCTAATTAGGCGCGGCGCCATGTTGTTTTCGAAAGTGACGTAATCTTGATGACCATAGCGAGAATTGAGGTGATTTCCCTTTAAGTACCACTGGTGTTGTGGGGAGTGGGGGGGGGGGGGTAACCGGTAGTTTACTGGGGGGTTAAATGTCTTTTACTTATATTTTCAAAACGTAAAACTACCATCCATTCATGTAGCATCTCCACTGTATACATGTATATTACGTCTATATAACTTGCCGGGCCTGGTAGCGCAATCGGTAGGGCACCTGACTCGTAAGTCAGAGGTCCTGGGTTCGAATCCCGGTCTGGCCACATACTTTCGTTTCTCCTTCCGCTGATTCAAGAAGGGCAGTTGTCAGTTACTGGCGAAAGTATGTGCACTAAGTACTGGTTAACCGCTTAGGAGGTCTAAGCCTGCCTAGGAATAGTGTGGTTAGGCTAACTGACCGTCCCGACATGACCTTAGTTGTTTACCGTGGACGTTAAGCATCAAATAAACCAACCAACCAACGTCTATATAACTTATTCAGTATTATTTTCGTAGTAAACCAGTTAATTATAACATATAAAGCTAAATGCGTATATGATCCCCCAGGTCAATAAAATCCCTTTTGCTGCCTTTTAATGTCGCAAAGCAAGATTCAGGGTCAATGTCGATAAGAACATAGCAAAGCCTCAATCTTGCTTTAAATATGATAATAAGCAGATAACTGAAACGACATTCAGACCTGAATACTTACAGAATATTATTATTGCAGTGCGTTAAGGAATACAAAGGCAGAAAAACCTTTGGAGTCTAAACTTGAGTTTGGTTCCCTAGTTGTATGTTAAAAGGTAAATTTTACCTTTCACTGGAATATCGTTATGAAAATCATTTCGAAATGTTATCTTACACTTAGAACTGAAAACTAATTGGTTTTGCCGCAAAAGTATGAGTTCAGTCTGGAAATGTATTTGTTGCAAATTCTGAAAATGATAATATGGTATATTTAATTTTGTGACTATACTGCGTACATGCATGTTAAAAACGCAATCTGTTGTATGGTATAAACCCGTGACAGAACCTCTTTATATGTTGTTTTTCACAGATGTAATCTATACGACCTCTCAAGCGGCCCCGGATCTATTGGACACTTCCGTGCTGAAAACACACATTTCCCAGATCATTGGAGTATTCAAACGGAGCCATTTGCGGCATTTCGAGTGAAAGACAAGCAGGCAGTGTATTTTAGAGCAAACGTAGATTTCTGTGACGAAGAATCTGGATTTTGTTTGGACGTAGGTATCGTGGGACCTCTGTTTATTTTCTGTTCTTTCAAATATGAATTTAAAGATGATTCAAACATATGTATGTTTCCAAAAACCGGTTCTAAAGTTTTTGATTTTGGTAAAATAAATAAATAAAAACTTTTCTTCGAGGTATAAAGTTATCAGTCTAGCTTTTAACGAGGCTAGTTATTTCCCTGAAATTTCATAATTTCGCATCAAATTAAACACTCGAGTTTATCAAGCGCATGGCTAGTGGAAATACCACAAATATTATGTAGAAAAATTGTCTGCAGCATGGTTAACGAAATATTTCACAGTCCAGCAGCAAAGCGTTAGGAGAATAGTTTTGACAAGTCTTAATCTGCCTAATTAAGCAAAGGTGCGATTTGATAATAGTCTAATTTTCTTGAGGAGGGACACTTTATAAAGATTGTTAAAACTCCTTTGTTTGATTCGAAGACATTGGCCGCCAGAGTGCATGGCTAGTTTTCATAACGTGTCTCTGGTGAAATTTTTTATATTATGCTTTCAAACTCCTCTTTTCATATTTTGCTGACTTGATTCAAAAATAATTTGACAAGATATATTCTTGAGTGATCCTTCCTCAGCTGCGTGCTTTCATTAACTTGAGCCTAGTTTTACTGATATATTAGTAAGGTGACCATTTACCAAGACTATTGAAGCCAAGTTAAAACATAAAATAACATGGTCACCTTCGGTGAGTTCTATGGATTGAACTAATCAAAGTATTACACAGTAATTCGAGAGGAAAATAAAATGATTTCATATTTTTGACAATTATGGTGTATTTTCAGAAGTCCATTTTTTTTTATAATTTTACGGTAGTCCTAGAAACAGTGAATCTTTTGATGTCACCATTTATCATTATCATTATTATTATCATAATTATAATAATGTATTTTGTTTGTTATTATTAGTCCTGCTCTGGTGGTAAAAGAAAGCGACGTGGTATCGGCGACAATACAACTAGCGATCCAGAAACGGTCGTTCTGAAACTCGATATTATCGATTCGATTGATAATGTCACAGGTACACTAATATTATACCTGATTTAGTATGTTTTCAAGGATGTTACGAAACGAAAAAGAGTCATAGTTACCAAACGACCTGGTGATCAGGTCGTTTGGTATCTACGATTGTTTTTCGTTTCGTAACAAGTCGTTTTCGTTTCGTAACAGCCGTTGTATATACATAGTTAACCAGGGGCGAATATCCACTTTATAAGTGATGATGGATGAATGCCTTATAAGTTTACATCATTTTAACAGTATTTCAGTCATATCAGGCTGATAAGAGGGCTGATGACAGGTGGTACTGAAAGACTTTGTGCTATAGAAGCTCTTTACGGTTGAAAAGATATCCATATCTAGCCGGTCTGGAACCCGGGACTGCTAGATCAGCAAGCCAGTGCTTAACCTACTGGGCTACCGGGACCTCCCCGCTTTATGCATGCATGGTAAACGTGTAGTTCCATTTTACCTGGAAATTCAAAATTCAAACATCTTCAAAAAGTTAGACAAAATATATCAATGCTATTATTAGACTCGTATGTTTCAAAGCACATATTTGCTTCAAAGTATAACAACAGCAAAATATGGTGGAAGTATCGTAAAACTCCTGAAAGTGGTCGAACCGAAATTTCGGTTCGGCCACTTTCAGGAGTTTTCTAATGACGCAACCAGTTTAGCTTTAACAAAATTGTAATTTTTATACTGATATGCTTTACATACATTTAACTCGAAAAAAAAAAATGTAATATTTTGGCAATGCATTTGTAGAAGTTTGATTTTACTTTCCAAGTGAAAATGGAAATGTGCATTTTCCAGGCTTGACTATATTTGTACTTTATCTTCTTGTATAAAATTTACAATTTGAATATAATGCTCCAGGCAGCTAAGCACCCCGTTTGGCAATAATAGTACATACTTAGTCAATGAGGGTATGAATACAATAGTAGCATTTTTTTGAGCTTAAGAATTACGACATAAAACCATGTTGCATATTCAGTGTGAATGAGCACAGCACCAGGAGAAGCAGCTCAGCCATTTTTTTGTCTCCTTTCACAATAGGGGTCAACTAAACATATAAAAGACGGGGCCCAATCCTCTCCATTCACTATCTTTTAACCATCCCTGATTCTAAACAGGTACCCAGGTACCCGTTTGCTACTGAGTCGACCGAGAGTGTTTTATTGATCGTTGGCGCTGTTGGGATTCTAACTTGCCAACTTCGGCACCGAAGCCTCACGCTTTAACTAGACCGCGGTGAACATGTTTTTACTTCTGGGCCATGTAATATCATTACATAAAAAATACTACATCTTTGGATACCTACCATAATTTCATAAATATGGAATCGTTTGCTTTTACAATGCAGGAATTCATCCAAACGAAACTGTTGGAACGGCCATGCTAAAAAAAATCTCGCAGAAAAGTCTTCCGGACTAATTTCTGTTAAATGGTCTTAAGCGGGATAGGTCTGGTTTGTTCCTTTTGGCATCTCTAGCTGTGGTATTGATTATTTGTTGAAATGACCTTGAACTAGGCCAGAAAATCTTGCATTACAGAATTGTCCGTTCTTTAAGCATTAATTAAAAAAAATCAAGAGACAAGAAGCGTTCAAAATAAACTTTAGAGTTAAGAATATTATTAAGCAGAAAAAAATAATAGGATTTAGTCCTTGAAACACTTCTCTGCATTGAGAAAAACGATTAAATCTATTCAGTATGGTGAGTTTAAGTTACTGAAAGTAGCTCAGCATATCTAATAAATTCATAACCTTGATGCCAGGGGACAGTGCACTGCTTCTTCAGATCAGTATGTTCCAATATAAGATTTATAACGTTACAGTTAGGTTACAGTTATTTCTTCTCTATTTCAGCAACTGATGAAGACAGCATCAACTCTTGCTTTAGCAGTACTTTATATTGGAGCACTACCGTTACATTCCTGCTGCTTATCATTCTTGAAATATGCGTTATAGTTATTTTTATAAGGCGGCAAACATTGCTCAACTCTCATCTGTGATACACTTTCTTATTTTCATGCCACAAATTATATGGTGTCAGGCGAAGCTAGAATGTACGAAGCTTCTTCGTTGAAACTCATAGCTGACATGTACTCTCGTAGTTTTGTCATTGTCATCAATGGTTATTGTATCATTGGAACCACTGACTGCCATTGGGTACCAGTGGTACCACTGCAGTCTAAAAACTTCGGACGCCAGACCTTATACTTCGTTGAAACTCACAGCTGACATGCACATTCGGAGTTTTGTCATTGACAGTCTGAAAACAAATCGAACGGATATTGACTGCCTGATATTTTCTTTTGGTGGCAAAAACGAAAATACGTCATTGTTTCCATCAGCTTTATGAAAACAGTAAATTAATCTACAAGTTCTCATCTACATTACCTTAGCAATCTAAATAAACACCTGAGGAAATTTAACTCATAAGCCCAGTGAAATGCAGATAAATATGAAATTTATTTGAACCTCTTTGGCAATTTGCTAAATCTGTTGTTTGTACCCATTTAGATGAGAAAATAGGTGTTATTTCCTTTATTCCTTTATTTTACCTACTATCTATTGTTTATTTTCCTTAGTTGACATCTTGAAAATGACGTCTTTAGGTCGTTGGTAGTTTTTTTTACACTCTAGGGGGTGTAAGCAAGATTAACTGCCAATGGTAAAAAAAGCATTGGAAGCCATTAGTAACCACAGACACATTATTGGTAACAATGGTTACCAATTGCTACCAATAGCATAACTTGCAATGGTATTGAAATGGCATAGGTAATATTGCCAAAACTCCTTTGTAGACTGTTGATCAAGTTTACATTACTGAGGTCTATCTTGTCTCCCATTTCATAGAGGGGCTGGAGGAGGATATAGTCTTATACACAGGTTCCAAAATATATGCTTTTATGGAAAAATAAGAATATTATCGCTAACTTATATATGATACCCCTTCTTATCTAGAGCTCTGTGTATAAGAGTATCTCCCTTATTATCTAGAGCTCTGTGTATGAGAGTATCTTCCTTATTATATAGAGCTCTGTGTATAAGAGTATATCCTCAAAGATAGATAGATAGATAGATAGATAGATAGATAGATAGATATTCCATCAGAATACCAAAGGAAGTAGAATCAACCCTGTTTTAAGGGATCACCCAAGGGAAACCCAAAAATTGGCTGCCTAAGACAGGTAACCCTTAATACGTGTTCATTTGCACTGCATTTTGGTTCAAGGGATCCGGAAAAAGTGGCTGCTAAATGCAGGTGACCCCTTGATAGAGGTGACCACATAAGCAGGTTTGACTGTATATCACCCGCTCCGAATCGTTTGGTTTATTTTCCTTGTCTGTGTTATAACCAAGGCTTCAATGGGTCAGTGTTATAACCGACACTTCTTTAAGTAATAGCCAAGTTAAATTCTTGGAGGAGGAGAACTAAATAAGCTAACGCTTTCGTTCTAATCCTACTGATGATGTAAATTATATCTGTATATATGTATGATGATATTGTTGAAACAAAATATGTTTAGACTAGGTTGGTTGGTTGTTTTGGATTTATCGGCCCTTTGAGACAGTATTTCAGTCTATATCGGGCCGTCTCCCAAAGAGAAGGAGAAAGAAAAGAGAATGACAGACGAGAGAAAAAAAATCCAAACAACCCCCGCCCGCACCTACTGCAAGCACAGCAAGCCCTTGTCCTACTTTTATCCAAATAAGTAGGATGCCCCGGCACTGAAAGTTATTACCAGCACCATCGCCCGACCACCGCCCCTTTGCTTAGACTAAGTTGAGTTCTTCATAACAGAATATTTTAGAAGAACAATTTCAGTTATTTTGTCCTAAAAAAAAGACTGATGAGGATGTAGTTATAAGACAAGCAATAACAAACTTTACCAGCGCTAAAACGACAAAATGTACGTCTGCAAAATTTCAAAAATGTTTCGCCCAAACTCTATCATATTGAGAATTCAAAGATTAGAGCGCAAACAGTGTAGATCTAATTGACATGGTTTATGATGAGCCACTTTATTAGGGTGAACGCTGTTCTGTCATTTTGCATTTTTAGTCTCAGTTAAGAGAATAGAAACGCATTTGATTTGTCCTCACCACCCCCACACTACATTACTGTTAAAGTGAACGGAACAAATATAAAGCACGTTGCGTGAAAAAGCATATCCGGACATGCTTATGCCAGCCTGCTCATCCATGCAGTCTGTCAGGAGTTCCCTAGCCCGCACGCAAAAATCGACGACTGGGTTACCTTTAAAAATACGATGCAAGGCTTATCCGATTATCCGGCACTGTTTCCAGGACACCCATTCCTCATGCGTTCCACCTATTTGTTCGGAGGGAAACAAAAACATTCATTGTCATCCAACGTAGGCAGAGGGGCCTATAGAAATGACACTGGCCACTCCGTGTGTGCGACCGTCTGCCCTTCCGTCCGTCATATTCTTGGGCCCGCAACTCCTCCATCTTTCGTCGGATTGGTTTGAAATTTTGTACATTGTGATAATATGATATTATGAAAATGTGCACATGGTTTTTGATTTTCGTATCGGCCATTTTTGATGGCGTTATGGGCTCTCATTACCTCCTACCTTGTCTCCAACTTGAATTAAGGTACACGTAATTAAGGTGTCGTTAAAACGGTAAAGTGAATATCATATGTATCGGAATTATATTTGATTAAAATAATTTGTCATTACTGCATAAATTGTAAATCATTCACCTTGGGAAATAGTATTTAAAGAAAAACGCTAGTAAATCTGAACACAATGACACAGTATTTTACAAACTTGTACATGTAACGAAATGTCTAATTGGTCAGTTTTCTACTTTGCAGAAACATGAATTTTAAACAATATTCTTGATTATTATTGTAATCAAAATATTGGACTGTCATCTACCTACTACAGGAGAATGTTATCATTAAAACTTTTCTGTATTATCAGAGTTGTGTCCCCTTTCTTGTAAACCATAGAATATTTCAAAAATGCAATAAAACTGCATGAAGCTGCCACAAGATCAAAACATTCCAGGAGTAAATAAAGTTTCTAACATTAAAAACACAAAATTTCTTTTTATGAATTTTTATCTGTATAAATTCTAATTGTGCTGTATTCAAATTACCCCCCTTTTAATGATTGTGTAAATCTGTATTGGCGCCTCGAATTGAAGAGAGCCCTTTTACAAATGTATAAGCGATTGCGCTGTTTGTAAAAAAACAAGATTTTTTTTATCATTCCATATTTGAAGTCAGAATTATTCAAATTTGAATAAGGCTTAATTGTAAGGGAAAGTGACCAATTATAAATTTTGTTCAGTGTATATAATTATGAATTAAGAACTAAATTAGCAATATCATAGTGCATATTTCAATAAAAATCAAAATGTTTCCACGCATTACAAAGACCTGGGTTTTGTCATAAGAAAGTAATGCGTTCCTTATCTAATCCAAAAAATCTCCTCTTCTGTCTTTCCTAGACCAGAAATCAAATACACAGATAGATGGCTTAAAGTATTTTCTATACTTTTTTTATAGAAATACAAAGTGAATAAAAAGATTCTGAAAATAAGTTTATGAGCATTTCTTCGCAAGGGCAGTTATTCATGACAACATTCATGTAAATCACCCTTTATTTCAAATTATTCCAAATTTTCGGCTTCCTGGCCTTTATCAAGAAGAGTCAACCTAAGATAAACTTCATGTTTCACAGTTGCACCTTCATTACACTTTGAAAACACTGTTACTCATATGATGAATACCATTGTTTTCAAAGTGCACTTGATGTGCAACTGTGAAACATTTTTCATGATTCTTCTTGATAAAGTGCAGGAGGCCGAATTTGAAATAAAGAGTGATTTAGATGAATATACTCTAAAAATATACAATAATCAAAAGATCACAAATGTCACTTTTTACAATCTCAATTATATATTAATAAATCGGAAACAATATGCTATATACTGTGAAAACAAATGCTGATAAATACACAGATGACAAACTGTGGTTTAAAATCAATCAAAGTAGCTGTTTCTGTCCTTTCAAAAACCTGACAGCTTTTACAAATTTACTATTTTCAAAAAGAGTGAAAAGAATGTATACTGTCATCAAGGTTCTTCAGCAATGATTTTCATAACATAGGTTTTGTTTTGTTTCATGCTCGCTCTGAGTTCCTTACCTTAGAGTTCCCATAGATTTCTAATGGGCAAACTTGAAAAATGGCATTTACTGCTAAGCCATCGCAGGTATTTCGACAAAAGTTTTATAGCAATGTTATTTTAGAAGTCTTCTGGCCCAAAAGTTCCCGAAATTTAGTGATTGAGGCTCTGTTTAAAATCAGTTAAAATAAATTATCTCCTCTGAAGGCACTGGTCTGATTTGGCCTAAATTTCATCTGTAGCATCCGTGGGCTGGGAATTAAAACGTGTTTTTCTTTGTGAAAATCGGTCTTAAATTTGGTTGTTATGGCAACTTAGAGTTCCCATAGACTTATAATGGGGAAAACTGAAAAACGATATTTACTGCCAAGCCAGTGCAGTTATTTTAGCACAACTTTTATAGAGGTGTGTCCTGAGAAGTCTTCTATTAGCTGTAAGTTTTTTGGCCACTGCTGTCTTTATTTGTTGCCATGAAAACCAAAATTAAAAATAAAATAAATAAATGAAATAAAAAATACATAAACAATTAATCTCCTCTGAAGGCACTAGGCCGATTGGGCCCAAATTTCATCCGTAGCATCCTTGGGCTTTGGGATTGAAAGTTTATGTTTTTATGATTGATTGATTGATTTGTTGCTTAATGTCCACGGTAAACAACTGTGGTCATGTCGGGACGGTCAGTTAACCTAACTACACGATTCCGGGGCACGCTTAGACCTCCTAAGCGGTCAACCAGTACTAAGTGCACATACTTTCGCCAGTAACTGACAACTGCCCTTCTTGAATCAGCGGAAGGACAAACGAAAGTATGTGGCCAGACCGGGTATCGAACCCAGGACCTCTGACTTATGAGTCAGGTGCCCACGCGGCCCGGCTCTTATGTTTTTATGAAAATCGGCTCTTAAGTTTGCTTGCCAAGTTTATGTTTTTTTACGAAAATCGGCTCTTTAGTTTTGTTGCTAGTTTTAAGGTTTAATCCCCAGCCCACGGATACTACGGATGAAATTTAGGCCCAATCGGACCAGTGCCATCAGAAGAGATAATTTTCTAAGTTTTTTTTTTTCATTTTTTTAGCATTTTGGTTTCCATGGCAACCATTAAAAGAGCAGTGGGCAGAAAAAAACATATTACTATTATTATTTAAATCTTAAAGGTAGGTTCATGGACTAGCGATAACAATTACGTCCACAAAATAATTTCGTCTTTTTCTGACTTGTCAGACGGCCCGTTGTATCTGTTGAGTCCTCGTCTTTGCTTCTTCATGGTGTTGAAATTTGATTTATGTGTTTACCGTGATGATTCATTGACGAGTTAGAGGGTTATCATGCGAACCGAACAACCAACTAAATGTTTTGTACCACTTCAGAAACTGAGGGTGAGGTTGGGCCTGTAAAATCGATTTAAGCCCCCCAGTAATTCATTACTGACCGTTCCAAGGCGGTAGTTCTGTTGTGGTTCTCTGTTGCCTGTTTTTGGTGTCAGAGTTTCTGTGATGTTTTACCTTATATATGTTCTTATTATTTTTGGTTCGGTTTGGGTTGCTGAGTGGCCACCTTTTGGGAACAAGCTGCTCACTCGGTTGGCCATATGTTCTCTGTATCTTGATTATTTGTATTCTTAGTTGTTTCCAACTATGGTTTGAGGGCTGGATTTGGATTTTGATTGTTTCAGTTCCTGGTCTTTGCATACTTTTTACTTGAATTTTCTTATTTTTCTGAATTTGTTGCTACTGAGAAACTCGTCAGACGTTGAAGAAAATAATCTTTTTCCCTTTTGGTTTATTTTCTTTCGTTGGAATTCCAGTTCTAAAAATAACTATGTTTATTATGTCTATAAGTGGGCAATTTCTGATGCCATTCTCCAAAGGTCAATTTTCCCTTGCCGTGAGCTCTCCTAGAGGTCCTGGCATGGCGGATGGGTTAAAACTATCCCAAAATGCAATGCAGCATGACGTCAGCTGCGGTATCTATTTTTGGCGTGAACTAAAAATAGCGCTAACTGGCGTGCGAAGCAGAGTTCGGAAATCCCTTGCATATCAACTTTTCTAATATTTTTTGATTGACACTTTTTAGTGAAACCTATTCATTCCCCTTTATAAGTGCTTTCCAACAACTTGGCTGAAAGATCATCAAAATTATGATGCATTCCAATGTACAGGAACCTACCTTTAATTAGAATTAAAATCTTAAATATCCCCTAGAGAACAGAGAACAATTTGGGAAGAAGGAACGTGGGCCAGGCCGAGTATTTGTGTGAAACATTGACTATTTCGGAGTTTTGTTTTCGACTTTAAGACAGAGAAACAGATAGTAATGACACAATAAGGAATAAATAACCTTTCTTGGGATTTTATTGATGTGTATCGCCGGCTAATCCCTCACAAACTTAACATAAAGCCTTTCTGACTTTATTCAGTTTTTGAGTTATTTGCCGGCGTTTTTGCACATGGATAAATCTCCAAAAAGGAAATGCATTCCTGTAAAAAAATTATCATAACGTAAACAAGAAAGATATAACACACTTCTGTTATATCAATAGACTCGACTCTCTTGAATGACAAAGAAACATTCTCTGGCAAAATGTTTCACTACGACGGAAGATTAGAAAAATCTAGGTCCAAACAATTTCTGAAACCTTTCCTGTAAATACAATTAACTGATTTTAAACAACCATTATACAGAGCCACAGTCACTAAATTTCGGAAAGTTTTCTTCAATTTCAATCAGACGACACTTCACTTTTTACAGCTATCCCCATGAGTGCACTTTATAACTCTTTGACCGACTATAACTTTAGCAGAGTCAAACATTTTGCAATCTTTTTTTTTTCAAATGTATGTCCAAACAGCTTTCCATAATCAAATCATTCGCGTCATGTCAGAATCATAAATGGCTCCGCCGAGAAGTGTTTATATGCCATATAAACGCCTTAACACTTTCTTTGAAATTCTAGACCTAGAATGGCTAAGCTAGCATGGTCGAGCATACAAAAAACACCAAGTTGGGCGTACAGCATTTCATTGAGCGCGTAGAGATACACAGTAGGCCTATTCAAGCTCGTGTGAGCTTTTCCAGCACATGGGAAAGACAAATTTTCCAGCACCGATAAAATAGGACAAAGAGAATCTACCATTGGTGTCCAGTAGGAAAAGGAGATCCCAATCCGAGAGTCTTCCGTTTAAGTGCGACACGAGTCTATGTCGAGTTTTCTACTTCAACGGTAGACCCGAGGGTTGGGTACCCTTTCTACACTCGACACTAATGCTTGATTATTTTTCTGACCTACCAATAATGTGAAAATAGGCACTGCCTATAGGCGAGCTCATCGCTCTTTACAATGTGTGGGTGTATGATTAATCCTCCCTATGGCTGCTACCATTTTAACTCTCAAGTTTCGGACAAAAATGCGTGATCGAAGTGTAGACCCTGATCTGACTACTCATTGTAAGATTCTGGATTCAATTTCACAATGCTTTATTTTGTCGTATGAAATTTGTAAGAATTCCAACAGTCTCTCTTTGGCACAAGTTCCGAACAAATGATTTGCTGACAGTATCTGCAGAGAGGCGTTTGTACATCGATAAATCCTGTGGAAGTTGTATCCTTAGGGACGAGTCATTTACTATCAGGTGTGTATGTGTGTGGGGAGGGAGGCGGGTACATTTTCGTTTGAGTCACAAAAATATTTCTGACCCCCCAGTCTTGCCAGTTTTTTCCCGACCCCCCAGATTGGTGACAAAAAATTTATGACCCCCTACCCCACCCCCACCCCAGCTTACCTCCACACACAAACACACACATACACACACACACACACACTTTATTACCTATTGTATATTTTATGTCAGATTGATCTCAGTCAAAACCTGTATGAAACACAAAGAACATTTTCTTATTCTGACATGTTAATTAATCATGGAGAATAATGGGCTTAGCCCTCAGAAGCTGAGATACTTTTTAAAATTGAAGACTGATGGAAGAATTCTGACCCCCAACCGCCAATATGCCTAATAGAATATATGACCCCCCTACTCCAAGGCTTTTTGCTTTCCGACCCCCCCCCCCCCCCAGCACGTCACCAAAAAAATTCCAACCCCCACCCTAAATATACCCGGTCAGCTCCTGATAATTAACGACTCGTCCCTTACGCGGCATTCTCCTCCGACTAAGTTTTTTCACCCTTTTCCGAAAAGAATCGTCAATTTCTCACTTTCTAATGGTAGGCCTAATTTAGACAGAACAAAATTTGTATTCAGACGACCAAAGAAAGCGCGTGTATGACGTTATTTATGACGTAACATCAGCGTCATAACTTACGTCTGCTGGTAACGTTTTCAAAATGGAGGCGCCCTCGACAGTGTTTTTGGTTGAATCATTGACTGAGAGTTTCCGACTTTTCATGCAAATAAACGGGTTAAAAATTAAAACCTACGGAAAAGCCGTTTGAAATGTTAGAGTTTGTAATTTCAAAGGGTATTATGCTTGAAATGCTCATTTCTCTGATTTTGTCAAATGCTATTCACCTGAACCCTACAGTGTAGAAAACCGATGGATAATGCAGCCGAATAAAAACTTTTGGTTCGACAAAGTTGGAATTATAAGAAATGAATTTCCTTTTTTGTAATTTTATCAATGTGTAAACACCAGCGAATCCACACAAACTTAACATAAAGCCCTTCATTTTATGTGGGATTCGCCGGCGTTTATACATCGATAAAATTCTCAAAAAGGAAATTTCATTTCTATATTAAAAGCGTTGCAATTCCACAGCTGCGAACTGCGTCTACCAATTGATGAGAAACTGACAGAAAACAGATTTTCCTATAGTAATTTATTCTCTCGGAAAACAGGCTATCCTTCTCTACGGCAAGTGTGCTATAAAATGCACATAGATATCAAAATCAGAAGAACGTTCAAGATAACAATAACAATTTATTTACATTGATTTGTCTGTATAAATTAGTTATTGTTTTCTAAACATCTCTTCGAGCAATTATACAATACAATAAACGCTGGTAACATTGGAAATGTTCTTTTTTCAAGATTATGTTTCAATATTCTTGAGCAACATTTCGAACCAGGCCCTTAGGTTACAAAATCATTTTCGTGCTCAACTCATCTGAGCATGAAATTTTCTCTGCTGATAAATATGAAAGTGCCATTTAAGTTGGCATTTTCATATTCATAAGTAGAGAAAATGCCATCCTCAGCTAAACTGAACAAGAAAACAACTGTACTTATTAGTGATTTGCTATTTATTAGCAGTAAAATTTTACGCTCAATTGAGTTGAGCATGAAAAAAGTTTTATAACCCTGGGGCCAGGCTTCGAACTAGTTTCAATTTGAAAATTATCTAAGTAATGCACATCTGAAAAAAAAATCATTTCTGATTCCTTATCTTTAGCATTCTCTGCTCTTGAAAGAACTCTTTAAGATTTTTATTCAAATTCTATATAAATCTCAACCTTTTACATCAGTTTTCGTCGGAGTTTGTATCTGTTTTTGAAGTAGCTCATATTCCATCATTGTTCAGTATATGAGTTCTGCTATGCGGGCCAAAACTTCGAAATAACCGGTTATTGTCGCGTTAAAAAAGGATCGCATGCCATGTGCAATCTTTGATACCAAAAATAACTCAACGCGTATCAGCTCAGACTGGTTAGGGTCATCAATCTTCACAGTTTAGAAGCATCAGAATTTTAATCGATCGTATATGTGAAAAGGGAATACTCCTATCAGACTGCGCAGATACGCAGACTGATTTTAATCTTCCCCAATCGCCTATGCTGCAAGATACCGCATCATGCCACGTCAATCAACCACCTTTTATTCACGGAGTGTAAGATGGCGGTGGGCCGCTATAACAGGAGCTTCTAGGTAGTTCGCACTCTGCCACTTCGAAATCTTTGTCACCTGTTAAAAAATAAATGTTAGTTGTTTTGTTAGTTTATTAAACAAATTGAATGAGAAAAAGGAAAGCAATGATGAGGACTAAATTTGATGCTCTGTAGTTTTTTCTAACAGCTACTTTTATCATGATAAATGTTTTTCTGCTAAAATAAGATTTAATATCTTTTGTATGTACATGTATAGCCTAGTCGTCCGCGTCGAAATTATGCATATGTACGCTTTTTATCAACATAAGGGTTCAATCAGAACTTTGTTCGCGTCGTTCAAGGAAATATATGTGTGCATAAATAATAACGATAAAAAAACCCGCAGTGCAGCTGAAGTTAATACTGCAATTAGTCTGATAATCAACGTATTTACTTACAGATGCCCGAGCTGTCCACAGTATTTCTTGCTGAAACAACGGATATAGCACTGCTAGGTCGAATCTCGTCAGGGCTCAATATATACTGAACGTCAAAAGAAACGCATACAATGTTTACGCCCAATTGATTTGAAGGAATAGGTATATACTCTTATTTAGACAATTTGAGTTTCTTTGTTTATGATATTCCGACAGAATGAGCACCTTAACGCATCGATGTTCCATAAACTTTAGAGACCAGAACGCTTGTTTTTGTGATGGGGTTAAACTTAAGTCCCCATACTTTCAGAAGCTGAATTTTAATTTCCTTATAATGCTCAGCTGATTATTTTCTCCAGACATAATGTCCGCGGCAAGGGTAAGAAACAGCGAAAAAATCAAAGCAGTCGAGTCTTGTGTTTTAGAGAAACAATCAGGTGAAAGTTGGCAGTAAAAACAGAAACACTGGCTTACCACTGGATTTCCATAGACCTTTTAAGACCCTGTATGTCTTGAAAAGAACAGAAACCGTTTATACGAAGGGGTTAAATGAATTAACAAGAGTAAACTGAAGAGGTTTGCAAAGAAACTTTTCGCAGCACTGCAGAACTTTTGGTGTTATTGGACTTCCAATTTTGCTATTTGTTTAATTGCAAGGGGGATAATTTGACAAGTGTTCAACTTCAAACTACTGTCCTGTCCCTAAGAAGAATACTATGGTAATAAAAACCTATGTTTTTTTCATAACCACACATCAGAGTCGTGTTTCGGAAACAATTTGTTATGCCGCCAAAGGAAAGACAACTCTTACAACAACTTTGAATGTTTCATGATAAATTAAGATAACTCTTTAATCCAAGTTTAATTTTGCTAGAAAATAAGTTTATATTGTTGGCAGACGTCAGTAGTGGTTTCTGCTATATATGATTTAAAACCATAAACCAGCTGACAGAAGAAAACTGAACCTAAACTTGTATGCGTTTCTTTTGGCGTTCAGTGTACTTTCTCGGTCTGTCTCTTCATTTCGAACATGCTGTCTAAAAGAGAATCATCCCGATGTTTAATTATGACCAATTGGTTCAGTTTCAGGAGAAGCAAGTCTGTGAGATTAGTTTTTGCCTCCCTTCTCAATAGAGACCTATCTTACTGGAAATTCGTTTTCCTAATTGCGTGACTTACATTTGGCTAAACTGAGCTAGCTGCTATGACCTAAGGCCACTCCCTGAACCTCAGCAAATGACAGTTACAAGAGAATGACCAGCGAGGGTATAGTCGAATTCGTCATGTCATGGTTCAATAACAGATCAACAGAAGGACTGAAAAGTCTCCAAGAAGAGGATGAAGATATAGGGCATATTTCAAGAGCTTTTAGAGACAAACAAGAGCTATCGCCTGAAAGCATAGCTCTCCTAAATAGGTGCTTGCCCATCACACAGTCGCTTTGGAGGTGTGGACTTCTATGCATAAAACTTCAGGCAAGCATGTCCATAATGACAACACATTTATAAACAAAAGCTATCTAAGAAATAAGTCTTAAAATAAAATTAAAATAAAAAAATCCACATGGAATTTCAACTAACATCAGTCCAAGGGATGGGGGGAAGCTATCTAAGAAATAAGTCTTAAAATAAAATTAAAATAAAAAAATCCACTTGGAATTTCAACTAACATCAGTCCAAGGGGGGGGGGCTAGGATGTAACAAAATCTTGAGCCATTATCTAACATCAGTCCAAGTATTAGTATCAGCTGAGTCCATCCTGACACTGTGAAATTATGTCTTCATAAATATAAAACTTTAACCAAAATCTTCAAGACAAAATTATAATTCGATGACCTTGACTTCAAGGTCATCCAGTGGGGTAAGTATATGGTGTTTTGTAAAAACTCAAAAAAGTGTCTAACATCAGTTCAAGTGTAAACTAAATCTCTGCCAAGCATTATGAATCAGTATGCTATTAGAAAACTTTAATAAACAACAAATTTCCAAAGTCCGTGACCTTGACATGAAGGTCAATGTGCGGGGTTGGGGTAGTACTCGGCAAAACTTTGGACTAATATCTAACTAAAGTGCAAATATAAAAAGAATTCATCACTGGGTTCAGGAGATATGTGTCTTTAAAAGACTTTAACCAAAACATCCAATCAATAAAAAGACAATTTTCTAAGTCCATGACCTTGACATCAAGGTCACTGAGGGGAGTGGGGGTAGTACCTTGCAAAACTTTGGACCAATATCTAACTACAGTGCAAGTATCAAAGGAATCCATCCATAGGTTAAGGAGATATTGGGCTTTATAAAACTTTAACCAAAACATCCAGTCCAAAAATACTCCCAATTTTCTAAGTCCATGACCGTGACATCAAGGTCATGGAGAGGGGTGGGGGTGGTACCCTGTTAAACTTTGGACCAATATCTACCTACAGTGCAAGTATTAAAAGAATCCATCTATGGGTTAAGGAGATATAGGTCTTTAAAAAACTTTAACCAAAACATCCAATCTGGACGCCGACGCTGACGCTGACGCGGACGCGGACGCCGACGCCGTGGTGACAACAATAGCTCTTCCTGAACATTCGTTCAGGCGAGCTGAAAAAAGCCTAGCAAGCAGGACATGGCTTCTAGAAGTCCAGCACAAAGACACTATTGGATTCTCTGGGATTCCCTTTTCTTGCAGGATGAGTTGCTTTTTCAGAAAGTTTCCCAAGAAGGATGGTTCCGGCGAATACATGCAGTTTGTGGTGCCCATGTCATTAAAGTCGGTTATCCTGTTTCAGATGCATGATAGTGTTTTATCTGGCCATTTAGGTTGCAAGTAAACCAATGAGAAAACACGACAGCATTAGAGGTGCGATATCTGAGCAGAGGACAAGAAACCAAACAAAGTCCCTCGAGCTCCAATGAGATGCCTACCCGCCGGCGCACCTGGGAACTGTGTGGCTACTGACTTCCTAGGACCACTGCCAGTAACTAGACAAGGCAATCGCTACATCCTGCTGCTCACAGACTATTTACAATGTATGTGGAGATAATGCCGGTTCCAGACACGACGGCTGAAGTCTGTGCAAATAAAATTCTGAATGAATTCATATCTCGCTGGGTTGCGCACTATCGATCCACCGTGATCAGGGTCGCACGTACGAAAGCAAAGTGTTTCGACAGCTTTGCCGAATGTTAGAGATACGGAAGACGCGAACAAACCCTAGAAACCCCAAAGGAAATGGCAAATCGGAGCGTTTCAACCGAACTCTGCAGCGTAAAAGCATACCTCGGCGGGAGCAGTCCGACCGGGATCTCCAATCTGGGATGCCTGGCTGGAGCCTATCGCGCCGCCCCTCACGAAGCTAGAAAGCTTACCCCAAAGCTGCTGGCTAAAGACCGTGAGGTTTGCCTGCTAGCTGAAAGCATTCGCAACTACGAAGGCACGTGACGGGTTCCAGATAACTTCTTATGGAGATTTTATAGACAAACTTCGACAAAAGATGCAGCATGCGCACGACATAGCCCGGAGGCACCTACCATCAGCTACAAAACGAAGTAAGGATTTGTACGATACTAAGTTAGCCCTGATCAAGTACAATGAGGGAGACGCAGTTTGGTTCGTGCTCGAGACGAGAGAAGTAGGGGTTTCACCAAAGCTGCAACACATATACGAGGGGCCATATCTAGTGGTAAAAATACTCAGAGATGAACTTCCGACTGCAGCTCGACAAAGAAGGCAGAACCAAGCTGGTACATCAAAATAAGTTGAAACCATATGAAGGGGATCATTCCTCACCGTGGATAGTGAAAGCAAAGAAGAGGGGTCCAGAAGAAGAGGAAGACCCACTTATGCCCCCAAAAGTTTCGAGAAAGGAGATGTTAGCCTGACCGTTGGTGTTGAAAGACTTAATCAGGCAAAAATGGTAACGGCTATTGGAAACCTAACTGAGGCAGTAAATCGAAGTGTGCGTGCGTTGGAAAATTTTGAAGAGAAAATGGTAGATAACACATGTTTGTTAGCAAAATGGCCAGCGTAATGACCTCTTTAAAGGGGTCAATGGAGGCAAACGAGAGACGAGAAAGGCACAGGGAAGAGGTGATGCAGGAATTTGACATAAGGAGAGATGATGAACGAAGACGAGAGATCAGCCGGTGGAGGAGAGAAGAAGAGAGGCATAGAGAATAACAAAGGAGAGCTATACATAAGAGAGAAGAAGACAGACGTGCAGAGGAGCAGCGGAGGGAGAACCAAAGAGTCAGAGACAGAAGAGAAAAGCTACAAGCCCTAAAAGAAAGTCAGAACAACGTAAGAGGTGAGGTCGACAGGAAAGACTCAAGAGACAGCTGGAGAAATGAGCGACGAGACAAGGAGAACCAACCAAAAAGAGTAGTTTTACTTGCTAAGAGTAAGATTTCTGGTAACAAGAGTGATGGAGAGGTAAGTGAGAGTGATGGTAAAAATAAGTAATTAAGGTATAAGGTAGAGAAAGTGAGTGTGTAAGAGGTTTGTTTATTGTAAAGTTAATATTTTGTTTGTTATTTGACACGCATAGACTCTATCCGATTTAAGTGACTAGAATTAGAGCAGACTTGAGGGTCACTGATGAGGCTTGAATAGCCGAAACCGCGGTATGGCCCAACTTCTTACTTATGAATGTTTTCTTTGCTCTTAAAGGATCTAAACTTTTATCATTATTGAGATGTTTGCATGAGGTCTGCGTTTTTATAAAGTAGCTGTGTTAAACATGATGTGGTTGCTTTAGCAGCCTTTATAAATGTAATTTAGTAGTATGTCTTTAGTATGACTGTGATATGAACTTCCATATTTATTAGAAGTTGTATTGAAGGCTGGAGTTCAAATTCAAGCGAATATGACTGGCAGTTCAGCAAACCATGCAGTCTGTTGTGCAGGCATCTGTATATGATTGTATTTTGTCTTGGACTTAGAAACATGAATCTATATGCGTCCTTTATTCGAGATTTATTTCGGTCTTTGGATTACTGTTGTTATGAACTTGCTTAGCTGCGGGTATGAGTTAACTAAATTGCTTTATTTATATGTATTATGTCTTGAATTGAGCAAAATGAATCTATATGCGTCTTTAATTCAAGGGTTATTTCAGTTATAGGTTATTGCAGTTCCGGACTTGCTAAGCTGCGGGTGTGCGTTAAATTAGTTGCTGTATTCGATGTTTATTATTTCATACGTTAGTAATCATAAGTGACATATATTGAGGGTGCATGTGCAGTCGTCATCTGAGATTAATCAAATGTTGAAATGTTTAACCCAAATTGCTATTAATGTTAATATATGTTTGTAATTGCTTCGGCATTATGCATAATTTTTGGTGCCGTCACCAGGATTTGATACATTGAATGTAGAGAGATGGTATGAATGTGCATGTCAGTTATTGTATTTCATTGTTCTCATGGCCACTAATGCAACTTTCTTGTTAATGTTTTAAAGATGCCTGTTATTGCAAACATGCTCTGATTTTACGTATAAGATACATGGTAAAGTGAAATGATTTCAAGTAAGTGAATAGGATTATCGTCTGGGCATTATTCTAAGCTTCTCTGTGCCAACTTTCAGGATCGTTTGATGGAAATTAAACGACCCTGGAGGGGGGTAATGGTATGACCTGCACTTGTCCGAACTTAGGATGCGTATGTTTATTTGACCTATGCACTGTCTGTTTGCCTTTCCTTTTAAATTCTTCCTATGCATATTTTGTTCGAGCTGTCAACATGTCAGGGAGGATGTCCGGCAGGATAATTCTTTCCTTACTTCTAGAAATGTAACGAATTATTTCCTATGCTTGTAAAGTTTCCTGTTTATACAATGTTTTCAATTTTCATGCATGTCACTGTACTTTCACTTTGAATGAAAGTGACGTCAAAGCTGCACTATGTGACGTCAGCGTATCGAATGTAAACAAGTAAATCGATTTCCCGCAGCTGTCAAACTGGAAAATCTCACTTCAACAGCAGAAATTATTATCAAAAGCCGTTCAACCTTTATTATTATTGTACTGGTCACTTAGTAAATTTAGTCCTTTATTGTCTCCTAGTAAGTTTAGTATGAGTTTTATCGGTTTTGATAGTTAAAATCGTGTTTTAATGCAGCAACCCTTGGTTTCGTAGGGTGATTCTACGGCTGGTAGGACCTCGTGCAAGTTTTCCTGCATACTCTTTCATGTAGGGTCGCGCGCACATACACAGGAATGTGTATGACGCGATCCTATAGCTGCAGAAGCGTAGGACGTAGGGTGGTAAGATATATAAGAAAACTGCACGTTCCTACGAGGACTTCAATCGTTTGGCCAGTTTTTACAACCGAAATCTCTTTTCATCAATTTGAAAAATGCTGAAATTCGCATAAATCTATAACTAAATCAACTTTCTGTATATATTTAAGATCATCTTTGGGTAAATTACTTTTCGCTGCATATTTTGCACTAGAAACTATTTTTGTGCATCTTAAGGTGGTGATATTCACTGATTTGGGACAAAGACAAAAATCTGCATAAAATACTCAAAATAACACTGACCTTTCCAAAACTTAGCAGATGCCTTCTTTATGTTGTTTCTCATAATTTAGAATCCAAAATGCAGCATTTGTTAATGTTAAAACGTGTTTTTACAAGAGAAGATCAAAGGGTAATTTTCTGCGAATAAATCTGAAAAAGTAATATCATTATTGAAAATATTCTTAGTGCTTAGAGTACCTTATTGCATAATGGAGAGCGTCCTAGCAATTATTTTTTCAAACTCTTTCACACATTATCAGGCTGAGCAGATGAAAAAAGATGCAGTCTGTGTCCAAATTTTTTTGCCAAAACACACAGATGAGACAGGTGATAATATTTTAACAAGGTTGAACAATTTCATCTACACACCACTGATCATGTCAGTAATGTATTATTTATATTGTAGGTGTTAACATAGGTATGCTTGCCTACCCTATATTTAATAAATGCGTCCATTGTACATTTACTTTGTACATGGTTGAACATTGAGAAAAAGCTACCGTTTTCATCTGGTCTACATTACACTTTGAGAAAGAGTTGGAATAAATAATTGCTAGGACGCTCTTCATTATACAATAATGCACCTTCAGCACTATGTAAATTTTCAATAGCGATATTCTTTTTTCAGATTTATTCGCAGAAAATTACCCTTTGATCTTTCCTTATAAAAACACTTTTTTAAGCAGCATGTACGTCTATTTTGTATTCTAAACTGTAAAGAACAACGAAAATAAGAAGTCTGCTAACTTTCAGGGAGATACGTTACTTTTTTATGGTTTTATGCAGATTTTTACATTTACCACAAATCACCACCTTAACCTGGAAAATAAGATAAAAATACTATTACTGTTTTAACTGTTTAGCTAAAGGAATATAGTAACAATTAGAATGCGCTTCTAGCGAGTTTTGACCATAAATGAGTTTTTAGTACTGTTGTTGTTATGTAATGTCATGATCTTCATGCTTTAACTGATTAATTTGCAGGTTTTGTGATCACTGCCAATCCAAAGTACAGATGCCCACGATGGACCCATGACATGGGGTTTTAACTAAAGGCGTAAGCGTGATTCCTTGAGCATATAGATAGTTGATGTGCTTTTCGTATGTGGATTGGGATCATCATGTAATTTATCTTGCACTTCAAATCATAGATGTTTAACCTTTGCATATGCAAGTAAATGTAATACAAATTTCTTTTTATCATTTATTTTTCATTAAATTCTGAAATTTCTGGCATTCTTCATGTCGTATCTTCCTTCCTAATTAATAAACAAACAGTAACTTTCTTAAAAGAAACTTTAGTTGAAGTCCACCTTTTTACAAACACACTAATCCCAGGACGTATCCTTGGGGTCTAAAAATTTGTTGCAAACAGTGCTAACTGACCAGCCTGTGCACTGTACCGTCATTCCAAACCACTGAAGTAGTCACAAGTGGATAAAGGGAGGCAACTCGCAACAACACTTTTACATTTAATCGTTCTTTAAATAAAACATTGTTCCGACAAACCTGAGGATTAGAAATTATATTTTAAAATAATTATAGTATATGCGTTGTTATTCTCTGCTCTAGACTGAACAATGTACTCTCCTTATTTGTAATTTCAATTCGTTTTGTTGGAAAAATTTTCCGGGAGTCCAATTTCAGGTCCTAAAAAATAAATTGCTTAATTCGCAATTTATGTGGTGCCAGAAATGACCCTCTAGTATGGATAAGTTATCTATTAGTGTTATTTAAGTGCTATTGTTATCATAAATTGGATATTTTCTTAGTGGGAAGACTGAAAAAAATCGTGCGATAAAATACAACATTAATGTCCCGTAAAATACGAATTTAAAACAAGTTACACGGGCTTAATAAGATGATTTATGGTAATTTTTGTCATATAACAACAAAGTATACACAAGTCAAAGATGTTTGACTTTTTGATACATGTATCTTGAAATTATCTTCTCGGAAAGTCTCATATAACAACTGTTGAGGTTTCAAGTTTTTCTATTAAAGGCTCCGTTGCTCTATCAGCATGAAAAATTTAACATGAGGTATCGCTGCAAGCCTCTCACTATAGTTTCGTCATTGTAAATGACCGGTATTAGCCAGCTTTAAACAAATAAAACATCCTTCAGTTTCACATATAAAAGGTTTGAAAACTTATTTGGGTCATTTTAGTTGGCAATTAAAATGACCTACTTTCGATTTCATAAAATGGTAAAAATAAAATGTACAGGCGTGGAGTCCTAATCACTGGTCCGCCTATGTATATCTAGCATTGCTAGACGGGAAACCAGGACAGGAAATTGTATTTTGTGAAGCGATTTGTTATTTTTAAAAAACTTGTTTTCTCTACTTTTTGCTTGTTATATGACTCAATATATGCACACCAATCCGCATTTTATTACCAAACGTGAAGGTTGAGCAGCTTTTTACAAGGATTTGAATTTAGCCGTTTTTACCGCTGATAGGAACATGGAGACGGAGAAAAACAACTTAAAAAACTGAGAAAAAAAACTTAAAATGCCTTTCAGTACAGCTGATATAAATGAGCAAACAGACTGGCAAATTGTAACGCAAACACATCTCTGTGGTTAGACATAGAACTTGTTCATGTACTAATACCGCATTTACCCATTTACGTTAATACTTGTTTCTAAACACAAAATATTTACTGTCACATTTTAAGATCGTGTATTTTACGGGACAGTACAGAAGACATGAATAGCAGTGTAACCCTTCTAGATGCTCTATAAAGCATATACGTTTTATACAGACAGGTTGAAGTTTTAAAGTTTGAAACAGGATTTTCTTTGAGATTTTCAAATCTATAACTTTATGTGTTTTGCAAGAATAGTTTTCTTTCATGTTAGTTAAGTACTATGAGATCGTATTGGTTCTTTTTGGTAGAAGAGGAGTATTTTTTCACAAATAATAGTGTGAAGATTTCAAAAGCTCAACTTCGTCATAAACAAATTCACTTGCCTCTACGGTGGATTATACCCTTCTACTTCTAGCAGTTGCTTCAAGTCTGTTAATATACATATACGACTCGTAGTATACTGAAAAGAAGTGTTAGTCCCTTCACGTTGTCTCTTGTTATCTGAATTCACCTAATATTTACTGTGCAATACTTTAGATTTAGCTTCGAGAGATACCCAAGTGGTGAAATGACAATGAGCGATCTCTATATGACTTGTTTACTTTTTCAATATTCTAACCACCCAATCGTTACACTTTCTTGATAATCAGTGATATACATATGGTAGATATAAGCAGAGTTATGGGATCACTGTTTCCTCCTGTAGGTGGTTAAAACCAATGTGAACAGCCTTATTTTACATGTTCTTACGTTTTTCCAGGGAATAAAACTTAATTACGTGTTGACTATCTTAATTTGTTTCTTTCTATTTTTGTTATACATGTAGTTCACCGGGTATTTATTAGATATGCATGCAGACCCAAGTTTAAGTACATGTATATGAGTTTTAGAAAACGTGCATAGGAAAATATAAAAAAAACTACACAGGAAAGGTCACAAATACAAAACACAGCCCACTCAAGACAACGAAAGAAGATGGGAAACATGCATACGACGAAACAGAACAGCACACCTTTGGTAACAGACAACCCACCCCAACACAGAGGAACTGTACATTAGTACAGCACCAAAAACAATACAAACACATTCAAACGTATAAAACAACTATTTTTACCTATTTTTCCATTTTAAACCACAAAACAAAATAGAAAGCACAGAGGACATCTATACAAGCGACCACAAGGCAGGAAAACAAAGCAACGGGATTCGCATGTAGAAGTTTTCATATTTGTATAAACAGTTATACATTGTCTTCCAGGGGCTCAAAATTAGTTCAATGCGCACAATCTTACACTGCCTTCTGATGCGGTTTCAATAACACGTAGATGTTGAGTCTTTTTAAATGAATCTTTTTAAATATTTGAATGCACAACGAAAAATGGAGTTTCAAACGACACAGTCAACAGTCATCAGTTGTATATCACGTATATAACAGAAAAAATAAAACTACCAGCATAGAATTCAAGTGAATCCAAAATAAAAAGGACATCTCCACGAGATGTCCTTTTATGCACTGAAAATGCAGGTTTTTAGACTGTAAAAAGTGCTAAATAGCAAGTGCAAAATTGAGCATCATTGAAAATAGTTACCTAGAAGCCTTGTTTTGGGGTGGCCGAAATCACACTTTACCAGCCCTGGTTTTCCTATGGCTCAACTGATATCATGAAATTGTAGGAATATTCCTACAATTTCATTCATTCATGAACCATCAACTTCTTTTAAAATGAACAGCTATTACTATATTGATTCATCATCATTTTTTTTCTGACTGCAGAAAAAATGCAAATAGGACATGACTGCTTTAACTCTATATTACAAATCATAGGAATATTCCTACAATTTGGAAATTGCTCATTTGTAAAAAAAAATAATAAGACACAACTGAGCTCAATTCAAATTCTTCCCACATTTTCCGGATTGTAGGAATATTCCTACATTTTTGAGATTACGACCAATTTTGTTCATTCATATTTCAACATAGACCTTTCAGATTGTAGGAATATTCCTACAATTTTTGGAGATGGTATTTTTTCAATAAATGAAAGATCTGACCAAATGCATATTTTTAATAAATGAGAAATCCAAACAAATTGTAGGAATATTCCTACATTTTTTGGAGATGGTATATTTTCAATAAATGAAAGATCTGACCAAATGCATATTTTCAATAAATGAAAGATCCAAACAAATCATAGGAATATTCCTACATTTTGAAGAATATCTTTTTTCATGGAATAAGGTTAAGTTTAATAATAATTCAACCCACATCTGTCAGATTGTAGGAAAATATTCCTACAATTTATTCTTCGTTCCATCATTGATTTTTTTCAAACTGCAGAAAATGCAATGAGGGAATAATGTTTCTACTTATATTTTACAAAACATAGGAATATTCCTACATTTTGGTAATTGCTCATTTTCCAAGGTTAAAAACATACGACCAAATTTGAGTTCAATCCACATACATTCCACATCATTTAGATTGTAGGAGGAGCGGCTGTAGTGTAGTGGATAACACTCCGGACTACCAATCCGGGGATCGCAAGATCGACCCCCGCTTCTCCGGTCTTTCGGATGAGACTTTAAACCGAGGTCCCGTCTCCATATGACCTCGTTGTTGGTAGGACGTTAAACCAGAGTTCACTCACTTAGATTGTAGGAATATTCCTACATTCTTGAGATTACGCCCAATTTAGTTCAATCCAATTTCAACACAGATCTTTCAGATTGTAGGAATATTATACATTTGATCGAAGATGACATCTTTTGAATAAGTGAAAGATCAGGCCAAATCGTAGGAATATTCCTACAATTTAATTCGTGTTCCATCATTGGTCTCAAGGGAGGAAATGACAGTACAAAGTTACACTACAGGCAACATTAAAGCTTCCCAGTCGAGTGCACCGTTACCGCCACGTAAATGGAATGGTACCGCCCCAGTAATGCCCTTTGAATGACGCGGGAACGCCGTGGAACGCACCGATATTTCAGGCCATTCCATTCCAATTACCATCGTTAAATGGAATGGTAACTTGTAATAGCGGAGCGACAATTATTGGACGAATTTACTTATTTATTTTTCTGTCGTATTTTATATCCTATTCATCTATGTGTCGTTAGTTTCAAGAGTTTGTCTTTTATCTATATTTTATTTTATTTTTTTTTCAGCTTAATCGATTTTCTTCTATTTTTTCTTCTGCTACTTTCTTGAAAACTTATATTTGTTGTTTGATATCTTTTCCATATAATCATTCATCTATATCGGTTCAATTTGCAGGGTGTGGCTGTTAAATCAGTTTTAGGGTATTACAGAATCCAGTCGATAATCGGATTTAATCACCTGAACCCTCGCGACAACATGCACCTTTTTATTTTTCTATAAAGATCTTATTATGAAATTATTATCATATTATTATTATTATTATTGTTATTGTTATTGTTGTTGTTGGTGGTGTTGTCGCTGATACATCTTTTTCTCGTTTTTCAATTTACCAAACAGGCAAAATTATCATAAAAAATAATTATTTTTCTATCTTTATCAAACAGAGACAGTGCTCCATTATCATTATTATGATTATTATTTTTATTATTATTTACATTAGCTTTTTCTATTGTAAATTTACCAAAATGGGCATAATTATCATAGAAACTAATCAAGTTTTTTCTGTCTTTATGACAAGATACAATGCTTCACGATCCAGAGATCCAGAATAGTCCAGTCAGGCATTGCCCTACTCTCTCTCTCTCTCTCTCTCTCTCTCTCTCTCTCTCTCTCTCTCTCTCTCTCATTGTATCATAATCTGTCAGAAAGTTGTCCTCGTCCCTTTTCCAGGGAAATGGCTATTCGAAAAAAGAGACGACTATGCAGTGGAATATTCCGATCTCACAGAGCCACTACGCACCCCAACCCGCCCAATCGCTCCCAGTCATGAATTGCGATTTACGACATTTCAGTCATGTAAGACCATAGGGGGATGAAAATGACAGACCGTGTGCAGTTGGTCTCCGTTTACGGTTGGAAAATTTCCATCTCCAGCGGGTCTCGAACCCAGGATCGCTAGATCAGCAGGCTAACGCCCAACTTACTCCCCGGAATTCAGTAATCTGAGTACTTAATTATATGGTGGAATATATAGCTTTAAAATACACATACGCACATACGCACGCTCGCAATTTGGGAAGTATATAACAACGTTCTAACGCACAAGTGAGTATGAAATAAATGACATATTTCTTTTAGGCTTACGAGTGGCAAGAATTTCAAATGAAGGTAAAGTTTGGCACTTTTTTGTCGATCGTTACCCTTGCAGTCTCTTTCTGCCATATCAACGCTAATACAGATGCTGGTCGTATGGATGGATGGATGACTTGCGATTTTACGTCCATTTCGACTGTATTTCAGTCATATCAGGACGATGGGAGGATGTTAATATAAGGCTGTGTGCGATGGAGCCCCGTTTACGAAGAGATTCTCACCTCAAGCGGGTATCGAAACCGCGACTGCTAGGTCAGCAGGCCAGCGCTTAACCTACTGAGCTACCGGAGCTCCTGAGACTGGTTGTAGAATGCGGAGTCCACATATGCCTCAGGCGGTTTTAAAATTGTGCAGAACCTCTGATCTGCCGTGAGAAGAACGCATGTTAGGCAACACACGCCCTGACCAGCCTATACAAATGTACAGATCGGCTCAGATGTGAGATCCAGATCAGATTGTGCCTGAATGACCAGCCTGGGTGAGTAGGCGAGTTTTTTTTTTCTTAAAAAAAAAAAAAAATACACACGCACATATCACGTGTGATATGAGCCGCGACACGAGAAAACCAACAATGTGGTTGTGCGCCCAGCGCAGACTCAGATCAGCCTGGGCATCCGCCCAGTCTGATCAGAGTCTTCGCTGTGCGCATGAAGGTAGCTTAAACTCTGAGCTACCCTTTAAGCGCTTAGCAAAGAGTCTGAGGAGACTGGGCTGATGCCCAGGCTTATCTGAGTCTGTCCTAGGCGCACAACCACATTGTTGGTTTTCTCACGTCGCGGCTCATATAATTTTTAGAGAAAATGACCCAATATTTAGAGGAAGTGTTGGTCACCGGTAACCGTCTATTGCGTTGCATTTTTTGAAATTGAGGCCCCAGTTGGGGAAACTGCATTCCATTATATACTGTGTACGCAATCCATTTGCCATAAAAGTGTGTGCGTTTGGGGTGTGTGGAAGGAGGGGTCTTCAAGCCAGCTACGCCAACGGGGGGGCGGGGGGGGAAGGAGAGGTCTTCAGGGGGGAGGCCTGGGCGTAGCTGGCTTGATAATCATAGTTCATGAGGGAGAGGGGAAAGGGAGCTGGCGTTTATGGCATTTTCAGGGTCGTTGTGGCCCTGCATATTGGCAATTAGTTCTTTAACCAACAATATACAAAAATACAAAACTATGCTACGCATCCCGTCGCATTTGGTCTAGTTTTACACTGCAGAACCATTTAAGTGATCCAATTTTATAGAAATGTTTCGAAGGAGGCTCAAGGGACAAATCCATTCCTCATAACATACACCCATGGTACACAGTCTTTCCATGTAGAGGTTTCCCGTAGCTTTTTATTCTTAAATCGTTTTTTTTTTTTTTTTTTTTTGCAACAAAGATGTATTACGCTAATTGGGTACATTTTTACGGGGAGAAGGAAAAGGGAGCCTTCCTTCGGGAGTAAAAAAAAGTGAAAACAGGAAAACATGAAGCTGTACCCATAAAGACCTTAATTAATGCGTTTATACCTCACTTTGTCTTCCACAAGCCATGAGGCTGCGTTTTTTTCAAAATTGTTAGTTTGTTATTAAGTCTTAGCATTGTTGACTGGGGTTCAAATCTTTGCATTCCTTCAGACGGTCTTCTTGGATGCTACAAAACTATTTAAATGGCCCGTGAAGGCTAAGATCACTTGAACAGGGTGCCCGGGCAAGTTGCAAATTGCACATTACCTGATCAGACAGTGCGCACTAAGCTTGAAATAAACAGTTTACCCTAACTGATTGACATTTTCTACAGCCGATTTCAGTCATGGCCAAAACGTATGCGCTGACCAGACTGCATGTGCAGATCAAATTTTACATGCGCTGAATGGGCTGCGCATGGCTGGCTAGGCTGCGTGCTATTTGTCGACAACCGAAGACTGCGCATGCGTTGACCGTACAGCGCATGCGCAGATTGGAAGGGGCATGCACTGACTAAGTTCTCCTGAAGAGACTACACTTACGCTGGCCAGGACGCGTCAATCTCCAAGAAAAGTGTTATTGAACATTTTCTACTGCCAATTTGTCATGGCCTGAATAGACTGCGCATGCGCTGATCAGACTGCATGTGCGCACCGAAATGCGCATGCGCTGAATGGACTGCGCATGCACCGGCCTGATTCATGTCATTTATCGACTAAAGACAGCGCATGCGTTGACCGTCCTACGCATGCGCGGACAGCATGGTGCAAATTCATTTGTTTCTTCATTTTGTTCATTCAGACTTACTACAGTATTTCTTATAGATCTGCAACCCAGCAGGCACACAGCGTTTCAGCGTGTAAACGTTGTATCCACGTTAGTTTAACCACATGAAGGTAAATCTGATACAAAAATAACAACGTTGGATAAAAGTTGTTTCAACATTAGATCTCACACATCACCTACCGACTCACGCACACCCCAAGCCTCTCAAAGTTGTTTCAACATTGGATCTCCCACTACACCTCCCCACTCACGCACCCTTCCACCCCCGCCCCCTCCCCTCCCCCTCCTCCCCGCTTAGCCTATATCTCCATACACCTTAGGACCTTGAGACCTTTTGGTTGTCCTAAGAAACCAACACAATATGCAAGCCCATGGATACTCTTCTAATGTCAATAAAACTTAAATGGTCATAGCTCCTCTTGTTGCCATGGCAGCATAGAATTTCAGGTATCTGTGTATATGGGAACTTTTTGACACAGTATATTAACACTGATAGGGGTGACTAGCTTAAAAATGTTGGGACACCAATTATCGATATGCGTAATTATTTCGAAATTCGGACATTCGCCGATTTATCAAAACAGTGTGTAAACCCTTATCAGACTGCTCCTACAAAATTGGGTATGCGCTTTTGATTTATCACTTCTGTCAAGAAATGTAGGGTATTACGGTGCATTAATAATAAGCTGATCAGTTGGCGCAACTGCGCAGTGTGATCAGAATTTTCTCGTGAAACTCAAATGCAGTTCTGACCCGAAGTAATTCTGCCGTTGTTGCAAGGACCGTCAATGCATTAAATACCAAAACAAATTGGCTTCATTGTATGTAGCCCCTTTTTCCACCCCCTTCCCGACCCCAACACACACACACACACACACACACACACACACACACACACACACACAGCAATCCTGTTATGAATAGCTCTATTTCAACGCTGTCGTGTCGGACTGTTGGCCGAGGGGGATAAAAGCTGTCCTCATGATTTACAGGTAACGGGTTCGATTCCCATGGACCTGGGTTTTTCTTACATAATCTCCATCTTACTTATTCTCTCCCACCGGCCCGAAAGTGAGCATGGCCGAGCTATTCATGCCGTCGAATTCGGATAACCGGGGGTCACACGTTCAAGTCCCGCTGGTGGCGAGATTCTGTTAGAATCTAAAGGACGCTTCTTCATAAGCACTCTGCCATCGTCTGGAAATGACTGAAAAACTGATTAAAAGGACGTTAAAACCGCCTGCGTAACACTAGAAAATCGTTATGAAATGCAGGGAATTGTGAGTTGTACAAGCCCAGACCGACCAGTGCATATGTGCTATCAGGGCTAGAGCTTTAGGATACACAGGAGAACTTCAAAATTGAGCAGCCCAGTTGTCAGTTTTATTTTGATCTTTTTTCCATTATGAATGGATGAGTGGATGGCTTGCCATTTTACGTTCTTTCAATCGTGCTTTAGTCATACCAGGACGATGAGAGAGTGATTATGAAAGGCTGTGTGCAGTGGAACCCGATTTACGGCTGGTAAGATTTCCGCCACCAGCGGGGCTCGAACCCGGGACTGCTAGAGACTGCTAGATTATAAAAGAATAAAATAAATATTATAAATCTTTAGTTATACATGTATTTGTATTGTCATATTTGACAATACAAAAAAAAAAAAAAAAAACATGACTGGAACCTAGGCCATATGTATGCACAAAACACAGCGAAAAAACAAGTTAGACTGGTCAAAAAGGAAGGGCCGGATCAGGGTCTACAATGCTTGTCAGTCACCAAGCATATATTTCTAGAACATCTTTAATTTGCACGATTTTTTAGGCGAGGCACGGTATCGGACAGGGCAAGCGTCGACCTGGTGATTTACCGGTCCCGGGCTCGAATCTGGCTGGATGCGGGATTCTGACCGACCGTACATGGAATCCATTGCATACTTTTTTTTTTATATAATAAGCCTCACGTAGTTCCGATATGACTGGAATACTGTTACAAATAAAAAATGTCAGATTTAGGGTAAATATGTCCTAGTGTTTACAGTATGTTTTGTCACTAGATAATCAAGTGAATTTGACAGAAATGCGCCGCGCCACGCGAAAGCCAACACAGTGGCATGTGCGCTCAGCGAAGACTCCGATTAGCCTGGGCATCCGTCCAGTCTGATCATAGCCTTCGCTGTCGGCATTGAGGTAGCTTAGACCCATGGCTGCCCTTGAATAAGCACACGCGAAGTCTCTGAGCAGACTGAGCGGACATCCAGGCTGATCTGGGTCCTCCTTGGGTGAACATGCCACTTTGTTTGTTTTCTCGTGTCAAGCTCACTGGTCGCTTTGTATATTATTGTCTTTTATTCAATGGAGCTCCATTTGGGGAACAGTCTGTTATTCAGTGGGGCTCTATTTGGGGAACTGTGTGGTTATGCGCAGGATACAGTGGGAGCCTTGATTGTATGGTTGGTTGGTTCGGGTTGGTTGATTGGTTTGGGTGTAATGGCCCTTTGAGACAAGATTTCGGTCTATATCGGACCGTCTCCCAGAGAGAGGGAGAAAGAAAAGAGAAATGATAGACGAGAAAAAATAATGTCTAAACAACCCCTGCCCGCACCTACTGAAAGGACAGTGGCCCTTGCCCTACTTTTATCCAAATAAGTAGGACGCTCCGGTATTAGAAGTTATAACCAGCGCCATCGCCCCATCTACCACCCCCGGAAAAATGGATAGGAAGGACGTCGATATAGTGGAGTGTCCGGACCTCATAGAGCCACTTTTCCCCCGTAGTCCCCCCACCACACACACCACTGCACAGCTATATAACCTAGCTAGAGTCTCGGCATTGTTTGTATAGAAACTAGGGGAAGAAACTCTGTCACTCTTCCATCTTTAAAATGGAGCAAACTGCTGAAGAAGTCCCCATAGGA
Organism: Ctena decussata; assembly: GCA_963989385.1. NCBI lineage: Eukaryota > Metazoa > Mollusca > Bivalvia > Lucinida > Lucinidae > Ctena > Ctena decussata. Next base: position 50,438,267 of record OZ022498.1, on the reverse strand, counting down.
GATTTGGGAGAGAGGGGAGGCGGAGAGGGCGAAGTTTGAAAATGTTTTACCTCTTTTCTCTGGCCCAGTCTATAAAAATAAAATCTGCTCCTCCTATTATAGAGTAGACTAGCTGTATATACCCAGCAGGCATATGACGTCAAAATGACGTCGCACTGACGTCGATGCGACGTAATTTCGTCGCATCGACGTCAGTACGACGTCATTTCAACGTCATGTGCCTGCTGGGATGAGTCTAATGAAAAATAACCTGGATTTTTTTGCCTTGGGTCTGGGCTAATGTGTAGAACAGTGATACACGGGCTCAATTAACAAAACTATTTGTATAAGCACGGCTCTATTCGAATAGCATGCGAATGTATCCTGCTACCTGAGCAAAGAGCATAGATTTAGATCAACATCAATTATCGGTCCGTCCAGTCGGTCTGCGTTTTTTTTTTTTTTTTTTTTGGAAGATTCCGATCAGGAAGGGCATGTGCCAACGTTGTTGTTCATTTATTTATTTCATGTTTGTTCACACGCATAAAGCACTATTTACGTGAATTATAACATCTTGATTTGAGCCGCGACACGAGAAAACCAACAATGTGGTTGTGCGCCCAGCGCAGGCTCAGATCAGCCGCCCAGGCTGATCAGACTCTTCGCTAAGCGCTTAAAGGGTAGCTAAGGTACTAGGCTACCTTCATGCGGACAGCGAAGACTCTGATCAGACTGGGCCGATGCCCAGGCTGATCTGAGTCTGCGCTGGGTGCACAACCACATTGTTGGTTTTCTCGTGTCGCAGCTCATTTCCTGATCACCTTGTGGACTCAGTGCTCGCCTTTCACGCGTTGTGGATTCGACTCCTTATGGGCGCACATGTCCGATCAGGTTCTTCAGTCCAGCAGATCCCTCGCTGAACAAGCACGACTGAACAAACATTATCAGTTGAAAAAGATCAGTTAGTCAAGAAGAAATGTTCAATTTGCCCCCCTTTCTTTACACAAAAGAACAGCGAAGACTGATTAGCATTCGAATTTTAGCAGTCCTCTTTACGCACGTCGGTAACGTCGCTATTATAAAATATCATCTCGCAACGGCATTACATTTTAAAAGCCAACCGCTTATGAATAGGAAAAGTTGTGTTTTGGATTTTTCTATAGATTAAAAAAATGTGACAGCATTTGTCTGAAATGGTGTAAAACATTTCGATTATCACAGAAATGTTTACTAAATAACAAAATGAGGGTTTAGCGCCGATATTTTTCGAACACGTAAAGTTCTGAGATTTTTTTATTTAGTTAGAATATAATAATAATAATAATAATAATAATAATAGATGTAAATTATAATAATAACTATAATAATAATTATGATAATAACAGAAGAAAAGAAAACAAGAAGAAGAAGAAGAAGAAATGATCGAGATATAATACTACTACCACTACTACTAATAATAACAATGGTTCGAAAATGTCAACAAATTTATGTTTGAATAATTGTATAAATATCGTAAAAATTATATTTATCCACTCACAATTATTCCGTACACACATAATTGATAACACTGTCATGTTTGCGAGATCCCGCAAATCCGTTGTTTATTGGATAAAACAGATTGCCGAAAACAGATGGCCACCTGTTACGTAATCTCGGAAGTCTTGTGCGATTGATCACGACGCGGAAGCAGTAGTCATAGCTACCAGAATATTTATAATGGCGAAGTGATATTTGTCGATTGTTTTCAATGGATTTTAATGGGGGTAAGAAAGAAAAATAATAATAATAAAAAACAACAAATAATTGAATAAATAAATTTAAATAAAAACGAAAAAGCGATAAGCCTAATATTAACGCAGATCATGTTAACTCCAGATTCAGATTTTCCAATTCTATGAAAGAAATATTTAATATTATGATGAGAATATGGGCTGAAAACGAAAGTTTTCATTTTTACGAGCCTATGGCGTTGATTCAGGCGAGAAAGTATGCCCGAAATGTTGAGGCGCCTGAAACAATTTGATTCTGATAAGCGTTGTGTAATAAAACGCCGAGCAGAGCAGATTCAGAGTAGCAGGGTCAAAAGAGTACGGAAGTTGGGACATCTTTTATCTTTTAGTATGAGCAGTGTGCTGTAAAATTTTCTATCCGGGTTGCCAATGAAATAAAATAATAAATAAAATGAAATACTGAAATGAAAACGATGGGATACTAAGCAAATTGTGCAGACCCCGCTGAAATAAAGTTTTATGGGTACTTTGTGTAATAGTTTATGGCTGTTGTAGGTTCTATTTCTATTTTATTTATTTATTTATTTATTTATTTATTTATTTATTTATTTATTTATTTATTTATGACAACCTTAACTTTCAGGTCGGAAGTGTCACTCTAGCAAAATCCGATCATATTAAGAATTACAAATTTAGCGTATTTCTACGAACAATGCGAAAGAAAAAAATGTTTTTGTAAGCTAAACGCTTACATGAAAGTATTCAGTTTTACGAGCCTATGGAAATTTACGACCCTTAAATGAAGGTGGTGTGATTTTGAAACTGGGCCCAGAAAAGTGACTTGTATGTCTGTTTATTCGCGCGGTGTGAACGATGTATTTTAAGCTCGCTTGTGTTTAAATCACTCGATTGTTCGCATCGTCAAAATATTGTGCATGCAAAATGGGCATGCTAAACCAATCTGCGCATGCTGTTTAGTGTTATAAAATGTGCCGTTTTCATAATGCCCCAAAGACATTAATCTGCTTGTCTTTTTTTTCGAGTTTTCATACTTCCAATGACCGTAAATGATTTCAAGCCGGTCAGGAATGGCTTGAAGACTTACGATTCGACGTCCTTTTCACTTAGGATTTTATGTCCTTTTGAACAGTATTTTAGTCATTTAAAGGCAATGTAAAGCTGTGTGCAGTGGAATTCCGTTTACGGTTGGAAATATTTCCGCCGTATGGAATCGAAACAAGAACCGCTAGATCAGCAGGCCAGCGCTTAACCTACTAATATAATATGCGACGTTAAATAAAGCTTCTCTTTTTATTGTAAATGTCCTAAATATTGGGTCACCTACAATTATAGCTGTAACTTTCCTAAATATTAACAGTTTAATTTTTCCATTGCAGTTATGCGGCTAAAACTACAGATGAAATGAAAACATAGTATGCCATGATCAAACTGCTCATTCAGGCTGAAGGAGCAATCTTATCTTGGCCTACACTTTTGCTCAGACATAGCTGTCCAAATATTTAGGATTTTATGGTACTTAACATACTGTGTACTTTTTATTCATAAATGCGTCGGTGTTGGTTGTATGACTGGATTTGTACACAAATCATTTTACGACACCCTTTGTGTAATGTTACGATAAATATTAATTTGTTTTAAAGATTGTCTCCCTCGTTTATTTCATGTTTTCAGAAACAAATATTTTAACAAGATTTCGTTAAACAATATGTAATAGTCTCAGAATTAACCGTACAAGTTTTGAGAAAATGCATGCTTATTCGATAAATGTTGAATGAAAAATAATCTTCAAATTAAAATGCAAATTACCTATTTCCACACGGCCTGTAAGAATATCGATTTTGACCCACGTGTGTCATGTGATCAGGTAGAGGTAGTTTTTCTGATTCGTGCACGTGATTGTGACGTATGAATAAATTATTTTTGTCCAATAATGCGATTTCAACCGCGGTCCGCGATTATATAAAAATTTAGCTTACTTTTTGTTTAAAGTCACTTTTATCAAATATTATTATCTAAACTCTAATTCAAATGTGTAGTTAGACCATGTCGGAGGTATTGCATGAATTATTTCATCAAATCATTTTTGTTATTATTATAAAGGGAGTAAATCTTTAAAGATATTTGGGCCGTGCATCGGAAAATGTGCTTTACACTAAATGCGAACAGCTAACCCGGATCAGCCTACACATCTGCACAGTCACATTAACGTGGTTTCTGTCCGCATCAACAATCTATCATGGGAATCTAGAAATAAAACCGAGAACGAGGTTGCGGGGTGCGCAGGCTGAAGTGGGTCTTTGCTTTTCGTACACGCGATAAGGTGCCATTTCTCACAGCAATTCAATTTTTTGGCGGGAAATGTGCACATGCGCCAAACTACGTAGGCATTTTTTTTTTTCTTTTAATTTTTGGTAAAGATGCATGAACGTAAGATGAGAAACCAGGGTTGCAAAAGAATATAAACTGCCAGAACGAAAAATTCTTCTTTGTCGTATCTTGTCTGTGTGGACGCATGCGCAAATGCTCTTAGAGCGGCGACCAGCTGTATGCACGGTCTCTGCATTCACAGTTCGCACTTCCACTGGCACATTTGGCCCGAGTCCTTGATTTGACCCATACACAGTTTCAGCTTCGAGTTTCTGCGACAGCAATCGTATAAATAAACAGACATCGGTCCGTGTTAAAATGCGGCGTCTCAAAGACATTAGAACATGTCCGATTAGCAAATGCTATACACATCTGCGAACACTGAACAATCTTGCAAATCTCCAGAATTCACCGATAGTTTTCAACGCATAGACTTCCCAGATCGTTTATGTCAAAAGAGAATCACTGATCAACCTGTGCCGACATACAAGCTTTTCTTGTCATGCCGTAAGATACCTTTGATCTATTTGGGCAAATTATTTAAAATTACACTTGCGTATATATTTGTATTAATAATTAAAACCTTTTTAGATTTACAACTGCGCATGCCCAGGATAGCCTGCGCACATGCGCAGTGTGTATGGGACATTTTTGCACTGACCAGCCTGTGCCGACACACAGGCTTTCCATGTCATGCCGTAAGATACTCCGATCTATTAGGGCAAATTACGTTATCAGGTAAATTTCATCGAGAATTTTCTAGTAACTTTTCTTTTTTCTTATTAAATTACCTTGTGTGAATAATTTTATTTGTATTAACCATGATATCGGTTTCAAATATATTCTAACAACTGCGCATGCCCGGATTGCTTGCGCACATGCGCATTGTGGTTGGGGCATTCACAGCCCGTCCAGCGCATGCGTAGGTTGCATCCGAACGGGCTGGTGAAGGACAAACATACGCCTGAGAATGATGGCGAAATACATGGAGACAAGAAAAAGGGGCATGATGACTGTGGGTCATGTTCCCAAAGAGATATCGTTGCTGGTAAATACTTTATCAGAAGTTGAGAGGCGACTTAGAGGTGCCATGCCATTATATACTTTCAAGTTAAATGTAAAAGACGTAAAAGCAGACTGAAAAAAAAAAAAAAAAAAAAACGTTTCTAAATGCGGCAGACGGTTCTGCTACATACCAAACAGCCCTTTTTTCAGGGCAACCTCACACTTTTGAAAAAAAATCTTTATGTTATGCATGTTGGGTGCAAGATATTTTTCCCCTGATCTGTCGTGAGTGGCACACGACTGCTTCTGTCCTTCTATTGAACATGTAACGGTCTGCTGATTATTAAATAAACGATCAGATTTAATTACGCCACATTAGACTGACATGATTTCCCTTCATTTTGGGATTACACCTGCTGTGAAGATAGGTACTTGTTAACAAGGTTCCCACTGTGACCTGCCGGTAGATATGCATATGATTTATTCTCGTATAGTGCATTGTGACATAACCTGTTCCTGCTGAGTCCTAAATACCACGGTAATGCACAAACTCTAAAATTTCGAGCACTGACAAAAATGGGAAATCGTAATTTCTAAAATTTCGGACAGCAAATAAAATAATTATTTTTTTCTGTGCGAAATTTTAGAAGAATACCGTACCAAGCTTCTGTCCTTTTACCTTGATCTCCCTCTGGATGCCATCTGCGCTGTTCGTCATCAGTTTGGTCTTCTCAGCACTGATCTCCATCTTATACCTTGTGCAGGTTTGGTCGAGACTTTCAACTAGAGCTTCTAGTTCCTGCTCTTCCTCAGCTAGAGCGTCTATGCCATCGGCAAACCGCAGATTGGTAATGTTTCTGCCGCCTATGCTAACATTTCCTTCATGTTCTTCCAGAGCATCAGACATGATCCATTCGAGAAAAATGTTGAAGAGGGTGGGTGACAGAAGACATCCTTGTCTTACTCCAACTATTGTTCTGAACCATTCTCCTGTGCTGCCATTTATCAGGACTGCACTTGTAGCCTTGTCGTATAGCTGCTCAATGGTGCGAACTAGATTTGCACTGATATTGTACTTCCGCATGGTGGCCCATAAGGCTGCATGCCATGCCCTGTCAAAGGCTTTTTTTAAATAAATGAAGACATGGTACAGATTCTGCTGATGTTGGAGATACTTTTCACACATGATTCTAAGGTTGAAGATTTGTTCTGTGGTGCTCCTTCCTGCTCGGAACCTTGCCTGTTCCTCAACGATTATCTCCTCGGCTTGTGGTTTAAGCCTGTTCAAGATGACTTTCAGCATGACTTTGCTTGAATGACTGATGAGGCTAATGGTTCTGTAGTTCTGGCAGAGCTGTAGGTTACCTTTTTAGGGAGCGCAATAATCAGCGACTGAGTAAATGGGGTAGGCCATTCTCCTGTTCTCCAGATCCTGTTACAAATATCTGTTAGAGCATCAATCATGGTCTCCCCTCCAGCTTGAACAAGTTCTACTGGTATATTATCAGCTCCGGCAGATTTCCCCATCTTTAGTGCTGCTACTGCAATCTCAACTTCCTCACGAAGGATCGGTTTTTGATCTTCTTCTGGGGGCTGGCTGCAGTCGAGAACCGCACTCATGGTTGTATAGTTCTGAGCAATATTCTGTCCATCTGCTGAGAATCTCTTGTTCCTCTGTAAGGCATTTCCCAGATTTGTCCTGGATAGTTGTGGATATCCTGGATAGTTGTGGATATCCTGGATAGTTGTGGATTTGCACATTGTAAGTAAAATTTGCATATAAGCAACCTTGCTCAGGGACGCTAATTTGTCCATGTGTACGGGGCTTATGTTAATTTGAAACTTATCTTTCCTTTTATAAATTTTATTTCCCTAGTTTCCCATTAGACCTCAATTCGTGTCCGTCAGTTCGCTTTCTCAATTAAAACACAACGCGAAGCAAAAAAAAAAAAAACAAAAAAAAAACAACTTTAAATCTGGTCGGAACGCACCCCTGGTTCGACCCAGCCTGGTCTACTACAAAATATACCCTACCATTTAATTTTCCCACAATCAAGAAGATGTGGCTTGAATTTGTATTTGATCCAACTGGTTTGTTACTTTCATTCCTTGCAAATTTTTCCTAATGTAAGAATATTCCTACAATTTGTTTTATATGGATGGAAACAACTCGCAAAATAAAATGATGATATAATGAGAAGATAAATTGTAGGAATATTCCTACAATCTGAGAGATGCGGCTTGAGGTGCAATTAAGCTAAATCTGGTTGTTACTTTCTTGTAAATGAGCAATTTCCAAAATGTAGGAATATTCCTACAATCCAGAAGATGTGGCTTGAGTTTTGATTTAATCAAACCAAAATCTTACTTTCATTCCTCACAAATGAGAAATTTCCAAGATGGTTTGAATTGCGATTTAACTTACCTTCATTCCTTGAAAATGGGTCATCTTCAAATAAAAATATTCCTACGATTCGTAAAATAAAGATAAAGCAATCATTTTCCCTTTGTATTTTTCTGCAGTTTTAAAAATGATGGTGGAACAAAAAGTAAATTGTAGGAATATTCCTACAATCTGAGAGATGTGGTTTGAACTATGATTAAACTAACCTTCCTGTCTTGAAAATGGATATTCTTCAGAATGTAGGAATATTTCTACAAATTGTAAAATATAGATTATAATTCCCTCCCATTTAAGCGATTATAGAGTGTAAATAAAAAATGTTGGAATATTCCTATAATTTCAGATTTTTTTATTTATAAAAAATTTACCATCATCCAAATTGTAGGAATATTCCTACAATCTGAAAGTTCTGCGTTGAAATAGGGTTGAACAAAATTGGTTGTAATCTCTAGAATATAGCAATATCCCTACAATCTGCAACATGTTGGATGAATTCGGATTGAACCCAGTTTTGTTTTATATGTCACAAAGAAGCCATTTCCAAATTGTAGGAATATTCCTACGATTTGTAAAATATAGATAAGGTAATCATTTCCTCTTTGCATTTTTCTGCAGTTACAAAAATGATGATGGAACAAAGGGGAAATTGTAGGAATATTCCTACAATCTGAAAGATCTGTGTTGAAATCGGACTGAATTAAGTTCTTCAACATATAGGAATTGCTGTTCATTTTAAAAGAAGTTGATGGTTCATGAATGAATCAAATCGTAGGAATATTCCTACAATTTGATGATATCAGTTGAGCCATAGCAAAACCATGGCTGGTGAAGTGTGATTTTGACCACCCCAAAACAAGGCTTCTAGGTAACCATTTTCAATGATACTCGATTTTGCACTTGCTATTTCACAATTTTTACAGTCTAAAAACCTACATTTTCAGTGCATAAAAGGACATCTCGTGGAGATGTCCTTTTTATTTTGGATTCACTTATTCGGTATCCGAATAAGTAAGTGATATGAAAAATTTTAACTCAACATCGAGTATCATTCAACGTAAAATCTTGCCTATCGTAGACTAAACTGATTGAACATTTCGAATCAGTGCATGTTGCACTGCCTATACCAGGTTAATACATATTAAAGTTTATTTTTAAGAATTCAAACAACATGCCGAATGACTTCGATATATGAAGAAAAGTAGCCACAGATGCTACAGCCACTGATTATATTTAAAAGTAGCGAGTGCACATGCCATCATGAAAATAAACAAATAAGAAAAGGAGATTGTTAAAGATATTTAACTTTGATCCGTTTGACATGTATCTGTATGGACGTTATACTGAGTTATATAATTGTAATTTGAACGTTGTTTCATTCAGTGCCAAATGATTATATTTGTTAGTGAATAAGCTGCTTACAAAGGTTCAATTGCTGGATGCCTCAAGCCTTCAGTCTTTAGAGTAAACTTGTGATGTGTATTTAAACAGGATACTTCAGTGTTTAGGGTAACGGGACGGGTAATTCACAATATTTACCACATTATTCTACATGGTATTATCTGCAGTCAAAATTTAACGAAATAATACATTATACTTACAGTCGGACAGCGATTAATACCATTAGCTATTGACCGAAGGTTGTAAAATGAGCCGCGACGCGACAAAACCAACAATGTGGTTGTGCGCCCAGCGCAGACTCAGATCAGCCTGGGCATCTGCCCAGTCTGATCAGAGTCATCGCTGTCCGCATGAACGTAGCTTAGACCCTTAGCTACCTTTTAAGCACTTAGCGAAGACTCTGATCAGACTGGGTGGATGCGCAGGCTGATCTGAGTCTGCGCTGGGCGCACAACCACATTGTTGGTTTTCTCATGTCGCGGCTCAAATACATAATCCCAAAGTGTTGCATTTCGGCAGAGAAAATTGTGATTAGCAGTAACATTAACTAATAAGAAGGTTACATGTTTCCGATGTTGTACTACCAGGCGCATGATGTATCACCGTCTTTAGGGACTTTTTTAATTGACTACATGGGTCAATGCAAGAAAATATCATAATTTATTGATATAATATGGCCGTTTCCATGCAAGTCTCATAAAAGAATACGCACTTTGCAAACAGATGCTTAATTTTAATTTGGCAGATACTTTTCTGCGCCTCGTGTCATCAAATTTCATTGTGTAATTTAGTTTTCTCAATTTTCTGTAGTCCTTCAATTTCTATGCTCGATGAACCGATTTTTTTCATAGATCAATCAAACAGCAGGCTTTGTAGTGTAGATTACTAGTAATTTCCTAGTTTTATTTTATTTATGTTAAAAAGAACGATGATATTTGTCACTTGGTTGACTCCTCTACAAATAACAATGCTCACAGCACAAGTATTTTTATTTTCCCTTGGCGAATTATCTTCTCTATCTCTCAGTTTATCTATTTATTGTTTTGATTGAAGGTCACGTATGTGAGTGTCATGAGAAAAGTAGTACAAAAATTGATCCGTCGTATTATCATGTCAGCAAAAGTGTTAAGCGTTGCTACAAGAAGAAAGAAATAGCAAAAAAGATTGTTTTTTTTTAGTATATGTCAAGTCTTTTAACACATAACAGCTCTCTTTTCTGTTTCACGTATAAAACACAGTTTGCGAGGGCCCTTAACTGTTTGGTCTGCATGAATTAGTACACTCCCCCTGAAGGAGTATAAAACATGATTGTTTGGATCATAAAAAACAGAGAATTAAATTACCGTATTAGTCCTGTGACGGTAGAAGGTCACAGATATAAATAGATATGCAAATTACAAACTCGGTAGTTTTTGGTCGAGTAAATGTTGGGGTATATAAGCAAATAAACTGCCCTTGGTGGGTGAGCATGTTTTTCCACTGACGGGGTTTCTTTGCAGGTCGGCCCACGTTACATTTGGTGGCAGCGGTGGGATAATGACAACTGCCAGACCGGAGTTGCCTTACCCATGTAATTCCCAGGCCAAGTCTCGGGACGAGACTTCTCGGAGGGGAAAGTAATGTGACGGAAGAAGGTCACAGATATAAATAGATATGCAAATTACAAACTCGGTAGTTTGTGGTCGAGTAAATGTTGGGGTATATAAGCAAATAAACTGCCCTTGGTGGGTGAGCATGCTTTTCCACGGACGGGGTTTCTTTGCAGGTCGGCCCACGTTACAGTCCTAATAAACGCCACTGTCTCTAATAAACGCCCTGTCTCTTTTCCGAAAATAATGTCATATTAGCTTGCATGAATTCATGTTTGCTTTCTCTGGATGAGGTAGCTCTTTAATATCAATTCTCTGTAACCATCGGAAAACCTTGGCCACGCTATGTCTGGAAGTTTAGTAATTTTTGTCTACATATCAGGTTCGATGCAAAACCGCCATAAATGGCGTTGAGATCTTCATTTTATGTTTCGTTGCCATGGAAACAGAGAATGTTTGTTATGGGAAGATGGCAGAAAAAAATGAAGATAAAAAATTGGGAAATTGGCAAAATTGTTTGTTCTTTTCTCGTCTCTACAGAAACTTTTTGGAAAAGAAATGTTTTTAACATCAAAGCACTAAGTTGGCATAGCACAATGATATAAAGTTGGTGATAAAATTTCCCATTGGTTTCTTACACTAGAGGCCCAAAAAAGGGAAAATTGGCATTTTATCAAATTTGTGAAAAATGCAATATTACACTTTTTCGGCAGAAATTTTGGACAGTTTAACAGAAGATGTCCAGACAAAGACTAGTATGGTGTTAAAGAACAGTATATGTAAAAGTAAAATATAAAAAAAACAGGATAGAGAAATTCAAATCGAAAGGTCAAGGTCAATGTTAAAATAGCTAAAAAATGCTATTTTAATGCCTTTTTTCGACATTTATTGGCATAAATATCAATTTTTATGTTTTAAAGGCGGTTTTAAAGCGCAAAGAGCTATTATACACTATAAATCTGATCATCATAGCAACATTAGTTTACCCAGGAGCAACAAGTTTTCAAGGTCAAGGCCACCAAAATCCAGAAATTTTAATAAATAACATGTTTTACATGAAAATTATGATCTTTTCCTTCTTCGATGAAGTATGTTATTGTAGCAAACAGTCTAGATACAATTTACAGTAGCTGTGCTTCAGTTTCTGACATAATTCTGGTTGAAGGAAATTGCAGTGCCAAGGTCAAGGTCACAAACATCCATAAAATTATGGCAGGCACACATGAACACTGTATCATGCATTATGATCATTTACAAACTCTGACAATTCTTGACTTCATTATTAATTGGCCATGCATAAATTGCATTTAATATTATGATACATCATCTGAATCAGACGGACCATTCAAGGTCAAGGTCACTTTTTTTTAGTCCGAGTTCTCTGTCAACATTTAGCAATTTTCGTCGATTATAAGCAATTTTCGTAGGCTTTATGCGATGTTTGCTGAAGCTTGGTTGGTAAACAATTCATTTAATGTTTGCTAATAGTTCATACAATTTGCATTAAATTATTCGCCGAGGCCAAATCAAAATCTTAAACAGTTCCTTCAAGAGCAGAGAATACATACAGAAGTAGAAACATGGGCCAGACTACGTAGTTTCGGCTAATAAAACCTCGTCAGTGACCCTTACAATATCTGATGACGAAATAGAAAAAAAGCTTACTGTAATTTCTTAATTTAATTGGGCAGTCGATACAAAGACTGATTAGATTCAAAAGGATTCAAATAATATAAAAGACGATGATCTAGAATAAAAGTTTCATCGATCTCAAATTTTAGATTTCTCAGAATCTATCCTCTGATCTCAAAGGATGTAAATAAAATATAATCTGCACTATGGATGATATACGGGGAGACTTTTTACGGCCTCCACACGGCACAACACCAGCTGCAGTGAGGTTAAATCAAAATCTTAAAAAGTTCCTTCAAGAGCAGAGAATATATACAGAAGTAGAAACATGGGCCAGACTACGTACTTTCGGCTAATAAAGCCTCGTCAGTGACCCTGACAATATCTGATGACGAAATAGAAAAAAGGCTATCAGAAATCAAGAGATTCTTGTGTCTATAAGTCACTTAATATAAGATAGCTGCATCATTAATCGTCAGAATGGAAATAATGAAACGTTTTCATGGATGTATTTTTTCCTGATCCACTGTGGGAATTAACTCTTAAAAGGTTTATGATTCAATAAGGGGTATGAAACCCACCACTTGCACCCGCACCCATGCTCAAAACCCACCACTGGAAATTTTAGTGACGACCTTTGAGAAATAAAAGTTTTATTCTAGATTTTATACCAAGATATTAACACACTATACATTTGTGTGAAAAATCAAAATCGGTACTTAAATGCAGGCGCTGGAGCGATGACAAGTTTTTCTATAAATAGCCACTGTGACATTGACCTTGACTTTAGAACCATAAAATGCAGTATTGTCCGAGATATTATCATAGTTAACATTTGTGCGACGTAAAATCCAAATCGGTTCATAAATAAAGATGCTAGAGAGATAACAAATTTTAGCCACCGTGACCTTGACCTTAGAACGCTGAAACACAGACTTGTCCAAGATATTGTCATACTAAATATTTGTGTGAAGTTACATCAAAATCGGTTTATGGATGAAGGCACTAAAGCGATGACAATTTTTTTCTGTAAATAGCCACTGTGACCTTGGCCTTGACCTTAGAGCGCTGAAACGCAAACTTATCCAAGATATTATCAGACTTAACGTTCGTATGAAGTCTAATTAAAATTGGTCTATAAATGAAGCCGCTAGAGTGATAACAAAGTTTTTCTACAAATAGCCACTGTGACCTTGATCTTACCCGAGAATGCTGAAACAACATCTTTATTAAGATATTATCAAATTATACATTTATATGAAGTTAAATTGAAATCGGTCTATAAATGAAGGCGCTAGAGTGATGACAATGTTTTTTTTAATAAACAGCCAATGTGACCTTGACCTTGATTCCAGAACGCTGAAATGCGAACTTGTCAAAGATATTTTAATACTTACCACCTGTGTAAAGTTAAACGGAAATCAATTCATAAATGAAGGCGCTAGAGCGATGACAAAGTTTTTCTAAAAATAGTCTTTATGACCTTGACCTTGACCCAAGAATGCTGAAACGCGGATTTGTCAAGAAATATTGTCTTACTTATCAAGGGCTCACCCTAGAGGGCGATTTGGGAGAAATAGTCTCTCTAAGCTGGCTGACTTCTCCCTATTATGAGCTGAGGGAGAAGTTAAAATTATAGAACATATAGGGAAAACGAAACTATGGACCAAAACTTCTCCCTATCCTCCAGAAAATGTGCAAAATTTTCTCCCTGTCTGAAAGCTCCAGGGTGACCCCTGAACTAATCACTTGTTTCAGGTTAAATCGAAATTGGTCTATAAATGAAGGCAATAGAGGGATGAAAAAGCTTTTATAAAAATAGCCACTGTGACCTTGACCTTAACCCCCGTCATGCTGAAACGCGAACTCATTCGAGGTAATGTCATACCCAATATTTGTACGAAGTTGTATTAAAATCGGTTAATAAATGAGGTCGTTAGAGCAATGACAAAAGGTGAACATTCGTATGTACATACGGGACAGATCCTATATCCCCTCAACAACTTCCTTGTGTGAGGGGATAAAAAGATGATGCAATGCCAAATGTTTTTTGAACAAATAAGTGTCAGAATGGTGCTTTCAGCTCGCCAACACCTAATCTCTAGATGAGAAAACCATTAAAAATCAACTGATTTGTCATTATCTTTTCCACAAATATCTATTTTATTTGGTAAAGGTACATAATTTTCCAGTCGGACAAAAAATCTCTGGGTGGCACAATTAAAGGGGAAATAACATTTGTGACTCAAACATATGAGTAATACTGGTATGTTAAAAAGTTCACAGAGAGATGTTGTTACTGAAGTAAACAAATATATTAAGTATATACATGATCTGTCAACTACCAGTGCTTAATTTTCACGTTGAGAAAAATTCTCAATAGTTTTGAGGAATACTATATAGATTTGTTTCTGTATACAGTGTTAAGTTGGCATCATATGTTATTATATCTGTATCTGAGATCTAAGAATTAACTTTGGATGGACAGACCAGATTAATATGCTATTTTTTCATTATTCTCCTCCTAAATTTTGGACTCTTTTGCTTTACTCAAACTATCTTGGTTACCATGGCAACAGGATAACAAATAGAAATTTTACTACTGTTTTTATCGTTTAGGGGTCATTTCTGATTCATACACCAAGAATGAAAAAAATCTGAGACGTAGCGTGCCGGACCCCTATGGAAATTTTCTGATGTTTACAGAGAATTGATATTAACATGAAATCTACTCTTAAAAGAAACAAATTGCTCCTGGAGGAAATTCTTTCCTTTAAGAGTTGATCCTATTGAAAACGGAGGCAAAATAACAGAGTTGTTTCCTCTGAAAGTATGACCATTTGCCTTAATACTTATAAATACTTTAGAATTGGAGGTATTTGGAAGTGGCTGCTCTACAGTACTTAATGCTATAAAACGCCATTTTCGTAAAATGAAACGCCCCAGATCATTTCATATGATTAATACGGTATATGAGAATGACTTATAGGTTTGAGAAAATCTAACTTTTCCATTATATGAATTTCAGGTAGCATCTCACATATAATTCGAGAGGAGCATGGCATGCAATATATACGATGTTCCTCTCGAATTTTAAGTGAGATGACATCATAGATCTGTTGCTATAGCAACTATGGAATTAGCAACAGTTGTGCCTAGTACCGTGACAGAATGACGTCTTGAAGACGTCACTTTTATATCAATATGCCCTCTTAGTTGCTATGGTAACAAATCAATGACGGCATTGGTATTTGAGCATGGCATGGAATGTTTGACATGCTGTATGCCATGCTCCGCCAATTTTACAATGACATTACTAACTGAAATCCTTTCAAATGAAACTTCAGACTTTCTCAAACAAGTAATTATTCTCAAGTCATTTAATTCAGTGTTGAAATTGCTCCTGAATACACCCCTGATTATTTGTCTATAGTGCATTAGGATAAAGGGCTTGGTGGGGAGTTATCCTGATCCGCTTATATAATCTATTATATTTCTTATTTTCTCCGACGACTGGTCTATCATACATTTCAATTAGCAAAGTTAAGTATTTCAATTATTATATAGCAAAGGTGCTTTTGTGGTAGTTGCTGAATATCATGGAGTTGGCTATA
This sequence comes from Ctena decussata, assembly GCA_963989385.1. NCBI lineage: Eukaryota > Metazoa > Mollusca > Bivalvia > Lucinida > Lucinidae > Ctena > Ctena decussata. The sequence goes on along the minus strand of OZ022498.1, from coordinate 50,422,528 downwards.
AAGTCGGTAGGGATCGACACAATCAGTTACCAGTCAACCCCATGATCTCGATCTCAGTTTCAATTGAAAATTGTGATATAACTCCAGCTTGGCGTCTGCAACGGTTTGGAAAACTAACTTCATGTATGAATAAGCAATGTCAGGCAAATTTGACATTTGTTTCGTTACTTATGTTCTATCTTTTTTGTAATTCAGTATTTAGATAATTCATTGATATCTATGTATATATGTTACATGTAGTACTTGAAGGAAATTTAGTTATATTTCATGCTTTTTTCGGATGAAGCATCGCATGAGGGTCATGATGTTTGGACATTGGTTCCGCCACATGTTCCCATGTGCAAGCCTCAGTTGATTTAAGTTTGAAATCTAAAAAAAAACTTGTTTCCAGCAATCATTCGTGCATTTACAGAAGTACGTATGCTTGTGTTACTGCATAATGATGTTACGGTAATCAAAGTAGTCATTTCGCTTTCTGGTAACAAATGTTCCAGTGTGAATTTTATCATGAGACGCAGGCACTGCGTGTTATTATGAATTTCATGCTGCTACAATGAAATGCTATTGATATCCTGTCTGTATCAATATGTTTTGTCCTTTGGATTATTATGTTGTTCTGTACTATGGGAGTGCAATATCACGTTGTATTTAAAGAACACCTTCTCCATGAGATTGCCACTGATAGTTATTGTTGAACCAATTATGTTATAACAGTTCTGACAAAATTAAGTATATTATGCCAGTTAATTTACTATTGCACTCTAACTGTTCTGTACAATTTATATATTTTACAGTGTTATATGCTATCATATATGATATGTTGTATCCTCATGGGCTTTTCAGCCTTCTGGAATTTGAAAACAAATATACTCTAAACTCGTCTTATTTTTCGCATGCCTGATTTGAACTTTATCTAATAGGTTTGTATTTTATGGTGCAGTTACTGTAAATTGCGTAGTCATATAAAGTTAATGATTAAGCCATTAATGTGAAGCGTCCCATAAAATGTAAAGTTTGCAAACACTGTCGCCACCGCAACATACGGAGTCTGGTCAGAGTCAACTATGTTTTGCATTTAATGCAGGAATTCCTGAGTTCACGTATTATTCAAATCTTATGAAACTCCTTAAATTCAAAATGTACAGGTAGAAGGGCCCACTAGGCTTAATGGGTTAAGTTAAAGATTACTATTTGCTGACATGAAGAAGTGTTAAAATTTACACGTTTTAGTCACAGTAAATAGCACAAATTGCAAACGAGTGGTGTTTATTGCCTTCGTACCCTTTTAAGCCACAAGTACACTACTGCGTTACATGCAGTATGGCAAGCAAGGTAAGATCAATAGGGTAGAGTCGGGTAGCTTCGGTAAGGGGGGTAAATTCGGACAAACCCTTGCAAACAGTAAAAATCCAGATGAGACTGCTCATAATGAGCCGTCTCATCAGGATTTTTACAGTTTGGCTAGTTATTTTTGTGTTAGTTCCAAACAACTGGCATATAAAGGAAACAATGTCACTGTCCGAATTTACCAGCTGTCCGAAGTTATCCGACCCCCCCCCCTAAAGCTTTCAGAATTTGGATTGTAATCACGAGGATAATATCAATTTCCCTACCTCTGCTGTCGACCGAACCAGACAGTTGCCATACATGCAAAAGTGGTTGCCGACCGAGACAATCGCGGCAATATCAGCTCGGTCGTCAGCCACTAACATCAGTATCGTTTACCGTCATTGGCATTGCCTACGACCGAATTCTCGGTCGATAACCACTTTGCTCAGTAACGGATCGGTCGACGGCACAGGTAAGCAAATTTAGTTTTGTGGTAATGTGAAGTAAAAAATAAGATACAGCAGGTTTCCCGGTACCTTTTTAAATTACCAAACTGAAGGTTATTTACATTTTTTTTATATTTTTTTTCTCATCCCACGAACTGAAGGCACTTTCTTGTATTCTTAATTATTATGTACATGATATTTTCATTTTCCTTAAGCACTTATCAAGTCAGAATGAACCATATCTAAATTAACTAAGGCAAGAAACAGCATGGCTGGACCATTATTATCTATTTTATAGACACTTTTATCCTCCAGGGGTATTGCTTGATCCCATTTTTTTTTCATTTTTTTTCCACTATTTTGAATTTTAGAAGTGACAGCATCTTCAAATAGTGGCAGAACTAAAATCTAATTTGCTCTAGTACTTCGTATACCAGATGCCTATTAGTCACTATAAACGTAAGGAGACATGTTTGTCTTAAGGTTTGTATTTGAATCTACCGCGAGAATATGATTGCCGCGAGAATATGGAGTTTGAGTAAAACACCCGATGGACGAAATAACAGACTCCGAATCTTATGACTTTTGGACATCATACGTGGCCTTTCACATTAAAAAGTGTAGCGACATTCAGTCACTGCACTGCATGTTTAACCCTTTTCTGATTCGTGGACTTGTTCATCCTTCTCATTTGGATGAGAGTATTTCTAGTTATACGTACGACAAAATATAAATCTGACGTTTTTGCTTCAAAACTACCTGAAAATTTAGCTTATGCCAAAATTTACTGGAAACGTCACAGATATCTGTGAAAAATGGCAGTCTAAAATGTTGCGTTTCTTTAACTTAATGCTTAATCAACGTTTTTGTTTCTTCCAATAGTTTAAGTGCGACGCGAAAGCGCAAAACTGTGATTAAACTTGTGTTTGTTTTTAAACGAGACAGTCTTCAATTCTTATCCTTGAAAATCTTGGGTGATTTGTGCATTTTGGAACCTGTGTTTGGGCGACGTCAGTATAAAATTTTGCTCAGGGATACATTATTTTGTCATTTTTATCATATTTGCCAATAACATTTTTTTAAATTATTTTAGTGAAAACCCCCCCCCCAAAAAAAACAATAAATAAGAGAAAAGAAATAAAATATGAAAAAAAAAAAAAAAATAGAATAAGATAAAATAAAAAATCCATTGTTGGCTTTAGTACATCCTTATATTTCAACAATACCTAAATGCAATCACTGCCCTTTTCTGTTCTAATTTGTTTGCAAATATTTAAACATGAGAAAATTATACACATATTCAAAACATTAAAAAGTTCAGTCTAGATGTTCGTTGTTCTTGTACGAGATAGATCAGGTAGCTGTTACCTCATGCATAAAACATTCTTATGATGCAAACGAATCAACTGTTGCAGAGAATATAATACTATTACATGCAGCTCTTTTTCCTGGCAACCTTTTCTTCATGATCTTAATGTTTTATGGATTTTCCACAGAAATTATGTTACACTCCGACATGGAATCTATGTATACCTTGTGTATTATGTTCATACATGTATTTCCTTACATTTTAGGCTCTACTTTTCTTATGGGCACATTTGATCATCTTTAGACTTGAACTTAGTCATGCGGCTCAGCAGGCAGGTGAGACAGATTTTGACAGATTTTCTTTTCTTTTTTTACCCGCTGTAAAAAGACGAGGTACGCTTTGTGGGTTCCCGCTCAATAACTTCAAAAGCGTTTATCGAATTTCTATAATAATATTTGCATTTCTGCTCTGTTTTGTGGTTTTGCGCAGAAATAAGTAAAAAGTGGATGTATTGTCACATGAATGATGACGCAGCTTTGGCGACGGCTGGAGCATAGTAAAACAGGTTTAAGACCACAGTCCCCTAGTTATTCAATACTGACCGTTCCAAGGCGGTGCTTCCGTTGTGTTTTGTCACTGTTATTGTTTGTTGTGTCCGCTTATCTGTAGTTACGAAAAAAAAACAAAAAAAAAAAAAACAGCACTTTTTTTTTCATTATAACGTAAGCTTTACATACATTAAACATACAAAACAGGTGAAAAAAATAGGGTGCCACATATATTTTGTTTGATAAAGGCTAACTTTGTGACCACCTACCTGAGAAAGAGAATTTCGTTTTAATTTCCGCTCGTATTACCTGTTCACTAGTCTTGTTAATTGTTGGCACTATAGCTCTTATACAAATTTTAAGAACAGGTCTGACGCGTAACCGTCAAGTCAACTTTTCGCTAAGGCTGACTGCCCATTTTAGCACAATTTAAACCTATTCTGCTACAGCTGACCTCTTACTGATATAACACCTTATCATGGCAGTTTTAATATTAACAGAAGCCATCTCTGCTGCAGATGACATTGTAAATTTAAAGAGTAACTACACTTCAGGAACTGACTGAATCAGATCCCAAACCCTATCCCCAACATCAAAGGGAAAGATTGACAAAAACATCCCAACAAACAATAAATTACAAGTGATAAGCCGAGTCAGCAGCTCTTTCCCAAATAGATGGCAACTCAGCTATCTTTACTGAACTAAATAATTTAGACCAACAGACGGGTTACAACGGACTAAGCAAATTATATGAAAAACATTTAACAATTATTTTTACCTATTTTCTATTTTTATGATAGAAGGATTAAACTAAGAACACAATAAATTAAACAGCACCGAACATAAAACAAATGCAACCGCAACAATAGTACCGCCTTGGGACGGTCAGTCATAATTACTGGGGGGTTTAAACCGGTTTTACTGGGTCCAAACCTTCACCCTCGCCCTCCGCTGCGGTGCACACAATTAGTTGGTAGTTCGGTTCGTATGGAGGTCCCCTAACTCATCAGAGAGTCATCACGGTCCACAATTAAAATCAAGAAAAGACCGTGATGAAGCAAGGATGAGGACTCGACAGTCAAAACGTGTTGAGACACCCGGAGATCCCTGGGGCGTCAGCAACACCACTGGAGTACTGGAGCAAGAGAAAAGACCACCAGTTGAACCCCGGTGGGCCAAGAAACAGACAAACATCCGGCCCCAACCAACCAATATATAGCTTTATGTAGGGGCTATCATAGAGTCTGAACCCCGACCCACCGGCGTGCAATTAAAGAGGACAGCAAAGTTGTCAACCGTGATTTGGTTAACCACTAAGCATGCAGACTGTCGCATTACATCTATGTTATAGCCAATGCGTTTAAATCGTATGATAATTTTCTTAAATTGATCGGGAAATTCTGTTTTCCCTACGATTTTGCGTAATTTATATACTAAGTCACCATAAAATTCAGGTTCCGATAGGCCTTGTTGCAAAAGTGACCTTAACCCTATATTATATTTAGAAACCAATTCAAAGTGTCTACGATAAAATTTAGAAAAAGCTTTCCGAAGTTTATGATACCGATATCCCTGCTGTAAAAGCTTGGCAGTCAAACTTTTATTACGAGCATTGAACCTAATTTATGTTGATTTTACCATGACTGGTTTGACTGTCATCAATTTGGCACAAAGGTGCTGGCAGAATCGGAAATACTACTTCAGTCCCTGAACAGTCTGGCCTTGGTCTACAGTGTTTGCCCATACATTCCTGTCCCAATATTTAGTGAGGTGGTGCAAGTTTTTCCAGATCATTTTGGAACATTTCTAGCATATTGTTATATTTGACCTTACCTTTAAAAAGGTCAAGGTCAACCCAAGGTCTTCATTTGAACAATCTTGGTATTACTCGAGTACCCAATAAATAGGTCAAGGTCAAACCAAGGTCATCATCTGAACAATCTTGGTAGTACTCAACTACTTGATGCTACATTCACAGTTTCAAGGCCATCAGTCGGGTGGTTCTGGAGAAGCTTTTAAATGCTTTTTACCATATACGGGCATGGTGGCCAAGTTGGACATGTGTACGGGACTCTTTGGACAATTTTCTGTTCCCTCAGCCCCTGGAGGCTCTGTATGAAATTTTGTTACAATTTGCCCAGTGGCTTTTGAGCAAATGTTTGGTTTAAACAGTGATTTATGCGTATACTTTATACATAGCACAAATTATACAAATACTACAAATACAATGAATATACAAAAGGGATTCAGAAGAAAGTCAATTGACTTATTTGAATCTGTATCCCAATGAGCAAATGTTTGAAACTATCAAAATATGAGAGTCCTAGGTCAAAAATGAGTTTGACTTCTTATACTCATTAAACTTCATGTACTCAATAAAATGACTGTATACACCTATTTTTAGGCCAAAATCTTCCAATTTTCAATAAAATCTGATGCTCTAGCATTTTCCCACATTTGACCTTGCCGTAAAAAGGTCAAGGTCAATCCAAGGTCATCGTTTAAGCAATCTTGGTAGTACTTGAGAACCTGATGCTACATACTAAGTTTCAAGGCAATCGGTCTATTGTTTCGGGAGGAGAAGAGTTTTGAAGTTTTTTTTACCTTATATGGGAATAGCGGCCATGTTGGTAATGTGACCTGGACCATATTAACAAATTTTCATTCCATCAACCCCTGGAGGCTCTATGTGAAATTTGGTTACAACTGGCCCTGTGACTTCTGAGGAAATATTTGAAATCGTCGAAATATGAAGGACCTGGGTCAAGATTAAATAATGACATTGACCTTTTGTACTAAAAAATCTTCATGTACTCTTTAAGATCACTGTATATACCAATTTTCAGCCCAAAATCTTCAACAGTTTCCAAGACATAATATGTTCTAGTATTTTCCCAGGCAAAGTCACCAGAAAGCAAATTTGACCCTACCGTAAACAAGAGCTTCGCAAGCGGCGCATAATACGCCCGTTTCATTGTCGAAGGAGTTACAGAATGAACAAAATTGTTTATAGAAAGATGGACAGGCAGACAAAACAGGGGGAAAATCTGTAATTAATGACTGCAATGTTATCAAAACAACACATCAACTACTATTAGTACACCAAAAATCAGGTTCCAGGGTGAAGCAACTCAGAAGTTGTGAAACGCCAAAGTCAAACAAGGGAGATAATACATAAACTCTTAGTCACAATACTTTCCCTTGACAATATACACATCACCATAAAGTTTTGTTAAAATATTTCTAGCGGTTAAGGAGATACAGAGTAAAAAGGAAATTGATGCAAGGGCAGATAATTCAGGAAGTAAGCCAGGGTTGTGGTTGATGCGCATGATACATTACCCCATTATTATACACATTCCTACAAAGTTTCATTGAAATATTTCAAAGGGTTAAGGAGTTATGGGGGAATGGGTTAGCCTAAAAAACTAATCAAAGGGAGGTTACTCAAAAATTAAGTAAGGGGGAACAACCATTCTTATATGTGACACACCGTCTTGTGATCATGCACATTGCTATAAAGTTTCATCAAGATATACTAAATGTTTACTACGTTATTGAATGCACAAGATTAGAATACACAAAAATACCCTAAAAATCTAATCAAAGGGATGTAACTCCAAAACGAAGAAGGGGAGAGCAACCATTGTTATACGCGACACATCATCAGACCGTCATACACATTGCTATGAAGTTTCATCAAGATATCCCAAACGGTTATCTAGTTATGGCGCGCACAAGATTAGTAGGGTAAAAAATAATCAAAGGGGCATAACTTTGAAACTAAAACTGGGGGAGCAACCATTACTATACCCGACACTTTGCCCCATCCTAATATATATGCCTACAAAATTTCATGAAGATATCTCAAACGGTTTTTGAGATATGGTGCGCACAAGAATGTTGACGGACGGACGGACGGACAGACAGACAGACGGACGGACAGCGCCATGCCATAATACGTCCGTTTTTTCAAAACGGGCGTACAAAAAGGTCAAGGTCAACCCAAGGTCATAATTTGAACAATCTTGGTAGTATTTGTGTACTCGATGCTACATACCAAGTTTCAAGGCCATCGGCCTACTGGTTCTGGAGAAGAAGATTTTAAAGGTTTTTACCATATATGGGCGACCATGTTGGTCATGTGACCAGGACCGTTTGAACAACTTTTCGTCCTCATGAGCCCTGGAGTCTACATATGAAATTTGGATACAATCGGCCCAGAGGTTTCATAGGAGAAGTCGTTTGAAATTGTGGACAAAGGACGACGGACGGACGGACGACGACGGATGACGTAGCCTTCCCATACTAAACCCTTCCCCGGAGCCTTTGGCTCAGATGAGCTAAAAAGATAGTAAACATGGCCACTGGAGACACTGACATACTGGACAAGGAAAAGAAAGAAAATTATTTTACCAAGAGAAGCATTCAGCTCGTCTTCTATTCAATATCGACTTCTCTAATGTACACTTTATATCTTGGCCCCGGGCTACTTCCCTTATTGAAAGAATCCAACAATGACATCTGTTTTACTAGTCATGGCATTATTCAACAGGAATCACATGCTTAAGAGAGGGAAACACAGGCGTAAAAGCAACTGTTCATATGCAGACAAATGGAGTTGACATAACAGATCTTACGGCTTTTAACCTGGCAGGGAATACTGCGACGTCATGTACCACGAGCGACGTAACTAATGGCGAAATGTTACTTGATATTTCATTCGACGAAACTGATGCTGCTCCATTAGACTGTGGAGTAGAAAGGGTAATTATTTAAGACCAGAGGCTGAGTAATTCATAAGCCTCTGTTTAAGACGTAATGATACAATAAATTCAGATACAAGTTAGTTGTAGTACCTGGCCATCGAAGATGCGGGAAATCTGTGTATTTTGACAGTAGACATGAACAAATGAACAAAGACAATCGAAACTCCCAATACTATTTACTTATAGATTTGCAGTGATTTTTCTAAGCGTTACGTCCAACCCAGTAAATGATGCCCCAAAATTGTGAAGGCAACCATTATGGCATCAACAGTTAAACTTAAAAAAATGTTGCGAATGTATTAGTATACGTCTACTGTCAAAGTGCAAAACCTTCCCTCACCTCTTGTTGCCATAGAAACAAAACACAAGGTAGAATACAAATTATAATACTACCTTAGCTTTCACAGGAACGGTAGTATGAGGTTAGGAAAAAGTGATTCATTTTTTCATACATTATGTTATATTGCACTGAACATTTGATGAGACTAGTTTAGACATTGATGAAATTACAGTTACTAGCGATTACAGCACGATAATTTGAAAAGAGCACAAAGCTATTCGTACCCCTATGTTTCGTACTAGTGGGAAGTCTCTAAAAATGTTTATTTCCTGATTTGAAGGCTGAGTTCAGATACAATTCATATATCATATTGTAACAACTCATTTAATACCATACTAATAATCTCTAAAGCCCCATACAAATGGACAAATTTGCATGTATTAGTAAGTTTGCTTATATGCAAATTTTGCTTACCATGTGCAAAAGTAGTTTTGCTAAGCGTACACATGATCAAAAATCTCCAAAAAAAGACTCAGGAGTATTTATGCAAAAAAACAATGAAAAGAGTACTTCTAAAACATATCCTTCTTTAGGTTGTCTAAAATATTGCTTTGTTTTGACAAAACAATGTAGAGTCTACATCCACAAACTAATATGCAAATCTGAAATGTTATTTTTTAGATTTCGAACGCATTAAGTCAGAAAAATAAAAGCTTCAGAATGGAAAATCGGGCGTTTTATGGTGCAAAAGTATTCATTTATAGACAATCCAGTCATAAAATATTTGAAATCTTGTATGAACTTTGCTATATCTACAGGTTAGAAGCTGATAAGTCTTTGCAATGCGTTTCACGAGGCCATAATATGCTCAAAGAGTGTATTAAAGCCATGCATTAAAAGCGATAATCCACTAGTGGATTAAATATGCAAATTACGTCGTAACGTTCTGCGTTGACGTCCATCAAACGTCGCGTTTTTAATGGCGAAATCGTAACGTTTTAGTGCGAAATTTGCTAATAAAATGCGATTTTAGTGTCATATGATAAACAGAATCTTGCATTCATGCTCCTGTATTATTGAATTTATTAAACTCATTAGGGGAAAACTGATAAGATGCACGGCAGAGCCTCGCATCTTATCTTTTTCCCCCAACTCGTTTAATAAATTCAATAATACATGAGTACTCATGAAAGATCCTCTATATATTTAATTTGTTACATGGTAGGTTGTTTTAAACGCATTCTGACACCACCAAACTCCACCATCCAAATGCCAGACACACGATTTAGCGTACACATGACCAGATTTTCACATGAGTAAAATTTTCATATATGCAATTCGAGATTTGCACTTGGTCTCGAAGTGCAAAAGTAAAATAATTGCGTATAGAGTAAAATTTGCTCACGTGAGTGAAAGCGTACACATGCGCCGTTTCACTTACGTAAGCAAATTTGGGTATACGCAAATGGATGCTCACGTGAGCAAATCGGTCCAAGTGTATGGCGCTTAATGAGCTTTAGTGGAAACTTTGTAAAATAAAGAACTTTTGTTTGACAAGTGAATCACTTTTCTGCAGCAGTATTAAATAAGCCTATTGAATTGCTACCGTGTCCAGCAGACTAAACTAGTTATATTGCTAATAGATGAAGAAGTGCTCTATAAAAAATTCAAATAGTTTGTCTGAAGTATGTCGCAAATTATACACATAAAAGTTCAAATCAGATGCTTGAAAATAACAAAGTAACATCTGAACGATTTGACCGTCACTCGTGTACTTTCTGACTGCTTTTGGACAGCGGTATAAGATCAAGGGTCCATATTAACCAATCAAAGCCTAACGTCATAAACAGAACATGGGGAAACCGAGAAAACCCAAAACAGACGCCGCAGGATGTTCCATAAGACAAATGCGTATTAAAAAAACAAACAAAAAAAAAACATATAAATGATAAAAATAAATTAAACCACCCATCCCTAAATTGATAAATTGACTCATCATCCGATTTATGAGGATAGATGAGTCCACTAAGCAAAAATGGCTTAATAGGATTTCATTTAGGTCATTTTTTATGTGTGTGTAACTTCAAATCTCTAAGCAACACGAAATCAGTAGTGTCAAGTCGGGTAACTTCGTACAGCGGGTAAATTCGGACATACCATTGCAAACAGTGAAAATCAGGATTTTCACTGTTTGCCCAGGTAATTTTGTTTTAATTCCAAATAAATGATATACAAAGGAAACAATGTCGCTGTCCGAATTCACCCGCTGTCCGAAATTACCCGACTTTACCCTATATATCTGTTTTATTTCCTGTAGGATCCAACCATTGCTACCAGATTTCACATGAGAGTGCATGCAAGAGGTCTAAATCTTCATCAGCCTTATACTTTTTACTGTGACACCGCCGAACCGACGTTTACCCAGTCTGAGTTGGTCAGTAGTCCCATTGTTGTTGCAGGGTAAGTTGCACGCTGAATTTAGAATATGAAGCATTTATTATCAAGGGAACAAATGTAACCTTTCATTTTTTCTTCTTTAATCTTGGAACAATGATAGTTCTGAATTTACAACTCAGGACCGTCGCCGGCTCGCGTAAAGTAGTCCGGCTATGTATTCGCGAGTGGTGAAGACAGGAATACCACGAGAGGGTGAGCTCTCATTCTTGTAAAAAGGGTTGGAGATCTCCACCAGAAATTTTTTTGATTCCGGTGCATTTTTATTGCCCTTATGTGCGTCTTTGGTACAAAATTTCAATGAATTTCGTAAGGACTATCTAGGGTATAGATCTAATTTTTTGTCAGTTTAAGCACTGCCAGAATGGTTTTCTTTGTCCGACCCCCCCCCCCCCCAACCAACCCCCAACTAACATGGAAAGTGAAATTCTGACCCCACCCCTCCCACCCCTCTCCAAAAAAACATATTCAACACACACACACACACACACACACACACACACACACACACACACACACACAGAATGAGAGAGAGAGAGAGAGAGAGAGAGAGAGAGAGAGAGGGAGAGAGAGGAAAAAGAACCATTCAACATACAGAAAAAAACAGCTAAAACATTGTATCATTACTCAGTGTTTTAATAAGAACACGCAGACTGTAATTACAATCAATGTATGCATCCCAGTGATTTTCCAAAGACCATCCTGTGCGGTGGAGTTAGCTGCAAAGTGGAAGAGCAGACTCATGATCAAAGGATACCAAGACTGATTTGTGACTGATTTGTGACCTTTATCATATCACGCAGTAGTGCGAGCATATGTGTGTGTGGGGAAGTGTTGTTTTTGCAAGCTATACTGGAGAAGGGACATGGAAATATTTATGTAGAAAGGGGGCTCGGGGGGGGGGGGTTGCCCCCCAGAGGCCAAACGATATTTTAAACTCAACTTTGCCCCAGAAGCCAATCAATATAGTAAACTCAAAAGTACAAGAGAGCATATCATTTCATAACCACTCTAGCATCAGTCTACAAAATGTTCTGTCCACCCCACAGCATAGCAGGATTTCAAATTGCGATCCCCGCTTAATTCCTCCAAACCCCCCACCCCTCCCCAGCTGATAAATAATGGTCGTACCCTTAGTTGTCTCATAGAGCTGATTGATTAACTTAATATTAAGTTGTTTCAAAGAGCTGATTGATTTCCTTAACATTCAGTTATCTCATAGAGCTGATTGATTGTCTAAATATTTAGTTGTCTCACAGAGCTGATTGATTTCCTTGATATTCAGTTGTCTCATAGAGCTGATTGATTTCCTTAATATCTAGTTGTCTCACAAAGCAGATTGATTTCCTTTATATTCAGTTATCTCCCAAAGCTGATTGATTTCCTTAATATTCAGTTGTCGCACAGAACTGATTGAATTCCTTAATATTCAGGTGTCTCATAGAGCTGCTGGATTTCCTTAATATTCAGTTGTCTCATAGAGCTTATTGATTTCCTATATATTTAGTTGTTTCACAGAACTGATTGATTTCCTTAATACTTAGTTGTCTCACAGAACTGACTGATTTCTTAATATTTAGTTGTCTAACAGAGCTGCTGGATTTCCTTAATATTCAGTTGTCTCACAGAACTGATTGATTTCCTTAATATTCAGTTGTCTCACAGAACTGATTGATTTCCTTAATATTTAGTTGTCTCACAGAGCTGATTGATTTCCTGAATATTTAGTTGTCTCTCAGAGCTGATTGATTTCCTTAAAACTCAGTTGTCTCGCAGAGCTGATTGATTTCCTGAATATTTAGTTCTCTTTCAGAGCTGAATGATTTCCTTAATATCTAGCTGCCTACAGAGCTGATTGATTTACTCAATATTTTAGTTGTCCAACAGAACTGATTTATTTCCTGAATATTCAGTTGTCTCAGAGAAATGATTGATTTCCTTCATATATTCAGTTATCTCACAGAACTGATTGATTGCCATAATATTTAGTTGTCTCACAGAACTGATTGATTTTCTGAATATTTAGTTGTCTCATAAAATTGATTGATTTCCTTAATATTCAGTTATCTCACAGAACTGATTGATTTCCTAAATATTTAGTTGTCTAACAGCACTAATTGATTTCCTTAATATTCAGTTGTCTCACAGAACTGACTGATTTCCTTAATATTCAGATGTTTCACAGAACTGATGATTTCCAAAACATTCAGTTATCTCACAGAACCGATTGATTTCCTTAAAATTCAGTTGTCTCACAAAGCTGATTGATTTCCTGAATATTTAGTTGTCTTTCAGGGCTGATTTATTTCCTAAATAGTCAGCTGTCTCACAGAGCTGATTGATGTCCTGAATATTTAGTTGTCTCAGAGAGCTGAATGATTTCCGAACTATTTAGATGTCTCAGAGAGCTGATTGATTTACTTAATATTTAGTTGTCCAACTGAACTGATTGATTTCCTTAATATTCAGTTGTCTCAGAGAACTGATTGATTTCCTTAATATTCAGTTATCTCACAGAATTGATTGATGTCCATAACATTTAGTTGTCTAAAAGAATTGATTGATTTACTTAAATATTCAGGTATCTTACAGAACTGATTGATTTCCTCAATATTCAGTTGTCTCACAGAGCTGATTGATTATCTGAATATTTAGTTGTCTCTCAGAGCTGATTGATATCCTTAATATCTAGATGTCTCACATAGCTGATTGATTTACTTAATATTTATATGTCTCACAGCACAAATTGATTTCCTTTATATTCAGTTGTCTCAAGGAACTGATTGATTTCCTTAATGTTTAGTTTGTCACAGAGCTGATTGAATAACGATATATTTAGTTGTCCCTCAGAGCAGACCGATTTACGTAATATTAAAATGTCTCAAAGAACTGATTGATTTCCTTGATATTCAGTTGTCTCACAGAGCTGATTGAATTAGGTAATATTTAGTTGTCTCACAGAACTGGTTGATTTCCTTAATATTTTGTTGTCTCACAGAACTGATTGATTTCCTTAATGGTTAGTTGTCTCACAGCGCTGATTGATTTCCTTATCATTCAGATGTCTCACAAAACTGATTGATTTCCTTAATATTCAGTTATCTCACAGAACTGATCAATTTCCTTAATATTTAGTTGTCTCACAGAACTGATTGATTTCCTTAATATTTAGTTGTCTCACAGAGCTGATTGATTTACGTAATATTTAGTTGTTTCACAGAGCTGATTGATTTCCTTAATATTTAGATGTCTCATAGAGCTGATTGATTTACGTAATATTTAGTTGTCTCACAGGGCTGATTGATTTCGTTAATATTCAGTTGTCTCACAGAACTGATTGATTTCCTGAATATTGAGTGTGTCACAGAGCGTATTGATTTACGTTATATTTTGTTCATATATGCACTGCGTAAAGCCCCAGTCACACACACACATTACGGATAGGGCGGATAGGTGCGGATAAAATCCTCAGTTTATCCGCAGAATTAGTGGGCGTCGCCTAATTTTGTTTAATGAATTTACGGATATAGTTAGCAATAGATGCGTTTGGATACGGATAGGTACGAACTACTAATCTTTCGTTACCTTCTGTAATCTTTAGATGCGGATAAATACCTTCATATGCGGACTGTGTCGCATGCCTACCGGATAGAAGAATAGAAAAGATTAACTGCGACGTCCACATCTGTGTCTGCTCCTTGTATGTTCCAGTCACACACACACATACGGATTGTGCGGATACTACGGATGGCCCGTCCGTATCTATCCGTTTTATCCGTAATGGATCCGTATCAGATCCGCAGAGTCCGTAACTGTCCGTATCATATTCGCAGAGTCCGCAGGATCCGCGTCGAAATTTTGAAAAGTTTCAAAATTCGGGCGCGGATGAGTAAACCGTAATGGTGCGTTACTAAACGCATATATCCGCATCTATCCGTGTCTAATCCGTGTCGCATACGAATCTATTCCGTATCTTATCCGTTATTGAACCTATCATTCCGCAGTCCCACTCCAAGTAGAGGACCGATACGGTTTCAAGCGGATCGTTACCTTTAGTTACGGAAGTTACGGGTGTCGTTCGGCGAACTGTAACGGACTATTTTCTACAGTAACGTTTCGATACAAAAAGGTTGCGTTCCAATACTGACAGATACCTACAGGATGGTCTGGAGAGGCGGCTGTACGGCAACAACACCAGTAGGGGGGGGGGGGGGGGGCAAAGAGACAAAGACTGTATCTCAAGGACTACTACAACAGAGAGGCCGGGTCGGTGCAATGGCAGTGACGTATGGTGCAGTTATGGTGCGATGTTATGTTTCTTATTTGTAACAGCCTAGTGGGGTAATCTTTTCATGAACTTGCCAATAGCAAAAGTAGGGCCATTATTTCATAAACTTATTTGACTTTTATCAATTTGAATTAGTTGTCCAATATAGGACAACGTAATTCTTTTATTAATTACAATTAGTTGCCCAATATAGGACAAAGTTTAATGGTGAAATGAAGCAATAAATATCTACTGGTCAGGCTTGAGTAGCCGAAACTTCGATGATGGCCAACGTTCCTTCTTTCGAATGTGTTCTGTGCTCTTGAATGAACTCTTTTAGAGTTCTATTTTACTTCAGTGCCACTGGTTTCGTGCCGTGCGGCGACCGTAAAACGTCTCCCCGTACGTCATCTATATTGCAGATTATATATAATTTTTTCCTTTGAGGTCAAGAAAATATTCTGAGAAATCAGAAATTTTCGTTTGGTTTAGATTTATAGTCTGGATTAATTATTGCATTTTTTTCCTTTTAGATCTTTTATGGTACTAATCAGTCTTTGAATTTACTGCCTTATCAAAATTACATTATGCTTTCTCTGGTTGTCGTAACTAAATCATATCGGGGTCACTGATGCGGTTTGAGTAGCCAAATTCTCGAAGTATGGTCCATGTACCTTCCTTCGAATGTGTGCAGTATTCTTGAAGGATTAGAATAGTATCTACTTTATCAACTGCCGACTGAATATCTATGTCAACCAAGCAGTAAATGGGTACCTTTTTCAAATCAGGGAAGGACAAGGCAGCGAAAGGAGAGAGATGGGCTTCGCCGTTCATATGCTATGCCCAAGATACATTGACCCTAACCACCTATCCCCCCCAAGCCACCGCCCTTCGGTAATTAGGCTATAGGAAACCTTTACCTTTACCCAATTTATAGTTTGAATCCAGGTATACAAATTTAAATAAAAATCTAATCCTTCATGAGCACAGAACACTTAACACATTCGAAAGAAGGAGCATGTGCCATACTTCGAGGTTACGATTTTTAGAGCCTCATCAATGACCCTGACATGACCCATTACTTCCGTAACTAAAGGTAAAGCTCCGTATGAAACCGTATCAGTCCTCAACTTGGGACTGCGGAATGATGGGTTCAGTTACGGATATGATACGGATGAGAAACGGATTAGATACGGATAGATGCCGATAAATGCGTTCAGTTACGGACTTTTACGGTTTACTCATCAGCGCCCGAATTTTGAACCTTTTCAAAATTTCGACGCGGCTCCTGCGGACCCTGCGGATATGATACGAACAGTAACGGACTCTGCGGATGCGATACGGATCCATTACGGATTAAATGGATAGATACGAATAGATTCGGACGGGCCATCCGTAGTATCCGCAGAATCCGTATATGTGTGTGTGACTGGGGCATACGCTGCACTATTTCCATTCTCCGAGACGCGGGGGGGGGATATCTTGTTCGGAGCAAATTTTCAATTTTTACATTGAATACTCATAAATTATTTGACGGTAATGGTTAGGCAAGTAACAAGCTTTATAAATGGTACGATTTTCAGATGCATTTCAATTGGTTCCCGGGAAATGTAGCGGGTAGCAGAGCATTTTATACTAACCTCTCATCTGCATAATTTTTAATAAATAATTAGGTAGTCATGTAATTAAAAATGTGTATATAATGAAGAAATAAAAAGAAAACGATGACAGGAACCTGGGAAAAGATAGATTGTAGACATGAACTAGCTTTATCACCAAAATAATACACATTTTTTACAACGAGTCTTATCGGGCTAATGAATAAGACTACTGACTTATATACATTAGGTCTCTCATTGCTGTGTGTTCAAGCCTCGGTCGCTTATATGTGAGCAGTCACGTTAGATGCTTACGGAAGGTCATGTGGATTTTCGCGGGAGCTCCAGTTTTCGATCCCCTTTACTTAACGATCGGCTCGACATGAGTGAAATACTTCTTGGAAAAAAAGCGTTTTCATTCATTAATTTGTTTTATGATGAACTGTTTAAAAAAATCACGCGCGCACGTGTTTGTGTGCCCGTGTGTTTGTGTTTAAAGCATATGTATACAATTTAAACATATGTGTTGATGACAAAACTGATTCGTGCTTTTGTTTTACAGTTCTGTCCCTCGTTTTGGGCTGTATGAAAGCAATCGTGACATCCGACTTCAGGCGGTAATTCCCGGGATCAGGCTGCCGGTAACGCATGTGGAGTTGGGGCGACTGATTCAGCTGCAGATAGTTTATGATAGAGGAACGGAGGACTTTGGTGAGAAGTAATGATTATTATTATTATTTTCTTAAATTGTTTTATTAACCGTATTAATCCTAATAAACGACCCTCATTTTATAAACGCCCCTGCCTTTTTTTTTTTTTCGAAAATGTTAATTAATTTGAATGAATTCCTGTTTGCTTCTCTGGGTGAGGTAGCTTTTTGCAATTAGGTCTACTCTCATATAGTAGCAAATTCTTTCCTTTCAGAATGGACCTCTACTGAGAACTGAGGCAAAAAATAGAAGGGTTGCTTTATCTGAAACTATACCCATTCACTTAAACACTGTTTATTTGAAATTCCAAGCTCTAGATAACGCCCTTCCCCCTTTCGTAAAATGCAGTGCCCCGGAGCATTTAATATGATTAATACGGTATGTATCTACGTTTTTACTTTATTCTATTTTATCGCACCATTGCATTCAAACCGGTGGTCAGTTGTTTTCAGAGGCAAACGAAAAGTAACTGTAAACTTTTTGAATGCCCATATTTTTTCTTGTTTTTCATTACATGTCTGAAATTCTGCAAGGTTAAGAAGCAATTTTTATCCTTTAACTGGAGATTCCCTTTTTAGTCTGGGGGCAGACTAGAGAACATGATCTTTAAAATGGGTACGCTAAACATGTTGGGTAAAAAAAATTGTTATTTTCTGTCAAAACTACTAATATCTAGAAGTGTGAAAATAGGCGTTGCCATTCTGAAATACCACGTTTAGGTGTATATCATTTTTTTAAATATCCACTTAATATCGTACAATTAAACCACAACAGCTATTAATCCATTTTTTCAACCCACTTAAAATACGACACAATATGTTTTGTCCACTCGAGAACAACCCCATTTGAATACAAAAACATGCAAGTACATTCCTGGATATGGTTATAAAGGTTGACAACCGAAAAAGCGTTAGAAAAAGAGGTATTTAACTGTATTTACCCCATCAACTAAAGCAAATTTGTGATTTCTGCATTACATTATATTTGAAGATTTCAGTCCAGCTTGTCACCACCACAATATAGTTAGGTGGAAGTGTTACAAATAATTTTCCAACATCTTTGTTTTTGGTGGTAATTGGTTACATTTTTAAGGAAGGAAAGTATAAAAGTCTATAATGCAGAATTTCTACATCCATCAATTTTCACATTTATATGCAGCAGTCGGGCTGAAGGTAGAATCATTTTTTTTACAATTACTTTCCCACTTAATTTTTTCCACATATTAGAAAAACTATTATCGGGTCGATATTTATTGTCGGCTACTATTGTAGCAATGTAAATAACATGATACTATTATATATTTCACTTTAATAGAATTCAAGTCTTATACCTATGAAAGAACGTGCTACTTTAAGTGAATAGAAATTAATAGTAATATTTAAAGAAACTGAAAGATATGCTAGTGCAAACGCGAACACTTGCTAGCAGAGTACTCAAACCATACTTGTGTATAGGTCATTTGCGAAAAAGTGGAGGGCAAAAATCGATTCAATTTCCTTACTACTGAATAAATTTTCATGAAACTTTGCAGACCTTAATCTATTACCCGTACAAACTCATGCAAGGAAAGTCAGATTTTTTCTACAGTTAAATACCCGGTAAAAGATTGTCAGACCAACTACATGTTAAAATCTGTCCCTAATCTTTGAAGTTTTACGTTTGGTTGGTGCAGTTTTTGGAACAGCCAGTGTTGTACAGACTTTATCCCTTATATGGACATTCACTTATATATAGGAGAAACACATAAGAAAATTATTTACAAATGATTGGCCCATTATATTTAAAGTTTCTCGTTTACCTGGTAGTGGGTGAACACATTTCCGACCACATGGTAATTTGTGAATGAGTAATAGTATAAGTATAGTAACTATAGAACAACAATGGCTGTTGTACCATTATGGTGACCTCCTGTGTAAGGATGGCATAAAACTGAGAAGAAAAATGGTAATGATTAATAGGGAAACTTTTTATTCAAAGGCCAAAAAATTCTGCATTTCCTAGCATGAGTTTGTATAGGTAACACATTATGGTATGCAAAGTTTCATGAAAATCTATTCAGTATTAAAGAAAATATATCAATTTTTTTGCCTTCCACTTTTTTGCAAACGACCTATACACCTAAAGGAATACTTTACATTAACTAGGAAAATGGCTCATAAAAAACACTTTTTATTCTAGAAACAGCTGCATTATGCCATTACGGTATATTGAATTCTTAGTATACTGCTTCATGTGGCCACATGTAGTTCCTAACAACAAAATCTTAAGCAGGACCATTGAAGTGCTATATCAGACATATTAAATGAAAAGAAAAGAGAAATGAGGAGTCACGTCATCATCTGTTGAAGCAAAGTCCCATTCTGTTAGAATAATAGTTTGTTTTGTGATCATCTTAGCTTCCATTTCTTGTTCCTGTCTCTGGACATTGCTTATTAAACAGTTTGATAGAGTCCCTTTAAACTAAACTGGAAACAAGGAGTAACTTTTAATTGACAAAGTATCTTATTTTGCAAATAATAGAGTTCCACAGACTTATTTTTCACTTAATGAAATGGCAAATAGAAACTGACGAGTTATATTAATGTATAACAATGCTGTACGGAGAATCTTTCGGAATACGTTGAAATTGTAAATAATAGCATCATGTAGTAAGGAAAACAACAGCCAAATGGAAAAAAATAACGTAAACAACAATTCATTATGCAAACCGTTATTCAGACGAACCAAATACATGGAAATAATAATGAAGTATTCCTGACTTCGGTATAAACAAATAATATCGTATAAAAACATATGCTATGGAGTAATTTAATATGTGTTAATTCAGTTACTTATCTACGTTTTACACGCATACTCTTATTGTGTTGCAGTTGTTCCTTGCGTATATTATACAGCTGTACTTATTAATGAAGTTTTACTGCTAACCAAAATATCGTTGTTGACAAATAAATATACAACAGTACATAATGTCCAAATAACAACAGAAAAAATATATGCATTTAAGGTTTTCTGATTAAAATACATGTAACTTCTTCGTGACATCTCTTTCGTGCCAATAAAACATGCCCAAATAAGCTTTGGGGATGTTGATGGGTATTGTCTGCCTTAGACTAGATTGATAACGGTACAGCTAATAATGCAATCCTGTAAAAGGTTTATGATGGAATACACTGTGCCGAAATCTCACAAAAATAACATTTTCTAGGGTTACATTTATATAAAAACAACATATTGCAGTACAGCTGGTACTAGAACAAGATAGACAGGCAACATACGTAACACGTCATCGGGAGTACAATGACACTAAACATAATATTGATCAATTAAATCAAAGGATATGTATTATTAATTCTTGTATATGATTTTAAAAAATAGTATTATGCTGTTGCTTTGCAGAAAGGTTAATACAGGGTAAGATTTCGACAGACTACGCAACAAAAACAAACCTGCTTCATGACTAACATCTCAGTATACTAGTATATCGTACCCTTTTACCACAGGTGAGAAAATTGACACTAAAGTACAAAGACTGAGCCCAGACAGGAACTGATTTGCTGAAACAGCTTCTTCAAAACCATACATTGACATAAAATGGGAGTATATATACTGAGGGAAATAAGTTTAGCAAATTTTTACAAATCAGCGTATAATTCAGACTTATTAAAAAAATGGGAAATTGTATTGTTTCCGCTGTTTAAGGCATCATTTTGGGTACCAGAAACTCAACATTTAAGGTCGAAAGTTTATTTATAGAGCAAAATCTTGTCGCATTTGTACCCAAGGGATTAACAAAAAAAAATGCTATAAATCTTTTATGCAACTCATCTTTTTTCAGGCGCTGTTTCATCTTCAAATCTTACACCAGAGCCAATTTGAGGCGGTGTAGACATTTGTGAACAAGGACACAGTGTTGTGTGCTAAAAGATTGTTACCATCATAAACGTAAATGTGCTTATGACGCCGTCAAAATTGGCATTCACAAAGCAATTGAGACTGAGCAAAAGTCACCGTTAACGAATTGATCCAAAATCTTGAACCTAACTGCAATGGCAAGGCCTCTAAATGACCAGAACTCTTTCAAGCAATTTGTTCCTGTAAACTGGCGCTATTCCCGCAGATTTAACCACACCCGGTTCGACAGTAACGTCATTCTGACGTCAGTTTTTAAAACCATCAAAGATCCTATTACATCAGCAATATTGAACTTAAAGTTTCTCTTCTCTCAGTGCGCATAAGGTCATTGCATATCCAACGATATTGTCAATTTCCGTCATAACGTAAACTTGACGCCTCCATTCAAATCTTGACAGGTTCTGGTCGTTGCATTAAAACAAATGGATTACCAAGGGTAATCATTTTGCATGATAGTGTTCCCACAGTTGACAGAAATAAAGCGCAAAAAGATTCGAGTCAAAACGTCAACCGATAATGTTTAAAATGGCGGTTGATTTTTTCGGCAAGTTAACGTCAAACTAAAGTGCCCCTTTGCCGGCGTCTTATGCGTTTATTTGCAAACCCATTTACGGTTTTCTTGTACAAGGACCCAGTGAATACCTTTCAAAAGCATTTTGACAATTTTCTTTGTTTAATTGTTTGTCAGCCCGCGTAAATTGTGAATTCATTTAAAGTGACGTCAAACGTGCGTTAAGTCACCTTTTTCGCCCAAATTTAATGTACTCGCAGTCTCCTAACTTAAACTAAATGTATGCGATTATCAACCTGGGAATACTGTCCCTAAAGAAATTTCACAACCCTTTGGAAAAATTGCTAAACTTATTTCTCTCAGTATATTTACAAACTACAATTTAAAACATAGCGTTGCTGCTTTCGATCTTTTAAATGCAAGATAAAATTCATGCTATTAAAATTTGTAGGCCTATAACATGGACGTATCTTTTTGTAAACATGTCCACCTGACTACTTTAGATGTAACACAAATTACGGATTAGACATAATAGCTACAACTTCTAACGCTTTTTCTCCTAATCTACAAGTCTTTGTCAAATTTATTTAAACTCCTAAGAAATAAGGTCCATTCTCATTTCAGCTGATAACACCACAAACTATCAAGCAGTCTTCCTAACTTACTTGAAAATTACCTAAAAAAGCTGGCAAAAACGTGGCAATGCACTCATACACCTTAAGGAAGCCGATTCCTTTGAGACTTTGTGAGCTTTTTGGCACGATCTAAAAATGGCATAAACAGGGGTGTAACTATACCCCTTGAAGATAAGAATAAAAGTTTATCCTCAAAGATTTCCAAGTAGTCGTGTCTGTTTGCAGTTACTATTACGATGTATTGGTTACCTAAGCTTCACAAAAAACCGTATAAAGCTAGATTCATTGCCAACTCTAGCTCTTGTACTACTACAGAATTATCTAAATTATTAACTTCTTGCCTCACTGCTGTGAAATCTCGTGTCATTTGGTACTATGAGACAGTGTATGAGAGGTCAGGGAAAAATATGTTTTGGTCTATAAAAAATTCTGGTGAGGTACTTAGTAAACTGAAGTCAAGAGGGTTCCGTGCGACTAGTTTGTCCACTTATGATTTTTCTACTCTTTATACCACATTACCCCATAATTAAAAAAGGAAAAACTTGTTGATTTGATTGAGAGGGCCTTCAAAAAGTTCTCCAAAAATGAAGATACCCTTTATATTGCCTGTAACGATAAGAAAGCGTTTTTCACTTCTACTGACCGTAAAATATATAGAGGATATAGTCTTTGGTCATGTCAGAATGTATGTGACGCCTTATCATATCTCTTAGATAATATTTACATCAGATTTGGTAATAAGTTATACAGACAAATTGTTGGTATTCCGATGGGTACAAATTGTGCTCCTCTTGTGGCCGATTTGTTTTTATTTTGTTATGAAAGAGATTTCATGACTTCTCTTTCTGTTGATAATCAAGCTGATATCATTGAGGCATTTAACTCAACCTCTAGATATTTAGACGATCTTCTGAATATTGATAATCCTTATTTTGAAAGCACGGTTAACCAAATTTACCCACCTGAACTTAAATTGAATAAAGCTAATACTTCAGATACCGAGGCCCCCTTTTTGGATTTACATCTATCTATTTCTAACGGTTTTGTATCTTCTAAAATTTATGATAAACGTGATGACTTTGACTTTGATATAGTTAATTTTCCATTTTTGGATGGGGACGTTCCACGTCGTCCCTCTTATGGAGTGTATATTTCTCAACTTATAAGATTTGCTAGAGTGTGTAGTCATGTAGATGACTTTAATGCTCGTAATAAATGTTTAACTGCTAAACTTCTTCAACAGGGCTATCGGTATCATAAGCTTAGAAAGGCTTTTTCTAAATTTTATCGCAGACGCCATGAATTGGTTTCAAAATTTGATGTCGGATTAAAATTTCTTTTACACCAAGGCCTATCGGAACCAGAATTTTATGGTGACTTAGTATACAAATTCAAAAAATTTAAGGGTAGGACTGATTTTTCTGATCAATTCCGAAAAATAATAATACGTCACAAACGTATTGGCTATAATTTAAATGTTATGCGACAGTCTGCATGCTTAGTGATTAACCCAATCACGGTTGATAACTTTGCTGCACTCTTTAATTGCACACCGGGGGATCGGTCGTCAGACCCTATGATGGCCCCGACCTAAAGCTATATATTTTAGTTGGTTGGGACCGGAGCCTTTTTGTCTGTTGCTTGGTCCACCGGGGCTCAACTGGTGACCTTCTTTTGCTTCAGATTTCCAGTGGGGTTATTTGGCAGGACAGGGATCTCCACCTGTCAGACGGCCCGTTGTATCTGTTGAGTCCTCGTCTTTGCTTCTTCATGGTGTTGAAATTTGATTTATGTGTTTACCGTGATGATTCATTGACGAGTTAGAGGGTTATCATGCGAACCGAACAGACAACTAAATGTTTTGTACCACTTCAGAAACTGAGGGTGAGGTTGGGCCTGTAAAATCGATTTAAGCCCCCCAGTAATTCATTACTGACCGTTCCAAGGCGGTAGTTCTGTTGTGGTTATCTGTTGCCTGTTTTTGGTGTCAGAGTTTCTGTGATGTTTTACCTTATGTATGTTCTTATTATTTTTGGTTCGGTTTGGGTTGCTGAGTGGCCACCTTTTGGGAACAAGCTGCTCACTCGGTTAGCCATATGTTCTCTGTCTCTTGATTATTTGTAATCTTAGTTGTTTCCAACTATGGTTTGAGGGCTGGATTTGGATTTTGATTGTTTCAGTTCCTGGTCTTTGCATACTTTTTACTAATGAAATTCGTCCAACTTTTACAAAATTTTAGCTTCATCAAATATGCAGGTGCATGTTGAAATTTTGTCATTTTGACAAATTTTCAATACACGCCTGGGTATTTGCTTACAGGCAGTTACGGCCTTGTAATATTATGGCATCTTCTTAGATTTACCTGATGTCTTAAATGCTTTTTTGTTACTGACTTAGATTTTTAACGTCCCATTAGGACAGAGTCTCCTATGTTTATATTATTTAGAGATTCATCAAATGCAAAAGCTTAGCAGGCTATTTTGATATGATCATGATATGACACGGAATATTATTTTGCCAGCTTCCTGCAAAAAACTTCTATTGCAAATAACCGTTGTCATTTTTTTATATTTTTTTTATTACTTGTTTTGACAGGCAGTACGAACTGGGGATACAAATTTCACACGGGTTTCCTGGCGACCTCCCCAGATGCTACACTGTCAATTGAGATTTATACCCCGGCAGATGGAACGAGGGTCAAAATCACGGGAATTCTCGCAGGTTCTATTTTTGACGAGACGATAACAGTGACAAGAGATATTCCGGTAATCATTTTGATCATTCATTTGCAGATGTATGGGTTCACATTCTTGATATTTTCTGTCATTTTTACGAGGGATGCGGGGGGGGCAAAGTCAAGTTATAGCATTGTTGGTCCAAGGTCAAGGTCACAGTTGCTATTATAGATACATGTAAAACTTTAATTGTCAGAGTTCTAGCACCTTTATTTGTTAACTGATTTTGATATAACTTCACACAAATATTAAATATGACAATATCTTGGACAAGTTCACCTTTCAGGGATGTAGATCGAAGGTTATGGTCACAGGTGCTATTTTTTAGGAAAACAAACCCTTGTCATCCTTCTAGCATCTTTATTTATTGACATATTTTGATATAACTTCATACAAGTGTTTAGTGTGACAATATCTTGGAGAAATTCTCAATCCAGCAGTTAAGAGGCAAGGTCAAAGTCACAGTTGGTATTCTTAGAAACACTTTGTTATCCCAATAACATCTTTATTTGTGAACTGATTGTGATATTACATCACTGTTACACCGAAGGTTTTACACACGGTCGACACGGGTGTAGAGCCTTATGCGTCGCCAGGACGGCGGAGGGTGACTTCCGGTTAAAAGGTTATCTACCAGTGTATTACACTAACAAGGAAACTCTAACAACGTTAGAATTTTTTGAAGTTTATATATAATGTAAATTCTATATACAACAATACAATTCACAATTACAATAATATACAACATATATCAGTTCATGTCGCTGGCCCAAGTAAGGTGTTTGTTTCAAATCTGCAATCGATTTGCGTGCAATACGCAAATAGATTACCGTCTGACGTCAACACCGTACTCGGCTCAGCGCCATGAACTAAAGGAAAACATAAAGAACAAAAAACGTTAATTTGAGCTCATACAAAAAAACAAGGCCTTATTTTGGTAGACTTCAATTTATCGTTCCCTGGATCATGTCATGGGCCAGTCCATATATCATGAGGAACACCAACTTATATTAATACGCGCACGTTTATATACTGGTCGCTCCCTGGATCGTACCAGAGACCAGTCTATATATAACAAGACACACTATAGTGGACGAACACTGTACCACTTTCACCTCCGCAGTAATAAGATCGCCTTCGCCGATATTTTGTGCTTCCCGCCTCTGCTAGGAAAACATGCACAAGGGCGTTGTAACTGCTCTACCCGGGTTGGTATTAACCTGGAGACGTATATCGAATCTCCAGGTGAGACTTGGCTCTAAGCCCTAACAGCTGACTGCCGGACTTGATGTGCCTAAAAATAACGAGCTTACACTTAATACATTGTAATTACATAATAACAATACGTAAGACTTGGGCCTGTCTTGGAAATACCATACAACGCCCTCGGCGAATGCCGAGCATAACGTGCACACGCCAGCCGTGTCACTAGACACAACTCGCGCTCACGATGTAAATCCAAAATTGTGCTTACCACTTCCGCCAATGAAGAAACGTAGATCCTACCACGCATGTGCGTCGAAGGATCTGACGCCAAACATTGTCAAGAGGTATACTGACGCCAACAGGTATTACCTTGACATATCCCACATAAAACATGAATGAATCTAAACAATGACCTATTTACATTAAATTGATTGACCAAAATCTAACTTGCATATCTTTAAACTAAGCGTATTACAAGTTGCCATATAATAACTTAATAAGCGTTTCTAACACATTTGGGACCATGACGTTTGATCTGACACCATGACATCAATGATGTTATACCATATGACGCCGTATAGTGAAGGCAAATCAAACGCATGATGACCAAATGTTACCATTATAATGTATGGAAAAAACCCTTAATGCGGTGC
Source organism: Ctena decussata (assembly GCA_963989385.1). Lineage (NCBI taxonomy): Eukaryota > Metazoa > Mollusca > Bivalvia > Lucinida > Lucinidae > Ctena > Ctena decussata. Next base: position 50,395,166 of record OZ022498.1, on the reverse strand, counting down.
ATGCTATGACGTCACTTAACGTCGCGAGTATGTAAATTAGTTCCATTACAAATTAATCTACTTCTTTAGGCCACGTATACGTGAAACTAATATAAAAAGTGCTGACGTCGCAATAACATGAATGCATCTGACGTCACATGAATAACATGAATGCAACTGACGTCACATGAATAACATGAATACAATTGACGTCACTGGACGTCAAATAGACGCACACCATTGCAGCCAACATCAGTGATATAAACTATTTCCGTAATTTACAAAACTTCCTAATATACAAATACCATGCGCAGCATGGTCAGTATAAACAAAATTGGTCGACATATGCACAGCCTGATCACCCTCAACAAAATCAAATCAGTCGACACATATAATCATACCATATCAATCAGAAGTCACATTTTTCATTCTTAGCCAAACTATTCTAAATAAATATAATAAAATCTTACCCTTCCGGTCTTAACACAGAAACTAGGCACACGACAATATAACATCCATCAATTCACCTTAGAATTAAACAGCCACGTCTAATTTTTCAGTGAAAGAATAGGAGTATAAATACTATGCGTCTCACTTTTAAATCATGCGACACGAATCTAAGCGTGCAGGTAGTCACCTTAAAATCATGCAACACGCTGTCCACAATCAAGAGACTCGTGCAGGTATTCACCTTAAATTCATGCAATACGCTGTCCACGAGAGGTATTCACAAACAACCCATGCATAACGTAGCCACAATTTCCGTAAATGTTTATTACCACAGTTGCCCTAAAAACTGTAGCCCTACTGATTGAAAGGATTAAAATGATTTCGACGACATAGTCGACGATCGGATCCATTTCGTAACATAGGTTTCCCCTTAGGGAGAAAAAAACATAACAATGTTTCTTTTCTGAAATAGTACGAAATGCGATCGAATCGTAGGCTATGTCAAAACTGGAAAACTAGCTATATACACAACAACGGTGCGATGCATAACGTGGCCAAACTATCTACTAAGGTAGTCCGCCCCCAAATTATCTTGGCCACGGATTTACCTAATCCTAAAGTCAATCAATTTTCTGTGTCGTACCTGTCGTGCCTCAAATGGAATGGGGAAGTATGGGTAAGTCTGATCGAACACTAGGTGGAAATCGCCACCTTTAAGTGTATCAGACGTAAAATTAACGTTGTCTTTGACATTACACCGACTTCGCACGACAGATCCCACAGGATCCGTTGCCTCTGCCTCTAACCTACTATCGCCACCGTGTTCTTCCATATTCGTTTTCTGAATCGACGCTATTTTTTCAGCCTTCTGTTTTTCTAATTCAACTCTAAACGTTACCTTCTGCAACTCTATCTGATTCTTTAACTCGCGTTGCTGCACTTCAAAACTATACTTCAACTTTTCTAACTCAACTTCGCTCGACAACTTTGCTTCCTTATCGCTTTCGACTTGAGACAACCTAGCTTCCCTATCTTTCTCAGCTTGCCGCTCTATACTTTCAATCCGCGCCATCTCGATTTCCCTATCCGCCGCAATCTTAGCTAGTTCTACTTCCCTGTCCTTATCGGCTTGCACAATCCTCTCTTTCTCCGCCGCGACCCTAGCTAATTCAATTTCCCTGTCTATATCGGCCTGCTAGCCATCTGTAAAAAAGATTTAAATGTGTTGTTTTTATTCAGATGCAAGTCACATTACCGAATGATTACCAACCACAGGGTACAACCATGGCATGGGAGACTGCCACCAGGGGTATACAAATAGAAGGGTTAAATGAGCGTATAGGAGTACGTGTGAACTCCGATAACGGTCTTGGGTTTACTGATTCTTTTGTGGCATACCCGGATGACTTGCTGGGAAATGACGTGTCTAATGTGTATAGACTACCAACGTTATTAGATGTAGCAGGTATTTAAGAAATAAATTTCATTTTTCCGATGTTCACGGAAGTAAAAACACAATGGGTCATGTGCAAAATAAGTGACGCCCGAAAGGCGTTCACATTAACTTTGCACACGACCCTTTGTGTTCATATTTCCATGAACTTCGGAAAAATGAGATTTGTCTCTTATAATTACATTTAAGTTTAAAATCATTTTGAGCATCATTTTCGATTTTTAAGAGCAACACTTGTAAAATATACGACGAAAAGCTGTCCCTAACTAACAGGTAAGCCGCTTCGGGCGTTCACGTTAACTTTGCACACGACCCTTTGTGTTCATACGTCCATGAGCTTCGGAAAATGAATTCGTCTCTTATAATTACATTTAACTTTAAAATTATTTTTTGAGCATCATTTTCAAGTTTTAAGAGCAACATGTGTAAAATGTACGACGAAAAGCTGCAACGAACCAACAGGTAAGCCGCTTACGTTAAACGGCCGTCACCATAACGTGTCGTCCAATAGAACGTTCCAACGGCCAATGGTGTCGTTTGTTTTCATGTGGCGTTGCTTACCAACACTGTTTCTCAAAAATAAGTTCATCTAAGGAAATTGAAAGGGAAAGTAATTATTGACAGATATCTATGATATCAAAACCAGGTTGATATTGAGTCCTTAGCTTTGGTTAGTCATTTGATGGTTTGCCTATAGGAAAGAACTGGACAGCTATTGCCTTCACTCCAGCATTAATATTGGCGTTGGCTTTTGCGTCGGCGACCCACTGCGACCCACTTTGGGTTAAAGTGTTGGACAGGTTTTTTTGTGATTTGCAGGCGGCTGGCAGGCGTTTATCGAGTATTTTTAGCAAAGGAGAGCTATCCTGCGCGCGGACACGTCACGTCATGTTTTTTTTTTTGTTTTGATTTCATGTGTTTTACTGTCTTGTCGTTTTGGGTTATTTGTTTAAAACTAACGACGTCGTTAGTTAGCGAGATTTTTAAATGGTCAAACATACTATACGTAATAACACTGCAATTTTTGTCGAAAAAAGTGAGGTGCAAAAATTCGTCAAAATTTTTCTGCAAAAATATTTCCGCAAATTAGTTTGTGAACACTGTAAGACTTAAAGAAATCCGCGACTTACGACTTCGTTAAGCCAACGACGCTTTGAACAAATGTGCCTGGTGTTTAAAAGCTCCAGGCCAGGCCGTGAATCTGTATTACTCATATCACAGACAGTATGGTCGAGGTTTTAAGCAGTTTAAAAATAATCTAATAAGTTCTGAAAAGTTAGATTGTTTAAAATTTAGGCATGCACTAAAATGAAAATGACAAATTCGACTTAATTGGAATGTTTATGACCAAAACATATAAAGACACAATGTTGATTTACATAACACTCTAATGACCGATTATTAGAATATGGAGACCGAGACAAGGAATCAGGACGGGTCTGGAATTGAGACAGCGGACTGAGACGAAAACTCTATTACATATTCAGAAAGGGATACTCTGGTCTGATGGTCGCGAAAACAGTATAGTTTTACCACACGTATGCATTCATGATAGTAACTTGTGTTTCGAAAATGTTGGAACTGATTTATTGTCTGCTTTGTTCTATTGTAATTTGAAGCCAAATCTCAGGAAATGTCGAAACGCATGATTGCGTTTTCTACTAAAATAAAATTAGACCTAATAACTTTCTATATTTTTTATTTCATTTTACTCTCACCAGGAACCGCTCAAGCAATGATTGTTGCTACTGCTGATGGTACAATGATAACAGCAAACTACGATCAGTTTACTCCACCACCCGGATTCACGGCGGTATGCTACTGTATGCGGTATCAGAATTTCGCGGTTTAATGAAATGGCCAGATGGCGCAGATTGATTTTGGCATTAATGATATACCATGTAATTCAGTAAATCTGATGCCAGTTTGTAACATTTTTTCTTAATTCTGTTTTTATACATTATGGCATCTTTTAGTATCGCCTCATTCGAGTAAAATGCGCCACCTAATACGTGAATAAATAAAGAAATAACATGTCATAATATTGATAAGTGTGGCGAAAATCTTAATTTCCTTGCATTGTATAATATGTTTTTATATCTTAAAGATAAAACATTGTGTTTTAAAGTCCGTCTGACTGTTATTCTTTGAGAAAGGTTTCAAATTTTGTCTTGGTCCGTGAAAATGATAGTATAGCAAGACCGAATAAGCTTTGGTGTAGTACCATTTGGTCATTAATATTTTGCGATTTATTTCCGTTTGACTATATTCCCTCTCCCTAATTCCCCTACAAATGAGTCGAAGAGCATTGTTGGAATTCATTTGCTGAAGCTTGCATTTTTAACTTCAAAGTCGGAATGGATTTCGCGTTCACCTGGCGTGTATATTATTGTCTTCAGAGTTACAGGGTCGAATAATAAGCTGTACTTCTTCGTTAGTTAAAGTATGCATGCATACCATACGAACAAACATAAAAAAAAACAAATAATTTTTCTAAACTTTCTGTGTAGACCTGATTATAACATTTAACTTGATTTAGATGATCGACCGTGTGCTTACAATACCTCTGTGAATACCCATTTTAAAGTGTGCCATGTTTATCGCCGTTTATTACATGTAATTATACTACTCAAAAGGAGTTTTGCATCAACGTATTTTTCCATAGACTTAATGCAAAAGAGTCATTTTACCTGTTTAAAAGTCAAATATGAGTAGCAATGAAATACATGGTCATTGTGTATGAGTAACAGTCTTATGTTTCGGTATTACAAATGTGAGTTGGTCTTCGGGTTCCGTCCGTCTTGGTATATATAGGCTTTTAAAAGGTAAAAGCCTGATGCTGGATGATTTCCTATTCGGTTTTCTAAGAGCCACTACCACTAGTCAGTCAAAAACTTTTATCTACCCAGACAGGGGCCAGTTCTGTCCTCCATTCTGTCAGGTGTTTACAGAGACAAGTTAGAGAGACCACAAAGCACAACAAAGCCATTGCTTTCTTGTATACTTTCTCTTGGAAATGAGTTGATTTAGTATTATGTCTATGGGAACATACAAGGTGATGCAAAATTTCTTTTGAGTAGTATTATATGTATGTCAGTCTACCAGTTTTCGTTTTATATCTTACAGGTTACCTATCCGGTTATGCTTAACAATCTTGGGACTTTCCATATAGCCTGCGGTTTAAATTGCGCAACAATTTCAATTTCAACTAATAAACCAGTAGCTGTTATAACAGGTTTGCATCTTTTATAGCTACTTCAGTCGAAATGTATTTAATGTATTAATATCAATAATTTAATAAACTGTTGTTCCTGATGTTCTTAAAATCATTGTGTAATTTGAGACCTTATAAAGAGTGCATTGCATGTTCTGTTGGTTTAGTTAACGCTCCCTGACTGGAAGCAGATACCCATATACTGGAGAGAGTGTGTGTGTGAGAGAGAGTGAGTTTCTAGAATCATTCGGAAAAAGCTGGCATGCCAAAAACATTCTTCGGCAGTCAAAAGTAGTATCACCTTTGCTGTTTTTATAGTCTAGATATGTCACCCATTTCAAATCACAAAAATTTAGTGTATGTCAAGGGTTCCAAAGAAAAATGAGCTGTCAACCACCAAGTTCCTTTTTATTCCACCCATATTCCTGATTATGCAAGATAATTACACTCGGGTGCAATGAATAGTCAGCTATATAAAATCTTTTGGGTTTAACGACTCTTAGAGACAGTATTTCAGCTAATATCGAGCCATCTCCCAGAAAGAGGATATGATAGAAGAGAGAAAAAAGTCAATACAAACCTCTCCCGCACCGACTGCAAGTACTGTACTTTTATCAAAATTAGTCGGACGCCTAGGCTCTAAAAGTTACCAAGCACCATCGCCCGACCACGAACTCGCCCTAAAACCCAGTTGATTTAAATGCATTTCCTATATTGACTTAAATGCATTTCATATATTGCATTTTATTTAGTATCGTCATTTGCGTACACTGTACAATTGAAAAGAAAATTTAAAAGGATAATATAGATAGAATACCATGTTAGTATCTTTTGAAAGCAAGATTATCAGGCTTGACAAGAAACAGCGCAGGAAAGGCTAGGCTCGCCAGACCATTCCTATGTGTTTCTGGTCGAGCTTCTTAAACTTCATATCAAAAATCACTTACATGGTTTTCTACTTATCATGCATTATTAAAGCCATTCCTTTGTTCGTTCATTTGTTTATTCTTTCGTTCACTTCAGTTGGTCTTGCACTCACTCATTTGTTCATTCGCTCATTTACATTTATTGACTGCATGGCTGACAGATGGTTTAGATCCATACTGATTGCACTTTTTTGCTCAGCTGAGCCAGCGACTCCGGGGAAGCTTAAAGTATAGGCAGGCTCCGTCGTCCGTCCGTCCACAATAACAAACGACTTCTCCCCTGAACCCATTGGGCCGATTGTAACCAAATTTCATGTATAGGCTCTAGGGCTTTTAGGAACGAAATATTGTTCAAGTGGTCTGGATCACATGACCAACATGGCAGCCACGCCCATATATGGTAAAAACCTTAAAAATCTTTTTCTCTAGAATCAATAGGCCTATGGCCTTGAAACTTGGTTTGTAGCATCGACTATCCGAGAGCTACCAAGGTTGTTCAAATTATGACCTTAGGTCGACCTTGACCTTTTCAACGGTAAGTTCAGTTTTGCTTTCTGGTGCTTTTGTATGGAAAAATGTTAGAACATAAGATATCTTGAAAACTATTGAGGATTTTGGGCTAAAAATTGGTAAATACAGTCATCTCAATGAGTGCATGAAGATTTATGTTAACAAGAGGTCAAGGTCATTATTTGACCTTTGACCCAGACCATATTTCTACAATTACAAAAATCTCCTTATTTCATTCTGAGTTTTCAGGGGTTGATGCAATGAAATTTGTTCATACGGTCTAGGTCACATGACAAACATGGCCCCTACGCCCATATATGGTAAAACGCTTCAAAAACTTATTTCTCCAGAACCAATAAATAGATTGCCTTGAAACTTGGTATGTTGCATTAGGTACTTGAGTACTACCAAGATTGCTCAAATGATGACCTTGGGTTGACCTTGACCTTTTTGATGGCAAGGTCAAATATGGAAAAATGCTATAACATAAGATTTTATGGAAATTTTTGAAGATTTTGGCCTAAAATTGGTGTGAACAGTCATTTTAATAAGTAAATGAAGATTAATGAGTACAAGTGGTCATGGTCATTCTTTGACCTTTCGACCCAGGGCTGGCATAATTTGACATTTCATGACATCTGCTCAAAAGTCACTGGGCAAATTGTAACCAAATTTCATATAGAACCTCCAGGGGCTCAGGGAACGAAAATTTGTTCAAACGGTCCTGGCCACATGACCAACATGGCCAACATGCCCCTATATGGTAAAAAAGCTTCAACATCTTCTTCTCCAGAACCACTTGACTAATGGCCTTGAAACTTCGTATGTATTATTGGGTACTTGAGTACTACCAAGACTGTTCAGATGATGACCTTGCGTTGGCCTTGACCTATTTTACAGCAAGCTAAAATACAGGGAAAATGCTAGAACATAAGATTTCATGGAAACTTTTGAAGATTTTAGCCTAAAATTGTTATATATAGTCATCTTAATAAGTACATGGAGATTTATGAGTACAAGGGGTCAAGGTCATCTTTCGATCTTTGACCTAGGACTCTCATGTTTTGAAAATTTAAAAAAAAACAGGCAATTATACCCAGATTTTGTATAAAGCCTTCAGGGGCAGAGGGAACGAAAATTTGTTCAACTGGTCCAGATCACATGACCAACCTGGCCATCAAGCCCATGTATAGGAAAGTCCGTTAAAAATCGTCTTCTCCTGAACCAGTTTACCAATGTCCTTGAACGTTGGTTTGTAGCATTGGATACTCGAGTAATACCAATATTGTTCAAATGATGACCTTGAGTTGTTGACTTTTTTACCACCAGGTCAAATTTGAGAATATGTTGACTTTGACATTTTTATGGCAAGTTTAAACTTGTTTCGGGTGCTTTTATATTGGAAAATACTTAAACATAAGAGTTCATGGAACTTGTTGAAACTTTCGTTGCTGAAGTTAATAAAGACAGTCAAATAAATGAGTACAAGAACATTTTTTTAGCAATAGAGGTCAAGATCATTCTTTGACCGTCAACAACTGTCTCTCATATTTTTACAGTTTCAAACTGCCAGGTTTGTTCAAATGATGACCCTAGTTTGACCTTTGACTGTTTTACTCAGTTGAGCGATTCAGGGCATCATGACCCTCTTATTAATGTTAGTTTTACCATGACGCCAATCGACCTTCGAATTATAATGGCGTGTTTGTCAATGTTTCACAAAGGCCATATTCTCGTTCGATTTTTGGGGGGTTCCATGCGCTCTTGAATTAGATATGTGCGGTGTATTTATCGCATTTCAATACATAATGACTGAATATAGCGGCGCCATTCTAGCATTCGAAAACTTTTGAGTCCGTGTGCCCGATAAGGGCATCTCAGATGCCTTTTCTGTATATTTAAAATACATCATTATGTAGTTTTTATTTGTAAAAAAATATATATTTAGTCATTGTGTGCTTTTTGCGATTTTTTTTGTTCATTTGTTTGTATGCTTTACCTGCCTGAATGTGTGAGTGAGTTTTAAGTCTGATGAAGGCGGACAGCCGAAATAGTCCAGGCAAACTGGCGATTTTTTCCCTAAACCCAAAACAAATTGCAACAAAAGCTTTTTTTGCATTTTTGTTGAGAACTAACATTCACATATGACATATCAAAAGTAGGATAAAATCGGATGATGCAAAATATTTTTTTTCTGCAATTTTTGCAAGCGCCTATTTGCGTCTTAAATATACCAATTATTTGTAAATTTTTATATGACAAAACATTATTGCTGTGGGTTTTATTTCTAAAAACCTATTCTGCCTCTGTCAGAATTAAATCTAGAGGCTTATGATTGAATTTGGCACATTTTCTTGTTGAATGTGAAGCCATCTAGGTCTAAAAATGATATAGATTACCCCACCCACTTTATTCTGCCTTAAAATCTGAAGTGAATATTTGATGGTCAGTAACTGAACTGCAACAAGAAATATATCATACTGCTGACTTTGCTTAGCAAATTTATGCTTCAATTTAGAATACTGATCTCTGAAGGCATGAGAAGCCCGAAACAAAGGCACAAATAGCAGAATACTACATGCATAATAACACAAACAGTGCAACATACTTATGAATAGTCTTTGTAAATCTCCTCAGCAGGATTTATGAACGGGACCACTGAACATTGCAACATTGCTAAGTACTAAATATGTAAGCTCTGGGCCTCATGGTTTCAGGGAAGATGACTCTTTTTTGAAGATTTTTCCCATTATAAGTCTATGGAAGCTACTGACCCCTGGGGCGTGGCCAATTTGGGCCCCAGGGGCATGGTTGGCAGGATTTGTACGTGACAACTAAACATTGCTAGATACTAAATATGTAAGCTCTGGGCCTCATGTTATCAGAGAAGAAGATTTTTAAAGGTTCTTTAGCGATATAGCTCTTTATAAACAAATGACCCCCTGGGAAGGGGCCAGTTTGGACCCCAGGGGCTTGATTGTCAGGAGTAATGTAGGGGACCACTAAACATTGCTACACACTAAATAAATATATAAGCTCTGGGCCTCATGGTTTCAGAGAAGACGATTTTTTCCCATTATAAGTCTATAAGATCCAATGATAAATCCCGGATAGGGGAGCAATTTGGATCCCAGGGGCATAGTTGGCAGGATATATGTACGTGCCCACTAACTAATGCTAACCATTGCTATATACTAAATATGTGAGCTCTGGGCCTCATGGTTTCAGAGAAAAGATTTTTAAAGGTTCTCAGCTATATAGCCCTATATAACAAATGACCCCTTGGGTGGGGCCAGTTTGGACCCCATGGGCATGGTTGGCAGGATTTATGCAGGGGACCACTAAACATTGCTACATACGAAATGTTTAAGCTCTGGCCCTCATGGTTTTAGAGAAGATTTTTTTTAAGTTTATCGCTTCATAAGACAATGGGAGCTAATGCCCCTGGCGCGTGGCCAATTTAGACCCTAGGGGCATGGTTTGCAGGATTTATTTACGTGACCACTAACCATTGCTTCATACGAAATGTGTGAGCTCTGGGCCCCAAGGTTTTAGAGAGGAAAATGTTTGAAGCTTATTTAGCTATGTAGCCCTATATACACAAATGACCCCCTAGGATGGGGCCAGTTTGGACCCCAGGGGCATGGTTGGCAGGGTTTGTGTGTGTATATATATATATATATATATATATATATATATATATATATATATATATATATATATATATATATATATATATATATTTATATATATATATATATATATATATATTTATCAGCTCTGGGCCTCATGGTTTCAGAGAAGAAGATTTTCAAAGTTTTTATCATTATAAGTCTATGGGAGCTAATGACCCCTGGGGTGGCCAATTTGGACCCCAGAGGCATGTTTGGCAGGATTTATGTACGTGACCACTAACCATTGCTATATACTAAATATATAAGCTCTGGGCCTCATGGTTTCAGAGTGGAAAATCAGCTATATAGCCCTATATAAACCAATGGGCCCCTATGGTGGGGACAGTTTGGACCCCAGGGGATGGATTGGCAGGAGTGATGTAGGGGACCACTAAACATTGCTACATACTAAATATATAAGCCATGGGCCTCATGGTTTCAGAGAAGAAGATTTTTTAAGATTTTCTCATTATAAGTCTATGGGAGCTTTATGTTGCTATAGCAACCAGAGTTCCAATCTGATCTGCCCTATAACCGTATGCAGTCAATCCCCCACCCCAACAATGCTACGCATAAAATTTGATCAAATTTGGGCAGATGGTTTAGGAGGTATGTTTTAAGTGTGGAAGACGACGAGGGACTACGGACCAAGGCTATACTATAGTATGATAAGCTCACCTTGACAGGTGAGCTAAAACCTTAAAGAACGTCCCATATTTTAACATGAAATTTCCAATTCCATGACCTAGACCTCAAGGTCACTGAGGGGCAAGGGTGTAAAACGTAAGACCATTATCTAGCATAAGTGAAAGTATCAACTTAGGCTATCAATGGGTTAAAGAGATGTGGGTGTTTTAATATAACCTATAACACCCAAAAGGTGGACATGGTCGCGGGTGCAAACGCGGAGGCCGACACCGGGGTGACAACAATAGCTCTTCCCGATGGTTGTTCAGGCGAGCTAAAACAATGACTTCTTTCCGGAGGAGTGGGCGGGTGGGGAGGTGACTGTTAGGCGGGAAGGAGGTATAATTTGTAAATTTTGAACCGGCAAAGTAAACATTTTACCATTTGTGAATGCAAAAATGTCATGAAAGTCATCACCTAATATCCCAAAGCATTTCTAAGTTATCTGCATATGTAACTCTCTAGTGGATTATCCTTTCAACACATGAAGTATTTAGCCGGGCCACATAGTGCAGTCGGTAGCGCGTCTGACTCAAGAGCCAGAGGTCCTGTGTTCGATACCCGGTCCGGCTTCTTACTTCCGTTTTTCCTTCCGCTGATTCAGGAAGGACATTTGTCAGTTACTGGCGAAAGTATGTGCACTTAGTACTGCTTAACCGCATAGGAGGTCTAAGCCGGCCAAAGAATAGTGTCGTAAGGTTAATTGACCATCCCGACATGACCATGGCTGTTTACCGTGGACGTGAAGCAACAAAACAACACTCTCAGATGTCCTGTCATTTGATAAATAGGAGTTACATCAAGCTGTTTTCTTCTATTGTTCTGTCAGTCTTTATTTAAAAACATTGATTCTGTTTACTATCTTCATTACCATCCATATTGTTCCTCTGAATAGAGGTTATTGTAAAAGCAAAATTTGCACTGGTGGGTGGGGTAAACCAATAGTAATATACTATATGATCGACCGGTTATGCATAATCAGCAAATTTAATGGTAGCCAAAAGCTAAAGAACAGTATATAACTGTTTTATCAACGACTTCTATGGATTTAACTTGTTTAGAAATGATGTTTAGAAGTGGCTTTCCGACCAAAAGTAGCTGTGCAGTGGTTTAAACCCTTCGAAAACAAGACATATGAAATAAATCAAGTTTCGCATTCTCCGATTTTGTCCTACTTTTAGTATGTTAAAAATGTAGGTCTTAGGAGCTTATTACTGCAAAGAAACCTTTTGTTGCAATTTGTTTTAGGTTCCCCCACAATTTGACTGGACTAAAAGCGCAAAGTTACAATTAACAAATTTACACCGTTAAATAATTAAATCTCTCTTTTTATACCTAGTTTTGCTCAAACTGACCATAAGTAGCTTTTTCAGGTAGCGGCCATTCTACTTTTCCATCTGGAACAAAGGCGGGGCATATAATGAGTCAAGTAAGATTTTTATTTGAAGTCATTCTGAGTTCCTTCGCCATGAGTATTTAATACATATTTCCACCAAATGACGATGGTAAAATTTTTTTTGAAACAGTATCAGAACCAAGAATCTCGGTGAGATTTCACAGAATGTTTCCATTATTTTTGTCCTTTTATTATATGTCCTTGATTGAAAGGCCACCAGTTTCGCACTTAAATCGGTAGAAGTTATTCTATTTTTGCTTTTGTACAGAAATTATTTGTCTCTGATTACGAGTAGGTACGGCCGTACAACACTTCCTCGTTTAAGTGATGCGTACGTGAAGTCAAGGTCACGGAGGGTCGGAGTCACCTCGAAATTAGAGTTAAAACTTTCCCTAAATCCCGACCCAGAGGAGTTTTGATTGATTGATTGATTTCTTGCTTAACGTCCACACTAAAAAGCTAAGGTCATGTCGGGACGGTCAGTCAACCTAACCACACTATTCCTGGGCAGGCTTAGACCTCCTAAGCGGTTAACCAGTACTAAGTGCACATACTATCGCCAGTAACTGACGACTGCCCTTCTGGAATCAGTGGAAGAAGAAACAAAAGTATGTGCCCAGACCGGGTTGCGAACCCAGGACCTCTGACTTATGAGTCAGGTGCCCTACCGATTGCACTATACGGCCTGGCAACTCTAGAGGAGTTGCTGTATTCCAAGATATAATTCTACTTTTTTTCAGTCTAGACATTTTAACTGAGGATCCATTTACTGGTCTAAATACGTCTTATACTGTCTTTTTCGGTGTTCGGATTAGCTGCGTATTGCGACTATGGCTTTCGCTGGGCAGTTCAACTATGACAAAAGATGACCCTTGTATACCCCAAATGCGTTTGGAGCAGATTAATAAGAGAAAGACAAGAACACTCAGTGGCGAAACTATTTTTTCTCGCTTGTAACGTCATAAACATTGTCTCTTAGGTCTCCCAGACATCTTAATATATGTATATATCTAAATATGACTGTCTAATTTGTATTTATGTTTTATGAGGACCATATGTGAGATTAGTATGTTTTGCTGTTTATGTCATCCTCTTGAAATAAAGACTTGATTATTATCATTATCATTATTATCATTGTACACTATGGACCTACCATAAAATATGCGAATCCCTCTTCTTTCTTCTGGACGATATAGATTAGGTTTGCCACAAAGTAATACAGCCAAATAGTGAGTATTTGGATGAGTTTTTTATGTGTGCGTGGCTTCAGTTTTTGGCTTGCGGTGAAGGCCGCAAGCCAGTATTCATGTGGTTTAGTGATACTGAGTTATTTTCGGAAGAAACGATACGTCACGCTTAGTCGGAAAATACCAAGAGAGTTCGTACTGCAACGATTCGTTCTAAACTTTTTTATGGACGCCAGCCATGTAGATCGGAAAGCTCGTTCCGGTTTGAGACTGCATTGCTTCATGATTTTCTTCACAAACACGAAAATTTATTTATAACAAACAATGAACTCGTCCGATTTTGTCTATTTCTATCCATATCCGATTTACCTCATCTGCTAAAAATAACAGAAGAAAAGTATAATCTATTTTTGATAGTACTTGTACTTTGTTTTGATATTTCCGTTAAAAAGCAGGATTTTCTTTCACAAGTACCTTGAACTTGGCCACACATCTCTGCTCTTTATAAACCGATTGCATAAAAAATGAAACTCTGAATTTAATGCACAATATTTGGCTTTGCGTCCTATACCAAAACCTGTGTAAGAAACAGTGTATATATATACAGTCGAACTTCACTGGCTCGAACTCGGAAGGCTGGAATACCATGTTTCGGTCGAACTGACTTTCCAGTCCCGGCAAAATGCCTATTCATTTTAACTAAATATGCCACACTTGGCTCGAACAACGATAGCTCGAACGCTCGAACCCCAAGTCTGGTCCCTAGAAACCACTTTCTATGTTAAAAAACACCGATGGCTCGCACCTATTTCCTTGTAATGCATTTCCAAGTTTAATGACCGGACTAAATGTAGATCCTACAGATTACAAGTATTGGTCATCAGGTTTGCTACGTCCATGCTTATCTTGATCTTTTTATATTGTAATTAAAATTCTGTGTTGTTTTGTTTTATCTACCTGAAAGTGCAAACGTTCAAAGAGTGACTGATCAAAATACAGGAAGTTGTGGTAGTTATGATAGAAAAACATAATACATAAAGTTGGATCATGTTGAGCTGGTCTTCAATGGCTCGAACTACCGATTGGTCGAACTTTTTTCGGTGGTCCCGGCGAGTTCGAGCCATCGAAGTTCGACTGTATATAGCTTAGCGCACAAGCAATAGCTTTTCCAAAAATCATGCAGCGGCGTCGCGAATATTAGGCCTTAGGGCATCGCATAATCTGACTAGTCAGAGCAGTCGGCACACTGTCTAAAGCCGGTGCATTCGTGGGGTCTGATCAGTCTTTTTCGACTAATATGTTCTTCATGATGCAGACACCTCTCATGCTGAGGATAGACTGATCAGACTGCGCTTATGCCGGAGTGGGCTGATCTGTGTATCTGTGAAACCTAAAAGAGCAGTATGTGTGGCTTATATCTACAACTGACCGTATTATGTATGTAAAAGCCGGTAATGTCGGTGAGTAATATTAATGCATACACATTGCAACAGGCATTTCCATGGCAGGAAGCGATATAATGTACACATTTTTAGCATCTGATAAATTTCCTATTGGCCATCAACATGTTCATGAATAGCCTGAACTGGAAACCTCTTACAATGATACAGGTACAGAAAAGGGGACAATTTAGAATCGTTAAAATTTAAATCTCGTTGAGGCCGACTGTAACGAATTCATTGACAGCTTTATGACATTGGGGGGGGGGGGGGGGGGGGGTTGCTTGGATGGTGCGATGATGCTGGGTATAACTTCCAGTGCCGGGGCGTCCTACTGATTTGGATTAAAGTTGGGCAAGGGCCTACTGTGCTTGCAGTAGGTGGGGGTTGTGTGGACATTTTTTCTTGCTTTTATAACACTCTCTAATGTTGCATTTTTACTTCACCTATACAAATGTACAGAGAAATATTAACACTCGTCGACGATTTCCTTAGATGAACCTATACTGGGCTGACGATGTTCATACATTCATGAACAACACTGATTCATGCAATGTTACGCGAAAGCGACGTCACGGATAATTCAAATAGATGACTGGCCGACGTAACGTTTGATATACGTCATGTCATAGTGACGGCTGTTGTACGTCATTATCAAACACGTTGGTTAAAAACTATTGTTCGTCCTTTCCTTTGCGTTACATTAGTCAGAACTTCACGAATAAGTATCAAATTTTATGTGAAAACATAGCATAAATATAAAAGTCGGAAGTTCATTGAAGTGTGAATGCAATGGGTTCCGTGCTTTGTTGTTCCCAAATGGTGTAAAGCAAGTTATTGTCTCAAACAATAGCAGCATGCTTTTTCTTCTCAGAGTGTCAAAATTATGTTCTAGTCACTGCCACTGATACCACTAAAAACAAAAATAAACTTCAGTAAATATAAATCTATTGTCTTCTTTTGATGCCAAGTTCAGATGTGCCAAGATTCCATAGACATGGTTTGAAACAGTCTTTCCTAAAATTTTGATTCAAACTAAACTTATTCAGCAGCCGTATAGAAAAGCTTGGAATGGGTCCATATAGTAATTTTCCTTGAATCATGCCTAACGGCCAAAACGTTGGAAAACTTTTTTTGCGCGTGTATGTGTGTTTAAATATTTCCTCAGTTTGTTTTTCAAATAAATTCTACACTTGTTTTCACCTGACACCTGTGGATAATGCTACCATTCTAGAAGTTAAGATATTAAATACTTTGCTAAAGAAAAGTTAGCAACAAAAAGGTGCACTAACAATTGGGTCCACTTCAATAAGAAGTCATGAAATTTTCACTATCTTAGCTGGGCAAGCCATCCTTTTGAAAGGAAATATCATATTTCATTAAAGTAGTTTCCGGTCATCCGCTCGGTCTGATCAGAGTCTTCGCTGCCCGTAAGGAGGTAGCTTTGACCCTTAGCTACCCTTTAAGTGTTCATCAAAGACTCTGATCAGACTGGGCGGATGCCCAGGCTGATTCGAGTCTTCGCTGGGCGCACATGTCTCTTTCTAGGTTTATCGTGTTGCGGCTCATTAATTAAATAATAGTGAAGATGCTTAAGAATAACCATAATCATGAAACTGTAAATTTTCAGTGTTCATTCTTTATTACATTTTAGACATTGCCAGTTACAACATTCGGTAGAAAATTTGTAATCATCACGATGCCTACGGCTCTAACGTCCTGGGTTCATTACAAACTTCTCTATAATACTCCGGAATTTGCAACAACAACGAATTGGTTCCACTATTTTGGTCCACCAGCAGGGATTCCCATAAATGACGGAAGTAATCCAATTACATTCATTAATGGTTGGACTGCAAGAGAACTTGAAGTGGATATGACTGGCATACCCCCGTCAGCTCACCTGATCCAGATTCTGACAGGTAAACATGAGTCCATACAACCTCAAGACGACGTCGTGGCAATGTTGTGACGTTTGAATATAGGGAACAAACATGTTTTTTATATATAATGGTGCCAGGTCCCGAGGGAGATGTTGAAAACCTCGGTTTTCGGCCTTCAGCCTCGGTTTTCAACATCTCCCTCCGGACCTGGCAAACGTTATGCAGGCGAAAAAATGTTTGATCGTTGTTATAGAAATGAATTTCCTTTTGTGGGATTTTATCGATGTGTAAACGCCGGCGAATCACTCACAAACTGAATAAAGCCCGAAGGGCTTTATGTTAAGTTTGTGAGGGATTCGCCGGCGTTTACACATCGATAAAATCACAAAAAAGGAAATTTATTTCTTATAATTCCAACTTTGTCCATCCAAAATTTTTTTTTCGGCTGCATTGTCCATCGGTTTACTACATTGGAGGGTTTAGTTGAACAGCGTTTGATAAAGTCAGAGACGTGAGCATTTCAAGCAGAATACCCTTCGAAATTACACTATTTGACACTAATAACTCTGTTTGAATTACAAACGCCTTTTTCGTGGGTTTCATTTTTAACTCTTTTCCTTGCAGAAAAGTCGGAAACACGCCAAAATAGTCAATGATTCAACCAAAAACACTGGCGAGGGCGCCGCCATTTTGAAAACGTTACCAACTGACGTTTGTTATGACGCTGACGTTACATCATAAATAACGTCATACACGCGCTTGCTTTGGTCGTCTCAAGATAAATTTTGTTCTTCCGTCTGAATTGCAATTAGAACATGGAAAATTGCCGATTCGTTACGGAAAAAGGTGGAAATCTTAGTTGGAAAAGAATGCCGCGTATGTATACAACGTCAACAGGATTTATCGAAGTATAAACGCCTCTCTGTAGATGCTGTCAGCCAATCATTTGTTCGGAACTTGTGCCAGAGAGAGGCTGTTGGAATTATTTTTGCATAAATGTTAACATTTGCGAAAGATATAACAGTATATTTTTTCACCGTTTTTAGCCAACGTGCCAGTGCATCTTTTTATTAATATCCGTCTTCCAGGCCCAAGAGCATCTAGCGATTCAAAATGGCTGCCGTCATCCTATCTGACCTCGATATTTCGGAAAAGTGTCTATTTTAAAACAAGACGGGCGCTTTAGTAGATCTAAGGAGATGCAACATCATGAACAGAAAGCAGAAACCTTGATTTGCAATAATTTCCATGCAGAACAAGCCAGGGTTCGAGGTTATAAAACTTGAGTATAATCTCAACCTCAAAATAAAGCACACTGATTGGCTGCTTCCGAGCATGTGCTCGGAAGCAGCCAATCAGTGTGCTTTATTTTGAGTTTGAGTATTCTCAAGTTTTTAACCTCCTAGCCTGATCTATTCAGATGTCAGCCTGAGTTCTTGATTACCGAAAGCTTGGTACGAATTTACTTTTACTAACAACGCTTTTAAGTCTGTGTCAGCACTTGATATCGTATGTAAGAGTATGTAATGTAAGCAAACATAGGCAGCGCGTTACCATTTTTGTACTATGGCTGAAAGGGTAGAGGCAAGAATGCATGCCGGAATTATTTCAGTGGCTCCGGGCGTATATATTGAAAATTGCGTAGCCGTGCATTAACGGCTCGTGAATGTGACTTGACTTTTCGCCGCTTAATGCCCGGGTGTTAATAGCGTACGGTACTGCTTTTTTATGCCATAACAGTTTGAACGCAGACTCATCACATTTAAGTAATTCATTTTCTGAACGGTCGTCTACGCACAAAGAAATAATCCTTTTTTTCGCCGGAAAAATGGCGGGAAATTTTGAACAGAAACAGTCCCAAAATAATGCTCCTTTGAGAAGATATGCAGTCATAGTTTTCCAACGGACCAGATCAGAATTAAAGTTGATGTTTTGGTAAATGAAATCAGACGCATACCGGTACCTCAATGCAGTTTGCACGCCCAAAACAACGATCACAGTTTGACAACCGTTTTTCAGAAAAGTAAAACCCTACGACAGTACCCCAAAGTTATTTTGCAAAGAAAATTATCCCACATACGAAATTAGATGCCATTATAACTGAACCGTAGTTCATACATTCAACCGTCTTTTAGCGAGGTATATCTTCGGGAGAAAGTCTATTTACTTTGAAAATCGATATTGAAGTTGGTCATTTTTACGTAGACACGGCATGTGCGTTTCTCAACACAGACATTTTTTTTTGCTGGATCGACTTGAGGAGACCAACTGCTTCTTCATTTGATTATGGTATAGTAAAGCTTGTAATCATGTAGCATACTGTAAACTTATTAAGATTTTGCGTTAGTCTGCCTGCCTGTGATTTTTTGGGCTTCTGAATTTAGGCTACACGCCGAGAACGAGAGAAAGCAAAACAAACACACTGGCCAGACTGCATTTTGTGAGGTTTGAAGAAGTTTTAGTGAGAATGATTCGATCAGGCCTAATTCAGAGACTGACGGCTAACTGCTGGACACTGCACTTTTGGTGGATAGGTATGCCAATTTGTTTCAACTGCCTACCTACCCACCAAAATCCTCCCTTACCCCTCCCCCCACCCCACAAAAAATGGTCATTTTGGACTGCTTTTTTTTTTCTTTTTAAATTGCAAATTTACCCTGATCAACCGGCATAATAAGGCAAACAGGTCTGACCAAACAGTGCAGACCCAGGAGCAGTCTGATCTGGGACTGCACTTTTTGCCTTTTTGGTACACTAATTGTGGGTGAAATAGATATGTTCAAAATGTAGGATGCTGTTATCTTAGTATTATTGGTAATTTGTGTAACTATGTGTGACATTTTACTTACTATTATTTGTTTTGTTGTTTTCATAGTTTGCAGGGATTAAGAAAAGCCCACCTACCTACCTTCCCCCCAGAAAACCTAGTTAATAGGCAACTGCAAACAAAATATTTTTTATGCTTGGCCTGGGGCTGAGATGGGAGGGGGAAGAGGGGGCATGAAGAAATATATATTCTATAGAATTAAATGCCGAAAGTTATGTTTTAGCTTGAATCTCAAAAAAAAATTAATAGGCTTATATTGAAGTTATATATCAATAGAAATGATAACATTAACTGAATTTTTTTTTTTTTATATTTCCTGATTAATTTAATCCAACTTAAATGTTTGCAGCTTCTTACTAAAGCAAAGAAACTTGTAACTAGTAATTACCAATCAGTTATTACGTTACTAGAGAACTAGAGAGAAAACCATGATGACAGACATTAAATGAGTCATGACTGTAAAGGGATGCAGTTTAGTGCAGATGAATGAGAGGTAGCCCCTTCATGTCTATCTCCCCCCCCCCCTCAACACACACACACACACACACACACACACACACACACACACACACACAAGTTAACTATTTAAAAGCATTTTCACAGAGGATTTTATTGGCCAAATATTAAGGACTTTATTATGTTAGGATTTTTTTATATCATTATAAGTGTCCACGCACAAAAAATGAATGGGCCATACCCTGCTAACTGCTGGACCCTGCACTTTATGTGGAATGCTGCATAATGCTGTTTGTCCTTCTACATGTCAGTTTTGCAGACTATGTTAGAATACAAAATTAACACAGTTCCACCATAAATGTTGCACCAGCATCAATGGGCTTCATATTAACACCTGTTGTGCCCTCTCACTAGAAGCACTTCAGCAAGATCATAGATGGTTCTGTTAATGGATCACAACAAATGTCTTTATCATGGCTGAATAAGACAGAATTCCCAGAATTGCTGTCATGCCCCAAATGAGTCTTTGTAAAATCATATCATAAAACCATCACTTGTGGAAATGTCTCCAGACTTTTCTCTTATTATGTACATATGTTATAATTTATTTTGGACATATATTTATTTATAATTATAGGGAAAACACTGAAGAGCAAGGTCAGACTCATGTAAATATGATAATATAATCAGAGCTTTATACATTTACAATACCTATATAGTAGAAATTTGTTCCTTTGAAATTTGTGGAAATTTTTATTTCATTTTTTGATCAAAAGCAACTGTGATGAGACACCACAACATAGATATGTACATTTTACTTGAAAAGAAATGATAAAGAATAACTCCATTTTGGTTCACCATGTATTGGCCCATTTTTTTCTTGTTTAATCATGGTTATATCTTACCATTATAACTTAGAGAATGGATGACAAAGTCTTGAGCATTTGCCACACATCTAATCAAGTTTTCTGGTTTGCTGGACAGCTGTGCTTTTTATTTGTTTTGTTTTTAGCTCACCTGAGCCTTTAGGCTAATAGGTGAGCTTATTGTATAGCCAGGCATCCGTTCTATTCTATTCAATCGTCCATCGTCCGTCGTCCGTCCACCATTTTCAAAGGTCTTCTTCCCCAAAGCAAAGGGGCCGATCAAAGCCAAATTTTATATGGAGCCTCCATGGGTTGGGGGAACGAAAGTTTGTTCGGGGTATCTGGGTCACATGACCAAGATGGCCGCCACGCCCATATATGATAAAAATCCTTCAAAAATCTTATTCTCTAGAACCAAAAGGCCTATGACCTTGAAACTTGGTATGTAGTATCGTGCATGCAGGCCCATAATCGTTTATACAAATAATGACCTTGCGTTGACCTTGACCTAATTTATGACATGGTCAACTTTGGAACGTTAGGCTTTTATATGGGAAAAGGCTTAAACAGTTGATTTCTCAGAAACTATTTCAGTCTAAGATACAATACCTGGTATGCATGGTCAACTAAATGAACAAATAAAGCTATTATGTCAGTAAAGGTCAAGGTCACTCCGTCGGACCATCCGTCGTCAAGATTTTCAAACATCTTCTCCTCTGAAACCAGCGGGCCGATTGAAGCCAAATTTCATATAGAGCCTCAGTGAATTGAGGAAATGAAATTTTATACCCGGGGTTTGGATCACATGACCAAAATGGCCGCCATGCCCATATATGGTAAAAACCCTTCAAAAATCTTCTACTCCAGAACCAAAAGGCCTATGACCTTGAAACTTGGTATGTAGCATTGGGCATGCAAGCCCATCATAATTTATACAAATGATGACCTTGCGTTGACCTTGGCCTAATTTATGACATGGTCAACTTTGGTTCGTTAGGCTTTTATATGGGAAAACGCTTATACAGTGGATTTTTCAGAAACTATTTAAGTTTAAGGTACAATACGTGGTATAAATGGTCAACTAAGTGACCAGATGAAGATAATATGTCACTAAAGGTCAAGGTCATTCCGTCGGACCGTCAGTCAAGATTTTCAAACATCTTCTCCAATGAAACCACTGGTCAGATTGAAGCCTAATTTCATATAGAGTCTAAAATTTATGGGGGAACAAAAATTTGTTCCCGGGGTCTTGACCAAGATGGCCGCCATGCCATATGGTAAAAACCCTTCAAATTCTCCTTCTTCAGAACCAAAAGGCGTATGACCTTGAAACTTGGTATGTAGCTTTTAGCACTCAAGCCCATCTTAGTTTATACAAATGATGATCATGCGTTGACCTTGACCTAATTTATGACACTTTCAACTTTGGTACATTACGTAGGGTTTTATATGGGAAAATGCTTAAACAGTGGATTTTTCAGGAACCATTTAAGTTTAAGGTACAATATTTGGTATATATGGTTGACTCAATGACCAGATGAAGATATTTTGTCGTTAAAGGTCAAGGTCATTCTTTGAATTTTGTACAAGGTCATTGAGATTCTCTCACCCGTCAACATTTTCAAACATCTTCTCCGAGGCCTCTGGGGTCAGTTGAAGCCATTTTTCATATGGAGCTTCACCGGCTTAAAGGAACCATAGTTTGTTCAGATAGTCTTGGTCACTTGACCAAGATGGCCGCCATGCCCATATGTGGTAAAAACTCTTCAGAAGTCTTTTTCTCGAGAACCGAAAGACCTATAACCTTGAAACTGGATATGTAGCATTGGGCACTCAGGCCCATCATAGTTTATACAAATGATTACTGTATTTCATATGGCGCTTTAATACTGGGTCAAAGGAATCAAAGTTTGTTCAAATGGTCATGATCACATGATCAAGGTGGCCGTTACACCCATATATGATAAAAGCCCTTCAGAAATCTTTGTCTAGAACCAAAGGCCCAATGACCTTGTGGCTTGGTATATAGAATTGGGACTCAACATTAATCCCCAAGGGGGGGAGGGGGTGGGGTGGGAGGGGGCATTTGCTCCTGCCTTGGGGCTATATACATATATTAAAACATTAAAATATATACCAGGACCAAGTGTCAGGTGAGCTACAGGACCATTGGTCCTCTGGTTTAGGTGATGGGCAAGGCGCTGTCAGCCGAGCTATCCTGTCCCGGTGACAGGTCTTGTTTGTTAGTTTGGCTCAGAATCATATTAGAGAACACATCTCATTTAACTATTAATTTGTGAGAAATTCTCCATTCCCAATGAAAAGTTAAGGCACCAT
Organism: Ctena decussata; assembly: GCA_963989385.1. Taxonomy (NCBI): domain Eukaryota; kingdom Metazoa; phylum Mollusca; class Bivalvia; order Lucinida; family Lucinidae; genus Ctena; species Ctena decussata. The sequence goes on along the minus strand of OZ022498.1, from coordinate 50,371,882 downwards.
TCATTAATAAATTATATAATTTTTGCATGAGATTTGCCCCTACTGATAGATTTCCATGAGAATTTTGGCAACAGGTTGAGCAAATCCTTCAAAAGATCACTGAGTATATAAACACACTGTGGCACTTTGATTTATGAATCAAGGGAATTGCAGAGCTGACACCCCACCTGATGAGCTAGTATTTGACAAACGTGGCATTTCATAATATGTATGTTGTAACCCCTCATTAGAACTCCTCATGAAGGCAATTCTACAGAGGGCCAAAACATATGTTATAAAAGATATATATTGCAAGTTTGAAACCCTACGCCTCATTTACAGTAGATATGCTGCTTCTCAATTTTGGCTGAAATTGTAAAGGAGTGTATACGTGTGTATGGCCAAGCCATTTTCAAAGCTTAAAGTTGAAACCTTATCTCCATTGCTGCAATTGTCCTAACACCTTTAACATCTGACAGTGTGTCGAAAAATTGCTGGAAAAATCAATATACCAACCCTGATTAAACTGCTTTTTTGGAAGTCGTCTTACCCAGGTCTACACTGCACTTTTTAATCAAGGATTTAGTCAATGCAGCTTTGCAAGTATTTGTTATGGTTAAACATTTATTATCTTTTGCTTATTTTTTTCCATAAAAAACAAGGTTAAAGGTTGTGTGTAGGGCGTGTGTGGGGGGGGGGGGGCGGGGCTTAAGGAGTGGCTTTGAAATATTGGCACGTGGAGTATTAATTGGATGGCAAAATTACTTTTTCTAGCAGCCCGCATGATTCTGGCCACAACTTATCGGTAATAAAACTTTTAAGCAGGTAAGTGCGAAAGTCGAAACAGTTAACGTAGTTTAGTTGTTGCGTCACACATCAACTGTCAAAAACCAATTTGTTTACATTCTTTATGGTGTAGGATATCGATCAATTTTCTTTGTCCAATCTTTCTGAATAAAGACGAGAAAATATAATTTGTTGTATATTGAATTAAAAGTTTTGTTCCTCTACGTGTGTCGGATATCAGTATTCAAGAAAATCTCCGTAGGAGTTGAATTTATTACTGACAAAACTGTCTATCTTCCATCGCTACCTACCAGGTAAATTATCCGCCATTTTTTGTTGTTGTTGAGAAAATGCATAGGGTGCCTCAACATTATTTTGCAACGGAAATTGTCCCATATACCGAATTATTTGATTTTTACATGGAGAAAGGGCAGTCACCATGGGTTTTCATAGCATATGTCCGCCGACGGAAAAAAGTCGATTTATTTTAAAATACGCTGTTGCAGTTAACGGACAAGAGAGGTCTTTACGTGATCACGTAAAAACGTTCGGTTGCCGAATATCTCGGTGTTTAGTTCTGCTCTCAAAGGCATAAAGAAATAAATAAAAATGTAAGGAATACTATCAAATATTATTTTCGGCTGTGTATAGTTTGATTCGCCGACAAAGCAGCACTGAAACTGCCACACGTTCGTCGATTGAATCTGAATCTCAGAAATTTAGAATGTTTGTTTCGTTGCTATATGTTTAAAAATATCACTCGGCCATAGATACGCGTTCCCACTGTAACGTTGGCTGTTTGCTGTGGAGCTTCCAAAACTCCACCTTAGAAAAGGTAAGAAAAAGGGTAAGATTTTGCATTGGCCTGAGAGGCGGAGGAAAGAGATGAAAGAAAACTGTTGATAGTTTATTATATCATTAATAGCAGTTACATGTGAGTAAATAACAGTTAGAAAAATGATATACATAAACCTCTTTTGCACTGGTATCTCCCTCGCTGTACGTTCTTCAATACGACTAGTCACCTGTGAATAAATCGTGATGCACTTTTATTCGTTTAGAGGTGGTTTACAACTAAACTTGACTTAGGCCACCATTACAGTATTGTTGATAAGTATTGACCTGGCACTCATTTACTTGCAAAGCCTTTAACTGTCTACTTTTTAAGAAACCCCTGAATGTTGGCCTCGTGTATCATGAAGTCACTGAGGTCGCCATTTTTTCATTCATTAAAATTGTAAACAAAAACCTTCAGTATCCTTTCTCACCAAAGCAAGTATTGTACACTGCATGACTGTATCAGTTAAAAGCAAGTACTATTCTAAATGCAAACATGTGCATGATATGGACGATCAATGCACAGATGTTGACATTGTAGCAGTGAAATCTGTAAGATCGTGTATATGTTTCTGCATTGTTTTGCTGCTCATGAGAACACACGAGCCGCTTAACAATTTATTCTTGCGCATTTCGCGGGGTTGGTAAAACCCCGAACCACATACCAAAATCAGGAACCAATTTCCCGGTACCAACCTCACAACAATATAGTTTGCATTAATTTAACAGCCTATGTCTATCTTATTCATTGTCATGTCACAGTGCCCGGTCTTTGAATCCTGTCTCCGTGTCAAAGAAAAAAATAATGAGACAATATCAATGATGAAAATTGTGCTCCAATACAAAATTCAGCATAAATTCACAATACAGTATCTAAATAGGTTTGAAATTTATGAATTTATATTTAGGAAAAAGCTGTATGATCATTATATCATAACACTAGGTGATTTTCCGATTAAATTTACTGATGCAACTGTGGTACCGGAATCGGGTCCCGGCTTTTCATTTTCATTCTCGGCTTTTAGAATGCTGCATTGGAGACTAATCTTGCTATCTTGAGTAACTCTTCGAGACACAATAAATAATCGAATTCAGATGATTAAAAAGGTATGAAATATAGTTAATTACTATAGCGCTTAACGAAGGACTATTCCGTAATTTCAAGCAAAACAGTCTGTGTTATAAATAATGAAATACTATATTTCAGGTCGCATCTTTTTCCAGATGAGTTGTTAGGCCTTTTTGATTTTACTTTGAATATGGACACTTAATTTTTCGCCAATATATTCTGAATAATGATAAAAGTTTAGATCCTTTAAGAGTAATCGAGTCAAGTATTGCTGAATAAAAACACAGACAATTGTTCTCTATCGGATGAAAACAATCTGCGATTATGTTACGTTGATTTATAGCTTCTAAAACCAATTTAGACATTTCAATGACACGTGTTTACGTGAAAGTGCAGACGCACGTGTTAGGCAAGCTGTTTGGAATGTTAGAGAGTAGGGTGGCACATTCATACAATGAACAGATGTTTATGAGATAAAAAATCAAGTTGTGGTTTCTAGGACAAGTCACAGCAGTAACTGTATTTTGGCTTAGCTGTGTCCTAAGTTTTAAATATATACTGGTGTTGTGGACACATCAGTGCAAATTTATTGGAAATTAATATGGAAAAGAACATGCAGAAAAAAACAATATTTCGGGGCAGCAGTTCACGGACACATCTTTTATTTCAAGAGTTTGCATGGAACAGGAAAAAGGTGACAGTGATAAATTTTTCACATTATCATCATATCAGGTAACCAGAGGCCATTCCTGTTAGTTACAGAACTCTTGTGCCATCTTCACATATGGTCTAGCAGTTTTTCAAACCATATTGTTGACATTTGGAACTTATTGCCAGACTGTTGTTTCGGCAGCCTTTGCTAACGTGTTCAAGAATCGTTTGAACATTCACTGGCATATCCATCCTTTTAATAGAAACGTATCCATACCGATTTTAGTGCGACAGATGCGCGTTTCTGTATTTAGCTTCTTCTGAATCAGTTTTGCTAAACCCCGAAAGTTTGAAAGAAAAGAGATGATGGGCTTTAAATGTTCTTTAAATTTTATCCCACATGCTACATGACCGACAACAAACAGGATAGGATAGAAGCGCTACAGAAAGGGAGAAAGCTTAACGGAGATTTACAGAGAGATTCTATTTCATTGTCTGACCTACGGCTATCAGAAGCGAGAAATAAGTATTGCTTTAATGGCATCATTATTAGTGTCAGTGGCCTAAAATTTTGGCAACTTCTCTGATTCAGCTCTCTTTTGTGACAGTGCTGTGACAGGGGAGATACCATCAACCCTGCAATTATTATTACATTTCCACCACTAGAAATTTGTCTGTTGGTTAAAGTAAAATTAGCTATTTGTTCATTTCCTTGTGAACGAATTATTTATTTTATACTTTATTTCAGTTCTTTTCATGAGAACTTCGGGAAAAAAAAGAAATAAAAAACAAAGAAAGATCTTTTTGTGAAGCTCATATATTGTAACTGTGTACTACAGGTACAAAGTATTAGACTTTTACATTAGATTTTTGCACAGTGATCCAGATAAGAGGAGGTTACAGGGATAATTGAGAGATAATTTCTGATACTTCTGCATGAAATATAAGTTCTGACCCCTAATTAGAACCGCCTCACTGAGACAGTTCTAATGAGGGGTCACAACATATTTTTGGCTAAGAGATAAGAAAAATAGAAAAGGTATCTGAGAATTATCCTAAAAAACAACTTATCTGGAGCCCTGAAATAATTTTACATATGGTTACAGAATTTGAAGGCTAAAATCGAAGTCTTCATAATAAACTGTTATCAATTGTATCGATGAAAATTCTTCAAGTTTGTAGGTGAGCTGTCTCTTAAATGTGTGTCGTTGAATACTGTCTTAGTTGGGGCATGCATGGTGATTTAATTATAAGATTATTCAGTTACTGGTATTTCCAACATATTATTGTTTGAGTGGATTATCATTTTCAGAGACCCTCAAATTTTGGCAGTTTTAAGCCCTTTGTTCAATTTTTTGCATCAAACTCAATACCAGTGAGGGAGAAGAAAGTTTCAAAAATACAATATTTTTTTTCTTCTTCAAAGTTGAAGAGGCGTATTGTTTTTGCCTTGTTTTGCTTTTAATTGGGTTGATTTGCGAGTATTTACCTTTCATTATCTTCACTAACTGCTAACTTTTGTATTTGTGTGTGTTATAGAGAGGGAGATCGTGGGGGAATGGAGGGAAGTGATAGGAGAATAATATTTATAGCTGTCCAAAATAGTTGTGCTGGAAACAGTTTATTACTCAAAGCATGTTGTTACTTTCATGGTCTGTAATTATCTCCCCAAGATTTATTTTATTGCATATAATGTCCACCATACCTTTATTTTGGAACTATTTTGTGACTAAAACATGGTGGGTATTTCAGATTTTTTTCAGGTAGTGGGTGTCTGTTGAATTGATTTTTGTATTTGTTATTTGTTTCTGTGCAATTTTCGTTCTGGGAGATTGTAGAAGGGTGTTTGGAGATTTTATCAGGGTAATTATGTTTGGGTAGAATTTCATCCACATGAACTTTTGGCGTCTTTGGGATAGCCAAGTCTCAGATATGCTAATTTTCTTCATAATTGCTTTTATTATACATGTTATATCCTAGAATGATGTTCAGGTGGTATGTAACATTGGAGGCTTGAAAGCTTTGTGACAGACCCAGTTATTTTTAAAAAATGTAACTCACATTTTTCAACGTACCCCACCCACTACACATTGTGATAAACCCTTAATAGTAATTTGAAGATATTGAACTTGCATTTTACCTTTTCGTAACCGTACACTGGGAATTAATTTACGGAGGTGAACGGGATATTCATGAGTGCCAAGTCAATCAACAATACATGTGTATATTTTATTTGTAAAATGTGATAAAAATATTTAATAGACAGTACTCAGTTGTTGACACCTCGATTTTTATACTCTCGGCATACGAAATATTACTAAGTTGGTTGGTTGTTTTGGGTTTAACGGCCCTTTGAGACAGTATCTCAGTCTATATCGGGCCGACTATTACGAAGGTGTTATAAGGTTAAAATTTTCGTCTTTCCTTCCGTTCGCCAGTATTTCAGTTTATCCGTTCTACCGTGCGCTCGTTTTGTGTGAAGTTTGTATGCATAGCTAACGTTGAGTGGCGACAGGACAAAACCAACAAAGAGGCATATGCGCCCAGCGATGACTCGGATCAGCCTTGGCATCCGCCTACTCTGAGCAGAATCTTCGCCGTCTGCATGGAGATAGCTTAGACCCTTAGCTACCCTTAAAGCCCACAGCAAGGACTCTGATCAAACTGGGCGGATGCCCAGGCTGATCTAAGTCTTTGCTGAGCGCACATGCCACTTTGATGGTTTTGTCGTGGCGCGGCTCATTTACAAAATGCCTCATAGAATGTTTTCGATATACAGTCACATCTCGTTATCTCAAAGTCGTGGTTAATTTCAAATTACTGATACCTCTAAGTAGAAAAGTAGTCCCAGAAAATCTATTTTGACAGTCGTTTGAGATAACAGGAGTTGAAATGTGAAGAAAAATAGATGTGTCCAAACTATAGTCTTGATATAAGAAGTACTTTGACATATCAGTGTTTGAGGTAATGAGAGACAACTGTATGACCAGGTTTTTCCTTATTAGCTAACCTGTCAAGGTGAGCTTTTAGTATAACCTTGGTCCGTCGTCGGCGTCGTCGTCCACACTTTTAACACCATCTTCTCAGACACCACTGGGCCGATTAAGGCAAATTTCGTATGATGCCTAAACAGAATGGGGGAACAAAAGTTTATATATTTGGCCCAGGTCACATGACCAAGATTGCCGCCATGCCCATATATGGTAAAAACCTTAAAACATCTTCTTCTCCAGAACCACTGAGCCGATTGCCTTGAAACTTGGTCTCTAGTACTACAAAGTTTATATAAATGATGACCTTGGGTTGACCTTGACCTATTTTATGGCAAGGTCAAATTTGGTTCCTTTTGAATGGGAAAACTGAAAAAGTGCATTTTTCTGTTGCTATTGTGTTCTGTAATATGGACATGTAGTCATCGTCAACCCCTATAAGTACTAGAGGTCAAGTTCATTTAGTGATCTTGGCCGAAGAACAATTTTAAAGGATTTCTCCTCTAAAACTACTAGGCCAATTTCAATTAAATTTGGACCGGGTCACATGACCAAGATGGCAATCATGCTTATATATGATAAAAACCTAAAAAAATCTTCTTCTCCAGAACCACTGGGCCGATTGCCCTGAAACTTGGTATGTAGCATTTTGGGCTCTAATAATACAAAGTTTGTATAAATGATTACTTGAGCTGACCTTGACCTACTTTACCGCAAGGTCAAACTTTGTCTGTAAGGCACCTTCTTCTCAGAAACCACTGGGCCGATTTAACACATTCTTTCCCATGCATTACTTTTTCGTTCCATCAGTTTAATAGACACATTCGACATTATACCATTTCTTATATATAGGAAAAGCTGAAAACATGCAATTTTTGTTGCTATAGTGGTCTGTGATATGGAAATACAGACAATGTCAACCCCTAAGAATTCTATAGGTCACGGTCATTTAGTGTCCTTGGCTAAAGGTCATTTGTCTGCTGTGTGTCAACATTTTTAAATTACTTCTCCTCTGAAACCACAAGGCCGATTTTAATTAAACTTCATGTGCAGCCTGCAGACAAAGCGGGAAAGAAATTTTATATACTTGTTCAGGTCGCATGACTAAGATGGCCAAAAAAAAAAATTAAAAAAATCTTCTTCCCTAGATACACAGGGCCGATTGCTTTCAGACTTGGTATGTAGCATCTTGGACTGTAGTACTATGAGTGTATATAAGTGATGACCTCGGATTGACCTTGATCTCTTTTACGGCAAGGTCAAACTTTGTCTGTAAGGCTTTTGAATGGAAAAAGCTGAAAAGGGCATTTTCCATTGCTATGAGGCTCTATGATATTGAAATGCCGTTGACAAGCATAAACTCTCAGACACATTGGACATCAGACTATATTGTACAATTTGCCTCAGAGTTACTTACCCTAGAGTGCTGAGGATGAATGGAATCAGGTGAGCTACATGACCAATGGTCCTCTGGTGTTCATTTTGCCTTAGAGTTACTTGCCCTTGTGCAATTAATTACCTCATATTTGACCTTGTCTTGAGCATAATGCATGCTAGAGTTCAGGTGAGCGATCGTTGCCCATTGAGCGACGTGTTTAACGTTGATAGGGGTTACACGTATTCAACACCGCCGGAATGCTGTTGATGTCTTAAGATTAAGTTTGTTTTGTTATCCCCCGGCGAAGGCGGAGGGATATAGTTTTCTGCATGTCCGTCCGTCCGTCCTTCCATCCGTCCGTCCGTCCTTCCGTCCGTCCGTCCGGAGTCATAACTAAGTAACCACTGGATGGAATTTCATGAAACTTTAGATAAGTACATATCACTATAACGCGCTGATGCACGTGAAGTTTCGTCAGACTGGCTTAAGTATTGCATGAGTTATCGCCCTTTAATTGACTTAAAATCAATAAAATGAGCCATAACTAACGTATTATCAAAACTGTATGAAACTTAAAGTAAATATGTATCATTATAAGGCAAACATGCACATAAAGTTTCATCAGAATGACGTCAGTAATGCATGAGTTATTGCCCTTGAATCAATTTCAGATTGCCAAATTCAGCCATAACTAAGTTATCAATGAGTAGAATTCTATGAAACTTCTAGTGAATATGTATCACCATAACACGTTGGTGCATCTTATGTTTTGTCCGAATTGCTTCAGATAGCAATGAGTTATTGCCCTTGAATTTGTTTAAAATCAATAAATTGAGTCATAACTAAGTAACCAATGAATGGAATTTCCTGAAACTTATAATAATTATGTATTGTCATGACACAGCAGTGAATAATTAGTTTTGTCATAATCGCTCCAGTAATGCATGATTTAATGCCCTTGAATCGATTTAAATCCACAAATTAGCCGTAACTAAGGTACCAGTGAAGAAAATTTCTTGTAGCTGAATTTTAAATGTATCGTCATAGTGCAGTGATGTTGAGGCAAGTGTTTAAGAAGAACAGCTTAAGCTTATGCCTCACTTATCCCAGAGCTATTGCCCTTGATTTTATTTACAACCCACAAGTTCAGCTTTAACTAAGTAACCAGTAAACAAAATATATGAAACTTAAAATAAACCATAAACAAATCAGGGCCACTTTGGCGGGGGATATAAATTCACCGAATTTGTTTGTTTATTTTTGACTATACATGTATTTACAAAATACCTGACCGACACCTTTTGATATATGAATAGGTTTTTTATCATATTGATACAGAATAGGTGACATCATCTGGATGCTGCTGATGGCATCAGGGCAAGGTCACATAAATTGGTATCATAAGGGGTAAAGTTTATCTTCACCGAAGTTTTTTTAGCTCACCTGAGCCAGAAGCTCCGGGGAGCTTATAGGATAGGCAGGCTCCGTCGTCCGTCCATCCGTCCGTCCACGGTTTCAAACGACCTCTCCTCTGAAACTGCTGGGCCGATTGTAACCAAATTTCATATGTAGCCGCCAGGGGACTAAGGAACGGAAAATTGTTCAAACGGTCCTAGTCACATAACCAACATGGCCGCCATACTCATATTATGGTAACCCCCCAAAAAATCTTCTTCTCCAGAACCAATAGGGTGATGGCCTTGAAACTTGGTATGAAGCATTGGATACGCGAGTACTACCAAGAATGTTCGAATGTGACCGTGGGTTGACCTTGACCTTTTTTACGGTAAGGTCAAATTTGCTCCCCTGTGCTCTTATATGGCAAAATGCTAGCACATAAGATATCTTGACAACTGTTGAATATTTGGGGCTAAAATTAGTATATACAGTGCATGAAGATTTTGAGTACGAGAGGTCAAGGTAATTCTTTGACCTTTGTCCCAGGTCTTTCATTTTTCAACAATTGCAAACATCTCCTTAAAAGCCACTTGTCTAATTGTAACAAAATTTCTAGGGGTAGACGGAACAAAAATGTGTTCAAACTAACCAGGTCACATGACCAACATGGCCGCCATTCTCATATATGGTAACCCCCCAAAAAATCTTCTTCTCCAGAACCAATAGGGTGATGGCCTTGAAACTTGGTATGAAGCATTGAGTACGCGAGTGCTACCAAGAATTTACAAATAATGACCGTGGGTTGACGTTGATTTTTTACGGCCAGGTCAAGTATGGGAAAATGCAAGATCATATGGTTTCATGGTAAGTTTTGAAAATTTTGGGCTTAAAATTGGTATATACAGTCATCTTAATGAGTACATGAAGGTTTATGAGTACAAAAGAACAATGCCATTCTTTGAGCTTTGACCAATGTCTATCATATTTTGACATTTTCAAACATCATCTCAAAAGCCCCGGGGCCAATCGTAACCAAATTTCATATGTGAACCTTCAGGGGTTGCAGTAACGAAAATGTATTCAAACGGTCCAGATTACATAACCAACATGGCCACCATGCCCATAAACCTTTAAAAATCCCTTTTAAGAACCAATTGACCGATGGCCTTAAAGCTTGGTAAGTCTTTCCAAGACTGTTCAAATGATGACCTTGGATTAGCCCTTGACCTTTTAACGGCAAGGTCAAATATGGAAAAATGCTAGAAAATAAGATAATATGGAAAGTTATGAAGATTATGGCTTAAAATTTGTATTTATAGTCGTCTTAATGAGGTCATGAAGAATTATGAGTACTAGAGGTCAAGGTCATTCTTTGACTTCTGACCCAGGACTCTCATATTTTGACATTTTCAAACATTTCCGCAAAAGTCAAATTGTAACCAAATTTCATATAAAGCCTCCGAACGGTCCAGGTCATATGACAATATTTTCCTTCTCCAGAACCAATACACTTTTAGCCTTGAAACTTGGAAAGTCGCACGGAGTACTATCAAGACTGTTCAAATAAAGACCTTTGGTTTAACTTCACATTTTTTGCAGCAGGGTCAAATATGGGAAAATGCTAGAACATAAGATTTCATGGAGAGTTTTGAAGATTTTGGCCTAAAAATGGTATATGCGGTGTCTTAATGAGTACATGAAGATTTATGAGTACAAGAGACCATAATCATTCTTTTACTTTTGACCCAAGACTCATATTTTGGTAATTTTAAACATAAGAAAAAGCCACTTGGCCAACTGCTCAGGTGAGCGATTCAGGGCTTCATGGCACTCTTGTTTCCTAATTGTTTGAAAGTAGCAATTTGATATTTGACAAGCTTACCCTTATAGTGACACAGATTAAATGACATTATCTTGATGCTGCTGATCACCAACTGAAGGGTCAAGGTCACAGACCTATAAATTGATATTACATTTATGTTAGTGTTGTTTTGACTATATTTTTCCAAAATCATTTTCTGTTTTTTTTCTGATATGCGAGAAGGTTTAATTTTAGCTAATCACATTTTTTGATATCATAGTGATACTGTTGCTGACTTAAGGTAAAGGTCACAGACTCGGAAATTTCGAGTTATCTTAGAAGCATTCATTTTGCCATCAAAATAAAAGGGTTTCGTCATGACGTCTACCTTTTTGAATACATATAACCATTGAAATAGAAACCAGCCCATCGGGCACATAGCATCAAAATGACGTCGTATTGACGTATATGCGACGTTATGACATCACATCGACGACAGTGCGACGTCATTTTGACGTGATGTTGAAACGTCGTTATATCGTAACCGACGTCATTTTGACGTCATTTGCCTGCTGGGCGCTTACGTTATCGTTTTGGTTTCTCACTTTTTTTTTCGGTATCTTGGGTGGCTATGATTTTTGATTGTGGTCATTCCTGGATATCTTCATTATGCCCCTAACTTTAAAAGCTGGTGGGGCATATTGCTCTGGCTTGTCCGTGTGTGTGTGTGCGTCACACTTTTTCATGCTTGCAGTAACTTTGGAACCCTGCTAGATAGGGTCTTGAAATTTCATATATGGGTTTCTCATGGAAAATTACCTGATCTCATGGAAAATTAGCTGACATGTATTTTTTCTTTTCCCAGTTATGCCCCTTTTTGGCTCGCCTGAACGAAAGTTCAGGAACAGCTATTGTTGTCACCATGGCGTCGGCGTCCGCGTCTGCGTCTGCGTCTGCGTCTGCGTCAGCGTCCGGATTGGATGTTTTGGTTAATGTTTTTTAAACACTTATATCTCCTTAACTCATGGATGGATTCTTTTGATACTTGCACTGTAATTAAATATTGGTCCAAAGTCTAACAGGGTACCACCCCCATTCCTCTTTGTGACTTTGATGTCAAGGTCATGGACTTAGAAAATTGGGATTTTTTTTTAACTGGATGTTTTGGATAAAGTTTTATAAAGCCCAATATCTCCTTCACCCATGGACGGATTCCTTCGATACTTGCACTGTAGTTAGATATTGGTCCAAAGTTTTCCAAAGTACTACCCTCTACCCCCTTAGTGACCTTATTGTCTTTTTATTGATTGGATGTTTTGGTTAAAGTTTTTCAAAGACACATATCTCCTGAACCCATAGATGAATTCTTTTTATATTTGCACTGTAGTTAGATGATTTAGTCCAAAATTTTACAGCATACTACCCCAACTTCGCTGAGTGCCCTTGATGTCAAGGTCAGTTACTTAGGAAATTTGGTCTTTATTGAAGTTTTCTAATTGCATACTGATTCATAATTCTAGGCAGAGATTTAGTTTACACTTGAACTGATGTTAGACACTTTTTTTTAGTTTTTACCAAAAAAAAATTTACTTACCCCACTACCCCACTTGATGACCTTGAAGTCGAGGTCATTAACTTTGAATTTTGATTAAAGTTTGATATTTGTGAAGACATAACCTTACAGTGCCACGATGGACTCAGTTGATACGCATACTTGGACTGATGTTAGATAATGGTTCAAGGTTTGATACATCCTAGCCCCCCACCCCCCACTCTCACCCCCATCCCTACCCCCTTAATTCTTTGACCCAAAGCTCATGGACTTTGAAATTTCATGTGGATTTTTTTTATTTTAATTTAATTTTAAGACTTATTTCTGAGATAGCTTTTGTTTATAAATGTGTTATCATTATGGACGTGCTTGCCTGAACTATTATGCATAGCAGTCCACACCACCATAGCAACTGTGTGATGGGCAAGCACCTATTCAGGCGAGCTATGCTGTCAGGCGACAGCTCTTGTTTGAGTTATGCCCCTTTTAGAAAAATGAGATCATATTAGCGAGATATCTGAAAAAGTATTGAAGCTATGGCCTTGATATTTGGCATTTTGATTCGGTTAGAGGAGTAAATTACCTCATTAACATTTGGGAGAATTCTGTAAACTATTTATGGAGTTATTGCCCTTTTTTGAATTTGGCATTTTCCCAACTTTTCAACCACTTGAGCTAGAAAGCTGATTTTTGGTATAGTAGTAGCCTTTGATAAGTTAACTACTTTAGCACAGGTTTGGTAACTCTGCTTTCATTACTTACGGAGTTATTTCCCCTGATATTCAATACTTATGCAGCTACTGAGTTCAAGAACCACTGAGCATAGGGTTTTGAAATTTCATATATCGATTCCTTAAGAAAAATTAGCTGACACATATTTCTTTCTTTTCCCAGTTATGTCCCTTTTTGGAGTTATGCCCCTTTAAGTAAAATGAGGTGACTACCTTGTTAGCAAGATATCTCAAAAAGTATTTAAGCTATGGCCTTGATATGTGGTATAGAGGAGTAGTTTACCTGATGAACTTTTGGGAGAATTCCGTAAAATTTTGATGGAGCTATGGCTCTTGTTTGAATTTGACATTTTTCCAACTTTTGAACCGCTTTAGCTAGAAAGCTGATTTTTGTCGCACCTGCGTTTGCGGTGGCGATAAAGGCGTGCATGTTTCCATCCGTTCGTCCGTCCGTCAACAATTCACAGTGGGTGTCTTGTGAGCGCTACCCCTCCTACACTTTTAGGTCAATCCTTTTGAAACTTCACAGATTTTTGGCCATGGTCTGTAGATATGCATATTGTTTGCACATAAGTTCCCAGATTAATTTTTGCCACTTTTTTCACATGTTTAACTTAGTCAATTTTTCACACAATACACCTTCTATAGTGGATGTCTTGCGAGCGCAACTCCACCTACACTTTTTAGCCAATCATTTTGAAACTTCACAGATTTATTGGCCATGGCCTGTAAATGTGCATATTGTTTGCACGTAATTCCAAGATTATTTTTTGCTACTTTTTCACATGTTTAACTTTGTCAATTTTTCGTACAATGCCTTCCATAGTGGATGTCTTGTGAGCACAACTTCTCCTACATTTGTCAGACAATCTCTTTGAAACTTCACAGATCTTTTGACCATGGTCTGTAGATGTGCATGTTATTTGCACATTATTACCAGATTAATTTTTGCTTCTTTTTTCACATGTTTAACTTAGTCAATTTTTCGCACAATACCTGCCATAGAGATCTTAATTTTTCGCACAATACCTTCCATAGAGATCTTGTCTCGTGAGCACAACTCCTCCTACATTTGTTGGACAAACCCATTGAAACTTCACAGATGTTTTGGTCATGGTCTGAAGATGTGCATATTATCTGCACATTATTACCAAAATAATTTTGCCACTTTTTTCGCCTCTTTACTTAGTCAATTTTTCGCACAATACCTTCCATAATGAGTGTCTCGTGAGCACAACTCCTCCTACATTTGTTGAACAATCCCTTTGAAACTTCACAGTTGTTTTGGTCATGGTCTGAAGATGTGCATATTGTTTGCACATAATTTCCAGATTAATTCCCCCCCTTTTCACATGTTTTTTTTTAAATTTTTTTGTAAGTTTTTTTTTATTTATTTATTTTTCAAACACAGGGTACAACTACAGCTTCATACTAAACACATATTTGAAGTATTTAGACTATTCAACGAGCAAGAAATATATATATCCCCCGATGCTATGGAAGCATGAACACGACGGGCCACGTGCAAAGTAAGTGACGCCCGAGGCGGCGTTCACGTTAACTTTGCACATGACCCCTCGCGCCCATACCCCCACGAACATCGGGAAAATGAAATCCATCTCTCAACCGAATGAAAGTAAATTATATATAACTTTGCACATGACCTTTTGGTTAATACTTCCATGAACTTCGGAAAAATGAAATCCGTCTCTTATAATTACATTTATTTTTAAAACTATTTAAGCATCAATTTCGATCTTTAAGAGCAGCATTTTTAAAATATACGAAGAAAATCTGTCACTAACCAATGGGTAAGTCGCGTACATCGATCGGCCGTCCCCATGACGTAAACTCAAATATAACGTTACCACGGTCAATGGCATCGCTTGTCCACACGTGACGTTACGTACCAACGACGTCGCGTGACCGACTGTTGTTCATGGAACTATGAACACTATTTCTCCAAAAAGGATCTTCTAAGGAACTTCACAGAAAAAATAACTATTTAGAAATGAATGAACTACAAATGGTCGAACAGTATATAATTGCAACTCCTCACGAGCAAGGATAAAGAGGATATTTGACTTTGTCATTGTAAGATCGATTTTTATTTCACCGAATGAACACCAAAAGTGGTATTTTCACGAGTGGCGTAGCCACGAGTAAAAATACCACTTTTGGTGTTCATGAGTGAAATAAAAATTCATCTTACACTGAAAAAGTCAAATTTTCTATTTCTTTTATGCTTGAAAAGAACAATAATTCTGTTTACTCAAGAGCGTCAGCCATCGCGACAGAAACACAACGTTTTTTTCTAGCCGTTTTGCGTCAAATTTGATGCTTCCAGCGTGTTTATTGGGTTTGAAATTGGTTGTAAACAAAGTTTGCAACTGATAAATAACCTCAAATTTCACCTTGATAAACGGATCTCAAAAAATTTGCCAAAACAGAATGCCTACAGGAGACTTAGGCGGCCTGGCGTCCCGTGCAGTAAAAAAGTAATGTTGACGGTTTAAGTGACGTCATTAACGTCGTAATGACATGCAAACATGCTTGACGTAATTTTTGTCAAGCCAGATAAGATCTAGCAAATTTATCAAGAAAAAACTTGAGGCTATTTCACAAAAATCCTATTTCTGATACAGAGAAATCGAAAGTGATAATTTCACTGTTTGAAACAGTGAGATTATCAGTTTCGATTTCACCGAGAACTCTCTGTAATTCATTGAAAAGTATAAAAGAAAGCTTAAACATACGCTGACAGCAAACAAGCCCAAACCATAATTCACACTCATGCAGTCTGTTCAGTCGCCCCATTCATGAACAACAAAACCCACTAAACCCACTAAACAAAATTAAATACCCCTGACAGCTCATATCTCAGTATCGACCATTCAAAAATTCTGTCCCTTTTTTCACATGTTTAACTTTGTCATGTTTGTCACACCTGGTATTGCCACAACTGCGTTAGCATGGGCAATATATATTCAATACCAGTTGGAACTCGTGTGACTTAATCCCCGCAGGTGCGACACCGCTTTCCGTGGATTTCTTGTTGGTATAATAGTAGTCCTTGATGAGTTAAATACTTTAGGACAGGTCAGGTAATTCTGCTTTCATTAATTACGGAGTTATTTCCCCTGATGTTCAGTATTTATGCAGCTACTGGATTCTAGAACCACTACGCATAAGGTTTAGATATTTTATTTATGAGTTCCTCATAAAAAATAACTGACACATATTGTTTTTTTTTTCAAGTTATGCCACATTTTGGAGTTATGCCCCTTCAAAAACATGAGATGGATATCTTGTTAGCAAGATATTTTAAAAAAGGTATTTGAGTTATGGCCTATATAGTTGGTACACTGATCAGATATAAAGAATAGAATACCTGAAAAGTTTTGGGGAAATTCCGTAAAATTTTGATGGAGTTATAGCCCTTGTTTGAATTTGGCATTTTTCCAACTTCTGAATTGCTTGATCTTAAATTAAAATCTTAAAAAGTTCCTTCAAGAGCAGAGAATACATACAGAAATAGGAACATGGGCCAGACTAGTAGTACGCAGTTTCGGCTAATAAGCTGAATTTTGGTTTAAGAGTAGATCTGGTGCAGTTAAATATCTTTGTAAAGGTTTGGTAAAGCCTTTTCAGACTTAGACATTCTAAAGTTTGGAACCTTTAGTGGCAAGGATATGGTTGGGGGCATAGTGTTTCACAATCACAATTTCTAGTTTATTATAATTTGAGCCGCGACACGAGAAAACCAACAATGTGGTTGTGCATCCAGCACAGACTCAGGTCAGACTGGGCGGATCTTCGCTGTCCGCATGAACGTAGATTAGACCCTTAGCTATCCTTTAAGCGCTTGGCGAGGAGTCTGATCGGACTGGGGGCATACCCAGGCTGATATAAGTCTGCGCTGGGCGCAAACCACTTTGTTGGTTTTCTCGTGTCGCGGCTCCTTATATAGGAATAGGAATTAATTTAATTTTGTAGATTTTTTCGACGTGCAAACGCCGACAAATCATTCACAAACTGAGTAAAGGCTTTACGTTAAGTTTCTGAGTGTTTCGCCGACGTTTACACATCCATAAAATCCACAAAAACGAAACTCATCTCTTACGTGCATAATTCCAACTCGGCCATTCATAACTGAAAATTATATCGTCAATTTGTAGTGCGTACCTAGAAATCGCTGCAAGGAAACTTCAAAGGTTTCGGTTCAGGGGATTTATCGATATGTAAAATCCGTTTTCAGCCCACTCTTGACCAATCCAAAAGTTGCACTAAATTAGCACTAGAATGTTGAGTTCTAATTAAGAAATAGATCAGCTCTAGCAGTGAATTGTTGAGTAATATTTCACTGTTTGGAGGTTAGGTGTAAAGTAAATCATATCACGAGCGCGTAGCGCGAGTGCTATATCTACTTACAACTGACCGACAAACAGTGAATTATTACTCAACAATTCCATGCTAGAGCTAAACTATTTTGATTCTAACATTCAAAAACACCGAAAAACTATTCTTTTCATCCAAACTCTCCCAACCTTTCTTCCAGCGCGTTCATGCTCCCGCCAATATTATTAACTGTATCTAAGATATACCAGTGGGAACGCAGACTCATCACATTTGAGTAAATCATTTTCTGAGCTGTCGTCTACGCACAAAGAAATAATCTTTTTTTTTTGCCGGAAAAAATGGCGGGAACTTTTGAACAGAATAAGTCCCAAAATAATGCTCGTTTGATAAGATATGCGGTCATAGTTTTCCAACGAACCAGATCAGATTGAAATTTGATGTTTTGTTATTGAAATCAGACGCCTATCGGTACCGCAATGCAGTTTGCATACCCAAAACAACGATCACAGTTTGACAACCGTTTTTCAGAAGAGTAAAACCCTACGACAGTACCCCAAAGTTATTTTGCAAAGAAAATTGTCCCACAAACCAAATTAGATGCCATTATAACTGAACCGTAGGTCATACATTCGACCGTCTTTTAGCGGGGTATATCTTCGGGAGAAAGTCTATTTTTGTTGAAAATCGATAATGAAGTTGGTCATTTTTACGTATACATGGCACGTGCGTTTGTCAACACACAGACATTTTTCAGCTGGATCGACTTGAGGAGACCAACTGTTTCTTCATTTATGGCATAATAAAGCTTGTAATCATTTAGCATAAAATGAATTTATTAAGATTTTGCGTTAGTCTGTCTGTTTGCGATTGTTTGGGCTTCTGAATTTAGGATACACGCCGAGAACGAGAGAAAGCAAAACAAACACACTGGTCAACCACAAAGTTTGACAACGAAAAACATTGAGTGATTGACCGGCTATTTAATTGATAGTGGAACAAGCAGGGGCATGCGGAATGATAATAAATATCTTAAATGAATATTTTAAGTGATACCTAGGACATGGTTTAATCGAATTACGGACAACTCGCCACAAGACAACTCGCCCCACAAAAATCTTGCCCCAAGACAAGTCGCCCCACCTTCAGGTGACAACTCGCCCCAGATTCTGAGACAACTCCCCCATACAACTTCCCCCAAGATAACGCGCCCCACATTCTGAGACCACTCGCCCTTCTAACGAATTCTGTCCCGGACGACGCCCCCGCTCCTCCCCCCCACCCCCCACGTACCTTTTCAGAAGGCATCCCACAAAAAGTACAAGAGACAGCTTGCCCTTCCTCATAAATCTGTCAAAACTCTGTCCCGCTAGGCGCTAAGGGACCGACCATTTGATATTCTGGGGGGGGGGGGGGGGGGGGGGGGGGGCGGGCTGGTTTATTTTTCGAAAAAATTCCCTGTCTTTGGATATGCAAGAAAAAAATAAATTAGCTCATAAGGGGATTTCAGAAAATAATCTGGCCTCAAAAATCAGTGAAAAATAATAACCTGGCTCCACCCAAAATTTCAAAAAAAAAAGTGTGCACTCTGCACTTTTGGTGGGTAGATAGCAACTGCCTACCTACCCACCAAAATTGACCTCCCCCCCCCCCCCCCCCCCCCAAAAAAAAAAAAAAAAAGATGGCCACTTGGGACATCCTAGATCTACTTTTTTATTATTTAACAGCACATTTACTGTGATCAACCTGCATAGTACGACAAACAGGTCTGAGCAAGCAGTGTAGACCAAGGAGCAGTCTGATCTGGGTCTGCATTTTTCCTTAATACCTTCACATTTTGGGTACATCATTTGTGGGTGACATAGATATGTTCAAAATGTAGGACTGCTTTTATCTTAGTATTATGGGTAATTACTGTAACTGTCTGTGACATTTTATGTAGAATTATTATTTGTTTTTGTTGTTTTCATAGTTTGCAGGGATTAAAAAGAAAGCCTACATACCTACTCTCCAAAAAATCCTAGTTAATAGGCAACTGCAAACAAAATTCTTTTTATGCTTGGCCTGTGGCTGAGATGGAAGGGGGGGGGGCGGGGCGGAAGGGGCATGAAGAAATATATATTCTATAGAATTAAATGCCAAAAGTTAGGTTTTAGCTTAAATCTCATAAAGAAAATTAAAAGGCTCATATTGAAGTTATATCAATAGAAATGATACCATTAACTGAAAAATAAAAAACATTTTTATATTTCCTGATTAATTTAATCCAACTTAAATGTTTGCAGCTTCTGACCAAAGCAAAGAAACTTGTAATTACTAATCAGTTATTAAGTTACTAGAGAGAAAAGCTTGATGACAGACAATAAATGATGAGTCATGACTGTAAAGGGATGCAGTTTAGTGCAGTTGAATGAGAGGTAGCCCCGTCCTGTATATCCCCCCCACACACCAACCTATTAAAAAAGCATTTTCACAGAGGATTTTATTGGCCAAATATTATGGACTTTATTATGCTAGCAAAGTTTTTTATAATATTATAAGTGCTTAAAATAATGAATGGGGCATACCCTGCTAACTGCTGAACCCTGCACTTTATGTGCAATGTTGCATAATGCTGTTTGTCCTTCTACACGTCAAGACTATGTTAGAATGAAAAAAATTACACAGTTCCACCATAAATGTTGCACCAGCATCAATGGGCTTCATATTAACACCTTTTGTGCCCTCTCATTAGAAGCACTTCAGCAAAAGCATAGATGGTTCTATTAATGGATCACAACAAATGTTTTTTATGGCTGAATAAGACAGAATTCCCAGAACTGCTATCATGCCCCAGCTGAGTCTTTGTAAAATCATTATCATAAAACCATCACTTGTGGAAATGTCTCCAGATTTTTTTTCTTATTATGTACATATGTTATAATTTATTTTGGATATTTATTTATTTATACTTATAGGGAAAACACCGAAGGGCAATGTCAGACTGCATGTGAATATTATAATTTAATCAGAGCTTTATACATTTAGAATACCTATATAGTAGGAATTTGTTCATTTGAAATTTGTGTTAAATTTTAACTTTTGATCAAAAGCAACTGTGATGAGGCACCACAACATACATGATAAAGAATAACTCCACTTTGGCTCACTAAATATTGGCCTATTGTTTTTCTTGTTTAATCATGTTTATACCTTACCATTATTCAACTTAAAGAATAGATTACCAAGTCCTGAGCTTTTGCCACATTTTTAATCAAGTTTTCTGGTTTGCTGGGCAGCTGTGCTTTTTATTTGTTTTGTTTTTGTGAGTGTGACTCAAAATCATATTAGAGAACACATCTCATTGAACTAAAATTTTTGAGAAATTCTCCATTCTCAATGAAAAGTTAAGGTACCATTCATTATAAATTATATAATTTTTGCATGAGATTTGCCCCTTCTGATAGATTTCCATGAGATTTTTGGCAACAGTTAGAGCAAATCCCTCAAAAGATCACAGAGTATATAAACAAACTGTGGCATTTTAATTTATGAACCAAGGCAAGACCAAGGGCATTGCAGAGCTGACAGCCCCCACCCCACCTGATGAGCTAGTATTTGACAAACCTGGCATTTCATAATAAACATGTATATTGTAACCCCTCATTAGAACTCCTCATTAAGGCAGTTCTACAGAGGGTCAAAACATATGTTATAAAAAATGCATACTGCAATTTTAATGCTTAAAAGCTCATTTAACAGTATATATGCTGCTTCTCATTGAATGTTGGCTGAAATTATATGGAGTGGTAAAGGAGTGTATAGTGTATGTATGGCCAAGTCATTTTCTAAGCTAAAGTTAAAACAAAATCTTCATTACTGCAATTGTCCTACCACTTTCACCATCTGACTGTGTGTCGAAATTGCTGGGAAAATCATTTATTGTACTGACCCTAATTGGACTGCTGTTTTGGAAGAAGTCTAACCCAGTTCTACACTGCACTTTTTATTTAAGGATTTAGTCATTGAAGTTTTGCAAGTATTTGTTATGGTTAAACATCTATTATATTTTGCTTAGTTTTTCATGTACAAGAAAGGTTAAAAGTTGTGTGTGTGTAGGGGTGGGGTGGGGGGGGGGGGGAGGAAGGGTGGTGGAAGGGGGGTAGAGGGGCCTTAAGTTGGGTAGGGTGATCGTGTGAGTTGCAGGAGAGGCTTTGAAATATTGGCACGTGCAGGATGAATTGGATGGCAAAATTACTTTTTTTCTAGCACTACCTCTGATTTTGACCACAATGTACCGGTCTGAATAACTTATAAGCAAGTAAATGCGAAGGCTGAAACACTTGACGCGGTTATGTAATTGCGTCACAACTGTCATAAATCGATCGATTTGTTTACAGTATGGTATAGGCTACTGATCAGAATTCTTTTCCCAATCATTCTGTAGAAAGTACAGAAAAAATATTGTTGTATGTTGAATTACAAGGTGCGTTCCTCTTCGTGTGTCGGATTTCAGGATTCAAGAACGTTTCCGTAATGTTTGAATTTATTACAGATTGTTTTGCTGTCTATCGATCAGGTAAAATATCCGCCATTGTTTGCGAAAATGAATAGGGTACCTAAACATTATTTTGCAAAGGAAATTGTCCCAGACACCGAATTACTTATTTTTTATAATGGAGAAAGGGCAGACACCATGGTTTTTTCATGGCATATGTCCGCCGACGGGAGAAAGTCGATTTATTATGAAAATTGCTGTTGAAGTTGGCGGATAAGAGTCGTCTTTACATGATCACGTAAAACGTTCGATTGCCGAATATCTCGGTGTTTAGCTCTGCTCTTAAAGGCATAGAAAATTAAATTAAGATGTAAGGAATAAAACCATATATTATATTTGGCTATGTGTAGTTTGATTCGCCGACAAAGCATCACTGAAATTGCGACACGTTCGTCGATTGAATCTGAGTCTCAGAAATTTAGAATGTTTTTTTCGTTGCTATCTGTATAAAAATATCACTCCGCCATGGATACGCGTTCCCACTGTACGTACGTTTTTATGGCTATTTTAGAAAGAGAAAGAGACGTTACACCGTCTAACGTCTCAAAACGTCACAAAATTACGCCAGAAGTTGCAGTGGCGTCAACAATTAGACTCACGCGCTCCGAGACAGTGAATTGTTGCAGAATGAAACACGGTAACTTCCCATTGCTTCTATAGGCGCACTGTGTTAGAATTGTATGTTTATCATTATTCTAGGTAATTCACTATATGAACCAGCTATGATGCGGATCCCCTCTGTTGACCAGTGGAGCACTTCACTTACATTCTCAGTACGACAGCACGTGCTATACCGTTTTGTGATTGTATCGGCCTCAGACAACATAGCAAACATACGAATCAGCACTAGTACGTTTTGTTGTTGGTGGTCAGGAAATTTTGGTAGTTTTACTCATAACGTATGGCCGGCCAGACCGAGCGGTAAGTTACGGGCCTACAGGACCTTAAACGAGTTGTCAATTGATATGACACAAGTTTCAGCCAGTTTCCTAACGCAAAGATTCTAAATATTAGAATATCTTAAGTAGATAATTACTGTAATTGACCCAAATTGAAAGTAAACTTCATGTGAGCCGCGACACGAGAAAACCAACAATTTGGTTGTGCGCCCAGCGCAGACTCAGATTAGCCTGGGCATCTGACCAGTTTGATCAGACTCTTTTTTTAAGAGCTCAAAGGGTAGCTATGGGTCTAAGCTACCTCCATGCGGAAGTGAAGACTCTTATCAGACTGGGCAGATGCCTAGGCTGATCTGTGTCTGCGCTGGGCGCACAACCACATTGTTGGCTTTCTAGTGTCGCGTCTCATATCAAATGGCTACGAGTTTCAGAATAGATAAGATTATACTGATTTTTTTGTACATCAACCCTCGATATCTCAAAATCGAAGATTAAATCCAACTACTAATATCTCAAAGTAAATTTTCTGGTCCCTACTCTTAAACAGAAAAGGGACCAGAACATTTACTTTGAGATATTAGTAGTTTGAGGTACCATAGTTTGGGGTAGCAGGGGTTGAAATGTAAATAAAGAAACTCTGTCTAAACTGTTTCCTTTGAAACGAGAGGTTACTTTGAGAAATCAAAGTTTGAGATAACGAGTGTGAACTGCAGATAAGCTCTGGGGATACACACAAGTTATAACAACACTGTTTTGTCCCTACGCAATAAAAAAATTAAAATCATGATATATAAGATAAGATTTCTAGACTGTCGTGTCATAAGGTCGCCGATTCCATTCGAACCTCAAAAGTGGGTAACCGTGATTATACCTCTAGCAAAACAACCGTCCGCCCTTCTCCGCAATATACCCAAATGCACTCGTCATTATCCATCAGCATAGTGCAGTGTATAACTATTGAGTAATAAAACCAAACATTACACTGTCCGTCTTGGTGTAGTGGGTAAAGCGATAAGCATTATACGTATGACATAGTTTGCATGAGCATACCGTTGGGTCACTTTTTTGTGTGTGTTTAGGGGGATGGGTTGGGGTTCTTTTTGCCTCCGATACAGCATGATAGCACGATTATTAACTGTTTTGATCCCGTTGGCATTCAGCAATTTATTCTATCGAGCTACTGTGTCGTTACCCTCGTCGTATACTTAAATGATACATGAAGGTGTTCACAGTTTTGTTGTTTTTATTTTTTCCGTTCCTCTTACATTTCGGACTACGTCGAGATAAGGGATGACGAATCTTCCACGAGAATTGGAACAAAAACTGTTGAACCCATACATATCATGGCCAGACGATTGCCTGTCCTGTAAATTTAGGTACTCTTTGATGGCATAGTCGCGCGTAATCAATCTTAAAAAAGTCTCATTTTTTGAAGACTCACGAACTTGCGTATCCAACAGAGAAAGAGCAAAAAACAGCCTCAGCGCAGCCTACAGCCAGACCCGGATGTTGCTGAGTAGACTAAGCAGAAAAGTCGGCTCAAAATGTTGGTTGGTTGTTTTTGGTTCAACGGCTCTTGGGGACAGGATTTCAGTCTATATTGAGCCGTCTTACAGAGAGAGGGAGAAAGTAAAAAAAAAATAGCCAAACAAACCCACCCGCCGCACCTACTGCAAGTACAGCTAGGCCCTTGCCCTACTATTATCAAATTAGTAGGACGCTCTGGCATTATAATGTTACCCAACACCATCGCCGGACCACAACCAACCCCGCTGCTCCAACTAACAAATTTTCTGCTTTCCCCAGCTTAGACAGAGATTCAGTTTTGTCACGGTTGAGAGTCGTATTTGCAATTGATGCTGAAGCGTCCGCGTACCCAAGTTGTTAATGCTCCCGATTTCGGAACATGGGTTTCGGGTGTGAGTCCAGGTGGAGGCAAGGCTATGTTCGAACCTAACCGATGCTTTATCACATAGAGTCCTTCATAATCACCCCTGCATCGTCCTGGTATGACAAAAATATTGTTGAATAGACTGTTAAGCCGTCATTTCATCCGCATTCATCCTGTGGCTACTCGTTTTGATACAAGAAAACCCTAATGCATTGTATAAACCTTAGCTATTGTGTGTAGTTTCGAAATCAAAATAACAAGAATAAAGAAACAAAAAGAACAAAAGAAAAAAAAAGAAATACAGGATTCGATCCACTGATTTTGTCTAATAGTCTGGTTTTCTAATACTGCAAGCTGAAGCTCTGGACCATACTGAGATATACTGACTCAAACAAGTACCGATACATGAATGTAGTTTGTTACTTTGGTTATGACAGGAGTAAAAGTCCAAGCCTTTCATTTTTTTTTCAAAAAAGAGTGGTAATTTGGCTATGCCACAGTCTAATTTGATTTGTTGCTCTTACACTCAGTATGTTACAACAATGCTTTAAGCATCACAGGGGTCATCTATCGCTTTCCCAGAACAAAACATTGAAGTTGCTGAATTTTGAAGTCAAACAGGTTCTCTACAATGACAAATTTTCTCATGCTGTACTATGCTACATTGCGATAGACGTTTGAGCTGTTAGACTGCGGAGCATTTTTGAAATTTAACCGCTTCACGAAAAAGAATCAGATCCACGACGAAAGTTCCTTCATGTAAAAGAAACTGTGTTTATTGTCACTTGCAATAGAAACTCCATAGGAAATTAAAATCGTTAGAAGTGTTAGGAGAGTGACTTTTCGTCAGTACTTATCATCTTGCCATATGGGGACAATGATTATAAAGCAGTTTTGAAGGAGTCACAAATCAATTGTGACAGGCACAGAAAGCATGGCAGTTCTAAAACCTCTATATGTTTAATTCAAAGGGAGACAATCGGAGAGTTTCAGAGATTCAAAACTTGCCTGTAATGTCTGATTAGAAGACATTGAAAAATGTAGGTGTTTTTTTATCCACTCTCAATGACCTGTAATTTGCAGTAAATATTTTACATATGCGCATGCGCATTTTCATCTTACGACCCAAACACTCCAGATAAATATTGCAAAATAACTCTTAAACGGAAAGATTTGGTTTCAAGACTTTTTTGCGGTCGGTAGCTAAATGTCTGCTTGATGCGGGTAAAGTCGTATTTCTGTTCAACAAGCACTAGGTGACCGTTAAATTAACTCAGAAGTTGGTATCGTTTCTTTTTTGAGTCAGTTTATATTAGTTAAATTTTAAATGGTAATATATAAAGTTGTTGTGACTGATACGGAAAGAACCGACTTTTTCCGTGACAAGCTGCTCAACCTTTTTCAAGGTTTGGTCCAAAATCAAAAATGTATTGACACGACAGTAAACAATTTTATTTACTGTCGTGTCGATGCAGTTTTAATTTTGGACCTTGGAGTTAGCTAAGACTCTTAGCTACTCTGGAAGCGCACACTGAAGACTCTGATCAGACCCGGCGGATGGCCAGGCTGATCTAAGTATTCACTGGGCGCACAGGCAACTTTTTTGGGTTTTCTCATGTCGCTGCTCAAATATGTTTGTTTTGTTTTTCTTACAGACCCTATTCAGTATAGAGCAATTCTTCTGAACACACGTGGTTTTAATGTTTGGGCCAAATTTGAATCTGTTGATAACACCAAGCCACTCCATGTCTTTTGGTACGAGTTCAATTCTGATGGCAGAGTACAGGCATACGAACCGTTTGGACAACGAACATCTTTGACGGTAAATGAAAAACATTACTGGAATTATCTCCCTCAGATAATATGGACAGGGGAAGTAATTATTTTGTAAAGGAAGACAATTAATTATCGCTCCTTGCTAATGATTTACTCCCCTTTTCCTACATTGGAGGTGGTGTAGGTAAATATTCTCGTAAAACGAGGCATCTGAAAAGCATCTCAAGGTAGGCCTGCCTACATATATTTATTGAAAGAAGAATTATCAATGTGTCGCATTGACTTCCAGTTCCAACAGAGATACAGTCAACATGCAATATCTCAAAGTTGAAGGTCATCTCAAACTACTGATATCTCAATGTAAATTTTCTGGACCCAGAAAATTTACTCTGAGATACCAGTAGTTCGAAATAACAGAAGCTGAATTCGAAAGAATACTACGAAAATGTGTCCAGACTATGTTCTTTGATATGAAAAGGGTGTTTAAGATTAGTGTATGACTGAATGAGAGTCAAATGTATTTTGTACTTATCCCCTCATTCTCTATGGTGAATAGACACACTTTCAGGGAAAGCAACTCTATCATTTTCATACGTGTCTTTCTAACATTTAAAGGAAAGAGGTTTCTTGCATCCCAGATAAGGATATCCGTGATTTTTGCTAGGGATAGAAATTATTTCTCCCACCTTTGTCTATATAAGATAGGCTCTCAGCTCATATAAGAAATTTCTATCTTATACCTGGCAACATCTTTCTTATATTAGCAACCATGCTTTTTCATTTTTTGACCAATATTTTAATTTTAAATGAACAAAATGGACACGCAAGCATGTCGGATGACGTTTGATAGAAAATCATAGGTTTGTGACGTCACTCAATTTTAATGACGTCACTAAAACCGGTTAAAAACGTCGCTAGCAAACTTAACGCGCGTGACGGGAGAGGCTAAGTTGCATTTTGTTTTCGCCCTCTGGAAGATAAAATAGTCCACATATCGTGTTTTCCGTCTAATTTGGAGGTGCAAACTGTGTTTACACGCATTTTAAGACCCCATAAACACACTGGGCTGCTTAAAATTTACTTCCGATCATTGGTTAAAAAGTTAAAATTTTCCTGTTCTGAAACCCAATCCGACTTTAGGTTATAATTCGCTAACAGTGGGAGAAAAATAATCCATCATGAGCCAGTCCATGTAGGCTAGGTAAATCTCACCCTCGGGGTCGACCCTCGGGTGAGATTTCCGTATCCTACATGGACACTCATGATGGATTGTTATAATCTTACCCTGGTTATCTGACCCGTGAGTGGGATTAAAAAAGAAAGTTTTCGCGTGACTTCGGTTTGCATTGGTTGTATTGGACGTCACGTAATTTCGTCGCTAGCTGATGTCATAACAACGTCAGAAATCACAACAGTTGTCAAAATGGTGGACGTTGCAACACAGTATCTAGAGGAATCTTTGATGTAATTAAAGCTTCAGCACTTTAAGATATGCAAGAAAAAGAATCTGCCACGAGTTTGAGGTACCGATAGACAAATCTGTCCCTCGGAGCACTGTTTGGCATCACTCGTCAACCAAGCGGGCACATGGCGGCGAAATGACGTATTACTGACGTCAATGCGACGTTATATGACGTCATTTTGACACCATGTGCCTGCTGGGAAGCCTCGTGATGCTAAACAGTGACCCTTTGGGCAGATTTGTTTATCCGTACCTCACACTCGTGGTTTTTTTCTTATATGCTCCCGTAAGAAAAATTCTCTCCTTTATAAAGTAGACCGCAGTCGTCCAAGGAAGCAAACAAGCAGTTACCAAAGTGCTTCCCTTTGAAAATTGCAGATAAACATGTGAGTGTATCCATCCACCCTAAATGTAAATATAGAATAGCTCAGATTTCGTGTAGCTTAGTGGGTTAAGCGCTGGCCTGCTTAGCTAGCGGTACGGGTCCGAATTCTGCTGCGAGAAAAACCATTGACCGATGTGCGTGCGTAATACAGTAAATTCTAAAAATTGGTCCTAAAACAAATATACAGTTTGGTTGTACAATGCAGTAATGCACCAAAAAGATGCAGATGGAATGCAAATAGTTCATACCCAGATCAAACTGTTCCTCGCGGTACCTGTGAACTCCGCCCCAGCCCCGCCTTGATATGATGACATTTCTTGACGACATTTTTTATTGAATATTACCCGCCCCCCCCCCCCCCCCCCCCCCTCTTTTTGACCATTAGACTTGTCCATCCTTATTATTATGATGGGTCTATTTCTAGTTTTATTTTCACCTTTATCGTATTGTGGATAGACAATTCTGCAACATGTCTTGATCTGAGACGCCGCATTCTCGCTATTTAAGAATTAAAATTTCATTCTTCAGCATTTATCGTATGATGAAGCCAGTGGGCGGAGCTAAAATTCCATGAAGCGCAAAGCGCTTCTTGTAGAATTTTAGGGCTTCTCCACACGATGAACGCTGAAGAATCAAATTTTTATTCTTATATTTACACTTATTTGTGAACCTCTCTGTGTCGTTTTCGTTGTAATTTGGTGTAGAATAGGCAAAATATGGTTCAAAGAAAAGTTAGTAACGACGTGTTCGGCCATAATGTTAAACAGCCGTCGCCCTGACGTGGCGTCAGTCGAACATTACAAGAACCAATCAAGACGTTTGTTTACATAAGACGTAGCTTGACGACAACGTCACATGATCAGTTGTCCTTCATCGGTGTATGTAGCTAGTTGCTCTAAAGGGTTCACTTAGCGAAAGTCAGTGGCAAGTGTAAATATAGAGGGTTAAAGCACAACAACAAGTATAAATGCTTCATCTAATAAGACTTCAACGAAAATATAAATACTACGGTTTTATATATTGTAGTGTAATACACCTTTGGCAGTACAGGATCCTGATGTAAAAATATACCCAGGACTTCGCCGAGCTGATGGCGTCGATAATGACTGTGATGGCCAGACTGATGAAGAAAGATTGAATGGTATAGGTATGTCAGGTGCTCTTATTATGCCTACAGTAACTTTAAATATGATATTAAAAAGTAGTCATTTCCGAAGCCACGCCTACTTTTAAACAGGTATGCATTGCTTCATTAACTGTAAGGTAACTGTAGGACATTGAACACATGCGATTTTGTTTGCATGACTATGTCATGCGCTAAGTTGTCGCTGTATTGGTCAGTTATACACTAAGTGTCTATTTTCTGCTTTCTCTCGTCTTGTTTATCGTTTTCTCATGATCATTAGGATTAAATTACAAGGTCATTACGACAAGGTTAATCATGTGCAAACAGCAAATCCTCTGACCAGCATAACCATTTGAATTGGATCCTCAGCAGATTTTATGCATCCAGGATGCAGGCTGCAGAGGTGAAAAAATCACTGTTGAACTACTCTAGCTTTAAACTTGACAGCTTCAGTAACTACTAAACCTAAATCTTGTTGTTCATATAATTTCGTTATCATGATTAACCTCATTACTGCGATATGGAGCTGCTTTGAGAATAAATACAATTAGACATGTTTTATTTAAAAAAAAGTATTGAGTTTCACCTACGACCCATTAGCATAGTATACTTACTCGTCTGATATGCATAGCAGACCCTTGCAGCTTGGTGTGACGTTATGATGATCTCATGATGGCATCAGTCTGAGATGACAACTCAGTGACACAGACCTAGCTGCGAGATAATCTTATGCTTACCCCTGCAAGTGCAAAAGCAAGTGAAATTAAATAAAGGTCACTACAGGTTCTTAATATCATTCAATGGTAGGTATTCATTCTCAACCACTTCAATCAGGATTTGAGCCGCGGCACGAGAAAATCAGCAAAGTGGCATGTACTCCCAGCACAGACTCAGATTAGCCTATCCGCCAAGTCTGATCAGACTCTTCGCTAAGCGCTTAAAGGGTAGCTAAGCGTCTAAGCTAGCTCCATGCGGATAGCAAAGACTGATCAGACTGGGTGGATGCCCAGGCTGATCTGAGTCTGCGCTGGGCGCAAAGCCACTTTGTTGGTTTCTCGTGTCGAGGCTCAGTTATTGTACATTTTAGATGATGACAATGATGGCAAAATAGATGAAGATCTAGCAGCTGGCAAAGTTGCTGGTAAGTGGGCTTAGGGCATACAACCAAAGTCGTAAGAAACAGAGATAAGGACCCGCGTCATAGCGCAGATACCGGGACCGTTCACTTGCTGACAATTTTAAAGCGCTAGCAAAGTTTAATTTGAAGTTAGTAAACCTAAATAGATATGAGTGTACGTCCAAAAGGAGCCGATGCGGTCCTTAGAGACACATATGATCCATATAAGAGTAAAGTAGAAATAAATAATAAATACCTTATTTCTTTTTTCTTCTATGAATCTAAATAAATTTGCAAGTGTATTCAATCTTGCAGTAAATTCAGAAAATAAGTAGAACTGAAGTCGATAGAATTTAGATTTAACTTTTCGAAATCTATGATACCGATAGCATTGCTTGAGAAGTTTAGCCGACAAGCTTTACGAGCATTTAAGTCAACAATGTGGCTTGACACTATGGCATGTAAAATACATGAGCTGGGAAATATAAATAGTAAGCTGTAGAACGTCAACGTCAGACACTACATCATAATCACATTCATCTGGTTCGTCATAAATTGTTGAAGAAACAAAACCGTTTGTAATAGTTAAATGTAAATCCCAAAAACAAGGCTTCCGTATCACCTAAATTTGCCTGGTTTGAATGAATTTCTCTAGGATACAGTTAAGGGACCATATTCAAGAGATCATAACCCAGCTTCAATAATGTTAGCTCGTTTATCACCAGACGGAGAAAAGGCGAAGTCTCTCTCACAGCTTTCAAAGCAACAACAACAACAAAAAAACAACAACAACAACAAAAAAAAAACAAGCAAACAGGGACAGAATTCGTACCCATCCGGATACCCTCACTTTGTATTAGTTTGTGCCAAACCTGATATGAATATTGTACAAGACTGCACCTTCTCACTGTTATTTTCTCATTTTCTTTAAGATGCAGTGGGAGCTAAAGCTATAAGAAATATTGATCTGGAAATATCGGAAGACGAAACATTCTCAGCTCCTACACAGATTATCTCAAATGGGTACGTCAGTAAATGTGATGAGCGATCAGGGCCGACCGGTAAACACACGTGGTATAGAAGTTGAGCCGCAACAACAAAACCAACTAAGTGGCATCTGCGCCCACCGAAAACTCAGATCACCCTGGGCAGTCTGATCAGAATCTTCGTTATGTCCTTAAAGGGCAAGGGCCTACTGTGCTGGCAGTAGGTGCGGATTGGGGTTGTTTGGACATTTTTTCTCTCGTCTGTCATTTCCCTCTTCGTTCTCCCTTTCTCTGGCCCAATATAGACTGACCTACTGTCCCAAAGGCCGTTAAACATAAAACAACCTACCGACCAACTTAACATCGTTGTGTGGCGTCTTAACAACCCTCTGATTGGTAGGAGACTGACTGGAGCTTCATTGGTTGGGTAATTAAACTGCCATTGTTAGCCTTCTGCGGGCAACAGTCAAACCCAACATACCTTGGCCTGAGTACTTCCCGATGCACAACAGCCCTGTGCAGCCTCATGCGATAGTACGCTAGATTGTCCAGGGCGATAGCTTTAACTGATGTCTACAACAGCTAAAGTATGCCTTTCCTAACAAATGTTCCTTTTACCACGAAATATATGACTTTAAAGTGGCTTTGATGTCAGCGACAAGCAGACTAGTTCCCATCGTATTAGCTCGCTAATGTCTCGGCACATTGGCGACAAGTAGAGCTGTTGCTGTCGGTAAAGTCTAAACAAGGCTATTTTTGCAAAATAAATTCGGCATGCCTGTGATGACATGAAAGGGCTTTTAAATAAGAAGGAAAATAATCTCAGTCTAAGGGTTTTCGCGGCTTTAAAAATCGACATTCTTCACCTACAGACCTATGTATCGAAACAGATATCTTCAACACCTCAGTCCTACATATAAGGAATGTCGCATTTTGCAAGATTCTCGCTAGATGGTTAAATATGATCTTATTTCAAATATTTACTTTTCGCTGTGACTACCCGACTCGCTTTCATCGTAGACAATTATTGTTTATCAGTATTTTTCTTGTTCATGTTTTTTTTTTAATTCTGACATAAGTAATATCATACACGTTTGAAAGAAGTTGTTTGAAACGAATAATTTCTCTCATTTAATCACGATATACTATTAACTCATGAAGGAAACTTCTATTTTTGCTTTATATAGCAATATCTTTCTTCCATTGGTAACAGAATGTTGTAAATGTTTGGCATATAGTGCATTTCAAATGTAGAAAATGGACATGCAAGCAATTTGGACGATGTTTGACAGCGGATCTAAGGAAATTGACGTAACTAAATTGAAAATTTCGTAACTAAATTGAAAATTTCGGCACTAAAATCTGTTATGCGACGTGTTAACAGCTTGTTAGTCGCGATACAAGAGGCTAAGCTGCATTTTTGTTTTGTCTTCTTTATAAAAATCAATTCCCGACTATTTTCAAGGCTTTGCATCATCTTACGACCCGATAAACACACTTTACTTCCGCTCATATATCCTTCGCATTACTGATAACTCTAGGTAAGGAGGTAAGGCATGCAAGAAATTTGAGCCGCGACGCGACAAAACCAACAATGTGGTTGTGCGCCCAGTACAGACTCAGATCATCCTGGATATCCGCCGTGTTTGACTACTCTATTCGTTAAGTGCTCAAAGGATAGCTAAGGGTCTAAGCTTCCGCCATGCGGACAGCGAAGATTCTGATCAGACTGGGCGGATACCCAGGCTGATCTGGGTCTGCGCTGGTCGCACAACCACTTTGTTGGTTTTGTCGTGTCGCGGCTCATTTATATCTGAATGTATAACGGTCGAATATCAGTCTTTGTACGATACGTAGATCTCAGGGCGAGAATTGGATCCAGGAAAACTAGTTTAACCCCACCCCATCCCCAGTAATCTAATTACTGACCCCTACAAGGCGGTACTTCTGTTGTGGTTCTCAATAGTTCACGTTCTTATGTTCGCTTATCTGTGGTCTTCCAGATATATGGTCACCTGCAACTGGCCACTTCGCTTTCTGTTTTGTTTTGTAATTTAAAATTATAGAAAGGAGGTAAAAATGAATATTGGTGCTGATTTTAATTGGGGTAGTTGAATGATCTCCTGTTAGGGAAAGAGCTATTCATTGGATTTACCGTGCGTGTCTTTCGTAACCTTTGACAGTTTACATACATGTATATAATTCTTTCCTTTTAGTTTTGACGGAATTACTCATTGGAATTAATAGTATTGAATGATCTCTGATCATTGCTATTTTACTTTGATTTGCATTAAGCTCTTTATCATGAAAGCTACTGCCAGGTTACAGGTCAAAGGTAACTTTGGACGCAAGAAACAGATGATGTTAAGTAACACCGGCGGGGGTAACTGATAATTTACTGGGTGGTTAAATGTCTTTTACTTATATTCCCGAAACGTAAAACTACGATCTATTCAGCTAGCATCTCTACAGTTTACATGTATAATTACGTCTATATAACCTATTCAATATCATTTTCGTAGTAAACCATTAAACTATAATTTAAAGCAAAATGCGTATTTGATTCCCCAGGTCAATAAAATTCCTTATGTTGCCTTTTGAGGTCGCGAAGCAAGATTCAGGGTCAATGTCGACAAGAACGTAAAACGCCAGCATCTTGCTTTAACAAGCAGACAACTGACACAATAATCAGATTTTCAGAATACTTACATTATATTATTACATGTATTGCAGTGGAGTCTATACTTAAGTATGGTTCCCTACTTGTATTTATGAATGTAAATTTTACCTTTCTTTTGGAAATGCCTTGGGAACATCGTTACGAGAATTATAAGGAAATGCTATCTTACATTTAGACCTAAAATTTATTGGTTTTGCTGCAATAAATTGAGTTTCAGACTGGCAATTTGTTCCAAAATTCTAAAAATAATAAATATTGTATATATAATAATATTTTGTGACTATACTGCGTACGTGGATGTTAAAAACGCAAAACGCAATTTGTAGTATAGTATAAACCCTTGACAGAACCTCTCTATATGTTGTTTATCACAGATGTAATTTATACGACCTCTCCAGCGGCCCCGGATCTATTGGACACTTCCGTGCTGAAAACACACATTTCCCAGATCATTGGAGTATTCAAACGGAGCCATTTGCGGCATTTCGAGTGAAAGACAAGCAGACAGTGTATTTTAGGGCAAAAGTAGATCTCTGTGACGAAGAATCTGGATTTTGTTTGGACGTAGGTATCGTGGGACCTCTGTTTTCTGTTCATACAAAAATGAATTTAAAGATGATTCAAACGTATGTATGTTTCCCAAAACCGGTCCTAAAGTTTTTACTGTATGTAAAATAAATAAATAAAAACTTTACTTCGAGGTTTAAAGTGTATTTATTGTTTAATAAGTCTAGATTTAACCGAGGCTAGTTATTTCCCTGAAATTTCATAAATTTTGCGTCGGATTCAAACCGTCTGAGTTGTTGATTATCAAGCATATGCCATGTCGCAATGTAGAAAAATAGTCTGCAACATGGTTAACGAAAAAATTTAATAGTCCAGCCGCAAAGCGTATGTAGAACAGTTTTGACAAGGCTTATTTTGCCTAATTAAGCAAAGGTGCGACTTGATAATAGTCTATTTTTCTTGAGGAGGGACACTCTATAAAGATTGTTAAAGCTCCTTTGTTTGCTTCGAAGACATTGGCCGCCAGAGCGCATAGCTAATTTACCTAACGTGTCTCTGGTTTCAAACTCATCTTTTCATATTTTGCTGACTTGTTTCAAAAATAATTTGACAAGATTTTTTCTTGAGTGATCCTCTATCAACTGCGTGCTTTATTAACGTGAGCCTAGTTTTGCTGATATATCAGTAAGGTGACCATTTACCAAGTCTGCTCAAGTCTAGGTAGAATAGCAGAAAACATAACCACCTTCGATGAGATCTGGCCCAGAGGTTATAAAACTTGAGTACATTCTCAAACTTAAAATAAAGTACACTGATTGGCTGCTTCCGAGGACATGCTCGGAAGCACCAATCAGAGTGCTTTATTTTGATGCTCGGAGGCAGCCAATCAGTGTGCTTTATTTTGAGTTTGAGATTATTCTCAAATTTTATAACCTCGAAACCAGTTTTCTGTTCTGTGGATTGAACTAATCAAGGTAATACATAATATTTTGAGAGGAAAATTAAGAGATTTTTTGATATCAAAGGCAATTATGGTAAGTTTTTAGAAGCCCCAATTTTAAGAATTTTTAAGGTTGTCCTAGAAACAGTGAATCTTTCCGATGCCATCAATTATCAATATTATTTTCTATAATTTGTTTTTGTTTATTTTTTCAGTCCTGCTCTGGTGGTAAAAGAAAACGGCGTGGCATCGGCGACAATACAACCGGCGCTCCAGAAACGGTCGTTCTAAAACTCGATATTATCGATCCGATTGATAATGTCACAGGTACACAAATATCACCCCTGGTTAACTATGTTTTCAAGGATCTTACGAAACGAAAAAGGGTCATAGTTACCAAATGACCTGGTCATCAGGTCGTTTGCTAAATACGACTGGTTTTCGTTTCGTAACAAGTCGTTTTTGTTTCGTAATAGCCCTTGTATATAGTTAACCAGGGGCAAATATCCACTTTATACGTGATGATGATGAATGCCTTATAATTTTACATCATTTTAACAGTATTTCAGTCATATCAGGCTGATAAGAGGGCTGATGACAGGTGGTACTGAAAGACTTTGTGCTATAGAAGCTCTTTACGGTTGAAAAGATATCCACATCTAGCCGTTCTGGAACCCGGGACTGCTAGATCAGCAAGCCAGTGCTTAACCTACTGAGCTACCGTGTCCTACCCGCTTTATGCATTCATGGTCAACGTGTAGTTCCATTTTGCCTGAAAATTCAAAATTCAAACATATTCAAAAAGTTAGACAAAATATATCAATGCTATTAGACGCGTATGTATCAAAGCATATTTGTGCAATATTTGCTTCAAAGTAAAACAACACCAAAATATGGTGGAGGTATCGTACAACTCCTGAAAGTGGCCGAACCGAAATTTTGGTTTGGCCATTTTCAGGAGATTTCTTATTATGCCACCAGTTTAGCTTTAACAAAATTGTAAGTTTATACTAACATGCTTTACCTACATATAACTAAAAAAATTATAATATTTTGGCAAAGCATTTGTAGAAGTTTGATTTAACTTTCCAAGTGGCAATGGAATTTCGCATTTTCCAGGCTTGACTATATTTGTACTCTATTTTCTTTCGACATATCTTGTATGATATTTACAATTTTAATATAATGTTCCAGGCAGCTAAGCACCCTGTTTGGCAATAATAGTAGATACATAGTCAACAAGTGTTTGAATACAATAGTAACAATTTTTTGAGCTTAAGAATTACGACATTATACCATGTTGCATATTCAGTGTGAATGAGCAGAGCACCAGGAGAAGCAGCTCAGCCATTTTTTGTCTCCTTTCACAATAGGGGTCAACTAAACATATAAAAGACGGGGCCCAATCCTCTACAGTCACTATCTTTTAACCATTCCTAAGTCTAAACTGGTACCCAGTAACCCGTTTCCTGCTGGATCGACCGAGAGTATTTTATTGTTTGTTGGCGCTGTTAGGATTCCAACTTGCCACCTTTGGCACCGGAGCCTACCGCTTTAACCACTTGACCTCGACGAACATTTTGTTTTACTTCTGTACCATGCAATATCATTACATCAAAAATTCTACATCCTGGGATACCCACCAATATGTCATACAAACGAAATCGTTTGCTTTTAAAATGCAGAAATGCAACCAAACGAAACTGATGGAATGGCCATGCTAAAAACAATGCTCTCACAGAAAAGTCTTCCAGACTAGCCTCAGTTAAATGGTCTTAAGCGGGATAGGTCTAGTTTGTTCGTTTTGGCATCTCTAGCTGTGGTATTATCTGTTTCAATGACCTTGAACAAGGCCATGAAATCTTGCATACAAGACATGCCCATTCTTCAAGCATTAATTAAAAAGTTAAAAATTAAGAAACAAGAAGCGTTCAGATAAAAATATTATTAAGCAGAAAAAAATAATAGGAGTTAGTCCTTGAAACACTTCTCTGCGTTGAGAATTACGATTGTTGCTAATTGGTATGGCGAGTTTAAGTCACTGAAAGTGCTAGTAGATCGACATATCTAATAAATTTATTATCTAGATGCTAGAGGACAGTGCACTGCTTCTTCGAATCAGTATGTTCCAATATTAGAATTATAACGGTCTAGGAATGTTACAGTTATTTCTTTTCTATTTCAGCAACTGATGAAGAAGACATCAACTCCTGCTTCAGCAGTACTTTGTATTGGAGCATTACCATCACCTTTTTGCTGCTTATCGTTCTTGAAATATGCGTGATAGTTACTTTTCTAAGACAGCAAACATCGCTAAACTATTCTCTGTGATAAACGATCTTATTTTCATACCACAAAATATATGGTGTCAGGCGAAGCTAGAATGTACCTGACAGATGTGAGCTTCTACGAAGCTTCTTCGTTGAAACTCACAGCTGACATGTACTTTCGGAGGTTTAATCATTGTCATCAATGATTATTGTATCATTGGCAACAGTGACAGCAGAGCTCTAGATAAGAAGGGTATTTGATGATAAGTGAGGGATAATTTTTTTTATTTCTCTATTAAACCATATGTAGTGACCCCTCATCTGAACCGTGTCATCGAGACGGTTCAGATGAGGGGTCACAACTTATGTTTTTATGCAGAATTAACAAAAATTATCCCTAATTATCACCAAATACTCCCTCTTATCTAGAGCTCTGTGACAGTCTAAAAACTTCGGACGCCAGACCTTATACTTCGTTGTAACTCACAGCTGACATGCACATTCGGAGTTTTGTCATTGACAGTCTGAAAACAAATCGAACGGATATTGACTGCCTGATATTTTCTTTTGGTGGCAAAAACGAAAGTACGTCATCGTTTGCAACAGCTTTATGTAAACAGTAAATTAATCTACAAGTTCTCATCTACAATACCTTAACAATCTAAATAAACATCAAAGGGAATTTAACTCAGGGACCTAGTAAAATGCAAATAAATATAAAATTTATGAAGCATGATTAGATTTTTATATGTATTACTTTTGCAATTTGCTAAATCTGTTGTTTTCCCCCATTAAGCTGAGAAAATAGTTGTTCTTTCCTTTATTTTCACTACTGTCTGCTGTTGTCATCAGTTATTATCTTGGTGATTTTGCCTACGCTTCATGGTGTCTGCAAGATTGGCTGCCGGTGTTAAAAGGCATTGGAAGCCGTTGATACCAATTATAATCAGTGGCTACAAATAGCAAAACTCCAAACGGTATTGGAATGACAATGGTTGTATTGCAAAACACACCAATGTACCACACTATGCTCCCACCCATATGTCTGACCCAGAAAGGGAATGGTTTACAGATACAGGTACAAGTCTTATTAAGTCGAATGAGTTTACAAACAAGTAACATCTGCTATGAATAGCTATTAAACAGACTAACATATAATAATATAAGAGACCATATGAATTCACTGTCATTTTTTACATGCATGGATTGTGTAAGAAACCTGTAAGAGAATAAGACTTAGTAGTGTATACATATAAAAGCACATAAGACATGTAAGAGATACTAAGACAGTACATGCTAAACAACATTTCGATATGATATATTTATTTAAGTATTACTTTATTATTACTGTGCTCGGCAAGGGCCAGATCAAAAATATGTATGCCATGACATTGTGCTAGATGGTGGCGCTTCGCGAATGGCAGCTCAATTACTAAACATACTAAAATATTGATGAAAATCGTTCAGAAGTTAAATTAATATCACTTCCAACCAAATAACCAAGTTTCAAGTGCTTGCTTTAAATATACTTTTCAAGATATCTTGCTGACATGTTTAAACTTATAAAAGAGGGGGGGGGGGTATCAATAAGGTGGGTTTTCTGCATCCTACCAAAGTTTTCTTTTTTTAACTGATGGTATACTCTAATGTGTCTAGTTTATTGGACCATATGTGACTTTGGTCGAAAAGCCCTACTTACTGAGCTATGGGTCCACAGAAATGGGTAGGGTAATCCAACATGGTTTTAGCCTGTCTTGTAAAAGCATTCTCATTTGGTAGTGGAGTACAGCAGGCAGACAGGGTTTGATAAAATGATAAACAGAACATCAAAACCATATTTCCATATCATTTCATTTGGTTTAATTTGAACATATGTTGTCAAAAAAGACTTCCTTTGACATTAAGCATTTTTTTGATATTTTTGTCCTCAATTTTCAATATTTCTTGACCTTATTGTTAAATAAACAGACCAGCTGTCATCAAACTAATGTCAAGGAAGCACCCTGACCAGGACATTCGGATGATGTGACCAGAATTTCACAATGACCTAGTTTTCATGGTCGACTGAACACATAAACTTGCTTGGAAGATGTTTTTTCATTTAATTTTGACCTAGAATTACAAACCTTTGGCCAAATTACTATATTAACTGCTATATTATGCCCTACACCCCCGCCACTAAAGGTGAGGGAATACATATTGGTTGGAAACAAGGTCAAGGTCAGATTTTGATGACCTTGACCTTGTTTCCAAGGTCACAGAAGGACTTAATATGTGACACATTCCCAAATGCAGATGCCAACGAGATCCGCACTGAAGCCAATATGTATTCCCTCACCTTTAGTGGCGGGGGCGTGGGGCATAGTATAGCAGTTAAAATAGTAATTTGGCCAAAGGTTCGTAATTCTAGGTCAAAATAGAAAGAAAACCATCTTCCAAGCAAGTTTATGTGTTCAGTCGACCATAAAAACTATGCCATCGTGAAATTCTGGTCACATCATCTGAATGTCCTTATCATGTCAAGGTGCTTCCTTGACATGAGTTTGATGATAATATGTCTGTTTATTTAACAATAAGGCCAATAAATATTGAAAATGGAGGTCAAAAATATAAAAAAAATGCTGAATGTCAAAGGAAGTTTTTTTTTGATAATATATGTTCAAATTAAACCAAATAAAATGATATGGAAATACAGTTTAGATGTTCTGTTAATCATTTTATCAAACCCTGTCTGCCTGCTGTACTCTTCTACCAAATGAGAATGTTTTTACAAGACAGGCTAAAACCATGTTGGATTACTCCACCCACTTCTGTGGACCCATAGCTCAGTAAGTAGGGCTTTCCGACCAAAGTCACATATGGTCCAATAAACTAGACACATTGGAGTATACCATCAGTTAATAAAAGAAAACTTTGGTAGGATGCAGAAAACCCACCTTATTGATACCCCCCCCCCCTTTTCAAACGGTCATAACTCCTATAAACGATGGAATTCGTTCAAAAGTGTATCAGGTAATTTACTTATTATCTCCAATCAGCTGACTAAGTTTTGAGTTCCTAGATTAAATACCTTTTGAGATATCTTGCTGACAAGTTTAAAATGCCAAAATTTCAAAGGGCCATAACTCCTCAAATTACAGAATTCGTTCAAAAGTAAATGAGATAATTTACTCATCATTTCCATTCAACTTATTAAGTTTAAAGTTCCAAGAGTGAAAACTTTTCGAGATATCTTGCTGACAATTTTTAAGATCCCGAATTTTGAATAAGGCCATAATTGACTGAATTCGTTTAAAAGTTAATTAGTTCATCTACTTGTCACCTCCAATCAGCTGACTAAGTTTCAAGTCCCTAGTTTAAATACGTTTTAGGTACCTTGCTGACAAGTTTAAAATGCCAAATTTTCAAGGGCCAAAACTCCCACAAAATATACGGAATTCAGTCAAATGTTAATCAGTTCATTTACATATCATTCCTAATAAGCTGGTAAAGTCTCAAGGACCTGGCTCAAATACTCTACGAGATATCTTGCTGACAAGGTTTCATTACGATTTCTTTTTTCGAAGGGGAATAACTCCAAAAATGAAGACATCTCGGACAAGAAAAGTACGGGTCAGTTACTTTTAATGAAAAGTCCATGTGTATTTCAAACTCCAGCATGCACCGTTCTTAAGATATGGTATGCGTGACGAATGACAGACGCACGGATTCACAGACGGACGGACGTACGGACAAACTAGAAGCAATATGCACCCTCAACTTCTTCTAAATATCAGGTCTGACATCCCTTATATTGGAAACAGATCTGTCCTTACTATGAGATGGAAGGGTTCTATAGACATTGTTGGGTTAGGCGTACTTATTATTCAAACGTACAAGACTACAATTCAACGACCTAGGAATAAATCTCTGCAATTTTTTCATCAACCTGGTTAAATTATGTATAAAATCCACTCTTCTAGTTGTTATATTACACAGTATAAAAGGGGTAAAGAGCAAACAGTGAAGACCTGATCTGACCACCCCATTCGGAACAACTTTCTCTTGTTCTGCTATGTTTGTTCAG
The DNA here is from genome assembly GCA_963989385.1 of Ctena decussata. Lineage (NCBI taxonomy): Eukaryota > Metazoa > Mollusca > Bivalvia > Lucinida > Lucinidae > Ctena > Ctena decussata. Next base: position 50,329,712 of record OZ022498.1, on the reverse strand, counting down.
GTAGGATTGTCCTGGTATGTACACGTACAAGAGGGCTGTGTATGCAATTTGTTTCCGTATTTTTATGCCCCAACGTCTGGGTTGTCAGTACGTTCATCCATGCATCATATTTTATAATGCATACCATATCTTAAGAACCTTGCATGCTAGAGTTTAGTAATTTCACTTACGGTTTCATCATCGAAACAAAGTGGCCTGTATTCTTTCTTGTCCGAATTGTCTCCTTTTTGGAGTTATGCCCCTTTGGAAAAATCATTATGAAATTTTCATAGCAAGATATCTACATGTACAAACGAACTTAAGCTAGGAACTTGAAACTTAGCAAGCTTATTAGGAATATAAGTATATGAACTGTATAAAGTTTGAAATTTGAACGAATTTCATTCATTATTTTTTAAGTTATGACCCTTTGAAAATCTCGGCATTTTACGAGGGGTGATCATAAGTAATAGAAACACCTTTGTAGATTAGCAAACTTTATACATAAATAAGTATACTTCATGTAACACCGAAGGGTCTTTTTGAGCTTTCAAATTAGTGTTAAAATTGAAATTTTAACGTGTTGCCATAGCAAAATATGACGGTACTTTCATGTTTGGTACGACGTGTGATTTATTTGACGTCATTTTGGTAAAGATTTGTTTGAATTAAACTTATTACGTAGGATATTTAAAGAGAAAATGAAAATTTAAAAACAGAATCCGTTTAAGTTTGGTCTTGGATTTAGAAACACATATATCATGATTGTTTATGAACATTTTTCTGAAATCTGGTATGACTTAAAGCAAAAACATTGGTTAAAATAATTGAGTTTTGGGATTTTGACATTTTATCTGGTAATGTTCAGTATTAGGCTGAAATTAATTGATCGGTTGTCAAGTACAGGATACCTTTGGTTCTGTCTGCTATACAATTAGCCAAAGACTCTGTTTGTTGATGTGCAATAACGTCACATTTTTGGTCCCGCGGGTTTACTATAAGCGAAAAACGTTACAATTTGCTCGATCTAAAGTTGCATGTTCTGTATATCTGCCAGGTTTGAGAGCAAGTCATGAATAACTATATAGTTCTATTAGTATCTAAAGTACGTGCATCTAGCTATCACACCATCACAAACTTTTATCCAATCTTTGTTGCTTATCAACAGAATATTTATATGGAAATTGCAAAAAATTAGAGACTTAACCCCTCTAAGATTAAGGCATCATTGCCATGGCAAAGATATTCCTAAACAGTACTTTGGAACTCAAATATACGTCATGTGTTTGTCTCTAAGGTATAAGATATCTGGAATGCTGTTCTGACTCATAGCTTATCAGATATATGCGTGTTTTCATTATTAAATGATCACCCCTCCTAAAGTTTCCAGGAAAATATCTCGAAAAAACATTGGTCAGCTCAATGAAGATGATAAGTAACAGAATTGATTATGTTTTGAACATATTACATCATTTTTTCAGAGTTATAGCCCTTCGAAAAGTTCGGGATTTTAAACTTGTCAGTTAGATCGCTCCAAAGGTATTTGTGCTTGGGTCTTGAATCCTGGACAGCTGACTCGAGACATTGAGCTGATGAACTTATTAACCTTTGAATGAATTCCGTCTTTTTTTTCGGCGTTATGGCACACTGAAAATTTCAGCGGTATAAGGCCTAGCCATCAGATACTCACGAGATATTCAAGTGGGTGGGGTAAGGGAGTGCGACGCTGCCCTTCACATCGTTATTTTATATAACATATATGCCAAAATAGCCTTGATACTGAATGCTCTCTTTTGGCAAAACATGAGGTTGTGAGACCATACCAAGTGCTAGCTTTGAAAAGATCCAGTTTGGAAAACGGCGTACAGTACTTTGATTATTTAAGACTCGTTGTCGTAGACAATTTTGTCTCAACTATTTTGTCCATTGTCTGTATTACTGCCAACGACCCTTACATTTTTGAATTACTTCTTTAGTAATGAAATATCAAATAACATTTAACGTTGACTGCTCAAAACACAGCGCGGCCATATTGGTGTTGTCCCTAAAATGTAAACAATGAAAATAAAAGTTTAGCTGACGGTGTTTGAAATCTTCATTGCGCCAGATGCAGGCCCCTGGATATAGAACAATTATATATCTTACGTCTTACTTTATTCGATGTATTTATTGTCCCTTCGATTTCACACACTATGTAAAATAATAACAGGTGTCGGCGACTGCGTAAACTTCGTCTTGTCGAAATTCTCAAAACTCAAGCAGGCACGAGCATTATCACTTATGTATTAAAGGGAAATCACCCCATAAAAACTGCAATTGAAATTTTGTTGAAACTTCTCACGGTGGTAGAATATTATATGCTGAGTGAAAAAATGAAATAAAAAAATGGGGTCACCGTACTACTTTTTGAGATAATGCAGCGCCATCTATGTGCCTGTTTGAAACATGACTATGTCTATTACGAACACTTTATCCGAGAAAATAGATGACCGATCGTTTCGAAATAAAGATTAGTTAACTCCTCTTTCTTGTCTCTTTGTTTGCCTACCAAAATCGTCATCGTCGTATGTCTCATTATATAGGTTATTTTCAGTTTTTAGTTTCCCGCCATTTCCCACTATTGGAAAAAAAACGTGGAATTTCTTCAATATAAAAAGTTCCACAATTGAAATTTTTATATACTTTTGGTTGTAAAAAGGAATGATCCACCCCGTGGAAATAAGCCAATAAAAAATATAGGTCATCGACCAAATATTCGAGTTGTGGAAGGAAACCCACTTTTATTTCGTGCAGTTTTCCTATAAGCGCGTTGACGTCAATGTCTTATTCGTTGAAGTCGCTTTCTATTTGGCGCCATCAATGGCCATATGGATAGCGCTCTTACCTTTCGATGCTTGTTTATAGCAATTCAATATAATCCCCTATTCAATTTCAGCAATGTTCTTATGTCTTGAACATGTGGTCTATATGAAATTGTCGCCTTCAAAATTTTCTCGTATGCAGACAACACATCAATGTGAGAAATTCCAAGGACTGCAATTAGGTAGCATGTTCATTGTTATTTCTAATAGAATTTCGAAGTTTTTTCTTGGTCTAAATTATCTGACAACAAGATTGTGTGCGAACATTCAACTTATCGGACCCGGTCACTGCTCGACATGTATTTTCACAGAAACATCGGCAAAGCTTCAAGTTGGTCCGTGGTGCATGATTTCAATTTATCAGTTAATGCTGAGACCAATTTCGGAGGATGCGCATTTTGATAATTTTCCCTGTTCGCGTAGACAATCTATGAATCCTGTGAAAAGTCTAGGGCAATTAGTAAAAAATAAAAGTGTCTCCGCCTAGCCGTTGTAAAATTTTTATCTTACGAGAACAATATGGCTGTTCGTTTAATGTCACTTGCGTTAAATCTTATAGGCAACTATTCAAAAAGAAAAGAAAAAGAAAAAATCATAATTACCTTAACGACACGAGCTAACAATAAAAGCTTAGATCAGCCTGCGCATTTGCTCAGTCAGATCTCCGCTTTCACTGTTTGCATGAGTACATGTATTTCATGACTCAAGCCAAGGGTACTAAGTCCTTATTTGTATTTATACTTGCATTAATTAAGTAATTACGAGATTCAAAACGCACTTGCATTTTTCACAGCCTCTCTTTACCTGACAAATAATTCTTAAAAAATTTACACACTACCCCACTAAACTTAGCGCTCTCTTTTCCGTATAAAATTCTTCAGCCCCATTTTTGTCGTATTTTTTTGTCCCGTTTTATATATTTACCATATTTCTGTCGCAAAAGACTTATACGTTTGTTTCAACAAAGAGCCCATGTTGTCTTCGAAAGTGACTTAAACGTTTTAGCGTTACGGCAAACGACGTCATGATTACCATAGCAGGAAACAATGACGCTGCGTCAAAATGTATGCGCACGAACATTGAGGCGATTTCCCTTTAATCTGCTGCCTCTTTCTTGGTGCAGAACGATCGTGCCATTTTCCAGAAGTTTTACAAGAAACTTCCATCATAGTTGATCTAAGTAGATAAAACGAAGAAGATTTAAGAGGTTACAATATTAATATATGCACCAGTATTATGTTTCATTGATTTCACCGAACTACTTATTTTGACTGTGTGATTATCATTATGTCGTGCTGCTAGCGGTGGTCAGGCATGTCAATGATCTCCGCTTTCGAAACAAATTGAAAATAAGCCATCGGGAAGCCTTTAACGGAAGGATCAGGCTATATTACTGTTTATTTAACTTGTTTGACTTAAAGACTATCTATATATGTACAGAGCGAGCACGATAGTGTTTTTTAGCAGATAAAGTGAGCCTGTTTCCGTAGGTGTTGTCAATACACGTTCTTTATAAGCTGTTGCTTACAACTGATCCACACTCGCTCGTGCATGAAAAACAATTATATATGGTGGATAAAGTCATCCATGTGGTAGTCTATGTTTCGATATTCCTTTATTTTTTAATATTTTGCTAAAGAATGTCAGTAGTGGGAATCGGGAAAGTTCTTGATTTCATTTCTTCTGTAAAAGATGTTTGTTATTTGTATAATTTATGGGGATTTTAATTCTCTTAAAAAGAAAAAGAAAAAAAAGAAAAGAAACAGAAAATAACAGGTGGTCAACAAGTGCAATTTGAGATGCATTCGGAGCCCCGGTAGCTGTATGTTCAACGCTGGCCTACTGATCAAACGGCACCGGGTCAGAGCTCCGGCCGAGGCTGTAATCTTCCCAAATGTAAACAGCATTCCACTGTACACAAGATTTCTTTATCATCCTCCAATCGTACTGACTTAATGAAATACTGCTGAAAAGGACGTAAAATCGCAGTCATACACCCATCATGAAATGCAGTCGCCAAAAAATCCACAGCTCGAGGAAAACATAGCCGATATTATTTAAATATTGATAGGATGGCTGAAAACTAATGTTCTTTCCCACTCCTATGGAATGCTGTGATGTGTAGTTGTGGTCGACATTGAATCAACGTTGATCCACGTCATGACGTTGAATCGGCGTTGATTTGGTGTTGATTCAGGGCTGCATGCGCGATGGGAAGTTGTTATCGTTGCTTTTACCTACTGGTGTTACTCCACTGGCTCGCGTGTGAATGGATTTGCTCCTGGTCAGTCGCCAGCCCGTTTTGAAAGTGGCACTTTAAATTCTCCGTGCCGGTCCAAACATCGGATTGGCATGGAAGCTGTGAAGGACTGTTCTGGGGGCAGATGTAGCTGGCAAGGCTCACGTCTGTCTCCTTCTGAGTGTTTGGGTGACATGAGTTGGTTTTCCAGTGATTTTTATTTTACCCCCTGTATAATAATTAAGAATATTCCATCACACTCCAGTCACTAGCGTATACAATTTAATTATGTTGTCAATTTCATGAGTATTCCAATTAATGCCCATTCAGGCTCTTTAGTCATCTGATTAAATTTACATGTTTTTCGGGAGATTTTGACAGTTATCACAACTGCAAAGAAAGAAAAAAAAAGGAAACACAAAATTTGCGATTAAATGAACACCTAGGCTGCCCTCTTGTAGACTGACTATTAAAAAATTATCATAATGCTTTCGACTTTCTTCAGGTCATTCGCAGCCAAAGTAGTTTGCTTTAATTCTGCCATTTATGTTGTTATATGACTGACAACTTGAGTGAGTAATTTACATTTTTAAGTCATATTCACGATTATGCCCCTTTCGTATCGTGATGCTAATGGAAAGTTACACAGCATTATATCTATAATTATTGAGAATACTGATACAGCAAGCAGACACTGTAGATCCAGATCAATTCTGCCATTTATGTTGTTATATGACTGACAACTTGAGTGAGTAATTTACATTTTTAAGTCATATCCACGGTTATGCCCCTTTCGTAGAGTGCGGATCGTGATGCTAATGGAAAGTTACACAGCATTATATCTATAATTATTGAGAATACTGATACAGCAAGCAGACACTGTAGATCCAGATTTCATGAACTTCATTCGTACTTAGCATTGCCACACTTTGACACTCAACTCCTGTATTATCATCTTGAGTATTTGCCAAAAGCAAATACCTGAACCAGTTGCCACGGTCTATGACTGAGTGTCTATTCTGGAAACATATTCAGTATTAATTCAAGTACATGCAGGAGGCACACAACAATTTATTTGAAACCCAGGTGATCAGTTAAATAATAGCAGATTTATTCATGTATATTCTCGTCATTTGCGCCACCATACTGCAAAAATACATATGTGTACTAGGTACTACTTTTGTATAATCTCATGTTTTATTAGATGGTTATGATTTCTTGAAGAAAAAAATGGGTGTCTCTTTGACTGTGAATTGTTCTCTAAAGACAACATTTATTAAGATATCCATTTTAGGTTTCACTAATAGGAATACATAGCTTTGTCAGGGACTTACTACTTTTTCTCAATATATAGTTTAAATTTGAGTGTTTTTGGTACGCGGTTTGGACTTACTAAAAGGTAACATAAAAATGTAATAGAACATTTGGTTTTCAAATTCATTGTAATTAATGTGAATATTCAAGCTTTTATATTGGTCCTGACATCATTCGTCATTAATAGCGTCAGTAGTTAGTGCATAACTGATATCACCATAGCCCAACCACTTGGTACACACACTAGCTTAGAAATGGCCGACAGCTAGTCCTTAAACTTGCCGGTCAGCAATATATCTTGAAAACATTTTGAGCTAGGAACTTGAAACTTGGTAACTGTTTGGAGATGATAAGTTGATTGACTGATTCAATTTAAACTATTTCCGTCAATACACTTTAGTACATACCCTTCCATTTCACGGACAGGCATATGGTTGGGGGCATAGTGTTTTACAAACACCTCTTCTCGTTTTTTTTTACATTTTAGCTCACCTGAGCCAGTGGCTCTGGAGAAGCTTATAGGGTAGGCAGTCTTCGTCGTCCGTCCGTCTGTCCACAATTTCCAACGACTTCTTTTCTGAAACCGCTGAGCTTATTGAGCTCAAATTTCATGTGTAGCATCCAGGGGGTAATGGGAATAAAATATTGTTCAAATGGTCCTGGTCACAGGACCAACATGGCCTCCACGCCCATATATGATAAAAACCTTTAAAATCATCTTCTCCAGAACTTAAAGTAGCATCGGATAAACAAGTACTACCAACATTGTTCGAACTATGACCTAGGGTTGACTTTGACTTTTTTTACGGCAAGGTCATAGTTTTTTCTGGCACTCTTCTATGGGAAAATGTTAGAACTTGTCCAGATATATACGGAAAACTTTGTAATTATATTGAAATGATAGTGTGCATTGCAGAATTTTGAGAAAACTATCCTAGGCATATCAAAACCTGAATTATCTGCCCTTGATTCAAGAAAAAAATATACATACATATTGGGCATGTCAACCCCTTCCAAGAAACGAAGTTTTTCGGAATTCGTATGACCATTTCCGGTTTTACAGCGCCATCTGTTGTCAAAACCTCATTTTTAAGTTTCTAAGGAGAAAATGGCTGAAAAATGTTGTTTTTTGATCTTATGTAATATATAAAAAGACATGGAATACTAAAGTAAAATAAAGTGTATACAAACCATATGTGCTAGTACATGCTAAAACATACATGAAAAAATCAGGTATTTTGGTACCACTTGCTAAGGGAGACAACTCTAGTAGTGACGACAAAGATTGAAAATCTGAAAAATTGACCATTTTTAGCATATATCCATATGGATTCCAGCGCCTGATATGAGACAAACTATATTGTATCATAATAAATAATATCTTATGTCTACACATCAACAATAGAACTCGTGGGCACTCTTTCGCCATTGACTCCACAAGGGAGTTAACTTTTGTAGTGACGACAAAAATAAAAAAAAAATCGAAAAAATTGACCAACTTTAGGATATATCCATAAGAGTTCCAGAGCCTTATCTAAGACAAACTACATTGTTTCAGCATATATGATATCTAATGTCTCGATATCAATAAGAAAATTCGCGGGCGCTTTTTCGCCCATAGCTTTACAAGGGAGATATCTCTTGTAGTGACGACAAAGTTCGAAATCTGAAAAAAATGACCAATTTAGCATATAACCAGAGGAGTTCCAGCGCCACTTATGAGACAAACTATTTCGTTTCATAATAATAATATCTAATGTCTACATATCGACAAGAAAATTCGTGGGCACTCTTTCGTCCTTGGCTGCACAAGGGAGATATATATCTTGTAGTGATGACAAATTTTGTAAATCTGAAAAGTTGACCAACAATAGCATATATCCATAGGAGTTACATTGCCTGATATGATACAAGCTTGGCTTTACAAGGGAGACTACTCTTGGCGTGACGTGACGACAAAGACTGAAATTTTGAAAAAAATTGACCACTTTAGTATATATCCCTAGGAGTTCAATTAAAATCTTAAAGAGTTCCTTTAAGAGCAGAGAATATATTCAGAAGAAGGAACATGGGCCAGACTACGTAGTTTCGGCTAATAAAGCCTCTTCAGTGACCCTGACAATATCTCGTTATGAAACCAGAGAAAAGCATACTGTGAGTTTTTAATCTTAATTGGACAGTCGATTCAAAGACGGATTGGTATCAAAAAGGGTCCAAATAGTATACAAAACAATGGTTTAGAATATGAGTATAAACCAATCCAAAATTTCAGATTTCACAGAATACATCTTCTGATCTCAAAGGACGAAAGTAAAATATAATCTGCACTATGGGTGATGTACGGGGAGACGTTTTTCAAGCCTTTTTATGACACAGTCTATATTCTTTCATAATATATAATATCCTATGTCTTCACATCAACATGAAAACTCATGGGCACTCTTTCGCCCTTGTCTCCACAAGGGCGATAAGTCTTGTAATCATGACAAAGTCTGAAAATCTGAAAAATAACCAAATTTAGCATATCCATAGGAGTTCCAGTGCCTGATATGATACAATTCATGTTGTTTCATAATATATTAGATCTTGAATTATAATATCTCATGTCGATGCATCAACAAGAAAACTCAGGGACACTCACACACCCTTGGCTTTACAAGGGCGATAACTCTTGTAGTAAGAAAAAGCATGAAAATCTGAAAACTTGATTAGTTTTAGCATATATCCATATGATCCATTAGCATCATCAAATCTTTAATAAAATCAAAGTATTTCATTCCTGTTACATAGATATGTTTATCAGAGGAACTGCAACCTGTTTTATACCACTGAGAAAGTTTAAATGTGGCCAAGATTAGTCTCATATAAGTTCGATAAAAAATATGAATGAGATTTTGATAATCTCCTAGACATTTCTGTATAAAAAATGCATGTTTGTTGCTTGTGGTTTTATGGTCCTGTCTATTAAAGGCTATGTCAAGCACAGTAAGCTATCAACAATGTTCCTGAGGAGGCTTTCTCAGTGGTTCACCAGTACTTAGTGTCCTGACTTTCGCCTGTATCAGCCCAAAATATGTTATGCATGTTACATAAATGAATAACCCCCTCAGTCTTTAGTATCTGTCCATCTTTATCATACGATATCAAAGAGGATTTGAACACTTTAGCTTGTGGAAGTGGCCCTATTGACGGCTGGTACGTCACATGTCCAAGATGATAAAGGATACTGGCTGTATGTGCGCTCATGCTAATTTTCCTCTTCGCAGCAGGACAGACGCAGTTGTAATCCTTATTTGGATCCCCTTTATTGTTTTTGTCGAACTGAATCCAAACATTGTACTTTGCCTGGGACTTGTGTCTGGATTTAATAAGACCCCTAATTAGATAATCTGAATGCTGGTAAACCCCAGTTTCACAGTTTTGTTTGCAGTATGCAGATTTTGGTCTAGTCTGTCTTCCAAAATCAGCTATGTGCCGCGTGACTTATTTCATTACCTCAGGCGTCAAGATGAATCAAAGATCAATAATGACCATTTCTTCGGAGATTACCTCCATCAAGATATTGTTATTGATGTGACAAACCGTAGACTACTAGCTGAATGCTTTTCCAAAAGTGATCCCAACAGTTTTGTGGAGAAAGAACAATAATAATGGAAAAATGGAATACCCTGACTAATAACTTGTTGGACAACTTTCAAAATACACCTGCAGAAAATAAGCGACAAGAAGCTTTGTTTACGGAATAATGTGTTTGCCAAGGAGAATATAGAAATGAACGAAATCATTTGTGCATGGAATTATTACGGGAAAAAACTCAACGCCGTGAAATTAAATGTTGTAATTATTTTTTTTCATACACTGTCAAGTGGTCGGAGTTAATTTAGCTTTGTATTTATCTCTCAGACAAATTGAATAAGTCTATCTGCATACGGAGCTTCTTGTTATGCTTGTAGCTTAGATTACAATTTATATTACTAGAAAATGAAGTGTCCTTTAAACTTATTAACACTTAAATCGGACATGCATTTTTGTCTAAAAAATCACCTTCATCTGTATCATGCTTTGTTACCGGTTTTCAAATTTCATGAAATTCTTCAGGTATAAAGAGGAAACATATGACCCGTTTTTAGGGAAATTCCATAGGTTGACATTGACTGGAACATACATAAATTTTAGGATACATTTCTTCTTTTTAATATTTGCAGTGTTCTTTTGAGCCATATTTTCTGATTTAATGTTTTGAAAAAGTTTGTTTGCATGGTCAGATAAGCATAAATGGTATCAAAGATATACATATGGAGTTCTTTCACTATTCTTGTTCACACTTTATGAAATAGAATAAAGTTGATGATTTATAATTGAAAAATTATAAGGTAGGTATCACAAATGGGAGTACTTCAGGGTGCTCTTCTGAGACCTTAAAAAGTCTATATTGAGATAAATAAATGCATTTTGTTGTTAGATTCAAAGCATTACACATGCAAAGTAACAAGAAAATCCATGCGTGGGCAGATTTGGAACTCCCCCTTTGAACAATCTTGGTAGTACTTCTGTACCTGATGCTACATACCAGGTTTCAAGGCCATCAGCCTATTGGTTCTGGAAAAGAAAAACAATTTTAAAGGCTTTTACCATATATGGGCGTGGCGGCCCTGTCGGTCATGTGACTAGGACCGTTTGAATAAATTTTCGTTTCCCCCCGCCCCCTAGAGCCTCTACATGAAATTTTGTTACAATTGGCCCAGTGGCTTTTGAGGAGATGTGTGAAATGGTCAAAATATGAGAGACCAGGGTCAAAGGCCAAAGCATGTCCTTGATATCTTGTACGCATACATTTTCATGTACTCATTATGATGACTGTAAAAACTAATTTTCAAGTCAAAATCTTCAACAGTTTTCAAGAAATTTTATGTTCTAGCATTTTCCAATGTAAACGCACCAGAAAGCAAATTTGAACTTGACGTAAAAAAGGTCAAGCTCAGCCAAAGGGCATAATTTGAACATTCTTCGTAGTACTTCTGTACTTGTTGCTACATACCAAGTTTCAAGGCCATCAGCCTATTGGTTCTGGAGAAGCCGATTTTAAAGGTTTTTATACGCCCCTTTGAAAAACGAGACGTATTATGTTATGGCGCTGGCGTCCGTCCGTCCGTCCGTCCGTCTGTCCATCCGTCCGTCCGGCGTAAACTTTTCGTTGGATAACTCTTCCTACAGTTTACGTCCGACCGAGCTGACACTTGGTATATAGTAAGGCTATGAGGTGGACCAGGGCATATCGTTTCGAGGTTACGCTCTCAGTCTGATGATTTTTAGCAGAGTTACAGCCCTTTACTTAGAATTTTTGGGGTGTTCGTTTCCGGATGACTTCTCCTACAGTTTTCATCCAATTAAGCAGAAACTTTGTAAATAGTAAGACTACGATGTGGAGTAGCGCATATTGTTTGGCGGTTACGTTCCGATGATTTTAGCAGAGTTACAGCCCTTTGAAAAAACACGACTATGTCAGTTTGTATGGTAATTCTTTAGCATTCCATAACTTGGTCACTGTTAGGAATACCATGATGAAACTTTATAGTAATGTATACGAGGTTAAAACAACATGTCTCATACAAAAATGGTTACTCCCCTTTACTTTGTTTTTGAGTTACCTCCCTTTGATTATTTTGTTAGACTATATTTGTACACCTCATATCTTACTACCCCTTTAGACTATTGTGATGAAACTTAATAGTAATGTATATTAGGTTGACACAATATGTCACATATAATAGCGATTGCCTCCCGTTACTTATTTTTGGAGTAACCTCCCTTTGAATATTTTCGAAGGCTATTCTTATGCAAGCTGTGAGTAGGCAACCGAATGGAATATCTTGATGAAAATTTATAGAAATGTGTATTAGGTTGAGGCTGTGTGTCTTATATATGAATAATTGCTCCCCCTTCATTATTTATGGAGTTAAATCCCGTTGATTAATTTCTACAGCTATTTATGGGCAAGTCATTACTAGGTAACGGTATCTTGACGAAACTGTATAGCAATGTGTATTAGGTTTAGACAGTATGTCTAATAAAAGAATAATTGCTTCCCCTTCCTTATTTTTTTCGAGTTACAGCCCTTTGATTACTCTTTAAGGCTTTTCTTTTGAAAACCCTAATGTTTAGAATATCTTGATAAATTTAATAGCAATGTAGACAAGGATGAAACGGTGCAAACACTCAGAAACGGGCGTATATTGCCCCGCTTGCGGAGCTCTTGTTACCATATATGGGTGCGGCGGCCATGTTGGTCTTGTGACCAGGACCGTTTGAACAACTTTTCGTTCCCCCTTCCTCTGGAGGCCACATATGAAATTTGGTTACAATTGGCCCAGGCCACATAATATTATTGTAACATATCCCTCCTATCTGTCCAATGGATGTAAAACTATTTACAAAATTTATTCTTTTAAGGGCAGATAACCTATCCAGACGTAAAGGAGTGTCTTATGACAATAACGAATCAAGTGCGACAGTATCGGATCATATTATATTAGTTAACAGGAGAGTTTCTCGGAGGGGTTCTGCCAAACTTCTTAGCGTCAGTAACTTGGCTATATAAACAGTTGGACCTATTAAACTCTCAGTGAAAACGTTTACGGCCTTTCATCAATATTTTGCAATATTCTTAATCAGCTACGGTTATATCTGTTAAATAACCCGTTGAATGTATACAAATACAAGCATGTCAATCATTCTTAACTCAGTAATCCCCTGCGCCCCATAGCATGGAACTTCTCAAACAGTAAAGACAATAATCTGCCTTTGCAAACAGTGTATATCCTAGAATGACCATAGCGTCTGCTCAGAATCAACAAAAGATTACGGTGATGTTCAGCCTTTACATTGATATTTCAATGCAAACAGAGTATAAACACTGCATGGTCATGCAACGAGTTCTGTGATATTAATCTGGGTCCACACGGTGTATACATGTTCATCTGATGGAAGCTGGTCATTAATATGCGGGCTGATCTCGAATGTTTAGCTGGGTTCTGCTAACCTACATTATCATATATATTGTGTGAGGCGTGGAATGGGGGATATTTTACGACAAGGGTGTTTTCTTATTTTTATTCTGATCTTTGAAAGTAGAAACACGAGACACTCATGTAGTTAATTTGTGACTTGTTTTCAACATCAGACCATGCATCCAATATAACGTTTTCCAACTGATGACCGTATTTCAATTCAAATTATATAATGATCCTTTATTGTCGCACATCGGTACCCCACTTTTCCAAGTCTATAGTTTCATCAAATAATGGGATGTCACAAAAATAATGAATGCCTGCAATTTTAGGGATACCAGGGCACATAGCAAAGTAGAATTAGTTTGAAGTTTGAACCGCCTAATGATAAAATAGTTTAAACAACTGAAATCTTTTAAGGGGTAACGAGTAACAAACAAAATACAAGCACCACTGAAGATGGGCCAAGCTTTGCAACATCTCTGATTTGTTTTACAGCCGGATAATTGAAAGCTTAGAGAGTTTCTTGGTAGAACAAACGGTGAGTAAGTGAACTCGGGCTTTACGTCCCACAAAGACGCGAAGGTCTTTTGATGACGGGTAGTACAAATGGAGGTATACAGGGTGTTAAGAAAGTTCGAAGACATAACAGTATTGCTTATAACTTCAGAAGTTACATTCATTCAATCTTAAAACTATACAGGTTTCAAGAACTATTCGATATTAAATGATCATTAATGTAACAACTTTTACAACCGCACTTTTCCATAATAAAACTACTATTTCATACCCAAGGTGTCAAACTGGCCCGCTTTTTATTACTGATTTTACGCATAAAGGTATGGCATATTAAACTGTTATTTATTCTTATCCCTCAGTGAATCATCATTTGAAACTAACTTAAATGATAGAGACTATGCCATACAGTATTTTATTAATTACAGCCTGTAAGGAATCGTAGACAACATGCAAATTTTGACAGATGATTCTCTGACATGAAAAAGCAGACACGGCATTTATATTTTTAATAGGGGTGGAGTAATGAATTTACCTCTGAAACGAAATTCGAAATCAAAAGATGAAATAAAATTGTTCATATAATGAAGTTGGTATTGGAGATAAGGGAGACAAGAATAAAATTTAGAAATATTTGTAGTGTATCTGTAAATTATTATATAATAGAAATTTTACCACCAAAATGTCAAATTATGCAAATATGTTGATAAAATTAGTATTTCTATTACAATAATGCATCTAAATGACAAGGAAATTTGTTAATTACAGAGGGTTAAACCGAGTATAAAATATTATAAGAGTTCTCTAAACTCTAATTTCATATTCTTACCTAATTTGTTTCAAAACAGCAAGGTTTTAGTGCAAAGTACAATGAAAAATGAATTTGAAGTTAAATCTAAAGAGTAATTTGTTAAGGGTGATTTTTCAAAACAATCAGAAAAGAAAATTCGAATCAAATGTTTATGCTCAATATGGGAACAAATCTAATAACAAGCGAATAAAAGAAATCTGCAAAATACCCCTGTGTTTACAAATACCGCTATAGATTCTATCCCTACCCCCTAAAATTAATAGTTTCAATTAAGACTGGGGATACCCTTTTGATTTAGTCAGAAATTCCGAAGTAGACCGTTGAAAAATTATAAAAACTGAATCTAAAAAATCCCGAAAATATTTCCTGCAGTGCCAGTACTTTTACATCTTAGATATTTCTATTAGCTTTGAAAAACCAAGCTCTTAACCTGCTGAACTCTAATACGAATCAAAATTTGACTTCACCATTGTCAGGTATGTAGAGGGTTGTCCATAGCAATTCAGATTTTCTCGTCATTTTCAAATCATAAAAGAATTTATATGTTGCACATCTTTGGGAGTGCTTCCTGTATTACACTTACGAAGTTTTGTGAAAATCATTACATTATTTAGCTTTCAGTGTATGTTTAAATAATGTCTACGAACTTTCTTAACACCCTGTACATGACTACACTATATACAGCTTCAGATCTACCTCGCAAACCTGAAGAAAATATAGATACATTTCTTATGGGGCATTTAAACTATAGTTGGGATACTTTAGCTAAATGGCACTTGGCACCGTTCTATAGCCTGCTTACAATCACGGAACTCCTGTGATCTCTAAGGCCCGAGTCTCACTGTCACGTTTTGAGGGCCAGGTTGTGCTACGTTTCCCGCCCTATGTTTGGCAAAAAATATACCCCGTTGTGTAGGTATTAAGAGCCATTCTCTGTAATGACTTAAATTTTTACATAGGGCCGTGGCACGCATAGTCACCGATTTTGCTCAAACTTTCCTATATTACTTATTGTGACACAAAAACAAGATAACAACATCAGTTTCATTCCAAAGCATGCCCGTTGCCATGGCAACAGCAGCTATACATTTTGGGAAAAAATGTGCTTAAAAATGTCCTAAAATGGGCAATTTTTCAACAAATATATTAACTTTCAAATGCATGACAAGCTCTAATTTCTTTCTACCTACAAATAATTTGTTCACACTAACTTTAAAAAAGAAATTAAAAAATTATTTGGAAAACCTCAGTGGTCATCAGGCTCAAGCAAAGTGGGTGGGGGTTTCCATATATGGCAAAAATCCAATTTCACACATCTTTAAGGACATTTCTAGAGTTCTTGCGGCCTCGTCAATATATGTGTGCACCGTCCTCCTACAGAACAGTGTTCTGTGAATATGTTTCTGGAAAAACATGCTTGGGAAAGTATACTTCCTGAAGCGTTACCATAGCAACAATAAGTGTACCGTTGCAAAAAAGTTGTTCTTAGGGGTACAGTCCTTGTAATGTCAAATCATCATAGTTTATGATCATATTTGTTTCTTTATTTTGAAACTCATTTTACAATATATTTATCTTCTATAAACAATGGACATTTTGTTGGTTTCTCTTATCAAGGTCAAGGTCAAGGTCACAGAAACAATAAAAACGGCTAAAATGCGTATTTTTTTTCATATTATGTGTTCTGTATCAACCATATATTGCAGCAATGGCTTTGAACCTTGTCATTATCTGACATATTACAGAAGCTTTCAAATACACATATAGTTGGATTTACTCAGGAAGCTACAAGGTCAAGGTCAAGGTCACACAAACAAGAACAAATGCTACAAATACATATTTTTTGAAACATTTTGTGTCCTATATGAACAATAAATTGCAGCAATGTCTTTCTATTTGGAATTTATTTAATATATAACAAAAGCTTTCAAACAACCAACTTTCCTCCAGAAGCATCCAAGTTCAAGGTCAAGGTCACAGAAACAAGAAAAATACTAAAAGTGCATATTTTTCTCATATTTTGTGTTCTGTATCAACAATATATTGCAGCAATGTCTTTGTACCTGGTCTTTATCTAACACATTACAATAGCTTTCAAATACACATATAGCTTGTTTCATTCAGAAACCTCCAAGGTCAAGGTGAAGGTCATAAAACAAGAAAAAATGCTAAAAATGCACATATTTGCAAAATTTTGTGTCATATATCAACAATATACTGCAACAGTGCCTTTGCAGTTGGCATATGTTTAATATGTTACAAAAGCTTTCAAACAAACAACTTTTCTTCAGTAGCCTCTAAGGTCAATGTCAAGGTCAAGGTCAGAGAAAGAAGGAAAAAATGCTAAAAGTGCATATTTTTTCTCATTTTTTTATGTTTTGTATCAAAATATATTGCAGAAATATCTTTGTACCTAGTCTTTATCTACTACATTACAATAGCTTTCAAATACACATACAGCTACTTTCCTTCAATAAACTCCAAGGTCAAGGTCAAGGTCACAAAAACAAGCGAAAACGCTAAAATGCACAGAATTTCGGTATTTGTGTCCTATATCAACAATACATTGCAGCCACGTCTTTGTAGTTGGTCTTTATTTAGTATATAACAAAAGCTTTCAAACAAACAACTTTCTTCCAGTGGCCCCAAAGGGTGAGGCTAAGGACACAGAAACAAGAGGCCAAGAGGCCCTGAACCGCTCACCTAAGCAATTTGCCAAGTAGCTCTTACTTATGTCTGAAATTGTCAAAATATAAGTCTTGGGTCAAAAGTCAAAGAATGACCATGACTCATAAATCTCCATGGACTCATTAAGACACCATATATACCATTTTTATGCCAAAATCTTCAAAACTTTCCATGAGATCTTATGTTCTACCATTTTCCCATATTTGACCATGCCGCAAAAAAGGTCAAGGTAAACCAAAGGTCATTATTTGAACAGTATTGGTAATACTTCAGTACTCCATGCGACTTACCAAGTTTCAAGGCCATCGGTCTATTTGTTCTTGAGAAAAAAGTATAAAAGTTTTATATGATAAATGGGTATGGCGGCCCCGTTCATCATGTGACCTGGACCGTTTGAACAAATTTTCATTCCCTCAACCCCTGGAGACTCTATATGAAAATTGGTTGAAAGCGGGGGTATCAATAAGGTGGGTTTTTGCATCCTACCAATGTTTTCTTTTTTTAACTGATGGTATACTCCAATGTGTCTAGTTTATTGGACCATATGTGACTTTGGTCGGAAAGCCCTACTTACTGAGCTATGGGTCCACAGAAGTGGGTGGGGTAATCCAACATGGTTTTAGCCTGTCTTGTAAAAACATTCTCATTTGGTAGAAGAGTACAGCAGACAGACAGGATTTGATAAAATGATTAACAGAACATCTAAACTATATTTCCATATCATTTTATTTGGTTTAATTTGAACATATGTTGTCAAAAAAGACTTCCATTGACATTCAACATTTTTTTATATTTTTGACCTCAATTTTCAATATTTCTTGGCCTTATGGTTAAATAAACAGACCAGTTGTCATCAAACTAATGTCAAGGAAGCACCCTGACCAGGACATTCGGATGATGTGACCAGAATTTCACAATGACCTAGTTTTCATGGTCGACTGAACACATAAACTTGCTCAGAAGATGTTTTTTCATTTAATTTTGACCTAGAATTACGAACCTTTGGCCAAATTACTATTTTAACTGCTATATTATGCCCTACACCCCCGTCACTAAAGGTGAAAGAATACATATTGGCTTCAGATCGGATCTCCTTGGCGTCTGCATCTGTGTCTGGGCCACATACTCTGACCTTGGAAACAAGGTCAAGGTCAGATTTTGATGACCTTGACCTTATTTCCAAGGTCACAGAAGGACTTAATATGTGACACATACACAATTGCAGATGCCAACGAGATCCGCACTGAAGCCAATATGTATTCCCTCACCTTTAGTGGCGGGGGCGTGGGGCATAATATAGCACTTAAAATAGTAATTTGACCAAAGGTTCGTAATTCTAGGTCAAAATAGAAAGAAAACCATCTTCCAAGCAAGTTTATGTGTTCAGTCGACCATGAAAACTATGCTATTGTGATATTCTGGTCACATCATCTGAGTGTCCTTCTCAAGGTACTTCCTTGACATGAGTTTGATGATAACATGTCTGTTCATTTAACAATAAGGCCAAGAAATATTGAAAATTGAGGTCAAAAATATAAAAAAAATTGCTAAATGTCAAAGGAAGTCTTTTTTGACAACATATGTTCAAATTAGACCAAATAAAATGATATGGAAATATAGTTTAGATGTTCTGTTAATCATTTTATCAAATCCTGTCTGTCTGCTGTACTCTTCTACCAAATGAGAATGTTTTACAAGACAGGCTAAAACCATGTTGGATTACCCCACCCACTTCTTTGGACCCATAGCTCAGTAACTAGGGCTTTCCGACCAAAGTCACATATGGTTCAATAAACTAGACACATTAGAGTATAACATCAGTCAAAAAAATAAAACTTTGGTAGGATGCAGAAACCCCACCTTATTGATACCCCCCCCCCCCCCCCCCCCCGCCCTTTGGCTTTTGAGATAATGTTTGAAAATGTCAAAATATGAGAGACCAGGGTCAAAAGTCAAAAACTGGCCTTGACCTCTTGTACTCATAATTCTTCATGGCCTCATTAAGATGAGTGTATATACCAACTTTTAGGCCAAAATCTTCAAAATTTCCCATAAAATCTATGTTCTAGCATTTTCCCATATTTGAACTTGCTGTAGAAAAGGACAAGGTCAATCAAAGGTCATAATTTGAACAACCTTGGAAGAACTTGAGTACCCGATGCTACTTATCAAGTTTGAAGGTCATTGGTCAACTGGTTCTTACGAAGATTTTTTTTAAAGGTCTTTGCCATATATGGGCATGGTGGCCATGTTGATTATGTGACCTGGATCGTTTAAACAACGTTTTGTTCTCTCAAGCCCTGGAGGCTCACAAATGAATTTTGGTTACAATTGGCCCAGTGGCTTTTAAGATGATGTTTGAAAATGTCAAAATATAAGAGACCTGGGTCAAAGGTCAAAGAATGACCTTGACTTTTTGTACTCATAAACTTCATGTACTCATTAAAATGACTGTATTTACCAATTTTTCCAAATGTTCAAAACTTCCCATGAAACCTTATGTTCTAGCATTTCCACATATTTGACCTTGCCATAAGAAAGGTCAAGGTCAATCTTAGATCATCATTTGAACAATCTTGGTAGTACTTGAGTACTTTATGCTACATACCAAATTTCAAGGCCATTGGTCTATTGGTTCTGCAGAAGATTTTTGAAGCTTTTTACCATATATGGGTGTGGCAGCCATGTTGGTCATGTGACCTGGACCGTTTGAACAAATTTTTTATCCATCAACCTCTGGAGACTCTAAGTGAAATTTGGTTACAATTGGCCCAGTGGCTTTTGAGGAGATGTTTAAAATTGTTGAAACATGAGAGAAAGAATGACCTTGATCTCTTGTACTCATAAATCTTCATGTACTCAGTAAGATGGCTGTACGCACCAATCTTTAGCCCAAAATCTTCAACGGTTTCCAAGATATCATATGTTCTAGCATTTTTCCATATAAAAGCATAAGGAAGCAAATTTGACCTTACCGTAAAAAACAGTCAAAATCAGCCCAATGTCATAATTTAAACAATCTTGGTAGTACTCGCTTACCCGATGCTCCATACCCAGTTTCAAGGCCATCTGCCTATTGGTTCTGGTGAAGAGTTTTAAGGGTTTTTATCATATATGGGCGTGGTGGGCATGTTGGTCATGTGACCAGGATGTTTGAACAAATTATCGTTCCTAAGACTCCTGGAGCCTGCATATGAAATTTGGTTACAATCGGTCCAGGGTTTCAGAGGAGAAGTCATTTGAAATTGTGGACGGACGACAGACGTACGATGGACAACAAAGCCTACCTATACTTTAAGCTCCCCTGGAGCCTCTGGCTCAGGTGAGCTAACCAGATGACCATTGGTTCTGTAGCTCACCTGAGTCCATTCACCCTCAGCACTCAGGGGTAAGTAACTGAAAGGTAAATTGTACAATATGGCCTAATTTCAAATTTGACTGAGTTGTTATGCTTGTCCTAGTTAATATTAGCAAAATTGATGAAGGTACAATAAAAAAACATGTTTGTAAAACTTTATGCCTAAATATTGCAGTTACACAGAAGTAAATGCCAATTTGCACTTTTCCCAATACAAGTCTTTAGAAACTTTAAAATGCCATAGCAATGAAACCACGTCAGCAACAATAAAAAAACAATATTTATGTAGTGGCTAATGTCATAAACATGTATGCAGAGAATCAGCTTCATCCCCCTATATGGTTTTTATGGGAAAGATTTTTGAATATTGTTTCAAAATTTCCCTTTATGTTGCCATGGTCACGAATCGAATTCAGTGATTTGGACAAAATTAACATTAATCATAGAGTACTACTCAAGAGACATTTCTGTAGGAAAAAACCCAAATAACTGCAGTGAGGTAGCAAAAAAATGCCAATTTCAATTTTTCCCATTATAAATTAATGGAAACTATAAGTTGCCATAGCAACCTAACTGCTTAAGCAATTCCCATGAAAAACACTTATTCTATAGAGGCTAGTACTAAGAATCTTTCTGTAAAGTTTGAGCTTTATTGGCCACATAGTTTCTGCAAAAATTATATTTTGATATCTTTTCTATTTTTAATCATTTGGTTGCAATGGCAATAAGCCAAATAGTGCAATTTGCATAAATTGAATGAGAGTGGTTGAGGACTACTCTGGGAACATTTCTATAAAATTTTGTCAAAATACCTGCAGTGACATAGCAATAAATGCAAATTTACTTTTTTCACATTATAAGTCAATGGCAATTTAAAGCTGCCATAGCAACCAAACTGCTGAAGCAATTGCCAAGAAAAACAGTCATTTTATAGAGGAAAGTACTATGACCTTTTCTTTGAAGTTTCAGCCGTATTGGTTGCATAGTTTCTGAGGAGATGATGTTTGAATATTTTTTTCTATTTTTAACCATTCGGTTGCCATGGCACCCAGCCAAATTGTGCTATTAACATAAATTTCATGTTATTGATAGAGAGCTACTCAAGGAACATTTCCGTAAAAGATTTGTCAAATCATCTGCAGAGAAATAGCAATAAATGCAAATTTTCAATTTTTCCCATACAAGTCAATGGAAACTGTACGTTGCCATATCAACCAAAGTTCTGAAGCGATTTGGATGAAAAACAGTATTATTGGTTCCCCCTGCCTATAGATGCTAGATATGAAATTTGGTAAGAATGAGCCTTGTCGTTTAAAAGGAGATGTATACTAAATAAAGACCAATCACAAATACATTTTCTACATTTAATTTTGATACCGAACACAAATTATTAACAAAAGGTGCATTTTTAGCATTTTTCTTGTTTTTATGGTCTTGTCCTTGACCTTGGAAGATTCTGGAGGAAACGAACTGTACATGTATTTGAAAGCTATTGTAATATTCCAAATAAAGACAAAGTATGAATACACATTCTGTATTTACTGTTGATACGGAACACAAAATATGAATGAAAGGTGCATTTTAGCATTTTTCTTGTTTTTGTGACCTTGACCTTGACCTTGTAGATTAATGGAAGAAACAAGCTATATGTGCATTTGAAAGCTATAGTAATATATTAAATAAAGGCCAAGTCCAAAGACATTTGCTCTATTAAGTGTTGATAAGGAACATAAAATGTGAGAAAAATGTGCATTTTAGCATTTTTCTTGTGTTTGTTACCTTGACCTTGACCTTGGAAGCTACTGCAGGAAACAAGCTATATGTGCTTTACAAAATTATTGAAATATATTAGATAAAGACCAAGTACAAATACATTTTCTGTATCTACTGTTGATAAAGAACATAAAATATGAACAAAATGTGCATTTTTAGCATTTTTCTTGTTTTTGTGACCTTGACCTTGACCTTGGAGGTTACTGGAGAAAACAAGCTATATGTGCATTTGAAAGCTATTGATATATACTAAATAAAGGCCAAGTAGAAAGACATTATATAAATTTACTGTTGATACAGGGAAAAAAATATTAACACTAATGTGCTTTTTTTAGCATTTTTCTTGTATTTGTGACCTTGACCTTGACCTTGGCTGTTACTGCAGAAAGCCAGCTATATGTGTATTTGAAAGTTGTTTTCATTCACTAAATAAAATCCAAGTACAAAGACAATGCTGCAATATTTTGTTGCTAGAGAACACAAAAGCATAAGGAAAAAACGCATTTTAGCCATCTTTTC
The DNA here is from genome assembly GCA_963989385.1 of Ctena decussata. Lineage (NCBI taxonomy): Eukaryota > Metazoa > Mollusca > Bivalvia > Lucinida > Lucinidae > Ctena > Ctena decussata. The sequence continues at coordinate 50,306,647 of OZ022498.1, read as the reverse complement.
GTGCTTCTGTGACCTTGACCTTGACCTTGAACATAGAAACTAGCAATATGTTGATATTTTATAAAAGACCAATGTACTATTAAGTGTTTTTAAAAAATTAGGAACACATATATTTATAAGATATGATGATTTGACATTATAAGTATTATTACCCTACATTTTGGAATTTTGCGACGGTCAACTTATTGTTGCTATGGTAACGCTTCAGGAAGTATACTTTCCCAGGCATGTTTTTCCAGAAACTTATTCTTGGAATGTTGCTTTGTTAGATGAAGCTGCACACATATGCCGGTATGGCTGCAAGAATTCTACAAATAACCTTAAAACTGCCTTAAAATAGCCTATCGCAATATAGCACTACCCCCACCCACTTTGCCAAAGCCTGATGACATTACAAGCATTCCAAATACAATTCAAAGTTTTGGTGTCGACTCAAGGTGAACAAGACATTTACATATGAGAAGCATTCAGAGTATGTCAGTCTTTTTCTAATACATAAATTTGTTAGAAATATGTCTATTTTAGTACAATTTATACCTCAATTTCTGACAAAATATTCAACAGCCGTTGCCATGGCAACGGGCACATGTAGGAATGAAATCGACATGGTTTTCGTGCTTTGGTGTCACAATAAGTAAATAAGGAAAGTTTCAGCAAAATCGATGACTATGCGTGGCGCGACTTTTTAAGTGGTTACAGAGAATGGCTCTTAAAGTGTAACTACGTTTCTGGTACGTTTCCAATACGTTTAACAAAGGTTTACTTCATATTGCCTGGTTATCAAACGGCTTAGTGCCACGCTTTCAGAAGGGATAAGAACACTTTACTTACCTTCTACGATTCCGTGCGTATAACTATGGACTACTAAGTTGTGCCGGGGTTCACTACCTTGTCAAAGTGACGTTTGAGTAGGTATCGCAAAACATACCAAATCGCAATAATACTCAGAAAAAAGCAACAAAACGTACTAAGACGCGGGAAAGGGTATATAATGCGTAGTAGTACGTACATGACCTTAACGTATAACTACGTTGTTAAAACGTTTTTATATGCTCTAGTACGTTTAGACTATGCTTCAATATGTTTTACTACGCATACAGTATGTATTTCGAAAGGCTACGTTTAAGCTGAATTTTCATGTCAAACGTAGCTATGCCACGTATGTAGTTGTATATATACGTCTAGAATACGTATTCACTACGTTTTAATACGCATATTCCCGTTTTGGTACGTTTTAAATACGTAGAAAACCCTAGTCCTCAATAAGTGACCATGCGACTGAGGCTTAGAGGACCTCTAGGTTATTCTCGTTACGTTTTTTGAACGTATTTAATGCGTTTTGGATTCGTTTTAGTACGTTTTGACCACGTTTTACTACGTGTTGCTACGTTTTACTAGGTATACGCTACGTATATCAAAATGCCATGTTTGTGTTAAACATTCAAAATCAAACGTAACTAGGCTACGTATTTAGCTATATCTATATACGTTTTCACTACGTTGAACAACGTATACTACCGTTTTCCGTGTTTTGAAAACGTAGTAAAACATAGTCCTCAATACGTAACAGTGAGACTGTGGCTTAAATAAGTTGGCAAACGTGGATCTTTGGTAAACGTGGCGATGTACGGATCCAGCTAAACTAGTGTCAGCCCCCACACCACTCCCTACGCAGTAACCTGTTACCTATTACTGCCTTTCCAAGGCTGTACATCTGCTGTGGTTCCTTAATGTTACATGTTGTTATGACGGCTTGTCTATGGTCTCTAGCAATATGGTCAACTGAATAGCTGCTCATACTGCTTTTTCGTTTGTTTTGTTTTTGTAATTTAAAACAGAAAATAGGTAAAAAAAATATCAGTAACAATTTGTTGCTATTGTTTTCAATCAGAATAGCTGAATAATAGTAACCACATCTTTGGAAAAGAGGTTATTATTCGGTTAACAACGCGTGCCTTTATCAATTTGTGTATGTGCTTTTTTCCGTTTGGTCTTGAGGGCGGGGTGTGGGATTTCTTATCAGTGACTCTCGTTTACCTTTATACTTTGAACATAAAGAGATAACATTTCTTAAATCATATCAAGTCTGTTCGTGCTAGATGCAACATTAAACGTCGGCTAAATGAGCCTTAAGGCCGTTTTCCCAAAGTGTACGAAAAAAATAGGAAGAAACGTAACTACACTGGAACAAATATTGCTGTAAGATGTAGAATTTAGTTCCCCTTAATCACTAAAAATTATAATGTTGGGCTAACTTATTAACGCGTTAAACTTGATTATGTATATTGAATTGTTAGCACGTTCTGTTCGTGGCTCCGTCCGTCCTTCCGTAATTCCGTTACACATTTTCGTCAAAGATAGAAAGATCGTACTTAATATACAGATTAACAACTTTAAATTGTATCATGGGAAAGAGAGCCAGCCTTCTCCTGTTTGCTATTCCATGTATTTGTTCACTTTTGTCTCCTCCATGCTTTCTGTACTGGATTTTTTTCTACAAAGATTTCTCAGCAACAGTTCAAGGTAGAAGGTTCATATTTGGTATATGAGTTCACATTGACAAGTTGTATCGTGGGATTGAAAATGGGCTTTCTCTTATTGTTTGTTAGCTCACCTGAGCCTTAGGCTCATAGGCGTGCTTATAGTATAGCCAGGCATCCGTCGTCCGTCCGTCGTCAACATTTTCAAACATCTTCTTCACTGGCTGATTGAAGCCATATAGTCCGGTGGTTTATGGGTGAAATTTTGGATTTGTGGGCACTTTCGCGGCATGACGAGCAACCGGGCTCATTGAAGTCAGTAAACCTACCTAAAATTATTTTGCCCGGTTGCCAGCTCAACATACGTCATATAAGGTCAAAATCGGGTCAAAGGTCATTTGGTGCATTTCGATTAATCAGTTTGTGAATGAATTATTGAATTAATGTGCACTTTCGCGAAATGGGAGGTAGTTTTGGCAAAGGAAGTAAGTAAACATACCACAAAAGCTTTTGCCAAATTGCCGACGTCATATCTAATCATAACTGAGTCAAAGGTCATTAAGTACACCTTTGTATAGTGGCTTATTATATCATTTATTCTAAAAGCAGTCGTTTGAGTTACCAATAGCCCATAGACCTGCCCTACCAATCTGAATGAGAGGCCTTCTACACTTTTTTGTTTTTCCAAAAATATATTACAACATTATATGATACCATTCTTTGCTATCTGACTTGGTGCGTTTGACAGCTATCGCCAATGTAAATACGTTACCATATCAATCCGCTGAATTAGTATGTTACTATACCTCTTATGCAAATGAATATTGAAACGTAAATTAGATTTGCTATTGACAAAAAGCATCGTGCTGCTTTTCTATACAATCATATAAGCTATCTCCTATAGAGCATAACTATTGCCTACGTTACCGATTTTTTTTCCTCCAATTTAACGGACAAACGTATTTCGGATGGATTTACCATTTTACTGAAACTAGTCTATATTTACATTTTACATTAACGCAAATAAAAAGAAAAATGTAAGTGTATCAAACTATGCAGAAAATTACACCGTTACATACGTTACCGGGCATATCGAATCAAAAAATCATAAACCAGAAACATGGCCATTGATATTATAAACAGCATTTTACGAGCTGGCACTACAAAGATCTACTGTTATCTTTAACAGATGAGGCGATGCAATGTTTTAAATATACATGTTTGGTTATTAGAGCTTGAACAATGGTCTGCTAGGCAATTTTGTAGATGCCTGGGGCAGTACACTGCCTCTTCTGAAGTATTTTAGTCAGTCAGCTGGCACCCATATTTGAAAGTGACAATGCATCGACAGAATTTGAACTTGTTCTAAAGTGTTGACAGAGAGCAAACTTAACTGAAGAACAGACATAACTGTCTCTTTAGGTGTGTTTTTAGGTAGTCAAACAAGATAAAGATGCAGACAGAATATAATATGGAATCATATAACAGAGAGCAATGACTCTCAAGGGGCTTTGTTGTAGCCTTAATTTCTAAAACCATGTCAATATATCCTTTTATCTTAGCCTGTGCTGGTACCACAGACTTTGTAGATGTCTGGCAATACACTGTCTGGCACTGAATTCTACCCATATTAATATAAAAGAAACAACTACCATGACCATAATTCTAGGGGTATTTCGGAAAATGGAGCAGGTGCCACAGTCAATGCACAGGTTTGGCGGCGGCATAGGTACGTACCATGATAAATGCTGATGTCTTTCAATAGCCTGACCTGACACCACAGTGTTTACAGACGTGTCTAGTAGATTAAGATGGTACCCTTTTATCTATACACGTCTTTGTAGAGCCTTACCTGCAGTGTTACGTACGTTACGAAATATGTATTACCACACATGGATAATAGCATTATAGGATGTTCATTTATTGCTGCCACTACAGTGGAATTTCAGCATACTGGCAGAGGACATTTGGTGGCCAGAACTGGCATGCTAATCACACAAGATGACTAGTAGAAGCATGAGATGGTAAAACATAGATTTGTTGTAATGTGCTTAGCCAGCACAGCAGTGGCAAACGTGATCTGTACTCTCGCACTACAGTCGCCTTTGCTGTTTTCACTAAATGCTTTGAATGTTATCACAACCTATTCAGATGAGTTACCTGAGCTGGTGTAACAGTAGGCCATTTGATGTCTGAAGCTTGCACTACATTAAAGGTCTTGTTGTTACGAGAGCTTGAACAATAGTTTCAGAAATGTTTCAAGTAGATTGTGTCGATGATTAGGTCCCCTTAGTGATTTTTAGTGTGGCCATAATATTTTCATCCCTACATAAAGTCTGTATATATTAACACCTTGAATTATAACTGGTTTCATTCATTTATGATGTCATAACCGTTGACAAATATAGTATTAAGATAGCTGGAGTAATATAGTATAAAACATGCCATTGGGGATGGCTGGCGCTATTTTTACAATTTTCGCCCCTCCCTCCCCCACCTCCTTAATTCATCTGGTTTCATTTGCATTTATACAGTAAGCAACATATTGTTAGATATTTTACATGCACCATATGCATATTCATATGCAGACACAGTTTCAAGTCAGTGTTATGCCCTTTTTTAAAGTTCAATAGATTTCAGGTACGAAATTTAAACACTTCCCATAACGTAAACTACACAGGCTTACGAAGTCAGTTTTAGTGCATTACATGGCGATGCAAAACAAAACATATGATGACTTACTTACGAGGAGCAAATGTACCAGCTTCGAATGCATTAATCAGAATGATAGGAAACTTCTCAAGTAATAATGACGCACAAGGCTTGAATACAGCAGACTAGGTTTGGTTTAATGTTTTCCTGAAAAATTCTGTAAAGTGCAAAACACGCCTCATGCAACCGGGAGCATCTGTCATTGTTTCAGAAAGCCTCTATAAGCTCTGTAGTCACTGGATTTAAACTAACTAAAACAATACTCTGATGAAGTTATGCGAGCAATCTTAGCAGCCTCTACAAAGCCGCTTAACGACAGGGTTTTTTATAAATGAAAGCATTTGATTTTTATAATATGTAGGTTTCTCAAATTTTTTCCATGCAAGTTATATGGTCATCAATCCCATGAGAAATATATAGAAGAGGTGATTCAGACGAGGACCAACATAATGCCATATGGGCAATAGCAATACTTAGATTCGAATTACTTTATTTGTTTCCCACCCACCTGTCTGTCTTAACGTAAATTACATGCGATGTTGTAACACTTATACAAAAACGTAGATGTTCCAGTAGTTGAACAAGTTTGCTTGTATATCAGCAATGCTCTTAAGAATCAAAAGCATGAGGCAATGAGTTTCAAAATGTCGGTCGACAAGTTTGGCTATTCTGGATTGTACATCTAAAATACTCCTGTATATCTGAAAACTTATTCTCGACATCATGCTGATGTGTATTGTATGTCTCAAAGTAGTTTGCACAATGAATTACTGTCAACTTTACAAACAATAAGACATCTATAAACACAGAACATACATTATACTATTCCTCTCTATTTAACTGAATCGCTTAATAGTAATTTAAATGACTAATTTACCAATTTGGTAACGTAAACAACATGCGATTGATCTATCTATATTGAATTTTATCTGCTTCACAGCTCACACTTTTACAACTCTTGCATCTTGTGTGTAAACACCGTATCAAATAATCTTATGGCCATTTTTCTGCATTAGATTTCAGATGGCAACTGTAAAGAAGTTATGTATTGTAAACAACACATGCTAATGAAGCCATATGATGTCATAACCGTTGACAAATACAGTTTTAAGATAGCTGGAGTTATAGAGTATAAAACATGCAATTGGGGATGGCTGGCGCTATTTTTACAATTTTCGCCCCTCCCTCCCCCACCTCCTTAATTCATCTGGTTCCATTTGCATTTATACAGTAAGCAACATATTGTTAAATATTTTACATGCACCATATGCATATTCATAAGCAGACACAGTTTCAAGTCAGTTTTATGCCCTTTTTTAAAGTTCAATAGATTTCAGGTACGAAATTTAAACACTTCCCATAACGTAAACTACACAGGCTAACGAAGTCAGTTTTAGTGCATTACATGGCGATGCAAAACAAAACATATGATGACTTACTTACGAGGAGCACATGTACCAGCTTCGAATGCATTAATCAGAATGATAGGAAACTTCTCAAGTAATAATGACGCACAAGGCTTGAATACAGCAGACTAGGTTTGGTTTAATGTTTTCCTGAAAAATTCTGTAAAGTGCAAAACACGCCTCATGCAACCGGGAGCATCTGTCATTGTTTCAGAAAGCCTCTATAAGCTCTGTAGTCACTGGATTTAAACTAACTAAAACAATACTATGCCTCTCTATTTAACTGAATCGCTTAATAGTAATTTAAATGACTAATTTACCAATTTGTTAACGTAAACTACATGCGATTGATTTATCTACATTGCATTTTATCTGCTTCACAGCTCACACTTTTAAAACTCTTGCATCTTTGTGTGTAAACACCGTACCAAATAATCTAATGGCCATTTTTCTGCATTAGATTTCAGATGGCAACTGTAAAGAAGTTATGTATTGTAAACAACACATGCTAATGAAGCCATATGATGTCATAACCGTTGACAAATATAGTATTAAGATAGCTGGAGTAATATAGTATAAAATATGCCATTGGGGATGGCTGGCGCTATTTTTTTTACAATTTTCGCCCCTCCCTCCCCACCTCCTTAATTCATCTGGTTCCATTTGCATTTATACAGTAAGCAACATATTGTTAGATATTTTACATGCACCATATGCATATTCATATGCAGACACAGTTTCAAGTCAGTTTTATGCCCTTTTTTAAAGTTCAATAGATTTCAGGTATGAAATTTAAACACTTCCCATAACGTAAACTACACAGGCTAACGAAGTCAGTTTTAGTGCATTACATGGCGATGCAAAACAAAACATATGATGACTTACTTACGAGAAGCAAATGTACCAGCTTCGAATGCATTAATCAGAATGATAGGAAACTTCTCAAGTAATAATGACGCACAAGGCTTGAATACAGCAGACTAGGTTTGGTTTAATGTTTTCCTGAAAAATTCTGTAAAGTGCAAAACACGCCTCATGCAACCGGGAGCATCTGTCATTGTTTCAGAAAGCCTCTATAAGCTCTGTAGTCACTGGATTTAAACTAACTAAAACAATACTCTGATGAAGTTATGCGAGCAATCTTAGCAGCCTCTACAAAGCCGCTTAACGACAGGGTTTTATAAATGAAAGCATTTGATTTTTATAATATGTAGTTTTCTCATATTTTTTCCATGCAAGTTATATGGTCATCAATCCCATGAGAAATATATAGAAGAGGTGATTCAGACGAGGACCAACATAATGCCATATGGGCAATAGCAATACTTAGATTCGATATACTTTATATGTTCCCACACACCTGTCTGTCTTAACGTAAATATCATGCGATGTTGTAACACTTATACAAAAACGTAGATGTTCCAGTAGTTGAACAAGTTTGCTTGTATATCAGCAATGCTCTTAAGAATCAAAAGCATGAGGCAATGAGTTTCAGAATGTCGGTCGACAAGTTTGGCTATTCTGGATTGTACATTTAAAATACTCCTGTATATCTGAAAACTTATTCTCGACATCATGCTGATGTGTATTGTATGTCTAAAAGTAGTTTGCACAATGAATTACTGTCAACTTTACAAACAAGAAGACATCTATAAACACAGAACATACATTATACTATGCCTCTCTATTTAACTGAATCGCTTAATAGTAATTTAAATGACTAATTTACCAATTTGATAACGTAAACTACATGCGATTGATTTATCTACATTGAATTTTATCTGCTTCACAGCTCACACTTTTAAAACTATTGCATCTTTGTGTGTAAACACCGTACCAAATAATCTTATGGCCATTTTTCTGCATCAGATTTCAGATGGCAACTGTAAAGAAGTTATGTATTGTAAACAACACATGCTAATGAAGCCAACTATTTTTAATGTAAATGTTGAGCTGAAAAATATATGATATCTTGCTTAAAATGTATGATTTACTAAACTGAAACGTGTTGTTCATATATTTATGCAGTGCAGTCCTCGATTTATAAAATATTAAAGTTAGCTCTATGAATGCATGTACATTCAGAAAAATAGGTGTACGGACGGACACATACACAGTTTGATTGAACAGAAACTGTTCAAGTATGCTTTACTATAGTCGCATGAGGTTTTCAATATGTTCAGCATTTAACTGCGGTGATATTTATACCTCAAGTGCACAATAATCATTTTCTATGCAGTTTTTCGTGATTTTGCACTTAATGACCTTTGACCTCATTTATTCGGTACACAATGGCCAGTCAGGGTTGGCAACCGGCAAAATATAAACGAGGACATATCGGTAAGTATTTTAGCATGGTTGCCCATCATGCCGCGAAAGTGCCTCCCAACTCATTTTCTAGAGCACTTTTTTCGAATCCGCCACCTGACTAATATTTCATATGGAGCCTACCTAGGTATGCGGGGTGGGAGGGGGGACGAAAGTTTGTTCGGGGTATCTTGGTCACGTGACCAATAGGGCCGCCACGTCCATATATGGTAAAAACCCTTCAAAAATCTTCTTTTCCAGAACCGAAAGGTCTATGATCTTGAAACCTGGTATGTGGCATCGGGCATTCAATCCCATCATAGTTTATACAAACGATGACCGTAGGTTGACCTTGACCGTATTTACAACATGGTCAACTTTGGAACGTTATGCTTTTTTTGGCGGAAATGCTTAAACTGTGGATTTCTCATGAATGATTTTAGCCTTAGGTATAATATTAGGTATATATGATTAACTGAATGACCAGATGAAGACATCATGTCGCTTAAGGTCAAGGTCATTAATTGCCCTTTATTCAATGACACTGAGATTCTGTTGCCTGTCAACATTTTCAAACATCTTTTTCTCTTAAGCCACTGAGCCAATTGAAGCCATATTGCATGTGGAGCCTACCTAGAATAACAGAATTACAGTTTGTTTGGTGTATCCAGTAAAGCTTATCTTTACCATTGATTATGTGAGGTAGGCTTAAACTTAAGCGTAGTTGGACACTTTCCAGTGCAGCAAAGCTTTACAGCAGTTACACTTTATCTAGTAGAGCTAATGTCTACTGTAGTTGGACTTTTTCCAGTAATCATTAGTTTCCTGTAGGTTGACCTCCTCCAGTAGAGCTTAACTTTACACCCAGAAGAACTCAATACTTTATTTACGTCAACTGTAGTTTTAAATTTCACACTGCAACACTTTTTTTTCACATTACTATGACAAAAACATTTATCCTTGTAGTTGCTGAGGCACGACTAGGCACAAACGAGGACAATCCTGGCGACCCGGGGTATTTCTGAAACTTGAGAAGCCCTTAAAGTTGAAAACCTGCAGTTATTAAATGTAGGACTTGTCATTTTTTGAGGACGAATGTATTCTGATGTATGAGTTTGCGTAGGCGCAGAAAAGAAGTACTTGAGATCGTGGTTAAAATTAACTAACTCAAGCATATTTTTGCGAGCTAGATTCCTGACAAACATTAGCCACTGAACTGGATTCAAACATCAACTCAACTTAACTTTCATAACATGACTTAACTGTTATACCAAAATTTCAAATACAGACTGGTCCTCTTCCAACCATGAACCTTAAAATTCGTTTCACAATATAAATGAGCAGATAGCACAAAAAGGAAACATAAGCCATAACCAAACAGCAGGTACTATGACCAGTCCACATAATTACCCTTGCACGCTTGAGTACTGCAGCAGATAACGTACACCTGGTTATTTTTGTCATTTTTGTGGTTTTCATCCATTCTGCTGCTGTTTTAATTTCTCAAATTTTAAATTCCTGGTAAGTCTCAAATTCACGTAAAAATAATAAAAAAAAAAAGAAAAAAGAAGAGAAAAAGTAAGAGTGAAGATACTGGTAAGTAATTGTTACTGCACTGAGTAAGAAGCTGGGTGCCAGAGTAATGACAGTGATCTAATTATGAAGAGTCACAGTTTCACAGATTTGGCCTACTGATCATCAGCCATGCATATCACAGCTTTGCTTGATTAGTCTTAATATAATTAAGCAATCATAAGCTTTTCAATATGACTCGTAAAGTCCTCAATGAGTTATTAATCAGTTTAAGAGATAATTTAAGATATTTTGACATTTATCATCCGAGTGATAGCAAATGCCTAATTGTAAGAACTTACAAAACTAAAGGGGACAAATATAGGTTCCCATAATTATAGGTAACTGAAGTTTCTTGCAATTTTGATTTCTGCGATTTTTATAAGCAAACATTCGCAGGAATAACCCAACTATTCGGTATGTATTTGTCGGTAAAGAGCTATTCATAATTAATGCTCTATACTCAGCAAAGAAAAGAAAAGAAACTTGACGGCTGAAACTCTACCATTTTATGGGGAAAAAAATCAAATTCATGCTATCAATTTCAGATTTAAAATTAATTAAATATCCTTTGTTTCTCTCAATTCTAGTACAATTTCAGGGCACTTGAAAGACAGGAAATGCTTAAAACAATTGCTCTGAAATGGTCAGGGGTAAAAAATGATACTATTTGCCATAGAATGTGAAAAGTGCAAATCACTGAATTATTAAAGCAACTGTTAAAACAATAATTGTATTATCGAATGATTCTTAATGACGATATATTATCTTTTGCTAATATGGGTAGAACGATTCACGACATGATCGACAACCGACGTCAGCAAGACTGTGATACAATTGACAGCAGAATATAGATGCTATTGACATAATGATAGTGTTGGTTTAGTTCTGCAAATAGCCGAAGCTAGATTCATTTTGTATTGAATGCAGCATAAAACACTTCCAAAAAACTATAAAAATTGAAATATCTATTTACTTACCGTAACTATACAAAAAATTGAATAGTTTGTTTTGTTCAACGCTTTGATGTCTAAAACATGCATGTAGAATGACAAAGAGTGTAGACCTTGATACGATTCTCCTTAAGCATTCAGTTGGATGGATGACTTGCGACTTTAGTCGTTTTCAACAGTATTTCGGTCACATCAGGACAGTCAGAGGGTGTTAGTGAAGAGCTGTGTGCAATAGAGCCCGGTTAAGATTTTCGCCTCCAGCGGAAACTGATCCAGAAACCGCTAGATAAGCAGACCAGCGCTTAGCCTAACCCACCAAGCTACCGGGCTCCTCTCCAAAATTTAGAATGTTTACGGAGTAAAACTTTTGAATCAAGACTCAGCGTTGAGCCAAGATTGTATCAAAGTATAGGTAACAGGCCCCCAGATAAAATTCTTACTTAAAAGAAAGAAAGTTGTTACTCAGTACTGCTACTTTACTTCTAAAAACCTCTTGGTTAAATCACTTTATTGGTGTATGACGGCCTTGTGGGCCTAGTTGGCTGCAGAAAGTTTGCGATAGAGAATTTTCTTATGACTTAAGTGCTGGTTTAAATACAAAATCAGGCAGGTGACTCCGCATGAAGGTCATCATATCTACTCTCATTTTATTTCAAAGGAAGATGATGTTTAAAAATGAAGATGTTCGTTTACACACGGTTTATAACTGTTACCATGGCAATTGGAAGTAATAAATAATTCAAAATTGGTCAAATATTGTCCTGAATCTGCTCAAACTTATTATGATATTTCTCATAATTAACGATCAACATGCAGTAACAAACATAAGTGCCGAGACAACTGAGGAAGTAGTAACTTTTAACAGAGAAAACATTTTTATGCACTGTTGGTATGACAATAAAAACAATGCCATTAAAGTTGAAAAAGTCAGCCATTTTTATGTACATGTACTTAAAGACCAATTTATTCAGCTTAATACATGTAAAACATGACCATGTTATATTATGGCTACATTAAAACAATTATGCATTAACATAAATAAAGAACAAAATGTTTGGAAAAGTTATAAATAAGTTCTACCTAGTAAGATATTTCGGAAAGACGGAATACACAAAAGAAATGATAATAGCAGATTTGGTATGATTCAGTCTGTAAGCCTGGAGAATTAACTGTTAGGAGCAAGTACCACTCTACACACGTATTGCGTTCATTCTTGTGAGCACTGCCAGTAGGATATAGAAATGGCTTAACAAATTTTTCATTCTGTAAATACTCTGAATATTGAGACACCTAACCAATTACTTATACAAAATTTTGAACTAGGTTTTTAACTGTCCAGCCTTTTGTCTCAACATTATGCTTGATGACTAGTTAACGGATATACACTGTTTGCTAACACACTTCTATACTACCGTTGATCATTAGACGGTTGTTCAGAAACAAACAATCAATCAAACATTTTCTTACTCACTATACATTGGTGTATAAATAGAACTGATCCATGAACATTACGATACCATCAATACAAGTTCTTTGTATTGTGTTTCAATAATTCAAAATATTCGTGATGTGATGGGTAAACTAGGGTTAATCTTATAACCAACGACAAGGTTATACGGAGACGGGCCCCTTTAAAGAATCGTCCGAAAGGCTGAAGAAATGGGGAATCGATCATGCGACCCCTGGATTGGTAGTTCAGTGTGTTGTCCACTATACTACAGCCGCCCTCAAAATGTTCTTTCCTGTGTGTCAGTGTGTTCCGTTACCTCTACAGAGCCTCTAGATGTGAATGTATAAAGTTTATACAGGTGCGTTGCATTAATTTTATACCTATGCATTTTTTTCATGTCTTAGCATACCCCAAAGTGCATTCTAGTTGCGGTTGAAAGTCTTAGTTGTTAAAAAATATTACTCTTACCACGGGAATTAATGGAGAGAAACTGCTAAGGATTCTAGGAAAGTCCGGTGTATAGAATATTGGTGGAAAAAGCGAATTTGCAACCTATCAAAGTTATCTTAACTATATTTACGAGTGCTGAAACTCTTCCACGTAGTTTAAGTCATTTTCGCCGTGTACAGGAATATGGTAAAGGAAAATCGAGATCAACATTTGAATAAGAAATATTCATACATGTTATATACCAAACAAAAAAAGAAACGCACATAGTATGATTTTCCTATTTAATTTACCTTTTATAGCATGATTAGAAAATGTCTAAAAATTCCGTATTTCTGATCAAATCTTGCTCAGACTTCATCATGGCGTAGATGATGATCTGTACCTTCCATATGCATAAAATACGCATTAATGAAATCGCTGACAATGGCCTCTTATTGAAGACTGTGACATTGAAAACTGACCCCTGCCTTGCCCAGAGACGCGTCACAAAGTACTAAATTGACACAATTAAATGAAATTTTCGGGTTGGACTGTCCGATTATCTACCTATAACACTGTATGAATTATTGTTTTAAATTATTTGTTATTGCCAAGAAAATACCAAAATATTACTTTGTGCGTTTCTTTTTTTGTTTGGTATATTTAATGAAACCCCAGAAAATGTCTTTTTTGCAAGAAAATATTTACTCTTAAAAGGAGCCGGCCGAGACCTTCTTTAGAGCCAATAAGTATGGGTCCTGTTGTTTAGAGTGTTTGGCTTGCTTAAGACACTTAATTTTTAGAATGCCTGTTTTATCCTATTTACGAGATATTGAAAGATTACTTTTTTCGGCATTTTGACACTGGCAACTGGAAAACAGGACAGAAGAGAGATGTGGACACAGTTCACCTATGCAATTGTTTCATAAGTCTTATTACATCCGTGTTTGTTGTACCACAGGCTTTTAAACTGAGGTTCTGGCTCTTTTCTTTTCTTAAATTTATAAAGTTTCCATCCTTGTAATATTTTAGCAAAGCAAGGAACTGATTTTTTTAGAAATGTAGCAACCTAGCATAGAATCATAATTATAAAGCGTCTAGTTTTTCCTATTTATTATCCAAACAGTGTACCTAAAGGCAAGCATTGTTCACACCTTTTCGCAGTGACAAAAGCAAAGGATGAATGAAATCTCCTATTTAGTGTTGTTAATTGGTTAAGCTAGGAGAGGATAAACGCAAACAACTCGGCATTTAAACTTATTAAACAAAAGTGAATTACCCCACCCCTCTCTTCTGTCATGTTTCCAATTGTCAGTGCCTAACCGCAAGCGCAATGACATTAAAAGTATTTTTGCACAATAGCTCACAGATAGGATAGTAGAGGTATTCTATTTATTAATTTTCTAAAGGAAACTTAACTGTTTCTAGAGCAGGATCTACACTAATTTTCTCAAAGAACGGTCCCGTCTTGCTCTTGTTTAGGATATTCTTTTTTCTTGCAGAAAAGATGTTTTCCGGGTTTTCATTTAATATAACATGTTTGAATATCTGTTATTGAAATGTCGATCTCGGGTTTTCAGTTCCATATTCGTGTACATCGCGAAAAAGGCTTAAACTACGTGGAAGAGTTTCAGCACTTGTAAATATAGTAAAGGTAATTCTGACAGGTAACACGGTCGCTTCTTTTCAATATCCTATACGGTCAAATCTTCTGGGAGTTTTATCAATGTCCGTTGATTTATTCAAATGGTAAGTGTGAGACTTTTTGACAACGAAAGCTTCAAGTCGAAACTAAAATGCAAGTGGGGGGTATGCTAAGACTTATGAAAAATTTGCATAGGTATAAAATTAATGCAACGCACCTGTACAGTTCATTCTAGCACAGATGTAAACGTTTCTAAGAACTTTGTAATTTGATTATAACCAATGTTTTCTAGAGAACAGCAAATCTGGAAAATACTCAGTGAGAAATTAAATATTTTCTTAATTGTTTGCCAAAGATTTATTAATGAGTAAAGCCTTTGGACTTTGTTAAATTTTCTTAGAATCTCCCCTTACTTCTTTGAAAGCCCGTTTGAGTCATCTTCAGACAAGTGATCTGTGTTATTTACATGGCCTTTTTTACTGTTTGAAAGCTCATCCTGAGATGTCACTGTTATTGATTACCTGCCTCCTACACACGAAGATGGTATTAAGTGGAAAAAAAATATATAAAGCCGAGAACCAAGCCACTTTATATGGTCAATACTTAAAAGTTGAACACGTTGGCGGCCCGTTTGTGTTTTTATCCATGTCATACAGATAGCTGCATTTCGAATACAGATACTTCTATAAATAAACACAGATGTCTGTATTTTGTACTAACAGATAACTCTAATTGTAATGCAGATATATGCCGTTTGCGAAAATGGCAAAAAAAAAAACGATTTAATTTCATTAATACTGTATAGACTTTCATGACACTTTGCATACCATAATCTGTTTCCTATACGCACTCATGGCAGGAAATTCAGAATTTTTTGACCGTTGAATAAAAAGTTACTCTATTAATCATTTTTCCTCTCAGTTTTATACCATTCTTACACAAAAGGTAACCATAATGGTACAACAGCCATTGTTGTTCTATAGCTACTTTACTAATACTTTTATTCATTCACAAATTACCATGTGGTCTGAAATGTGTTCACTCACTACTGGGTAAACATAAGGCTTTAGCGATAATGGGACAATCACTTGAAAGGGATTTTCTTATGTTATTCTCCTATATATTAGTAAATGTCCATATAAGGGATGTACATTAATATAGTCTTTACAACACTGGCTGTTCCAAAAACTGCACCAACCAAGCGTAAAACTTCAAAGATTAGGGACAAATTTTTACATGTACATGTAGTTTATCTGACAATTTTCTATTTAACTGTCAAAAGAGTCTGAGTTGCCTTGCATGAGTTCGTATTGGTAATAGATTGAGGTCTGCAAAGTTTCATAAAAACTTATTCAGTAGTAATTAAATTAAATCGATTTTTTGCCCTCCACTTTTTCGCAAACGGCCTATATCTATAAAACAAAACGCATCTATATTTGAAATACAGATTATTTGACCATAGCTGAAATATCTTCACGTGAGTAAGAGCAGTAAGAGATATCTGCATATCAAATACAGATGTCTGCATATCGAATACAGATGTCTGCATTTCAATGGCCGATGTCCCAATAAAGCTGATATTGATATATCTGCGTTACAATACAGATATCTCAAATTGAAAGGCAGATCTTGGTAATTGAAATTTAGATATTTGAATTCTAAGCTTTACACTGATATCGGCATTTCAGTTACTGATATATGTGTTTGTGATTGAAACACAGATATCTCTATTCACTGCACTTATGGGAAGCTTATGCGCTCCTTGCCGATTTTACATGCACTCCGTTCAACGGTGTATACAGTAGGCCTACCAATATGGCGGACGGCACAGTTCGCGTCCTCGCAGACGAAACATAAAACCTCGTCGATCGTTTCAAAGTAACACAAAAAGAAAAATATCATGTGGTGTATATAACTTTTTACTTTCTGCAATGTGTCTATACACTCATCCAATTTCTAAGACTCAGTAATATTTAATGAATTCTTATTTGGACAGAGCCCTATCTCTACACTCTGTCATACGCCTTTTCAGTCTTTCTAGACTAATGTACATTTAAGAATCTGGGTTGCAAAATGAAAGCCTAACAGTAATCAGATTGCCGAATTTAGGGTTCTTAAACTTGCACATGGGTAGTTGAACTTCCACTGGGGCCTCCAAAAAATGCCCCGATCTGAAGGATGGCACACTGTTGTAATTCCTGGAAATGACAAAGAAAAGCGTGTTCGGATTGTTTACAAATAGTAACCACTTAAATTTAATATCCCGAAATATATACCTGAACGATAAATGATTCTTTTTTCCGCCATACTGTTGACTGTGTTTCTTTTTATAAACAGCTAATAATTTGACAATCCTTTCAGCCTCACGCATGTACAGATATTGACTGGTGATCATAACATGCTCGTTCAGTTGAGTGAATCAAACATTACTGTTTACCATAGCCTACCAACCTATGTTCTTATGTGCATGAGAATGTGCTCTTTGACGTGTAGCTTTAGCCTAAATTTAACATACACGCCTGCTTGCATTCGAGCTGTACTGTATCAACTATTTTGTCTGCCAGTATTCTGCCGCCTGGACATAACATGGGGAGAGAAACTTTTTAGTTCGACGAACAGTTGCCTATATATTCCTCTAATCATTGAAACAATTGGTGTCGGCAACCAGCTGTATAACATTGTAAATCGTGTTACCAAGTTCTAATCGTAAAGAGTCAGAGTCAGATAGATACCTGGTAACCAGATTCAAGGGCCATAAAAATCAAAGAAACAGTCCTGTGAATTCTGGTCAACCCATAATGTTTCATTTTTAATGAAAAACAGTATACTCTTGCTTGATAAAAACCTTAAGAGGGAAGTATTGGTTACTGTATTTGTTGGAAAAAAGTGGAAAATAATCAGGTTGAGAAATAGGAATATCTGCATTTCAAATACAGATATCGCTTTTCGCATTATTGACATCTGTAATTTCTATAAATACAGTTATAGGTATTTGGAATACAGATATCTGCATTAGAACATCTTATACCCCCATCTAAAGTACACATATTCATATTTAATTGATTCTTGTGGATATCTGCATTTCAATAAAAAATATCTGTGTTTCAGTAGCAGATATTTGTATTTCTAAAATATTGATATTTTGTCTTTGTCCAAAATCAGTGATTATCACCACCTTAAGTGTCGTATATATGTTGAACTATTTCAGAAGGAAGGGCGAGGCATGGTCGACCACAATCCGGTTAAGCATCCCAGTAATTCCATTGCTAGTCGTCTTAAGGCGGCACTTCTGTTTTTGTTTTTTCTTGGTTGTTTTTTTGCGTTGTTTGTAGCTTTGTATAGTACTGATATATTGTTTGTGGTGCTACGGCTGGCCCGGTGACCACCTACATGAGAAATGGCTGTTCACCTCGCTGCTCCTGGTGATGTCTTTAGTGATGTTAATTTTTTTTTCCCCACATGGTGTTTTGGTGAAATCTTGGATAGAATTATGCCAGTTCCCGAGCATTTTCCCACCTACTTTTGTGTAAAAGTAAAAAGTATGCAAAGACCAGGAACTGAAACAATCAAAATCCAAATCCAGCCCTCAAACCATAGTTGGAAACAACTAAGATTACAAATAATCAAGATACAGAGAACATATGGCCAACCGAGTGAGCAGCTTGTTCCCAAAAGGTGGCCACTCAGCAACCCAAACCGAACCAAAAATAATAATAACATACATAAGGTAAAACATCACAGAAACTCTGACAACAAAAACAGGCAACAAAGAACCACAACAGAACTACCGCCTTGGAACGGTCAGTAATGAATTACTGGGGGGCTTAAATCGATTTTACAGGCCCAACCTCACCCTCAGTTTCTGAAGTGGTACAAAACATTTAGTTGGTAGTTCGGTTCGCATGATAACCCTCTAACTCGTCAATGAATCATCACGGTAAACACATAAATCAAATTTCAACACCATGAAGAAGCAAAGACGAGGACTCAACAGATACAACGGGCTGTCTGACAGGTGGAGATCCCTGTCCTGCCAAACGACCCCACTGGAAATCTGAAGCAAAAGAAGGTCACCAGTTGAGCCCCGGTGGACCAAGCAACAGACAAAAAGGCTCCGGTCCCAACCAACTAAAATATATAGCTTTAGGTCGGGGCCATCATAGAGTCTGACGACCGATCCCCCGGTGTGCAATTAAAGAGTGCAGCAAAGTTATCAACCGTGATTGGGTTAATCACTAAGCATGCAGACTGTCGCATAACATTTAAATTATAGCCAATACGTTTGTGACGTATTATTATTTTTCGGAATTGATCAGAAAAATCAGTCCTACCCTTAATCTTTTTGAATTTGTATACTAAGTCACCATAAAATTCTGGTTCCGATAGGCCTTGGTGTAAAAGAAATTTTAATCCGACATCAAATTTTGAAACCAATTCATGGTGTCTGCGATAGAATTTAGAAAAAGCCTTTCTAAGCTTATGATACCGATAGCCCTGTTGAAGAAGTTTAGCAGTTAAACATTTATTACGAGCATTAAAGTAACGTTACGAGCATTAAAGTAACGTTACATTTTTGCAGCAGGACTAGCAAACGTACCTGTAATTGGCCCTTGGGTGAATTGTCTAATTGTTTGCAATAGCCGCTAGTTTTCTCTTTGTTTCGGCATCGATTCGGTCAGATACTCTTAGCGTATGCCCTATGCAAATGGTTTGTTATGGTTATTGTACACCGATGAATTGTGGCGGCATCTGTCTCATTGTACAATAAAACCCACACCAAAAGCTCCATGTACCCCAGAGGTTACAAAGTTCAAATTCATTTTTCAAACGTTTTATTTTTGACAATCAATAACATAATATCTGTTTCATAGGAGTAGATATGTCGCTGCCGACCTTTTCATCAGACTGTCAACTGTTTTTACCTCCTTCATTTTCCCAGAAGTTTTAATGCATGTGTGTGAAACACGGTCTGAGAATTCAGACTCGATTTTTTTTTCATCAACGCATGAAAATAATTCCAATGACGGAATGTCAATAGTAAACGAAATGCAGTGAGCGTGTGGTCAGAGCACTGTGGACAATACCGTACGCCAAACTACACTAATCCACTGTACAGGTAACGGGACAAAGGATGTGATAGACGGCAAGGAAAGAGTATGGTTTACTATGACAAGGGAGGTTTTCAGAGACATATGGGGAAAAAAATAACACAATGACATGCGCGATAAATAACCTATTATTATAGCCTAATTAATGTGTAATTTTCATAAACTTCTGTCGCATCCCATTTGAAACGAATTGTTCACTTCGTCCGAAAATTTACTGAATTAACACTTAATACCTCTTCCATGCTTCTTTTCTGTCTGTCTTTTATACTTTCGAAAATAATCGTTGAAGACAGAAACAGAAAATGACTCAATGTGTAGAGAGAATATTGTTAGAACTATATACTCATGAGAGTTTCCGGGATAATGCGGTTCTCCACTGCAGATCTAAGTCGATACCAGCTTGAGGCGGAAATCTTTTCAACCGTAGGAGGGGCACTACTGCACTTTCATTCAGGTTTTCATTATAACCCTCCCACCATCCTGATGTGACTAACAGTGTTGAATGAGACGTACAATAGCCAGTAATCCATGTATTTATCAAGCTATCGATTGCATTATGTTTTCATGTTGATTTGTTTTCGATAGGATCTATAGTCTGCCGTAGATTGTGTCAGCAAAGTTGCCACTTCAGCCGAAAAAATGAGCACACACCATTTTTGTGTGGTTTAATTTATAATGGCTACGAACGCGTTATCCCAGGTTACCTTCGGCAAGTGAAACTGGCATGCAGTCGTAAAGACCTGTATTTACTCGTGCATGTTAGAGTATTACATAAACAAACGCGGAGTTTATTTCAAGAGTTTCAACCTACATCACATTAGTGATTTTTTTTGAAAGCTGATTAAGATAAGAACAATTGCGCATGCCAGACGACAGACTAAATCACGCCTCGAAAAATAGTTAAATTTTTTTTCACAGAATAACTCAAGGTAACAAAGTTATTTTAAGTCCATGAGATGGTTTTCGTGGAAACCTTTTGTTATTTCAGGATTGACGAAAAAGGAAATTTCACTCATAAAAATTGTGCAGTTTGCTTGCCTTACTACAGATGTGAAATATGCCATTCCATATACAAAAACTGCTACCGGACGCTGAAACTTTGCTAACATTTCATTTATAAGCTCAAGTATATTAAACCAAATCTGCAAATGACCAATCAAAACTCGGCCAAAGGCAAATGTGGCCTGCACATTTCATTCGTCTCAAAACAAGCTCACCGACCGTGACCCATTTGAAATACACCCGTCTGAAAGACCCGGCTAGCCTACTAGGAAGTTTGAAAATAAATAGACAGGTAGAAAGCCAACATTTTTCTCTATTTCTTCAAACACTGTAATATTAATCCATCTCTGTCAGCCCAAGGCCTCTACAGATGAAATCTGAACCTAATCAGCCTGGTGGCTTCAGAGTAGATATAGATCCGATTTTCAAAAAAAAAAAAAAAAGAGAAAAACTTTCAATCTCCCAGCTGAAGGATATTACCTGTGAAACTCGGGCCCAGTTAAGAGGAGATGTTGTTTCAAAGTGTTGACGACAGACGACGACAACAACGGACAACAGCCTATCCTTTAAGCTCTCCTCGGGCCTTCGGCTCTGGTGAGCTAACAAAAAAGTAGCAAAGTTGATATCGACATGGTAAGTTGGTTGGTTTGATATTTTGGGTTTCGATGGGCCTTTGAGACAGTATTTCAGTCTATGTTTGGCCGTCTCCCAGAGAGAGGGAGAAAGAAATGAAGAAATGATTGAGGAGAAGAAAAAAAATCCAAGTAAACCCCGCCCGGCACATACTGTAGACACAGTAGGCCCTGTATCAAGTATCAACTTGAAGATTTCGACGAGAACTGTAGCCTCTGATGACTCAAATAGGATGCTACCAGCCTCACTATCTAATGGGACATTAGGGGTCAGCCTGAACAAAAGCTACTGCTTCGAAAAAATCAAGTCTTTGAAAAGAACTTTAAGAATTGGTGTCATAAAAGGACTTCCGCCTTCTCTATGGCGCGCAGATGAGGATGGGATAAAGATCTGGAGGTGGAGAGGATTGAGGGTGATACAACTTCGACTACGAAACACAAATATATCCTAACCCTTTGAATGGGGATGCTAATTGATTTGTTGATTGTTTCGGGTTTTAATGGCCCTTTGTAACAGTATTTCAGTCTATTTCGAGCCGTCTCCCAGAGAAAGGGAAAAATAAAAGAAGTGTGATAGGCGAGAAAGAGAGATAGAGAGAGAAACAGCCAAAAAACATAATTCACACCTGCTGCAAGCACAGTAGGCTCTCGTCCTACTATTATCCAAAACAAAGGCCGCCCTGGCACTGAGAGTTACCCAGCAAAATAGTCCGACCTGACCGCCTGCAGGGGGAAGACTTAAATAAGTCAGTAAGTTGACAGTAACTATAAAGCCTTTCAGAAATTTCAGGAATATATCTAATATAATTTTGTACATGGATATATTTTTTTTTTTTTTCTATAGTGCTAAACATCCTGATACCTGTCTGTCAGCATACACGTGGCAGAAAGGTTAACACTCCCAACAACTGATCATAGATTCACGAGATCGGGTCCAGCAGATTGCGAGATTCTGTCAATCTACCTTTATATGATCCAAAGCTACCTCAATTACCATTTGGGTGAAATCTCAAGCCAAAAATTAATAATTCATAAATTATGGGTTTCTTAAAATGAATTATGAATATTCAAATATCGGGAAATCATTTTTTTTAATATGACGTTAACGTTTTCCCCATTTAGTATATAGGAAGCGGTGACGTGTGAAAATTTGAGATAAGTCACGTTGCCAACACTTGACGTACATATGTTGTGCCTTGATGGTGCCTTGACTTCTGGCGACGTCCCCTCAAACGAGACCATAAGAAAACGTCGCAATGACCTTGATTTTTCATTCTGTATAAGTTAAAGTTAAAATCGAAATAATTTTTGCTGACCGTTAAATTATCGCCGATTAACATTGTGTTGTCGGACAGATACGGATATAAGTTTACTCCGACTTCACCGTCGTAAATTAATATCCTGTGATCTGCCCTCAAACAACATGTATTGAGCAGCATGTGTTTATCGGTAAGGAAAATATATTTCTATAGTAAAAAAAACCTGAAAATGAGGACACTAAAAATACTTTTTTATTGTGAAATCGATTTTTGTTTCATCGAATGAACGCCAAACGCAGTGTTTTCAAGAGTGATGGTTACGAGTGAATAAAAATCGATGTTTTACTGAAACAAGTCAAATTTTCTGCTTCTTTATGATTTAAAATTGCAATAATTCCGTTTATTCCTGCGTCGAACATCACGAAAAAGCACCATTAAAGCCGTTTTGCTTCATTTGATGCTTCCAGCATGTTTCCTGGATAGCATATTGGTTGTAAACAGTTTACTACTGGACAATAACCGAAAATTCCATTTTGACAAATAATATAGATCTCAAGAAATTTACTGAGAACGAATCCATGGCGGCCTGACATCGCGTGCTAAAACTATGTTATATATGTTTTTTATTGACGTCATTAGGGTCATTATGACATGCAAACATGCGTGACGACATATATATCACATCGCATACGGAATAGCAAATTGATTTACAAATGAATGTTCAAATGGTCCAGGTCAGATGCCCAGCATGGCCGCCCATGACTAACATGGCCGCCCTGCCCATATACAGTTAATACCTATAAAAAATTTCTCCCGAACTAATTGACCGACGGTCTTGAAACTTGGTATGTAGCATTGGGTACTCAAGTACTACCAAGAATATTCAAAGGATGAGCGAGCTTTGGTTGATCTTGACCTTTTTAAGACAATGTCAAATATTGGAAAATGCTAGAATATATGATTTCAAGGAAAGTTTTGAAGACTTTGGCCTATACAATTATTCAAATGATAACCTTGGGTTGACCTTGATATTTTTACGGCCAGGTCAGATTTGCTATTTGGTGATTGTATATGGGAAATGGGGAATGCTTAGATATGAGCTGGTGGAATTTGTAGAAGATTTTGGTGCAAAATTAATAAATACAGTCAAATAAATGTGTGCATGGACATTGTTTTAGGAATAGAGGTCTAGGTAATTTTTTACCTTTCATCAATGCATCGCATATTTTGATAATTTCAAACTATCCGATTTGTTCAAATAATGACCTTATTTTGACCTTTGACCATTTTACTGAGTTGAGCAATTCAGGACTTTATGCTATGTAATGCTGTATGGACATAGAATATGCTTGACGTTTAACTAGCTCCAACTAAATAAATTTGCCAACCATGTCAACTAATGGATGCAAAAAGACCATGCAAAAGTTTAAAATGTAAAATGGATGTGATCACCGTCATCATCATTTTTTTCTTCTAAACCAGTTGTAATATAATTACAAAATTTTAATACGATGTCTTGAAGACTGTAGTTGCCAGCCAGGGGACAGGCTTCTATCCACTGTGAGTCCATGGACACTTTGGGGCCTTATTTACGTTGATAATTCTGTGATCTCATTCAAATCTAAGCCTTAACATTGTTGTTAATTCTGAGATCACTTTCAACTAAAAAGTGTCTGAGATCATAGGGCTATCAAGAAGGCATAAAAGTCTTCCGATGACTCAATTAGAAATGTAGCTAATAATATATGGGCAACGTTAGCCTGTTATGAAGCCAGTTTTGTGATTTTGCTAAGTGATCTGCCCCTGTTCGGGGGGAGTGGGGGTGGCAAATGTGATCCTTGGGCTTCGATTTGAACAATTTGATCGTGAAGGTTACCCTTATGCTTTCAGCTTAATATCTGTTACATCGCTTTATCAACTCTGTAAAATATTTGTTTGCTAATTACTCCAGGTGGCTAGCACGATAACTGGAGTAGAATCATTTAAACACACTTTTATTTTCCTTGCCAAAGAAAGCTACATACGAAATTTGGTTCCAATCTGCTCAAGGGTTGCAGAGGAGATGTCGTTTGAACATGTGGACCTAGACAAACAACGACGGACGACTGATGTCGGACGACGGTCAATGTATACCTCGGTCTGCTTCGGCTTTCAGCTCAGGGCTATAACTGAAGCCAAGATACAGCTTTTTCAGCAGTAGGGTGGTTCAAACTTTGAATGACATTCCAGAATCTGTAATAATGTTACCCTCTCTGAACAGGAACAAAACTAGACTGACTTTATTCACGGGCCACCTGGGCCACAGGGATAATACGCTGACTCTGAAACATTAGGTCTCTCGCTGCTGTGTATTCAAGCCTCGGCCGCGCATATGTGAAAACAAAAACCAAGTTCTGCTTATGGAAGGTCAGGGTGGTTTTCCCCAGGAGCTCCGGTTTTCGCCTACCTCTGCTTAACGATTACTTGATATAGTTAAATAGTTTGGATGGGTCGTAAACCCCGTTTAAAAACTGACTTAGGTTCATCCTTAATAAATACAGCTACACATTTGACTCGTGGTGATATAATCCTGGAAAAAGGACCTGATTATTAGTACCACTAGACCCAAAGCGCCTGAAGGGCTTGATGAGCATAATCAGACGTTGACTATGTACAAAATGTAACAGATGAAAAAAAATAATTATACACTTAGATGGTAATAACAGCTGAATGTTTTCTATAAACAAATAAATAAAAGCTGGATGAGTTGCAGCCTGAATATATCTGTCAGTTGATACATCAAGGGCTGTAACACTTGCAGAAACAGCACGATCATAACTCTGATATAATATGATTCACTTCGGACGACGATAGCAATATCTTAAAACTTTCTAGACTCTTGAGAACTAAAGAACATTGTTGCGTCGTTGAACAAATCACGGGCTGTGACTCTGCCAGACGGAATCCGATCATGACTCCACTACAGATGGTGACAAGTGTTTCTGAATATATCAAGGCATTTACACTAGCAGAAAGGATCCTATCATGACCCCGACATCAATTACTTGTGAAATATCTGTTGAGAAATGGAGAAGGCGTTGCAGCCAGAATTATTGTGCTGCTTTACAGATCAGTGACTGTAAATATTGCAGGAAGATTCCGATCATTACCCTCGTAAGATATGATCCACTGAATATCTTAAAAGGTCTGTGAACATCGATCTAAATCTGTAGGATTTGCGTTCACACTGTTCATCTGAAGGCGGACACACCCATTTCTACAGTCCCTTCGATTTCCTCGTGGATAAGAGGATGAGTAGCTTTATTCTGAAGTTTGACACGCGCAGGCGTCTGCCCAGTAAGCAGGATGAAACCCAGCAGCCCTGAAACCAAGCAACTATGTGCACACAGTGCTTTAACGAAAGTGAGGAGATACGAGTACTGTTTTTGAGTGTGTGAGGGGATTATTTTGCGTTCGCAATTATACTGCTGAGGACTGAAACGCAATAGGAGCGGAAAATTTAAGACGACGAAAACATATAAACTGATAGTTATTTCTCTACGAGTTCCACATCATCATTCAAGTAAGAAATAATGCTCATTAAAATATCGCGGAAGCAAGGAACACACCAAAGAAGCTAGAAAAGTGGACTCGAAATAATTGAGTCTTATCGTAAGTAGAAAGGTAGAATATTATTTGTAATAATCTTGTTTCATTACTTTGACTCTTGCCCTTTTCTTTTGTCGAAGAGTATTCTTATACTGAGTTTAAAAATGAGGCTTATCATACGACAAAGGAATGCAAATTGACAACCTTGTTTATGAAGTGCAACAATACTGTCACCTTGACAAAATCCAATTTCTAACAATTCAACAAGGAAAATAGTAAGTGGGACAAACCGTGGGTACGTAGAAGATGAGGTTACTTGTGTGTCAGTTTCGGTCGCGCTACTTTTTTTGCGAATTTTGAGTAGAATAGTACAAAAAGTTGAACCAAAAATGCAGGTAAAGAGCAACATTCAAAGCTCCACATATCTTTTTTTTCCCCCATTAACGCATTTTCCATATGTACCGACCGGTTTTGCGTGAGTCTAATGCTGACGGAATGGATGGTAGCATTTTTTTCGAAATATTTCTGCCCTGTTCTACGATATTAAAACCAGCTATGCTTTTGTTGTTATAACCAGCGCTGCGTGATTTATGTTTTAATAGTTGCTCATTTAGAGCAATTACAAGTTTTTGACTGAATTCCAAAAATGGTCGGAAATGTCGAGTGAAAAACTTCATGAGCATGTTCATGCAATGAGATTTTAAGTTGTTCTCATGAAATTTAAGTACATGCCATTATCAGCCGCTGCGTGGATCTTCACTGTTCACGATGGTCTTTTTTTAAGGGACGGGCGGTCAAAGGGGCATACAAACAATTTTACGCATGCATTGTGGCACTCGTGTTCACGCGCTCACATGCCGACACACTGCACTCAACGGATGCTCTTTCTCGACCGCACGTATACACATCCGCCCTATCGAAGTTAGAAGAAGTAATAAAACGTTTCACGGTCATACATACATACATACATACGAGGTGTGTTCGGAAAGTTCCCGGACTACAATAATAACTTTGTTATTTTTAAACATAGAGCTTTGAAACTTCAGTCACGTTAAGAAATATATTCATTTTCATTACAAGCGGACATTTGCCTACGTCGATGCATTCTAAAATTATCGTATCCATAGCAACACGATATACGCTCTTGCGGAGCAACCCTCATTTATTTCCATAGTGTTCATATACGCCATGTTTTACGTCAAAACGCGGGAAACATGATAGAAAATGTTCATCTACATCAAGACAATGCCCCAGCGCACACGGCTAAGCATACGGAGTTGGAGCTGGATGTTCTCAGGATCGGTAGGTTGGAGCATGCCCCATACAGCCTAGACCTCGCGCCTCTTCATTTTGCGAATTTCCCGGCCGTCGAAGTCAAAAACCAGCTACGCGAAATCCATTCGACGATCTCCAGAGCCTTCGTCGCCACGTTCAGGCAATTATTTTATCCTTTAATTATCCCCTCACACCACGAAGTGATGAGGGGATATAGGTTTTGTCCCGTACGTAAGTACGTACATAAGTACGTACGTATGTACGTACGTACGTATGTTCACCTTTTGTCATCGCTCTAGCACTTACATTTCTCAACGGATTTTGAAATAACTTCACACAAGTGTAGGGCATGACAATATCTCGAGCAAGTTCGACTTTCAGGGTGCTGCGCTTAAGGTCAAGGTCACTGTGGCTATTTTTAGAAAAACATTGTCAGCGCTCTAGCGCCTACATTTCTCAGTGGATTTTAAAATAACTATACACAAATGTAGGGCATGACAATATCTCAAGCAAGTTCGACTTTCAGGGTGCTGCGCCCAAGGTCAAGGTCACTGTGGCTATTTTTAGAAAAACTTTGTCATCGCTCTAGCGCCTACATTTCTCAATGGATTTTAAAATAACTTCACACAAATGTAGGGCATGACAATATCTCGAGCAAGTTTGACTTTCAGGGTGCTGCGCCCAAGGTCAAGGTCACTGTGGCTATTTTTAGAAAAACTTTGTCATCGCTCTAGCGCCTACATTTCTCAATGGATTTTGAAATAACTCCACACAAATGTAGGGCATGACAATATCTCGAGCAACTTCGACTTTCAGGGTGCTGCGCCCAAGGTCAAGGTATCTGGCTATTTTTAGAAAAACTTTGTCATCGCTCTAGCGCCTACATTTCTCAACGGATTTTTAAGTAACTTCTCACAAATGTAGGGCATGACAATATCTCGAGCAAGTTCGACTTTAAGGGTGCTGCGCCAAAGGTCAAGGTCACTGTAGCTATTTCTAGAAAAACTTTGTCAATGCTCTAGCGCCTACATTTCTCAACGGATTTTAAAATAACTTCACACAAATGTAGGGCAAGACAATATCTCGAGCAAGTTCGACTTTAAGGGTGCTGCGCCAAAGGTCTAGGTCACTGTAGCTATTTCTAGAAAAACTTTGTCATCGCTCTAGTGCCTACATTTCTCAACGGATTTTAAAATAACTTCACACAAATGTAGGGCAAGACAATATCTCGAGCAAGTTTGACTTTCAGGGTGCTGCGCCCAAGGTCAAGGTCACTGTGGCTATTTTTAGAAAACCTTTGTCATCGCTGTAGCACCTACATTTCTCAACGGATTTTTAAATAACTTCACACAAATGTAGGGCAAAACAATATCTCGAGCAAGTTCGACTTTCAGGGTGCTGCGCCCAAGGTCAAGGTCACTGTGGCTATTTTTAGAAAACCTTTGTCATCGCTGTAGCACCTACATTTCTCAACGGATTTTTAAATAACTTCACACAAATGTAGGGCAAGACAATATCTCGAGCAAGTTCGACTTTCAGGGTGCTGCGCTTAAAAGGTCAAGGTCACTCTAGCTATTTTAGAAAAACTTTGTCATCTCTCTAGCGCCTACATTTCTCCATGGATTTTAAAATAACTTCACACAAATGTAGGGTATGACAATATCTCGAGCAAGTAGTCTTGTGTGAGGGGATTTGTATCGCCTGAGATGCCTTGTTAACTATGGTTTCAATCTGTTTACGCATCATGAACGTTGCGTGCAAGCACATGGCCGCTATTTCGAGAAGGAGTGAAAACCGACGTTGGCGTCATGAATTTTAACGTCAGGTTGCTTCGACATACCGTTGGTACATGTTTTTAATTTATAATAACTTTTTATTGTTATATGTATGGCTACGACATTAATTTTGATCTGATATGCAATAATAGATGCAGTAAATCCGTACTGAGTTTTGTTATAATACAATGAGCTATTCAAAAGAAATGCGTTCAGTTCGGGAACTTTCCGAGCATACCACGTACATACAAACGAACGGACGGACTGACGGATGAACGGACGGACAGGCAAACCTACCGACCTACAGGGAAACATACACTGTCATGTACTATACTGAGAGGCAAATGAAAGTATACACTATTTGAATGCATTATATTTTACTCATTTCTCTTATCTCAGGCTTGAAATTTTGCAAAAATTATTTTACGTTAATGTGGTATAGTAAACTTACTGATTTAAACGCTTGACAAGCGGCACTGAACATACATGCGGGTTTCTAACATTTTCCACGTGCAGAAAACTAGACAATACGAGTTTGCTGTAAATCAATATATGAAATTTCGGTTGTTTTTCTTAACGAACCAGAACGTTTGCGTTTCATTTTTACGATGCCAAGGCTCTCCGTGGCAGACAGAAATCATACCCGCAGAGGAAAAGGTAGTCAGAGGCATAAAGAAAGTATACACTTCATCGCCAATCAGTCGTGACTCCAGTGTATTTTAGTCAGCCAGCTACGAACCGCATTAAGTGGTCAACTCGTAACGACTTCTTTCAGCACCAAAAACAGTGTCGCGATATAAATTAAACGCATACACTCTTGTTTGTTCAGAAAAATTGCCGAAAGTGCAAATACTGATTTTGCGTCAAAATTGTATCTTTTAATATGGCGCTCGTGCAAAAAGGGCAAAACCAACATGTACATGTAGTGCCGCAAGTCTAGTGAGACATTTAGTAATATTACAATATCACATTCTTGAACGTTACGGAAAGATACATCGTGCAGAATTTTTGATCTGACCAGTGAATAATAATTGCTCGAATACTTGTCGACTGACTTAGGTCACGGGGCCTGAACATCCCAAATAGAGTGCTTTTCAACGTTTCTTATCTAGGACTTGAAACTTAAGTCAATATCGAGTCACACTCGAGAAAGGTGAGGTTGAGAGTGTTTCGTGAATACAAAAGCTGAACTCCACTCACACTCTTGTTAACCCCACTCCAACCACACTTGAGGGCTACTTACTCGAGTTTGAGTCGAGGGTGTGTGTGGATTTTGTTCTTGAATATAGCCGTTTGAGTCTTTTTAGCGCGACTTTGCGAAGCAAAGACGTGCTTATGCAATACCCTTTTTGTGTGTCCGCGGGCGCGTGCTAGTGCGCGTGCGCCTTTGTAAACATATTCACCTGTTGCGTTTAGCTCAGTTTCTAAATAACCGTAAGGACTAGAGTCTTCAAAGTTGTTGGATAGAAACATCTAGGAAATATCCACTGAAAGCAGTGATGCATATCGGGCCATCGCCTTTATTTCACGGTTGACTGAACATAGAAAAAATATCACCTGTTGCGTTAAGCTACGTTCCTAAGTAGCCGCAAGGGCTAGGGTCTTCAAACTTCCTCCAAAGATGCATCTGAGGAAGACCTACTGCAAGCAAAGATGCATATCGGGCGATGACCCATATTTTACGTTTGAATGAACTTAGAAAAATATTTATCTTTAAGATTTAAAAAAACAATCAGTAGTGGAAATCAGATTTTCAGTACTGGAGATTGTTGGTACTTTCTGCCCCAAGTCTAACTCTTTGGAATACTAAAGTAGCATTCATTGTTTCTAATGAAATATGTATCGAAAAAGACTGCAAGTCAGGTGAAAAAAGGTAAACATGTCTTAAATTACAACATAAAAGTGCCTTAAATGCTTTTAAGAGAGTCCCAAAAAACAAACATTTTCAGGAGGAGATCCCCATACCCCCACCACCCATCCCCCAATTAGAGGGGGGCGGGTTAGGTTAACTGACCGTACCGACATGACCTTAGCTGTTTACCGTGGACGTTAAGCAAGAAATCAATCAATCAATCCCCTCTCATGCTCTTCCCCTCGCACATTCAGTGCTTGGCTCATGCCTTCGACATGAGCTGACCCCCTGAAAAACAGGGCGCTCGATCCAGCCCTGCAATTCGTTTAATTATTTCTTCATAACTACATCAAAAGTAGCATATACTTTCTTTTAACGATGATTTCTACTACTTGTACACTTGAAGCGAAAGGCAGGTGCCGAGAGGACAGGCTGACGCAAGCTAAACTAGCGCCAGCGAACGACATCATATACATCTTTATGTCGCATAAACGCTGTTTGCCATCTGGGTGGTGAAGGACTGTGATGAAACACTGAAATTCTAGTTCAGTATGCAAGTTATCCGGGTTGATCAATTTTAGATTGAGACAGTATTATCCGGTTGACAAGTGTTGTCACGCTGACTTCGTTTAGCAGGCGCATATGGCTAGTAGCATGTACATGTAGAACCTCATACATGTAACACAAAAGTATTAATAGTGACCACTTTACATGGTATGAAAAGGCGTTTTCAACCTCTCTGATGGACTAACGCCTGTATTCTAGAACGTCACTCACACTCATACTCATGATTTAATCCCTGAGTTCACTCAAATTTTTGAGCGACTCAGAGGTTCCGTATTCTTAAATCTCACTCAGTCTTGAGGGTACCTGGATAACTGAGTGATGGTCGAGTGAAGTATACACCTCCCTCGAGCCCCCCTCACTTGTACTGACTTTCAATTTGTATGGCCCCAGCGGTGAAAACGTTAATGGGTTTGGTTAAGGGGCATTTTGAGTTAGGTGGTCTGTTCGCCTGTCTGTCCGTCTGTCCGTCCGTAACATGTTTTGGTAGCTGTGAATTTCAAAAACGGCTGATGCGAGGATATTGAAAGTTTTATACATTGAATGACATGCAAAATAAGCAGATCCGTATTTGTCTTCTCCGGCGGTCTCGTCACTGAGAAATAATGTCCATAGGAACGATGTTGTGAAAAGAATCCGACTTAAGCATTTTGTACAGGAATAGCCTTTTGGAAAAAAAAGATCTGAAGAAACGTTTAAGCCCGGCATACTGTTGAACCAGTATTTCATATAATATATTTCACCATCACCCTTTCAAAATGTCCATGAATTTGATACGACGAACCTTCTGTTGAAAGAGTCGTAAAGCCAGAAGTTATCTTGATGGAGAGCAAGGGCCTACTGTGCTTGCAGAACTTGTGGGATGGGCATAGTTTTGTGCCGTTGTTCATTCTGCTGTGTACGACTTTTGTGAAAATTCAAAAAAAAATGGCAAGCTTTTTTTTTTTTTTTTTTCGCTGAACACTCTTCCTATCTAGATTTCAACCCTATGATCAGAAGAAACAAAAAGCTTGGACCAGTCTGCGTGGTTGTGCAGCAGTCGGTCCTTGTGGCCTTTCTTTGCATAAAACGGATTTCGGTGTGATGCAAATCTGCACAGTGTTATTAATAGAAAAGCCGATGTAGACCCAGAACAAAATGCAATTAATTAAAAGTCGCAACGCCCCGCCGTTGCAAGCCAATGTCCTTTCTTTCACCTGTAGCCTATCCCTTCTTTTTTTACATGCCATGATTTAGCTCCGGGGATGGGGTAGATAACTACATTGGGGTAGAATTATGGACATCACAGGGGCCCTTTTAAGCTTTGACTATTTGTGGTCCGAAAATCGCTCATTTGTTGTCTGAAAATCGCTTTAATTCAAATTGTGTATATATTTTTTTCTATGAGTTTATACATTTTTGTAGCGCCAGGCAATACATATAATACTGACTTGTTACAGCAAGCTTCTGTTACCTCAATTGTTCCTGTTAAATTTTATCAACATATTTTAAAAGTGCGAAAAAAAAACTGTTTTAAGACATTGACAAAGACAAAATTTTTGTTAGAATTTTTTAGATTTGCCCGTTTAAGAATCGCAACTGAGATATTTCGAAGACCAATACACATGCCAACGTTGAAGAAAATCTGTAGATAAATACTCAAATAATTAAATGGAACCGAAGTGCTTATGGACGGACGGACAGACGTAGGTAAGACGGACAGACTGATAGGCACACGGAAAGCCAGCGGAAAATCATAATAGTACAACAGCACACGTCAATGACAGCGTATAAAAGTTGAAGTCTCTATGACAAACCCTCACTCACGGGAGTGAAAACTTCCTAATCTTTCTGACTACCAAGCAATTACCCGAGAGTTCAGTACAGCTTCCAAGAGTTGTCACTTAAGGTTACAGATCAACAACAAGTTGTTCTCGATTATGCGCCGTTTCGATACGCTAAATGCGGGTCCCACTATTTCCCGGTATTAGTTCACATTTTTTGCGCACCCAGCTGCAGGGTCCCTCCCAGAATCGCTGAGGCATGAGCTGTAAAACTTGGCCTGATACTTCGTCTCACATAATACAAGCATCTCACCTAATACAAGCAATTACCGGAGAGTACAGTCCACTTAATAAAAGCTGTCACTAAACAGTACATGTCACCTAACAAAAATCACCTAGACATAAGGAAAAAGCTGTCAAACTCGCCCTTTACCTACAGCTTCAACAAAGTCCAAGAATACAATAAAATTAACTTATTCTACTGTACCACTTGCATCCTACAGATTCATTGCTAAGGGATAACCACTTAAGCTTTTTCAAAAGCTAAACTTGTTAGACGTGTGAGCCACGACTAGGCAAAACCACCGAACTGACATGTGCGTCCAGCGAAGATTCAGACCAGCCTTGGCATTCATACAGTCTGATCAGTCTTCGCTGTCGGCGTTGGAAGCAGCTTAGACCCTTAGTTTCTCTTTACTTAATGTGGATGCTCAGGCTGATCTGAGACTGCGCCATTCGCACATGCCACTTTGTTTGTTTTGTCATATAGCGACTCGAATACGTATTTTTACTTTGTATGGAAGGCAGTCGTGCCATAACAAGAAATTGCGGTCAACGATAATTTGGATAAGTAAGTTAGAATTTGGATAAAAAATTGAAAAGTGAAACAAAATCCCGGTGAGCTAAAGATATAATATTAGTATCATTAGAATATGGTGTACCAAGAGGGTCAAAAGCACCGATACGGGTCGACCCGTATTTCTGAAATACGGCTCGACCCGTATTTCAGATAGGGGTCGACCCGTATATTTGCGGGTCGACCCGTATATATACGGGTCGACCCGTATAATAAGGGTCGACCCGTATTATGCGCGTCGACCCGTATATTTGCGGGTCGACCCGTATATTTACGGGTCGACCCGTAAAATACGGGTCTACTTGCATTTACGGGTCGACCCGTAAATTACAAGTCGACCCGTATTTTACGGGTGGACCCGTATCTAAAATACGGGTCGACCCGTAAATATACGGGTCGACCCGTAAATATACGGGTCCAGCCGTATTTCAAAAATACGGGTCGACCCGTATTATACGGGTCGACCCGTATAATAGGGGGCGACCCGTATTATACGGTCGACCCGTATTTCTCCAAAAATAAACAGACCAATCAGAAGATGCCTTCTATCGGTTCTTCGCCACGTTTGAAATATCGCTTCAATTCATGCTGTGGAGTCGCAGAACTAATACCTGTATGGATAACTGTTATTGGCAAATGATTTGTTGGTTTTGCTTAACTTATGCTCACTAGACAAGGATCTGCTAATATTTGTTAAGTTCAACTCTAATTAATATCGACTTTTAAAATTATTGTTATTTAATCAACATCCAAAACTGTTACCAAAAGAGGGATTATTTAATACCAGAACGATGCATATCTTTTCTATAAAGTGTGCTTAACTGAGAAGTCATTTGTCTATTGCTACTGTATATTCAGTAGCCTATTTGTATGTGTATTACACTGTTTGCTGTTTATAGTGAATAAATTCAAAATTGAAATTCAAACGTACTTTCGAATTGTTTCGGAGATATATTTTTTTCTAAATGTTTATTTTATATTTCATGCTGGGACTGTTTTGTCTCATTAAGAAAAAAAAAGGAAACGGTGCCATCAATGGTTTTTACATCAATTGTTTTATAATAATGATGATAAAAATAGTGGTAATTAAATATTAATGACAATAATAAAATATCATAATCATGACTCATTCTCTGACAATATCAAATAAAAGAAGAAAAAAGAAAGGGTCAGATTTTTTCTAACTTTTTTCTATCATTTAATTTCTTCATTAGCATTATTAATATTTTTATTACCAGCAAACTTGTGCTGTTCACTGCTTTAAATTATGCCAGGTCAAACAATCAATATCATGAATTACACATTCTAATCCAACTTTGCTTGTGCGTTTGCCGATCCGAGCATGCGTAAATATTAATAGTAATAATAAGTTAAATAATAATAATTACTTGCATCTTCGTTCTGTATTAATAATTTTTCCTTGCCAGTGAAGAATCACGTTCTCGGGCAGATGCAAATATTAATTCACATCTCTGCTTTAAGAGTCATGGAAGGGACACAAAATTATGACGGACGGACAGATGGACGGACGGACGGATTGACAGACAGACAGACAGACAAACAAGGTGATCACTAAAAAGTCTCTGCAGACTTCGTCTGGCGGGACCCTTATCAGGGATAATTCATGGGTAAGGAGAAATATTTCTTAAAATAAACACAAGCACACGAGCAAAGTTTCTATGTCACAGAAACTTTAACAAAGGAAGTACGCCAAACATTTTGCGTTCACACAGAGCAAATTATTTGCTAAAGAAAATGTGACATAGAATCTTTGTCAAATAAACTTTGGCAATGAAATATTTGCTGCAGTGTTCACACGACCAAATATTATTCGTCAAAAGTTACCTGCAACAATGAAACAAAATCTTTGTCACATTTTCCACGCTTATAGCAAATTTCTTTATTACATAATCTTTAGCAAAGTTCTCCGTTTACACGGACAAATTCTATCTAACTTTTCCAGATATATTTGTCAAAGAAATATTGTCATATTTCGGCATTTACACGAGCAAATTTTTCTATGCCCAACCTTCTTTGTTACAGAAACTTTGCCTGTGTAGACGCGGCTTAAGGTAGTACACTCAGAATGTAATATATCGCGATTAACATAATGAACCCAATTATTTGGACAGAAGAGTTTGCGCAAACTGTGTAAACCATGATCAAACTTTGTAAAATAGCTCGAGTTGATGTAGTAGGGTTTTTTCTTCGACGAATTTCCAATAGAATCAAGGGGATGGTTGGGTGGTGCAAATGTGCTGTGTGTAACTTCAAGTGCCAGGGCGTCCTACTTATTTGAATATTAGTAGGGCAAGGGCTTACTGTGCTTGCAGTAGGTGCGGGTGGGGGTTGTTTTGGCATTTTTTCTCTCATCTATCATTTCTCTTCTTTCTCCCTCTCTTTGGGAGACGGCCCGATATAGACTGAAATACTGTCTCAAAGGGCCGTTAAACCCAAAACAACCAACCAACCAATCCAATAGAATCCTCGGAAATATCACTATATAGCCAGTTTTTCCCAGGGTAAATATACATTATGTGTTTTTGCTGCAAATTGCATAGCCGTCCCATTTTCCTCATATACTGGGGGCGGGGGAGAGGTATTTGTTCAAACAAATAGAGCATCCTTTAGTTTTGCATATAGAACTGTTTGAAAAAATCAATAGGTCTTTTAAGTTGGCTACTTTCGATTTCACGAACTAAAAAAATGGTTAAAATACAATGTACAAGCGCGGGCCCTATTCATTGTCCCGCTTCTGTCTATATTGCATTGCTCAACGGGGAACCAGAAAACATAAACTGTATTTTGTGAAGCGATTTGCCGTTTTATTTCATTTTATTTTATTTACAAATGCTACCCATACTTTTTGCCAGTCAATATATATTCACATCATCCCATATTTTATCACCAAACGTCAAGGTTGTAGTGCTTTTTGTAATGATTTGTTTATACCACCGAATTGCCTGTGAAGAATTTAATTTGATGGTACGATGGCTGAGTGTGGCAGGCCACGACCAGTCTGCACACCTAATATTCAAGCACATAGTCTAAGGGACTTGACACAAGGGACAGTTGGCCTATTCTAACCCAGCAGGCACATCACGTCGTAATGACGTCAGTGCGACGTCATTCTTAATGACGCCAGCGTGACGTCATTTAGAATGTAATGTGCCCGCTGGGAAGTAGTTGGACCAGAACTACCTAAATGTGTCTTTTGCAAGCGTTTATCTGTGTTCAGTGAGCGCAGCAGAGCGACTGGTCAAGTGGATTGAGTTCGCCTTTCTTGCAGGGAGTTGTGGGTTCGGCACCCAATAGCGACGCCTGTTCCATTAATTTCTTCAGTTCTAGGACTTGTCATAGCGACATGAATCTTAGCGGAGTTTGGCTTCTGTTCTTTTGGATTATTTTGGATTTTCATAAGTTCTTGCTGCACCTGGTGCCCTTGTCTGTCTCGTCTTACGAGACACAGGAGTTGAAGTGGCCCGGTGGGAGAAGCCTGCGGTCGAAAGTTAATACGTAGGCGCATTTTACCTGATGTTAGCAGCTACTGTGTCTCACGCAATGCGTCAGTAAGTGTGGCTCGGAGAGGGCTGCTCGTTGTTTTCCGAGCCCTGCCCATCACCTTTCTTTCCAACTTCTTGGGTTTAGCGACAGTGAAATGCGCATCTGTCGCACTTCATGCGATATAGTTGCGTTTATATTCAATAAAGCTGGAAATCTGCACCAGTGTGTTCTACACTGCTGTAAGTTATATTAGAAGGGAGGTTGGTGATATCAGTAAAGCTTCCACCTTATTAACAATTAGAAAAAAAATCCTCCTATTTCTTTCGTTATGTTCTCTAGCAGGCACATGGCGTCGTAATGACAGCTCATTTTCTATACTTTCAGAAAAAATCAGAGAAAAGTATCTTTCTTTCAAAATAGTTTTCTTTTTCGCAATTGACAACGGCTGGCCGGATTATGCAATTCTTATAAAGTGAGCACTGAGCCCCCTGTCACAACCAGACATGGCCGTGATATGTCTGAAAGATTGTTGATAGCGACGTCACGTTCAGCCCATGTATACAGGTATTAAAAATACGACATTTCAACACAGCACCAAAGGGAAAATGACTTTTCCGGCATGTCGTCATAAAATCTATCTTTTGGAGCAATAAATACTCGTATGAAAAATAAGACTAAAATATGAAAGGTTGGCGAAAAACCAGTCTTTCAGAATATATCAGGGAATCTTATGTGTCTTTATCAGGAACAGTTTGACGAAGTATTAATTAACGATTTCCTACCTCGCGCCATTGTGTAGAGATTATCGATATTAGACAGGTAAGGGTGGAGGAGTTGTCTCCTCGTACCATAAAAGAAAGCAATGTTCATTCAAATCTTCTGTAAGTTCTTGTGTATTTCCTAAATTGGGGGTCGGAGTAAATTTGAGTCCTTTATTGAGTAGTGATATTTCTGCAACTGTCAATTTTCTGTTTGATAAATTAATTATTTATATATCAATATTTTCGGTATCTACTGCGTCTGTGGCCTGCGTCCCCGTCCCCGTCCTTGCGCATATATATATATATATAAACGAAGTATAAAATGACTTCACATGCTCCTTTTTTAACTTTAATTGTCACATAAACAAACGCGTTTTGTTAAACAACTCTTCAGTGTTAAAGTGACATCAAATATATACGAACGGACGGGCGGTCAGACGGATAGACAAACAATTTTACGCACTCACTGAGGCACTCGTGTTCCCACGCCCACATGAATGCACGCTACGGATGCGCACGCTTGTAAGCACGCATACGCACCCACATGCAACCATTGAAGGTAGAAGGAATGCAATTTGAACATTTTAGTATTAAAACTAATACAGGCAAAAGCTCTGTGAAGACATATAGCAGATTTTTATGTTTTTTATGATGCAAAACTTAGTTAACTTGTAGCAGTTAAATGCAGTTTTGTGCATTTTCAAAGCATTCTATGGTTTAAAATGAAGGGAGTCATAACTCTAGTATTGTAAAATGTTTTGCTTACAACACTCAATTTTAAGTTAGATAACATCCCAAAACTTTGATGTTCATAATATGCAAATATATTGTTTTGAAACTATATTTCTGCAAAGTAGAAACCTCACCATTTACATTTTTGTTAAAGACCTGGATTTTTGTCATTAGTAGGTTATGTAATTCGTATCTTATCCAATAAACAGTCTCCTCGTGCTAGCCTGGTTTCTCCAGACCAGTGTCCATGTAGTCTCTTAGGGAGGCCTAAAACGGGGAAAATCAATAACAGAGATACCTTGATTAAATTAAGGAAGGTGAAGTTGGTATGTTTTTCGTTTTTCGCTTTTCGTTTTTCGTTTTTCGCTTTTCGTTTTTTGTTTTTCGCTTTTCGTTTTTCGCTTTTCGTTTTTCGTTTTTCGCTTTTCGTTTTTCGCTTTTCGTTTTTCGTTTTTCGCTTTTCGTTTTTCGCTTTTCGTTTTTCGTTTTTCGACATTCAACTCCTATTTTAGCATTCGCACTCCAGCCGAATATCGAATTTTGACATTCGAAATCCTATTTTGACATTCAAATTCAGACCGAATGTGGTATTTTAACATTCGAAATCCTATTTTGACATTCGCACTGAAGCTTAATATCGAATTTTGAATTTCGAAATCCTATTTTGATATTCAAACTAAGGCCGAATATGGTATTTTGTTATTCGAAATCCTATTTAAACATTCGCACTGAAGCCGAATATCGAATTTTCACATTCGAAATCCTATTTTGACATTCAAAGTAAGGCCGAATATGGTATTTTGACATTCGAAATCCTATTTTGACATTTACACTGAAGCCGAATATCGATTTTGAACTTCGAAATCCTATTTTGACATTCGAAATCAGGCCGAATATGGTATTTTGACATTCGAAATCCTATTTTGACATTCGCACTAAAGCCGAATATTGAATTTTGACATTCGAAATCATATTTTGACATTCGAACTCAGGTCGAATATGGTATTTTGACATTCAAAATCCTATTTTGACATTCGCACTGAAGCCGAATAACGAATTTTGACGTTTGGAATTCTATTTTGACATTCGAAGTCTGGCCGAATATGATATTTTGACATTCGAAATCCTATTTTGACATTCGCATTGAAGCCGAATATCGAATTTTGAACTTCGAAATCCTATTTTGACATTCGAATTAAGGCCGAATATGGTATTTTGACATTCGAAATCCTATTTTGACATTCGTTGTGAAACCGAATGTCGAATTTTGACTTTCGAAATCCTATTTTTACATTCGCATTGAAGCCGAATATCGAATTTCGACATTCGAAATCCTATTTTGACATTCAAATTCAG
The DNA here is from genome assembly GCA_963989385.1 of Ctena decussata. Classification (NCBI taxonomy): domain Eukaryota; kingdom Metazoa; phylum Mollusca; class Bivalvia; order Lucinida; family Lucinidae; genus Ctena; species Ctena decussata. The sequence continues at coordinate 50,265,666 of OZ022498.1, read as the reverse complement.
ACCGAATGTGGTATTTTGACATTCGGAATCCTATTTTGACATTCGCACTGAGGCAGAATATGGCATTTTGACATTCGAAATTCTATTTTGACATTCGCACTGGAGCCGAATGTCGAATCTCGACTTTCGATATCCTATTATAACATTCGAATTTAGGCCGAAAAATATATTTTGACTTTCGAAATCCTATTTTGACATTCTCACTGAAGCCAAGTATCGAATTTTGCCTTTCGAAATCCTATTTTTACATTCGCACTGAGGCCGAATATCGAATTTTGACTTTCGAAATCCTATTTTGACATTCGCTCTGAAGCCGAATATCGAATTTTGACTTCCCAAATCCTATTTTGACATTCGTCCTGAAGCCGAATATCGAATATTGAACTTCGAATACCTATTTTGACATTCGAATTCAGGCCGAATATCGAATTTTGACATTCGAAATCCTCTTCGGACATTCGCACTGAGGCCGAATATCGAATTTAGACTTTCGAGATCCTATTTTGACATTCGAATTATTGCCAAAAAAGATATTTTGACATTCTAAATCCTATCTTGACATTCACACTGAAGCCAAATATGGAATTTTGACTTTCGAAATCCTATTTTGACATTCGCACTCAAGCCGAATATCGAATTTTGACTTTCGAAATGCTCTTTTGACATTCGCACTGAAGCCGAATATCGAATTTTGACCTTCGAAATCCTATTTTGACATGCGAATTTGGACCGAAGATGAAATTTTGACATTCAAAATCCTATTTAAACATTCTATTCAGGCCGAAGAAGACATTTTGACTTTCGAAATCCTATTTTGGCATTCGCACTGAAGCCAAATATCGAATTTTGTCTTTCGAAATCCTATTTTGACATTCGCACTGAAGCCGAATATCGAATTTTGACTTTCGAAATCCTATTTTGCCATTCGAATTTAGGCCGAATATGATATTTTGACTTTCGAAATCCTATTTTGACATTCGCACTGAGGCCGAATATCGAATTAAGACTTTCGAAATCCTATTTTGACATTCGAATTCTTGCCGAAAATATATTTTGACTTTCGAAATCCTATTTTGTCATTCGCACTGAAGCCAAATATGGAATTTGACTTTCGAAATCCTATTTCGACATTCGCACTGAAGTCGAATATCGAATTGTGACTTTCGAAATCCTATTTTGACATTCACACTGAAGCCGAATATCGAATTGTGACTTTCGAAATCCTATTTTGACATTCGAATTTATGCCGAATATGATATTTTGACATTCGAAATCCTATTTTGACATTCGCTCTGAAGCTGAATATCGAATTTGACATTCGAAATCCTATTTTGACATTCGCACTGAAGCCGAATATCGAATATTGAACTTCGAAATCCTATTTTGACATTCGAATTCAGGCCGAATATAGTATTTTGACATTCGAAGTCCTATTTTGACATTGGCACTGAGGACGAATATCGAATTTTGACATTCGAAATCCTATTTTGACATTTGAATTGAGGCCGAAAATGATATTTTGACATTCGAAATCCTATTTTGACATTAGTTCTGAAGCCGAATATCGAACTTTGACTTTCCAAATCCTTTTTTGACATTCGCACTGAAGCCGAATATCGATTTTTAACATTCGAAATCCTTTTTTGACATTTACGTTCAGGCCAAAAATGATATTTCGACATTCGAAATCCTAGTTTGACATTCGTTCTGAAGCCGAATATCGAATTTTGACTTTCCATATCCCATTTTGACATTCGCACTGAAGGCGAATGTCGATTTTTGACATTCGAAATCTTATTTTGACATTCGAATTCAGGCCGAATATTGTATTTTGACATACGAAGTCCTATTTTGACATTCAAACTCAGGCCGAATATGGTGTCGTAACATTTGAAATCCTATTTTGACATTCGCACTGAAGCCAAATACCGAATTTTGACATTCGAAAACCTATTTTGACATTCGAATTCAGGCCAAATATGGTATTTCGACATTCGAAATCATTCTTTCAAATTCGCACTGAAGCCGATAATTTTGACATTCGAAAACCTATTTTGACATTCGAATTCAGGCCGAATAGTGTATTTTGACATTCGAAATCCTATTTTGACATTCGTACTGAAGCCGAATATCGAATTTTGACATTCGAAATCCTATTTTAACATTCCAATTCAGGCCGAATATCAAATTTAAACAGTCGAAATCCTATTTTGACGTTCGAATTCAGGCCGAATATGATATTTGACATTCAAACTCCTACTTCGACATTCGCACTGAAGCCGAATATGGTATTTTGACATTCGAAATTCCATTTGGACATTCGGACTGAAGTCGAATATGGTATTTTGACATGCAGAGTCCTATTTTGACTTTCGCACAGAGGCCGAATATCGAATTTTGACATTCGAAATCAGGCCGAATATGGTATTTTGACTTTCGAAATTGTATTTCAGCGGACCCGTTTTTATTTTTATTATTTATTTTTTTCCTTTCTTTTGCATCAGACTTATTTTTGCGATTTACGCTCCTTTTGGATTGATGCGTCTTATTTGGACTTAGGCATTATGCCTATATGGAAACCTTGTGAACAAAATGTCTGGAGAACCTCATGAGCTTGGCCCATTATGATTGGCATATTCTTATGTCTACGTCAGAGATGACCTGACTGATTTGATCATTAAACAAATCCGAAAATATTTAATCGAGTTATGCCCCTTTTTTGACATACCCATTGTGGCTATTCGAAACCGGTAATGTGAAGAAGCGCTAGAGCCTGGCTAATGGTTTTTGGTATGCAATTTGAGTTTAAGGTGAAGATGACCAGATTAATGGCTGTTATACTGCAGGCTGGTTATACCAGTTTGCACAGGCATGTTAATCCCATTTCTGACATCATGATGATATATAGAGCCAACCTTGTTGGGCAAGCATATGGCGGGGGCATAGTGTTTTATTAACGCATTTTCTAGTTCTTCTATTAATGGAGAAACTCTTGTCCGGAGGATAGCGCGTTCATTTTGATAAGATCTTTGTCAAACTTGCAGGTAGCTAGAAAAAGAATGAAGGCTCGGAGGACTTCGAAGTTCGCCCATTTTGGATTTTTACACTTTGAAAGCTGAAATAGATGATATTGTTCTGTCCAGAGGTCAGCTCCATGACTAGGTTTTTGCTAAATGTGTCTAGTTTTCAACAATGTTTCGACGCTAAGATTTTTAGCATGTCTTCTTTCGATGCTGACCTGGTATTGCTCAATTTGGATACAGTTTAACCGAGATGTTTGTGCACAATGGTCACCAGGGCCGTCTCTTTGAGGTGGTTCTGATGAGACAGTTCAGCCCCCTCTGTTGCTTCCAATGCTTGGTAGACAGGAATATATGGTATCACTGTAAAAAAATGTAGATCTTTACGGTAAAATACCTGGAAGCTGGCTGCCAGTTAATTTACCGTTATTTTTTTCTGGCGTTTGCCTGTAGAACATTTTTAGAAATCACGATTTGGAAGTGTTTTGTTAACTGTCAGCACCCAAAAATACCTTTATAGAATTGAAGGGCTTTATGACCAAAACAGCATCTGTTCTATTCTATCCTACTCTGCTTGGTGATTCTTGCAATTTTTACGGGCGGCCATAAAAATAACGGGAAAAGGACTGGCAGCTGGTTGCCAGTTATTCTACCGTAAAAACTACGGATTTTTTTACTGTGTATGATGAGTTATTTCAGCCTCATCCCTCATCCCCCCCCCCCCCCCCCCCCCCCTTTCTGTTGCTTCCATAGCTTGGTGGACTGGAACATCGCAAGTGGGATATTTTTTCTTGTATTTTCTGGTGTGTCTTATTACAGCCGTATCCTTGAGGCGCTCCTGATGAGACATGTCAGCCCCATCCCCCCACCCCCCTGTTGCTTCCATAGCTTGGTGGACAGGAACATCGGAGCCCAAGTGGGATATTTTTTCTTGTATCTTCTGGTGTGTCTTATTGCAGCCGTATCCTTGAGGCACTCCTGATGGGACATGTCAGCACCCCTCTGTTTCTTCCATAGCTTGATGGACAGGAACATTATGATCGGAGCCCAAGAAGGATACCGGTATTTCTCTATTGTCGTCTGTTGTGTCTCATTAGAGCCGTCTCCTTGAGGCGATTCTGATGAGGCATCTTAGTCCTTAATGTTGCTTGTTTGACAAGAATACATGTACATCTATCAGAACTCAAAAGGGATTTTTTTCTTGTGTAGTCTTTTGTTTCTCATTATAGCCGTCTCCCTAAGGCGATTCTGATGAGACATCCTATAGATCGAAATTCTATCAAGTCCTTTACAGAAATTATCAAAAATGCAAACAAACAAAAAATCACTTGTTTTGAAAGGATGACAACAATTCGGTAGATTTTTATACCCCGCCACATGCAATGCAAACCCCTTAACGGTTGAAAATATTTCCGCATCAAGGGGAATCGAACTTGGGACCGCTAGATCAGCACGCCAGGGCTTCACCCACTGAACTACCGGGTCTCATATATTACTGTACGAGCTGTCGTATAAAACAGATACAGATGAAAAAACTTGTTATACGCAGCTCCTGTTGTCAGAACCTAACTAATCCAAATAAGACTATGCCTGGAGTTAAAACTCTACTTCAGCCGATTTCTTAAGATCTCATGTACCTAAGCTTGTTTTCAGAGAACAATACAGCAAACAAGAATCGGCGCGCGAAACTTAGATAAATTGATGAAAACTGAAAGTCTGAGATCTCACTCAGGCCATTTGGATGATAATTGGTGGCCTTCTATCGACATAACATGAAGGAAGATTCCAGAAGAAAGAAAGAAAGAAAGAAACAACAAACAAAGAAAGAAACAAAAGAAAAAGAGAGATAGCAGAAAAAAGTCCCATGAAATAATATTAAAACAACATATCACACGCCTAATTCAGTATAGAACTGAGGACACCGTTTTCAAGTCTGTCCGTCCGGATTCTTTATTTTTTCTCTTTTTTCGTTGATTGATTACATTTCTATATGTATCTTCGCCAATATTTGCTCCAGATTCTTATTATCCAACTGAGAAGCGAACCCCGGGCCCGTTAACGTCTCTGCATTTATCTATATCCATCTTCGCTGGCCAAGGGTACTAAGTCCACTTTGTTCCGTACGTACCCTTGGCCGACGGCCTTTTAAAAAATCGGTCGCCTTTTAGCTGCAGAGAGTTGCTCCCCTTGGTGCACGTTATTTTTAGACCAATGCAAAACACAGTTGTCCAACAACTTCGCATTATCGTTCAAAAACACTGATTTACTGGTTAAATTTTGACCACCTACTCTTTTTGTTTGTTTGTTTGTTGGTTTGTTTTTGGTAATAGTTCACGGCAAAAACGATATTTTTCTATTGACAAGATACAAGCAACCAGCTACCAGTCCATTTCCCATTATTTTTACGGGCGTTTGCCTGTAAGAAATTGTTGGAAATCACGATATGGTAGGGTTATGTTAACTGGCCGCACTCCAAAATAACTTTATAGTGTTGAAGGCTATATGACCAAAACGACACCTGTTCTATTCTTTCCTTCTCTGCTTGATGAATCATGCAATTTTTACGGGTGCCCGTAAAAGTACTGTGACAGGAAATGGACCGGCAGCTGGTTGCTAGTTCTTCTACCGTAAAATCTACGGATATTTTACAGTGTAGGTTTGTGGGGTGAATGGGTACGCTCACAGGGGAAGCAGCCCTGTTGCTTCCTTCTTAGTAGGGGTCAAACTTTTAAAGGAGATAATTGGCTCCCTTAGGAACAAATTCTTCACTTTATTAGTGGACCTTATGTTAAGGTGGGCTTCGTCGTCAGGGAGGCGTATAGGGGTCGCAGAATTTGTTTCCCTTTGTAAAAATGGTTGAAGCATATATGGATGTACCCATGGGTCTTGAATTTCTGTGACATTGATTGATATTGCCACTAACTGGCTTGATGACGGTGTGCCACGTCTTGACGTCGTGATGTCATGACATCGTGACAACGGTGTTGTAACGTTATTAGGGCAGCAGCAAAAAGTAAACGGAGTGGCTAGTGACAGACGTCTGTCAGTAGCCAATATTCGTCGAATTTGCTAGTGACAGACGTCTGTAAATAGCTGAAACTCGATAAATTTGCTAGAGACAGATGCAATTTAAGTAAACTATAGTGCCCCTGCACAAGCTAGGAATGTGTCCTTGGAGACGGACGCAGAGTGTCCTCGCACAATCATGACATTTTTCCCACCAGTTGTGAATGTAGTTCCTTAACGTACGCATTTATCTGTTTCTGTCGAAGTCAAATGATGGTATGGAATCTGGAGGATCAATGACGATAGTCAGCAGGCATTATATTTTACCCCTGTCCGTCTATATGTCTGTTCGTCTGTTCGTCGCACGTAAAAAGGTTGTATATGATTGAAACTTGGCGCAAATATTACAGGCATATTTAAGACGTGCATGTGCCTTTTGGAAGGGGAAAAACATTTTTGACAAATTACATCCTTTACTGACTGTGAAATTTTCATGGCAACTTAATATAATCAACTTCTACAGTTTTCAAGTTATCAATTTGAAAGTTTGCACAGATGTTCCAGACATATTGAAGATTTGCATGTGCTTATTTAAGAGGAAAGAGTTATTTCTTACAAATTTGCAGTGTTTTCAAACCTAGAAATTTATTGGGTTTTGGTTGATACAGAATAAAAAGATGTATAATCAACTCCTTCCGCAGTTTTTTAGCAATCGATTTTAATCTTTGCGTGGCTTTTACAGCATACTGAAGATGTGCAAATGCCTTTTCGAAGAAAAAAATACTGACAAAATTACAGCTATTTGAAACTTTGAAACTTTTATCAAACATAGAAATTTTGCTAGCTTTTTGCTAATACAAATTGACAAGTTTTTAGATATAACATTGTCATCAGTTTTCAAACAGTCACTTTGAAAAAAGAGCACATGTCTTTTAAAGAGCAAAAGTGGGGATAAAGTAGCGGGTACTGTCAGAGAGTAGCTTTTCACCCCTAGTAGTTTTCTCCCCGGAAAAATGACTATGATTTTTCCATAGTAGAATTTCCCACCGGAAAAATGGCTATATAGTACAATTTCACCCGGGAAAAATGACTATATAGCCAATTTCCCCCGGGGAAAATCTACTATACATGTTTTTGCATAGCCGTTTTTCCCCTCTATAGTGGATTTCCCCCTAGTAATACGACTGCAGGAAAACACGCTACAGGTGGAATTTGCTCCCTTTCCAGTCATAATAGTTAGGTTCATAACTGAAACAGAAGTATGAGTATCTGTCCGTAAAATATCGATGGATAACCTGATAACAGATGCTAGAATCGCATGCATGTGTCCATCAGTCTGTCTTATTTTTGTTTTGGGGAAAACAGGTATAGGCATTTGCTTTTCCATGTTAGCCAAAAACGGCTATGAGTGTAAGTGGTTGTGTGCATAAGTTTGTATGATTTTGTGTTTGTACAAGTGTTCATCTGTGCGTGCGCGCAGCGGAGTGCCTGGACTAGTGTTCGACTACTAGTGTTCGCTTTTCATGCAGGAGTCGTGGGCTCGACTCCCATCGGGACATACATCCGTTTATTAGTTTCATTGTAATAAACGCCCTACTAAATCAAACATGACTGGGCAAAGCACCCGTTCGTACATCCTGTAATCTTTCATACGTATTGCGATGGGAAGAAAAGAAAGCCGTATATATAGTAGTAGTACACTGTAAAAAATCCGTAGATTTTACGGTAAAATAACTGGCAACCAGCTGCCAGTCATTTTACCGTTATTTTTACGGGCGCCCGTAAAAATTGCAGGAATCATCAAGCAGAGTGGGACAGAATAGAGCAGGTGTCGTTTTGGTCAGATAGCCCTTCAACAATACAAAGTTATTTTCGAGTGCGGCCAGTTTACATAAAACTTCCATTTCGTGATTTTCAACAATGTCTTACAGGCAAACGCCCGTAAAAATAACGGGGAAAGGACTGGCAGCTGGTTTCCAGTTATTCTACCGTAAAATCTACAGTTATTTTTTACAGTGTAGATTTCAATTCCGTTCAGTTCAATCCTCTTATCGGCGTTACCCAAGTGGCTCAACGGTACGTAACTGTAGTTGCACACACTTAACTTTGTACTGTTGAAGGGCTATCTGACCAAAATGACACTTGCTCGATTCTGTCCCACTCTGCTTGATGATTCCTGCAATTTGTACGGGCGCCCGTAAAAATAACGGTAAAAGGACTGGCAGCTGGTTGCCAGTTATTTTACCGTAAAATCTACCGTTTATTCTTGCAGTGTAGTAGTATTTCAATTCTCATATCGAAGTTGCCCCCGCACCTCCCCTTTCGTTCCTTTAATTAGTAAGTATTGATTATTATAAAATATGGTTGCTACATGTAAATTTGCAGATTGAATTTTTGGAATCAAACACGTTTATTACCTCCCTTGAAGAACTGATACACAGGGACCAACCGTAACGCCGGAAAAGTGGTCGAAACGCAGGATTTGCGGTGTTTTCACGCCGGATTGTGGTATTTTTCGTAGGATTCGCCGCCATTTTTGTTGACAGTTTCCGAGGTGGGTTGAAAAAACTATTTATTTATAACGTAAGGAGATTTGTGTGAGCATTAGAACTAGCCTATCCGGATCTTCATAGATGCCTTTAATCGCCAGATCTTCTGTTGGTACATAGATATTGTTGAAATATGCAATCAGTCAAGGAGAAAATTGTTTTGCATGTTCGGCCAAACGCTCAGACAGCATTTGAAGCCAGAGGGTTCGTACTTTCTTCAGTTTCCTTAAATTCTTGACCATCTGGTGGATGAATTAGCATTTTTAAATAAAACTACATCTTAAACAGCCGATTGCATAGGATCTTTTGCCTGAGGAGGCATAGACTGAGACACAATATGCGAAATTCAAAGTAACGCCGGATAATGTGGTAACTTCAGGTTTCTCATTTGGCCAGTATTTTCACAGATAAAAATATCTGAAAAGGTAAAACACAGGTAAAATACTTATGTTAATGCATTTTAGGCGTAAGACTGCTCCCTTCAGCATTCCATGAGAGACACAATGAATTTTCAATATTTTCTTTGTGGAAATTTCCAGGAGTATTTTTGTTTTAGCCAGTTTTTATTTTAAGACATGTCTTCTTCTGGCATGTTTCATATTCCTTTTAGGTTGAAAGGCCAGGTGACGGAAATATATTCACCAAGCTGTGAATAATTACAAATATCTGGTTCTATTCTATTCTATCCCTTAACCTTACACTATCGTTTGGGCACCACAGATGACTTCAAAACTATCCCTTTCCATCTTGCCCTGTTTTCAGCTGTACTAGCTGAGCTGGCGAAATCCATTTTTGTCCACTGTTTAATATCATTGTCATCACCTCTTCTTCTGTCTACCTCTTCTTCTTTCTTGCGCCCTGTAGAAACGTCTTTGCCAAACCAGAAGACCTTGAGACGTGGACAAACCACCTTGGTTTCCGTTTCTTGACCAGGGCCAGAAGTTCATTATATTCTTCAATGGGCGCTTTGACCTTTCTGCGAACCTCTTCATGGGTTATATGGTACTTGTACGAAATGTTTAGTAATCTTCGGTAGCATCCCATTCAAAGGCCTGCGTTTCTCTGACTCTGCTGTTAAGATCTACTATTCACAGGCATACAGAAATATGGAAATTACAAGGGAGCGCATAAGTTTTACCTTTGATCCAAGAGATATGCCGTTGTTTCTCTTAATTGGCTTCAGCTTTATAAAAGCTGAAGTGGCCTGTTCAATGCTTTAGAGAACCTCCTGTTTAGACCCGTCATCTGAGACAACTGCTCTAAGGTATATGAAGCGTGTTACAGTACCCAGCTTCTGCCCTTTTATCTTGATCTCCCTCTGGATGTCATTGGCGCTGTTTGTCATCCGTTTAGTCTTCTTAGCACTGATCTCCATCTTAAACCTTGTGCACGGTTGGCGAGACTTTCAACTGGGGCTTCTAGTTCCTGCTCTACCACAGCTAGAGCGTCTTTGTCATCTGATGTACAAAAAGTTTTGGCAAAGATAAATAAATGTGTTCATTAATTACGGAGTATTTACCCTGATGGTCGCCTATGCAGATATAGGCTCAAGAACCACTGGCTGTAGAAGTTGAAATTGAAGGGGTCAGTGCATCAAGGGACCTATCTCCACATTTGGCCAAAAATGAGTTTACCACTCTATCATGCAGAAAACATGTTTCCTCACCTATTTATCTCCCTTCTGACCATAGAATAAGCCAAAAAATGATTTTTAACGAGGTTGCAAAATTTGTACAAAGGTCCTATCTCCATTTTGGACTTATTATGCAACAAAAGACCTAAATCCATCAAATTTGTTTCTTCATTATATTTCATCAAGATATCAGTTTAGAGTGAATATAAGTATCTAAATATTTTTATATTAAGATTTTTTGGTGACAAAAGTCATTTTCAACTAAATTTTATCTTTTTTAAACTGTTAAAAATTGATCTCAAAATTACATGATGGAGTTAGGACCTTTGTTGCATAACCATCTTAACTCTTTAGCGATAATCTTGCTTAATATGGGACCTATTCATATTAGCTAGAAATAAGTTATGCTCACAATGTTATGTACCTTTTTGGCTACTGATATGGCCACATTAACTTTTAAAATGCGATTTTCAGTTTTATGAAATATGGAGTTAGTGCCTTTCTTGCACGAACAAAATCACTAAAATCCAGTTTTTCTCAATTTATTTCTTTAAAACTAGTGGAATATTCGCAACACCACTTGAAATCAATGTTTTTCAACATACATTGACTAACAGTGCAATAAAAAATCAAGTATTTCGAGTTTCTAGAAAAAATGATGTTTTTTGCGTTTTTCTCGAAATTATGAAAAATGGAGATAGGTACCTTGTTGCACTATCCCCTTCAATTTATATATGTTTAGGTCATGAAAAAAGTGAACGCTCATTTTTTCAGCCGTCGAACTTGTACTTTTAGAGTTACCTCCCTTCATCAATATAAAATCGAAATCTTATTAGCACAATATCTGAATAATACTTTGCGAAAGGATGTTAACATTTAGCTTTAATATCAGATGTAGAAGAATTTATTAACATTTGGGCAAAATTCGTTTGAAAATGATGGAGAGATGCCCCTTGCTTGAATTTGATAATTTACCAACTTCTAGGAAGCTGTTTTTTTTTTTTTTTTTTTTTTTTTTTTTTTGTATATTATTAGTCCGAAATGTGTCATATATTTTGGTAAAGGCGAGGAAAATATTCTTGCGTTTTTTTGACTTTTGGACTTACACATTTAGATTAAACAAAATTTTAACAAAACATCTAGAGAACCATTTGAGATGGGATTGTGAGATGTGGCATACAGCTTGGAATCAGTATGTAGATAATCTGATTAATTTCTGAGAAATTTTCATAAAATTAATAGCACTGTGTCCCTTTTCAGATTTAGACATTGTAAAGCTTTGCTCCTTTAGTTCACGCTTAAGATTGAAGGCACAGTCTTTCACAAACAGTCTCTAGTTAAAGGAAACATGCCAGAGATTATACATCGCAGCATAAGACTACCGTATAATGGAAAATTTTCGCGTCGCCTAATTTTCGCGGAATTTCGCATATTTTCCAAGTTTCTACAAAATACTAATAAGAAATTTGAATCGTCCAAACATATGGTTTGTCGTATTCAAAGCGCCTCACAAAACCTTAAAAGTAGGTAGATATAGAGCTATTATTTTCGGCGCAATTACGTTAGTTGGTAATCAGCAGGTAATTATAATTTGAACTTGCTGTCACCTTTTTCACTTGATTAACGGTCACTTGTCCCTGATTGTGCAAGTACAATTGAATTACTTTTAACCGACTGTGAGTTCCGTTTACTTTTATCCTGAACAATAGCCATTCCATCAATTGCTCGCATATTTCAGTGGACTGTTTCTGTGTACTAAACATTGATTTGTACAAATGGTTATCTTACGTTTTTTGTGTGAAATAAGGATTGGTATCTACCCAAAAGGAGCCGATTCTATCTAAACAAATGTGTTCAGTGTAAAGTGATTACAGTTTCTTTACGTTTCTCTCTCCTCTTACGTCTTGACTTTTCAGTCAAGCCAATATTTTACAGGACAAACACAATTTCTATTTTCGTGGATATTCACATCCGCAAAAAATAAAAACCGCGAAAATGAATCCTTATGTTTTTGGGGCAAATCCGCGAAAATTTGGCGACGCGAAAATTTTCCATTATACGGTATATGCTAATGTTGTGAAACCTTTATTTGCAGAGTTAGCTTCAACAGTGTCTTTTGGCTGGCAAGTATTAATCCATCAATCAGTCAGTCAATCAGTAAATCAATCCAAATTGCACCGACAGGAAACATAACATTTAAAATGAAGTACGAGTCATTAAACATAATATAAGCCTTGAATGCAAGGCAGTCAGCTCTTTCTTCGCCGTATTAGGTCATTACAATGTTTAAACATTGATTCAGCACAGATACCATGAAGATAGCCATAAAAATAGCTACAAAGCCGTCTTTTCTTTTCTGCTTGGTGCCTTGTTCGGTTCCTGTTCTGCTACTAACTATCTGCGACCCAAAACTTTTGTTTGTAAGGTTTGTCAGGTGTTACTTCTCAGTCGACAGCTTAGGTCATGTTGATCCAGTAGGTCATTCGTCAACACCGTTCCTGGGCAGGCTTAAACCTTTTAAGCGGTTAACCAGTACCAAACAAGCTCGCGCTAGTAGTATCTGACAACTACCGTTGGGTGATAACAACGGAAACCACAATATTTCAGTCAAGAACAGTCGGTCTCCCAAGAGATTATGCATTAGAAAATGAAAGATAGGATTTGCGTGAAGAAGAAGACGCACACATTAAAAACCTGGCCCACCCTTCCCACATCTACTGCAAGCACAACAGCCCCTTGTCCTACTATATTCCAATTCAGTAGCACGCCTCTGCACTAGAAGCTACCTAGCACCATCGCGACATACAGCCACCAACGACCCAAAATACAACTTCAGAGAACATGTTGACAGAAATGGTATTATGAAGACACGATTTTAATAGAGCTGCAAAAGGAACATTGGCTTTTGAGGTTATAATATATAACACATTTCTGTGTAAAAGCTCAAAAGTGATACAGAAATACGGTTGCACATGAAGGACATAGTTTCAATCAGAATGTTCACAAGTGTGCAACTCGATTGTCAAATCAGATATATCGGTCACTTTAAGTATCCAGACGCACAATGCTACCGCGATCCTGAGAACCATCGGCTAACAGTGAGATCTCCAAATAATTTTGGAAGAAGTCTTGGAACAAGGATATTTTAGGGAGTACAACTTGGTACATGTATATGAGACATGGTCATTTTTGGACAACAACGGACATCAGAAATTAAGATATTTATTTTGGTGCAAACTTAGATAATATTGTAGTCTTAGTCTGTCAGGGAAATCGGTACCCTCTGCGAATCCCACAACAGTTTTCCAAAGCTTATGCTAGCCCATTTTCCAGTTGATAACTAAGTAAAGTGAAATGACTTTTATTTGTCACCGACATAATTACATTTCAAACTTATATTGTAGCATTCAGTAAAGGAATAATAACACAAAAATGACACCAAACGCCTCATTGCAAATGTGGCAAGTAAGTGAACAGCTTTTTATTAAACAGATAACCACTTAGCTGACCTCACTGGCGCTTACAATATATGGCGGCTTCATTGGCCGAGTGATAAAATGGTAATCTTACCGCCATCTCGGGTCACAAGTGGGACTAGTCAAGTTCTACTTGTGGTTGGTCAGGAGCGGTCTGAAGGCTAAATTGTATTAAAATAAGAATTTTACCTGCGTTTTACCCTTTTAAATGTGTTTATCTGTGAAAATACTGGCCAGATGAGAAACCAGAAGTTGCCACTTTATCCGGCGTTACTTTGAATTTCGCATATTGTGTTTCGATCTGTGCTTCCTCGGACAGAAAATCATGAACAAATCGGCTGTTTACTATGTAGTTATATTAAAAAATGCAAATTCGTCCACCAGTTGGTCAAAAATTAAGGAAACTGAAAAAAAGTACGAACCCTCTTGCTTCAAATGCTGTCTGAGCGTTTGGCCGAACATGCAAAACAATTTTCTCCTTGACTGATTGCATATTTCAACAATATCTACGTACCAACAGAAGATCTGGCGATTAAAGGCATCTATGTAAATCCGGATAGGCTAGTGCTAACGCTCACACAAAATCTCCTTACTTTATAACTAGATTTTTTTTCAACCCACCTCGGAAACTGTCAACAAAAATGGCGGCGAATCCTACGAAAAATATCGCAATCCGGCGTGAAAACACCGCAAATCCTGCGTTTCGACCGCTTTTCCGGCGTTACGGTTGGTCCCTGTGAGATACATTTCTTATGCGATTAATTCCGTAAAATGTCTCTGTTACATTCCGTTCCGTTTCGTTCCATTCCGCAAAATACCAACAGCAATATAACATTCACTAATAACCAATTTCCCGGTGGGGGAAAAAGGACTATGGGGGGAAAGTGGCTCTATGAGGTCCGGACAATCCAATATATAGTCCATCTTCCTATAGCCTTTTTTCCGGGGAGGGGGGGGGGGGGGAAGGGGAAAAAAACACTCATTGACAGGTATAACATCTGTGTCTGACAGACACATTTTTTTTAGTTTTATATGGGATGGTTTTATAAAGCCTGTTACTAGTGCATGCTGAAACCAAATCTGATATCAGGTTTTCAAAACAATCTATTAGATATTAACATATGACATAACAAAAAGGATCAGGCCCTGCGTTAGCTGATAGGCGGCGGTTCTCCAGGAATGAAGTATTTTGTAAAATGGAAGGACCTACACAGACTTCAAAGTGCACAAAAATACTTTATTAGCTTTACTGACTTGCTGTCCATCGGCTTTCCATATACTGTTTACTGTCTTTTCAACGGTATTTCACTCGTTTCCAAGCAATGATGATGTGGATGAAAAATTCAGAGGCCAAAGAAAACTCACGAACTAGATCAGCCTTAAATCTCACGACATTTGGCTCCATGAGTGCTGCCTCATCAGCCAGCTTGAACGAACCATATACTTCGGTGGCTCATAATAGTAATCATAATTTGTATCAGTATACTGAAACCAAAAGATTTGCTAAATACAGATGTCTGTCATCTGCAAATTCGACGAATATTGGCTAGTGGCAGACGTCAGCCAGTACCAAATTTAGTGATAACTGGCTAGTGACAGACGACTGGCAGTAGCAAATATAACGAATATTGGCTAGTGACAGACGTCTGTCACTAGCTTCTCCCAAAAGTAAAAGGAAAATAGAAATAAAGCAGAACATAAATGTGTATGTCCATGAGGAAGGCGGTTCACCCCGATAAAACAGTTGAAGAGTAGAAAATATTCAAGCAGTATTGTCTGATTTATCTTTCCTTCTGGAAATGGAATTACCGTTAAATGATAAAGAAAACGTCAAAAAGGAGGGTGTTAGACTTGTCACGAGGTCAATTATAAACTTTATCGGCAATCGTAGGGACACATAATTTTGACATTATCGGTCGTATCCGAACAGTTGTCAATTCGTCTGAGATTTATAACGCCTGTAAGTCTCAAGAAGCTAGGCTGGTCAGAGGCATCAAGAGATATTTCACTTGCCATAGCAACCGAAAACTCAAACAAGTGCCTTAAGGACATGTCATCGTTCCCCAGTTTGTGAATGATATATATGAAAATTGGTTGAGACTGACCCAGATGCTTAGGAGATACAATAGCTCCTACACTGTAACAATTTCCGTAGATTTTACAGTAGAATAACTGGCAACCAGCTGCCAGTCCATTTCCCATTATTTTTACGGGCGCCCGTAAAATTTGCAGGAATTATCAAGCAGAGTATAATAGAAAAGAACAGGTGTGGTTTTGGTCCTATTGTCCTTTAACACTATAAGGGTATTTTCGAGTGCGGCCGGTAATTATAACACTGCCATATTTCCACGATATTCTACACGCAAACGCTCGTAAAAATAACGGGAAATGGACTGGCAGCTGGTTGCCAGTTATTCTACCGTAAAATCTACGGACTTTTTTTTACAGTTAATATGTTGAAAGACAACGTTGGACGACGGACAGCGGAGACTGCCTTTCCTATAAACTTCCCAAGAGCCGAAGGCTCAGCGCAGTTGGGTCTCAAACTCATAGCTGTAGCTGGAAAGGGGTCACAAATCAATCATTCTCAAGCTTCCCTTGCCGTATATGTGAAAATGCGTTTCTATTAAAAAGCGTTACAAAATCCGAAGGCACTTATCACACTGCCAAAATGTGAAGAATGTGACCGTATTCGTCACACATTTGTGAAAAATGCGTTCTGTATATTGCGGTCTATCAACACCTATTACGCAGATTGTTTTGTTACGGATAATTTGATTTGATTGGATGTGATGGAAATTGCTCGCATCCAATGAAATGGTGCAATGGGAAATTCGATTTAGGCATAGTCTGTTGGCTGGGCTTAGTACCCTTGGCTTGCGAAGATGATCTATGTCATTCTTTATATCTAGACTCTTTATAAAATCAGGGTTGTAAGGGATTTTGCTGAATCAAATAAGCTTCCTGTCGTGGTCAAAATTTGTCCCCAAGGGTTATTTGCCCCTGACACAGGGCTATAAACAGGTATGAAAGCAGGAAAAAAATCTTGCAACAAATTGTTAGAATACCATATTCGGCCTGAATTCGAATGAAAAATAGGATTTCGAAGTTCAAAATTCGATATTCGGCTTCAGCGCGAATGTCAAAATCAGATTTCGAATATCAAAATACTATATTCGGCCTGAATTCGCATGTCAAAATAGGATTTCGAAGTTCAAATTTCGCTATTCGGCTTCAGTGCAAATGTCAAAATTAGGATTTCGAATGTCAAAATTCCATCTTCGGCTTCAGAGCGAATGTCAAAATAGGATTTCGAATGTCCAAATATCATATTCGGCCTAAATTCGAATGTCAAAATAGGATTTCGAAAGTCAAAATTCGATATTTGGCTTCAGAGCGAATGTCAAAATAGGATTTCGAATGTCAAAGTATCATATTCGGCCTAAATTCGAATGTCAAAATAGGATTTCGAATGTCAAAATTCGACATTCGGCTTCAGAGCGAATGTCAAAATATGATTTCGAATGTCAAAATATCATATTCGGCATAAATTCGAATGTCAAAACAGGATTTCGAAGGTCAAAATTCGATATTCGGCTTCAGTGCGAATGTCCAAATAGGATTTCAAAAGTCAAAATTTGATATTTGGCTTCAGTGGGAATGTCAAAATAGGATTTCAAAAGTCAAAATATAATTTTCGGCCTGAATTCGAATGTCAAAATAGGATTTCAAAAGTCAAAAAACGATATTCGGCTTCTGTGCGAAAGTCACAATAGGATTTCGAATGTCAAAAGTCGATGTTCCGCCTCAGTGCGAATGTCAAAAGAAGAATCCGAATGTTAAAATACCATATTCAGCCTAAATTTGAATGTCAAAATAGGATTTCGAAGTTCAAAATACGATATTCGGCTTCTGTGCGAAAGTCACAATAGGATTTCGAAAGTCAAAATTCGATGTTCCGCCTCAGTGCGAATGCCAAAATTGAATTCCGAATGTTAAAATACCATATTCGGCCTGAATTTAAATGTCAAATTAGGATTCTGAATGTCAAAATACCATATTCGTCCTGAATTTGAATGTCAAAATAGGATTTCGAAGCTCAAAATACAATATTCGGCTTCTGTGCGAAAGTCACAATAGGATTTTGAATTTTAAAATACCATATTCGGCCTGAATTTGAATGTCAAAATAGGATTCCGAATGTCAAAATACCTTATTCGTCCTGAATTTGAATGTCAAAATAGGATTTCGCAGTTCAAAATACGATATTCGGCTTCTGTGCGAAAGTCAAAATAGGATTTCGAATGTCAAAATATCATATTCGGCCAGGATTCGAATGTCAAAATAGGATTCCGAATGTCAAAACACCATGTTCGGCCTGAATTCGAATGTCAAAATAGGATTTCGAATGTCAAAATTTGATATTCGGCTTCAGTGCGAATGTAAAATAGGACTTCAAATATCAAAATACCATATTTGGCCTGAGTTCGAATGTCAAAATATGATTTCGAATGTGAAAATTCGATATTCGGCCTCAGGACGAATGTCAGAATAGGATTTCGAATAACAAAATACCATATTCGGCCTGAAATCGAATATCAAAATAGGATTTCGAAGTTCAGTATTCGATATTCGGCTTCAGTGCGAATGTCATAAAAGGATTTCGAATGTCAAAATATAAATTACGGCCTAAATTCGAATGTCAAAATAGGATTTCGAAAGTCAAAATATGATATTCGGCTTCAGTGCGAATGTCCAAATAGGATATCAAAAGTCAAAATTTGATATTTTGCTTCAGTGCGAATGTCAAAATAGGATTTCGAATGTCAAAATACCATTTTCGGCCTGAATTCGAATGTCAAAATAGGATTTCGAAAGTTTTAATTCGATATTCGGCTTCAGTGCGAATGTCAAAATAGGATTTCGAATGTCATATACCATATTCGGCCAGAATTCGAATGTCAAAATAGGATTTCGAATGTCAAAATATCATATTCGGCCTTAATTCGAATGTCAAAATAGGATTTCGAAAGTCAAAATTCGATAATCGGTTCAGTGCGAATTTCAAAATAGGTTTTCGAATGTCAAAATACCATATTCGGTCTAAGTTCAAATGTCAAATATGATTTCGAATGTGAAATTTCGATATACGGCCTCAGTGCGAAGTCAGAATAGGATTTCGAATGTCAAAATACCATATTCGGCCTGAATTTGAATTTCAAAATCGGATTTCGAATGTCAAAATTCGATATTCGGCTGGAGTGCAAATGTCAAAATAGGATTTCGAAAGTCAAAATTCGATATTCGTCTTCAGTGCGAATGTCAAAATAGGATTTCGAAAGTCAAAATACCATATTTGGCCTGAATTCGAATGTCAAAATAGGATTTCGAAGTTCAAAATTCGATATTCGGCTGCAGTGCGAGTGTTAAAATAGGATTTCGAATGTCTAAATTCGATATTCAGCTTCAGAGCAAATGTCAAAATAGGATTTCGAAAGTCAAAATTCGATATTCGGCTTCAGTGTGAATGTCAAATTATAATTTCGAAAGTCAAAATTCGATATTTGGCTTCAGTGCGAATGTCAAAAATAGGATTTCGAAAGTCAAAATATCTTTTTCAGCCCGTATTCGAATGTCAAAATAGTATTTTGAATGTCATAATATCATATTCGGCCTAAATTCGAATGTCGAAATAGGATTTCGAATGTCAAAATTCGATATTCGGCTTTAGTGCAAATGTAAAATACGATTTCGAAAAGCAAAATTCGATATTCGACTTCAGTGCGATTGTCAAAATAGGATTTTGAATGTCAAAATTCGATATTCGGCTTCGGAGCGAATGTCAAAATAGGATTTCGAAAGTCAAAATTCGATATTCGGCTTCAGTGCGAATGTCAAAGTAGGATTTCGAAAGTCAAAATTCGATATTTGGCACCAGTGCGAATGTCAAAATAGGATTTCGAAAGTCAAAATATCTTTTTTGGCCTGAATTCGAATGTCAAAATAGGATATCGAAAGTCTAAATTCGATATTCGGCTTTAGTGCGAATGTCAAAATAGGATTTCGAATGTCAAAATACCATATTCGGCCTGAGTTCGCATGTCAAAATAGGATATCGACTGTCAAAATTCGATATTCGGCTTCAGTGCGAATGTCAAAATAGGATTTCGAATATCAAAATATCTTTTTCGGCAAGAATTCGCATGTCAAAATAGGATTTCGAAAGTCTTAATTCGATATTCGGCCTCAGTGCGAATGTCAGAAAGGATTTCGAATGTCAAAATACCATAATCGGCCTGAATTTGAATTTCAAAATAGGATTTCGAATGTCAAAATACCATATTCGGCTTCTGTGCGAAAGTCAAAATAGGATATCGAATGTCAAAATATCATATTCGGCCAGAATTCGAATGTCAAAATAGGATTTCGAATGTCGAAATTCGATATTTGGCTTCAGTGCGAATGTCAAAATAGGATTTCGAATGTCAAAATACCATATTCGACCTGAGTTCGAATGTCAGAATATGATTTCGAATGTGAAAATTCGATATTCGGCTTCAGTGCGAATGTCATAATAGGATTTCCAATGTCAAAATACCATATTCGGCCTTAGTTTGAATGTCAAAATAGGATTTCGAATGTGAAAATTCGACATTCGGCTTCAGTGCGAATGTCAAAATAGGATTTTGAATGTCAAAATACCATATTCGGCCTAAGTTTGAATATCAAAATAGGATTTCGAATGTCAAAATTCGATATTCAGCTTCAGTGCGAATGTCAAAATAGGATTTCGAATGTCAAAATACCAGATTCGGTCTGAATTTGAATTTCAAAATCGGATTTCGAATGTCAAAATTCGATATTCGGCTGGAGTGCGAATGTTAAAATAGGAGTTGAATGTCGAAAAACGAAAAACGAAAAGCGAAAAACGAAAAACGAAAAGCAAAAAAACGAAAAGCGAAAAACGATAAACGAAAAGCGAAAAACGAAAAGCAAAAAACGAAAAACGAAAAACAAATCAACTTCACCGTCCTATTAAATTACTGGTATTAGTGTTCATCTAAATTTGATGTAGAAAAACCATTTTAGATACATATATTCTGGTAATGTTCACAAAATTTTAAGTTCACATCTATCCCTTTTCACAATCAAAATTCAATATTAGAGAAGCCAAAATCAAACAATATACTTTGTGGAAACTGACAAATCGTAGTCTAAAACAAACAAAACGTCAGTATCAGTTCTTGTAAAAACAAATGAACTTTGACCAATTCACTGTTTTTAAAAGGTGTCAAAAACGTATTTTCATGTCACCAAACTGCTAAAAACACAGGTTTTGCAATCTAATTAAATTGAAATCTTTTGGGTCTCTGAAGTGATCCTTGAAACAGGATTTCATCTTCAAACCTTGCATATTGTTTTCTCTTTGTCATTATTATAATGGCTAACGTATTAACTAAAAGAGCATTTAACTTACTTCACAAAATTATAATAATAATAATAATAATAATGATGATGATAAAATAAGTAATTTGAAAAAAAAATATCAGGAAATAGAAATTATAAAAATAGGTAAATAAAATTTAAGAAAGTAACATTAAAAATAACATAATAATTCAAAATATAAGTAAAAAGTTATAGTAGTTAGTGATAATATAAGGAAATATATGTAAAATATATTCGATTAATTTTCTTTACTTACTTAAGTTCTTTTTTTTTAATTCCTTTTTCTTCCTTTTGTCATTCTCTTTTTCTTTACTTTCTTTCTTTTTTTTAAAATCAATATTTGAGTATTCTTTGACTGCTAATCAGCAAAATTTTACATTACAAATTATAGAATATATAGTTCTGATCTGTTACATTTTGACTGATGCATGACTTTTTTCCCACTGGGGCCCCACAGGCAGACAGTGGTTTCAGCACCGCATTGTTTTATGACCCTAATAATGAGATGATTAGGAGATGCCTTTGATTTTATTATCGCTTGTTTATTGGAGGAGATTAGATTGGGGGGGGAATCAAACTGATAAAGCAAAATCCAGGCCTTTAAATGTACCATTTGGGTTGTTTTGAAGGTGCAGGAATCTTACAACCGAATAAATACCGTTGAGGATAGGTAGACACTTAAGCTGGATCCTTTCTTCTCGGGGTATTGTAGTGTTCACCGATTCATTTGTGTTAGAAGTGCATGCGCAAAATAAATGACACTTATTCATAGAGTTCATTAAGTATAAGTAAGTCAGTAAGTAAGTAAGTAAAGTCTTTATTTAATGAGGGTGACAACATTTAGCAAATGACAAAGCTAATCTTCCATGAGGCCCTCAAAATATAATACAGTGTGATACAGAATAATACAACTGAACTAGCAACATATGTGTATATACAAAAGTAACAGGGCTCATTTGTAAAAGCCAATGATGACATTAGTCAACGAGATGCTAAATCTTCTAATCTACTGTACGCAAAAACAAGCCATATCTGCCAAAAAATATGTCACAAGCTATTGCACTGTAAAATCTCCTCTCATTTTTTGGCAAAAAAAAACATTAGCACACTTGAATTTTTGTTTTCTAGAAGATTCAACAAAGCCCCGACCAACGACTTCATTATGCTCTGAACAACTGGGCCCACATTTATAAGAATGAACAAAAAAAACAACAATACATGGGAAACAATTGCAGTAATACAGTAATAGTGAAAATTCTGAATACAAGATATCATCATTTAAATAAGTCAAGTAAATTTTCATGAGAAATGAGTAAGTTTCAGTAAATTTTTATGCTGTACTGGCCACTAGGCACAGCCAACATTAAGCTATATTACAATACTTTCTGTAGTATATAGGGTGATTTATAAATAGTAGTTCTAGAAAGGAAGGAGGAAAAGTTGCGACCGAATTTTAACGTACATTTATTTTGTGACCTAGTTTAAGGTTACTTGCAATAAGGAAAACTTTTTGCTGACTAAAATTGTACCCATAATTACGAGACTTTCATTAAGTTTGCAACATTCCTAACCTTATTTGGTAAAATATTTTGCAAACATTACAAGTACATGTTAATTGTTATCATCAGTCCTTTTCATTTATGGTTGTTGCAAATACAAGGTCAAATGCTTAGGTGGATGTGAAAGATACAACGTTTCGCCTTTCTTTTTACATAATGATATATATAAATAAAATATATGTCAATAAAGCAAATTAACGAGGAATGTATAAATCTAACTACTTGCTGACTTGAGACAGACAGAGGCAGAAGCCGAGAGCCAAACTTTCCATACAATTCTGAAAATAACCCTCTCTACTACTGTCATTGCTCACCACATTTTTACGGTCATGGGTACCAGCTTGGTGACAAACATCTTGGGCGTAGTTTCACTGCGCATTCGGGCGAACTGTTGACACAGAATATGCGGACCAGGTTCAGATCTGGGTCCTCGGTTTTGGTATAAGTTCGGTCTAATAAAGGAAAACCGTTGTGGTTTACTCAGATTAATATCTCAATGCCTGGGGTGACTGCGGTAAAAATACAGAAATAGTACAGTTACACGTTTTCAGTGGATAAATACATGGGGTATTGTTTGTGGTATTAGTTAGAGAAAATGAGCCTTCGAGTTTCCAAGCAATGCTAAATTAATGAATTCAACAAAATATTGTTTGAAATGATTACCCATTAGCGAAAAGCGCATCCCTGTAAGGATAACATCAGTATCAACTTACGTTAACGTCAGTTACTTTTTACGTTTCCGGCGTTTCTAAACGTAAGGACCAATACTAGTCTTCGTTTTCTGCAAAAACAGATGTCTTCGGTATGATTCATCACAGCTCATTTTCATCAAGTGGAAACTTTTTCGGCAAAATAAGAATTTAGTGTTCTCATCATTATCAACCAACAAAATCAAAATCTAAAAAAACTTTGGTTAATGCATCATCATGACTGGGTTTAAATGTCTTGTCATTTGGAAAGTAAATCATCCGGCGCATATAATTTCATAGGCGCCTTTGTTCTAGAAATTGTGCACTAACAGCCATAACCTTATTATAAAAATGACACAACATGTGACGCCACAAATCAGATGTAAAATATGCTGAGAAAATGAAACACAAATGGAAGTCATGTGATATATGTAGCCTTATTTATAAAAATCAGTGGCATGATTTTATTATGGAAAACTAAAATTCCATTTTTATGTAGCGTTTCTAATTCTCTTGAGTGTATTTACTATAACATACTCGTAAGTACTGTTTTCGCATGATTTAAAAAACAGGATTTAAGTCAGTAACACTCTGTACTTCGGTAAGCTGACATAGTTTAGTTCTCTGTGATGGAAATCTGAGAACTGCGACAAAGTATCCCGAGAGGACACAATTACTGTGATGCATCACGGGGGCTATCAAAAAACCTCCATTCAAATTTGATGATAGTTGTGTTAAACTTTCAGATGTGTCCCATTGCATCGAGTTAGGTGCGGTAAACATACTTAAAACTGCGGTTATGATAAAGCTACCAAGCGACCATTAAAGATCAATTACGTGAAAAGTTGGTACTTACTGGACTCACAAAAGATGTTTTCCAAAAGGTTTTAAAATATGAAACCTTAACAATATTGACCCTCGCGTGTTTCAAACTTAATGGGTATTTGTGGTCTTGATTCTTTTAAATATGAACTCGTAATATGGATGTGGGCGCTTTAGGTCTTGACCCTTGTCTGATGACACCGCTCAATCACCATATTTGCATCTATAACAGACATCTGATGCAGCTTCAAGGCATTCGTATTACGATATTAATAAACCTAGCAAAACAGAGACATGTCGTTTTTTGTTTTGTTATTTTTTCTCTTTTTTGTCATTTTTTGTCATTTCTTGGGTTTTGAGAAATCAGACATGATATAGTTGACGCACACAGACCTGTCCCTTTGACCCCTAATTTGAATAAATTTGTAGGTTCAGTTGAATTCGCAGATAGGGATGCGAGAAATATAGTACAATCTTAAGCCATCCTTTAAAGATGTGTTTGTTGACGCAACTGACCTGTCCCTTTGACCACTAATTTTAACATATTTGTAGGTTCAGTTGATTTCACAGATAGAGATGCGAGAAATTTAATACAATCTGAAGCCATCCATTAGAGATGTGTTTGTTGTACTCGGTGAGTGGATGGATGACTTGCGATTCTCGTCCTTTTAACAGTGTTTCATTTATATCAGGAATATGGGAGGGTGATAATGACACCTACCATGACCCTTCTCCTGTGCTGAAATGAAGACCATATGAGCAGGATTGGTAGGTTGGACGTTTTATTTTGCAAATAGTGTAGCTCTGTATCACACTGGTCCTTAAAAGCGGCCAGGTCAGGGTCAACACTATTTGCCATCTTGTCTCCGTTTCAGCAGTAACCCAGGTCGAAATATAAATGTGACGAGGATTAAAATTTCAATGAAAAAATCTGACAGAAAAGGCAAAAATTCTTGGGTAGGTAGGAACCCATCAAACAGATTTTTCATCACTGACCTAACACATAATCACTCCTCTTATAATTCGCGGGAATTTCGAACTGAAAATGAATAACTTCATGTATTAATGAATAGTATACCAGTCACACTTGCATCTATGTACTGACTTTTTGTAAAGTTTTTCGCATATGTTGACTATGGGCACAACTGCTTGGTGGCACTTTACCGGAGTCGGTACAAACAAAGTTCATTGGTCCTCAAGTAACAGCACTTTTGATTTGGAACCAGGATGATGCTATGTATTCAAAAAGACAATATATAATTCCTTTTATATGGTGGCTGGTTTGTGCCATTTCGTCTTTTCGTCTTGTCGCCGCGAAAAGACGCCAGGCGAAAAGACGAAAAGACGCCATGCGAAAAGACGAAAAGACGAAACAACGCCAGGCGAAATGACGAAAAGACGAAATAACGCCATGCAAAAAGACGAAAAGACGAAACCCGCCACGCGAAAAGACGAAATTTCAGCGCGAAAAGACGAAAAAAACGCCATGCGAAAAGACGCCATTTGAAACTCTTAATTTGTCGTCTTTTCGCGTGGCGTCTTTTCGTCTTTTCGTCTTTTCGCGTGGCGTCTTTTCGTCTTTTCGCGTGGCGTCTTTTCGTCTTTTCGCATGGCGTTGTTTCGTCTTTTCGCATGGCGTTATTTCGTCTTTTCGTCTTTTCGCGTGGCGTTATTTCGTCTTTTCGTCTTTTCGCGTGGCGTATTTTCGTCTTTTCGGCGCGAAAAGACGAAATAACGCCATGCGAAAAGACGAAAAGACGAAATAACGCCACGCGAAAAGACGAAATAACGCCATGCGAAAAGACGAAAAGACGCCAGGCGAAAAGACGAAAAGACGAAATAACGACACACAAATACCCTTCTTTTTATAACTGTATTGATTCCTGTATTGATTCCTAATACTAAGACAGTTTGTCTGAGTAAACAATATAGACTCATATCAGACTACCGCAAACGCAGCTACAGAAGCAGTCTGATCACAGAATTTGCCACTGAAATGCTCTTTAATATATCTTTTTGACATCTAAAAATTGTAAGGATAGACTATAAAATTAACGTTCACTGGGGTCGGCAACATTTTCGGTCAGTATGGTACTGTTTAGATTGAATAACAAATTTTTGCCTTGTTGACTGAGATCAAACACAGATATAATCAAGATAATCAGTGTCAAGCAGCAGTCTTATGAAAATTAGAAGGGATTTGCCACTGAAACTCTATTTTATCCGACAGAAACAAAAACTTGTTAAAAGTGAAAAGGATAGCTATAACTATTAGTATGGGGTCGGCAATAATTACAGTTATTGATTAAAAAATCTGGGCCATGTTGACTTAAAAATTAGCAGACGAAAATTTACGCATTGAGGAGCATCGGCAGACCTAGTACATTGTTGTCGCAAGCATTTTTGAGAAATACCGTCAAACCTGTCTTAAGGGGTCACCCAAGGGAAGGACAAAAAGTGGCTACTTAAGACAGGTGACCCCTTAATACATTTCATTCGCACTGTATTTGGTTCAAAGGACCAAGAAAAGGTGGCTGCTTAAGACAGGTGATCCCTTAATAGAGGTGACCACATAAGCAGGTTTGACTGTATAGCTGACCATAAGCTGGTTTGACTGTATAGCTGAATGTATGCCGGGCCGCGTAGCGCAATCGGTAGGGCACCTGACTCATAAGTCAGAGGTTCTGGGTTCGATACCCGGTCTGGCCACATACTTTCGTTTCTCCTTCCGCTGATTCAAGAAGGGCAGTTGTCAGTTACTGGCGAAAGTATGTGCACTTAGAACTGGTTAGCCGCTTAGGAGGTCTAAGCCTGCCCAGGAATAGTGTGGTTAGGTTAACTGACCGTCCCGACATGACCATAGATGTTTACTGCGGACGTTAAGCAATAAATCAACCAATCAGTCAATGGCTGAATGTATACACCTCTAAGAATTATCTCTCTAATATTGAACATTTTGTCCCCTTCTGTCATATTTACAAAGGGGAACAACTTTTGTGACATTCTCTTTGCTTCCCAAGATAGGAAAGTGAAGCGAACAGAAAGTTAGATTCTTAAATAGGTCTACTCTTCAAGGAAAGAATTTGCTCCTGGAGGACCAAATTCTACTTTCAAGAGCTGACCCTCCTTAAAGGCCAGGATCACGTCCCCAGGGAAACACATATTTGGTCAATAATTAGTTAATTGGCCTACAATTATTATCTATTAGCCAGCTCAGTATCTACCACCATGTCCAGTGAAGGAACATGATAACACACATTTTCTATTTGGAAATCTCTGCTTGTCTGATAATAATAAGAAAAAGGGATTTCATTGAGAGTTTAGTACCCAAACTATGTGTATCAATGTACTAGTCTGCCTGTCTGAACGTGACATGTACGTGCTTGGAGAGTACTTATGCATGTGTGCATACACGTGTGAAGAAAGGATTAAATCAAGAACAAATTATATCTTTTCACTGTATCTGATCTTTATTTTCTGAAGAGAACTGCAAGTTTTCATTATTGAAATAACTGTTTAAACTTAAAATGATAAGTCTTGGACAAACAAAGTCACGACTGAAACATTAAACTTAAAACGAAAGAGGTTCCAACCGTGCCAAATTTCAAGATTTCTCCTTTAGTAAACTATAAAATTTTAATGGCCTTTTATGCGTGTTATCAAAGATATTTGACTCGGCTCAAAATGAGTGAAATAATTTTGACCAGCTGTAACCCCCCCCCCCCCCTCCCCCGCGTTCCCCCTCCCTGGCCATTTACAAGTCGGCGTATAGTTGGAGCCATAAACTTGAGACGGAAAATGGAAAAATTAAATCGCTTTTTCTGATCCAACAAGCACCTTATAAATAAAGATAAACAAGAATGCACCAAAACTGCTATTAAATTCTCTTACACTGTCACATTCAGTGGCAAATTCTAATTTTTTTATTTGGGTTCCATTACCCTCCAAGATTATCAGCTCATTTTGAGCCCGCTAAGGAAACAACACAATTTGACTGGCTGACATGGACAACTCTCACTATCTTGCGCAAGGTATTTTGTCAGACTTTGCTATGAAGTCTCTCTCTGTCTCTCTCTCTCTCTCTCTCTCTCTCTCTAAGGTATGTTACAAGCATACATGTTCTAAGCAAACCTCTCTGAGTTGCACCTACATGGTTTAATTATTAGAAGGCAAACTACAGGAGGACATGCAAGCCCTGACAAATATTTGATCGATTATCAAAACCTGAAAACTCAAAAGGAATAATTCCAGCAGGGTGTCACTTATACATGTAGATACTTGAAACTTTTCATGCTGATTTGCATTGTTACTCTTGTCATGTGTTTCATATATTAAGACTATGTGCTAATTCCTCGCAATAGTGTTTTATTAGTTACAGTAGTAAGTGATATCCACAGATAAATTTTCAAAATCATATATATGTATTCACAAGCAATAAGAGAACTATGTGCACATTACTGTACTTGCTTTCCCCCATTACCAGAAGAAATTCATTTGGGCCAGAAGCGCATCAAATGATTATGGTATGTATAATATTGCATCTCTTCAGAAGTAAAAGTGACAGAATTCTGACTGTCTCCTCGCCCATGCAAAGTTTCTTTTGAAAACGGAGTGCAAACATTTTTTTTATATTTTTTTCCTATTTTAGTTGGCATTTGCACTAGTAAATTATATGTACCATATCAATGCAGTCTGATCAGTGCCTATATTTTCTCTGCATCGATTGTCTAATATCTGAACGTTTTAAATCTTTAATTGCAAGACTCGAGCTAGTCTTTGGGACTACGCAGGCTGGTTTGTGTCTGACCTGGTCGGGAACTCTGTTTTTCATGACGAGGTTCAGTTATGTGCTTTTCATTTAATCATAATACACATCTTGTGTGATACTTAAAAAGGAGGCAAAAATGCAAAATTGCTTCCCATGAGAGTGGTCCCGTTCACCTTAAGCACAGATGCAAATATGTTGAAGCCTGTGTCTCCATGCATCCTACGTAAAAATAACCATGTTTCTTTTCTTTTCCTTTTTTTTTTAAATTTGAACGAGTAGATTTTAATATATCGAGCTGTATCATAACATACGCAGAATGGTTACCAATGCAGAGCTTGACCAGACCACTGTTTTCCAAGGACACGTATGTCCTAGGATTTAGGAACATAATGGTAACATGGACCAAATTCATTACTTAATGCTAGCACCTAATCTACTACTTTATGTATTTTCTGAGTAAACTGTGCTACAATATTGTTCAAACTGAGAGATCGAGAGAATTTCAGAAAGCTTTGATATGGGTCGAAAGTCTAAGCTGGCTGATACAGCCATACTCTAAAAGTGGGCTAATTAGCTGCATAAACTTGTACATGTCGCTAAACCCAAAAGCGGGCTAAATAGCAAATGCTACACCCGGAGAAGAACCCAGGAGAATGCTTTTGGTATGAGTTAAAATTTATATTATTGCACAATGTGCTAAGTATGATATACGAATATCAAAGCGTTCAAGTTATGGAACGAGACTAAGCCCGAAACTATGATAGACAGGAACCGCATTCAATGGATTTTTCCATATTTTTTCCAAACAGTAGATTTATTATTATTATTTGTTATATAAATATATATGTTTGTATATGTACACGCACACACACTTACTTAGCTAAATCGACTGAGCCTCTTAGGTTGCGAGAATAACAGCACGCTTCGCAGATTCATAGAATTTTTTCATGCCGAGCCAGTTGGGCTGAGTCCCATCCATAGCGAATGTATTGTTTGGGCTGTGGAAAATTCTCCTATGTCTCCATAATTTGACATGATTTGAGTGCTCCAACAATGTCGATAGGTACATATTTGTTTGAGTCCGGCGTGTCTCGTATTTCTCCGGGCTCACGAATTTCGGACGTGGACGGGTATACATCTTTCCTATAATTCGGAGTCTGTTCGAGTTTTGTCCCTTGCAACGCCTATGACGTCATCAATAGGATAGGCTATTGTTTTTCATTGTGTAACCAAATAAATGTCGGTTTTCCGTATATTCAAAACTAACATTCAACGGTTAAGATTAAGACAACTATTTTTTTCCAACTATATTTAGCTCTTTCTTTGTCGGAAATAAGCTTTATAACTTATAGCATATGGGAATCTGACATAAAATTAAAAGATTTCCAACTAAAATTTCGGGCCAAAATTACCGTAATCGAGAGTATGTATCACCAGTACAGCTTCCAAAACATAAGGAAAAGAAAGAAAATCGTGGAAGATGTTCAGACCGTTATTACAAAAGATACAAAACGAACGATTAGCTGATTATAAAGCAGACACACGCAAGAAATGACAACAAAGTGTGCTGACATGGAATTCGTTTGTGTAATCACCAGATCACGCGCATTGCCGCAATAAACAAACACCTATGATTGTGTATTACCTAGACACGTGTTCCGAAGGCAGCTTTAAGAACACCTACCGTGAAATGGAAGCGATCAAATAAATAATGCCGAAGATAAGTAAGAAATGGAAAGAAAATAATATATAGTCAACTTCTGGTTCAAATTTACGGAAAACTGTCTGGATTCTGATGCTTTTAGATCGGTGTATCGCACAAGAAACCATAAATATCCGCGCCAGTAAAGCTTCCAAAACATTAGGAAAAGAAAGAAAATCGCAGAAAATGTTCAGACCGTTAGAAACAAAACGAACGATTAGTTGATTATAGAGCAAACACACGCTAGAAATGAAAACAAAGTGTGCTGACATGGAATTCGTTTGTGTGTTCACCGAATCGCGCGCATTGCCGCAATAAACAAACAAACACCTATGATTGTGTATTACCTAGACACGTGTTCCGAAGGCAGCTTTAAGACCACCTTACCGTGAAACGATCAAATAAATAATAATATATGATATGTAAGAGATAGGAAAAATAATAACTTTCAAACCCGGGTTCAAACTTACGGACAACTGTCTGGATGCTGATGCTTTTAGATCGGTCTATCGGACAAGAAACCATAAATATCCGTGCTATAATTCGTCCGGTAATAATTACTATCTGATTGCTGACGTTTTACCTGTCGGAAAAATGGAAATAACTTTACAGATTTACGAAACTTATTTATACGAAATGTAACCCATTTATATTAAACAAACGTGAATGTATTGCCGGGGTGTAAAAAAATACGGCGCCGTTGAGAGGGGTCATGAAAACCATGAGCGACTTGTCAGGATTCTAATACATGTATGATATTTAAATAATAAAAAAAACTAAATAAATAAAAACTGTCACATGATAACAGGGCAATTATACTTTAATTTGGTCTTTCAATATACTTTTTGCAGTTCATATTTACAAAACGTCTGCTTTATACGAGCTTGCAGTTGTTATGAATTATGAGGAATGTCCTATAGATGACGTCAAAGTCTACTTGGGAAGATAACTCGTGCGCGACTCTATCGATTTATAGGAATGGTGTATACAGTTCACATATGTAAATTACTTTAATATTCCGATCCTGTTGAAGCCATAGGGCCAGATCGCCAAGCTTACTGGCAATTTCTAAGGGGCTGAATTAATTTAAGCAAAGATCATTGCCGCCTAACTGAATAATCGCGGCTGCGAAGTGGGATGGCACTGAAGAACATATAGTTTGAACCTCCCGTAGAATTGAATCATAATTCAAAGTTATTTTCCATCCGCCTTCATGAACAAAATAGGTATTGCACTGTTCCAAGCCAAAATTTAAATGAAAATGTGGCTTGTAGGGAGAATTAATATCATATTCCAAGCGGCGGACGTAAGATTGTCCGATTATCAAAATATTTGGTTTAGAAAACGCCATACTCACGCCCGTTTATCCCAGTTTTTAAAAACTCCAAATTACTCAGGTTTCCTTAGTTTAGAATGAACAATATAAGTGTCAAACACTGTGTTTTAAACACAGAGACAAAGTCTAAATTCTAGAAAGTTTATAATTAACTTTTATAGTCCGTTTTTCTAGGTAAAAAAACTGTAAATTTCCATAAACACTATCTGGCTTTTGTTTAAATTGCATCGCTTGACGGGTAAGTAGATTCTAAAACTGTAATTTGTGGAACAATTTGACATTTTTCAAAGGCATGTTCCTGCGATTGTTTGCCAGTTATATTACTCAGTTAATATACACCATCCAACATTTTTTTACCAAACATGAAGCCCCGGCAGTTCAGTAGGCTAAACGCTGGCCTACTGATCTAGAGGTCCAAGGTGCAAGCCTCTCTGGAGGCGGGAATCTTTTCAATTGTAAATGGGGTGCCATTGCACACGGCCTTTCATTATCACCCACATATCGTCCTGATATGACTGAAATACTGTCAAAATGACGTAAAATCGCAAGTCATCGACGCATCCATCAGTCAACGTGACGGTGGAACAACTTCTTATTATGATTACTGTTTAGAGATTTTACCACTAGTAGGAATTTGTCCACTTTAATTCTGTAACATACAAAATTGGCATTTTTCGGACTTTTAATACAATTTTCTGCATTCAAGTGAGCATAAGTCATTTTCCAGAATATATACAGAAAAGTGCTCATAATTCTGCAATGTCCAGTCATTGACAAATAAATGTTCCAATGGAAGGGCAAGTCTAAAGCTCGATGGAGAAACGTTGTGGTTTTCCGCAAATTTGGTAGGTGCAAAATACACAAAAATCTAAAAATTGCAAATAAAGTGATATGTTTTAGCATAGGTATCTAGTGGACACACAAACCTAATAGCATCTTAAAGTCTGTCTACTGTGCATTCAATATATGCCACTAACTTTCGTCAATATATTGGAAATGTCACAAGTTACAAATTAGTTTCATTAGGGTCGACTGATATGGAATTATCCCACCCACTTTTAAGATATAGTGTACACAAAACCAAAGTTCCGTTTGACTTTAACTTGTTATGGATGAACGGCCCCTACATAGGGCCAATTGTTCACAAAATATTATTCTATAATTGTACCAGGAAACTCCTTTTATGGCAACTGGTCCTTTGCACCACTCATTGGTCTGAGGGATGATGACATGGACATAGACACCATGATTTCCACCTACAATACAGTAGTGACCGATGCAGCCAGTGAGACACTTGGGCAGGAACGTCGCAGGAAAAAAGCCTGGGTCACCAGAGATGTTCTAGACCTCTGTGACGAGAGGTAAAACTTGAAGAAGATGCGGTATGAAGCAGGAGGAGCAAAAGAATACAGTGAAGCAAACAAAAGGATTCAGAAGGCAGTGAAGAAAGTGAAGGAGGACTTGATAGCTAGACAGTGCGAGGATATCAAAACTTGCCTGAACAAAAACAACAGCAAGAAAGCATACCAGCTGGTGAAGGATCTAACTTCAGAGAAACAGGGTAGATTCACAACTATCCAGGACAGGTCAGGGAAATGACTTACAGAGGAACAAGAGATTCTCAGCAGATGGACAGAATATTGCTCAGAACTATACAACCATGACAATACGGTTCTG
Organism: Ctena decussata; assembly: GCA_963989385.1. Taxonomy (NCBI): domain Eukaryota; kingdom Metazoa; phylum Mollusca; class Bivalvia; order Lucinida; family Lucinidae; genus Ctena; species Ctena decussata. The sequence continues at coordinate 50,231,983 of OZ022498.1, read as the reverse complement.
AACTGCAATCAGCCCCCAGAAGAAGGTCAACAACCGATCATTCGCGAGGAAGTTGAGATTGCAGTAGCAGCACTAATGAAGGGGAAGTCTGCCTGAGTTGATAATATACCAGCAGAACTTGTTCAAGCTGGCGGGGAGACCATGATTGATACTTTAACAGATATTTGTAACAGGATTTGGAGAACAGGACAATGGCATACCCCATGGACTCAGTGGCTGATTATTACACTCCCTAAAAAGGACAACCTACAGCTCTGCCAGAACTACAGAACTATCAGCCTCATCAGTCATTAAAGCAAAGCCATGCTGAAAGTCATCTTGAACAGGCTTAAGCCACAAGCCGGAGAGATAATCGCTGAGGAACAGGCTGGGTTCCGAGCAGGAAGGAGCACCACAGAACTGATCTTCAACCTTAGAATCCTGTGTAAAAAGTATCTCCAACATCAGTAAAATCTGTATCATATCTTCACTGATTTCAAAAAAGCCTTTGACAGGGTATGGCATGCAGTCTTATGGGCCACTGTGCGGAAGTACAATATCAGTGCAAATCTAGTTCGCACCATTGAACAGCTATACAACAAGGCTACAAGTGCAGTCCTAATAAATGGCAGCACAGGAGAATGGTTCAGAACAACAGCTGGAGTAAGACAATGATGTCTTCTGTCACCCACCCTTTTCAATAATTTTCTCAAACGGATCATGACTGATTCTCTGGAAGAACATGACGGAAAGGTTAGCATACGAGGGTCGTTCATTTAATTGTGTCACTAATGGCCCACCGTACTGCGTGGCTGTAAGAAGCACGTGAAAACTGCAGTGGTTTCACGGGGGAGTAATTTGCTTTAATAGAATGAAATTTCGGTCTAATCTGTTAAGTCTTTCAAAAGTTATTGAAAGCTCAAGGTGGTTCAATCATATACACTCAACCCTTACTGTATGCAAACTGAAAAACAAAACAAACTTTGAAATTATCCATGTCAACGCACCTGCTCACATATTTTCTTGTCCAAGACTTCTTAAAAGAGGAAAAGGCAGTTAATCTCTCTCATCCACCTTATTCGCCAGACCTTAGTCCCTCCGACTTTTTCTTCTTTCCTTTACTAAAGAAAACCCTTTCTGCTCGTGATGAAGAAAACCCTTTCTGCTCGTGATGAATCCCGTAGTGCACTTGGTAATGCAATTTAGCAGTGTTACTTCATGGTATACCTAACAAGAAACATCTTTAAAAAAAGATAATTGTCGAAGATGAAATTCGTTTTTAAAGAACAACTTTTTAGTCATGTCAGGACGGATCCACCGCTTCCTGGGTATTATCAGTACTTTTGTAAAGTAAATGTGTCTTGTTCAAGGACAAAACATGAATTCCCGAGTGAGGATTATCGTGATCAGCCTTGGTCGAGTTCGATTACAACTATTGTCTGACGATAGTATGTCATGGAAGAAGTGGGTCAACTCGGCCTGCTTTCTGTAAGCCTGGGGTCTTCACGGCTCCTGGGTCAACTCGGCCTCCATTCAACTCGTCCGGGTCAATTCGGCCTGCTGTCATTTGCATCCTCGCCCCAACCTACGAAGATGGGCTGCGCCAGGAATGAACGGAAACACAACAAACGAATAGAGTTTGTTGGGTTGTTTATTTAATAAGAAGTCCTTCAAAATGGGGGACAAAACATGAATTAATATAAAGGGCAACCCAATAATCCCTCAACGGATAACTGCAACTGCAGCTAGACTATGGTAACGGGACGTTCAGGGCCTACAATAATACAATGGCGCTGGGATAGCCGGACAAAGGTGCAGGGCAATTATATTTTAATTGTTTCCATAGTGCCGGAGTTTTAAGATTGGGGTCCGTTACCCTGTGAGATTTTCTGTAGTATAGGGTCGAAATAAGAGCAAGGTTGTTACCATCAGCTAATCATCACAGGTCTCTGAAATGTAAAAATTCCGTTTCTGTAGGTGGGGTGTGTGGATACAAATGACTGGCGCATAGATATATAACCATGCGGCACCATGGCCAAAACTGATGTTTTCCTTACTCATTTTCATACAATTTCGATATCCTAGTTTATTTGCAACAAGTAAGATTTAATGGCATGACTGAACTGCAAAAATACCGATACCTCACCAGGAGCTAGCTGTAACAGGGGGAACACTTATTACAAGTCTATTTCTTAGCTTTTTCTGCCTCATATTTTCATGACTTTCCCTGACTGCGTTTGGCCCAATTGCTAAGGGAGTGAATTCGTGAGTTTGTGAGTGAGTGAGCGTGTGTGCAATTAAGCGAATGAGTATCAAGATAAGCCTGCATCGAAATAATTCCTTATCTAGAAAATTTTATCGCCGATGCAATGAATTGGTTTCAAAACTCAATGTCAGGTTAAAATCACTTTCACATGAAGGCCTATCGGAACCAGAATTTTATGATGACTTAGTATACAAATTCAAAAAGATAAGGGGTATGTCTGATTTTTTGTTCAGCTTCGAAAAGTAGTTTTTTTTTGTTCTCATTGTATTTTGTCCAGTGCTAGCACTAACCATCAAAATCAGGAAGTCATATGACTTCCAAGGTTTGTCATTTGGAAGTCATGCTGAAGGATAGACTTGGTTTCTTCCAGAATGTCCATATTTATATTGCTTTCTCCTTCATTAATGGGTGAAATACCATTATTACAACAAATTTAACTCATTATTTAAGTCAATATTCACTTTATAAATGGTAGGTTATGATAAAAAATTGGAAGTCACTGACTTCCTGGCGTTCAGTTTTAGAAGTCACAGACCTCCAGACTTCCACTAGTGGAAGCACTGTTTGTTTCCTTTTAGGTAACCAAGCTGCTCGATGTTGCGAACTAGATTTGCACTGATATTGTACTTCCGCATGGTGGCCCATTAGGCTGCATGCAAGATCCTGTCAAAGGGTTTTTTTTGAACTCAGTGAAGACATGGTACAGATTTTGCCGTTGTTGGAGATACTTTTCACACAGGGTTCTAAGGTTGAAGATCTGTTCTGTGGTGCTCCTTCCAGCCCTGAGCCTAGCCTGTTCTTCAGCGATTATCTCTTCGACTTGGGGTTTAAGCCTGTTCAAGATGACTTGACTTTGCTTGAATGACTGATGAGGCAGCTGGTTCTGTAGTTCTGGCAAAGCTACAGTTTGCCCTATTTAGGGAGTGTAATAATCAGCGACTGAGTCCATGGGGTACTAAATTCTCTTGTTCTCCAGATCCTATTACAGATTTCTATAAAAACATCGATCATGGTCTCCCCGCCAGCTCGAACAAGTTCTGCTGGTATATTATCAACTTAGGCCCATTCCCCTTCTTCAGTGCTGGTACTGCAATCTCAACTTCCTCACGAAAGGATCGGATGTACATCTTCTTCTGGGGGCTGATTGCAGTCCAGAACGGCAGTGTCACCATCACTTTACTGGTTGTATAGTTCTGAGCAATATTCTGTCCATCTGCTGAGAATCTCGTGATCTTCTATAAGACATTTCCCAGGCCTGTCTTGATTAGCTGTGGACCTACCCTGTTTCTCTGAAGTTAGGTCCTTCACCAGCTCATATGCTCTCTTGCTGTTGTTTTTGTTAAGGCAAGTTTCGATCTCCTCTCACTGACTAGTTGGCCAGTCCTCCTTAGTTTTCTTCATTGCCTCCTGAATGCTTTTCATATGAAGATTAAAGTCGATCGATAAACTTCTTCTAACTTGTGAAAAAAAAAAGAAATCACTGGTGCCGAATTGAAAGACCAACTATCAATTATCTTATGATTGTATAATGCCAATTAGTAATGCCGATGTGTCTAGTTTAGCTTTTGCTTAATAGCTTCTCAATAACGATTTATTTTTGCGAGGCAAAGCGCCACATTAAGTCTCTCTCTCTCTCTTCATGTATCTGTCATCATTTTTCCGAATTTGCCTTAAATCAGTAGTATGTTAGCAAAACGGTTGTACCGCTTCTATTTATTATGAACTTAATGAAACTGTATTATCTAGTTGTCTTTATATTAACAAGTTAATAATTTATTTATTATCATTTTTTTAATTTTTGTTATTTTATTTCTAAGTATTTTTTTTATTTCTTTTTTTCTCAGTTTCTTTGCAAGGGATGTCTGCTTTGGTCCATAAGAAGGAGTTTAGTTTTGCTTATTTGTTGTTTGGGTTTGAAAATAAACATTCGGCGGACTTTAGATGTAGTACAGTTTTGTTCATAAGAACCAGAAAACTGTATGCTTCCGCAGCGTTAAGTTATTTTTGTTTGTTGGTTTATTTTTTAGTCTTGAAGAAAATGGGATTAACTTTCACAGACGGTCTTCGTTTTGTTTTCTCATATGTTATAAGTGAAATTACCCCTACAAAGCTCATATTCGATTATTACTCATTGTCGATTTATGTAACTGGGGTATTCATCGTTAAATATACAAATTGAATACAAATGACACGGCACGCGTCCACAGTACCGTGTCGCAATAAACATTACAAAAGAAACAAAGTGGCATGTGCGACCAGCGAAGACTCAGATCCGCCTGGGTACATGTATTCGCCCATTCTGATAAGAGTCTCCGCGATGCGCTTAAACGGTAGCTCAGGGTGTAAGCCATCTACATGCCGACAGCGAAGACACATCAGACTTGGCGGATGTCCAGACTGATCAGAGTCTTCGCTTGACGCACATGTCACTTCGTATATTGTATTTTGTCGCGGCTCAAATATATATTGTCTAAAGACGACGAAGGCAATCTGGGACTAGACCTTTTTCACATTGTTTCTGCCCATGCGCCTAACGCTCAAATATCGCATCTTATCTAGATAAATGGCGAGATTTTACAAACATGGGGTAAATGAAACAAATGATAATTTATCTTTTATCTTCTTATTATTAAATTGGAATTAATAGGGTGAATGGCTTGAGGTTAATATATAATACTCAAAACTATATGTCAGAGCGTGAACAAAAATCATAAAATAACTGAAGATGGATGGATGACTTGTGATATTACATCCTTTCTAACTGTAGTTCAGTCAAATCAAGACGACGGCAGAGTGATTATGAAGGGCTGTGTCAATGAAACCCCTTTGACGGCAACAAAGATTTTAGCCTCAAGCGGGGCTCGAACACGGGTCTGGAAGATTTGTAGGCCAGCAACTAGCCCACTGAGCAACCGGGACTCTCTGAAATAACTGTTTCTAAGTTGAAATGAAGGCATTAAAATACAGAATTTTTATTTGTTTACTTTGAATTAAGACTTCAGATATAGACATTTGTTTATTTCATTGATTAACCCATTTATGCCTAGTGGAATGTTTCATCCCTATCAAATGAAAGGGTTCATTTTTCAATAAAAGGGTGTCTGGTTCAATTTATTTTTATCATTTTATAGGAGTAATACCCATTTGTCTTATGCAAACAGTGTAGAGCCTCTTAAGACGCCGTGTTTTCCGGCGTCTAATCTTGGTCTGATTTGCTTGCCTATGTCCTATATATGGGACGCTGGGCATTAATTGGTTAATATATTCATCACTTGGTTGCTTTCATATTCCCTTCGATTTATTTATTTATTTATTTTCACCGAAGTACAAACTTAAAGAAAATCATTCTATTTGTTTGTCTGTTCGGTCGGTTTGAAATTTCACCGACGTTACGAAATAAAGAATTGTCTTCAAGACTGACTCATGTATTATCACCTCCTCATTCTATCGAAATTAGATTTTCATCAACTAGCTGACTCGAGATTGAAATTCAGTTAAAAGTCATAAAGATCAAATTTTGATCATGACGAACATAAGGGTATTTGGCCTTAGGGATTATTTGACACCTGCGACTAGCGCCTATTGTCGACTAGTTTCGGAGAACTGCCAAAGGATATCCGGAGATCTACCTGTACCCCAACGGGCACATGACGTCAGGTGATGGTTGCATGGACGTCATTTTGCAACGTCATTTCTAGGTTACAATTTGGTTGAAAATGAAAGTTTTTTGCACGTAAAATTGTGACATCAAACCAACGTCATAATATGACGTTGTTTCAACGTCATTACACAACGTTAATATAACCTCATTTTGGATGGGTATATGGACGTCATTATATGACGTTGTTTCAACGTCATTACACAACATTAATATAATGTCATTTTGGATGGGTATATGGACGTCATTACATGACATGACATTAACGTCCTACTGCAACATTAGGATAACGTCAGGATTTAACATATACCTGACCTCATTATGCAACGTTCGAACAATATTGGCCGCATACCCAGGTTATTGGCACATACAAGGGCTCTGGAAAATAGAAGTCACTTCTTGTTGTCTCAATGAATTCTTTATTTCTTATTTTCATAAAGTTCATCAAAATTCTAACACAGTGTTACTATCTAAGCAGTCAGATCTTGATGTATATATTTTGGCCTGCCTAGCTATCCGAGCGGATACCGCTAGCTGCCACTTACTCTGTATGCGTCACGTGTGTGTATAATATTAAGATATAACCATCTGCCCCAGACAAAACGATGGAAGGATCAGCAATGAGACACCCTTTTCTAAAGTATAACTCCAGGATCGATATTGGACTTTATTGGTTAAAATGAAATTACAAAAACAGGAAAGTAGTGGCGGAAATAAAGAGAATTTGAGATACTAACAGAAGCAAAGTAGAACAACTTCCATACTATCAAAAGGTAAGGAAAAAAGATAGCCTCCTTTTCAACACTTTGTCAAATTTGGCACCGTTTAACAGCCATAATCTGGTTGCATGCATAAATTACCAAATACATACATGATAGTCACCTGCTCTATACAAAAAGACCGAAGGGTCGGCAATTATGCACCACCTTTTCATTTTAGCATAGTTCCAGGATCAATATCATACATGTATACTGTATAACTACCATGTATTTAGCAACATAATTTTATACATACATAATATTCACCTGCCCTATACAAAAAGACCGAAGGATCGGCTATTATGCACCACCTTTTCATTTCTGCATAGTTCCAGGATCAATATCATACATGTATATAGCTACAATGTATTTAGCAAAACAACACTAATAGTTAAACTAAAGGGCTGAGAAGCAGTCTTAGGATTCAAAGCCACAGACCACTAGAAAGCTCCTGAACCGGCTCAATTTGTGGATAATCGGGTATTTTCAATGGGCAATCTAGTTTTTCTGCCTTTCAAATTGACTTCTGACTTAAAAAATAAAACTATGAAAAAATCTTATTTATCCAAACGTAATAGCCACTCTTGATTTGTATGAAATTTACTGTTAGTCTCATAGCAAATGACTATTTTCAACATGCAACTGAATTCACATGTATACAAATCACAGTTCACTAATCCTTTACCACAAATCTTTTTTACAGTCAAGATGAAAACATGATTAGATTATCTTCTCTATTTTTATCTACATTCCTTTCAAATACAAACGACTAATAAACATGACTATGTCTATGAACACAGTTGTGCATTCAAAGTCAGCTGATCAAGCTCATCTGTATGTCCAATTCCGTTTTCTTCACTATGTTAAAGCTTTAGTGCCACTAAGGTCTGTCACTGTCAGCGGTGCTGCTCTGAAACAAGCATGCAATTTATTAACTCCACAGTGAGTCCAATTGATGATGCTGGCAACTACACTGATCAGATATCATCAGTGAGTGACTACAAAGTTTCTTGGCTACAAAGTTTTTTGGTATTTGACAAGATTTAATTTCTACAGAAAAGCATTCTTATGATATGCCAAAATATATAAGCCATGGCGCGACTCGCGACAAAATGTCCCTTCGGAAATAGTGATCAGGGAAGACTCAGATGTGATTCTGCACCTGCACAGTCTGATATCAGTTATCACTGTTCACATGTAGTATCTATCAGGCCTGGTCTATCCAGACGGTATACAGCTAAGAATACGATCAAACTACATGGATGCCCAGGACTGCAGGTTAAACTGAATCATTGCTGGTTGCAAATGTCCAAAGGGACTTTCTGTCGCGACACTATCCACACAGTCGAAACCCTCTTTGCTGGAATTATCCACATACTGGGGAAATGGTTTGAATATAAAGAGTTTAAGACATTCTGTAATTTTTCCCATTAGTGTTAGAACATAAATATTTCAGGAGCTTATCGCTCTGCTGTAAAGTTGACAATTTCATGGGCAACGCTCTTGAAGTGACTTTTAGGCCCCATTTCACGCTGAACCTAGTACAAGGATTAGCATTCGGAACACCAAAATTTTACACTGGGCCTTTAATATGGTATAATTACAGACTTGTTAATCCAAGTTATAACTGTGACATGAAATTGGGCTCAAGTAGCAGTTTTAGAATTAAATAAATAAGCTCTACTAGTGATTTACTGTGCAATAAATCACGGCAGCTGAAGACAGGCCAAGGTAGAAAGGGATCGTTTTGTAGTGATCTGTGGCGCCCCAAAGACCTTGTAAGGTTATGGGATAGAATAGAATTAAACATACCACCGCCAGACTCTCAGTTGCAAGTTTGTATATCACTCATGCTCTGTGCTCACAATATTTATTTTACAACTGACCTTCAAGCAATTGTATACTGCTTAATAAATTGCTGTTGGAGCTGACTTATTTCTCATTTGTAAAGTATTTGTATATCTAAGTTAATTTTTGTTACATTTTTAAATACATATATAGAAAACTTGTATAAGATTCAACATAGAGTAATGAGACCAGACATGTATCAATGGATTTTTCATGTTCAGGCCTTATTATCAGATTAATAAGTAATTACCTCTTTACCTGTTTAATCTATTTCTCTTCAGAACATCTTTAGGCACTAACTGAATAATATCAGCCAATATCCGTAACCATGGAATACAATACATGAGCCTCAGAAAAGAAGCATCCACCATGGTCTTACTGTCATGCCACATTACACTGAAGTGAACTGATCTGAAAAACCAATTTAAACTAAAAGTCAGTCGAAAGCAGTTCTACTACATGTACGTAGTCAAAGGGCGGAAATCTTGTAATTTTAAAACTACCATAAAATAAGAAGAACAGGTACAGAAAAGAGATTTCAGCTATCAATATTTTCTTCCAGCCCTCTGCAGGACCCTAACTCAGAGTCTGTATATCCTGTACCAGACTTCCAAACTTGGAGTATATGGATCGATTCCTTGCCGAGCCACAAACATGTGCCAAAGGCCACAGTAACAGAGCACCATATAAGGTGGGGCTTTGAGAATATTCGATAATTCACAGATAATTTTCCTTATAATTTCTCAATGAAAACATATGTTGGGACCCCTCATTAGAACCGTCCGAAAGGTCACAGCGTGTATTTTTATTGAGAAATATGAAAAATTGTTCCTCAATTATCCCTGTTACCCCCTCTTATCTGGAACACTGATAGAAGTAATATTTTCATAACGGTTAATCCAAATACCAGGTAATGCAGAATAAGTCCTTGCGATTTTCGATTTTTTTTACATAAGCAAATACATGTAATTGGATTCTTTTAGCTTGTTTATCTGAAACTTTTGACCCACTGCAGATGCAAAAGTTTATTTTCTAATTGTCTTTGCTCATCTCCTACTAATGACAATATTACAACTTAAAAGGAACTAAACTGCCTATGATGCTTACTCTACAAATAATTAGTATAACACTAACATAAGGCCAAGTAAAATATATGCAGTTTTCCCATCCCTACCTAGGTTTATACCCTGTCCTTAAATTTTGTTGTGAAAAATGAGTAATATATAAATATATATTGAAAACATGTAGTGACCACTCATTAAAACCGTCTTGGTGAGCTGGTTCTAATGAGGTGTCATAACATATTTTTCTGGAGCAATATGGAAATAATTTCCGTTATCCGTTCTTACCTACAGCACTATTACATACCTGTCATGTTTACTGCATATTTTGATATGTGTAATGACGAGTAATCAGCCCCACAAAACTCCCACTGCTCGAGTCCTGATCCTATAAGGGGAAAAATAAAAAATCAGAGAGAAATAATGAAGTATTTCTTCTAGGCAACCCGACTCAATATTTGCCGTACAGGACGTTATAAAGATGCACAGTCGATAAAAACAATAAATATGTACTGCAGAACACTTTAGTGAACCCGTTCGCTATTTCCATTTTCAAGCAATGATGGGCGAATGAATTTTAACTTATGCATTCACTAACTCGCGATGGCTGTTTGATTCATTTCTTAGGAAACACAAGTGCACCTGTAGCACCGCATGTTCAACCAATGTCACATGGAGAAAGTTACTCATCCTGTAGGGCGAGATTTGTGAAATTTCTCCCCGTCCTTATCAACAAAGCAATCGTAAAACGAGCGGAGGAGTAAAAATTCTGACCCTATAATAGTTGCATTTCACACATTTCGTCAACCCAAAAATGATTATAAAATTAATGAGTCACAGTAATTATTCTTTGGATAATGCTTTTGAAAGCTGTGGCTGCTTTGCAATTATTGATAATAGTCCGTGTAAATATCTCACAACGAATGGGATTGTATGCATACATTTACACAAGATTCAGATGTTTTACTGACCGTCTGAGCCCTGGACGACAGATGTAAGTGTTGCTCTGCAAACGACTGGGCAAAATGAACCTCAATATTCATCTTTTTGCTTTTTCTTAATTTTGTGCATTTAGTTCTGCTTTTTATGTTGCCTTATTTAGTTTAAGTTGATGTTAGCATGTCTGTCTTTGCTTCTTGTCTTTTCTCCATTGTCATTTTCGGCTCAAGGGTTCTCGTTTTGTAGCTTGTATGTTCTGCGAGGACACTTGATGCATAAATTATTTTCGTTCTTTCGCATTTACTTTCGGATTAAAGACGGGCTGCAGAGGGAAGACACAAATATATTTGGTTTGTCTTGGGTCTGATCTGGCACATTGGCTGGATGGTGGGGTGGAGCCTGATGTTTAGTAATTGAGCTGCCATTCGCGAAGCGCCGCCATCTAGCACAATGTCGTGGCATACAAAATTTTTGATTGGGCCCTTGCCAAGCATAATAGTTATTTTGAACAGTTTTAGTATCTTAGTCAAATGTTAGCTTATGATGTGTGTGCTTATAACTTTTTAGTGCTCTTGACTTTTTAAGATTTATATTTATGATAATCTGCTACGTAGTATTGTGCTGTATTAATCTGCTAATTCCACTTTTTCAGTGTGTATATATGTTTTACAGTCCTACTATCTTTGAATTTAAATAAATACTGTGATTTACTATGTTATAGACGGTCAAAAACCCTTAAGGGCTTATGTTTCTTGTTGCCTTATGTCATGCCGTCTCAAAATAAAATTTCTTATCTTATCTTAACTTATCTTATCTTTAAAATTAAACAACCTTGGCAATTATACCTGATGCGATACTCGCTGGTTTCCAGGCGCGTATCTCAAACTGTTACTGAGAATCTTGCAGGATGGAACCGATAATCGATGAGTCAGATTCACACTTCTTGGAAAAAAAAAAAATAAAAAAATAGAAAAAATAAGCAGTTTAAAATTTATATTAATCTTTTATCTCTTGGTAAATCTATATATTAGGCATAATACTAACAATAATGTTACATTTACTGTAATGATAATAACCCCTGCACGGAATGTTGAATCAACATTTGATTCAAGATTCAACGTTGATTCAAATTTAATTCAGCGTTGCATGTCTGGTGGGATGTTAATTAGAGAATATTAGGCTACTCCAACGCGATTGTGTGCCATGTGCATTGATGTGCAAAGTCATCGGACATTGCGACGTGATTGCAACGTCCGTTTAACGTCGCATAAGTGTACATATACCTAATGACAAAGATGCAACCAGAAAAAGACGTTGCAGAAAGAGTACTAAGAACACGAGATGATAAGACGTCGATCACGTTATATGACGTGATGACCAAAATACAACCAAAAAACTACGTCGGTACGACGTCATGTGCCCGCTGGGACAGCTCTAAGAAATCAATGGTTAGTATAAGATAGGAATATTCTCATTCGAAAGACCGGAGAAGCGGAGGATCGATTTTGCAACCCCTGCATTTGTATTCCAGCGTGTTTTCCACTACACTACCCCGCTCTTAGGGTACCTGGTATGGAATAAAACACATTACAGTAAAGTGTGTCAGAATGTTAACTCGCTACACCGATGCTATTAATTAAAGTGCAGCATCTTTTTCTATGTTTACCGTAAACTTCTAAGTAATAGGCTAGACAGTGTGTGCTAAGCAAATACACATACAGGAGCAGTCTGGTCAGTGCATACATGTTTGTCATTCCATCCCCATCTCTTGAACGCAAACCAAACTGATCCATTTTACATTACGGAAGTTATGTTAGTAGATTATTTTACAGAGTATGACTGCCACATGTTATATGTAGCAGCATTAACACAAATGCTAGGTACTGATTATCAGCAGTGAAATATATCTAAAATTAGAATCTTCATGTTTTATTATTGTGTCAAGGGCATTGCCTTGGGAGTCGTTATTCGATGAGCACTGAAGAGACACTAATTAGACTTATAACACGAGTGTTTATTAAAATGGCATTGAGTTACAAGCCATCAACGAGGAAAACTTTTCAAGGTACCTTCACCTTATCATATGACCCAGTTGACCTGTGTAGGTTGAAGGAATGCCAGTAAAGAGATAATCCCGCGTATTTTTTCCATTTGTTGTAATTGAATAATTATGACAAGCCGAAGGGATAATGCGGTTTTGGCCCCATTTTTAATCATTGACAATGTCACAGAGACTTTAAATGCTTTTGATCGTATTGTCATTTAATACTCTTGCAGAAAATGCTTGATCATTATCGGGATAAAATGAAATACAGGTTGCGGTTATAATCAGAATAATTAGAAGTGTAATTGACTGCCCTATCTGCCACATATTTTCATTAATTGTCCATGGTCTTCACTGACTACTCACGCATTTCTTAGAGTTTTCAGGACACCAAGAAATTCTGAAGGAAGATCCTCTCAGCAAAGAAACGAAAACAGAAGACTCAATTCTTTTGTCACTATTCACGTGCAGTAAGAAAATCGTGAAACAATGCCTGCATACCTTCTAGCTCCGGCTTCAGCGGACCTATATTTTCATACTGATTCAAAATGAGCCTAATGATCTAAAAGAACCAGACAATATGTTCTGCACTATCAGCCGTTTCTAACGTTAATGCTGAAGTTTAAGCAGCACGCATTACCCAAGCAGGCACACAATGTTGAAAGAACAGTAAATCAACGTTGATACGATGTAATGTTGATTCAACGATGTGTACCTAGTAAGATATGTCTTTCTCGAAAAAAAAAGAAGAAGAAAAAACATGATTTAGATTGAAATACTCGAATGGTTCTTACCTTATAATTTTATATCGCCCGTTCAAAAAGGGTGATGTTATGGTGTTGTATGGCTATCTGTCTATTCGTCGGTTTGTCCGGCGCTAACGTTACTTTGTGCCCACCATAACGCAGAAACTGTTGTGTACATCTTGCTGAAATTTTATAGCAATATTTATGAGTTCAGCAAGGTGTGTCGCGTATTAGAGTAGTTGATTATTTTATGTTAGCTTCTAAGATATGCCCCTTTGGGTTGTGTTTTCAAGAGTAGTTTAACTTGTGCCATTACCAAGTAATCGTTTGGAATATCTGGATGAAAATTTATAGCAATATGCATGCCTTCAAGACGTTGTATTGCATTATATGAATGGTTGCTCTCCTTTTATTTAAATCTGAAGTAACGTTCTTTGATTATCTTTAGCCTACTATTGTGTGTGCCATAACTAGACAACTGTTTGGAATATCCTAATGAAACTCTATAATAATTTGTTTGAGGTCAAAATAATTTTCCCATCCAAAACGATTCCTCTAATTCATTATATAATAAGTTTTTGATATATCTTTATCATAGGCTAATGCAGTTCATGAGTATAGTTATGTACTTTGAAATTTAGTGCCTACTCTGTTATGCTTACATGTAGTAGTCTCCCTTGGATGAATGAGGTTGTGTACATGTAAATATTATTTATTGTGCAATTGTGTATTTAATCAAAAGTGTAGCAACAATGAAGCCGTTAACTACAGACATGCGCGTTTGTCGCACTAAATTCGGTAAAGAGAATTTTATATTCATATATTGTATTATTTCACATATGATGTAATTTGTTTTACAAGAGTAAAATCAAATTCAGTTATTGAAATTTAGTAATGCCATTTTCGTACTTTTTTATAATAAGGCTAATTTATAAACTCATATATTGCCACTGTTGAAAATAAATACTAAAGCCCCAGTCTTAATTCACGGTTAAGGCCACGGTTCACCTTGGTTTCACAAACCATAGCATATCTTAGTGATTCGTAGTAGCACCGTAGATGCATCCGTCGTGTTTCGTAATGATCCCTGACCCGGGAGTCGCTACGGATACTTTAAACAGTTTAAAACTTCCGTGGTGAACCGTGGTGGCTTGAGGGCGTGGCCTAAACCGTAGCACAACCGTAACAGAATCTTGCTCATTGGTAGCGGTACCGTAAGTGTATTATTGATTATCCCTGGCTTTCCGTCGGTATTCTTAAGCCCCAGTCACACATCCGCGGATCAGGCTACGGTTCACCACGATTCACCACGGTTTGACCTAGACGGCAAAATCGGGGTGAACCGTAGAATATCCAGCATCACTACGGTTTGCCAGGGTTCCATTAGGTTTCTCACGGTGTTTGTACGGTGTCTGTACGGATCATCTACGAATTTACGATGATGAAAGGCAGCACTACGGGCAACAAGGGTATTCCACGGTCGCATTGCGGACGCTTACGCTGCTACTAAGGTTCGATACTGTGCTAGTACGACTCAAGCCGGTAACGCCACAGGCTCCTACGATTGTCTACGGTTTAACGGTGGTCATGCTAATGATTTTTGTCGATGATGTTTAAATTATTTGTAGGCAAGGAAAATATTTTATGATATTATATAATACTAAATTTTTCTAAAATGTGCAGCAAAAAGTTTGAAATTGGGTTACCAAATAAATATTTTATACTAAAAATTAATTTTGAGAAGGCATTTTGCATTGACCAGGAAATTAATCCAAGATAATAAAGTTTCGAGTCTGGGAACTTGTTTTCACTTGAATAAAAGGTGAGTTTTTGTAGTGACAAAACTACCACGGTTGTCTACGAATACCGACGGAAAGCCAGGAGTAGTCGCGGATACACCTACGGTAGCGCTACGAATGAGAACGATCCTGTTGCTGTTGCGTTACGGTTTAGGTCACGCCCACAAGCCACCACGGTTCACCACGGAAGTTTTAACCAGTTTAAAATTTCCGTATCGACTCCCGGATCACCACGGTTCTTCAGTGATCATTACAGAACACGACGGATGCATCTACGGTGCTACTACGAATCACGACGGTGAGCTACGGTTTGTGAAACCGTGGTGTACCGTTGCCAGAACCGTGAATGAGTGACTGGGGCTAAAGTCAACCGTGGTAGCTTTTGTCACGACGAATACGCACGGTTCACCACGGATATAGTACGGCTGTCTTACGGTTGGCGACGGGTACGTTACCGAGCTCCGTGGTTAGCCATGGTCTGAGACGGTTTAAAAACGCTCAGTTAAGGTTTCAGTTTGGTTGTTCGCGGTTGCATATGGTAATTGCCGAATATCCACGTTTATATGCCGGTTGAGCTACGAGTTTCCAAGAGACGGTTCAAAGACGGTGCATTACGGTTTTTTTGCGGTCGCATACGATCATTGCCGAAGAAAATGGTCCTAGTACGAGATGTTCAGTAACCTTCATTAGCATCTCATCTCAAAGGCCCGCGTTCTTTTCTCTAACTCTGCTGCCAAGGTCTATGACCTATAGGCATACAGAAATATGGATATGGCAAGTGAGCGCATGAGTTTCACTTTTGATCCAAGAGAAATGAATGTTGTTATCTCTCCATACTGGTTTCAACTTTGTCAGAGCTGCTGTGAACTGTGCAATTCTTGAGAGAACCTCCTGTTTTTGAACCTTCATCTGACACAATTGCAACTTGCATTTGTAACTGTTCCAGGTTTCTGTCCTTTTACCTTGATATTCCTCTGGATGCCATCGTTGCTGGTTATTATTAGCTTGGTCTTCTCAGCACTTATCTCCGTTTTGTACAGTGTGTAGGTTTTCTTGAGAGTTTTAACTAGGGCTTCTACTTCCTGTTCTTTCTCAGCGAGAGCGCCAATGTAATTGGCAAACCGCAGATTGGTAGTAGTTCCGCCGCCTATCCTTTCTATCATGTTCTTGAAGATGTTGTTGAAGGAGGGTGAGAGAAGGCAAC
The DNA here is from genome assembly GCA_963989385.1 of Ctena decussata. Lineage (NCBI taxonomy): Eukaryota > Metazoa > Mollusca > Bivalvia > Lucinida > Lucinidae > Ctena > Ctena decussata. The sequence continues at coordinate 50,215,681 of OZ022498.1, read as the reverse complement.
ATTGTCTACATCCAACTATTGTTCTGAATCATTCTCCTGTGCTGCCATTCATCTGAGCTGCTATTAAAGCCTTTTCATAGAGCTGCTCATTGGCGAGAGCTAGATGTGCATTGGTATTATACTTCAGCATGGTGGCCCATAAAGCTGCATGTCATACCATGTCAAATGCTTTTTTTTAAATATATGAAGACATGGTACAGATTCTGCTGATGTTAAAGGTATTTTTCACATAGGGTTCTTAGGAAGAAGAGCTGTTCTGTGGTAAATAAATTTAGAGTCATCTATTACTGAAGGAAAGTCTACTTTAAACTATATAGGTGGGTAGGAAGGTAGGTAGGTGGGTAAATAGATGGATAGATAGATAGATAGATAGATAGATAGATAGATAGATAGATATTTTATTTTCCTTTATTATAATAAATCCGTAAAAACGTTTAAAAAAAATTTTTCACGCAAATGGCGTTTCTTTGCACTCTTTGATATAATAGATCCATTCAGTAAAATGCGTGTAATGTAGAAGTTAACGAATATTTTCCTAATAAACGATATATATCTGGCATAAGCCCTAACTGAGATCCTAAATATTTATCAAAACTTACCATTCTATGGATGAAAAATTCTTTTTACACGTAATCGAGATGGCAAGTTGCACAATTGGTCAATAAATATTAGTTTACGGCGGTCTATTCTACTTCAATGGGCTCACAGCCCAATATGTTTTAAAACTTTGTACAAAAACAAGGCACTGTCAGCCAATGTGCAAACCTCTACTTGCCATTGTTGAAGAATTACGAGGTTTCTCGTATGTATCTTTTTTGGCGATTTCATATCTGCCTCCCTACTGAAGATTTCAATTACTGACAAACTGTGTGATACCATCTGCGTCACAGATGAACAGTTCGAGTGTACTTTTGATTATAACAGGAATCAGAAAGTTTTTCAGAGAAAAACTGATGTCCCCCACCAGCTCAGTCACATCCCTTCTTATCCGCCATGAATGCATTCCCACCCACTTAATACATCCCCATCAATTTGTTTTAGTTTGGTTTAAAGATGTCAATACATTCAAGAGCACTGAAGGTTCTTCTGTGACCTTGAAAATAAGTCAGGCTCACCAAAATTTCATCATCTCATCTATATGTTGTATTTATATATCCATAAAAGTCTTATTGTCTTCAACCCATTGGTTCTAGAAATAATGTATAGTCATTGTGAAAATTACTAAGTGCTACTTTGACCTGGAAAATGGGATCAAGGTCATCAAAATGTAGCCTGGGTTCCAGTCTGATCATTTTTTTTTTAAATTTTACTGACAAAAAATTTACAAAAGGTTAATTAAATATTTACAAAGGTTAATAATTATAATTTTGTCTATTTTTTACTAGAATAGGATTAAAAATAATATTGACGACTAGACCCAAGCTTATCAAAATGCAGCTTTTGCAGCTTATCTCAGTTATATGTCCATGCAAGTTTCAAGTAAATTCGTCCACTTGTTCAAAATATATCCTACATACAAGACTATAACCTTGAAACACGGGTCAAGGTCACCGAAACTAAACGTCACAATAATATGTTCATACAAGTCTGTTGCATATCCAGCCATTCGTTCAAGCTATATCTCATGTTTAGGGAATATTTATCATTTGTTAGCTGGCTTTTAACCTTGCTAATTAGATCAAGTTCACTAAACCATGGATAACTACTGGGCCTGTCCCAAAGGTAAATCTGTGCCAGTTTGGTGGGGATCATACCACAGGTTCAAACGATATATCAACTTTATTGAAATTTTCACATATTTAAGTCCTTCTGTGACCTTGAACATGAGATCAAGGTCACCAAAATCTAATCAGCTCTTATCCCAATGGTATATCCATGTAAATTTTTAGACAATCCATCAATTGGTTCAAGAGATATCTTGTACGACTATGGCCTGGAAAAGGGGGTCAAGGTCATACAAAACTTATCATGTCTTAAACCTGCCACAATGATATATCCATACTAGTTTGATGAATATACATCCACTTGTTGAAGAAATATCTCATTTTACCAAATATTCAACTTAATACGTTGGCTTTTGGCCTTGAAAACAGGGTCAAGGTCACCATAAATGATAGTGGTCAAGGTACCCAAATCATAAGTCCGAACTCGTAAGTCATTTAAACATAGACAATTCCGGAATATTTTAGATACACAGACATGGACCCCAAAACAGAGGTGTGATCAGGTGCCCGCGGGATAGTAAGCATCACCTGCCTATTATAATACACCCGCCATATCTATGTATCTGTGGAAAAAGTCAGTGAAAATGAAAGTCCGGTATTTGAAAGCTTAACTAAGCTTCGGCTGAGGCCATCAAATCGGAGATTAGTTTAGAAACGGCCACATTGTAGGGATCAACAAGGTCATGGTGTCTCCCATAAAACTTTTTAACTGTCGACACAAGCTTTGCTTTATGATAACCCTGCTTCAACAGTTTCTGAGTGAGTAGCTTCCCTCTTTCAACAAAGTCTTGATATTTGAAACAGGCCCTAGCATAGCGGACTTGTTGAGAAACATAAACTCCGTATGCAGGTGCCGAAGGGATATTACTACTCAGAAATGGAAAGTTAACTATGGGAAAGTTGAAGTCGTCCCTCTTGTCATAAAGCCTAGTAACAAGCTTTCCATTGTCAATATAGAGATAACAATCTAAGTATGAAGCAGATGAACTGGACTCTGTGGTATCTTTAATTTCAAGTTCACATGGATAGAGTAGGTCAATATACTCATAAATCTTTGGATTATTCAGAGACAGAACATCATCTATGTACCTGTAGGTGAAGTTGAATTTCTGTGCAAGGTGTTTATTACCTTCTTTTAAGAGCCCTTGTATAAACTCCGCCTCATACCCGTAAAGAAACAAGTCGGCAAGTAAGGGGGCGCAGTTAGTGCCCATTGGAATGCCAACTGTCTGTTGAAATATCTGTCCGCTAAACTCCACGTAAATATTGTCGATAAGAAATTCCAGCATTTTAATGACATCATCTTCAGAATATTTTGTATGAACCTCAGAGTGGTCCTTAACAAAATATGTATCCATATACCCAAGAACAATGTATTTGTACCGACGATTTCCATTTTAGTGAAAGAAACAATTGTTAACAATTTCTGTTAATTTAGATTTTAATGTGTCATGTGGTATTGTTGTATAAAGCGTAGAGAAATCGAAGGTTTTTATGCTATCTACTTCAAAAAGTGCTTGGGCTTTTAAACTTTCCAAAAGTTTTTAGAGTTTTTTAGGATCCACATCTGATTTACGCCACTTCTTGCGTAAGATAGATCACAATATTTCTGAAGACCATGCTTAACTGCCGTTAGGATTCTTGTAAGAATCTGAGAGAGAGACTTAGTTGAGCACTTAGCTGAACCCGCAATATATCGTTGCTTATATGGATCTTTATGTAACTTAGGGATCCAATACAGTTTTGGAAGATCAAGATCTTCCTCTGCTGTGGATATACCAAAGGAAAGTAGAACCGTCTTGTGGTTTCTTAGAATTTCCTCTTTGGACAACGAAGTGCATGTATATGTAGGGTTTCCTTCCGAAGTTTTCAAACCAAGCTCCTCTCTCAAGCAGTTGATGTAGTGTGTCTTGCAAACAAACACAATGTTGTTAGATGCTTTGTCTGCTGGAATAACGTAGTTAACTATTGAGATTGTTCCAAATGTATATCTGTTCTTGAGACCACTCCAATTGTATATCTGTACTTGTTTGGTTGGGATCAAGCCAAAACTTAATAAGATATATTTGAGTGACAGTTTCACATGTTGAGGTCCTCCTGTGACCTTTAATAAGAGGTCAATGTCAACACATCTCATCAGCTCTTAAACCTATCCCAATGATATATCCGTACAAAGTAGGAGAAAATACGTCCACTGGTTTAGGAGATATCCCACAAACAAGACTACACTTTAAAAAAGAGGTCAAGAACCTGTCACAATGATATATCCATGCAAATTTGATGAATATCCATCCACTTGATGAAGTAATATCCCACCTTGAACAAAATATTCAACTTAAGTATGTTGATTTTTGACTTTTAAAACGGGGTCAAGGTCACCAAAACATAATCAACTCTTGAGATTGTTTGAAAAGTATAGGTGTGATGGTGTGTTCTTAACCAAGCTGAAGGTTCCAAAGATATTTCAATTTAAGTGTAGTTTTCAAAATTTTAAGTTCTCCAGTGAGAGGCCAAGGTCACCAAAATTGCATGGATAGCAAGTTTGGTGGGAATCATACCAAAGGTTGAAAAGCTTTTTCAATTTTTGAGTATTTTCACATATTTAAGTCCTCCTCTGAAAGGACAAGGTTACCAAAATCAAATCAACTCCTAATAATATATCAATGCAAGATTGGTGAAATTCTGCCACTTGGTTCATGAGATATCGTGCATGCAAGAAAATTGTCACGCCGACATCGACGCAGACGCAGTAAATTTAACAGTCGCAGGCCTTAAGTGACCATGGAAATGGGGTCAAAGTCACCAAAGCCTTATTAGCTCTTTGGCTTGCCCCAATGATGTATCCTTGCAAGTTTGGTAAATTCAAAAGATACGGTGGATACAAACTGTCACGCCGATTCCGACGCCCGGGATCCGCACTGAAACCAATTTGTCCCACTCACCTTTGGTCGAGGGACATTATACTGCAAGTGGAGTTGATCGTGATTACTCTATAAATAAAAAATTGCAACAGAAAATATAAAACTTAACTGACAAGAAAAATGAACAAATAAACTAGAAATGTTTTTCAGAAAAAACTGATGCCCCCCGCCCCCCCCCCCCCCGCTACCCCATTTCCCATCCCCTCTAGTGAATAAAAGCCTGTACAAATAAAATATCCATGCAAGTTTGCAGAAAATCCATCCACTGGTTCTAAAGATATCCTACGTAGAAGACTATGTCTTTCAAAACCGGTTCAAAGTCACCAAATTCTAAACGTCTTAAACCGTTCACAACGATATAATTATGCAAGTTTGATGAATATCTGTCAATTGGTTCAAATTATAACCCATTTTTAAGAGAAAAAAGCATTTGTAAGTCAGCTTCTGACCTTGAAAATGAGTTCAAGGTCATCCAAAGACAATAAACTCTTGAGATTGTCCTGAAGGTATATGTATGATAATGAAGTAAAGAATCAAGCCAAAGGCTAATGAGCTATATCAATTTTAGTGAATTTTTCACTTATCTAAGTCCTCCTGTGACAATGAAAATGAGGTCAAAGAATCCAAAATCTGATCAGCATTAAGCTAGTACCAGTAATATATCCAGGCAAGTTTGGTGAAATTCCATCTACTGGTTCCTGTGATATTGTGGGTGCAATAAGTCGTGTAAGTCCATAGTCACCTTGAAAACGAGGCCAAGGTCACTAAAATCTAATCAGCACTTAAACTTGCCCCAATGATGTGTCCTTGCAAGATTGGTGAAATTCCATCCATTGGTTTAGGAGATATCGTGGGTACAAGTGCTTGTCCCCGGTGACCTTCAAAATAAGGCCAAGGTCACCAAAAACTAATCAGCCCTTAAACCTGTGCAAATGATATATCTGACAAGTTTGGTAAAATTCCATCCATTGGTTTAAGAGATATCGTGGGTACAAGTGATTGTCCTCCAGTGACCTTCAGAATAAGGTCAAGGGCACCAAAATCTAATCAGCCCTTTAATTTGTTCCAATAATGTATCTATGCAAGTTCGGTTAAAGTCCATCTGTTCGTTAAGGAGATACCATGGGTAAAAGAAATTGTCATTTAAGTCCTCCAGTGACATTGAAATTAGGTCAAGGTCACTATAATCGAATCAGCTCTTAAATTTATCCCAATAATGTATCCATGCAAGTTGTGTGAAATTCTATCAATTGGTACAAGAAATTGTCATCTAAGTCCCCCAGTGACCTTGAAAATGAGGTCAAGGTCACCAAAATCTTCATAGCTCTTAAATTTGTCCCAATGATGTATCTATGCAAGTTTGGTAAAAATCAATTAATTGCTTCAAGAGATATCGTGCGTACAAAAAACTGTCACGCCGACGCCCGGGATCCGCATTGAAAACAGTATGTCCCCCCTCACCTTTGGTGGAGAGACATAATATATAAACAAATAAGAAAAAAGAAAAATGCTATTCACAGTTGTTATACAAATTTAGTAAAATTTAGCCTGGCTTATCAAATAGTAAAGATAAAAGTTTGTTCAAACTTTAAACTCGCTGGCATAGTTCCAAGTAGCTAGCTATACTTCAATTAATGTAACTGAAACTCTTGAAGATTGCCGGAATTTCTCATGAGGTTGTTTAAAGTCTCCATATGGGTAATCCTGGTGTTCAATAAAGCCCGTAAATAGCTTCAACTGTTTTATGTTTTATGGTTATCGACTGATCCAATATATTTCAGTCACATTGTATATAAATCACTTAATATCCGGTGAAGTATACATTTTCACACCAAAGGATGTGGTATTTCGTATATGTATTTATAGCTGATGAATATCTTTTGACAAACACAACTCACACTGATTGATAATTGAAGTGCTCTAATTTATATAAATCTACAGCTGGATATCTATATATTAACGCAATTCCAACTGATTGATGCTGATTCTAGATAGCGAAATATGTGCAATTAATGACATACATATCCTGCTGTAGATTGGACTGCATCACGCGACCAGCATCTAAAGGGCTATAATGAAATAAACCTCTGAAAATTACTAAGAATGCAAAGTTCTGTGCTGATTTAGTAATATAAATTTATTTACTGATGGAGAGTCTACTTTAAACTAAAGTTCATATCACTTAAATTTTGCTGTGCATTAAAATTAGTTACCGAATTGATTTTAAGCAGTATACACAATGCAACACTCTGGTCACCTTAGTGATTTTGTGCAGTATAGAAAATTTCACCAAAATGCACCCACTATATGCATTGATGCCCAAAAAAATCAATTCAAATGACAAGATCACACAGGCACACTTTATATAGGTTCATACACTATTTCTCTGCAAAACACACTTTTTAAGAAATAACTGTTATCAATTGAAAGCCTAACAATTTGACAATAATCATCTGGAAAGCATACTGATAATAACAGAGTTAAACGAATACATATGTCTGCATCACTAAAAGTTTGCTAGGTGCAAACAAACAAATATTTACTACCGCAAACACTCCAAACTTTTCGGACACTCTAACCCCTTACATGTAATCCTAAACTCTGAACAAATCTGATAATGTCACACAATGCTGTTGGAAGGCCAACTTATTCGGTTTGCTTGTTGACTGACATCAATACCACTATTGAAATTTTAACGGCATCATAAACGTCGGAAAGCTTTTCATCACCGACTATCAATTGGCTTCTAAATTCAGGGTCGGATTAAAAACCGTTTTTGCAGAAGAGCCTATCCTAGTCCAGGGTCCAAGCGGGTAAAAATTTGGCAACGTAGTACTCAGCGTATAACAGCAATTTCTTTGTTTTATCATTAAGGGCTATCCTTGGCGTACCAAGTATGAAAATTCGGCTTTTTTGCACGAGGGAGATAATTTGGAAACACCCCAAAATCGCTAGGTTTTAGAAGGTATATGGTTTTTGTCGATAAACTGTAATACACCACTTGTTCAGAGACACTTTATTTGTATTTCGTCAAGTCAATATAAGTTGTATAAGGATACAGTGGGTATGTATAATGTGAGGTCGATGTAACCTATGTTTTTGTAGTAACACTTTCCGTAATGGTCCCATATATCATATGGGCTTCTGTTCCAAAAATGGGATTGTAAAACGTAAATGTAACGTATATGAAAACATTTTAAGAGATTATTTTGGACACGTACATATTTCATGTGCCATTTTCAAATGCTGAAACTTAGTGCACATTCTCTATGAAAAAAGGGTAAAATTACAGTAATTTAACACCTGCGCAAAAATATCGTTTTGATATAGACATGTATTGTTTTTAAGTATATAAATATGTAATGCATTTATGTTAAATAATGATGAACACATTTAACGTTACTTGATCCAAATAATAAATGAATGAAAATTTCTCCCTGCAGACCCCCCAGCTATATGAAAACATACTTAAACATAAGCTAATTTTGTTTCTAAGCCCAGTTAGATATAGAATACTGTACTTAAATGGTTGGTTTGTGCATTTATGTTTATAAATCTTTTCATGCAATAGGGAACACTGGTTAATGCCACTTCTGTGAAAATCTGAATGGGGTTCAGCGTCAGTTGTTTAAGAAAAATATAAAAAAAAGCTTCAAAACGATACTTGATAAGCTAGTGCTCAGTCAAGGCGTGCACCCGAATAGACAAATAAATACAGCAGGGGAGGGCATGTCATTTGTACCCAGGACGGTGCACAGATGATAATCCCAGATAAAGATCAGGCTTGGTATAACCTAAGTGTATTCAATATTAGTACAATTTTAATCGTAATCGTAAAAGTATGTTTCAGTCAGCGTGTCATGCACCGGTAATCATTTCACAAATCTGTGATCTATTAGTTCTAGCATACTTTCTTTTCCTCAAAATTTCTTACACGTTTTGATATTCATTTATACTTTATTTTCGTATAATCGTCTGCGATTTTACACTTTTAATTTCAGAAGTAATTTTATTACTAATATTTTACGTAAAGAAAAATCATGCAGCTAGGCATTTCGTAATTATTACAACAGTTATGAATTCGTTATAAATATTAAATAGATGCTTTGTATTTATTTATTAATATATTTATTCATTTATTTATTTTTTCTATTTTGAACTCAAATTAGTTTCGAGGAAATAAGTTCGGCGGATTTCCATTTTCTGAAGATGAAGCAAATAGCCAGTTTCACTTTTCGGTTTCTCGAAATGCGAAATTAAATGTTTTATGTATCCATTGCATTTATGATAATAATCATGATGATGATGATAATAGTAATAGTGAAAATATATTATTATTTTTTATTTTTATTATTTTTATTCCTGTCATTATGACATTTACTGGCTAAAAAACGTGAAAATTGGTAGCTTTTAAATGTGTATATATTATCATTAATAATTATAGTAAAAATATCATTATCAATTGACTTGCAAGTAAATTTGTTCTGGATAAATGAGTATGATTTGCCTACCGATATGCAATGAAATTAATGGTTGGTCGTCGTTAGGGGTTTAACGGCCCTTTGAGACAGTATTTCAGTCTATATCGGACCATCTCCGAGAGAGGGGGAGAAAGAAAAAAGATAGAAAATGATAACCAAACAACCCCGGCCGCACCTACTGCAAGCACAGTAGGACCTTGACCTACTTTTATCCAAATAAGTAGCACGCCCCGGCACTGGAAAATATAACCAGCACCACGTGACTGCCATTTAATGTGTGATCTATGTATGTATTCAAAATGTATTTTGACAGACTAAAAACTGTATAGTTTACGTCTGAATAAAATTTGAGCCGCGACGTGACAAAACCAACAATGTGGTCGTGCGTCCAGCGCAGACTCAGATCAGCCTGGGCATCCGCCCAGTCTGATCAGAGTCTTCGCTTTCCGCATGAAGGTAGCTTAGTCCCTCAGCTACCCTTTAAGCGCTTAGCGAAGAGTCTAACCAGACTGGGTGGATGTCCAGGCTGATCTGAGTCTGCGCAGGGCGCACAACCACATTGTTGGTTTTCTCGTGTCGCGGCTCATTTCTGTTCTGTAAAACAAAAGAAAAAAACAAAAAAAAACATCGCCCGCCCGACCACCACCCCCGCAATGAAATTAAAATCGTCATTATTAATAAGAGGTGTCAACAAATAACGTGGTTTAATAGACCCTCAGATAATTAAGTAATTGATGAACAGACTTCGGATGCCGGGAGGTGCGGCAATGGATACGTTGAGCCTCTTCGGATGCGGCGGTATGACTATTGAAATAACTCCAATAACAACAAACAATTAGAGTAATTTATGAGACAAGACAATTATTTAGGGATTATTTAATCCTTTAAATATTTATTTTCCTTTATTTATTTAGTAAAATATCAAACCACACATATTATTTTCTGATTGTTCAGACTTCGTTCAAAGAAATGGACGGTAGATGTCAGGTAATAGATAAAATAATTAGGAATAGATATTTCTCTTTGCGATATGCCTTTCACTTTATATGATGTTTGTGCCAAGCCTTGCTAAAACGAAAAGAAATCAGATAGAAATGATTTAAACAATTAATTTTAACTGATTACATAGAATGTCTCAATGCCTTAAAATCCAATTGCCCCATTTATGTAAAGTCTCGCCGATTATCGGAAAATATCGCGTTACCTAAGTGGTACACGCATGCGCAGAAACAATGTGAAAAAGGTATATTCCAATCCGATTGACATATAATGGTAATGATGACTCATCGGACGGTTTAAAGCCTGAGTAAGAGGTTTACCAATGCTACTCGTCTCTCCCAAAAACTTTTCGGCTGTAAATTACAAAAAGTTGAAACTGGGAAAAAGGTACTGATGGTACATTGAGTCCACACTTTTCAAGAAAACCGCTACTGTCCTGTTTTATTATATTAAGGGTGTTGTACTTTCAAATTTCTAGAACTACGATGTAAGACTGTTTCAAACAAAATGATATCAACAGTACATAAAACTAAAAAATAAGAAGCGAAATCACATCTAGAGATTTTCAAAACATTTTATGCATGTTTATAAGAGAAGATTGAGCTAATAACGCTAGAGGAACATGTGGAGAACTTAGTAGGGCTCACTAAATTGATATTTAAAAGAAAAATACTGATAATAATATGTAATAATGTCATACTTTTGGCAGACATTTAACTTGGATTTTATTAGTGTTAAACATATCAGTTGTGCTCGAAAAGAACATTATACGGACATAAAGATGAAGTATTTTTATTATCTGGTTCATAGAATCTATTTTGTAGAAGAGGTTCTCGAAAAAAACTAGAGCAAGTGACCATGGGCTCACGTATACCCCCGACCAGTGGAACCACCTCCTAATGAAACCAATCTCATACTACATGGTATGAACCTAGAAGTAAACTTAGTCACCTATCAAATGGTTCCAAGAAAGTTTATTACAAATATCAGCAAAGAGTACCAACTCAACACAAAGCTTTAATATAATTGTTTAAGTCTTTTTCCATGACCTTGGTCAGCAGCAGCATCCAGATGATGTCAACTAATCTGTATGAACACACAGAAGTAAACATAGTCATATATCAAAAGGTTTCATAAAAGATTGTTTGAAATATAAACAAAGTATGTAAACTTCTTGCAAAATTTAACACAAATATACAAGTCATTGACCTTGACCTTTGGTAAGCAGCTATGAACCCAAAACTTAACCTAGTCAAATATCAAAAGGTTCAATCAAAGGATATTGGAAATATAAAAGAAGACTATAAACTTAAGGCAAAGCTTTAATGCAAATGTTTAAGTCTGTGTAAATGTAACGCATGAACCTAGAAGTATACTTAGTCACATACCAAAAGGTCCCATCGAAGGATATTGGAAATATAAGCAATGAATAAAAACTTAACGCAAAATTTTAACACAAACTTTAATGCAAATGTGTAAGTCTGTGACCTTGACCTTAGGTCAGCAGCAGTACCCCAATGATGTCAATTGCTTTGCATGAACATAGAAGAAAACCTAGTCATATATCAAAATTTTTCATCAAAGGATACTGGAAATTTAAAAGAAGAATATAAACTTAACACAAATTTTTAACGCAAATGTTTAAGTCTGTGACCTTGACCTTAGGGTTAGCAGCAGCATCCAGATGATGTCAGCTATTCTGCATGAGCCTAGAAGTATACTTAGTATAAAAGGTTCCATCGAAGGATATTGGAAATATAAGCAAAGAATAAAAACTTAATGCAAAACTTTAACGCAAATGTTAACGGACAGACGAACGGACGAACGGACGGATACACGGAAGGACAGACGGACAAACGGACGGAAAGGCGAAAATTATATACCCCTCGACATACTTCGTATGTCGGAGGTATAACTAAATCAAAGTTTTAATTTTGAAATTCGGACATTTACCGTTACAATGAGTTGTATAGGAAACACGTTCTTGACACCTTATTTTTTCTATACTATTACTGTCCAGCGTAACTGCAAATTTTAGTATAATTAGAGAAAAACAATATTTATGAAAAAAATACTAAAATCAGTAGTTTGTTACTGAATATTACTGAAAAAATACTACCGGACACGAAAGTCCCTAGTTAAATATTCACCCACGCACGTAATTGACCGTAGATTATTTGAACGTAGTTCACCATCGTGCCGCTACGGTCTACTAACTACGTGTAAATATGACCAACTACATTGAGCTCCTGCAAAATGGCTCGGATTAAGGCCACAATCTCACTGACATGCATTGAGGGCTAGGTTTTACTAAGTTTTTAAACGTGGCAAAACGGCAGTATACGTTGTAAAACGTCATGAATACTTGTATAGATATAGCTAAATACGTGGACTTATTACGCTTGATTTAGAATTTTTAACTCTAACATGGCATTTTAATATGCGTAGCGTATACGTAGTAAAACGTACCAGCACGTAGTAAAACGTGGCGGAATCGCATCAAATACGTACAAAAAACGTAACAAGAATAACCTAGAGGTCCTCTAAGTCTCAGTCTCACTGTCTCTTTTTGAAGACTATGTTTTTCTACGTATTTAAAACATACCAAAACGGGAATATGCATATTGAGACGGAGTGAATACGTATTATATACGAATATAACAGCTACATACGTGGCCTAGCTACGTTTGATTTAAAAAAAAATCAGCTTAAACGTAGCATTTCGAAATACTTACTGTATGCGTAGTAAAAGCGTACTGAAGCGTAGTCTAGACGTACTAGAACGTAGATGAAACGTTTCAATTACGTAGCCGTACGTGAAGGTCTTCTACGTACTAGTACGCAGTATATACGCTTTACCACGTCTTAGTACGTTTTATGACGTTTAATTCTGTGTTTTATTACGATTTGGTATGTTTGCGATACCTACTGAAACGTCACTTTGACTAGGTAGTTAAACCGGTCACTACCTAGTGGACATTAAAACTTTGACCATACGCTGAGTTTATATATTCGAGGCTGACAAACTACTTGGGGGTCATCTCAAATTTAAAAGAATCATAGTCACAATTGATGCATACTATAGCGGAAAGACAGATCAGCCTGCGCCTTCGTGCAAGCATGTAATGAATGCCACGCCAGTGTATAGGGATGTCCAAGGTGGTCCTTAAATCACAACGTGAGAAGAAATGGACGGATGGCTATGAAATTTGCCGATACTAATTGCCATCATGTGTTGCAGTTTTACGTCCTTTAGAACAGTATTTTCGTATCAGGACGATGGGACATTGATAGTGAAAGTCTGGGTGCAATGTAGCCCCATTTTCAGTCGGAAAGATTTCGCTTCTCGCGCATCTCTAACCCGTGTCCGTTAGATCGGCAGGCAAGCGCTGAACCTACTGATGTGGATCATCATACAGAGATATAATGATACATATGTCATTTGGGCGTATTGTTTGTGGGCTGTTAGATTTCCATTCTATCGTCATAGCATATATTATGGTCCAGTCATGTCGTTTCGCTGCCTGTTATTATTGATTCAAGAGAATCAGGTACGGACGACGACTGAGGGAGTTTGTCAGTAAGTAAGAAACCTGTCGTCTTCAAACGCAAGCCAAGCGCTCTGGACAAACGATCCTTGTTATCTCATAAGTTTGTACTAGCATGGACTGGATGGTGGTGTGGTTGGCGTTTGGGTTTTATGGCTCTTTTAGATACATGTAGTATTCCAGTCTCTTCGAGCTGCTTCCAGAGAGAGCAAGAAAGAAAAGGTATAGATAGGATAGATGAGACTAGAATAATCCAAACAAACCCCATCCCGCACCTGCTGCAGGCCGACCGGCCCTTGCCCTACTAGTAGCCAAATTAGAAGAACGCCACGGCATTGAATGTTCAGCAGCACCATCGCCCAAACCGACCACCCCTAACATGGAATGGAAAAATCACGCAACATAAATCAGGGGCGACTAACTTAATTTGTCATGGTTGAAATATAGGCTGACAGCCGATAATACCAACCAACAGTGGACCTATCCGGTACTGTGCAAAGTAACTGTACTAAGTCGACCGATAATTCGGTCGAAAGCTATACCAGTCACGGTAAATGATACTATTGTAAATGGGCGTCGACCGGGCTGGTATTGGTGTCGATTGTCCCAGTCGACAACCACTTTTGCATGTGCGGTAACTGATTGGCTAGGTCGAAAACCAGGTTGGGAAACTGGTATTACCCTCGAGATTAATTGATTTTCCTCTTTTTTGTTTTCTTTTCTCTTGACCACATTCCTCTCTCTCTCTCTCTCTCTCTCTCTCTCTCTCTCTCTCTCTCTACCTATTCAACCATAACCCAACCTACCATCCAACCATCCATTTATCCATCATTTTATCTGTCTTTCCATTCCTCCATTCCTCCTCCATGTTACCTACCTCCCTTATCTGGCCCAGCGGATACGTATCGTCAAAATGACGTCGTGATGACTTCGGTGCGACGTCATTTCGTAGAACTGACGTCAATACGACGCCATGTGCCTGCTGGTGTCTATCTGTCTATCAAGGAGCTCCGGTAGCTTAGTAGCTTAAGCAGTGGCCCGCTGATCTAGCGATCCCGAGTTCGAGCCCCGCTGTTGGCGGGAATCTTTTCAATCGTAAACGGAGTTCCATGGACATAGCCTTTCATTATCATCCACCTATTGTCCTGATATGACTAAAATACTGTTAGAAAGGACGTAAAATCGCAATTCATCCATCCATCCAGCCACCCATCCATCCATCTACATGTATTTATTTATATATCTACATATTGATCGATCGATCGATCGATCGATCGGCCTAGCCATCCATCCATCTGTGCAGAAGTGCAGGTTTGTTATCGTCTTCGCTGTTCGCACGAGCTTTAAAACGTTTTCTCATAACATGTGCCAAGTATCAAGCTGTAGGCAAACCTGTCTTATGAATTGGTTCACTCCCAACGGGCACATGACGTCAGAATTACGTCACATTGACGTCGATGCGACGTCACCATGTCGCATCGACGTCAGAACGACGTCATTTCAACGTCATGTGCCTGCTGGGCTGTCATGCTTTTTGTGACTTCCTGTTTTATTCTCGGCAAAACGTTGCCCTTTCAAACTGAAACAATGCTTTGAGGAAAAAATTCGAACCTCCAGAGGTAGCTATTTCCCCTTATGGTTTGATTGATTGATTGATTTATTGCTTAACATCCACGGTAAACATCTATGGTCATGTCGGGACGGCCAGTTAACCTAACCACACTATTCCTGGGCAGGCTTAGACCTCCTACGCGGTTAACCAGTACTAAGTGCACATACTTTCGCCAGTAACTGACAACTGCTCTTCTTAAACCAGCGGAAGGAGAAACGAAAGTCTGTGGCCAGACCGGGTTTCGAACCCAGGACCTCTGACTTATGAGTCAGGTGCCCTACCGATTGCGCTACGCGGCCCGGCTCCCTTATGGTTTGACCCTTTAGTAAAAAGCGAGGCAAAAGATACAAATGGCAGACTTGCTTAACCTGAAAGAGTACCCGTGCATGCAGGCAGTCAGGTCAGAGTCTTTGCTGTTCGCACATTATGCTCGGATCTTCAGGAATCTTACAAGCACAAGTTGAAGTGTTGTTGTTGTTTTTTTGTTGTTGGTGATGTTGTTGTTTTTTTTACCATTAGGCCGATCTGGGTCTTCTGTCTTTATTTAATCAGACTATTCGTACTGTATAAAAATGGAGCCTCAGTATATTAAGCGCTGGCCTGCTGATCTAGCGGTCTTGGGTTCTAGCCCCACCGGAGGCGGAGATCATTTTAATCATAGACTGGCTACATCGCTTTCATTATCACCCATCCAGCGTCCTGATATGGACGTTAATTCGCAAGTCATCCATCCATCTATTCTGTCTGAACATATTGGTGTCTTATAAATAATGCATAAGGCTACAGACAGACAGACGGTCTGTCAGACAGAGACAGGCAGACGACCTCTCAGGGTAGGTAGGGTAGGATAGGGTAGGATAGGTAGGTAAGTAGGTAGGTGAACGGAGAGACAGACATACAGACATTCAGAGGGTAGGGACGTAGGCAGGTAAGAATGTTAGGTAGGTAGGTGACTAGATGGATGGATGGATGGATGGATCTTTTAGATGAACTGAGCGCTGATTCAAATTAGATGACTTAATTTTGTACTAATTTATGGCTGAACAATAAAATACCAAAACAACAGGTTTATCTGTATTGCGAGAAGGACGTGTTTACTTTCGATTTCGATCGTGTGTCTATAACGTATACGATGAGCAGACACTGGATTCAAATGTCGGCAAAAGCGTAGCTACCTGTATGCAAATACGCAGGTGCGTATTAAAATTTTGTCACACTGATAAAATTCCAACACGCTAAGTGTGATTTCCGCTAGTGCGCCCTTGCTCGGTACAAAAACATGTATTTATGTATTTTGCCCTTGTTAAGACATGCACATAAGTGCAGTCTGATCACGATACTCGCTGTTCCTTATATATTGAACAAAGCTGTATGCATTTAGGATTTTTGGCTGGATAATCTACATGGCTGGTTTGAGATGTAAGTGTTGGAAGCCTTTTCTGAAGGAACCAAGCGGGCAAGTGTCGAATCAACGTCGATGCAATGTCGACATTACTACAACGTTTGAACCGTTGTATAAACTCTGCCAACAAGGTTAAGGTACATGTAAAATGTTAGGAAACTGAAACTCACGCAGAAACCAAACAACGTCGCATAAACGTCGAGACAGATTTAGCGACTTCATTTCAAAACGAGTGCAGAATGTCTGGTATGCATTGCTACAAAGGAAGCCGTCGAATCAATGTCCTTGCAACGTCATTAACGCAACGTCCATTCGCCATTTCAGTGTTTTGTCACTCTCAAGAATATACTAAGTATACGTTAACAAAGGGTGCGTTTGGGGCTCTGCCAATGCCAGCATAGATATGTCAATGCCGTTCAGAGTTTCAACATTGGCACCACTGATTCTACCGTCGGTACCAAAGGTACTAATATTGCCGACCATTGGCTGCCAGTACTGCAGACAACAAAGGGCGTGGGTAACATTACAAACGCCGGAAAATTGCGTCATTCAATATGGCGATTTAGTGAATCCGTCATAAACGCTCGAGTTGTGACAGGAGAATAATTGCACCCGACAGTGATGAAAGCAAATTAGAAAAACTAAAATTTTCTAATTACAGAGAAAAATGGTTCTGCAATAGTGTCAATGGCGCCATTGGCTCTACCAATAGTTGGCTGCCAAAGGTCACCTGTTCAGGGTTTACGGTTACCAATGGCACCATTGGCAAATCGCCAATGACACCACTGGCAGAACCCTGAATGTACCCAAAGTTCATCACTGAGCTTAACCAAGGATCAGGCAACTTAAAACAGCGTGTCGCTGGCGTATCAACTTTGATAAGCTTCAAACGTTTTGTATAGCAAATTATTTGCAGCGTGCACAGAACCTATCAAATGCTATATTGCCACGGCGTTTTCAGCTGTTGGGAACGAGCCGTAATGGTGAATCAATTATGTGGACTAAATGCACATGCCCTGGCCAGACTGCACATGTATACATGTACACCGGGAAAGGCTGGGGTAGTACATTTGCTTTTGTTAGCCCATTAAATTGTGGGTAATCTAAGCCCGCCCCAGCCCCCCCCCCCCCCCCCGCTCCCAAGTCTCCCCAATCCCCTTTTTCTTTGAAAGTCTGTTACATGGATTTGGATGACTCCATTTCTGTGTTTTAGGGGTTTCTGGTGCATGTTTCCACTTTTATTGTATTTTGTATAAATATTCCGTTCATCCTGACCAGACGCCGCATTATGCGGCGTCTGAACTGGGTCTACACTGTTCGCATATGTCGCCAAAAGAGTTAATTACTCTACATATTATGACAACTTGTAATCA
The DNA here is from genome assembly GCA_963989385.1 of Ctena decussata. Classification (NCBI taxonomy): domain Eukaryota; kingdom Metazoa; phylum Mollusca; class Bivalvia; order Lucinida; family Lucinidae; genus Ctena; species Ctena decussata. Next base: position 50,197,621 of record OZ022498.1, on the reverse strand, counting down.
TCCAAAATTTTGATTGACATTTAATTTACTGGCAGGCCTTGATCGGATCATAGATGTTCGTCGGTAAAATCAGCGTGCCACTGCGTCGACGTTTAACAGGATCTGCTGTACATATGCGACCAATGACGACTCAGACCTATCTGCGCGTCTGTGCAGTCAGCCTGATACGACTTCGTTTTTGTTTCCAACAGATGTCACTGACACATATACATACGTTGCATGTATACACATAAGCATGCTGCATGCAAATTTATGCTGTTTCAGTTTTGGCATGATAATGTTCACACAATGTGCAAGAATCCCGTTTGTAGTTTAAGCTTTCCTCCTCCAGCAAGATTCGAACACGGACGGCTAGCTTATCAGGCTCCCAACAGACTGGTACTGAAACCCTGTATATTCATTCAGTAGTACAAAATAGCCGAGTCAAATTGTGTGTCATACACTGGTAAAGCAACCCTTAACGTCAGATAAGAGCGCACTTCCAATGACAAATGCTGACATCACGTGTAATTTTCCATCATGACGGAGACGTTTACACGGCTAGATCCCGCTTTGCGCTATTCTGCCCTACATTATGGGCTGACGATTTAGTTTGAGTGGCGCTATCACAAGCTGTCTTCAACCGATCAAAATGGAAGAAAAAAATTCCCTGGCGGGGTATTGGCGTTGAACAAATAGCTAATTCAGTATCAGCAAAACGAAAATATAAATAACACCACGTTTATTTATGCTTTCCAGACGAGAAAGAACGACATACATCGTCTTTTTGCCTAGATGTCCTAATGTAGCTAAAAAGTTGTCAGCGTCAAATCGACGCTGATGCAACGTCATGATGTAAATATGATGTTGCAAGATGTAGATACGGTTTAATTCAATCCTGCAAATGGCGTCGTGTAAAATTTTACCTTACGGTGCGTGCCTTTAAGAAAGACTCGGATCAGCTTGCGCACCGGCGCAGACTGATCAGTCTTCCTGGTTTGATGCATATGTAAAGACTAAATTGGACTGAGTCTGTGCTCGTCGCTAATGTCCAAAACTCCCAATTCGGCACCACAATCGATGCGATGTATACGTTTGAAATGCCCCCTTACCTAGAACGTCCGATCTCAAATGTAGAATGTCAGCCTAGGTAAACTTTTAATGTCCAGTAGTCCCTAGTAAAACGTACGGAATCGAAGTAGGTAAGTAAACTGTTCTCATCCCTTCAAAAAGCTCGGTACTAAGCCGTTTGGTAACCGGGTAGTACGAAGTACGAGGGGCGTTCGAAAAGTTTTGCAAATGACCTCATAACATTGTTTAGGAGCACGCTGGGTACAAATGCTATGCATATACTGAAAACATTACATTTTGTCTTCACAATGACACCAAACACTATACGAAGACACTTTTCCTTAGTGACTTACAGCACATTATAATAGGCCCCAGTAATACCACTGGGCTAATTTCATATGTAAAATCTTTTCAGTGTTAGGCATTCAAGTCAAATATCGTTGTAAATACATAATTAATCTTTGTCAGTTGCTTGTCCACCTTTGCCTGCAATATCTATACAAAAAGTTAGAAGGGTGGCAACTGTTATCGATTTATTCCTTGCAAAGCAATGCGCAGTTCTTATGACGTTATTGAAATATACGTTAACGTTATTTTTGAAACCTTGTAGAAGAATCATTTTTGGCATTAATTTGAATTTATTGACAGGTTTTCGTTGACCAATTTAAATGCTCTTGCTGACAATATTCTGATTGCTAATACACTTGTTTTCATTACAAACCCATTTAATTTTAGTAGAAATGGAGAATTCGCTACTACATGAAGTACGGATTATCCATATTCTCGGGCCAGTATGGAACCTAGATTTAAAATAATTTCCGCGATATTTACAGGACAACATTGCCTGGGTATTGTCTTTAACTAACAAAGCTTAAAAAAACAAAGACTGCTGATATTTAAATTACGGCCTACTAAAGTAAAATTCCGCAGTGTCTTTAGGGTATACTTCTTTAATGAGCCACTTTTTTTAAAAAATGCACCGTGTTTGCTGACTTCTCCACGCATATCATGGCTTTATGTGTTTTTGCAATCAGAAGTTCTGTCTTAATGGTGGTTACCGAGAAATTACTTCATTTTCAAAACTTTTCGAACACCCCTCGTAAATCGTAGTTAAATGTATTGGAAACGTACTAAAACGTAGTAAAACCTAGATACCTACAAAACGGGGTACATTTCTTTGCCAAACGTAGGGCGGGAAACATACTGCAACCTAGCCCTCAAAACGTGACAGTGAGACTGGTCCCTAACTAGCGTCGCACTACGTCTAACTACTGGCAACTACGTGGAACAATGTTTCTACTTTCGCAGTACCCACAACTACGGTAAACTAGAGTCAATTACGTTAAACTATGGTTAAAGGCCGCGGCTGTGCCTGTGCAGTGCGGGTAAGCCAAGGCTTGGGCACGGCCATTGCGCTTTTACATCTTAACAAGACAACATTGCTGCTACAAATTTAGTTTTTTTGCTCTATTTTGCTACAGTCAATTACGATAAACACTACTGTAAAGTAGGGTCAAATATGGTCAGCTAGGGTCAACTACGTTCAAACTACGGTCACAGTAGAGTCTTGACATCCAAGCTCACCGTAGAGACTAATTTTTTTGGGCCAACCGTGGCCAAATCATGGATTTCTTAAAGTTCAAACTACGTTGAACTACGTCTAAATACGTAACACGTTTAAGGTCTACTACGGCCATCCCCACTACGTGCGTGACCGTAAGATGTGACCGTTGCTTTATCAGACCACACCAGCTAGCATCTCCATCATAGTGCAGCAGTGTGCGTACTTAAGCCGAAATGAAGTTCACGAATATTTTTATACATCTAGAAATAAACATCAAGCTTAGGACGCTGTTGATACGTACATTATATTTGACTGTGATCTGTTACATCTATAGTGATGATAGCTGTTTCTCTTGATAAAATGGCAAATATAGAACGAGTGGCCTTTGACCATACAGAATCATGACAAAGGATCCTGAGGACATAAGGCATCAACCCAGAGAGCATAAGATTTCAGCGATGGAACAGCATGATACAACTCACTTCAGTGACCTTGTATAAAGGTTGTCTATTTTCGAATATATTATGGCATTCGGATAAACACTAGGTTTAATAGGGTGGTGACTTGAAATAAATGTGCTGGTACGCATAAACCTTAAACATTTTCAGGATTCACGTGTACAGTGACCGTTCAGTAGAGTCGCAGCTGTCATGTACAATCCACAAACTGACTAGGGCAAGTGACAGTACAATTCCATATTCTCACCTGTGTAACGACTTTATGATTTCCCACGCTGTAACTCAATTTTGGTAATGTTTTTAATACTTTCTCAAACAGTGTGTTGATGTCGGAATAATACAATTATGAACGACAGTGGATTTGATACTTTACACACTTTTTATGCAAGTTTACATGTTTGTAAATCAGTCACTGCATATTGACAAGCATGTGATCAAAAGTTAATTTTTGTCCGAAAGGCGCCGACGAAATTGCACCTTACTGCAATGTACTATAATAAATACATCTACCTCACCGGCCAGACGACTTATCTGTGTTAACTTCTTGATTTTCGTGTAAGAAAGTAAATTTTTCTTGGCGTGTCATCCAACAATCGATAGCGCAAGTGACCGAGTGTCCAATGCACAACATCGAAAGTACCGTTCAGTCGCAGTTGTCCGGTCATTTCCGCTCCCCTTTTGTGATTATAAAATAGTCGAAAACAGATGTTTAATGTTTAACGTATAATTTGTTCTTCTTGTCAGGGTCGGTGCTTTTTGTAAGATTGTTGTGTGGGCGGTGTTTGTTTTTGTTGGGTTGATCAACTAAGTAAGGCAGAACAAAGGGCGAGGGTTGGTCCACCACAAACCGGTTAAGCCCCCAATAATTTCATTACTAGCCGCCCCAAGGCGGCAGTTCTGTTTTGATTCTTCTGGGTTCTTTTATGTGTTGTTAGTTGCTGTGTCTGTTATTGATATATTGTTTGTGATGTTCAGGCTAGCCCGTTGACCACTTACATGGGAAATGACAGTTGACATGGCTGCCGCTGGTGTTGTCTTTGGTGATGACTAGTTTTGTGTTGTCTCTTTCCCACATGGTGTCTTGGGTTGGACCTGGAATTGAATTATGCTAGTTCCTGAAAACTTTCCTTCTTACTTTTTCCTCACATGATGTGGAAAATAATTTGGCACAACAAAGTGGTGAGTTCTGGCACTGCAAAAGCTACTCACTACTCACCTTTCTCGGCAAATTATTATTTGACACTAAACGAGCTAGAATTTTAGTTTTGTTGTTGTTTCAAATCTCGGAACAATGGCCTCCAAGAAGCTCAGATAGAATTTCTGCTCACGATGTTGTGAACAAACGGCCCCAGCCATTTTAAGGCTATGGACCACTGTATCAGCTCGGTCGACAGCCATTAATTATAGTAACGAATTCGGTACTTAGCACAGTACCGGCTCAATCGACCGCACAGGTTATCAAACTGGTAGTACTCCCTCCCCTTGTAGATATGAATTCATTTGAAGTCGACAATTAGCAAAAGTTAAGAACTCTGTAACTGAAACTCCGACACCACTTGACATCAGAGTTGATGACAAAATTAATGATATTTATATACCATATCAAAGTCTTCATCCACGTAAATATTAACATTAAATTTGATTTGTGATTAGATCATTGTCTTGTTTCTATGATATGTTGTAGATGCGCTAAAACGTACTTGGCAATCTGAATAAAGAAAGTGTTAACTGCATTTAGAATAGGATATATTGATACATCTTAATGCAAACATGTGATTCGAAAAGACGCAAAGACGCCATGCGAAAAGACGAAAAAACGCCAGACGAAAAGACGAAATAACGCCAGGCAAAAAGACGAAAAGACGAAACCCGCCACGTGAAAAGACGAAATTTCAGCGCGAAAAGACGAAAAAACGCCATGCGAAACGACGCCATTTGAAACGCTCAAATTGTCGTCTTTTCGCATGGCGTTTTTTCGTCTTTTCGTCTTTTTGCCTGGCGTCTTTTCGTCTTTTCGCATGGCGTTATTTCGTCTTTTCGCATGGCGTTATTTCGTCTTTTTGTCTTTTCGCGTGGCGTTATTTCGTCTTTTCGTCTTTTTGCGTGGCGTTATTTCGTCTTTTCGTCTTTTCGCATGGCGTCTTTTCGTCTTTTCGAATCACATGTTTGCATTAAGATGTATCAATATATCCTATTCTAAATGCAGTTAACACTTTGAATACTTAGAAGGTGTTTCTTTTTTAAACTGTGTAGACCCTGATCAGAATGCAATCTGTAAAGAAGTGCACTTATCACGGTTTGCAGCTTTTGCCGCTAAACTGTTCTTTTACAAACATTACCAAACACATGAGGAACAAAGTCATTATGGTATTTCTACTGAACGGACAGAAAAGAAAATGAGCCGTCCTAATGTTTTGGAGTAAAACACTCCAAACAAGTTTCATCCTATCTTAATTTTGATCTTAAACTGCCTAAAAAGATTAACCACTTGTTGACCATGTAATCTCTCTCAAACTATGGAATACAAACATTGAAACATTGTTGTACTTCGCTGTATGAAAAAATAATAATACGGAATTTTCCCTAATTTGACATACATTTAACTGCAGCGAACCCAAAATTTAAACAAGTTTATAGTTTTCTAAAGACGTACTAATCGCAGACAGAGCAGAGCCTGATTAGACTTCTCTTTGGCTAACGCATACGTGTCCCAATATTTAAGAATATTATGGTATCATTGAACTGCAACTCAAGCCATAATACTTTCTTATAGGAAGTATTTTTAATCTGAATCCACCTCTGTGAGAGATCCATTTTATATTGAAAATCTGCCCCCTTCCGCCATTTTTACAAAGGGACACAACTACTGTTACTTCCTCTTCAAGTCTTCTGGATTTTGCTAGCTCAACTAGGGCAGCTGAAGACAGGACTAGGTGGAAAAGGAGTGTTTTAGAGTCATCTGTGGTGCCCCAACGACCTCACAAGATTATGGAATAGACTAGACTAGACCTGCGGTTACAGTCAGTTCGCCCGCCCCCCTCCACACACACACCCTCGCCTCAGTGGTCCTTCAGATGTGACTCTAAACCGGGAGGTCCTGTCTTCATATGACCTTAGAATGGGTGGGACGTTTTGCCCAATTCTCTCGATCTCTCAGTTTGAACAATAATATTGTAACACAGTTTACAAAAAAAAAATACATTAAATAGTAGATAAGGAGCTAGAATTAAGTAATAAATTTGGACCATGTTACCATTATGATCCTAAATCCTAGGACATATGTGTCCTGGGAAAACAGTGGTCTTGTCAAGCTCTGCATTGGTAACCATTCTGCGTATGTTATGATACAGCTCGATATATTAAAATCTACTTGTTCAAATTAAAAAAACAAACAAAAAAAACGGTTATTTTTATGTAGGATGCATGGCTTCAAGGCTTCAACATATTTGCATCTGTGCTTAAGGTGAACGGGACCACTCCCAGGGGAAGCAATTTTGCATTTTTGCCTCCTTTCTTAAGGAGGGTCAGCTCTTGAAAGTAGAATTTGGTCCTCTAGGAGCAAATTCTTTCCTTTGAGAGTAGACCTATTTAAGAATCTATTTTTCTGTTTTCTTCACTTCCCTATCTTGGGAAGCAAATAGAATGCCACAAAAGTTGTCCCCCTTTGTAAATATGACAGAAGGGGACAGAATGTTCAGTATTAGAGAGATCTTTCTTGGAGGTGTATACATTCAGCTATAGTCAAACCTGCTTATGTGGTCACCTTTATTAAGGGATCACCTGTCTTGAGCAGCGACCTTTTCTTGGTCCTTTGAACCAAAATACAGTGTATTACTAAATGAAATGTATTATGGGGTCACCTGTCTTAAGTAGCCACTTTTTGTCCTTCCCTTGGTAACCCCTTAAGACAGGTTTGACTGTATTTCTCAAAAATGCTTGCTACAACAACGTATTAGGTCTGCCTACGCTCCTGAATGAGTAACTTTGCGTCTGCTAATTTTTAAGTCAACATGGCCCAGATCATTTTAATCAATAACTGTAATTATTGCCGACCCCACACCAATACTTTTAGCTATCCTTTTCACTTTTAATAAGTTTTATTTTTCTGTCGGATAAAATAGAGTTTTGGTGGCAAATTCATTCTAATTTTCATAAGACTGCTACCCGATCAGAATGAGGAAAAATTGTGACCGAATTGTATAGTTTATTTTTGACATACTTAAAGGTTATATGCATAAGGAAAACTTTCAGCTGACGACTATTTAGCAAAATTCCTTACCTTATTTGGTCATACCTTTTGCAACAAATACAACCACATGTAAATTCTGATCTTTATTATTTTCCTTGAGCGTTTACTATATTTAAAAAGTCAGAAATGCAAGCTTAAAAGCGGAGTGTGGTGTTATCCCCTAGGTTTTATTTTCCGCTATAAAAAGCAATCAGTTTAGAGGCACAATGGACTTGTACAGTGATTTTCAATAAGAGAAATGAGAGCTTGTTTCTGTTCAAATAAACACGCATAGACATAGACATACATACTCTGTTTTTACTAATAGATAAAAGTTAAATATATATGTACGAGTATCTTTGCAAACAGAATACAGTAAGTTGTCCCTCTATGCAAACTTTGACTGAAAGGAGGATAAGCATAGCTATGGCAAAAAATAAAGGTAGCCGAAAGGGACTTAACCTTACAACCAGCTCCTTTGTAATGACTTACTAACTATGGGGATCAAATATGATTTTTTTACTGACAGAATCAGAGATAGATGTTTGAAAACGAGAGGGCCAAGAGAATCTGAGTCGCTCACCTGAGCAAAACTGACAAACGTCAAACTAGGGTTATCATTTGAACAAGCCTGATAGGTTGATACTGTCAAAATATGAGAGATATTGCTTAAAGCTCAAAGAATGATCTAATGAACACTTAAGATCATTGAAAAGGTATATCTGTGCAAGTTTGGCAGGGTCACATCTAAAGGCTGAAAAGATATCACAATTTACTGTGAAAATTCTATTTAGTCCTCCCGCTAACTTGATAATAAGTTCAAGGTCATCGGAATGTAAAAGGTTCACAAGCTTGTTCTAGTGGCATAGCTCCATGCATGTATGAAGACATCTATCTGTTGGTTCAAAGATATTCAACATTTTAGGGTACTGACCTTAAAAAATAACGTCAAGGTCACACGAAAGTAAAAATAAGTTAAAACTGTCATTCATATTTCCTCATGAAATAACTAATTTAAGCGAAATTTATGTGTTTATTGTTTTTATGCCCCCGTGACGATAGTCAGGGGGCATTAAGATTTGCCCCTGTCTGTCCGTATGTCCTTTTGTCTGTCTGTCCGTCACACTTTAGGGTATAGAGTTTGTGTAATCAACTCCTCCCACAGTTTTATGCCCCCGTGACGATAGTCAGGGGGCATTAAGATTTGCCGCTGTCTGTCCGTTTGTCCGTCCGTCTGTCTGTCCGTCACACTTTAGGGTATAATCAACTTCTCCCACAGTTTTCAATGGATCTTTTTTAAACTTTGCATACTTATTGTGGACATATTGAAGGTGTGCATGTGGGTTTTTGATGGAGCTTGAATTAATTTTGACAGAATTACGGCCTTTTGAACTTAGTCATTTTAAGCAAACGTCATACTTTAGGGTATAGAGTTTGTGTAATCAACTTCTCCCACAGTTTTCAATGGATCTTTCTCAAACTTTGCATACTTATCGTGAACATATTGCAAATGTGCATGTGGGTTTTTGGTGGAGCTTTAATAAATTTTGACAGAATTACAGCCTTTTGAACTTAGTCATTTTAGGCAAATTTTTGTACTGTAGAGTATAGAGTTTGTGTAATCAACTTCTCCCTCAGTTTTCAATTGATCTTTTTCAAACTTTGCATACTTATTGATGTTATGTTGAAAATGTGCATGTGGGTTTTTGGTGGAGCTTAAATTAATTTTGACAGAATTACGGCCTTTCGAACTTAGTCATTTTAGTTAAATTTTTGCACTGTAGGGTATGGAGTTTGTGTAATCAACTTCTCCAACAGTTTTCAATCAACCATTTTCAAACTTATGCATACATATTGTGGACACATTGAAGATGTGCCTGTGGATTTGTGAAGGAGCTGAAAAAAATTTGAGAGAATTACAGCCTTTTGAACTTAGTTGTTTTAGGCAAATGTTTGCATTGTAGGGTATGGAGTTTGTGTAATCAACTTATCCCACAGTTTTCAGTTACCGGTCGTTAACATGGCTGCACGTTGTATTTGAGTGGATAATACTTCGAGGTGTTCCGTTGGTCTGGGTGCCAGTTATTTCTATTGCGGTGGTTCAAAAAATAGTCTAATGGACTGGTGTTAATTTGTTACGATTAGAAAGGACTAAAGTTTCAGGAAACATTGAAAATTTAAGCTATATGCTGTGACGCTTTCACATGTGTAATGTGTTGAAACATAACTTGTGTTGCGCCTTGTGTTGTGCCTTGGGGAATACTTGGACTTGAACTCTGTGAGTTGTGAGATATTCTATTCTTATTGACCTTCTTCACAAGGGTTGTCATAGAACTTTTTATATAAATATCAGCTCTATCCTTGTAAATGTCTCAAGAAAGCCTCAAAGAAACTCCCAAAGGTAAACAAGTTGATTTTGATAACTCGAGAAAGCGTAAGGAGCAAGAAGGCTCCCCAGGGGAAAAATCTATTGAAGAAAGATCTCCAGAATTTAAAATGTCTAGATCAGCATCAGCGCAGGAATTATCTTCTTTTATGGACTCCGAGTTCCTGTCTGAGAGACAAGAATCAAGAATTGCGGTCCTAATTACAAAAACATTCCAAAAACCTGATTTTATTGAGAAAATCAGTCCAGGTCTAATGAATGCTTTTCAACCCTTGATACGATTGGCTATAAATGAAGCCGTGAGCAATGCAGTTTCTACAGTTGAGAAAAATATAATTGGCCCGCTCAAAAAGGAAAACAAGGATCTAAATAAGAAAATTGATTCGGTTGAATCTGAAATTAAGCTGAAGGACACTCTTATCAATAAGCAGGAGTCTGAAATTAGGGATTTACGTGAACAACTCCTTGCGCAGGATCATAAACTGGACGAACTTGAACAGTATGGCCGCCGATCGTCCGTGCGGTTATTTAATCTACCTCTTGAGTCAGCCAGCTCTTGCGAGGACGCAGTGATCAAATTATGTAATGAAACACTAAAAGTTAGGGTTTCCTCGGAAGACATTGAACGATGTCACCCAATAGGTCCAAAACAAGTTATTTGCAAGTTCCGGTCCTACAAATCAAAGGCCGAGGTATACAGTGCCAAGAAATATTTGAAAGGAAACCCCCAAAAGATCTTCCTCACAGAGGATCTAACCAAGCGTAACCACAAAATCGTGGAGGAGCTTCTTAAGCTGAGGAAGTCGGGACGCATTCATAGCTTTTGGACGATTGATGGCAAAATATACTTCAAAGTAACCGAAAGAGCTCGCCCTTACAGAGTGATCAGCGAAGATGAAATTGAGTCTAAACTTTCTGAGGAGCCTATCACGGTGACCCCTCAGGCTATGGAATCTGATCAGTAGAGGGACTAGTTTTCATTAATTTATTGCCTGTTCAAACTGTAAACGACTCATTCCCACGGTATCCCATGTATAATAACTTAGAGGAAACTCTGAAATTCTGAATTTCTTATATGTGTCGTTCTTCTACGCCAGACTTTCATTGCTGTTTTCATTATTATTGTTACCCATATACACTATATCCCCTAAGCTACCTCAAATACACAGTGTGTTGAGATCAACAAATTCATGCCGAGCCCGAAACAAATAGCATGTTTCACTGGTTAGGCTAACCCCAATTGCCAATCGCCTTCCTCTTTCGTCAGAGATATAGATTCTAGACTTTCTTTGAATTAACCAACTGAGGTTTTCGTGCATTACCATTAACTGTTCCAGCATATATTCCGGTGGAGAGGATGAGGAAACTGGTATTTGCCGCGACATAATTTGCTTTTCTGGGGCTCTGTTGCGTTGTCATGTGATAAGTTTCATAATCATAGGAAGCACGGACAAGAATAGCTGTACTATTCATTCATAAAATTAGCTGTGGGCAGTCATTGAGTCACTGGTCATTTACATTATATCTACACAACGAGCAAGGGATCCCGAATCAAATCGCGCGATGCGCGTCTTGATCCGGGCCCTTGCCGTGCGCCTTGAGCGTTGGGACTAGTTTTTTTGGGGATAAAATTAAATAAATGTGGACACTTGCAGAGTGCACGGACCTGTACGGCCAGAGCACACGTGACTTCTCCCCATTCTTCTCCACCATATTTTGCGAAGGAATTACCTCACCTCTTCAGATTTTCAGCTTTTCAGATAGGTTGTTTGCTGCTACTCCCCAGTCTTTAAATTTGCTCTTGAACACTGGGGCACAGCTGCCATTATTGTGAAGAGGTCTGATGTTTTTCTTTTGCTCTACTAGTTTTATAGTAACATACAGGGACAAAGACATTGACTCGTCTGCACGCTATTCTTTCTGAGGGGTTCAAAATCAGCGTAATTTTGGAAACTCATAGATTATCGTGTTCTTAATTGAATTGTATGGACCTTAGTCGGACGAGCAGTCTGATCTGGGTCTGTACCGTCCTCAGGGAATGGCTTGTGCGACGTTATATAGTATATGATTATGTACGAAGGATGGGCGACAGTAAAAGTCTGATCATGGTAGTTATATATTAGATACTTATAATGCGTTTAGTCCCACGCCGAACTCTTCTGATCACTGGGGACCATGACAAGTCTGTGTGACTACGCGTGATCGTCTGAGTAATCAATTCTCCAGTGATGACTGGAAGCTTGACGGATCGCAGTTTGGAACCTTATGATCAAGTTTTTTTTGGTTTTCTAACCAATGATCAAAACATAAAGGACGGGCTTTGTGTAAACGATGGTTGTAAACGAGTGGCAGAGTTATTTATGACCTATTTAGTGATCAAGCCAATTGCGCTCTTTCAAAACTGGGATGCACACCCACATCTATGTGTAAATCGTTGGAATAGCCCTTCCTTGCCGTTGGTTAATTGTTGGTAGTGTATATGCTACTTCCCAGAAGGCACACAGTGTTGAATCGGAGCTGAATCAACCTTGATTCAACGTTATGACGTTGAATCGGGGTTGAATCAATGCTGATTCAGCGTCTTGTGCCAAACGGGCTGTTGCTACTTGCACTTTGATTTTGCTGTTTTAGAAGATTTGCATCTATACCATGTGAAATATGTGCTCAATGTGGTAGCCTTATAAGCGTTCTTACAAAATTTTTAAGACAGACTGGAAAATGTTTTTCCCAAAATTAATTATACCTGTTACTTAGACGATGCTGACTTCCTAGCTCTGCAGTACAAATGCCTTAAGTAAATGAATGAAAGTTCATTAAAATGATTAAGTCCCCTTAATCGCAAGGTTTCCCCCACCATGGTTATCGTATAGTGTTAATGTTGGGACGGTTGGGCCAGCCTTACCAATACAGACCTGAATCCGACTGCTTCCAAAAGAAGCGGTCTAATTGGGGTCTACACTGTTTGCCATTTTATTCTATCTGCATCTTCTGGATGCATTACCACATTATAAAATCATACAATCATGTTGATCATAACAGATGTTCTATTACTTTGGAGTTTTGCGGTTCTCAGGTAAATTAACTTTGTTATACTAACAGTATACTACGACGCAGTGGGAAGTGTTTGATTTGGCTATTCATATTCTATTATGATCAACTGGTGCGTGGTAAAGTTCGTAGACTCGGAGTTGGAACAGCAATATGTTATCTCTTTTTTATTAGTTTTTCTCCTCCTGTACGCTTCTCATCCGCCACGCGGCGCTGAGAAGGAATTGAATCAGCGCCGACTCAGCGTCCCGACGCTGAGTTGATGCTGATTCGAGTCTGAATCAGCGCTGTGTGGCGGATGAGTTTACTTTCTGACCGAATTCTACTCTCTGACTGAGTAGTCAATTTTGGCTGATAATGCGTCAATTTTGGCTGATAATGCGACATACATGTATGTACATTGTATATATCAATTTTGAGATTCAGTTATGAACACAGACTCGGGGTCCTCTTTCTGACCTTCAGAAAAAGCGGGTTCCAGTTTCTCCCCTCATATTTTATGGATTTTCCCTTCCCCCTCCTCTGCCTGAGACATGGGTCGTGAAGCGTTGACAAAAATTTAATGAGGCGGTTCTTTTGGGGACTTCGCCCCGTGCCCGGTGGCGGACGAGTGGGACTCATACGGGTTTATTACTGGAACCCTGCTCTATCTGGACGCTGATAAAGACCACTTTATGCTTATAGATGTTTTGCATATAGCTAATTAGTAACTATTTGTCTTGTAAATCCAATAATGTAAGCCTTTTAATATTCGCGACCACTGATTCGTGTGTTCCTCGCAATCCTTGATTCGTGTGTTCTCCTAATCAAGCGTCAGTACATTTTTTATGTGTATGATCCTTTTCAACTGTAAATATTCTAAATGCTGAAGTCTTGCAGTGATTTTGCTTACTGCGATGGTAATACTGCTTCGCCATATTAATGGGCTTGCACTATTGTTCAACTTCATGTGATTAGGCCATGCCACTGCATGCAAGGATTTGTGCTCACTCAGCATTGAATCAACGTTGATTCGACGTTGGTTCAGCGTGATGACGTTGGACCAGCGTTGACTCATTGTTGAGCTTGCGTTGTGTTTTCAGCGGGATACAACGAACACCTCTGACATGCTGAAATCAGTCAAGCTAAATGCTTGCTGTCAAACTTTTCCTTTGTTTTGATTTGTTTTATATATTATTACTTTTATCTATCAATATTTTTTATCCCTTGACTCCGCTTCCTCCGTCTTCCTCTGGGAATACTGCATGTTTTCGTGGGTATGGATTTGGCTTGCCAATGGCCATTTGCATTCTACTAATTGTGGTTGTTCTCTTACCCAATGGGTAATACTTTATTGTGTTGGCGAATGGCCATTGGCAGTCATTATAATCGTGTTTACTGTCAAACTTACTGTAAAAACGCCCATGCCATTATTGCTTTCAATTTGAAATCTCTTCTAACTTGTTTACATACTAAATGGCTGATATTTATTAACACCTTACACAGTTTTTTGTTGGGTATATTTAGTTTTCAAACAACACTCACTATCTTCTTGTTAGTTCTTTTATCAGGGGATGCTGAGCGGAATCCGGATTTAGAAACTCCTTGAAAACAACATTGTTCCCCAGAATAACTACCTCTTCAAGTAAGGTAAATAGATATCTATCAGTGATCCACTGCAGAATTCGTAACTGTTGTAGTAATCTAAATTATGATTTATTTCGAAATCATCTAAAAGTGTCACCACTTTGTTCTTGTAATACCGATAATGAAACAGCCACTCATTACTTTTTTGATTGTCCGCTTTTCGATAATCAGCGACTCATTCTCTTCAGAAGAACAAGACATTATCACCCTCTTAGTTTAAACGCACTTCTATATGGAAAAGATAACCTTAATAATTCTGATAATAACACGTTGATGTTAGAGACCCTAAGTTATATAAAAAACACGGGGCGTTTTAGATAATGTGATACCCCTTTCAGATGCACGTTTTCTTTCCGAGCTGACGGAGGAGGCGGAACCAAGCATGTACTAAACCAACATGAAGCCGAATAATGTGGTGATGACGGCCTGTTTGCGTATATTATTAGTATAACTATTCACAGCGGGCACCTGGGGTCGAGATGGCGTCGAACTGACGTCGATTCGGCGTCATTACGTCGAAACGGCGTCAATGCGACCTCTTTTCGACGTTATGGGCCTGCTGGGTTATTATTATGGGCTATTATTACTACTATCGATTGTATTGTGACAGAGCAGTGGCGTTACCCCTAGAGCCTAGTTGTGTTGTTTGCTTCCCGGTGGTGGCAGTGACTTCCTGAACAGGAGGAGAGTTATCCCTAGGTTGTTCGGCCTCATGTTTTAATAATCATCATTATTATCTTCTTATTATTGTTTTTATTATTATTATTATTATTATTATTTATTATTATTATTATTATTATTATCATTATTCTTTTTTTTTTCTTATACTTTTTTTGTTTACTCATCTACATATTCTCTGTTTATTTTATTATGGTGTAGCCTAGTTGACGATTTGTATATACTGTTCTAAGGGAAGGGCTGTAACTAATGTTGGTAGAACTTGTAGCCCAACCCTATTGTTAGTTCTAAGACAATAAAATATGTTTAAACTAAACCACAGTTTTCAGTGGATTGTTTTCAAACCTTGCATACATGCTGAGGACACATTGAAGATGTGCATGTGGTTTTTGTTGGAACTAGAATCAATTTTGACAGAAATATGGCCTTTTGAACTTAGTCAGTTTAGGTAAATGTTGGCATTGTACATAGCATAAGTACTTTCGTGTAATAATCAACTCCTCCAACAATTTTCAGTGTCTCTTTTACAGACATTGTAGACTTGTTGTGGACATAATTAAAATAAAGATGTGCATGTCGCTTTTGATGGAAAAAAATTAATTTGAAGGAATTATGGACTTTTAAACTTAGTCATTTTGGACTGCAATTTTCCACTAAAAGGCACGAAGTTAGTGTAATGTTTTCAGTGGAATGTTTGTGAATAGTATTTGTGCTTGAAAGTTGAAAGGTGCTTTAGGGATGAACACGTCCTATGACAAGCGCTGCACGGGGGCATCATTAGTGTCTTACAGACACAATTTTCTAGTTATAATGGCATTAAGGCGTCCGCTGGGGATCGTCCCAAAGGTACACCTGTGCAAGTAAAAAAATCCATATGCTGGCTTAAAAGATATCCTACTTTTTAGAATTTCACCATGAAAATTAGGTTCAATTCACCATCAACTAATGTCTTAAACCTGTCACAATTATATATCCATACAAGTCTAATGAATATTCATATCAGGTTACAAAACTATCCCCTATTTTGGAAAAATTTAATATTTGTAAGCTGGCTTTTAACTTTAATGATGCGGTCAAGGTCACCAAATTCTGGTAAACACTTAACAGGGTCCCTCAAGTTTCCTACAATTTTACAAAGGTATCAATTTCCGTGACGTTGTTTTCTTCTGTAGATGAGGAAAAACTAAATAGGAAAATTCTCAGGAACTGACACAATTCAATCCTTGATCCCACCCTAGACATCATGTGGAAAAAGACTTTACAAAATTAGTCACCACCAAATATATCATCAGCGGCAGACAAAAGAACAGCCATTTCCCTTCTAGATGGTTACCAGGCTGGCCTTAACATCACAAACAATATATGAATAACAGGCATAGCAATAAACAACACATAAGACTCCAAAAAGAACCATAGCAGAATTGCCGCCGTGGAACGGCCAGTATTGAATTTACAGGGAGAGAGAGGTGGGGTGGTAGCGGTTTGCGGTCGCGACTAACCCTCGGCTTTGGTTTTGATTTGGTCCATCAGACACTTAGTTGTTCGGTTTGCGTGAACGATTTCTAGCTCATAAGTGTAATATCTTAGAATCACAGATATAAAAATTAAAATTAAGATTAAACAAACATTAGGACTCACAAAAATGGCGACATTGAAATTCCAGAGCAGACGAAACCTACACGTTAAATCACGGTGGACCCGACCAAAAAAGTTCCGGCAACCGTCCGTGTTACTTTTATGTTAGGTTTAGGTTGATGCCTTCATAAGGTCTAAGGCCTAACTCACGGTCGTGCAATCGAAAAGGTAAGCAAAGCTGTTAACCGTGACTGGGTTAACCACTAAGCATGCAGTTTGTCGCCAAACAAAATCTAGTAAACTCTTAAGATTGTCCGAAAGCTATAACTATGACACTAAAGTGGAAATCAAGCCAAAGGCTAATGAGATATATCAATTTCAGTAAGATTTTCATATTTTTAAGTCTCCTGTGACCTTGAAAATATTTTCAAGGTGACCTTGAAAATATTTTCAAGGTCACCAACATCTGATCAGCTCTTAAGCTAGCCAAAGTAAAGTATGCATTCAAGGTCGGTGAAATTCCATCTACTTGCTATATTGTGGGTACAAGCAATTATCATCTAAGTCCTCCAGTGACCTTGAAAATAAGGTCAAAGTCACCAAAATCCAATCACCTCTTGAACTTGTCTCAATGATGTATACATGCAAGTTTTGTTACATTCCACTCATAGGTTCAGGAGATATCGTGGGTACAAGAAAGTGTCATCTTAGTTCTCTAGTGACCTTGACATAAGGCCAAGGTCACCAAAAATCTAATCAGCCTTTAAGCATGTCCCAATTATGTATCCATGCAAGTTTGTTAAATGCAATGTATTGGTTCAGGAGATATTGTGGGTACAAGAAATTATCACCCAAGTCCTCCAGTGACCTTGAAAATGATGTCAATGTCATCAAAAATCTAATCAGCTCTTTAACATGTTTAAATGATGTATCCATGCAAGTTTGGTTGCATTCTATCGATTGGTGCAGGAGATATCATGGGTTACAAAAAATTATCATCTTAGTCCTCCAATGAACTTGGAAATGAGGTCAGGGTCACCAAAATCTAATCAGCTCTTCAACATGTCCCAATGGTGTATCCATGTAAGTTTGGTTAAATTCAATCCATTGGTTCAGGAGATATTTGGGGTACAAGAAATTATCATCTCAGTCATCCAGCAGTGACCTTGGAAATGAGGTCAAGGTCTCCAAAATCTAAAAAGCTCTTAAACATGACCAAATAATATATCCGTGAAAGTTTAGTGAAATTCCACCATTTTGTTCAAGAGATATCGTGGGTACAAGAAATTGTCACGCCGACGCCGACGCATGAAATTTAACAGTCTAAGATCTCCTGTGACCTTTAAAATTGGGTCAAACTCTCAAAAACTGAATTAGCTCACTGGCTTGTCGCAATGATGTATCCTCGCAGTTTAGGTAAAATTCCACTCACTGGTTGAAGAAATACACAGGATACAAATAGTCACGCCGACGTCGACGCATTACACTGAGACCAATATGTCCCCCTCACCTCTTATGGGGGGACATAATAATAAACCAGAGAAAAAATGTCCAAACAACCCCCACCCGCACATACTGCAAGCACAGTAGGCCCTTGTTCTACTTTTGTCCAAATTAGTAGGACCGTCCGCTCTTACCAGACCTACATTGTGGGGTGTTTTGTATAGAATATGGTGCCTTGTGGGGTGATTCTGCATTGTGGGATGCACCCCATGATGAATGTATTTCATTCGCTTGCAAATAAGCTAAAATGACTAAATTTCAAATATTGGGGGTACAACCCAGAATGTGTACAGACTCATTTGTCCGTTGTTGGACATGTCCATCCGATAAATTTTATGGGGTGCACCCTACATTGTTCTCCCCACTTTGGACAAAACTTATAAATCATGCAGGTTTAATCCACGTTAAAGGTACCCCACAAAGATTATTTCTACACACCTAAATTATAACTATATAGGGGGTGTAAGTTTGCAACAAATGGACACTACCCAAAAAAATTATGGGATGCAAACAATGTGGGTTGCAAAAGACGCTCTGGGGTGCAATTTGCAGCCCATAGTGCCAATTCCGGGGTGCACTCCACAGTGTACCTCTGGTAGCTACGTCCGGCACTGGACGTTATACCCAGCTCCATCGCACCACCCAACCACCCCCAAAAATTGAGCGAAGATTAAACTAATTTTAGTTGTCATCATATAATCAAACGCCTGCAGTGCAGGACCTGGGAATGCCATGTTTTTTTTAAAGAACAGACATGTATTTTAGATACACCTTAGAAGCGGATCTATCGAATATATGCAACTTGTATTGGGACCAAAATTTAAAAAAAATTGCATTTTAACCTCTCCAGCCACGAAATGTTGCCTTTTATATCAAAAAAGTGTATTATGTTATAAAATTTATCAGATTATCGCTCATGAGTACATATCTTTCAGTTATAGAATTCAAAATTGATGTTTTTTAATATGAGTATATGTTTCGGGAGCAACTAAGAAAGCTGAATAGCAGACTTATCAATAAATTTACAAAAAAAAAAAATATCTAACTAGATGACTTTCGATTTTACGTCATTTTCATGAGCATTTCAGTCAAATCAGGACAACGAAAGGGTGAAAAAGAAAGGTTGTGTGCAATGCAACTGTTACGCAGAAAACTCTACACCAGAGTGTAGAGCTTTGTGCGACGCCAAGACGGCGGAGGGTGACTTCCGGTTAAAGGCGCTAACATCTACAATGAAACTCTAACAGCGTTAGAATTTTGGAAATTTATATACGATAATGTAAGGTCTATATACAAACAATATAATTTACAACTGACGTATATACAATGATATACAACACATGTCAGTTCATGTCGCTGGCCCAAGTAAGATGTTTGTCTCAAATCTGCAGTCGACCTGCGTACGTTACGCAAATCAATCACAGACTGACGCTAACACCGTACTCGGCTCAGCGCCATGAATTGAAAATACGCGCAAGAATAAAAGACGTCGACTGAATCCCACACTAAAAACATTATAAGGCCTTTTAAAACGTTCCCGGCACCTCGAGAATGGTCACTTCCTGTACATCGTCAGGGACCAGTCTCTGTATGGTAGGTAACACCTATCTATATTCCACAATGCGTACTAGTGGAAAATTCAAGTGAATTCTATAAATTCACAATTCACGCCACGGAGCTTGTATTCACAGGATCAAATGGACGCTCGATGTATCCGGCCTTTGCTAGGATTCTATCATTGGCAGTGTCGTGTTTGATTGATGACCCGGGTAGATATCAACCTGGAGATATGTACTTCCAGGTGAAGTAAGACCTGAAGTGGTGTTTCTCTAGGTGAGGAGTGGCTTTCAGTCC
Source organism: Ctena decussata (assembly GCA_963989385.1). Taxonomy (NCBI): domain Eukaryota; kingdom Metazoa; phylum Mollusca; class Bivalvia; order Lucinida; family Lucinidae; genus Ctena; species Ctena decussata. Next base: position 50,177,651 of record OZ022498.1, on the reverse strand, counting down.
TAACAATTGACTGCAGGACTTGAAATGCCTAAAATTAACGAACTTACATTTAATACATTATAATAACATAATCAACTGATGGTAATGTGCACAACCCGTGGTGAATGTAGAATAATCAGTTTCTGGTGCTAGAAGGAATGTATGGAAATGAAATTGGTCATTTCTTGTAGAATGATGCATATTTTTATCAAACTACACCATGTGGTTAAGAGCTATGAGCAATTTCACTCACTGACTACAGCGGAAGGACAAACAGACTGATGGACTGGACTAGCGACTGGACTGTCGTCACAACACCTGTGCTGCTGGCAGTAGAAGCAGTATACTGCTAGCAGTACCAGCAGTATACTGCTCTACTGCTGTACTGCTAACTTCACATACATTATATACCACGGGATCCAAGAGATATGATCATTTTCAATAAAAGAGCTCGACCGGCCAAAGGACTTCTATGCTTAAGGCGTGAATTTTCCCCATGATTTTAAAGTTATACGGATCACTGACTTTTGCTTTGCATTTATGACTATGACATGTAACTTGCATGACAAACGATTTTTCAAGTGTTTGTGTCTATGTAAAGTACGTTAAACATACGTTGACGTTGACGTCATTGTTGAAATAAATTGTAAATTATCCTCCAACTGATCGTTGAAATAATGATTTATTGTATACATTTCACCCTTTTTTGACTCACATTACTTGGATAACAGACAACACTGGATAGTTTTGACTATATGTATGTGACATTGGCCTCATTTCAAGGTTATGGTACACAATATAATCCTTGAAGGTCACAGTGCTACTGTTGACCATTCCTCTTCTTCTTTGGCTTACTGAGTATCGTCCCCCCCCCCCCGTGACCCAGCTTCCCACTCATATATATTGCGTATTTGCATCACATCAGTCTGCTACATGAAGGAAATGCTGGGTCACGGGGGGGGGGTGGGGGGGGGGAAAGTACTTGTATTTTACATGTAGTTCTAGTGAAGCGTTCTCTTTTGGCCGCTTTGACCGGAAGTACAACTGTGGTTTTGCACGTTTAAATGCCAATCAAGCGTAACAAGAACAAAATCATTGCTTTGTATTGTTATATGCGTGTATTTAGCATGCATTTATGACAAAAATTTATGGAATGAATCACTGATTTCCATATTTTTGTTATCTCAAAAAATGAGGTATGCAAAAACCTTGAATTTAGGATAGGTAGGATCAGACTGGATTATCTCCCCATGTCTTTGGGTCTGAATCACAAATGATCTGATTTCATACGGTTTACATATTTGCGGAAGCTCTGCTAAGAAAAATTTGCCCTTTTTATACTTTTGAAAATTCGGACCTGTCTCGCCGGTCTAATGGGGAAAATCCTCGCCTTAATCATAGAAGTCCTTGATGCTCGGTGAAGCCTCGTCACTTTTTTGCATGCCGGTGGCTGTCCTATATTAAAATTCATAAGCATACAAAATTTGAACCATATTTACCACGGGGTTCAAGAGTTATGAGCATTTTCAGTAGGTGTCCGTAAATTTTCAACTTGTGTTCAGGAAAGACTCGTCCCTCAAATAAGATTGATATGCATGCGAGTCTTAAGACAATGTTGACATGTATAGGTATGCAAAAAATTGTCAAAATATCCCATGCGGTTCAAGAGTTATAAAACAGCCACCGGTTTTTTTTTTGCAACACCGGTTTTTTGCAAACTTCACTTGTCTTTCTGGTCTTCCTAGACACTTAAAACCACTTAAATACATAAATATAGGTCATAGACATTAATTTCTATATGTTTTGAGTCAAAAAATATTTAGTCTTAGGGTTGAAATAACGACTTGAACTTAAAAATCCCATGGGAATTTTGAAAATCCCATGGGAAAAAAATTTTCCCGTGGGATTTTTTAAAATTCCCATGGGAAAATTTTCCCATATTATCAAATGGGAATATTTTCCCACGCGAAAAATGAGAAAAAATAAAATGTTTGTTTTATGTCTTTAACCCTCATATTAAGTCATAAATATTGTCGAAAAAAAATATCACGGCTTAATTCAAAAGTTTAATTTTTCCCGTGGGATTTTTTTCCCATTTTGCCATGTGGGAAAAAAATCCAATGGGATTTTCCGATTTTTTAAAAATAGTTTATTTATGAAAAAATGTCTACTGAACAAATCAATAGACATATATCTGTATTATAATGCTGAAATAATGCTTATATTTTAATATTTATAATTTCCCGTGGGAAATTTTTCCCGTGGGATTTTTTTCCCATTTTAGGAAATGAGAAAAAGTTCCCACAGGAAAAATATTTTTTTTATCTGACACTAATTTGACACCAGTACTGTATAAAAATGATGTCGATGATTATGTTTAAGTGTCATAATAATCCATTTTCGACTAAATAGTTTTTTTTTAATTTTTCCCACAGGATTTTTTTCCCGCAGGAAATTTTTCCCATGGGAATTTTTTCCCGTGGGAAAATCAATTTGGATTTTTCAAATATTGTTTCCATTTGACAAATTTTGTGCAATTGTGTTTTAGAAAGGATTACGTGTCTAATTTATTATTTTTTATCTTAACTATACCATATTTATCCTATTGACGGTGCCTTATGCATGTAATTAAGATGAGCAAAGCGGACACCGGAAAGAACATGAGGTAAATACTGAAGGCAGAAGTGAAAAATATTATCTAGCAATAGCTGATGAGGTTTAAAACTGAGCTGGGCATTTAAGCATCCTTGAAGACATTTGGCCCAACTGGCTTCCCGTCCGAATCGCCTTGTCAGTGCGGTTCAGATAAGGAGACTCAATTCGATTTTATGCCGATTTAACAAATAAAAATGTTAACTATCACAAATGTCAATGAGACTCTTTTTTATCCAGAGCTTTGGTGAGCATTTGCTGCAACCTTCTTTGCATGTATTTGCTATATCTATTGTTGTTGTTTTTTAACAGTACTACGAGCTATCACGTATTAATGTGCGTTAAGATCCTGTGCGTTTGAGGGTTTTCACCTCGTTTGTAGAAATATCTGTACAAGGCGAAAAATTTTACAATTTGCCATTTTTTTCTGCTTACTACAGCTCCTATTTCACCCGTTTACAAGAGGACATGATATACAGAATAGTATCCTCATCTGAGTTCTGACATAGTGCCTGGTTTTAAGATGGCTGATTCAATAAGTTTGTTTATATGAAAAGCAATGCAGTTACAGATGTACTTTAAAGAACAGACACGAAGAGTTGTCCAAGACAGTAATCCTGCTTTCTGTGTTGGAGCAATTTGGGGTTATTATCCGTTTCGAAATATGGTCCTTCGGGAATTAACCAAATATTTGATATTTATGGCAAAATGGGCTATAGGCAAGCCATATTCGAACTAAATGTTAGCATACCATCACGGTCGCGGACGAAGACATGTTTCCGCGGATTCACTTGTACAAGCAGCTCACCTTCTTTCTTGGCTTTCTACAACTGCTGGCCAGCATAGAGTTCTCGAATGCGTCCTAGTCTCTGAGTTCTGTTTTTTTTCTTTCCGAAGGCAAAAGAAGAAATGGGAAGACAATATTAAAGAGTGGACCAGGATAGACTTTGCCAGCTAGGCTAGGGCACTAGGCTAGGGCAGCAAAGATAGGACTCCGCAGAGGGTATTGTTATAAAGTCATGAGTTAGCTGTACTTGCAAGCGTATGGGATGCACTAGACCATTTCCGAATATACCTTATTACACAACATTACACAACGTGCAAACAGTGAAGACTCAGCCCAGACTGCGCATTCGTGTATTAAGTTAGAGTCTTCCGCCGTTTGCTATTTGAAGTGCAACGTTATGATCATTTGGTATTTGAAGTGCAACGGTATGATTCTGATTGTCTTGTGCAGATGCTTACTTGCTGTGCGTACACGGCAATGTGACTTTTCATGCGCCTTCGCTGCTCGAATATGAGAACACCTCTCATGTTTTCAGACATTTTAGCAAAGGAAAACTGCTTTCGTGACTTCCTATTTGCTTCACCCGAGGTTGAGTCCCATCCTAATGATAAATAAAAAAAAAAAAAAAAAAAAAAAAAGGCTGTTCCCTTCACGTGTTTCTCTTACTTCAAAGAATTTACCTTCAGAAAAGGTACCTTTACAGTCAGAAAATATCCATTTGAATGATTTTATACATGTTTGGCCACAGGGTAGGAGCAGATAAAGCCTAGGACCAAATCTTGATCACAACAAGAAGCTTTTATTACTTCTATCATTTGTTGCTAGTTTTAGAAAAAACTAATATGAATTTACATAGCTTTTATCATCATATTATGCAAGAATAAAGTCTCGGGGTAGAGGGTGACAAAAACACATATGGAAAATTTTGAGCACCACAGGATGCTTTATTTACCCTGATTGTTTGCTGAAAGTCTCAGACAAAAAAAATACTTTCTAATTCTGTTTTTATATCCATTTTTTATGATTTTATGCATGTACATATAGTGCCAGGGAAGGAGCAAGTAACCGCTGTTAACAAAATTTCGATGGTAAAGCAAAGCTGTTGTTACTTTGATCATTTTTGTGCAGTTCCATCGTGATATTGAACCCCGGATCCATGGGGGGGGGTGGCTTTTGGGATTCATATGCCCCTGGACTATATTGCCGGGGCATGCAAACCATTATACCAGCTAAATAACCTATAGGGCTATAAAACATTTGGATCAGTAAAAACGATCACGGTTCTCTCCCCAAACCCCGCTATCGTCCCACCCCGCACACACACACGCATGACAAAAATATATACTAAATATACATGTACTTCTACATACTTTTACTGTTTAAGTTGAAAACCATCACAAAATCTAAAAAAACTGACAGGTTTAGTTATGTTGAAGGTAATTCCCTTGAACGGCTGGTTGGTTGGTTGTGTTAGATTTAACGGCTGTATGAGAATTTCAGTCTACATCGAGCCGTCATCCAGCCAGGGAGAGAAAGAAAAGAATATGTATACAGAGGATAGAGACCATTAAAAAGACAACACCTGTTCTGCACCTCCTGCAAGCACAGCCGGCCATTGCCTCATATTTATTCCCCTGCTATTTCGGTTCTACCATAAACACAGGGTATAATCGATTCCGCTAATTTTCGCTTCCTGCAGAGACTGTCCGTCGTATATTGCTTCCGTCGAGCCTGTACGCTATATTTGGCTTCCTGCAGAGAACGACGGTTTCCACGCCCAACAGGACAATTCTGAAGGTGTTGTGAGGTAAAAATTTGTTTTAAAACATTCAGTAGCAATCAGAGACCTGCCACAGTCATAAATTTAAGGTTGCAAAATGTTTTGTAATCAACCTTTGCAAAAAATATTTTCTATATTGGACTCTCATCCTGTATTTTGAATTTGTTTTCAGAAAATACAAAAACAATGCATTTATTTTTTTTATATGTAAATAATTGGTTAAAATTCAATTATTTTCCTATATTACTACCATATATTTTTACCAAATCATGTGCTAGTTCCATTAAATGTGAGAGTTACTAATTTACTGCATAAAACGGCAATAAAAACTGCACTGTACGGCATCCGATCCTATAAAGTACGGCTTCCTTGCTATTGCAAAGAAGCACTGTACGGTTTCCGCAGGCAAAATATCAGATAAATCAATGTTTTTTCCCTAAATATAATTAAATCTACTACTTTTTTGGTCTTTAAATGATATGTAGAGCTGTGTTCCTGGCAGCTGTTGTTTTCTAGAAAATTTTCATGGAAACTTTGCATTTTATAATGCACCAGCCTGAGGGAGACTAGAACACCATTTGTTGATGTTGCATACATGGTTTAAATGCAGCCGAGAGATATTTCATGAGAAACCATGCGTTAGAACCCGTGTGAAGATCTAACTGTACAAAATGTGCGCGCTGCAGATTTCTCAGGTGCCATAGATTGTTAATTTTAAATTTGCCGCGACACGACAAAACCATGTGCGCCCAGCAAAGTTTCAGATCAGCCTGGACATCCACCCTGTCTGGTCAGAGTTTTCACTGTCCGCATTGGGCTAGCGTAGGCCACAAGCTGCCTTTTAAGCGCAGAGCGATGACTCAGATCAGACTGAGCCGATGCCCAGGCTGTACTGGGTTTTTGCTGGGCACACGTGCCATGTTGTTTTTGTTGTTGTTTTTTCTATTAGTCGTCACGGATTGTCCACCAGGGCTAACAGCCACGAGAGCATCATATCCACCCTGGGGTATCCGGGTCTGTTCGTCGGGTCTTCTGTACGTGGGTTCCATCGTCGGTCGGGTCTTTGTAGAAGCGTTGTCTCAGCGTTGTCGTTGTAGTTGTGGAGTCTTGTCGTTGTTGCTGTCTGTTGGTGTCGTCGGTTGATGCGTTGTTTATTGGAGTTGTCGATGTCGATCTGTTGTGTTTGTCGGTGTCAGTGGTGGTGATGAGGTTGTCGTTGGTTGCAGCCGTTGTGTTGTAGAAGTAAAGAAGTAATGTTTTAGCTTTGTTTATCGTCGATATAAAAAAAGATCAGGACCATTAATAGCTTGGTATAGGAATGTTTTTGCTTTGTCGGTTGTCGGTAGTAGTTGATTTGTTGTTTTCGTCATCTTCGTTGTTCGATTGTTATCGGTCGCGTTGTTCGATAGTTGTAGGTCGCGTTGTCTGGTCGTCTTCGTTGTTCGGTAGTTGTCGGTTGCGTTGTTCGTTTATAGTTGGCTGCGTTGTCTCGTCGATTGTTCGATTGTAGTTGTTTCTATGCATTTTCTCGTCGTCGTTGTTTGCGATCTTGGTTGTAGTAGGTGCGTATTCGTCATCTTTGTTGTTCGGCTGTTGTTGGTCGCGTTGTTCGATAGTTGTAGGTCGTGTTGTCTGGCCGTCTTCATTGTTCGGTAGTTGTCCGTTGCGTTGTTCGTTGGTAGTCGGTTGCGTTGTCTCGTCGTTGCGTTGTTCGGTAGTAGTTGAGGCGTATGCCGGCAGCAGGCGGTCTATTTGCGTGGGCTGTGCAATTCACTGTACTCAGCGATCCAGGCGAAGCGACAAAGAAATAGTTATCTTCCTTCACCTGTGCGTCTGGTGTAATTGACTCACTAGGTTGAAGGTCCCTTAAGTTACACCTATGCGGGAGTGTATATGATACATCGCACGTTTGTTATTAACGATCCTTATTGATAAGATAAGATAAGATACATTGGTGGTTTTTATAGATTATAACCAAGCGAGCCCGTGATTGTGCGATGCAGCAAGATTTTAGTTTTGAATCCCCGTTGAAAATTGAGCCGTTAATTATTGCATAGTGTAGCTAAGTTGTACACTTGCTTTGCTCTATCAATCTTCTTCCTAGTCATATTGGGCTCTTGTTTGTAGATAGTAATAAGTTACTGGGGTGGGGACATGCTCGTCCTCCTATTCATCTGCCATTCGGCTACATGTATTAAGTTATCAGACAATTTTGATAAGGTTCCTAAACTTCCATACTGTTCGAAGTCCTTATAGCCAATCGGTTTGTAGAAGGTTTAAGTTTTTTGCAGACCTTTGTTCGTGTCTATCTACTGGTATTTCTCCTATCCTGCCTACACTATCTGTTTGCCATGCTACAACTGTCTAGACTACTTCTACATGTGTTTTACTCTATTTCGTTTAGACTCTCTTCGTGAATTCCGGTTCTGGTTTTCCGGTCCCGGTTTGTGAATAAGTGTACATGCCATGCTTTTCCTACCTATGAGTCTACCTAATTTTTTTGGTATATACACATATATGCATGTACGTGTCCATATGTACATACACACACACGCACATGGACATACCCGTATATATATATTTTTTCCATATTTGGAGTTTTCTCTCATACGCATATGTGTATCCGCACATGTGCACATACGCACATGCGTATGTCAAAGGTTTTTTTTAATATATATATATATATATGTTTAACCTATTCCTACTTCTACCTACATGTTTATGTTTGTGCTTTGTTTTGAGGACGCGGTTGGCCCTGCGCGCGCCCTGATTTCCCTTGATTAATGTATTTAGTATCCCTCCCCGTAGCCTGGGTTCCAGTCTGATCATATTTTATTTTATTGTCAAAAATGACAATATTTACAAAAGGTTAATAATTATAATTTTATTTATTCTTTATTAAAATAGGATTAAAAATAATATTGACGACTGGACCCAGGCTACCCTCCCCGTTGTTATAGGGAGGGTTGTGTTTTTGTTCACATGCTATTTACTTTTTTAATAATCACTACTCTACAATTCGTGTGGCTGTATTTCCTAAAGTTTTGCCAAAAACCGAAAATCGAAAATTATGTCCAAGATTTTAGGATTTTGGATGTTGTTACGTATTGTTTATGTTTCCGTACGAATTATTACTTGCTTCAGACCGGCTCGTGCATGTTGAGTGTCAGGGCGCGTACAGGGCTTGTAACCTGAGTGACCCTCAGGGGGTCATGCGCGCGCCATAGTCCTGACTCGCGCCTAGCTCCCTGAGTATCTTTGGTGTTTACCAGAATATGTGTACTTTTAAGAGAGTTTATGATGGTAGCTTAAAGACGCAGCGGCTCCAGGGGACACCCATTGAAGTGCTAACGCCCAATGCGCTGCAACCAGATAGTGCCCCCTTTCACTAGCTGGGTCATTGTCTTATTCTCCCTATTTAAACCAAATATTATACTTTGAATGGTTGGACCAGTAGCGTCGGTACGGCACCCACAGAAGTGCTAACGACCAGTCCGTTGCAACCAGACAGTGCCGCCCTCCACCAGCAGGTCCCTGTCTACATCATTGTCTTAATAATCTGTTTAAGCTAATGGTGGTTAAGATAGTATTAATAGTGATATAATTTTGCCTATATGGGTTGTTTATCGTTTCTTGGGACTGTTGTTTCGGCTCGGCACCCACAGAAGTACTAACGACCAATTCGTTGCAACCAGACAGTGCCGTCCTCCACTAGCAGGCCCATTTCCCTACGTATATTTAGTATAAATAAGTTATAATGATAATAAGGGATAAGAAAATGAGAGAGAGGGAGAGGGCAGGGAGAGGAGAGAGAGAAAGGAGAAAGAAAGAAAAGTTCTAAGTATGGGTGGGTGGGGTACTTCGGGCTCTCCTGCATGGCACTGATGCCTCTTAAGGAGGATCTTGACCTTTTGCAGTTGATTCCTAATACCGTTTCACCCTAGTGGAGAATTCGTGGTTGAAAGATAGTGAGAGTAGACGGTGTATTTAGGTCTTAGGCTGCTCGGCACTGACGTTTCCCGAGGGGGATCCTGACCTTTGGCAACTGATTCCCGATAGACCGCCGATCTGATAAGTGTAGAAGCCAAGTAGGTAGATCGTATAGAGGTTTATCTTATTTAGTTTAGCGTCCCTTCACCTCCTCCTTCCGTCCTATCCGCCCAGTTTCAAATATCGCTGCTTTTGTGTTATGTATTTTGGTCCAAATAAGCTCCCGGGGTATTGGCCGGGGTAATGAAAAATGATGAAAAAAAAATCCGTTTTTTTTCTAGATTTTTTTCGTGGGTTGGTATGTTTGGGTGCCAAAAAGATGTGTTGTGATATTTTTCCCGTGGTTGAATGTATGCTTGGCTGGCAATGAGCCGTTTTTCTCAGGCCGCGGCCCGTTTTGAGCGAATTTCGCATGTTTTTGAGTCAAATCTTTGGTATGTTTCGGCGGAAATGGCGGAAGGTGGCGGGATGTAACGCATATAAGGGTGGATGGTTATAGTATATAGTATAAAATTTTATGATAATGATGACGATAATGATAATAATAATGATAAGAATAAGTTCAAAAGAGGCTTCTGATAAAGTTATAATCAAATAATAATTATCCGTAAAGTTTCTGTCCAGTTTTTTTTTTTTTTTTGTGTGTGTGGGGGGGGGGGGGACAAAGAGGTTAGAATAAAATAAGGCTGGTTTGATGCGCCTGCGATCACTGTCTTGGCCGTTAGCACGAAATAATATCACTTTTCTGATGACACGGCTCAATCAAGAGCGCAGTGTGATTTTATAGTATGACACATCATAAGTTATTTTGATAAATCCAATTTCCACTGAATAACCATTCCATCTTAGCATTTAGGGAAAAAACATTGCTTTATCTGATATTTTGCCTGCGGAAACCGTACAGTGCTTCTTTGTAATAGCAAGGAAGCCGTACTTGATAGGATCGGACGCCGTACAGTGCAGTTTTTATTGCCGTTTTATGCAGTAAATTAGTAACTCTCACATTTAATGGAACTAGCACATGATTTGGTAACAATATATGATAGTTATATAGGAAAATGATTGTATTTTAACCAATTATTTACAAATAAAAAAACAAATGCATTGGTTTTGTTTTTTCTGAAAACAAATTCAAAATACAGGATGAGAGTCCAACATAGAAAATATTTTTTTGCAAAGTTTGCAACCTTAAATTTATGACTGTGGCAGGTCTCTGATTGCTACTGAATGTTTTAGACAAATTTTTACCTTACAACCCCTTCAGAATTGTCCTGGTGGAAACCGTTGTTCTCTGCAGGAAGCCAAATATAGCGTACAGGCTCGGCGGAAGCAATATACGACGGACAGTCTCTGCAGGAAGCGAAAATTAGCGGAATCGATTATACCCTGTGTTTATGGTAGAACCGATATAACAGGGGAATAAATATGAGGCAATGGCCGGCTGTGCTTGCAGGAGATGCAGAACAGGGGTTGTCTTTTTAATGGTCTCTATCCTCTGTATACATATTCTTTTCTTTCTCTCTCTGACTGGATGGCGGTCGATGTAGACTGAAATTCTCATACAGCCGTTAAATCTAACACAACCAACCAACCAACCGCTCAAGGGAATTACCTTCAACATAACTAAACCTGACAGTTTTTTTAGATTTTGTGATGGTTTTCAACTTAAACAGTAAAGTATGTAGAAGTACATGTATATTTAGTATATATTTTTGTCATGTGTGTGTGTGCGGGGTGGGACGATAGCGGGGTTTGGGGAGAGAACCGTGATCGTTTTTACTTATCCAGATGTTTTATAGCCCTAAAGGTTATTTAGCTGGTATAATGGTTTGCATGCCCCGACAATATAGTCCAGGGGCATATGAAGCCCAAAAGCCCAAAAGCTCACCCCCTGGATCCGGGGTTGAATATCACGATGGAATTTCACAAAAATGATCAAAGTAACAACAGCTTTACTTTACCATCGAAATTTTGTTATCAGCGGTTACTTGCTCCTTCCCTGGCACTATATGTACATGCATAAAATCATAAAAAATGGATATAAAAACAGAAAGTTTTTTTTGTCTAAAACTTTCTGCAAACAATCAGGGTAAGTAAAGCATCCTGTGGTGCTCAAAATTTTCCATATGTGTTTTTGTCGCCCTCTACCCCGATACTTTATTCTGGCATAATATGATGATAAAAGCTATGTAAATTCATATTAGATTTTTCTAAAACTAGCAACAAATGATAGAAGTAATAAAAGCTTCTTGTTGTGATCAAGATTTGGTCCTAGGCTTTATCTGCCTCTACCCTGTGGCCAAAAGATGTATAAAATCATTCAAATGGATATTTTCTGACTGCAAAGGTACCTTTTCTGAAGGTAAATTCTTTGAAGTAAGAGAAACACGTGAAGGGAACAGCCTTTATTATTTTTTTTATTTTTTATTTATCATTAGGAAGGGACTTCACCTCGGGTGATGCAAATAGGAAGTCGCGAAAGCAGTTTTCCTTTGCTAAAATGTCTGAAAACATGAGAGGTGTTCTCAAATTCGAGCAGCGAAGGCGCATGAAAAGTCACATTGCCGTGTACGCACAGCAAGAAAGCGTCTGCACAAGACAATCAGAATAATACCGTTGCACTTCAAATACCAAATGATCATAACGTTGCACTTCAAATAGCAAACGGCGGAAGACTCTAACTTAATACACGAATGCGCAGTCTGGGCTGAGTCTTCACTGTTTGCACGTTGTGTAATGTTGTGTAATAAGGTATATTCGGAAATGGTCTAGTGCATCCCATACGCTCTCAAGTACAGCTAACTGATGACTTTATAACAATACCCTCTGCGGAGTCCTATCTTTGCTGCCCTAGCTGAGCTGGCAAAGTCTGTCCTGGTCCACTCTTTAATATTGTCTTCCCATTTCTTCTTTTGCCTTCGGAAAGAAAGAAAAAAAACAGAACTCAGAGACTAGGACGCATTCGAGAACTCTATGCTGGCCAGCAGTTGTAGAAAGCCAAGGAAGAAGGTGAGCTGCGAGTACAAGTGAATCCGCGAAAACATGTCTTCGTCCGCGACCGTGATGGTATACTAACATTTAGTTCGAATATGGCTTGCCTGTAGCCCATTTTGCCATAAATATCAAATATTTGGTTAATTCCCGAAGGACCATATTTCGAAACGGATTATATTACCCCAAATTGCTCCAACACAGAAAGCAGGATTACTGTCTTGGACAACTCTTCGCTCTGTTCTTTAAAGTACATCTGCCACTGCATTGCTTCTCATATAAACAAACTTATTTGATCTGCCATCTGAAACCAGGCACTATGTCAGAACTCAGATGAGGATACTATTCTGTATATCATGTCCTCTTGTAAATGGGTGAAATAGGAGCTGTAGTAAGCAGAAGAAAATGGCAAATTGTAAAATTTTTCGCCTTGTACAGATATTTCTACAAACGAGGTGAAAACCCTCAAACGCACAGGATCTTAACGCACATTAATACGTGATAGCTCGTAGTACTGTTAAAAACAACGACAATAGATATAGCAAATACATGCAAAGAAGGTTGCAGCAAATGCTCACCAAAGCTCTGGATAAAAAAGAGTCTCATTGACATTTGTGATAGTTAACATTTTTATCTGTTAAATCGGCATAAAATCATATTGAGTCTCCTTATCTGAACCGCACTGACAAGGCGATTCGGACGAGAAGCCAGTTGGGCCAAATGTCTTCAAGGATGCTTAAATGCCCAGCTCAGTTTTAAAACTCATCAGCCATTGCTAGATAATATTTTTCACTTCTGCCTTCAGTATTTACCTCATGTTCTCTCCGGTGTCCGCTTTGCTCATCTTAATTACATGCATAAGGCACCGTCAATAGGATAAATATGGTATAGTTAAGATAAAAAATAATAAATTAGACGTAATCCTTTCTAAAACACAATTGCACAAAATTTGTCAAATGGAAACAATATTTGAAAAATCCAAATTGATTTTCCCACGGGAAAAAATTCCCATGGGAAAAACTTCCTGCGAGAAAAAAATCCTGTGGGAAAAATTAAAAAAACTATTTAGTCGAAAATGGATTATTATGACACTTAAACATAATCATCGACATCATTTTTATACAGTACCGGTGTCAAATTAGTGTCAGGGTGTCAAATTAGTGTCAGATAAAAAAAAACATTTCCTAAAATGGGAAAAAAATCCCACGGGAAAAATTTCCCACGGGAAAATATAAATATTAAAATATAGGCATTATTTCAGCATTATAATACAGATATATGTATATTGATTTGTTCAGTAGACATTTTTTCATAAATAAACTATTTTTAAAAAGTCGGAAAATCCCATGGTTTTTTTTTCCCACATGGCAAAATGGGAAAAAAATCCCACGGGAAAAATTAAACTTTTGAATTAAGCCGTGATATTTTTTTTCGACAATATTTATGACTTAATATGAGGGTTAAAGACATAAAACAAACATTTTATTTTTTCTCATTTTTCCCGTGGGAAAATATTCCCATTTGATAATATGGGAAAATTTTCCCATGGGAATTTTAAAAAATCCCACGGGAAAATTTTTTCCCATGGGATTTTCAAAATTCCCATGGGATTTTTAAGTTCGAGTCGTTATTTCAACCCCATGACTAAATATTTTTTGGCTCAAAACATATAGAAATTAATGTCTATGACATATATTTATGTATTTAAGTGGTTTTAAGTGTCTAGGAAGACAAGAAAGACAAGTGAAGTTTGCAAAAAACCGGTGTTGCAAAAAAAAAACCGGTGGCTGTTATATGCGTTTTCGCTAAATGATAAAGGACGGACGGACAAAATAGCTCAACCGGCCAAAATGATGCGCGGTGAAGCCTCGTCACCGTTTTGCATGCCGGTGGCTGGACAATGTTAAAATACATAAGTATACAAAATTTGAACCATATATATCACGGGGTTCAAGAGTTATGAGCATTTTCAGTAGTTGTCCGTAAATTTTCAACTTGTGCTCAGCAAAGCCTCGTCCGTCAAATAAGGTTGTTATGCATGCGAGTCTTTAGATAATGTTGACATGTATAAGTATGCAAAATTTTGTCAAAATATCCCATGCAGTTCAAGAGTTATAAGCGTTTTCGCTAACTGATAACGAACGGACGGACGGACGGACTCACACATTGATTATAGTGCAAACCTGCGGGTTGTGCAATTAACTTTAATTCCATTTTTGGCATACCAGTGGCTGGGCAATGTTAAATTACATAAGTATACAAAATTTGAAGCAAATATACCACGGGGTCCAAGAGATATGATCATTTTCAATAATGGAGCTCGACCTGCCAAATTGATGCTCGGTAAAGCCTCGTCACTGCTTTGCATGCCGGTGGCTGGACTATATTAAAATACATAAGCATTACAAAATTTGAACCATATTTACCACGGGGTTCAAGAGCTATGAGCATTTTCAGTAGGTGTCCGTAAATTTTCAACTTGTGCTCAGCAAAGCCTCGGCCATCAAATAAAGTTGTGATGCACGTGAGGTTGGGCCTGTAAAATCGATTTAAGCCCCCCAGTAATTCATTACTGACCGTTCCAAGGCGGTAGTTCTGTTGTGGTTCTCTGTTGCCTGTTTTTGGTGTCAGAGTTTCTGTGATGTTTTACCTTATGTATGTTCTTATTATTTTTGGTTCGGTTTGGGTTTTGGGAACAAGCTGCTCACTCGGTTGGCCATATGTTCTCTGTATCTTGATTATTTGTAATCTTAGTTGTTTCCAACTATGGTTTGAGGGCTGGATTTGGATTTTGATTGTTTCAGTTCCTGGTCTTTGCATACTTTTTACTTTTAGACAATGTTGACATGTATAAGTATGCAAAATTTTGTCAAAATATCCCATGCGGTTCAATAGTTATAGGCGTTTTCGCTAGCTGATAACGGACGGACGGACAAGATAGCTCAACCGGCCAAAATGATGCTCGGTGAAGCCTCGTCGCCGTTTTGCATGCCGGTGGCTGGACAATGTTAAAATACATAAATATACCAAATTTGAACCATGTATACCACGGGTTCAAGAGTTATGAGCATTTTCAGTAGGTGTCCGTAAATTTTCAACTTGTGCTCAGCAAAGCCTCAAGAGTTATAAGCGTTTTCGCTAACTGATAAGGGACGGACGGACGGACTCACACAGTGATTATAGTGCAAACCTGCGGGTTGTGCAATAACAATACGTAAGACCTGGGCTTGTCTTGTAAGTACCATACAACGACCTCGGTAAATACCAAGCATAACGCGCACACACCAGCCGTGTCACTAGACACATATAGCGCACACGATGAAAACTAAAATCGTGCTT
Organism: Ctena decussata; assembly: GCA_963989385.1. NCBI lineage: Eukaryota > Metazoa > Mollusca > Bivalvia > Lucinida > Lucinidae > Ctena > Ctena decussata. The sequence continues at coordinate 50,162,133 of OZ022498.1, read as the reverse complement.
ACAAATTCCACCAATGAGGAAACGCAGATCCGTTTGAGAAAGGTGAGTAGCGAGTAGCTTCTGCAGTGCCAGAACTCCCCACTTTGTTGTGCCAAATTATTTTCCATATCATGTGAGGAAAAAGTAAGAAGAAAAGGTTTCAGGAACTGACATAATTCAATTCCAGACCAACCCAGAGTCTTCCTAGCAGAATTGGGACGGCCAGTGTTGAATTTACAGGGAGAGAGAGGTGGGGTGGTAGCGGTTTGCGGTCGCGACCAACCCTCGGCTTTGGTTTTGCTTTGGTTTATCAGACACTTAGTTGTTCGGTTTGCGTGAACGATTCTTAGCTCATAAGTGTAATATCTTAGAATCACAGAAATAAAAATTAAAATTAAGATTAAACAAACATTAGGACTCACAAAAATGGCGACATTGAAATTCCAGAGCAGACGAAACCTACACGTTAAATCACGGTGGACCCGACCAAAAAAGTTCCGGCAACCGTCCGTGTTACTTTTATGTTAGGTTTAGGTTGATGCCGTCATAAGGTCTAAGGCCCAACTCACGGTCGTGCAATCGAAAAGGTAAGCAAAGCTGTTAAGCGTGACTGGGTTAACCACTTAGCATGCAGTTTGTCGCCAAACATCTATATTGTAACCAATGGTTTATATTGATTTATTGTCTTCTTAAAATGATATGAAAAATCATTTTACCAACAACAATTATATTACTGAAATTTATACATCAAGTCACTATAAAATTCAGCTTCCGAAAGGCTTTGCAAAAGAAGTGTTTTCAATCCAAATATATATTCAGACTCTAACTTCAAGTCAAAATTCCGTCGATAAAATTTTGAAAACGCTTTACGAAGTTTATGAGATTTATAACCTTTTTTTAAGATGTTTTGCTGTCAAAACTTTATTACGAATATCAAAGTCTTTAACATGAATGGTCACATGAGCAAATCCAATAAGTTGAGAAATATAAACACCATAGGATCTAGTGCTTGGAAAAGGTAAGGAGGAAAATTCTCAGGAACTGATACAATTCAATCCCAGATCCAACCCAATACACTTTGTAGGAAAGAGACAACACAAAATTAGTCACCACTATAGACAATATCAGCGGCAGCCATTTCCCATGTAGGTGGTCAACGGGCTAGCCTGAAAATACAAACAATATATCAAATATACATAGAACTAACGTCAAATGAAACAAGAAAGAAGAACCAAAAGAGAGACGGCCAGTTATAAAATTAACGGCGCGTGGGGGGTATAAATTAACGGCGGGGGGGGGGGAGGGGGCGTGTAGACAGAGCTTTACCGGTTTGTGGTCGACCAACCTTCGCCCTTGGTTGTGCTTTTGCTCTTTGGTTTATCAGATACTTTGTTGTTCAATCAAACAAAAACAACCATCACAACCATAAAAGACCAACGAAAGCACCAATCCTGACTTTATTAACAACATATATCTATAAAAAACATTAAATTACTATTTTTACCTATTTTCTACTTTTTTATTTCAGGGTTAACCGCAAAATCACAAACAATATATCAATAACAGACACAGCAACAAACACATAACATAACCAAGAAGAGCAAAACAGAAGTGCCGCATTGGGACGGCCAGCACCGAAATTACTGGTGTGTGTGTGTAAGGGGGTGGTGGAGGGGGGCGGCTTAACCGGTTTGTGGTCGACCAACCATCGCCCTTTATTCAGCTTTAGTTCATCAGATACTTAGCTGTTCAAGCCAACAAAAACTAGAACTGTCGGAGAATCCGACTATACTCGCGCTTAACTGCTTTAATAAAATGGTATTATTTTCCTTACATTAGGTACACAGAGCAAAAACCCATTTTCAACATGTAAATCAAATATCAATATTCTACTTAAATCCCTTTCTATGTTATACTGAATAAACTGCTTTCACATAAACAGAAAGAAAAACTAAAAAATACATGTTAGACACAAGTCTTTATCAATCCATATACAAGTAAGAACATTCAAACTTGAAGGGTTGCTGTGAAATCTGTTATAAAAAATTGCATTATTCAAAGTAAGGAGAGAAAGAAAATTGGAAAAATATAGGGAAGAATAAGCAGGAGAAGGCTAGTTCTCAATCCCACAATATCAACCTGCACAGAAAATATCGCAACTCTAACTTGCAAGGCTGCGTAGGAATCTTTGACAAAGAACTTCATTATTTAAAGTATGAAGAGACAGAAAATCGGAAACATACAGGGAAGAATATTCCAGATACAGCTGGTTTGCAATCCCACAATACAATAAATCGTTATCAATCTGCATACCAAATATGAACATTCTACCTTGGAGGGTTGCTGTGAAATCTGTTACGAAAATTGCATTTGTCAAAGTTAAGAGCGAAAAAAAAAGCGGACAAATACAGGGAAAAATATGCAGAAGACTGCTGGTTCTCAATCCCACGATACAATAAGTTGTCATCAACCTGCATACCAAATATGACTACTGTAGCTTGCTTTGACGAAAAATTACATTATTCAAAGTATGGAAAGAAAGAAAATTGGACAAATAAAGGTAAGAATAAGCAGGAGAAGGCTGGTTCTCTATCTCACGATACAACATGTTGTCATCAACCTGCGTATCAAATATGACTACTGTAGCTTGAATGGTTGTAGAGAAATCTTTGACGAAAAATTACACTATTCAAAGTATGGAATGAAAAAAAAATCGGACGAATAAAGGGACGAATAAGAAGAAGAAGGCTGGTTCTCAATCCCACGATACAACATGTCGTCATCAACCTGCATTCCAAATATGACTACTCTAGCTTGCAGGTTTGTGGAGAAATCTTTGACGAAAAAATACATTATTCAAAGTATGGAAAGAAAGAAAATCGGTCAAATAAGGGAACAAATAAGAAGGAGAAGGCTGGTTCTCAATCCCACGATACAACATGTCGTCATCAACCTGCATACCAAATATAACTACTCTACATGTAGCTTGCAGGGTCGTGGAGAAATCTTTGACAAAAAATTACATTATTCAAAGTATGGAAAGAAAGAAAATCTGACAAATAAAGGGAAGAATAAAAAGGAGAAGGCTGGTTCACAATCCCACGATACAACATGTTGTGACCAGCCTGCATACCAAATATGACTACTCTAGTTGGAGAAATCTTTGACGAAAAATTTTATCAAAAAGGGTTACGGAAATCGGAAGGACGGATGGACGGACATCCAGACGGACGGAAGGACGGACGGACAGATGTAAATCAATATACCCCCACTTTTTCAAAGCGGGGGTATAACAACACAACAACAAGCACCAACCCTGACAATAAGAACAAATTATACGTACTATGTAAAACATTAGACATCTATTTTTACCTAGTTTCAATTATTCTAATATCATGTTCATGTAATGTTGTCTACCGAATGGTATCTACAAGGTATGCTAGGCTTGATCACAAGGTATAGGCATAATATTATTGTGGTAATGAAATGGTTAAGTTCCTTTTTACTTAAGTAAAATTATCATATTTCTTTGAGATTAATGATGAGGTTGCAGTTTTTTTAGACGAAGTCTAATAAAATCATCGTTGGCGCCAAAACTTGACTTGATCTCTGTATGGAAGAGAGCATATGTCATGGAATTGTTATTCACCTGTCTGAAGATTTAGTTACATTAAAAATGTGATTATTTGCACTTTGCATTTAGTTTTAAATATGTTTTTCACTTTAGCGCTGTAATGATTGATAGAGTTAAGCAGAACGAGAGAAACGCAAATGCCGATGGCTTGAGAAAAAAATGATTCTATGGTGCGAAAAGGCTTTCATAGTAAAAAAGGCTGTACTCGGTGCGTAAATTTACCGGAACGGACCTAATTACCGGATCGGACCGGAACGGACCCTTATTATTCATATTTCCAGCCGATTTTTTAGATATTTTGATACATTCTACACGCGCAGATTAATTCAAGGCCCTACCTATGACTAACATGTATTATCTTAACTTGCAACCCCTGATTTTATCCACAGACTTGATACATATAGCTCTACATATTTTCTATGGCTGAAATGTTGGTCATGATACTATGGAACAAAAATTCGGGAATTTTTGTGTTTTTCATTCGCTCCAAGTCTTGGAAGAAAGATAACCAGATTTTTGTATAAGATTATATGATTTTAAGATGAAACGCATATGCGTGTGGTATTAAGAGGCCTTTCTATGGCGCAAAATACTCAAAGAGTATTTTGACTAATATCTCTAATTGATTTGCGCTAGATGGCATACAGAATATGTATTAATATTAAATAAGAGTTATTTGATAACAAATATTACAAATATCTACTGAAGATAGGGGAAAACTGGTCCGTTCCGGTAATTCAGTCCATTCCGGTCCGTTCCGGTAAATTTACGCACCCGGCTGTACTGAACCGGGTAAAGTACAGTACCGTATCATCGGAAGCATATCGGAATGTACCGAAGAATGTCAATAATTTACGGACCAGTTTTGTTTCTCGCCATAGTGGATAACCCCAACATAAGGATACTGCTATTCAATGATAATATCAGACATGTGATACAGCTGAGAAGACAAATAGGGAGATTTCCCTCTACTTTTTTTCGAAATAGGGAGAATGATTAAACAAAGAAGGGAATTCTTGTATTTTGGTAGGGAGATCTGAAAATTACAATTAGGGAGATGTACAAGACATATATTGGGAAATTCTGAAATTCCAAATAGGAAATGGGCAATTTCAACAAAAAATAAAAAAAAATATTATTTGTTTCAAATATGTCTTCTTTCACTTCGTCTCATATCTTTTTTTTAAGATATTCCTTGTTTAATATTATTTTGAGTCGCTGTTCATAAAAAGTTTAGGGATATTGTTGTCTCAGTCTACAGTGGATTGGTGGAATGATTTGAAACTTATTCTGACTGTACAGGCCTTTAGTCAGTGAATTAAATCTTTAGGCTACGAATACTGCTTCAATGAATTTTGAGCCGATTTTTGTAAATCACTATGCACATAGCTATCGCCATAGAAGTGCATCATAAACTGTCAGGGTAATGACTGAACAGACATGTTTTGATTTTGATAAAGCCGTTGATTCTTACAGCAAGGAAGCCTTGTGTCCGTGCCATCGCATGCATTTAGAAATGTTCCAAGATTTTTTTCCATATCTAAAGAGGCCAATATACCATCACTATCACAGTACTGCTTGGCGCTTTCTGCAAAAGTTACAGCCTAACAGGACCCTCACGAATTTGCTCAATAATGCAAAAAAATTATGTGTCATTATTTTTACTGGCACATCTACAGCTTACTCAGTTCAACTGGGGCATACATTAAGGTGAAGGTTATTTGAAAAAAATTTCCTCGTTGCTGGCTTTTAATTCAATCCCAGTGTGATAAACACTCCTGTCACAAGTGTCTATTCAGTGATTATTGAATATGGTCCTCAAACAATGCCCTTGACATGAAAACAAACTATTAAAGTCGTTGTTTGAGATATGTTTCTCTGCTGACAATCAGTAATTCGCTTTTGTGTTAATGCGCTTAGATGTGGTAGTCATATTCTGTAAACATGTAACTGTATAGTTACCAGGACATTTAAAATAACTAGTGTTATGTTAAACGGGCGAGTTAAGTTAAAATGCAATTACGCGTTCAAGAGATGAAGAGAGAATGACAAACAGTGCAGGCCCTGATCTGACTATAAGTCTGCTTGTTCAGGTTTCTCTGTTTAGGAACTCGGAATTCGGCGACAAACATATAAAACGATACCACGTTGTTGTTGTTTCGTAGAGTCCCGCCGTTGATGTTTCGGCACAACCAGATATCCGGTAGGAAGTGTTTATGCTAAAAGTTAGCAAAAGTTTCTTTCATAAGTAAATAATCCATCGCCAACAAATACTGCAGCACTAAACCATAATTAACTTCTCCAGTACAGATTTCAATGTTAAAATTTCAAAGTCTTCCACCGAGTACTTTTCTGAGATCAGTTGTTGAGGTAACTGAAGCTCTGGATGACCTTGAACGGCAGAGTTTTGTGGAATACCCAGTGTCCTACCTGGCACTCCTGGCTGCAGTATTTAATAAATTTGCAGCCTGTACAGCGTCAACGGTCAACTTTATATCATAAAGAATAACACTCTTTAGTTTTGATGCATTAACAGTCCAGCGAATACAGCTTTCTGGCTTAAATTGAAATTTCATAAGGAGAGAATTTTTCTTATTTCTGACATATACTGTGCTTTATTACCGTCTGATTGCCATCAAACTGAAAGATACAGTTGAAAGGTAGAAAGTAAAAAGATAGGGAATGATCAGAAAAATAATACAATCAAGTCCTACATTCAGCTTTCACAAGCAAACAAGAGAATGACAAACGTTCACAAAAACGTTCGCACGGTAAGAAACTAAACAATACTGAAAGCAGAATAGGCAGCTATAGTCCAGGCAAACTGGCGATTTTTTCCATCAACCCAAAACAAATTGCAACAAAAGCTTTTTTTGCACCTTTGTTGAGAACTAACATTTACATATGACATATCAAAAGTAGGATAAAATCGGATAATGCAAAATAATATTATATCTGCATTTTTACAATCGCCTATTTGCGTCTTAAATATACCAATCATTTGTAATGTTTCATATGTCATAACATTATTGCTGTTTGTTTTATTTCCAAGATCCTATTCTGCCTCTTTCAGAATTGAATCTAGAAGCTTAAGATTGAATTTGGCACATTTTCTTGTTGAATGAAAAGCCATCTAGGTTTAAAAATGGTATGAATTACCCCGACCACTTTATTCTGCCTAAAATCTGAAGTGGAATTTTGAAAGACAGTAACTGAATTGCAACAAGAAATATGTCATACTGATGTCTTTGCTTAGCATAAACATGCTTCAGTTTAGAATACTGATCTCTGAAGGCATGAGAAGCCAAAAAAAAAACAAAGGCACAAAGAGCAGAATACTACATGCATAATAACACAAACAGCGCAACATACTTATGAATAATCTTTGTAAATCTCCTCGGCAGGATTTATGAAGGGGACCACTAAACCTTGCTACATCCTAAATATGTAAGCTCTAGGTCTCATGGTTTCAGGCAAGATGATTATTCAAGATTTTTCCCATTATAAGTCTATGGGAGCTAATGACCCCTGGGGCTTGTTTGGCAGGATTTAAATACGTGACAACCAAACATTGCTAAATACTAAATACGTAAGCTCTGGGCCTAATGGTATTAGAGAAGAAGATTTTTAAAGGTTCATTAGCGACATACATGTAGCTCTATATAAACAAATGACCCCTGACTGGGGCCAGTTTGGACCCCAGGGGAACTTGATTGGCTGGAGTTATGTAGGAGACCAGTAAACATTGTAAACATTGCTACATACTAAATAAATAAATAAGCCGCGACACGACAAAACCAACAATGGTGTTGTGCGCCCAGTGCAGACTCAGATCAGCCTGGGCATCCGCCCTGTTTGATCAAACTCTTCGTTAAGTGCTGAAAGGGTAGCTAAGGGTCTAAGCTACCTCCATGCGGACAGCGAAGACTCTGATCAGTCTGAGCGGATGCCCAGGCTGATCTGAGTCTTCGCTGGGCGCACAACATTGTTGGTTTTGTCGTGTCGTTGCTCAATTATAAAATTATAAGCTCTGGGCCTCATGGTTTCAGAGAAGAAGAGAGAAGATTTTTTCAGTTTTCCCATTATAAGTCTATGGGAGCCAATGATTGATCCAGGGTTGGGGGATGGGGGGGGGGGGTTGCATCCCAGTGGCGAGGTTGGCAGGATTTAGGGGCGTGACCACTAACCATTGCTAACCATTGCTACATACTAAATATGTAAGCTCTGGGCCTCATGATTTCAGGGAAAAGATTTCTCAGAAGGTTCTCAGCTATATAGCCCTATATTAACAAATGATCTCCGGGGTGTTGCCAGTTTGAACCACATGGGCATGGTTGGCTGGATTTATGCAGGGGACCACTAACATTGCTACATACTAAATGTTTAAGCTCTGGACTTTATGGTTTCAGAGAAGATTTTTTAAAGTTTTTCACTTCATAAGACAATTTGGACCCTAGGGGCATGGTTGGCAGGATTTATGTACGTGACCACTTACCATTGCTACCCACATTACATAATATGTAAGCTCTGGGCCTCATGGTTTCTGAGAGGCAAATGTTTTGAAGGTTCTTAAGCAATATAGCCCTATATAAAAGCCCCCTGGGATGGGACAAGTTTGCTAATTACCCCTGGAGCGTGGCAAATTAGGACCCCAGGGGCATGGTTGGCAGGATTTCTGTAGGGGACCACTTAACACTGCTACATACTAAATATATTAGCTCTGGGCCTCATGGTTTCAGAGGAGAAGATTTTTTTAATTTTTCTTATTATAAGTCTATGGGAGACAATGCCCCTGTGGCGTGGCCAATTTGGACCCCAGAGGCATGGTTGGCAGGATTTATGTGCGTGACCACTAACCACTGCTGCATAATAAACTAGAAATGTTTTTCTGAGAAAAACTGATGTCCCCCCACCAGCCCATTTCCCATCCCCTCTAATGAATAAAAAGCCTGAACAAGTAAAATATCTAGGCAAGTTTGGAGAAAATCCAGCCACTGGTTCTAAAGACATCCTACACAGATGAGTATGATCTTGAAAATGAGGTTAAGGTCACCAAAATATAATCAGCTCTTAAATAATTGTCCCAAATATGTATCCATGCAAGTTTGGTGAAATTCCATCCATTGGTTCAGGAGATGTAGTGGGGTACAAGAAATTGTCATCAAAGTCCTCCAGCGACCTTGAAAATGAGTTAAAGATCACCAAAATATAATCAGCACTTAAACTTGTCTCAATGATGTATCCATGCAAGTTTGGTGAAATTCAATCCATTGGTTCAAGAGATATCATGGGTACAAGAAATTGTAATCTAAATCTTCCAGTGACCTTGAAAATGACGTCAAGGTCACCGAAACCGAATTAGCTGTAAAACTTGTCCCAAAGATGTATCCATGCAAGTTTGGTGATCTTTCATCCATTGGTTCAGGAGATATAGTGGGTACAAGAAATTGCCATCTAAGTCCTCTAGTGACCTTGAAAATGAAATCAAGGTCACCAAAATCTATTCAGCTCTTAAACTTGTCCCAATGATGTATCCATGCAGGATTTGTGAAATTCCATCCATTGGTTCAAGAGATATCATGGGTTCAAGAAAGTTTCATCTAAGTCCTCCAGTGACCTTGAAAATGAGTTAAAGGTCGCCGAAACCTAATCAGCTGTTAAACTTGTCCCAATGACGTATCCGTGCAAGTTTGGTGAAATTTCATTTGCTGGTTTAGGAGGTATGGTGGGTACAATAAATTGTCATTTAGGTCCTCCAGTGACCTTGAAAATGAGGTCAATGTCACCAAAATCTAATCAGCTCTTAAGCTTGTCCCAATGATGTATCCATGAAAGTTTGGTGAAATTCCATAAATTGGTTCAAGAGATATCGCGCACGCAGGGACGCCGACGCCCGGGATCCGCACTGAAAACAATGTAAATAGCCCTATATAAACCAATGGGCCCCTTGAGTGGGGCCAGTTTGGACCCCAGGGGATGGATTGGCAGGAGTTTTGTAGGGGACCACTAAACATTGCTACATACTAACTAAATATATAAGCTCTGGGCCTCATGGTTTCAGAGAAGAAGATTTTTTAAGTTTTTCCCATTGTAAGTCTATAGGAGATTTATGTTGCCATGGCAACCAGAGTTCTAATCTGATCTTCCCTTTAACTTTATGCAGTCAATCCCCCACCCAAACAATGCTACACATAGAATTTGATCATGATTGGGCAGATGGTTTAGGAGGTATGTTTTAAAGTGTGGAAGACGACGACGGACTACCTACCAAGGATATACATGTACTATAAGCTCACCTTGACAGGTGAGCTAAAACCTTAAAGAACATCCCATATTTTAACATAAAATTTCCAATTCCATGACCTTGACCTTAAGGCCACTGAGAGGGCAAGGGTGTAAAACGTAAGACCATTATCTAGCATAAGTGAAAGTATCAACAAAGGCTATCAATGGGTTAAAGAGATATGGGTGTAACACCCAAAAGGTGGACATGGATGCGGGTGCAAACGCGGAGCCTGACACCGGGGTGACAACAATAGCTCTTCCTGGAGGTTATTCAGGCAAGCTATAACAATGACTTCTTTGCAGAGGAGTGGGCGGGGTGGGGAGGTGGCTGTTAGGCGGGAAGGAGGATAAAGTTGAAAATTTTTAACCAGAAAAATAAACATTTTACCATTTGTGAATGCAAAAATGTCATGGAGGTCATCACTTAACATCCCAAAGCATGTCCAAGTTAATTGAATATTAAACCCTCTAGTGGATTATCCTTTCAACACATGAAGTATTTAACCGGGCCACATAGTGATGTCAGTAGCGCGTCTGACTCAAGAACCAGAGGTCCGGCTGCTTACTTCCGTTTCTCCTTCCGCTGATTCAAGAAGGACAGTTGTCAGTTATTGGAGAAAGTATGTGCACTTAGTACTGTTTAACCGCATAGGAGGTCTAAGCTGGCCAAAGAATAGTGTCGTAAGGTTAACGGACCGTCCCGACATGACCATGGCTGTTTACCGTGGACGTGAAGCAACAAAACTACACTCTCAGATGTCCCGCCATTTGATAAATAGGAGTTACATCAAGCTGTTTTCTTCTATTGTTCTGTCACAGTCTTCATTTAAAATTATTGATTCTGTTTACTATCTTTATTACCATTCATATTGTCCATCTGAATAGAGGTTATGGTAAAAGCAAAATTCGCACAAATTCGCACTGGTGGGTGGGGTAAACCAATAGTAATATACTATATGATCGACCGATTATGCATAATCAGCAAATTTAATGGTAGACACAAGCTAAAGAACAGTATATAACTGTTTTATCAACAACGTCTTTGGATTTAACTTGTTTAGAAATGTTTAGAAATGGCTTTCTGACCAAAAGTAGCTGTGCAGTGGTTTAAATCCTTCGAAAACAAGACATATGAAAAAAATCAAGTTTCGCATTCTCCGATTTTGTCCTACTTTTAGTATGTTTAAAATGTAGATCTTAGGAGCTATTTACTGCAAAGAAACCGTTTGTGGCAATTTGTTTTAGGTTCCCCCACAATTTGACTGGACTACTATTCAGGTGACCAGACTGCTAGAGACCATAGACAAGCAGACAGAACAGCATGTAATACTGAAGAGTCACAGCAGAAGTACCGCCTGGACTGAATGATTGTTTTGGGTTTAACGGCCCTTTGAGACAGTATTTCAATCTATATCGGACCGTTTCCCAGAAAGAGGGAGAAAGAAATGGGAATGATTGACGAGAGAAAAATGTCCAAACGACCCCCACCCACACCTACTGCAAGCACAGTAAGCCCTTGCCCTACTATTATCCAAATCAGTAGGACGCTGCGGCACTGGAAGTTACACGCAGCACCATCGCACCACCCCACCACCCTCAAGTACTACCTTGGAACGGTCAAAAGACGTTTGCACATTATGGAGATGTATGATGGCTTTACAGCAAAATACTTTAAACGGAGAGGATAATACAATTTTCTCAAATATCTGTAATTAAGCCGGTACTTTATGTGACACCATCATAATTGTTGACGAGTGGGGGAGCGTGGGTATCAGCAATATGCATATGAATACAATTCATTTCTTCTATATTTTCAACGCTTAACTGCAAACTCATTCATGTCAAATGAACATGATATATTGCTAGGCTCTAACTAATGAAAAGTGAATGTAACGCTATACACCTGAAATATAATTGAAGGGGTCAGTGCAACAAGGTACCTATCTCCATTTTTCATAATTTCGAGAAAAACGCAAAAAAACATATTTTTTTCTTGAAACTTCAAATAGTTGATTTTTTGTTGCACAGTTAGTCAATGTATGTTGGAAAACATTGATTTCAAGAGGTGTTGCGAGTATTCCATTAGTTTTAAAGAAATAAATTGAGAAAAACTAGATTTTAAAGATTTTGTTCATGCAAGAACGGGCCTAACTCATATTTCATATTTCATATTTCATGAATTTGAAAATCGCATGTTAAAAGTCAATGTGGCCATATCAATAACCAAAAGGTACATAACTTGGTGAGGATAGCTTACTTCCAGCTTTAGTATATGTCAAAATATGAATAAGTCCCATATTAAGCAAGATAATCAACAAAGAGTTAGGATTGTTATGCAACAACGGTCCTAACTCCATCGTGTAATTTTGAGATCAATTTTTAATAAACTAAAAAAGGTATGATTTAGTTGAAAATAACTTTTGTCACGAAAAAGTCTAAATATTAAAATACTTAGATGCTTACTTTCACTCTAAGCCGATACTTTGATGAAATATAGTGAAGAAACAAAGTCGATGGATTTAGGTCTTTTGTTACATTATAAGTCAAAAATGGAGGTAGGGCTTTTGTAAACATTTTGCAACCTCATTAAAAACCATTTTCTTGCTGATTCTATGGTCAGAGGGGAAATAAATTGGTGAGGATACATGTTTTCTACACGATAGAGTGGTTAACTCATTTTTGGCCAAATGTGGAGATAGGTCCCTTGTTGCACTGACCCCATTCAATTGCATTGTCACTGTCTCAACCAATAATCTGCCGAAAACAAATAACAAGACACGCCTCAGACTAGTTACATAAAAGCAAACAACTTCAAGCAGATTATCACAACAGCGTTCAAAACTGATTCGAAACGTTTCGAATGGTCAAGATGAGTATATACGAATACCGAGACATACTTGCCAACTTAGGCAGTCAAAATAAAAGATTAGAGCGGTTATACCAGTGGCAACGAAATGAGGTGAGGAAGGAGTTTGAAGAGGAAATAAAAGTGACGACAACGGAAAAGGAACAAATAGAATCAGAACTCACTGAAGTGAGAAAGGAGACGAAGCAACTTTCGGGCAGCCTTAGAGTTAAAACTGCAACTTTAACAGAATTAGAAGCAAGGTAAGTTTATATAAACAACCACTACACTGAAAAAGTGAAAACGCTACACGTGATTTGTCTTTAATTTTTCTGTTTTATAGAGCCAGACAGATTAAAAATAAAAGCGCATTTTCATGCTACATGGATCTGTAAGGTCAATATACTAATTAAAACCGATAATAGCCATTTCATATAAAACAAATACATTTCAAAGTAATAATGTGTTCGCGTTCTCGGCGATGCAAATTAAGGAAGCTGATCTGACAATTTAAAGTTGATTAAAGAAACGGAGGCATTTTGCAGCCATCCTGAGATTCGATTAGGCAACCACTCATTGTTCCAACAATGACGAAAAAGAAAGCATGCACCAATATGTTTTTTCATATCTTTGCAAGCCAGTATTGACCATCGAAAACGCCATGAGGAACAGTTAACAATAAAATGAAATTAATTTGTGGTTACGTCAAAAAAAGTCTTTACTTTCCTCGACACAAGAAAAGGTAAATTAATTGATTTTTTATACTACAGCAACGAGAAAGCTCAAAAAAGTGATAAATCAAGGAATAATCGATTATAACGAATCTCTACATTTCTAATACAAAGAGAGATATATGTAATTTGTAATTTCGAAAATGATGCTAATATTTCTAGTTTCCTGGGTTACAATTATGCGTATTTTAGTTTTCTCTTCTTATTTATCTATTTATTGCTTTTGTCTATCACTCTGGCTGCAGTGCATTTGATCAACAATGAAATATGACTATTTATGCTAAAAATCGAATAAAATAAGGAAAGTAAAAAGTATGCAAAGACCAGGAACTGAAACAATCAAAACCCAAATCCAGCCCTCAAACCATAGTTGGAAACAACTAAGATTACAAATAATCAAGATACAGAGAACATATGGCCAACCGAGTGAGCAGCTTGTTCCCAAAAGGTGGCCACTCAGCAACCCAAACCGAACCAAAAATAATAAGAACATACACTCTGTTACGAATAGTACAGAACTCTGTTACGAATAGTACCAGATTTAATATTGTAAAGACATTCTTTTGCTGAATGTCTTACACGACTAACATTATATATCTGGCATTACAAGTAACACTGTATTTGTGATTTATAATGTAGCGTTTTCAGTTTTGCTCAGTATATATATTCACAACAGGTGAAAATATTTGAAATCGAAAGAAGGTTGGAAATAACCTTAGTGACAGGTTTTTGGACTGGTTAACGCCTAATGACATACAGTGAAGGTCCTATGGAAATCTTTGTGTTTATTAAGGAGAGAGCCAGATAAAAGGATCATATTTTAATAAGACTATGTAGACATATTTATTCATTATTTTTTCTTTAGACCATTAAAAAATATATTATCTTTAAACTTGTTACTTTTAAACATTCGGGATTTGGTGACGCTTGGGGGGATTCGGAGGCGAGCGTCTGTGTGGGTACGACACTGGGCCGATATCACTACTGTTGGACAATTTGACCCCAAGGATACCATCAACCCAGTTAGTGTTTCAGTGTTGATTCTGGTTCTCTGGCATTGGGGTCCCTACTTACATACTGATTTAAATACTTTATTTAATTTGATAAATATCTGGTAAAATTTCTATATCATTCTAAAACTAAGGCTGACTTGTCATACCGACATGAATCTTAGCGGAGTTTGGCTTCCATTCTTTGAGTTGTTTTGGCTTTTTGCGGGTTCTTGCTGCATCGAACATCTTTTTCCTGATGCTCTTGTCTGTCGCCTTTCTCGAGGCGCAGGGTTGAGGTGGCTCGATGGGGGACGCCTGCGCTCGCGGGTTAATACAAACGCGTCTCTTACCTGTTGTCTGCAGCTAATGTGTCCCGCGAAATGCGACAGTAAGACATTATATTAGTGTGGCTCGGGGACGGATGCTCGTTGCCTGCCGAGACCTGCCATCAAAGCTTTTCTGTCAGACTTTTGGGGTTTGGCGACGCTGGGTAGGTGTGTGTGTGTGTGTGGGGGGGGGGGGGGGGGGGGAGGGGGATGAGGTGATGGTGCGGAGGCTTGCGTCTGAAATATTTTGATATATTTGACAACCTTGGAACTTATTTTGATGGACGGGTTTCTCAGGAACTATGAAGTTATAACTCAGATTTGTTCGGACCTGTTCATGTGCAAACTTCAACAAAGTCATTTTTCCTTGCCTAATGCCTAGGTAAAAACGTGTATTCATCATTCTTATTTTCAAGAATGGAACTTTCTTTGTAGACAAACATCCTTTGTTTTGTTTGCTAAATATTTCTAGCTTAAAAATACGATGATAAACAATATACGTATATATGATAACTAATGTTTTAAAATTCGTTATATTTGAACATTCTTTGGCGATACTGCTTTTTCGAATTATTGGCAAGAGCGTATATTCGCAACCAAGTTCTTGTTGATCTGCCAATTTCGGTTGGATATTGTCGCTTCAAATATTGGAGAACCCATATATTCGTGAATTATTGTGGCGATATAATTTTCTCAAAAATTCTTACAAAGATTAATAATTTATAGGAAGTTAAATGACTACAAATATATTAAGTGAAAAAAAAAAAAAGAACAGTCGACAAATTCATGAAACACCTGAGTTATCGGTGTTTAGATGGTTCCTAATAAAAAATAATATTAATAAGAAACATTCCCGTCAAAAATTATCTGAAACCTGGTTGCCAGTTTCAGAGTACAATTAGACTTGTAATTATTATAGTAGTACACCTGTTTATTTTTATATATTTTTTATGCTGAGCTTTAATATACCTATTAACTCATTTCAATAGAAAGACAAACGCCTTTCTCATACGTTCTTTAGAAGAACGTACACACGCCATCGTAATTGTTTTATTATTATGATGAAAGAAACATTATGAATTGTTTTTTTTCTCTCTCAGTGTGCGTGTGGTTTACATTGCTTGGTAATAAACAAGCAGTGTCTAAACTCATGGAAGAAATAAATGATTATATTTGACTCTATTTTGTATTTGTGAACAGAGATAATTATGTATGTAAATATAACGGCTTATTATTATCATTTTTTATCAAATTTGAATAAAAGGGAATAAAACAAAACGAAAATCGAGTATCTTTAAGTGTATCATGACCAGTATGTTTTCCTTTGATGTTTGGTGTGCAGTAGTTGAATAACCACAAGACACATGCATCTTATCAAGTAGGCGGAGCTTTAGATTCTTATTCAGTTACACTGAGATTAATTTAAAGCCGTGCTATAACTATCGTGCGGTATTTAAATACCGCAAAATTCATACAATTTGTTCTACTAAAGACAAAAGAAGCTGTCACAACTGATTTAATGTTCAGACACCTGTTGTTGAATAGCTAGGAAAAAAAAAGAACTTAGTTAGGTAAAAAGTTTTATTTACAGTATAAACAAAAGTCAATGCATCATAAAATCATGAAGAAACTAAACTGAAAGATTATGCATATAAGATTTGAATTTATTAGTAAATGTTGACTAAAGTGTTAAAACTAGAAAAGTTTGGGTCTGCACATCTAGAAAGTCACCTAAGGTCCCTTTCTTTCTTACACAGCTTAGATCAGTGTAGTCTGGCTTTCCTAATATTCCATCAATTATGCTTTACAAATTCAAAACACAGTGTAGTTACTCCAAACCCCTATTTTTCTTATTCAAAAATGTCACATTGCAGTTTAAAATTTGAAATTAAATTTATGCAGTATTTTTGGCACAAGCAATTAACTTATCAGCAACATTAGGAAATAGGCTGCAAAAAGGCATAAATATGTCATTCTTGATAATGCGAACTTCTTCAAACTATATCCGGTGAGGCAATAAAAGTTGGGAAACTGACAGGTACAGATGAAATTCTGGATTTTGATTGGCCTATGATACAAAACATTTAGAAAACTAATTATCTTTGTAATTGATATAACCTTCTCGGGGGCTCCACCCCCTCGACGGTTATATCAATTACTCGTACAATCAGTTTTCCAAATATTACTTAATCATATTACATATGTCTAGGCCACTCATTCAAAATCAGTACTCTTCTTCGCATTGCTTAAACATAATTTACTTTCTGGTCCTTTGGTTTCATTGAACCAATAAAACATATCCGTGTTCCGATGAGTGATAGAAGGATTGAGCAGTTTTTTGAATTACAGTACACGTTATTATACCATGCTATTATCACGAACAGACTGTATTTAACTGAGTACAATTTTCTCTCCTAATATTTTTCAGATTTAAAATAAACATAGCGCAGATTTTCGTTCATCACAAGCAGATGTGATGAAGCTTGAAACAGAAGACTTATTAAGTAATTCGTGCCAAAAACCAGTTGACTTAATAAAACGCTCATGCAAATAAAAAATAAAACAAATCAATATAAATTTATTGTATGCTACCAGAACTGCCGGATTTTCTTTGAATATGTTTTTTTTTCAGATTGGAAAAGCTTAATGAATTATATCATCTATCCCAGAAAGAAGTGATTCACCTCAAAACAGAAGTCAATGAATTGCAGGTTAGACTGACAAACACAGAACGTGAACGAAATTTTCATAAAGAGAAGGCCGAGGAGTATCAGGCGAAGTTCAATGATGAAACACAGGTACCTCTATTGCGAAAATGCACGTTGTTTGTAGAAGTAGTATTTTTATCATCGTATTTGTATGAAGTAAATGCCTGTAACCACGAGCTACTGTCCATATTTGTGACTGATTAACCCATTTATGCCGAATTCAATCGTCTATGTAAATAAACTAGATGAGTTCATTTACCATTTTAGGGATGTTTTTAAATTATTTTCATTGAAAATGCCTTGAATTTTATAATAATAGTGTAGATTCTGAAAAGACGCTGCGTGTTTTTTTTATTGGACTCCAGGCATTAATGGGTTAATAACTATAGGTCAGATCTTAGACAACATAATGAATATATATTGCGTGGTGCTAATTGGCCGTTCGGCAAAGGTACAAAACATTATTGATTGAACTGTGTCTAGTAAAATGGTTGCCTTGGCCTTGAAGATGATGTCAAGGTCACTCAGTCATAACCAGTAATCGAACTCTTCGCATTCGCTCAAACTTAATTCACTTCGGTCTGGATCTTATTACATTCAGACAATGCTCAGACCCTGACTTATACTTGACATTTTAAGACTTTCTTTGACTTTGAACCAGTAGTCAAGACCTACAAATCTTTCTTATGAACCTTTTTTTACTCTCTAGAGTTGAACGAAATTGGTTTGAAAAGAATCCATCCCAAAGTATCAGAGATAAATGCGAATTTAACAAAGTCTCAAAATAAATGAAACCTTATATTTACTGTTAAATTCTTGATGAGCAATTTAGGAATTTCTGAAACCCAGCTGTTACTTATTATTTCATATTTACAGGCTCATGTAGAGACGCGAATAAGTTTCGAAGAGACAGAGTCTAAACTTAGGCGGTCAAGCAAACTTCTAGTAAGTAAAACACTTAAAATTACGTACAAATACATGAAAAGTAAACAACTGAACTCGTATATGATTAAAACATGCTCATTTTTTGTTACCTGAATTTTGAAATTTTGCCAGAATTTTTTTCACGTTTACATGTGATAGGCGTTTTAGTATTTCTGACGACAAATGTTGACTATTGGAAGTGAATTCGGAGGTCAAAACTTAGTCTGTTAATCCGACTGACCACTACAACAGATGCATGTTTGCATGTTTGCAAGTTGAAGGAAGCACGTATTCAAGAACGTTGATAGTAATTGTGTCGTCATTTCAAGGCATTACTGTTAATGCACCTTTTGGGTATTTACTGCTGATATATATGTAAATTCAGAACACAAATATTTAACCGTTTGAAGGTGACTTAAAGAGATTAGTTCAATAACAAAACAAACAGAAATTTGAATTGAGAAGCGCTAGAAGAATGAAAAGTCTAGTTTGGTGATGCTTACTACTCGCGAGCAAAATTTTCACACTTCCTGTTTAGGGGTCTAAATATTTAAGATTTCTCGATGTGTATATGGATTATATGAGTTTGGAGTTATCTTTTTGCGTTAGATGATTGCTTCCACTGAAGTAATCATGTAAATAAATAGCGACTGTTAAACGAAAACAAATGATACCCCCGGTATACCAAATATATAGTGGGTAATACAAATAGTTTTCGTCTTTTTTAGCTCCGCGTACGCGTCGGCGTTCGGATTGGATGTTTTGGTTAAAGTTTTTTAAAGACCTATATCTCCTTAACCCATGGATGGATTATTTTGATACTTGCACTGTAGTTAGATATTGGTCTAAGGTTTAACAGGGTATCACCCCCACCCCACTCCGTGACCTTGATGTCAAGGTCATGGACTTAGAAAATTGTTTTTTTTTTTTTGACTGGATGTTTTGGTTAAAGTTTTATAAAGCCCAATATCTCCTTAACCCATGGATGGATTCCTTTGATACTTGCACTAAAGTTAGATATTGGTCTAAAGTTTTCGAAGGTACTACCCCCACCCCCCTTTGTGACCTTGATGTCAAGGTCATGGACTTAGAATATTGTCTTTTTATTGATTGGATGTTTTGGTTAAAGTTTTTTAAAGACACATATCTCCTGAACCCATAGATGAATTCGTTTTATATTTGTACTGTAGTTAGATCTACAGAGTACTACCCCAACCCGCTCAGTGATCTTGATGTCAAGGTCAGGGACTTGGGAAATTTTTGTCTTTTTTAAAGTTTTGTAATTGCATACTGATTCATAATGCTTTGCAAAGATTTAGTTTATACTTGAACTGATGTTAGACTCTTTTTTGAGTTTTTACAAAACACCTTTTACTTACCCCACTGGATGACCTTGAAGTCAATGTCATCGACTTAGAATTTTGTCTTAAAGATTTTGGTTAAAGTTTTATATCTATGAAGACATAATTTCACAGTGCCACAATGATGGACTCAGTTGATACTAATACTTGGACTGATGTTAGATAATGGTTCAGGGTTTTGATACATCCTAGTAGCCCCCCCCTCCCCCACCCCCCTCACCCTTCCCCCCTACCCGTCAGATTTTTTACCTCAAGCTCATGGGCTTTGAAATTTCATTTCATTTTCTTATTATTTTAATTTTATTTTTTAGACTTATTTCTGAGATAGCTTTTGTTTATAAATGTGTTTTCATTATGGACTTGCTTGCCTGAAGTTTTATGCATAGCAGTCCACACCACCATAGTGGCTGTGTGATGGGCAAGCACCAATTCAGGCGAGCTATGCTGTCAGGCGACAGCTCTTGTTGTTTATATGTTTTGTATGTGTGTGTGTGTGTGTGTGTGTGTGTGTGTGTGTGTGTATGTTGAACTGTTTTTCGGCCAAAGATGTTTTAGGAAACGCTACAGCTAGGTTATTGAAATTTGGTACGAACGTTGGGTAAGACAAGTTGTAGCGTGTAAGAGAGAATCAGTCTTTGTCTGCTTATCCTTCCCTATGTTTGTCCATTTTTCTTTCTGTCCAATTAAATTTCTGTCAAAGATTTCTCAGAAACCACTTTAGGTAGGGCTTTTAAAATTTAATACAAACGTAGGGTATGACAGGTGGTAAAGTGTTAGAGAGAATCGGCCTCTTCCAGCTTATCATTCCCTTTGTTTGTCCATTTTCCCAATACAGCTTTGAAATTCGGTACAAACATTAGGTTTGACTAGTTGCATTATGCTACAGAGCATCAACATCATTCTGCTTATCATTTCCTTGGTGTGTCCATATTTTGTTTCTCTCCAACTTAATTTTTGTCAAGATATCTCAGGAAGCACTTCATCTAGGATTTTGTAATCTGTACAAACTTTAGGTATGACTAAGTGTATCGTGTCAGAGAGCATCAGCACCTCCTGCTTATCATTACCTTTGTTTTTTTTCACTATTTCTTTCTCTCCAAATAACTTATGGTTTTGTTTGTTCTGTCGAAGATTTCAACCACTACAGCTAGGATTTTGAAATTTGGTACGAGGGTTATCCAATATAGAGTGGGAATTTACTAATAATTTGTGACTCTATACTTTTTTCATATTGAAAATATGACCACTGCGTGGCAAATAGTGGCAAATTTTCGAAAAAAGGTTGGAATTTTTGTCTATAAATTGAAAAAAAAGCAAAACTTGAGCATTTTAATTGGGGGTGGGCGTGATTCAGGTGGTGTCATAAATCAAAAGTAAATTTGTATAATGGCAAGCACTTTACTCTAAAAGGTGAGGTATAACACATAAATTGCAAAGCACATTTTGAAGAAACACACGGTTGATATCAATAGAAAATCGTGCATACTACTTAAGGTCATATCTCTTGGAATAGACTCGTTGCTAGGCAACCATCCGTCAATGGGCTAATCTATAAACCAATTGGTATAAGCAAAATTCAAAAGTAATGCAACCAAATATAGAAAATGTCAAAATATGTTCGGATACCACTAGTTGGATAAATCCAGACCTTATTTCCTGTCTTTGTGGTTGAATTATAACGAAATCCCGGCCAATGACTTATCTGGTGACTTTCATTTCAAACCATAGCCGAAAAATTTATTGGCAAAATTTGATGAAACATATACTACAGGGAGGTGAGATATTGGCCATGCAAATGAAGGTAAAATTTTCAAGTAGCAGGGTAGGGTTCGTAAAATATCAAACAAGTCCCACTCTTTATTGAATGACCATCGTACAAGTTGTATCGTATAAGAGAGCATCAGTCTCTTTCTGCTTATCATTCCATTTTATGTCCATTTTTTTACTCCTCAATTACATTTTTGGTAAAGATTTTCCAGGAACCACTTCAGCTGAAGTCCTTCTCGGGGGTTAAGACGTAGATAGATAGATAGATAGATAGATAGATAGATACACAGAATTTTGGAATTTCGTAAGAACACTGTGTATTACTAGTTATATCGTGTGAAACAGCATTAGCCTCCTCCCGCATATCATTCCATTTGTTTGTCCATTTTTTTCTCTGCAATTAATTTATTGTCAAATATTTTTCAGGTTCCACTACAGTTAAGATTTTGAAATTCGGTACAGACATTGGGTATGACGTTGTATTGAGTTAGAGAGAGAATCAGCCTCCTCCTCTTATCATTCCATTTGTTTCTCCATTTTTCCCCTCCAATTATTGTTTTGTCGTAGAGT
The DNA here is from genome assembly GCA_963989385.1 of Ctena decussata. Taxonomy (NCBI): domain Eukaryota; kingdom Metazoa; phylum Mollusca; class Bivalvia; order Lucinida; family Lucinidae; genus Ctena; species Ctena decussata. The sequence goes on along the minus strand of OZ022498.1, from coordinate 50,140,011 downwards.
TCTCTGTTCCTATGAGAGACACAGTCATCAAATTTTGTATACATATTGAAAATGGCCAAGTATGTTGTGGGAAAAAATCAAGATGCTGAGGTTTCGTTTGCCTTTTTCCATCACTGATTCCAATGTAGTAAATAAGAAAATTTGTGTCAAAGATTTTTCAGGTGGCTATGTTACTAGGTTTACGTCTAGATTAAAACTGATACATACGTTTATGTAAACTTGTGTTGAAAGTTTGTGTTAAATTTGTATATTCTTTTGATTATTGCTTTAATGGAACCTTCTAGGTCTTTCACTGGATTTGTAATAGATTGTCCATCTGTCTGTCTGATATTTTACATTTGCTTCAAAGTTTTGTATTAAGTGTGCATTTTTAGGCGGTGGTGCTGGCCGGGGGTATACGTGAGCACCTGCTCACATGCCCCTGTTTACCTAATTCAGTGTATTTACATGTGCATTGAATTGAAGAAAGTGTATGTGTAGTATATTTCAGAAACATGTTTTATATTCATGACAGCATTCCCTTCAAAGAAGAATCTGTCTTAATAGGCACATCAGTGCTAGCTTTGGGTGGTGAGCCTGGTCGGAGTTTCTATATTTTATCCAAAATAAGATTCGTCTGGATGACATATAAAAGTCGCCTATCGGACTAACTGAAAGACAACACACACACCTGATACAGAACCTACTTAACCATTGAACAGATAGCACCTACATAGAATACCTAACAACGGCTCTTTTGAAATAAAAATGGCATCAGTTCTGAGACTTATCTGTTATAGTATTCGTTTTGAAGCTTTGCTTTCGAAAATATAATTCTATGCATTGAAACATATGGCATGTATCAACAACATTTCTGATCACCCAAGGGCGCGCAAATGAAATAACTTATATGTCTGACGGCTTACCAGCTTCGTTTACTGTATAAAATTTAAAGTAACCACTAGAAGATGACTGTTTAAAGCATGTTTTCTTAAAAGAAATGACGTACAAACTAGAGTTGACTATGCATGATATATTATGTTGCTTTTAATTGAGAAATAGCCCCAATTGATGAAATAATGACATATAATTTCCCTCAAATATTTCTTTATTTTCAAGTGAATATACCTTAACATGTTCTATGTGTTTCTGAATGTTGTCTTACGTTACCGAGGATACAGGAAGAACCCAAGAAAAAAACAGTGATTTTAGGATAGGCAAATTCTACCATATATCATACATATAATATATATAATAGGATACGAATAGCCTTCCCTATAAGAACTCATTCATTTCTCCTGGACTGTTAACTTATTCGAATTTACTAGTAACCTTAATTAAGCATCCACAAATTAATCTTTACTCCGTGCTCATTATTGTCTGTTTAGGATGGTCAGTAAAATTTGTTAAGGTGTAAAAGGCGCACAAACTAACTAGTACCATGATTCATTATTTTAAATATACGCAACGTTACAGCAAATTATAGAAAGCTGAAGAACCAAACCTACATTTTATAATACAGGAGATTAAAAGAAAGCAAAAGAGTTCATTTTATTGTGTAAACACTTGATACATTTTCAACTGACAGCTGTCGATTTAAATAATTTTGTAATACACACAGTTTACAGCTGTAAACATTTTACTATGTTTTAGTTCAAACTTCATATTTATATTATTGTACGTGAAATTAAAGAAGTTTTCAATATTGATTGTTGTAGGAGACAAAGGTTAAACACAGAGTACTGAAAGAGCTACAAGCTAAGGACACTGTAGACAGTGCGTGGATGTATGATAACATGAAAGGTATTCGGGAGGAAACCACTGAATACAAGCGTTTATTGGATATGCTTGAAAAAAAGTGAGTTCATGAAACGCCGATTCATTTTGTATGCGTTGTATTTTGCACTGTTTAGATATCTTACTTATTACTTTGTCTATTAGTCTGGATTGCTCTGTGTTTACTGATCTCGATTTACTAGCTTTGTGTTGCATTACAAAATGGGATAATTTTTATAGGTATTTAATTCATTAGCTTCAGTAATTTGTCAAGGTATACATACAGAGAGGCGCCGTAGTCGAGTGGTTAGAGTGGCTCGGCTATTGTGCAGAAAGGTCGTGAGTTCGCGGCTAACTGTCGCCATACGATGACTGGAAAACTCTCTCTGTCAACCCAGCAGTAAATGGGTACCTTTTTCGAATCAGGGAAGGATAAGGCAGCGAAAGGAGAGGGATGGGCTCCGCCTTTCATCAACTGCGCCCAAGATACAGTGGGTCTCTAACCCCCACTGCCCCTACGGCTATTAGGCTATGGGAAACCTTTACCTTTACCTTTTTACATACGGTTTATATGCTTCGATGTCAAAGGCATCTTTGAAAAAACGACAGTTGTAACAGCCAACAGATATCAATGCATTTTAGTATTGTTATCTTTCAACGTGTTAATGCTAAATACAGTCAGACGCCAAAGTAACCATACGATGCTGCTGAAAATTCCTATCACATTATACTATATATTTCTGTCTGATTATTCTATATTTTCCTGTCTCATTATACTATTTATCAGTATTTTTCAATGCAGATATAATACTCGTGACTGGTTTTAGCTAGCTGCCGTTGTAGGTAAATTTAGACTCACCCGTGCAACCACGGTGCAAGTTTAAACCGGTATTGGTTAATTAATGACATACCCGGCAATTACTCATCTCTTTGAAAATGATAACTTTCTACGTCTTACCTTGCTAACTCCTTTTCTTTGTGTCATTGGTATTACAATACCATTGAAAGTACAAGTTACACTTCTTTGGCATCATTTTAAAGCTTTCCATATTTTGCTGTTTGGTAGTTAATATTTTCTTGACATTTTTAGGTCTTGAGCTTCTTGAAATTCGTTTTCAAAACGAGTGTCGCTAAACTTTAGCTAGTTTTTTTTCTTTGCTTTCGACGATTCGTCCTTTAAAATTTATTTATTATTCAAGCCGTGACCTGAAGATATCGACCTCTTTGAAACATTTTCTTTACATGTTTTTGTTTAATTAACATGTTTACCCCCAAACTTAAAACTGATGGTGTTTGCCAACTTAAACTTCTGAACTAATCCTTCCAGGAGCAAAGATGAAAAGGAAACGGAAGAATCTGAAACACTTATCCAGTCGACAACTGTAAAATATAAGGAGGACGAAACTGTAAGAATAGGTAAGAATTCTTTTTTACCATGCATATAGAACTGTAAAAATACGGCACGTCTCTTGCTGCTTATTTTGTCATTACCTCACAGCATCAAAGATTATAAGAATCAATCATAAGTGTTCATGTAGGAAAGGGAAATCTCACCCTAGGGGTCGAAATTTAAACCAGTGATGAGGCTTGCCGAGTCTTTGGTTGGAAGTCCGAACCTGAGGATAAGATTTTCCTATCTTACATTCTTACATGAGCAGTCATAATGGCTTATTTTCTTCCACCCTTAGCGCACTTATAAACCTCTGTCGGATAAATCTTCACGACAGGAAAAAATAAACTTTTAAACCAGCGATCGGAGGTAAATTTTTAGCCGCACAGTGTATTTATATGTCTTAAAATGGGTGTAAACACGGTTTGCACTTTATAAATAGCCGAGAAACACATCTGTTGAATGTTTTACCTTGCAGAGGATAAAAACAAAATGCAGCTTAGCCCCATACGCCACACTCGTCAAGAATTTAGCGACGTTTCGTAAATGACTTTAATGGCGGCAGTAAAACTTATGTCGTCACAAACCTATGGACGCGCTATCAACCGTCGTCATAGTTGATTGCATGTCAATTTTCTTCATTTTAAATTGAAGTATTAGTTAAAGTGTGTAACTGTCCTGTTGCTAATATAAGAAAGATGTTGCTAATGAAAGATAAAAGTTTCTCACATAAGCTAAAAGCATGTACTGGATAAGTGAAAGAGGGAAAAATGTTACGTGTATTGTTTTGCAAGTAATCTTTGCAAAATAAAATATCATATGCATATTCTCAACGTCACCCTGCGATTTTAAATCGTTCTGTTAAGGTAGGTGAATACTGAATAGAAATATTGGCGGGGCATTCAAACCATTATACCATCTAAATAAACCAAAGAGCCATGAAACATTTGGATAAGAAAAAACAATTTCACCGTTTTGTTTTCATAAAAAAAAAATTGTACTGCTACATACTTTTTTTTGCACATTTTTCATTAAAATTCATATCTCCAGCACATTAATGCACCTTCATTTCAGCAAATCATATAATCCATAATACATGGTATTTGAAACAAACTGGTGATAGAAATTGCAGTTATCTTGTTAATAGGTATATTTTAATATTTGTTTTAAAAATGCAAGAAAATTGAATTTCATGAACAACATCAAGACAAATATATTCAATCGATGGGGCATGCTTATGCATATTATTTTTGGTATAACTTACATTGTAAGTTACAGAATAAAACACACAAAAAACACACAAAAAAACGACCCCCCCAAAAAAAAAAAACAAAACAAAAAACATTTCACCGTTTTGTTTTCTAGAAAAACAATGTTTAAGTTAAAAAATATCCCCAAAACAGACTGCCCAAAATCTGCACCTGCTGCAAGCACAGCAAGTCCTTGCCCTACTATTTATTTTCCTATTATTCGATTCTACCATAAAGTAATGCCGACAAAAATGCGCAGGTGGGATGGCAACGGTGAAGACCTTGATTATTCTGTTTCCTAAGGAATAGTCTGATCTCGGTTAACACTCTTTGTATAGACCTTTGTCCCGAAAACTTAGGATCTTTACGGTAGACATTGTTAGTGTGTGTATTTTAACTGTATATACTCCAAAGTTGATCGATTTCATTCTGAACAATAACTCTCTTTTGTTTAAAAAAAAGTAAAAACAGAGTTGTTCTGTATGTGACTAACTTAATAGAAAGCTGATTTTGATATAATTATTCAGTAGACTTATACATACATCTGCTATCAGAAAGTGCTTGTCTTTATTTCTTAAACAAGAAACTATTGATTGGGTTTCAATCTGAAGAGTTAGGGCTTGCATTAGGACATTATTCCTTACCGACCAGAAGTTTTGTAAAAGCTGCAGATGTAAATGCATTGGCGTGCCAGAATCATATTACTGCAAAATGTTATTTCGCTTCAAAGATAATTGTAAACAAGCAATAATCAGGAACATATAAATCAAATTCTTCCTCGAAACTGCGACACAAACAGGGAATAGCTACACAATCCAACAATGCAAGTATGATGATAACATGAACGAACGGCAGAAAGAATATCACAATCCGTTATGAGTGGCCATGTAGGATAGGGATATCTCACCCGAAGGGTCGGAATTTTAACCAAGGACAAGACATGCCGAGTCCCTGGTTGAAATTCCGACCCGAGGGTGCGATTTCCCTAATCTACATGGATTTGCTAATGATGGGATTATTTTTCTCCTACTTTTAGCGGATTTTAAACCTCAAGTCGGATAAGGCTTCAAAACCGGAAAATTTAACTTTTTAACCTTAAAATAGACGGAAAACACGATACGTTGACAATGTTATCTTCCAGAGGGAAAAAGTAAAAAATGAAACTTAGCCTCTCACGTCACGCGCATCAGGATTGCTAGTGACGTTTCATGACCAGTGTTAGTGACGTCATTAAAAATTAGTGACGTCATGAACCTATGATCTGCTTCAAAATGTCGTCCTAAATGCCTGCGTTTTCATTTTGTTCATTTACGTAAAATTAAAAGATAAGTCGAAAATTGGATAAGTCTGGTTGCTAATATAAGAAGGATTTTGCTAATGAAAGATAGAAAAGTGAATCCAAAATAAAAAGGACATCTCCACGAGATGTCCTTTTATGCACTGAAAATGTAGGTTTTTAGACTGTAAAAATTGTGAAATAGCAAGTGCAAAATCGAGTATCATTGAAAATGGTTACCTAGAAGCCTTGTTTTGGGGTGGTCAAAATCACACTTCACCAGCCATGGTTTTGCTATGGCTCAACTGATATCATCAAATTGTAGGAATATTCCTACGATTTGATTCATTCATGAACCATCAACTTCTTTTAAAATGAACAGCAATTCCTATATGTTGAAGAACTTAATTCAGTCCGATTTCAACACAGATCTTTCAGATTGTAGGAATATTCCTACAATTTCCCCTTTGTTCCATCATCATTTTTGTAACTGCAGAAAAATGCAAAGAGGAAATGATTACCTTATCTATATTTTACAAATCGTAGGAATATTCCTACAATTTGGAAATGGCTTCTTTGTGACATATAAAACAAAACTGGGTTCAATCCGAATTCATCCAACATGTTGCAGATTGTAGGGATATTGCTATATTCTAGAGATTACAACCAATTTTGTTCAACCCTATTTCAACGCAGAACTTTCAGATTGTAGGAATATTCCTACAATTTGGATGATGGTAAATTTTTTATAAATAAAAAAATCTGAAATTATAGGAATATTCCAACATTTTTTATTTACACTCTATAATCGCTTAAATGGGAGGGAATTATAATCTATATTTTACAATTTGTAGAAATATTCCTACATTCTGAAGAATATCCATTTTCAAGACAGGAAGGTTAGTTTAATCATAGTTCAAACCACATCTCTCAGATTGTAGGAATATTCCTACAATTTACTTTTTGTTCCACCATCATTTTTAAAACTGCAGAAAAATACAAAGGGAAAATGATTGCTTTATCTTTATTTTACGAATCGTAGGAATATTTTTATTTGAAGATGACCCATTTTCAAGGAATGAAGGTAAGTTAAATCGCAATTCAAACCATCTTGGAAATTTCTCATTTGTGAGGAATGAAAGTAAGATTTTGGTTTGATTAAATCAAAACTCAAGCCACATCTTCTGGATTGTAGGAATATTCCTACATTTTGGAAATTGCTCATTTACAAGAAAGTAACAACCAGATTTAGCTTAATTGCACCTCAAGCCGCATCTCTCAGATTGTAGGAATATTCCTACAATTTATCTTCTCATTATATCATCATTTTATTTTGCGAGTTGTTTCCATCCATATAAAACAAATTGTAGGAATATTCTTACATTAGGAAAAATTTGCAAGGAATGAAAGTAACAAACCAGTTGGATCAAATACAAATTCAAGCCACATCTTCTTGATTGTGGGAAAATTAAATGGTAGGGTATATTTTGTAGTAGACCAGGCTGGGTCGAACCAGGGGTGCGTTCCGACCAGATTTAAAGTTGTTTTTTTTTTGTTTTTTTTTTTTTTGCTTCGCGTTGTGTTTTAATTGAGAAAGCGAACTGACGGACACGAATTGAGGTCTAATGGGAAACTAGGGAAATAAAATTTATAAAAGGAAAGATAAGTTTCAAATTAACATAAGCCCCGTACACATGGACAAATTAGCGTCCCTGAGCAAGGTTGCTTATATGCAAATTTTACTTACAATGTGCAAATCCACAACTATCCAGGATATCCACAACTATCCAGGATATCCACAACTATCCAGGACAAATCTGGGAAATGCCTTACAGAGGAACAAGAGATTCTCAGCAGATGGACAGAATATTGCTCAGAACTATACAACCATGAGTGCGGTTCTCGACTGCAGCCAGCCCCCAGAAGAAGATCAAAAACCGATCCTTCGTGAGGAAGTTGAGATTGCAGTAGCAGCACTAAAGATGGGGAAATCTGCCGGAGCTGATAATATACCAGTAGAACTTGTTCAAGCTGGAGGGGAGACCATGATTGATGCTCTAACAGATATTTGTAACAGGATCTGGAGAACAGGAGAATGGCCTACCCCATTTACTCAGTCGCTGATTATTGCGCTCCCTAAAAAGGTAACCTACAGCTCTGCCAGAACTACAGAACCATTAGCCTCATCAGTCATTCAAGCAAAGTCATGCTGAAAGTCATCTTGAACAGGCTTAAACCACAAGCCGAGGAGATAATCGTTGAGGAACAGGCAAGGTTCCGAGCAGGAAGGAGCACCACAGAACAAATCTTCAACCTTAGAATCATGTGTGAAAAGTATCTCCAACATCAGCAGAATCTGTACCATGTCTTCATTTATTTAAAAAAAGCCTTTGACAGGGCATGGCATGCAGCCTTATGGGCCACCATGCGGAAGTACAATATCAGTGCAAATCTAGTTCGCACCATTGAGCAGCTATACGACAAGGCTACAAGTGCAGTCCTGATAAATGGCAGCACAGGAGAATGGTTCAGAACAATAGTTGGAGTAAGACAAGGATGTCTTCTGTCACCCACCCTCTTCAACATTTTTCTCGAATGGATCATGTCTGATGCTCTGGAAGAACATGAAGGAAATGTTAGCATAGGCGGCAGAAACATTACCAATCTGCGGTTTGCCGATGGCATAGACGCTCTAGCTGAGGAAGAGCAGGAACTAGAAGCTCTAGTTGAAAGTCTCGACCAAACCTGCACAAGGTATAAGATGGAGATCAGTGCTGAGAAGACCAAACTGATGACGAACAGCGCAGATGGCATCCAGAGGGAGATCAAGGTAAAAGGACAGAAGCTTGGTACGGTATTCTTCTAAAATTTCGCACAGAAAAAAATAATTATTTTATTTGCTGTCCGAAATTTTAGAAATTACGATTTCCCATTTTTGTCAGTGCTCGAAATTTTAGAGTTTGTGCATTACCGTGGTATTTAGGACTCAGCAGGAACAGGTTATGTCACAATGCACTATACGAGAATAAATCATATGCATATCTACCGGCAGGTCACAGTGGGAACCTTGTTAACAAGTACCTATCTTCACAGCAGGTGTAATCCCAAAATGAAGGGAAATCATGTCAGTCTAATGTGGCGTAATTAAATCTGATCGTTTATTTAATAATCAGCAGACCGTTACATGTTCAATAGAAGGACAGAAGCAGTCGTGTGCCACTCACGACAGATCAGGGGAAAAATATCTTGCACCCAACATGCATAACATAAAGATTTTTTTTCAAAAGTGTGAGGTTGCCCTGAAAAAAGGGCTGTTTGGTATGTAGCAGAACCGTCTGCCGCATTTAGAAACGTTTTTTTTTTTTTTTTTTTTTCAGTCTGCTTTTACGTCTTTTACATTTAACTTGAAAGTATATAATGGCATGGCACCTCTAAGTCGCCTCTCAACTTCTGATAAAGTATTTACCAGCAACGATATCTCTTTGGGAACATGACCCACAGTCATCATGCCCCTTTTTCTTGTCTCCATGTATTTCGCCATCATTCTCAGGCGTATGTTTGTCCTTCACCAGCCCGTTCGGATGCAACCTACGCATGCGCTGGACGGGCTGTGAATGCCCCAACCACAATGCGCATGTGCGCAAGCAATCCGGGCATGCGCAGTTGTTAGAATATATTTGAAACCGATATCATGGTTAATACAAATAAAATTATTCACACAAGGTAATTTAATAAGAAAAAAGAAAAGTTACTAGAAAATTCTCGATGAAATTTACCTGATAACGTAATTTGCCCTAATAGATCGGAGTATCTTACGGCATGACATGGAAAGCCTGTGTGTCGGCACAGGCTGGTCAGTGCAAAAATGTCCCATACACACTGCGCATGTGCGCAGGCTATCCTGGGCATGCGCAGTTGTAAATCTAAAAAGGTTTTAATTATTAATACAAATATATACGCAAGTGTAATTTTAAATAATTTGCCCAAATAGATCAAAGGTATCTTACGGCATGACAAGAAAAGCTTGTATGTCGGCACAGGTTGATCAGTGATTCTCTTTTGACATAAACGATCTGGGAAGTCTATGCGTTGAAAACTATCGGTGAATTCTGGAGATTTGCAAGATTGTTCAGTGTTCGCAGATGTGTATAGCATTTGCTAATCGGACATGTTCTAATGTCTTTGAGACGCCGCATTTTAACACGGACCGATGTCTGTTTATTTATACGATTGCTGTCGCAGAAACTCGAAGCTGAAACTGTGTATGGGTCAAATCAAGGACTCGGGCCAAATGTGCCAGTGGAAGTGCGAACTGTGAATGCAGAGACCGTGCATACAGCTGGTCGCCGCTCTAAGAGCATTTGCGCATGCGTCCACACAGACAAGATACGACAAAGAAGAATTTTTCGTTCTGGCAGTTTATATTCTTTTGCAACCCTGGTTTCTCATCTTACGTTCATGCATCTTTACCAAAAATTAAAAGAAAAAAAAAAATGCCTACGTAGTTTGGCGCATGTGCACATTTCCCGCCAAAAAATTGAATTGCTGTGAGAAATGGCACCTTATCGCGTGTACGAAAAGCAAAGACCCACTTCAGCCTGCGCACCCCGCAACCTCGTTCTCGGTTTTATTTCTAGATTCCCATGATAGATTGTTGATGCGGACAGAAACCACGTTAATGTGACTGTGCAGATGTGTAGGCTGATCCGGGTTAGCTGTTCGCATTTAGTGTAAAGCACATTTTCCGATGCACGGCCCAAATATCTTTAAAGATTTACTCCCTTTATAATAATAACAAAAATGATTTGATGAAATAATTCATGCAATACCTCCGACATGGTCTAACTACACATTTGAATTAGAGTTTAGATAATAATATTTGATAAAAGTGACTTTAAACAAAAAGTAAGCTAAATTTTTATATAATCGCGGACCGCGGTTGAAATCGCATTATTGGACAAAAATAATTTATTCATACGTCACAATCACGTGCACGAATCAGAAAAACTACCTCTACCTGATCACATGACACACGTGGGTCAAAATCGATATTCTTACAGGCCGTGTGGAAATAGGTAATTTGCATTTTAATTTGAAGATTATTTTTCATTCAACATTTATCGAATAAGCATGCATTTTCTCAAAACTTGTACGGTTAATTCTGAGACTATTACATATTGTTTAACGAAATCTTGTTAAAATATTTGTTTCTGAAAACATGAAATAAACGAGGGAGACAATCTTTAAAACAAATTAATATTTATCGTAACATTACACAAAGGGTGTCGTAAAATGATTTGTGTACAAATCCAGTCATACAACCAACACCGACGCATTTATGAATAAAAAGTACACAGTATGTTAAGTACCATAAAATCCTAAATATTTGGACAGCTATGTCTGAGCAAAAGTGTAGGCCAAGATAAGATTGCTCCTTCAGCCTGAATGAGCAGTTTGATCATGGCATACTATGTTTTCATTTCATCTGTAGTTTTAGCCGCATAACTGCAATGGAAAAATTAAACTGTTAATATTTAGGAAAGTTACAGCTATAATTGTAGGTGACCCAATATTTAGGACATTTACAATAAAAAGAGAAGCTTTATTTAACGTCGCATATTATATTAGTAGGTTAAGCGCTGGCCTGCTGATCTAGCGGTTCTTGTTTCGATTCCATACGGCGGAAATATTTCCAACCGTAAACGGAATTCCACTGCACACAGCTTTACATTGCCTTTAAATGACTAAAATACTGTTCAAAAGGACATAAAATCCTAAGTGAAAAGGACGTCGAATCGTAAGTCTTCAAGCCATTCCTGACCGGCTTGAAATCATTTACGGTCATTGGAAGTATGAAAACTCGAAAAAAAAGACAAGCAGATTAATGTCTTTGGGGCATTATGAAAACGGCACATTTTATAACACTAAACAGCATGCGCAGATTGGTTTAGCATGCCCATTTTGCATGCACAATATTTTGACGATGCGAACAATCGAGTGATTTAAACACAAGCGAGCTTAAAATACATCGTTCACACCGCGCGAATAAACAGACATACAAGTCACTTTTCTGGGCCCAGTTTCAAAATCACACCACCTTCATTTAAGGGTCGTAAATTTCCATAGGCTCGTAAAACTGAATACTTTCATGTAAGCGTTTAGCTTACAAAAACATTTTTTTCTTTCGCATTGTTCGTAGAAATACGCTAAATTTGTAATTCTTAATATGATCGGATTTTGCTAGAGTGACACTTCCGACCTGAAAGTTAAGGTTGTCATAAATAAATAAATAAATAAATAAATAAATAAATAAATAAATAAATAAATAAATAAAATAGAAATAGAACCTACAACAGCCATAAACTATTACACAAAGTACCCATAAAACTTTATTTCAGCGGGGTCTGCACAATTTGCTTAGTATCCCATCGTTTTCATTTCAGTATTTCATTTTATTTATTATTTTATTTCATTGGCAACCCGGATAGAAAATTTTACAGCACACTGCTCATACTAAAAGATAAAAGATGTCCCAACTTCCGTACTCTTTTGACCCTGCTACTCTGAATCTGCTCTGCTCGGCGTTTTATTACACAACGCTTATCAGAATCAAATTGTTTCAGGCGCCTCAACATTTCGGGCATACTTTCTCGCCTGAATCAACGCCATAGGCTCGTAAAAATGAAAACTTTCGTTTTCAGCCCATATTCTCATCATAATATTAAATATTTCTTTCATAGAATTGGAAAATCTGAATCTGGAGTTAACATGATCTGCGTTAATATTAGGCTTATCGCTTTTTCGTTTTTATTTAAATTTATTTATTCAATTATTTGTTGTTTTTTATTATTATTATTTTTCTTTCTTACCCCCATTAAAATCCATTGAAAACAATCGACAAATATCACTTCGCCATTATAAATATTCTGGTAGCTATGACTACTGCTTCCGCGTCGTGATCAATCGCACAAGACTTCCGAGATTACGTAACAGGTGGCCATCTGTTTTCGGCAATCTGTTTTATCCAATAAACAACGGATTTGCGGGATCTCGCAAACATGACAGTGTTATCAATTATGTGTGTACGGAATAATTGTGAGTGGATAAATATAATTTTTACGATATTTATACAATTATTCAAACATAAATTTGTTGACATTTTCGAACCATTGTTATTATTAGTAGTAGTGGTAGTAGTATTATATCTCGATCATTTCTTCTTCTTCTTCTTCTTGTTTTCTTTTCTTCTGTTATTATCATAATTATTATTATAGTTATTATTATAATTTACATCTATTATTATTATTATTATTATTATTATTATATTCTAACTAAATAAAAAAATCTCAGAACTTTACGTGTTCGAAAAATATCGGCGCTAAACCCTCATTTTGTTATTTAGTAAACATTTCTGTGATAATCGAAATGTTTTACACCATTTCAGACAAATGCTGTCACATTTTTTTAATCTATAGAAAAATCCAAAACACAACTTTTCCTATTCATAAGCGGTTGGCTTTTAAAATGTAATGCCGTTGCGAGATGATATTTTATAATAGCGACGTTACCGACGTGCGTAAAGAGGACTGCTAAAATTCGAATGCTAATCAGTCTTCGCTGTTCTTTTGTGTAAAGAAAGGGGGGCAAATTGAACATTTCTTCTTGACTAACTGATCTTTTTCAACTGATAATGTTTGTTCAGTCGTGCTTGTTCAGCGAGGGATCTGCTGGACTGAAGAACCTGATCGGACATGTGCGCCCATAAGGAGTCGAATCCACAACGCGTGAAAGGCGAGCACTGAGTCCACAAGGTGATCAGGAAATGAGCTGCGACACGAGAAAACCAACAATGTGGTTGTGCACCCAGCGCAGACTCAGATCAGCCTGGGCATCGGCCCAGTCTGATCAGAGTCTTCGCTGTCCGCATGAAGGTAGCCTAGTACCTTAGCTACCCTTTAAGCGCTTAGCGAAGAGTCTGATCAGCCTGGGCGGCTGATCTGAGCCTGCGCTGGGCGCACAACCACATTGTTGGTTTTCTCGTGTCGCGGCTCAAATCAAGATGTTATAATTCACGTAAATAGTGCTTTATGCGTGTGAACAAACATGAAATAAATAAATGAACAACAACGTTGGCACATGCCCTTCCTGATCGGAATCTTCCAAAAAAAAAAAAAAAAAAAACGCAGACCGACTGGACGGACCGATAATTGATGTTGATCTAAATCTATGCTCTTTGCTCAGGTAGCAGGATACATTCGCATGCTATTCGAATAGAGCCGTGCTTATACAAATAGTTTTGTTAATTGAGCCCGTGTATCACTGTTCTACACATTAGCCCAGACCCAAGGCAAAAAAATCCAGGTTATTTTTCATTAGACTCATCCCAGCAGGCACATGACGTTGAAATGACGTCGTACTGACGTCGATGCGACGAAATTACGTCGCATCGACGTCAGTGCGACGTCATTTTGACGTCATATGCCTGCTGGGTATATACAGCTAGTCTACTCTATAATAGGAGGAGCAGATTTTATTTTTATAGACTGGGCCAGAGAAAAGAGGTAAAACATTTTCAAACTTCGCCCTCTCCGCCTCCCCTCTCTCCCAAATCTCCTATGGGGACTTCTTCAGCAGTTTGCTCCATTTTAAAGATGGAAGAGTGACAGAGTTTCTTCCCCTAGTTTCTATACAAACAATGCCGAGACTCTAGCTAGGTTATATAGCTGTGCAGTGGTGTGTGTGGTGGGGGGACTACGGGGGAAAAGTGGCTCTATGAGGTCCGGACACTCCACTATATCGACGTCCTTCCTATCCATTTTTCCGGGGGTGGTAGATGGGGCGATGGCGCTGGTTATAACTTCTAATACCGGAGCGTCCTACTTATTTGGATAAAAGTAGGGCAAGGGCCACTGTCCTTTCAGTAGGTGCGGGCAGGGGTTGTTTAGACATTATTTTTTCTCGTCTATCATTTCTCTTTTCTTTCTCCCTCTCTCTGGGAGACGGTCCGATATAGACCGAAATCTTGTCTCAAAGGGCCATTACACCCAAACCAATCAACCAACCCGAACCAACCAACCATACAATCAAGGCTCCCACTGTATCCTGCGCATAACCACACAGTTCCCCAAATAGAGCCCCACTGAATAACAGACTGTTCCCCAAATGGAGCTCCATTGAATAAAAGACAATAATATACAAAGCGACCAGTGAGCTTGACACGAGAAAACAAACAAAGTGGCATGTTCACCCAAGGAGGACCCAGATCAGCCTGGATGTCCGCTCAGTCTGCTCAGAGACTTCGCGTGTGCTTATTCAAGGGCAGCCATGGGTCTAAGCTACCTCAATGCCGACAGCGAAGGCTATGATCAGACTGGACGGATGCCCAGGCTAATCGGAGTCTTCGCTGAGCGCACATGCCACTGTGTTGGCTTTCGCGTGGCGCGGCGCATTTCTGTCAAATTCACTTGATTATCTAGTGACAAAACATACTGTAAACACTAGGACATATTTACCCTAAATCTGACATTTTTTATTTGTAACAGTATTCCAGTCATATCGGAACTACGTGAGGCTTATTATATAAAAAAAAAAGTATGCAATGGATTCCATGTACGGTCGGTCAGAATCCCGCATCCAGCCAGATTCGAGCCCGGGACCGGTAAATCACCAGGTCGACGCTTGCCCTGTCCGATACCGTGCCTCGCCTAAAAAATCGTGCAAATTAAAGATGTTCTAGAAATATATGCTTGGTGACTGACAAGCATTGTAGACCCTGATCCGGCCCTTCCTTTTTGACCAGTCTAACTTGTTTTTTCGCTGTGTTTTGTGCATACATATGGCCTAGGTTCCAGTCATGTTTTTTTTTTTTTTTTTTGTATTGTCAAATATGACAATACAAATACATGTATAACTAAAGATTTATAATATTTATTTTATTCTTTTATAATCTAGCAGTCTCTAGCAGTCCCGGGTTCGAGCCCCGCTGGTGGCGGAAATCTTACCAGCCGTAAATCGGGTTCCACTGCACACAGCCTTTCATAATCACTCTCTCATCGTCCTGGTATGACTAAAGCACGATTGAAAGAACGTAAAATGGCAAGCCATCCACTCATCCATTCATAATGGAAAAAAGATCAAAATAAAACTGACAACTGGGCTGCTCAATTTTGAAGTTCTCCTGTGTATCCTAAAGCTCTAGCCCTGATAGCACATATGCACTGGTCGGTCTGGGCTTGTACAACTCACAATTCCCTGCATTTCATAACGATTTTCTAGTGTTACGCAGGCGGTTTTAACGTCCTTTTAATCAGTTTTTCAGTCATTTCCAGACGATGGCAGAGTGCTTATGAAGAAGCGTCCTTTAGATTCTAACAGAATCTCGCCACCAGCGGGACTTGAACGTGTGACCCCCGGTTATCCGAATTCGACGGCATGAATAGCTCGGCCATGCTCACTTTCGGGCCGGTGGGAGAGAATAAGTAAGATGGAGATTATGTAAGAAAAACCCAGGTCCATGGGAATCGAACCCGTTACCTGTAAATCATGAGGACAGCTTTTATCCCCCTCGGCCAACAGTCCGACACGACAGCGTTGAAATAGAGCTATTCATAACAGGATTGCTGTGTGTGTGTGTGTGTGTGTGTGTGTGTGTGTGTGTGTGTGTGTGTTGGGGTCGGGAAGGGGGTGGAAAAAGGGGCTACATACAATGAAGCCAATTTGTTTTGGTATTTAATGCATTGACGGTCCTTGCAACAACGGCAGAATTACTTCGGGTCAGAACTGCATTTGAGTTTCACGAGAAAATTCTGATCACACTGCGCAGTTGCGCCAACTGATCAGCTTATTATTAATGCACCGTAATACCCTACATTTCTTGACAGAAGTGATAAATCAAAAGCGCATACCCAATTTTGTAGGAGCAGTCTGATAAGGGTTTACACACTGTTTTGATAAATCGGCGAATGTCCGAATTTCGAAATAATTACGCATATCGATAATTGGTGTCCCAACATTTTTAAGCTAGTCACCCCTATCAGTGTTAATATACTGTGTCAAAAAGTTCCCATATACACAGATACCTGAAATTCTATGCTGCCATGGCAACAAGAGGAGCTATGACCATTTAAGTTTTATTGACATTAGAAGAGTATCCATGGGCTTGCATATTGTGTTGGTTTCTTAGGACAACCAAAAGGTCTCAAGGTCCTAAGGTGTATGGAGATATAGGCTAAGCGGGGAGGAGGGGGAGGGGAGGGGGCGGGGGTGGAAGGGTGCGTGAGTGGGGAGGTGTAGTGGGAGATCCAATGTTGAAACAACTTTGAGAGGCTTGGGGTGTGCGTGAGTCGGTAGGTGATGTGTGAGATCTAATGTTGAAACAACTTTTATCCAACGTTGTTATTTTTGTATCAGATTTACCTTCATGTGGTTAAACTAACGTGGATACAACGTTTACACGCTGAAACGCTGTGTGCCTGCTGGGTTGCAGATCTATAAGAAATACTGTAGTAAGTCTGAATGAACAAAATGAAGAAACAAATGAATTTGCACCATGCTGTCCGCGCATGCGTAGGACGGTCAACGCATGCGCTGTCTTTAGTCGATAAATGACATGAATCAGGCCGGTGCATGCGCAGTCCATTCAGCGCATGCGCATTTCGGTGCGCACATGCAGTCTGATCAGCGCATGCGCAGTCTATTCAGGCCATGACAAATTGGCAGTAGAAAATGTTCAATAACACTTTTCTTGGAGATTGACGCGTCCTGGCCAGCGTAAGTGTAGTCTCTTCAGGAGAACTTAGTCAGTGCATGCCCCTTCCAATCTGCGCATGCGCTGTACGGTCAACGCATGCGCAGTCTTCGGTTGTCGACAAATAGCACGCAGCCTAGCCAGCCATGCGCAGCCCATTCAGCGCATGTAAAATTTGATCTGCACATGCAGTCTGGTCAGCGCATACGTTTTGGCCATGACTGAAATCGGCTGTAGAAAATGTCAATCAGTTAGGGTAAACTGTTTATTTCAAGCTTAGTGCGCACTGTCTGATCAGGTAATGTGCAATTTGCAACTTGCCCGGGCACCCTGTTCAAGTGATCTTAGCCTTCACGGGCCATTTAAATAGTTTTGTAGCATCCAAGAAGACCGTCTGAAGGAATGCAAAGATTTGAACCCCAGTCAACAATGCTAAGACTTAATAACAAACTAACAATTTTGAAAAAAACGCAGCCTCATGGCTTGTGGAAGACAAAGTGAGGTATAAACGCATTAATTAAGGTCTTTATGGGTACAGCTTCATGTTTTCCTGTTTTCACTTTTTTTTACTCCCGAAGGAAGGCTCCCTTTTCCTTCTCCCCGTAAAAATGTACCCAATTAGCGTAATACATCTTTGTTGCAAAAAAAAAAAAAAAAAAAAACGATTTAAGAATAAAAAGCTACGGGAAACCTCTACATGGAAAGACTGTGTACCATGGGTGTATGTTATGAGGAATGGATTTGTCCCTTGAGCCTCCTTCGAAACATTTCTATAAAATTGGATCACTTAAATGGTTCTGCAGTGTAAAACTAGACCAAATGCGACGGGATGCGTAGCATAGTTTTGTATTTTTGTATATTGTTGGTTAAAGAACTAATTGCCAATATGCAGGGCCACAACGACCCTGAAAATGCCATAAACGCCAGCTCCCTTTCCCCTCTCCCTCATGAACTATGATTATCAAGCCAGCTACGCCCAGGCCTCCCCCCTGAAGACCTCTCCTTCCCCCCCCGCCCCCCCGTTGGCGTAGCTGGCTTGAAGACCCCTCCTTCCACACACCCCAAACGCACACACTTTTATGGCAAATGGATTGCGTACACAGTATATAATGGAATGCAGTTTCCCCAACTGGGGCCTCAATTTCAAAAAATGCAACGCAATAGACGGTTACCGGTGACCAACACTTCCTCTAAATATTGGGTCATTTTCTCTAAAAATTATATGAGCCGCGACGTGAGAAAACCAACAATGTGGTTGTGCGCCTAGGACAGACTCAGATAAGCCTGGGCATCAGCCCAGTCTCCTCAGACTCTTTGCTAAGCGCTTAAAGGGTAGCTCAGAGTTTAAGCTACCTTCATGCGCACAGCGAAGACTCTGATCAGACTGGGCGGATGCCCAGGCTGATCTGAGTCTGCGCTGGGCGCACAACCACATTGTTGGTTTTCTCGTGTCGCGGCTCATATCACACGTGATATGTGCGTGTGTATTTTTTTTTTTTTTTAAGAAAAAAAAAACTCGCCTACTCACCCAGGCTGGTCATTCAGGCACAATCTGATCTGGATCTCACATCTGAGCCGATCTGTACATTTGTATAGGCTGGTCAGGGCGTGTGTTGCCTAACATGCGTTCTTCTCACGGCAGATCAGAGGTTCTGCACAATTTTAAAACCGCCTGAGGCATATGTGGACTCCGCATTCTACAACCAGTCTCAGGAGCTCCGGTAGCTCAGTAGGTTAAGCGCTGGCCTGCTGACCTAGCAGTCGCGGTTTCGATACCCGCTTGAGGTGAGAATCTCTTCGTAAACGGGGCTCCATCGCACACAGCCTTATATTAACATCCTCCCATCGTCCTGATATGACTGAAATACAGTCGAAATGGACGTAAAATCGCAAGTCATCCATCCATCCATACGACCAGCATCTGTATTAGCGTTGATATGGCAGAAAGAGACTGCAAGGGTAACGATCGACAAAAAAGTGCCAAACTTTACCTTCATTTGAAATTCTTGCCACTCGTAAGCCTAAAAGAAATATGTCATTTATTTCATACTCACTTGTGCGTTAGAACGTTGTTATATACTTCCCAAATTGCGAGCGTGCGTATGTGCGTATGTGTATTTTAAAGCTATATATTCCACCATATAATTAAGTACTCAGATTACTGAATTCCGGGGAGTAAGTTGGGCGTTAGCCTGCTGATCTAGCGATCCTGGGTTCGAGACCCGCTGGAGATGGAAATTTTCCAACCGTAAACGGAGACCAACTGCACACGGTCTGTCATTTTCATCCCCCTATGGTCTTACATGACTGAAATGTCGTAAATCGCAATTCATGACTGGGAGCGATTGGGCGGGTTGGGGTGCGTAGTGGCTCTGTGAGATCGGAATATTCCACTGCATAGTCGTCTCTTTTTTCGAATAGCCATTTCCCTGGAAAAGGGACGAGGACAACTTTCTGACAGATTATGATACAATGAGAGAGAGAGAGAGAGAGAGAGAGAGAGAGAGAGAGAGAGAGAGAGAGAGAGAGTAGGGCAATGCCTGACTGGACTATTCTGGATCTCTGGATCGTGAAGCATTGTATCTTGTCATAAAGACAGAAAAAACTTGATTAGTTTCTATGATAATTATGCCCATTTTGGTAAATTTACAATAGAAAAAGCTAATGTAAATAATAATAAAAATAATAATCATAATAATGATAATGGAGCACTGTCTCTGTTTGATAAAGATAGAAAAATAATTATTTTTTATGATAATTTTGCCTGTTTGGTAAATTGAAAAACGAGAAAAAGATGTATCAGCGACAACACCACCAACAACAACAATAACAATAACAATAATAATAATAATAATATGATAATAATTTCATAATAAGATCTTTATAGAAAAATAAAAAGGTGCATGTTGTCGCGAGGGTTCAGGTGATTAAATCCGATTATCGACTGGATTCTGTAATACCCTAAAACTGATTTAACAGCCACACCCTGCAAATTGAACCGATATAGATGAATGATTATATGGAAAAGATATCAAACAACAAATATAAGTTTTCAAGAAAGTAGCAGAAGAAAAAATAGAAGAAAATCGATTAAGCTGAAAAAAAAATAAAATAAAATATAGATAAAAGACAAACTCTTGAAACTAACGACACATAGATGAATAGGATATAAAATACGACAGAAAAATAAATAAGTAAATTCGTCCAATAATTGTCGCTCCGCTATTACAAGTTACCATTCCATTTAACGATGGTAATTGGAATGGAATGGTCTGAAATATCGGTGCGTTCCACGGCGTTCCCGCGTCATTCAAAGGGCATTACTGGGGCGGTACCATTCCATTTACGTGGCGGTAACGGTGCACTCGACTGGGAAGCTTTAATGTTGCCTGTAGTGTAACTTTGTACTGTCATTTCCTCCCTTGAGACCAATGATGGAACACGAATTAAATTGTAGGAATATTCCTACGATTTGGCCTGATCTTTCACTTATTCAAAAGATGTCATCTTCGATCAAATGTATAATATTCCTACAATCTGAAAGATCTGTGTTGAAATTGGATTGAACTAAATTGGGCGTAATCTCAAGAATGTAGGAATATTCCTACAATCTAAGTGAGTGAACTCTGGTTTAACGTCCTACCAACAACGAGGTCATATGGAGACGGGACCTCGGTTTAAAGTCTCATCCGAAAGACCGGAGAAGCGGGGGTCGATCTTGCGATCCCCGGATTGGTAGTCCGGAGTGTTATCCACTACACTACAGCCGCTCCTCCTACAATCTAAATGATGTGGAATGTATGTGGATTGAACTCAAATTTGGTCGTATGTTTTTAACCTTGGAAAATGAGCAATTACCAAAATGTAGGAATATTCCTATGTTTTGTAAAATATAAGTAGAAACATTATTCCCTCATTGCATTTTCTGCAGTTTGAAAAAAATCAATGATGGAACGAAGAATAAATTGTAGGAATATTTTCCTACAATCTGACAGATGTGGGTTGAATTATTATTAAACTTAACCTTATTCCATGAAAAAAGATATTCTTCAAAATGTAGGAATATTCCTATGATTTGTTTGGATCTTTCATTTATTGAAAATATGCATTTGGTCAGATCTTTCATTTATTGAAAATATACCATCTCCAAAAAATGTAGGAATATTCCTACAATTTGTTTGGATTTCTCATTTATTAAAAATATGCATTTGGTCAGATCTTTCATTTATTGAAAAAATACCATCTCCAAAAATTGTAGGAATATTCCTACAATCTGAAAGGTCTATGTTGAAATATGAATGAACAAAATTGGTCGTAATCTCAAAAATGTAGGAATATTCCTACAATCCGGAAAATGTGGGAAGAATTTGAATTGAGCTCAGTTGTGTCTTATTATTTTTTTTTACAAATGAGCAATTTCCAAATTGTAGGAATATTCCTATGATTTGTAATATAGAGTTAAAGCAGTCATGTCCTATTTGCATTTTTTCTGCAGTCAGAAAAAAAATGATGATGAATCAATATAGTAATAGCTGTTCATTTTAAAAGAAGTTGATGGTTCATGAATGAATGAAATTGTAGGAATATTCCTACAATTTCATGATATCAGTTGAGCCATAGGAAAACCAGGGCTGGTAAAGTGTGATTTCGGCCACCCCAAAACAAGGCTTCTAGGTAACTATTTTCAATGATGCTCAATTTTGCACTTGCTATTTAGCACTTTTTACAGTCTAAAAACCTGCATTTTCAGTGCATAAAAGGACATCTCGTGGAGATGTCCTTTTTATTTTGGATTCACTTAGAAGTTTCTAATATAAGCTGAGGGCCTACCTTCTAACTGCAAAGGCGGGAGAATAGCTTTTAACTACATTGGTGGTTATACACATAGCAAAAAATAAAACAACATGTTTGCCATACATAACATCTATGTGTTCTTTTTTTACATTTTACATATGTAAGTATTGTCTAAAGGCATGTTTGAACGGTACTGTTACGTTTTTATTCTTTTATGCCCAGTCACACACACGTATACTACGGATCCTAAGGATGCTAGGGATGGCTCGTCCGTATCTATTTGTATCTATCTTTTTTTATCAGTTATAGATTCATACCGCATCTACACAGTTCGTAATGGTGCGTTTCATATCCGCAGGATCCGCGTCCAAATTTTGAAAAATCAAAATTCGGGCGTGGATATGTAAACCGTAATGATGCGTTTATAAACGCATTTATCCGCATTTGTCCGTATCTAATCCGTGTTTAATCCGTATCTATTCCGTATTTTATCCGTAACTGACCCTATCATTCCGCAGTCCCAAGCTGAGGACTGGTGCGGTTTCATACGGATCGTTCCCTTTCCTTACGGAAGTTACGAGTCATGCCAGTGTCACTGATGAGGCTTGAGTAATCGCAACCTCAAAGTATGGCCCATGCTCCTTCTTTCGAATGTGTTTAGTGTTCTGTGCCCTTGAAGGATAAGATTTTTATTTAAATGTTTCTACATTAATCCCACCTATAATTTGGGTAAAAGTAAAGGTTTCCTATAGCCTAGAGGCCGTAGGGACAGTGGCTTGAAAGAGGGGTATATTGTTAGGGCCAATGTGTCTTGGGCATAGCATATGAAAGGCAAAACCCTTTCAACTCCTCCCGCTGCCTTATTCGTCTCTGATTTAAAAAGGTACCAATTTACTGCTAGGTTGACGGAGATATCCAGTCGGAAGTTAGTAAATAAAGCAAAAACATTCTAATCCTTCAAGAGCATGGAGACTGAACACATTTGAAGGAAAGATCAAAGGCCAAACTTAGAGGTTTCGGCTACTCAAGCATCATCAGTGACACCGATATGATATGGTTTCGAAACCAGAGAAAACATAAGTAATTTCTTAATTTGATAAGGCAATCAGTTCAGAGACTGATTGGTACCATAAAGGGTGTAAAAAATAAAAAAGCAATAATCTAGAACATAAATTTAAACCAATCAAACATTTCTGATTTCTCAGAATATATTTTCTGATCTCAGAGGATAAAAAATATTATTATCACTATGGATGATGTACGGGGAGATGTTTTACGGTCGCCGCACGACATAACACCAGTTGCAGTGAAGTAAAATTGGAATTTAAAAGAGTTTCTTCAAATGCACAGAACACATTCGAAAGTAGGAACATGGGCCATCTTCGAAGTTTCGGCTATTTAAGCCTCATCAGTGAACCCAGTCCAAGAGATATTTATTGAATCATTTCACCAATAATTATGTGTCCTATATTGGACGAGTAATTGGAATTTATAAAGAAATTGCTTTGTCCTAAATTGGACAACTATTTGGAATTAATAAAAGTCAAATAGGTTTATGAAATCATGGCCCCACTCGTGCCATGGCACCGACCCGACTCTCTTTTGTAATAGTGCTTTAGATACAATCTCTATCTCTTCGGCGCTCCGTTGGTGTTGTTGCCTTAAAGCCGCCTCCCCGACCATTTTCCCGTAAAAACTAATGCAAGTTACAGTTCGTCGGAATCTGCAAATACCTCGAGCAATAGTTAGAGACTTCTAACTAAAGTAATATCCTGGATCTTTTAAAGTAATGACAAAACAAACAGCGCTTATCCATGTGTGCACCAAACCATACAAGTTTTTTATCTGAATTTCAAATATACGGCTATGTTCAAAAAACCAAATACACTAAGCCGATAGCGAGGGCACAGACATTAGTAATATACTGGCTGACTAAGATAACGCTACATCAAAATCTTGGTTTGGTACCGAAAATCATTTAAAAGCCGAAAAGACAGTCGACAAAAAGAGCCAAGTTCTTTCACTTGATAAAACTGTGGTAACGTCAGCAAGCGAGTTGATGGCGTTTTTTGCTTGATTTTTAGCTCACCTGAGCCAGCGGCTCCGGGGGAGCTTATAGGATGGTAAGGCTCCGGCGTCCGTCGTCCGTCAACAATTTCAAACGACTTCTCCTCTGAAACCGCTGGGCCAATTGTAACCATATTTCATATGTAGCCTCTAGGGGACTTAGGAACGAAAAATTGTTCAAATGGTCCTGGTAACATGACCAACATGGCCGCCACGCCAATATATGGTAAAAACCTAGAAAAATCTTCTTCTCCAGAACCAATAGGCCGATGGCCTTGAAACTTGGTATGTAGCATCGGGTACGCAAGTACTACCAAGATTGTTCATTTTATGACCTTGGGTTGACTTTTTCCTTTTTTACGGTAAGGTCAAATTTGCATTCTGTAGCTTTTATATGGGAAAATGCTAGAACATAAGATCTTTTGGAAACTGTTGAAGATTTAGACCTGAAAATTAGTATATACAGACATCTGAATGAGTATATGAAAATTTATGTGTAGAAGAGGTCAAGGTCATTGTTTGACCTTTGACCCTGGTCTCTCATATTTGGACATTTTCATACATCTTCTCAAAAGCCACTGGGCCAATTGTAACCAAATTTCATACAGAGCCTCTAAGGGGCAGAGGAATGAAAATTTGTTAAGACGGACTGGGTCACTTGACCAACATGACCGCCACGCCCATATATGGTAAAAACCTAGAAAAATCTTCTTCTCCAGAACCAATTAGCTAATGGCCTTGAAACTTCGTATGTAGCATCAGATACATGAGTACTACCAAAATTGTTCAAATTATGACCTTGGGTTGACCTTGACCTTTTCTACGGTAAGGTCAAATTTGCTTTCTCTAGCCTTAACATGGGAAAATACCAGAACATAAGATTTCTTGGAAACTGTTGAAGATTTTGACCTGAAAATTGGTATATACAATCACCTTATTAAATACATGAAAATTAATGCATACAAGAGGTCAAGGTCATTGTTTGACCTTTGACCCGGGTCTCTCTTATTTTGACAATTTCACACATCTCCTCAAAAGCCACTGGGCCAATTGAAACCAGATTTCAAATGGAGCCTCGAGGGGCTGAGGGAACGAAAATTTGTTTAAAGAGTCCTAGTCACATGATCAACATGGCCGCCATGCCCATATATGGTAAAACCCCAGAAAAATATTCTTCTTTCATAACCAATAGGCCAGTGGCCTTGAAACTTGGTATGTACATGTAGCATCAGGCACGCGAGTACTACCAAGATTGTTCAAATTATGACCTTGGATTGACCTTGACCTTTTTTACGGTAAGGTCAAATTTGCTTTTTGTAGCTTTTATATGGGAAAATGCTAGAACATAAGATTTCTTGAAAACTGTTGAAGGTTTTGACCCAAAAATTGGCGTATACAGTCATCTAAATGAGTACATGAAAAATGATATGTACAAGAGGTCAAGGTCATTGTTTGACCTTAGAACCTGGTCTCTCATCATGTGACAATTTCACAAATCTGCTCAAAAGCCACTGGGCCAATTGTAACCAAATTTCATAGAGCCTTTAGGGACTGAGGGAAAGAAAATTTGCTCAAACTGTCTTGGTCACATGACCAACATGGCCGCCATGCCCATATATGGCAAAAACCTTTATTAATCTCCTTCTCAAGAACCAAGTGATCGATGGCCTTGAAACTTGGTATATAGCATCAGGTGCTTGAGTACTATCAAGATTGTTCAAATGATGACCTTCGGCTGACCTTGACCTTTTACAAGGCAAGGCCAAGTATGGGAAAATGGTAGAACATAAGAGTTCATGGCAAGTTTAGAAGATTTGGCCTGAAAATTGGTATATACAGTCGTCTTAGTTAGTATATGGAAGATTTGGGGGTACAAGAAGTCAAGGTCATCCTTTGACCTCTGACCCATGTCTCTCATATTTTGACAATTTAAGACGTCTCCTCAAAAGCCACAGGGCTAATTGTAACCAAATATCATACACAGCCTCCAGGGGCTGATGGAACGAAAATTTATCAAGCGGTCTAGGTCACATGACCTACATGGCCACCATACTGAGGTGAGTGATTCAGGGTCTGATGGCCCTCTTGTTTGAAAACTTGAAAACGACATCTAGCTTAGTTTGAGTTCAGGAGGGATACCATATCCTAGGATAACAGGAGAGTATAACTTTTCCATCTTTTCTTTAAAGGTTTTGATAATTTAGCCTTGGTCTTGTAAGAAAATTGGTTACGTTAAGTTAGATGTTAACGGTTATGAATTTAAGGCCCAACTTTTCCGTGTATTTAGTAGTCGGGAATGAGTAATCTTGTGTCAGGCAGATATGCGAAGGTCAAAAATGTACAGTCAGCAAATATCACAAAGATGTATTGACACCAGATAGGAAAAAGCCCATCTCACTTTAATTTTGTTTATTTATTGAAGCGCGTTAATCAGTTAACATGGTGTCAGAAATTGATGTTTTTACTCGTATAATATGCCGCCACGCCAGACAACGTAATGCCGCAATTTCTGCGAAAATGGTTTCAAAAGTATTTAGTACACCGGATAAATGAAATATAAAAAGTATCCATACCAATGGTAGTGTGACAGACGTACGTTTCGGTATTTAACTTTTTCAATGTCGCTAAACCCCAACATTTTAAAAGAAAAGAGATGATGGGCAGGTCCTGGTAGGCAACGAGCTTCCCTCTCCGAGCCACACTTACTGTCATATTCCGCGGGGCACATTAGCTGATAGTATCAGGTAAGAGTCGCCTAGGTATTAATCACGAGCACAGGCGTCTCCGATCGAAATCACCTCAACCCTGCGCTTCGAAAAAACAACTCAAAAGAATGGCAGCCAAACTCCGCTAAGATTCATGTCACTATGACAAGTCAATCTTAGTTTAAAAATAATTTAAATTTTAACAAATATACATCAAATGAAATAAGTTTTTTTAATCAGTATTTAAGAAGTGACCCAACACCTAGAGACCCAGAATCAACACTGAAACAGCGACTAACTGGGTTGATGATACTCTCGGGAACTAATTTCCACCAGCATAGATAATTAAAATATCAATAAAATAACAGACGTAACATGCTTTCTTGAAAAGGTAAGTCTCCAAAAAAACACTTTTCTGGTTACAAATGGATTTTCACCAAACCTCGCCAATCTCTACTTGTAAGTGTTGGCTTTCATATATTAATATGAATTAAATAGGTGTTACCCATATGCGTGCGTTCCCATCCCCTTAAAATGGCCACCATAAAAGCAACGCGAAATTGTGCACATCGTGATGGTACCACTCCAGTCGCATAAACCATATATTTCGCCCTTTCTATTTTGTTTTCTTTCTGCTTTTTCTAGCCTCTGGACAGGGGAGGTAATCTTGTCAGATACAATTCTGATTATAACTAATTCTTTCTTTTATCATTTAAGAGTAAGAGTTCAATGTCCATAAAGCATTTTTTAATATTTCACTGAAATTTTTTTTATATAAAATTTATAAATTAAACGCAGACTGTTGCTTTTGTAAAAGCTTGTACTTGTATCTTGAGTACCCATGCAATGTAGCCTCCCTTTATTGTATCTTTTTTTATTTCAGTTATCATTTATTTATTCTCTTCATAAAATGCGGTTTGTTTAAGCATACCAAATTCCAATAAATATTGAAAACTATAAAAGTAACTAGATGTTTAAATAACGTTATGACATTATTAAAAGCATGTAAAATACAGAAAAACGCAAAATGTATACATGCATATATCAAACTATGTCTTAAAGTTAAGAAATAACACGTACTCGAGAAAACGTACCTGATGAAATGTGCAAATATTGAGGACTCAGATCAGCCTACACATCCGCATAGCCTATTTAGAGTCTCCCCTTTTCATACAGGCATTCTAGGAATCAAAGAGACTCCAAAACATGAAAACAAAAAGTTGCTTGCTGATGAAGATATACTTTTGATGACTCTTTTGCTCATGTTTCTGATATTATACTGATTGTGAGCTTTCAATTCCATATAGTGCCCGCGATATTACACAAGAACTCTATTTAATATATGAAAGCCAACACTTACAAGTAGAGATTAGTAATGTTTGGTGAAAATCCATTAGTAACCAGAAAATGGCCCTTATGGAGACTCCCCCCTTTACAATTTTTTTTCAAAAGAAAAGCGTTTCTTTTGTCAGTCAGTCAGTGTTACTTATAATAGGACCGACGGTTTCCTTCGATTGGTTTGCACTAGTTACAGAGTGTCGTTCAGTCCCTTATATTGATTCATCGCAGTATTCAAGGATTGGGATATCTGTCATTGCTGTTTAACTGATGAGTTGGATGGTTTCTTTTTATTTGTAGCTGTTTCAAAACTTGTTTAAAATAAATCATGCCTGCATAAAGCGGATAAAAAATAGGTTTTAACCTCTGATTCAATGTTACAATCTTTTATGAGTCATGCTATAGATCTGTCAAAATTAACGTTGAAGCAAATATCTGTTTTGCTTGAACTACCTGACGTTTTCAGTTTGTGTTCAGTGTTATAAGAATCAAAATTCATTCCTATCATGTTATATTAATTATTTTAAATAAATAATACAATATCGGAGGCGAAGGCAAAAAAAAAATAAAATAAAAAAATAAATAAATAAATAAAATAAAATAAAACAGCGAAAATAGAAGATTTTGGTCAGTATTTATCTTGTATACATATTTAGAAAAGACGACTGGAACTAAAAGTATTTCTTCAGAAAGACGTGTTGAAAGAAAATTGCCTGTTGATGTGAAGACCACTAAAGATTTCGTCGAAGTTACAAACAATACATCTAAGGTAAGTCATTACCCGGATCCAACTTTTCAAAATTATGATCTTGGATATGTCTACGGTTATCATCAATATAAGGCAAAAATAATGGAAGAGGCCTCTAATGGCATTGTACAATATTTAAGTAATTACTTATCATTTGCTGCGCATTAAATCTGTAAAGTATTTATGATATGAATCCGCCTTAGTCGGACATAAGGTTATCTTTTGAAGAGACACTAATAAAAGAAACTCAATTTGGAATCGGTCGAATACTCTCATGTTGATTAGTGAAACGGGGTCTTTAGGCTGTGTGCAAAGGACAAATCTTCAAATCAACCTGTGCACTTTCAACAAGGCACCGATGTGGGTTTAATACTTTAACATGGTGCATCTAAATCCTTATGTCATGTTACACTCAAGATAAGTTATCCTAAAGCTTCGTGGTATTTACTTTTATAAATCAGTTTGAATTAAGTATAACCTGCCTTGTTTCTTTTAAAAAAACATTATAATTGTGTATGCAGTTGGATTGATTGATTGATTGATTGATTGATTGCTTTGGGTTTAACGGCCCTTTGAGAGAGTATTTCAGTCTATGTCGGGCCGTCTCCCAGAGAGGGAGAAAGAGAAGAAATCAAAGACGAGAGAAAAATGTCCAAACAACCCCACACGCACCTGCAAGCACAGTAGGCCCTTGCCCTACAATGTTCCAAATCAGTAGGACGCCCAGGCACTGGAAGTTACACACAGCACCATCGCAACACCCGACCGTCCCCTGTATGCAGTTGAGGAATCCTGAATCAAGTTATCGGATTAAAAAGAAATAGAAATAGAAAAACTCAAATTGCACAGAGGTTGGCATTAAATTCAATGCTTTGACCCAAAATCGTTTTTGGCGAAGGTAGCGTATTTACGCTTCCTTAGCAACTCACGTGGCGAGATCGCTTACTGCGCATAATCGGTAACTGGTTACCGTCCTAGTTTGGTTGGTTTCTGACGTATTGACTATCTACCAAGGGTTATAGGGAAAGTTTGTATGTGGGTCATGAACAGGAGATCTTTTATTGGAGAAAGTAGACGCACTTTTATTAAAAAAAACGGGTGTTTTATTTTGACTTATAACTAGAATGCATCTATGGTTGAAAGTATGGCTATGCTTACTTGATAGAACAATGTTTGAAGTGTAAGAATGCTAAAACAAGAGGTGTAATCTCGCAAAATTCAAAATTTTACTCATGTTTGAAATGTGTTAACATTCTTAAAATTTTTCTAAAATAGTAGCATGGAAGAAACGTCAGTCTGGCTGTATCTTACATCTTTTGACTCATACAAACTTGCGAATACCATAGGTAGTAGCCCTGACCTTTTATAATAAAATCATTAATCTTTGAAAGAATTAAATAATTGTCAACAATGCTCACCATGCCTTTTTATCTGTGAAATATTTTACCAAGACTGCAGGTATAACTGTAAGATTTGTGACAAAATTTGTCTCGAGCAAAACGTCTGCAGAATTTAGACCCGTGGTTAAGACGGTCATTGAGTCGCAATGTACTAAAATTTGTAAGTTTTCAGTCCGCGGTAAAGATTTCTAAGGTTATTTTCGAGATTAGATTTTGAAAAGAGAAACACTTCAACTCCATTAAGACTTAAAGCCATAAGTTTGATGTTAAGGCGTAGGTTTGGCGACGTATTGTACATTTGTTTCGCCATAAAGATACCTCTTAACGCGACGCTACCTCTAAACACACACTTACTTTGAGTATTATTTAATAAGATGATTATGATAAAACATAATAACATTTCCCGTCATAGAATCTACCTTTGAATGGATGGAAGATAGACCAGTCGACTACAGATGGAAAGAGCGTTAGCTTTACATTTCCAAACTACGTATTAAAACAGAAAGGCACAGTCAAGGTAGGAATATTGGAGGCCGTTTCTTTAGCAATTACATGAGATTTCTCTCTAAGGATGATTTATACCTCAGTTTTTTAAAGATACAGTAAACTCTCAATATTTCAAAACCGAAGTTCATTCCAAACTACTATCTCAAAGTAAATTGCCTCGTCCAAGAAATTGAACTTTCAGATATCAATAGTTTCAGATAACAGGGGTTGAAATGTATATATAAACAAAAGAAAATTTGTCTTAACTATATTCTTTGACGTAAAAATGGTATTTTGAGATATCAGTGTACGAAATATTGAGAGATGACTGTAGTTTATCTGACATTTTTGTACTGCAAACAAAAACCCATTTACTATGATTCGAAACGTAATATACTCGACAAAACGAAGATTTGAGCAGATCAAATAAGCAAGTCTTGACCATACTCTGGAATAAATCAGACGGTTCATGCGACAGCTGGATTTCCAGTATTTATCTTATAAAAGCTTAATTAATTGAATATTAATGCAGATATCCTTGTACGCTGGTATAGTTTAAAGTGGGCTAAGCATCAACACCATAAGCTCGATCTCTCATTGCCAAATATTAAGCGTTGTCACCCATTAAGATGGATAAAACGACACTAATAGAGATGCATTTCGATCCATCTTCCTTTCGTGTTACAAACAGCATATTACTTCTTACCGTTGATTATCCATAAGGTCTTTCGGCAGCAGCGAAATGTTACTTCATTCTGGCTTCGCTCTCGTGATTTACAGGGATATTCTCTCGGAACGCATGTGTTAAGACGATAAACATATTACTTAAAAAGTACTGTTTAACATAATAATTGCCATGACGTTTGTTTAACATTACACTATAATCTTTCTTAACATTGTCTCCTAGTTTCAAGCTCCAACCAAACAATACTTTCATTTTTCAATAATTTGTATGTTCAGAACCACCACAGAATCCAGGGCGATGGAATTGCATGTAAAATAACGCCTTCCTTCACTCTCGGTTATTCACAACTGACCGTTCCAAGGCGGTGCTTCTGTTGTGGTGCTTCTGTTGTGGTATATAACTGTGTGTTGACATTTTAGCAGTGTGGTTACCTAGATAACTGCTTCCTTTAGTTTCTGGTTTGATTTGTGATTTCAAACTTATAGAAAGTAGGTGAGCATGGAATTTAGATGTATAATGTGACTTTTCGCGTTCACGCATGAAAGTACAGAAACGCTTTCAGCGTCAGTGTCAGTGACAGCATCGGTTGATATTTTTATACCCCCGTATGTCGAGGGGTATATAGTTTTCGTCTTTCCGTCCGTTCGTCCGTTTGTCCGTCTGTCCGTCCGTCCGTCCGTTCGTCCGTGCGTGCGTGCGTCCGTTAACATTTGCGTTAAAGTTTTGCGTTAAGTTTTTAATTTTGCTTATGTTTCCAATATCCTTTGATGAAATCTGTTGGTATGTGCCTAGATTTACTTACAGGTTTAAGCAGAATACTTATCATCATCTGGATACTGCTGCTGACCAAAGGTCAAGGCCACAGACTTAAACATTTGCGTTCAAGTTTTGTGTTAAGTTTTTAATTTTGCTTATGTTTCCAATATCCTTTGATGAAGCCTGTTGGTATGTACCTAGATTTACTTACAGGTTCAAGCAGAATACTTATCATCATCTGGATGCTGCTGCTGACCTAAGGTCAAGGTCACAGACTTATACATTTGCGTTAAAGTTTTGCGTTAAGTTTATAGTCTTTTATATTTCTTATATCTTTTGATGGAACCTTTTGATATTTGACTAGGGTTACTTTTAGGTTCATACAGAGTAGTTTACATCATCTGGATGCTGCTGCTTACCAAAGGTCAAGGTCGCAGACTTGTGTATTTGCGTTAAAGTTTTGCATTAAGTTTATATTTTTGCTTATATTTCCAACATCCTTCAGTTTTCATTAGGCGGTGGCGCTGGTCGGGGGTATACGTGAGCCCCTGCTCACTTGCTCTAGTGGTTAAAGATTGTGTCTGAGGGTATTCTGGCGAGCTATCCTGTACGCAGACAGGTCTTGCTTGTTTAACTTGTATGTTTATGATGTTTATGAACCACAACATAAACCAGGGCGAGGGTTATATGCATGAAAGTGATGTAAGCTCCCCATTATTTCATCAGTGACCGTTTAAGGGGTTACTTCTGCTGTTCAAACGGTAATTAAGTTTCCTTCCTATTCGTCTTTGACTTTTTGTACATTGCTTACAATAGCCTCGCCACTGTCTGCTGTGAAAGAACATACTTCTTGGCTTGTCGCTTGTCTTATCTTTACTTTCTGAGCCGCTTTTATAATTTCCCATTCCCATGTATTGTTAGGGATAGGTTGTGGTAAACGATTGTGTCGGTTCTTGATCAGCGCCTTTCTTATTTACCTTTTATTATTGTAGGTTTACGTCAAGGAATCGGCACCTAAAGATCTAGGAGGAAACTTAGCGTTTGAAGATAACAGCCGCTGGTTTTTAGACCCTTCAGTCAAGACGATTCTACGAAACAAAAAAGGCGAGGTGAAAAAGATATTCAAGTCCTTTTTTAAACTGCATTACTTTCAATATTTATTTTGTCATTAATAATATTTGCTATGGTTTATACTGTCTAGCAGAAGGCAACAAAGGGGTTTGTTCACTCAGCGCCGACTTAGATCAGCCTGGGCATCCGCCCAGTCTGATCAGAGTTTTCGCTGTCCGCATGGAGGTAGCTTTAACCTTTAACTACCCTTTGAGCGCTTAGGAAAGAGTCTGTTCAGACCGGACGAATGCCCAGGCTGATCTGCGTCTGGGCTGTTTGCACAACCACTTCGTTGGTTTTCTTGTGTCGCGGCTCATTCAAAAACAGGTACATTAAATGACGTCATATTCGTTCTATATTCGCTTATATTTGATACTCGAGTATCTAGCGAAATCAAGAATCTTGTTAACATATTGACTAATGGGTGACTAAAATTGCTTTTTATAGCCATTTACTTAGTCGCTGTCATGTTTTTTTATACCCCCGCTTTAAAAATGTGGGGGGTTTACTGTTTACATCTGTCCGTAGTCTTTCCGTCCGTCCGTCCTTCCGTAATTTCGTGACAATTTTTCGTCAAAGATATCTCAAGATCCGTATAAGATAGAAACTTTATATTTGGTATACAGGCTAACAACGACAAGTTGTATTGTGGGATTGAGAAATGGCCCTCTCCTGTTTGTTCTTCCTTGTATTTGGTCACTTTCCTTTCTCTCTTTACTTTTTTTGTCAAAGATATCTCTGCAAGGGTATAAGATACCGAGTTTATATTTGGTATACAGGTTGACAACGACAAGTTGTATCTTAGGATAGAGAAACAGCCTTCTTTTTGGCTTCCGTATATTTGTTCACTATTCTTTCTGTCCATGCATTCAGTTCTGTAATTTTTAGCTCGCCTGAGCACGAAGTGCTCAGGGTGAGCTTTTGGGATACCCTGATGTCCGTCGTCCGTCGTACGTCCGGACGGACGGACGTCCGGGCGTCCGGACGTCCGTCAACTTTTGCTTGTGTACACTCTAGCGGCCACAGTTTTGATCCAATCTTTATGAAACTTTGTCAGAATGTTAGTCTTTATAAAATCTAGGCCAAGTTCGAAACTGGGTCATGTCGGGTCAAAAACTAGGTCACTAGGTCAAATCTTAGGAAAACCTTGTGTACGCTCTAGAGAGCACAGTTTTCATCCAAAGTTCATGAAACTTTGTCAGAATGTTTATCCTTATAGTATCTAGGACAAGTTCGAAACTGGGTCACGTCGGGTCTAAAACTAGGTCACTAGGTCAAATCATAGAAAAACCTTGTGTACGCTCTAGAGGACACAGTTTTGATCTAATCTTTATGAAACTTTGTCAGAATGTTTATCTTCATAAACTCTCGGCCAAGTTTGAAAGTAGGTCATGTGGGGTAAAAAAACTAGGTCACTAGGTCAAATCTTAGAAAAAACCTTGTGTAAGCTCTAGAAGGCATAGTTTTGATCCAATCTTCTTGAAACTATGTCAAAATGTTTATTGTCCGTATCTAAGCCCCCTATGAAACTGAGTCACGTCGGCTCAAGGTCAAATCTTAGAAAAACTTTGTGTACACCCTAGAGGGCACAGTTTTGATCCAATCTTCATGAAGCTCTGTCAGAATGTTTATCTTAATGAAATCTAGGTAAAGTTTGAAACTGGGTCGTGTCGGGTCAAAAACTTGGTCACTAGGTCAAATATAAGAACAACCTTGTATATGCTCCAGAGGGCACAGTTTTGATCCAATCTCAATGAAACTGTGTCAGAATGTTTATTGTTACAATATCCAGGCCAAGTTTGAAACTGGGTCATGCCGGGTCAAAAACTAGGTCAAATGTTAGTATGGTAAAAACTCCTATAAATCTTCACCAGAGCCAGTGAACTGATTAATGCTCAGGTGAGCGATTCAGGGCCACCATGGCCCTCTTGTTGTAAAGATTTCTCAGCATCTGTTCAAGGTAGAGGGTTTATGTTTGGTATATGAGTTGCCAATGATTTGTTGTATCTTGGAATTGAAAATTGGTCTTCTTCTGCTTGGTTTTCGTTATACTTGTACATTTAATAGCTTTTGAGCCAGCGGATCCTTTGGAGCTTATAGGATGGTTATGCCCCAGTCACACACACATATACGGATTCTGCGGATGCTACGGATGGCCCGTCCGTATATATTCGTGTCTATCCGTTTAATCCGTAATGGATCCGTATCGCATCCGCAGAATCCATAACTGTCCATATCATATCCGCAGCGTCCGCAAGATCCGCGTCGAAATTTTGAAAAGGTTCAAAATTCGGGTGCGGATGAGTAAACCGTAATGGCCCGTAACTGAACACATTTATCCGCATCTATCCGTATCTAATACGTGTCTC
This sequence comes from Ctena decussata, assembly GCA_963989385.1. NCBI lineage: Eukaryota > Metazoa > Mollusca > Bivalvia > Lucinida > Lucinidae > Ctena > Ctena decussata. Next base: position 50,104,136 of record OZ022498.1, on the reverse strand, counting down.
ATCCGTATCTATTCCGTAACGTATCCGTAACTGAACCTACCATTCCGCAGTCCCAATTTGAGGACTGATACAGTTTCATGCGGATCTTTATCTTTAGTTACGGAAGGTACGGGTCATGTCAGGGTCACTGATGAGGCTTGTGAAGTATGGCCCATGCTTTTTATATCGAATGTGTTTAGTGTTCTGTGCTCATGAAGGATTAGATTTTATTTGGATCCTGCCTATAAATTTGGTAAAAGTAAAGGATTTCCTATAGCCAAGTGGCTGTAGGAGTAGGAGTAGTGGCTTGGGGAGGAAGGGGGTTAGGGCCAATGTATCTTGGGCATAAAATATGACAGGCAAACCCATCCCTCTCCTTTCGCTGCCTTATCCTTCCTGATTTGAAAAAAAAATTTCCCATTTACTGCTTGGTTGACAGAGATCTTTAGTCGGCAGTTAATAAATAAAGTAAATAATATTCTGATCCTTCAAGAACATAGAATCGAAGGAAGGAACATGGACCATGCTTGGAGATTTCGGCTACTCAATCCGCATAAGTGACCCTGATATAATCTGGTTGCGAAAACCAGAGAACGCGTAGTGTTGTTTCTTAATTTTGATAAGGCAGTAAATTCAAAGACTGATTAGTACCATAACATGTCTAAAAGAATAAACTAGCAATAATCTAGAATATAAATCTAAATCAATCAAAAATTTCTGATTTCTCAGAATATTTTCTTGGTCTCAAAGGAAAGAAAACATACAATCTTCACTATTATATGAATGACGTACGGGAGACGTTTGACGGCTACAAGTTACACTGAAGTAAAATAGAAATCTAAAAGAGTTCATTCAAGAGCACAGAACATATTCGAAAGTAGGAACATAGGCCCTCTTCGCAGTTTCGGATACTCAAGCCTTATCAGTAACCCAAGTCCAAGAGATTTTTATTGCCTCGTTTCACCGTTAAACTTTGTCCTATATTGGACAACTAATTGGAATTAGTAAAAGAATTACTTTGTTCTATATTGGACAACGAATTGGAATTAGTAAAGGAATTATTAGGGCCCCGCGAGACACAGTCTGCGGAGGCCCTATAGTAATCACCTTGTCCGTCCGTCTGTCTGTCTGTCCGTCCATCTGTCCGTCCGTCATCATTTCGTGTCCGCTCAATAATTCTGAAACCGTTAGAGATATTTTCACGAGACTTGGTACAAATGTAAAGCATCATCAGACAATGTGCAGAGAATAGGAACCATAACTCTGCCTACATTTACTACTGAATTATGCCCCTTTGTAATTTTGAGTAGAGAAATCGTGTCCGCTTCATATCTCTGAAACGGTTAGAGATATTTTCACAAGACTTGGTACAAATGTAAAGCATCATCAGACGATGTGCAGAGAACAAGAACTATAACTCTGCCTACATGTTTTACTGAATTCTGCCCCTTTGTAATTTTGGGTACAGAAATATTGTCCGCTTCATAACTCTGAAACTGTTTGAGATATATTCAGGAAACTTGGTACAAATGTAAAGCATCATCAGATGATGTGCAGAGAACAAGAACCATAACTCTGCCTACATCATTTACTACTGAATTATGCCCCTTACTAAATTTGAGTGCAGAAATCGTGTCCACTCTATAACTCTTTAACCGTTAAAGGTATTTTACCGAGACGTGGTTCAAATGTAAAGCATTATCAGACAATGTGCAGATAACAAGAACTGTAACTCTGTTTACATTATACTGAATGATTCCCCCTTGTTATTTTGAGTTCAGAAATCGGGTCCGCTCCATAACTTTGAAACCGTTAGAGATATTTTCGTGATACTAGGTACAAATGTAAAGCATTTTCAGACGATGTGCAGAGAACAAGAACCATAACTCTGCCAACATTTGTTACTGAATTATACCCATTTGTAATTTTGAGTACAGAAATCATATGCGCTCTTTAACTCTGAAACCGTTAGAGATATTTTCACATGACTTGGTACAAATGTAAAGCATCATTAGACAATGTGCAGAGAACAAGAATCCTAACTCTGTTTACATTTGTTACTGAATTATGCCCCTTTGTAATTTTGAATATAAAAATCATGTCCGCTCTATAGCTTTAAAAGCATCAAAGATATTTTCATAGAACTTGTACATAATATAAAGCATCATCAGACAATGAGCAGAGAATAAGAACAATAACTTCATCTACATTTATTACGGAATTTTTCCCCTTTGTAGTTTACAGTCTGGAATACGTGTTCACTTTCTGACTTAAGAATTGTTGATATTTTCACAAAACTTCGAACAAATATAAACATCATCAGACAACGTGCAGAGAAAAAGAACCATAACTAAACCTTCATTTTAACAGAGTTATAAGCCTTCGTTATTTTAGGTATGGATCTTGTCCGCTCTATAACAGTCAAGCCTTTGAAGATATTTTTATAAGATTTGGTACAAATATAAAGCATCACCAGATAAGCTGAAGGTGTGCAGAACATCAGTTTCTGCTTCACAGAGCTGTTGCCCATGTTTGAATCAATCATGATTTGGTATGTTGCCCATATCTTAATGACACTACCAGAGGCTTAATTTCAAACAACATATTGAATATGAAGGAACAACATGATAACAGAAATCTTGTATTGTTATTTCTGATTGGGCACATATGACTTAAATGTAGTCAACAGTTTCATAAAGGCGGGGCCCTATTAGTTACCATGTTTCTAGTTTTTGTTCTATATTGGACAATCAGTTGGAATTACTAAAAGTCAAACAAGTTTATGAAATGATGGCACTAGTTTTGCTATTGGCACGTTCATGAAAAGTTGACCCACTGTTACAAATAAAAACCATGACATCGCATCATAACTACACCATACGTCACTGCCATGGCACCGACCCGGCCACTCCGTTGCAGTAGTGCTTGAGATACAGTCTCTGGCTGTTCGTCGCCCTGCTGGTGTCGTTACTTTACTGCCGGCTCTCCAAACCATCCTGCAGGTATCTGTCAGTATTGGAACGCAATCTATTTGTATTGAAACGATTCTTTAGGAAACAGTCCGTTACAATACAAGCCCCGTAACTACCGTAACTAAAAGTAACGATCAGCACAAAACCGTATCAGTCCTCAACTTGGGGTAGACTGCGGAATGATAGGTTCAGTTACGGATTAGATTCGGAATAGATACGTATGCGACACGGAGTAGATACGGATAGATTCGGATGAATACGTTTAGTACAGAACCATTACGGTTTCCTCATCCGCGCCCAAATTTTGAAACTTTTCAAAATTTCGACGTGGATCCTGCGAACGCTGCGGATATGATACGAACCGTTACGGACTCTGTGGATGCGATACGGATCCATTACGGATAAAACGGATAGATACGGACGGGCCATTCGTAGCATCCGCAGAATACGTATATGTGTGTGTGACTGGAGCATACAAGAAATAAACACAGATGTGGGCGTCACCTTTAATGTCTTTTATCCTTTTATCCGCTAGGCATGTGCAACAGTCCGTATCTGAAGGTGTTTATCCGCATCTAAAGGTATAAGAAGGTAACGGAAGGTTAGTAGTCTCTACCTATCCATATCCATCCGCATCGTGCCAGTTCAAAGGGACGTATATAACCACTGACATCCGCATTTATCCTTTACCACCCGTATCTATCCGCATCTATTGATATCTATATCCGTAAATTCATTAAATAAAATAGGCCACGCCCATAAATTCTGCAGATAAACTGAGGATTTTATCCGCAACTATCCGCCCTATCCGCAAATAATGTGTCCGTCGTCGTCCGTCCGTCCACAATTTCAAACGACGTTTCCTCTAAAACCGCTTGGCCATTTGTAACAAAATTTCATATGTAGCCTTCAGGGGTCTTAGAAACGAAAAGCTGTTCAAAAGTTCCTGGTCACATGGCCAACGTGGCCAACGTGGCCGCCACGCTCATATATGGTAAAAACATAGAAAAAAAAATCTTCTCCAGAACCAGTACGCTAATGACCTTGAAACTTGGTATGTAGGATTGAGTACTCAAGTACTACCAAGATTGTTCAAATTATGACATTGTGTTGACCTTGACCTTTTTTACTGTAAGGTCAAATTTGCTTCTTTATGGCAAAATGCTAGAACATAAGATATCTTGAAAACTGTTGAAGATGTTGGGCTGAAATTGGTATCTACAACCGTCTTAATGAGTACATAAAGATTTATGAGTACAAGAGGTCAATGTCATTTTTACCCTCTAGCCCAGAACTCTCATATTTTGACAATTTCAAACAATCTCCTTAAAAGCAACTTGGCCAATTGTAATCGAATTTCATATAGAGCCTTCAGGGGTTGAGAAAACAAAAAATATTCATACGGTCCAGGTCACATGACCAAAATGTCCGCCTCGCCCATATATGTTAAAAACCTTTAAAAATTCTTCTCTAGAACCAACTGTCCGATGGCCTTGAAATTTGGTACATGTATGTAGCAATTGGTATTCGACTAATATCAAGATTTTAAAAATTATGACCTTGGCTTGATCTTGACCTTTTTTACGGCAAGGTCAAATATGAGAAATGCTAGGACATAAGATTTCATGGAAAGTTTTGACGATTAAGGCCTAAAAAATGGTATATACAGTCATCTTAATGAGAACATGAAAATTTGTTAGTACAAGAGTTGAAGGTCATTCTATGACCTTTGACCCAGAACTGTCATATTTTCACAATTTTAAACAGTATCCTCATAAAACACTGGGCCAATTGTAACCTAATTTCATATAGAGCCTCCAGGGTTTGAGAGAATGAAAATTTGTTCAAACGGTCCAGGTCATATGACCAGCATGACCGCCACGCCCATATATGGTAAAAACCTTTAAAAATCTTCTACTCCAGAACCAATCGACCGATGACCTTGAAACTTTGAATGTAGCATTAGATATTGCATAGTATCAAGATTGTTGAAAATGATGACCTTGGGTTGAACTTGAGCATTTTATGGCAAGATCAAATGTCGGAAAATGATAGAACATAAGATTTCGTGGAAAGTTTTGAAAATGTATGACTTAAAAATGTTATATACAGTCATATAAATGAGTACAGTGAAATTTATGAGTACAGAGGTCAAGGTCATTCTCTAACTTTTGACCCAGAGCTCCCTCATTTTGACAACATCGTTTAATCTCCTCAAAAGCCAATGGGCCAATGGTAACCAAATATCATATACAGCCTCCAAGCGTTGAGAAAATGAAAATTGTTCATACGGTCCACGTCACATGACCAACATGGCCGACACAGCCATATGTGGTAAAAACCTTTAAAAATCTTCTTCTCCAGAACCAATTGACCGATGGCCTTGAAACTTGGTTTGTGGCATTGGGTTCTCCAGTAGTATCAAGACTGTAGTAAATCATGACCTTGGGTTTACCTTGATTATTTTACGGCAAGGTCAAATATGGGAAAATGCAGGAACATAAGATTTCATGGAAGGTTTTGGTGATTAAGGCCTAAAACTTTTATATGCAGTCATGTTAATGAGAAGATAAAGATTTGTGAGTTCAAAAGGTCAAGTTCAATCTTTGACCTTTGACCCAGAACTGTCATATCTTTTTACAATATCAAACAATCCCCTAAAAAGCCACAGGGCCAGTTTTCATATACAGCATCCAGGGATTGAGAGAATGAAAATTTGTTCAAATGGTACAGGTCACATGACCAACATGGCCGCCACAGCCATATATGGTATAAACCTTTAAAAATCTTCTTCTCCAGAGCCAGTTGACCGATGGCCTTTAAACATGGTCTGTAGAATTGGGTACTCCAGTATTATAAAGATTGTTGAAAATCATGACCTTGGGTTGACCTTGATAATTTTATGGCAAGGTCAAATATGGGAAAACGTAGAATATAAGATTTCGTGGAAAGTTTTTGAAGATTTTGGACTAAAATTGGTATATACAGTCATCTTAATGAGTACATGAAGATTTGTGAGTACAAGAAGTCAAGATCATCCTTTGACTTTTAACCCAGAACTCTCTCATTTTGACAATATCAAACTATCTCCTCAAAAGCCACTTGACCAATTGACACCAAATTTCATATAGAGCCTCCGGGGGTTGAGGGAATGAAAATTTGTTCAAATGTCCTGGTCACATGACTAACATGGCCTACATGCCCATATATAGTAGAAACTATAAACATTCTCCTGAAAAGCCACTGGGCCAATTTTCATATACAGCCTCCAGGGATTGAGAGAATGAAAATTTGTTCAAATGGTCCAGTTCACATGACCAACATGGCCGCCACAGCCATATGTGGTAGAAACCTTTAAAATTCTTCTTATCCAGAACCAATTGACTGATGGCCTTGAAACTTAGTATGTAGCATTGGGTAGTCAAGTACTATGAAGGGTGTTCAAATTATGACCTCGGGTTGACTTTGACCTTTTTTGCGGCAAGGTCAAATATGGAAAATGCTAGAAAATGGGAAGTTTTGAAGATTTTGGCCTAAAACTTGGTATATACAGTCGTCTTAAAAAGGCCACGAAAAATTGTGAGTACAAGAGATCAGTGTCATTCTTTGGCTTTTGACCCGAGACTCATAGTTTGGCAATTTAAGACATAAGAACAAGCCATTTTGCCAATTGCTCAGGTGAGCGACTCAGGGCCTCATGGCCCTCTTGTTCTTTCTTTCAACACTTTTTCTGAAAGATATTTCAGTAACAGCATAGGATAGAAAGTTCATATTAGGTATACAGGCTGACAATGACATAGGACAGTAAACTACTCTTGTTTGTTCTTCCATGTATTTGCTCACTTTTCTTTCCATGTATTCAGTACCGTTATTTTGTGTAAAAGATGTCTAGGTAACTCTGCCGTTTCATAATTTGGACATGGCTTGACAGCTTTACATAGCAGAGCCCTCAGCAGCTGTTCATCATAGACACGATGGACTGCTCATATATGGTAGATTTGTTTATTTCATGTGTTGTTTTCCCATACAGGCCATATACATTGGAAGCGCTGCAGCGTGGGCATAGTCAGATTTTCTGACAGTTCTAGTTTTTTCCTTTGTTTTTAATAACGTAAGGACGGATTTTACTTTAGCAACTTTATGTCATAATTATTTCTGTGCATACAAAAATGCATCCATCTTTTTCTAGTTATATTACTGTTAATATTCAATTTAAAATTCTATCTACCTGTAAGTGAATTTGAATTTTTAAGCAAGGTGTTTTACCGCTTCTAACAGTCCTTGTATAAACTCCACCTAATAAGTCGCCCATTAAAGACAAATATTCTTGTTTATTGGATGTCATAATCTTATTATGCAATAGTACAGTGACACTGCTACCCTTTCTCACATAGCTAATGACATAACAGGGGCATAAAACCAATAAAGACTGAGGGTGTGTTCTATGTAGTAGAGAATATTTGTTTTTAAGGGGTCGCAATTAGTGCCCATTGCAATCTCATCTATTTGCTGAAAAATATGTCCCCTTAACTTCACGTAAAAAGTGTCGAAGAGAAATCCACGCATTTAATGATATCAGCTGCAGAATATTTTGTATGAACATCAGAATGGTCCATCACGTACAGATATCCAAAATAATGTATTAAAGAAACATTTGCCTATAATTTCTTTTTATTAAATTTTAATTTTGTTATGCGGTATGGTGGTATACATGTACAAAGTTGAGAAAAATCCAAGGTTTTGATACTGTCATTTTCAAAAAGTGCTTGGGCATCAAAGTTTTATAGTTCTTTAAAATATTTTTGGATCCATATAAATGTGATTAGTCCAAATATGAACCCAATGTAGCATATGGTTTTAAAATCTGAGCTTTCCGAACAGTTTGACCTATAGTTCGCCTCAGTTGGAAGCTAATTAAGCACAAAAGTGGTTCCAGTCAGTTATCTAGTTTAATCATTACAGAACAACTTGTGCATAAATTGTTCTGTATACAACTATAACATAAAGTGTATCTGTAACCTTTACCTTTACCCCTAGATTATGGGCATACGCAGGAAAATAGCTGAATTAAACTCTGGATCTATATCTATTATCATACCAATTATGAATCAAATCAATCATATGGTGTTGAAAAAAACTAAAAAAACTGGAAATGTGTCCGTAGGACACGAATGCCTCCGCCTAGTGCCTTGAATAAGATGGCGCCCTGTATAATAGGACAAATTAGCGTGCGGAGACATGGTTTATTGTTTTCCTTTGGCAGATGTATCATGTGTGGATCAAGAGCAGGGATGCCGGTGCGTGTGTGGGGTTCTGTGATCTGTGATATCGGTTAAATTCTTTATCCTACCACAGAAACGGATTCCATGTAACATTTCAAGAGATACAGGCCGGACACGAGTAATTTTTCAAGAAATATAGCCTAGAATAAAGCATTTTGTCAAAAAAAAAGAAGTTGAAAAAGGGCAATAACTCCCATATAAATTGGCATATGTTACCCAAAATCAAACTGGATTTATATTTTATGAATATATACCGGTGTATAGAATATAAACTTTGCACATCAATCTTATCAAAAGATATCGAACGGGGAAACCATTTTATTTTGCACAAAATGAACTTGGAAAAGGGCCATAACTGCCATACCTATTGGTGGATTTTACGTAAAATCAAATTTGACTTATACAGTGGGAATCCAATACACTTTTTTTCCAAAAGATATCGGATGGAAACCATTTATTTTGAAGAAAATCTAATTGAAAAAGGGTCATGATACCCATAATGATGGGCGGATTCTACCCGAAATCAAACTTGACCTGTATTCTATATTTGTTTACCTGTGTATGCAATATGAATTCAATATACTAATCTTGTCATAAGTTATCAAACGGAAACCATCTTCTTGCACAAAATGAAGTTAATAAAAACCCCTAATTCGTATAATGATTGGCGGATTTTACCCTTAATTGAACTTATCCTGTATTTTATGGTTATGTATCTGTGTATAATATAAACTCCACAGCACTAATCTTTTCAAAAGATATCGAATGGAAACCATTCGAGACGTACGTTCGACCGTACGTACGGGACGTGCCGGATGGGACGTACGTACGGACAGGGATTACACTATATGCCCTCCCCCTTCAATTGAAAATGGCGGGGCATAACCAATCCATCATAGCATAAGGATATTGGAGCTCTAGCAAACCTTAACATGAGCTTTCATTTCGGGACTTACGTTCGACCGTACGTACGGGACGTGCGGGATGGGACGTACGTACGGAAAAGGATTACACTATATACCCTCCCCCTTCAACTGAAAATGGCGGGGCATAACCAATCCATCATAGCATAAGGATATTGGAGCTCTAGCAAACCTTAACATGAGCTTTCAAAGTCCGTAACTTTAACCTTAGGATCTAGGGCGTGGGCAAAGTAGTGTATTTTAGTTGGTTGGTTTAACGGCCCTTTGAGACAATACCTCAGAGAGATGGAGAAAAAATAAAGAGAATTGATCAACGAGATAAAAACAAAACAAAAGAAGAACTCGCCCGCACATGCTGCTAGCACAGTAGGCCTTGCCCTTTTTTATCCAAATAAGTAGGATGCCCCGGCACTCGAAGATATAACCAGCTCCATCGCACGACCACCACCACCCCTTAATGTATTTTATAAAAGTAAAAAGTATGCAAAGACCAGGAACTGAAACAATCAAAATCCAAATCCAGCCCTCAAACCATAGTTGGAAACAACTAAGATTACAAATAATCAAGATACAGAGAACATATGGCCAACCGAGTGAGCAGCTTGTTCCCAAAAGGTGGCCACTCAGCAACCCAAACCGAACCAAATAATAACATACATAAGGTAAAACATCACAGAAACTCTGACACCAAAAACAGGCAACAAAGAACCACAACAGAACTACCGCCTTGGAACGGTCAGTAATGAATTACTGGGGGGCTTAAATCGATTTTATAGGCCCAACCTCACCCTCAGTTTCTGAAGTGGTACAAAACATTTAGTTGGTTGTTCGGTTCGCATGATAACCTTCTAACGCATAATAACCCTCTATAATTCTATTTTTAATTATGCCAGCTATGGACATTATCCAACATTTGCTTTGGAAATTTTGAGCTCCCAGAAAACCCAAACACAAAATTTTGATGCAACATTTCAAAGTCCGTGAGCTTGACGTTTGGATAGTGCATGTTGACATCGGTAATGCTGAAAAAAAAAAACAAAGGAAGCAAAGAACAAAAATTTTAACCTATACCTAGCATCATGCCAAATATTAACCAACATGAAGCTCTTAACAAGAGCTCTAAAAAACTTAAACTTAATGTGGAAACCGACGTCGATGCCAGGGGTAGTGCAGAAGCTTGTCTTGGACTTCGTTCATGCGAGCTTAAAAGGAAAAACAAAAGATACACAAGAGTGCCATGAGGCCCTGAATCGCTCACCTGAGTAAAGTTGTCACAGGTCAAACTAGAATCATCATTTGAAAAACACCGATAGTTGGAAACTGTCAGAATATTAGAGTTATTGGTTAAAGGCCAAAGAATAACCTTGACGTTTATTTCTAAAAGATATCCATGTATTAATTTAGTTGACTGCTATTTTTTTAACTTTTGCATCAAATATTCCTCAGTTTCCATCAGCAGTATATCTCCATGTATAAAAGAGCCAGAAAGGACATTTGCGTTGCTATAAAGAAGTCAAAGTCAACCCAAGGCCACCATTTGAACAATCTTGGTAGTACTTGGTTCTCTCATGCTGCATAACTAAGTTTCTAGTCATCCGTCATTTGGATCTGGAGAAGAAGAATTTTAAATGTTTTGATCATATATAGGCGTGGCGGTCATGTTCCACAGGTGACCTGGACCATCCGAACAAATTTTCATTCTCGCAAGCCCTAGAGACTCGACATGAAATTTGGTTATAATTGGCCAAGTGGCCTTTCAGGATTTGTATGAAATTGCTGAATTATGAGAGACCTTTGTCATATGTCAAATGTGACCTCTCGTGTTCACAAATCTTTATGTACTCATTTAGATAACGGTATATACCAGTTTTTGGCCAAACCCTTCTAAAGTTTCAATGAAATCTTATGTTCTAGCCTTTTGTCGTATAAAAGCACAATAGAGCAAACTTAACTTTGCCATAAAAATAGTAAAGGTAAATCCAAGGTCATCATTTGAGCAATATTGATTGTACTGAAGGGCTCAAAGCCGCATACCAAGTTTCAAGACCATCGGTCAATTGGTTCTGGAGAAGAAGATTTTCGAGCGTTTGACGATAAATGGCCATGGCAGCCATGTTGGTCATGTGATTTGGACCATTTGAACATTTTTATATTCCCTCAATCCTAAAATCTTTTTATGAAATAATATTACAATTGGGCCAGTCGCTTTTTATCAGATGTTTTACATTGTCGAAAGTATCGAGACCAGACCTGGTTCAAAGGCCAAAGAAGGACCTTGAACTCTTGTACGCATAACTTTCATATACTGGATGACCTATTGAATATTGACTATAACGTCTTTGATAGCATGGTCAATCAAATTTGCCATTCTGAACTTTAGTTAAATAAGACCAGCGTCTCAGATACAGAGATCTCATTTTTGGATTTACATTTATCTATGTCAGATTAAGGTTAACAGATTTGCTTACCTCTTCGATTGCACGACGGAGGGTCGGGCCTCAGGCTTTATGAAGGCGCCAACTTAAACCTAGCTTAATTGTAACACAGACGGCTAGTGCCTGACACCCGTTCCGGGTCGTCTTTGGTCCGGGCCACCATGGTTTAACTGGTAGGTTTCTTCTGCTCCAGAATTTCAGTGTTGCTATTTCTGTGAGTCCTCATGTTTGATTTATCTTAGTTTTAATTTTGAGTTCTATGTTCCTGAGATATTACACTTATGAGTTTTGAATCTTCCACGCGATCCGAACATTTAGTGTCTGATGAACTAAAGAAGACCAAGGGCGCGACCGCAAACCGGTTAACATCCCCAATAATTTGATTGCTGGCCGTCCAAAGGCAGCACTGCTGTTTAGGTTCTTGTTAGTTGTTTAATGTGTTTGCCGCTTTGATTGTTGTGTTTTTTTAAGGCTAGCCCTGACATTTAAAAATTGAAAATAGGTAAAAGTAGATATTTAATGTTTTACGTACAATTTGTTCATTTTGTCAGGGTTGGTGCTTTTTGTAAAACTGTTGTGTGGGCGATGGTTGTTTTTGTTTGGTTGAACATCTAAGTATCTGATGAACCAAGGCAGAACAAAGGGCGAGCGTTGGTTCACCACAAACCGGGTAAAAACCCCAGTAATTTCATTACTGGCCGTCCCAATGCATCAGTTCTGTCCCCCCTTCTTGGTTGTTTTATGTGTTGGTAATTGCTGTGTCTGTTATTGATATACTGTTTGTGATGTTCAGGCTAGCACGTTGACAACCTACATGGGAATGGCTGTTCACATGGCTGCCGCTGGTGTTGTCTTTGGTGGTGAATAATTTTGTGTAGTCTCTTTCCCACATGGAGTTTTGGGTTGGATCTGGGATTAAATTGTGTCAGTTCCTGAGGATTTTCCTCCTTACTTTTGTTACGATGACTGGATAGCCTTCTTTAAGACCAAAACCTTCAAAAAAATTCTTGAACTCTTATGTTTTAGCTTTTTTTCATATAAAAGTACCATAGGCCAGATTTGAGCTTGTCTAAGAAACTGTCAACGGTCATAATTTCACCAGTGTTCAGTGTACCCGATACTACATTTCAAGTTTAATGACCATCGTCCTATTGGGTATAATGGAGAAGATTTTTAAAGTTTTTTTCCATATATTCGCGTTGCTGCTATGTTGCTTATGTGACCCAGATCATTTGAATATTATTTCCTTCCGCAAACCCTGGAGGCTATATATAATTGGATTACAACGGCCTAGTGGTTTCAGATGAGAGGTCGTTTGAAATTGTGGACAGACGACGGACGACGGAGCCTGCCCATTCTATAAGCTCCCCCAAAGCCTCTGGCTCAGGTGAGCTACAAATTCTTGATCGTTCTTCCAATCCTCCTCTTCTACAAGTACATCAGACCCTTGTCGTATAAAAAAAGAAATATCTGCTAGGTCTGCGAACACACGATAGGTCAGCAGATCATACAGCAATGTCAACATTTGTGCTTGATGTACACTTGGCTCACTATGGACACCAGCAAAAGTTACTTTTGGTTTCTTTTTACTGCGACAAAACTCTGAACAAGGGGAAAGCCAAACACGCGTTGTGTTTAAAACTGTGACGGAATGTTAAAGCTGGACTCTTTCTTCATACAATTTTTGAAATTCGTAAAATATCTTTTATTAAATCCTGCTATATAGTGTATAATAATTGCTTTTATTATTATGGATGTATGATGTTGTTTACCTGATTTCTTAATATGATACCTATAAACTGTACATTTGAATTAAAAATGTACTTTTCGACAAAATATATATACATGTATTTATGTTAGTTTCTTACTTGTGAATTATATTATAAATTATGTAACCTCTTAAGTAGCCGAAGGCAAAAACGCTCAGGTAAAAATCCCCATTTACATTTACTTTCACCTATGAGGATCAAACGCTACCAAATTTGGTGTTTTGTTGGATCCAATCGTACGTGGTTATTGTATTATGTACGGTTTTAATCTTATCCTTTTATGTTTTGTTTCAGGAAGAATTTGCAGTTTGATATGAGTGACGGATCGCCGATATGGTTTTAGACAGAAAAAGTCGACATATAAGACTGAAGATATCTCTATTCTATAATCGCCTCACACTAAAGACTCTTCTGAACAATTCATAAACCAAAGAATTTTAATGTATTTCTTGTATACATGCAGTCTGTATTCTCCCTTTCGACGGGGTTTATGTCATTCGTTTTCTGTTTTGGCGTAATATTTTTACACGTTTGGATAACAAAATATTTTATGAAGGCCGGCGACCAGTAAAACTTATACAAAACATACAGCCAAAAAGACTAAAGTGCAAATTTACGTTTTTGGTCACGGCTTATGGTCCGCCCCTCGATTGTTTTGCAAAACCTTTTTTTTCATTTTTGAATATAAATATAATGGTCAAGTTAAACACTTACCAGGTGGGCAGAGACATATACTAATCTTAGTTGTTTGTCAAAGATTATCTTAATTAACGTTGTCATTTTCTAGTTGTTATACCATATCTAACCGGTTGGGAATGAGGTCATAGGGACATTCGCAAATTGTTTGCAGAGTGACAACACGACAGAATTTTGTAACATGAAGCTCTCTGTCCATCCTCACCCCTCCTCTTTTAATGGCAAGTTATAAAGTTTGAAAAGGTTAATAAAAGCAGTATCAAATATTCTCCTGAACAATTGTCCTTTGTCCGCAGAAAAATCTTTACAGATAACATTATACACTCATCGTCAGAACATTTTATAACGTCATGCGGAACACGTATATAAAGATTTTTCTCTGCTCGATATTTGGTAAGCTTGAACTTAAACTTACAACTAAAATCATGTGTTTGAATGATGAAGAACTTTTATATAGAACTGTATATTATTTGGATAGGAAGTTAACATATTGTATTTTGGTTTCAACAAACTAGGATGTGCACGATCTAGATGAAGTTGAAAATATTTTTTTTTCTGTTATTTGCATTTGCATTTCGAGAGAGTCGTAGCACAACATCGGACCTAAAAGGATATTATAGATTATAATTAACTGTATTCTCAAATCTGAATAACAAAAAAAAAAGATAAAATGTGGTTTATCATTTAATGAAAGCGCTTTGCTCTAAGCAACTAAATACTGAAGCAGCATCAAATTGTTTAATTATCTGACATAGTTATAGTCATGAAGAGCTTTAAGATGTTTCATCTCCTGTAAGTCTGATTATGGGTTTCTTTAATTCATGCATAGTGTCACCTATGATATCGTAGTTGCCCACTAAAACTTTGAACGTTTTAAATTACCAAAAATGATAATTTCCAGTTCCAAGAGTTTAACTTTTTCACTTTGGAGTCAGTTTGACTTAAATTAAAACATTAAAGAGTTCCTTCAAGATCAGAGAACATATTCGAAAGAAGGAACATGGGCCATACTTAAGCTTATTACCGCTGCCCAACATCAGTATTAACTTACCATTTGCAGGAAAAGTAAACATTACTTATTATTTGACCCATTTTAATTTTAGAGACCGGTGTGAAGATACTGAATAAATTTTAAAGGGAAAGATCCTTTGGAAGCAAAGAAAACACAAAACAAGTGATTTGCTTTGTTGTCAAAAATATGAAATAGATGTATTATCTCAAAGTTTGCTGTATTTATGTATGTTCCTTTGTGTTGGGGTGGATGTGACTGCTATCGAGTTTACTCTTCCATTTTGTTTACTGCGTTTCTTCCTTCTTCTTTTGGTGTCTTGGGTATGTTGTCTTTCCAAACTATCATCATTTATACTTTTGACTAAGTATGTTCATGTCTAGAAATACAACGAGCAACACTGGCAACGCACTAATAAGCAGAAACATAATTTCAAAATATTCTAGGTGATCCTATGATCCTATGATCCCAAAAGAAATATGCACTGTAATAAGTACATTGGTTAAATGAAACTGACATGATCTTATGCTGTCTCTGCCAGATGTTGCCATTGTCTGATATACAAATTTCTTAATAGGGCAAAATGGAGCGTTTGAGTTTGGATTTTACGAGTATTTTGTCCAGCACACAACAATTGCAAAATCATGAATCTAAATAATGGGGTTTAAGCATGGGCTTATCATTCTGAGAAAACGTGAGCTCCCGGTTTCAAACAATAGTGTCATCGGAGCTTTAGAGTTCCTCTGCGTTGAACTGGTGTGTCTGCTATTTATAGGTTGGAGGCTATGAAGAGAAATCTTCGCAATTAAAAACCTGCAGCGAGCGCTGCGAGCGGAGGGTTTTAATAGCGAAAATTTCTCTTCGTAGCCTCTAACCGGCTAGGTGTTTGCCTAAAATAATAATCTGATCCTCAAATAATAATCATGTCAGCCCTTCTGTAGATTTAATAGTGATGACTGTCCTATGAATAAGTGACCAGTCTACACCAATAAATCTACAGAAAATTTGAAATTTCCAATGATCTGATTGGCTTATTATCTCAGGCAAACATTAACGAAAATGTACTGTTCTGCTCTGGTCGTGTTCTGTGATTGTGTCTTTCCTGTGCTGCTTCATTTGTAAATTGTGAAATGGTTGGTACTAACTGACTATAAAAGCAACTCCTCAATCGACAGAAATGTAATGCAAAATTTGATAGTTTGTCTACAGCTTTTAGTTATTTTAAATTATTCTTCTATTGTTTTGCAATTCTTCGTATAATCAGAAAAATATGTTTACTCAAGAAAATAATACTTTGCAAAAATCTTTTTATTTGTTGTATGGTTATTCGCCTTTTAATCGAGAAGCCCTAGTTGACGGGTACTGCAGAGAAATCAAGCAATGAAACTTCTTTTTTAAGAAGCGTAGTTGTGCAAATGGTTAGGCTGGTGACTATTCATTGCTGAGTGGAATTGCAGCAGTCGGCGTGAATTCGAATCCTTACCGCCCCGTGGGTACCTCTTTATTTCTCTACTACTTAGTTGAGAAATAAAGAAGTACCCACTGGGCGGTCAGGATTCAAATCAAAGCCAACTTCGACAACTCCGCCTATCCATTCAGAGACCTGTGCCACTACGCTTCTTAAAAACAGAGTTTCATGGAACAATGTAAAACTTGATTTTTCTGAATGACCCGTCGGATAGGGCTATCGATTATAATAAGTTATGCTAACACAATAAGGTATATACATGGAATACCTAAATCATACGATATCAAAGCAATATGATTTAAATTTGGATTTCACCTGTTCCAACCAGGATCATTTTACTGATACAAGTACATCCGAAAAATGTATAGTTGAGATTTAAAGAAGTTTCAACTGGGTGATCAGGATTCAAACCCACGCCGACTACAACAACTCCGCCTTACCAATCAGAGACATCCCCTTAACCATTTGCGATCCAAGCTCCTTAAAAAAGAAGTTTCATAGAACAATATGTTATAGAAGCTTGATTTTTCTAGACGGCTCGTCGGATAAGGCTACTCGATTAAGTTATGCTAACACAATCAGGTATATACATGTAATATCTGGATCATACGAAGCCGAAGCTTCGAAATATCATATGAATTAATTTAAGATTTATCAAACTTCAACAGATATTAAGGCCCAGTATCATTTTACTGACGCAAGTACATCCGAAAAAGAATGTATAGTTGAGAACTAAAGAAGTACCAACAGGGCGGCCAGGATTCAAACCGAAGGCGACTACGACAACTCTTCCTAACCATTCACCCGCTTATTTATAATAATCATTGCACCACTACGCTCCTCAAAAAAAGAGTTTCATGGAATAATGTTAAGCTTATTGTCTGACATAGTTATAGTCATGAAGAGCTTTAAGATGTTTCATCACCTGTAAGTCTGATTATTGGTTTCTTTAATTCATGCATAGTGTCGCCTATGATATCATAGTTGCCCACTAAAACTTTGAACGTTTTAAATAACCAAAAATGATAATTTCCAGTTCCAAGAGTTTAACTTTTTCACTTTGGAGTCAGTTTGACTTAAATTAAAGCATTAAAGAGTTCCTTCAAGATCAGAGAACATATTCGAAAGAAGGAACATGGGCCATACTTAAGCTTATTACCGCTGCCCAACATCAGTATTAACTTACCATTTGCAGGAAAAGTAAACATTACTTATTATTTGACCCATTTTAATTTTAGAGACCGGTGTGAAGATACTGAATAAATTTTAAAGGGAAAGATCCTTTGGAAGCAAAGAAAACACAAAACAAGTGATTTGCTTTGTTGTCAAAAATATGAAATAGATGTATTATCTCAAAGTTTGCTGTATTTATGTATGTTCCTTTGTGTTGGGGTGGATGTGACTGCTATCGAGTTTACTCTTCCATTTTGTTTACTGCGTTTCTCCCTTCTTCTTTTGGTGTCTTGGGTATGTTGTCTTTCCAAACTATCATCATTTATTCTTTTGACTAAGTATGTTCATGTCTAGAAATACAACGAGCAACACTGGCAACGCACTAATAAGCAGAAACTTAATTTCAAAATATTCTAGGTGATCCTATGATCCTATGATCCCAAAAGAAATATGCACTGTAATAAGTACATTGGTTAAATGAAACTGACATGATCTTATGCTGTCTCTGCCAGATGTTGCCATTGTCTGATATACAAATTTCTTAATAGGGCAAAATGGAGCGTTTGAGTTTGGATTTTACGAGTATTTTGTCCAGCACACAACAATTGCAAAATCATGAATCTAAATAATGGGGTTTAAGCATGGGCTTATCATTCTGAGAAAACGTGAGCTCCCGGTTTCAAACAATAGTATCATCGGAGCTTTAGAGTTCCTCTGCGTTGAACTGGTGTGTCTGCTATTTATAGGTTGGAGGCTATGAAGAGAAATCTTCGCAATTAAAAACCTGCAGCGAGCGCTGCGAGCGGAGGGTTTTAATAGCGAAAATTACTCTTCGTAGCCTCTAACCGGCTAGGTGTTTGCCTAAAATAATAATCTGATCCTCAAATAATAATCATGTCAGCCCTTCTGTAGATTTGATAGTGATGACTGTCTTTATGAATAAGTGACCAGTCTACACCAATAAATCTACAGACAATTTGAAATTTCCAATGATCTGATTGGCTTATTATCTCAGGCAAACATTAACGAAAATGTACTGTTCTGCTCTGGTCGTGTTCTGTGATTGTGTCTTTCCTGTGCTGCTTCATTTGTAAATTGTGAAATGGTTGGTACTAACTGACTATAAAAGCAACTCCTCAATCGACAGAAATGAAATGCAAAATTTGATAGTTTGTCTACAGCTTTTAGTTATTTTAAATTATTCTTCTATTGTTTTGCAATTCTTCGTATAATCAGAAAAATATGTTTACTCAAGAAAATAATACTTTGCAAAAATCTTTTTATTTGTTGTATGGTTATTCGCCTTTTAATCGAGAAGCCCTAGTTGACGGGTACTGCAGAGAAATCAAGCAATGAAACTTCTTTTTTAAGAAGCGTAGTTGTGCAAATGGTTAGGCTGGTGACTATTCATTGCTGAGTGGAATTGCAGCAGTCGGCGTGAATTCGAATCCTTACCGCCCCGTGGGTGCCTCTTTATTTCTCTACTACTTAGTTGAGAAATAAAGAAGTACCCACTGGGCGGTCAGGATTCAAATCAAAGCCAACTTCGACAACTCCGCCTATCCATTCAGAGACCTGTGCCACTACGCTTCTTAAAAACAGAGTTTCATGGAACAATGTAAAACTTGATTTTTCTGAATGACCCGTCGGATAGGGCTATCGATTATAATAAGTTATGCTAACACAATAAGGTATATACATGGAATACCTAAATCATACGATATCAAAGCAATATGATTTAAATTTGGATTTCACCTGTTCCAACCAGGATCATTTTACTGATACAAGTACATCCGAAAAATGTATAGTTGAGAATTAAAGAAGTTTCAACTGGGTGATCAGGATTCAAACCCACGCCGACTACAACAACTCCGCCTTACCAATCAGAGACATCCCCTTAACCATTTGCGATCCAAGCTCCTTAAAAAAGAAGTTTTATAGAACAATATGTTATAGAAGCTTGATTTTTCTAGACGGCTCGTCGGATAAGGCTACTCGATTAAGTTATGCTAACACAATCAGGTATATACATGTAATATCTGGATCATACGAAGCCGAAGCTTCGAAATATCATATGAATTAATTTAAGATTTATCAAACTTCAACAGATATTAAGGCCCAGTATCATTTTACTGACGCAAGTACATCCGAAAAAGAATGTATAGTTGAGAACTAAAGAAGTACCAACAGGGCGGCCAGGATTCGAACCGAAGGCGACTACGACAACTCTTCCTAACCATTCACCCGCTTATTTATAATAATCATTGCACCACTACGATCCTCAAAAAAAGAGTTTCATGGAATAATGTTAAGCTTATTGTCTGACATAGTTATAGTCATGAAGAGCTTTAAGATGTTTCATCACCTGTAAGTCTGATTATTGGTTTCTTTAATTCATGCATAGTGTCGCCTATGATATCGTAGTTGCCCACTAAAACTTTGAACGTTTTAAATAACCAAAAATGATAATTTCCAGTTCCAAGAGTTTAACTTTTTCACTTTGGAGTCAGTTTGACTTAAAGTAAAGCATTAAAGAGTTCCTTCAAGATCAGAGAACATATTCGAAAGAAGGAACATGGGCCATACTTAAGCTTATTACCGCTGCCCAACATCAGTATTAACTTACCATTTGCAGGAAAAGTAAACATTACTTATTATTTGACCCATTTTAATTTTAGAGACCGGTGTGAAGATACTGAATAAACTTTAAAGGGAAAGATCCTTTGGAAGCAAAGAAAACACAAAACAAGTGATTTGCTTTGTTGTCAAAAATATGAAATAGATGTATTATCTCAAAGTTTGCTGTATTTATGTATGTTCCTTTGTGTTGGGGTGGATGTGACTGCTATCGAGTTTACTCTTCCATTTTGTTTACTGCGTTTCTCCCTTCTTCTTTTGGTGTCTTGGGTATGTTGTCTTTCCAAACTATCATCATTTATTCTTTTGACTAAGTATGTTCATGTCTAGAAATACAACGAGCAACACTGGCAACGCACTAATAAGCAGAAACTTAATTTCAAAATATTCTAGGTGATCCTATGATCCTATGATCCCAAAAGAAATATGCACTGTAATAAGTACATTGGTTAAATGAAACTGACATGATCTTATGCTGTCTCTGCCAGATGTTGCCATTGTCTGATATACAAATTTCTTAATAGGGCAAAATGGAGCGTTTGAGTTTGGATTTTACGAGTATTTTGTCCAGCACACAACAATTGCAAAATCATGAATCTAAATAATGGGGTTTAAGCATGGGCTTATCATTCTGAGAAAACGTGAGCTCCCGGTTTCAAACAATAGTGTCATCGGAGCTTTATAGTTCCTCTGCGTTGAACTGGTGTGTCTGCTATTTATAGGTTGGAGGCTATGAAGAGAAATCTTCGCAATTAAAAACCTGCAGCGAGCGCTGCGAGCGGAGGGTTTTAATAGCGAAAATTTCTCTTCGTAGCCTCTAACCGGCTAGGTGTTTGCCTAAAATAATAATCTGATCCTCAAATAATAATCATGTCAGCCCTTCTGTAGATTTAATAGTGATGACTGTCTTTATGAATAAGTGACCAGTCTACACCAATAAATCTACAGAAAATTTGAAATTTCCAATGATCTGATTGGCTTATTATCTCAGGCAAACATTAACGAAAATGTACTGTTCTGCTCTGGTCGTGTTCTGTGATTGTGTCTTTCCTGTGCTGCTTCATTTGTAAATTGTGAAATGGTTGGTACTAACTGACTATAAAAGCAACTCCTCAATCGACAGAAATGAAATGCAAAATTTGATAGTTTGTCTACAGCTTTTAGTTATTTTAAATTATTCTTCTATTGTTTTGCAATTCTTCGTATAATCAGAAAAATATGTTTACTCAAGAAAATAATACTTTGCAAAAATCTTTTTATTTGTTGTATGGTTATTCGCCTTTTAATCGAGAAGCCCTAGTTGACGGGTACTGCAGAGAAATCAAGCTATGAAACTTCTTTTTTAAGAAGCGTAGTTGTGCAAATGGTTAGGCTGGTGACTATTCATTGCTGAGTGGAATTGCAGCAGTCGGCGTGAATTCGAATCCTTACCGCCCCGTGGGTACCTCTTTATTTCTCTAATACTTAGTTGAGAAATAAAGAAGTACCCACTGGGCGGTCAGGATTCAAATCAAAGCCAACTTCGACAACTCCGCCTATCCATTCAGAGACCTGTGCCACTACGCTTCTTAAAAACAGAGTTTCATGGAACAATGTAAAACTTGATTTTTCTGAATGACCCGTCGGATAGGGCTATCGATTATAATAAGTTATGCTAACACAATAAGGTATATACATGGAATACCTAAATCATACGATATCAAAGCAATATGATTTAAATTTGGATTTCACCTGTTCCAACCAGGATCATTTTACTGATACAAGTACATCCGAAAAATGTATAGTTGAGAATTAAAGAAGTTTCAACTGGGTGATCAGGATTCAAACCCACGCCGACTACAACAACTCCGCCTTACCAATCAGAGACATCCCCTTAACCATTTGCGATCCAAGCTCCTTAAAAAAGAAGTTTCATAGAACAATATGTTATAGAAGCTTGATTTTTCTAGACGGCTCGTCGGATAAGGCTACTCGATTAAGTTATGCTAACACAATCAGGTATATACATGTAATATCTGGATCATACGAAGCCGAAGCTTCGAAATATCATATGAATTAATTTAAGATTTATCAAACTTCAACAGATATTAAGGCCCAGTATCATTTTACTGACGCAAGTACATCCGAAAAAGAATGTATAGTTGAGAAATAAAGAAGTACCAACAGGGCGGCCAGGATTCGAACCGAAGGCGACTACGACAACTCTTCCTAACCATTCACCCGCTTATTTATAATAATCATTGCACCACTACGCTCCTCAAAAAAGGAGTTTCATGGAATAATGTTAAGCTTATTATCTGACATAGTTATAGTCATGAAGAGCTTTAAGATGTTTCATCACCTGTAAGTCTGATTATGGGTTTCTTTAATTCATGCATAGTGTCGCCTATGATATCGTAGTTGCCCACTAAAACTTTGATTGAACGTTTTAAATAACCAAAAATGATAATTTCCAGTTCCAAGAGTTTAACTTTTTCACTTTGGAGTCAGTTTGACTTAAATTAAAGCATTAAAGAGTTCCTTCAAGATCAGAGAACATATTCGAAAGAAGGAACATGGGCCATACTTAAGCTTATTACCGCTGCCCAACATCAGTATTAACTTACCATTTGCAGGAAAAGTAAACATTACTTATTATTTGACCCATTTTAATTTTAGAGACCGGTGTGAAGATACTGAATAAATTTTAAAGGGAAAGATCCTTTGGAAGCAAAGAAAACACAAAACAAGTGATTTGCTTTGTTGTCAAAAATATGAAATAGATGTATTATCTCAAAGTTTGCTGTATTTATGTATGTTCCTTTGTGTTGGGGTGGATGTGACTGCTATCGAGTTTACTCTTCCATTTTGTTTACTGCGTTTCTCCCTTCTTCTTTTGGTGTCTTGGGTATGTTGTCTTTCCAAACTATCATCATTTATTCTTTTGACTAAGTATGTTCATGTCTAGAAATACAACGAGCAACACTGGCAACGCACTAATAAGCAGAAACATAATTTCAAAATATTCTAGGTGATCCTATGATCCTATGATCCCAAAAGAAATATGCACTGTAATAAGTACATTGGTTAAATGAAACTGACATGATCTTATGCTGTCTCTGCCAGATGTTGCCATTGTCTGATATACAAATTTCTTAATAGGGCAAAATGGAGCGTTTGAGTTTGGATTTTACGAGTATTTTGTCCAGCACACAACAATTGCAAAATCATGAATCTAAATAATGGGGTTTAAGCATGGGCTTATCATTCTGAGAAAACGTGAGCTCCCGGTTTCAAACAATAGTGTCATCGGAGCTTTAGAGTTCCTCTGCGTTGAACTGGTGTGTCTGCTATTTATAGGTTGGAGGCTATGAAGAGAAATCTTCGCAATTAAAAACCTGCAGCGAGCGCTGCGAGCGGAGGGTTTTAATAGCGAAAATTTCTCTTCGTAGCCTCTAACCGGCTAGGTGTTTGCCTAAAATAATAATCTGATCCTCAAATAATAATCATGTCAGCCCTTCTGTAGATTTAATAGTGATGATGGTCTTTATGAATAAGTGACCAGTCTACACCAATAAATCTACAGAAAATTTGAAATTTCCAATGATCTGATTGGCTTATTATCTCAGGCAAACATTAACGAAAATGTACTGTTCTGCTCTGGTCGTGTTCTGTGATTGTGTCTTTCCTGTGCTGCTTCATTTGTAAATTGTGAAATGGTTGGTACTAACTGACTATAAAAGCAACTCCTCAATCGACAGAAATGAAATGCAACATTTGATTGTTTGTCTACAGCTTTTAGTTATTTTAAATTATTCTTCTATTGTTTTGCAATTCTTCGTATAATCAGAAAAATATGTTTACTCAAGAAAATAATATTTTGCAAAAATCTTTTTATTTGTTGTATGGTTATTCGCCTTTTAAACGAGAAGCCCTAGTTGACGGGTACTGCAGAGAAATCAAGCAATGAAACTTCTTTTTAAGAAGCGTAGTTGTGCAAATGGTTAGGCTGGTGACTATTCATTGCTGAGTGGAATTGCAGCAGTCGGCGTGAATTCGAATCCTTACCGCCCCGTGGGTACCTCTTTATTTCCCTACTACTTAGTTGAGAAATAAAGAAGTACCCACTGGGCGGTCAGGATTCTAATCAAAGCCAACTTCGACAACTCCGCCTATCCATTCAGAGACCTGTGCCACTACGCTTCTTAAAACAGAGTTTCATGGAACAATGTAAAACTTGGTATATACATGGAATACCTAAATTATACGATATCAAAGCAATATGATTTAAATTTGGATTTCACCTGTTCCAACCAGGATCATTTTACTGATACAAGTACATCCGAAAAATGTATAGTTGAGAATTAAAGAAGTTTCAACTGGGTGATCAGGATTCAAACCCACGTCGACTACAACGCCTAAGTAGGCGGAGCTTAGCGGCTATTCTCGGAACTGTATATCAGGTTTACACATGAAATATCTGGATCATACGATACCGACCAAGAGATATACAAGAAAGGCATGTCACTGTTTTGATTTAAGGTTTCTGATGTCTCTGTAAATACCTGGCAAAATTGAGGACAGAACTGACCCCTTCAGGGTGGAAAAAAAATCTAACTGACTAGAGGTATCGGCTCTTAACAAACCATATGGAAAATCATCCTGAATTAGGCTTTTAGTCTTTAAAAGTAAGGAAGAAAATTCTCAGGATCTGACACTATTCAATCCCAGATACATGTGATCCATGGCGCCAGCAATGTGAAAAGCCATTTTCCATGTAGGTGGTCAACGGGCTGGCTTGAACATCACAAACAATAGATCAATAACAGACATAGCATCTAACAACACATAAAACAACCTAGAAGAACCAAAACAGAACTTCCACCTTCGGACGGGCAATAATGAAATAACTGGGGCGCTTAACCGGTCTATGGTCGTCCAACCCTCGGCCTTTATTTTGCTTTGGTTCATCAGATGCTTAACAACCCAACAATAACAACACCGCCCACACAACAGTTTTACAAAAAGCACCAACCCTGACAATAAGAACAAATTGTACGAAAAACATAAAACATCTATTTTTAACTATTTTTTTTCAATTTTAATGTCAGGCCTAGCCTTAACATAACAAACCATATATTATGAAATAGGCGCTTCCTATATTGCAACCAACCAACATTATGATTCAAACACTGAACATTTGCAGTTAACATACTTAGCATGCTGAAATTTAGCATTTGAAAGGTCTATCAAACTCGATACCCTAGTGACGTCGTTAAACTTTCGGTGTCCTACATTGTAACGACTTTAGTAATTTATCTGTTGCAGAGATTAATGCAATTCCATATGCCATAAAGTCCTGTCACGGTACTATTTCCTTGCACTGTCTTCTACGACAGAAGTTTCATACATGCCTAAGAGCATGCACACATACTGACTGTCTACTATTTGCTATGCACTGTTAACTGTATACTGTTAACAGTCTTCTGTGTACTGTTTTCTTTGGCGTGTTTCCTGTCTTCTGCCTACTGCAAAATAGTTTTTTTGCTACCACGCGGGCATGCGCACACATATCTAGCTTTCGCACGCGTTTTTGTTTACTTGTGCAAAATTAATGTCGCAGTTGAACAGTAGAAAGGACGCAATAGCCATTAAAGGATACACTACATAATAGTTGGTTGGTTTGGATTTAACGATTCTTGTGGACAGTTGTTCAGAGACTCGTCTCCAAAGGAGAGGGAGAAAGAAAGGAGATGTGATAGGCCACAGAAAAAAAAACAACCCCAACCCGCACCTACTGCATGCACAGTAGGCCTACTAGTATCCAAATTCGTAGGGAGCATGGTCCCAGTACCATCATCCGACCATCCCTCTTATTGGTATTAATATTATTATCAACATGCTATTTTAGAAAACGGGGAAAAAACAGAGAGTATGAAATGGTCGAGCCCTTCTCTTTTTATTTCGAGACGGAATGACAAAACGAGTATTGAATGGATATTACCCGTCCGTTTTCTTTTTTTTCTTTTACATTCTCACCAGCTACAAAAAGTGTCCGAGAATACCGCACCGTCCGAAGGTACCTGCTTTGGTCATGTGAGGGTCAGTAAAATATAACTGAGCCCTACCACATAACTTTTTTTATTATTTGTAACACGGTAATAATATTTGACACAACTGTTGACCAATAATTCGTGCGTCTGTTGCGCGGAAAAAACTAATGTTACATGACGTCATATACATGTGACGTCATTTATTGTAATTTCTTGGCGGAGGGTGCGTTAACGCTTACGCGCGTAGAACAGATTGCGCACATTAAGGTTGACGCTAGACGGGGAAAAACCGCAACTGAAATTGTAAAGCCTCTTGAGGAAGTTGCTTCAGAGTCTTCGCGGATACAATACTATGAAGCAATGGGTGCGAGAATTTTATAATGGACGAACTGTCGTTAGCAACTTGCACATGTGCGGAAGGACTTTGTCTGCGACAAACGACGAAAATATTGAAAATGTAGCAAAACTATTTGAGGCTAATAGAAGATACATATGTGACGAGATAGCATATGAGTTGGACGTAAGTCACGTGTCGGCATATCACATTCTTACTGAACGTTTGCAAGTGAGGAAGATCGCCGATAGGTGTGTACCTCACATGCTATCAGAAACGGAAAAACACAATCGTGTGACTATTGCCCGGTCACTCCTACAAAGGTACGATGAAGAAGGCGATGAAAAGCTATAAAGAATCGTTGCTGTTGATGAAACTTGGATCCGATGTTTTAAACCTGAATTGAAGCGACACAGTAGCGAATGGCACACCAAAAACTCGCTGAGACCGGTAAAATTCCGCCGAAGTCATAACTGACCCAAGATGATGAAGATATTTGCGTATGATTACCGTGGCGTACTGACCTTATGTAGGACCGACAGGTGAAATAAAGAGTACTACAAGATGTATCTACGGACAATACTTCGTCCAGCATTACACCGAAAGCGCTAAGAGCTCATTGACTGCACACTGCTCACTTTGAAAGACAACGCGTCACCCACAAAAGTACGGTTGTCAAGGAGCTGTTGGAGGGATATGGCTGGGAAGTGCTTGATTCCGCCCCCCCCCCCTTCGCCCTCGTTTTCTCCAGATCTTTCTGCCCCCTACTTTGATCTGTTCCCAAAGTTGAAAGAGCCCCTACGAGGAATCCGTTTTGAAACTGTAGATCAGTTAGTGTGGTGTGCTGTGAACGTGGAGGTCCGACGAATCAACTTCAGTTGCCTAACAACCGGTATCCAGACTTTCCCGTGGAGATGGAATTCGGTCATTCGTTCCTAGGGAGACTACTTTGAGAGATTATAAACAAGTAAGGTGTTTAACTTATATAAAGGGTTATGAGGTAGGGCTCAGTTAATTTTGACTGACCCTCATACATGACGTTAGAACAGATACGAACGTCATCATTACACGTTGAGACACAAATTTCAAAGCAATGATTACCACAGCTGTTTCACTATTCATACAATGTCAAATGTCAAAATACACCGAGATTTCGACAAATTAAAATCCTTAACTGTCGGATGGCAGATAAATAGTTTAGGGTTTTTATTCTACATTAAAACGATTGTCTTTCAAGGTATGTGTTTTTTGTTTTGATACATTTGCACTTACAAGGCGAAATATATTTCAATCAGATTACATTTTTGGGTCTATTGGCGGGATTGGCAGGTTTTTAAAATGGTAGCATTCTTTATCAAATTTAATGACTATCGGTTTCCGCCATTTTAGGAGTTATTTTAGAAGACATTCGTGTTGCCCTGGGGAAGTAAGCAGGAATTTATTTTCTGTTTTATTTTCCGAGCTCACTGTGGATTGATAAAAATAATTTACGTAGCAAATAATAAAAACAGGAAAATAGTGTACAAAATTTATTCAACAGGACAATAGAAAATAAAAGCTTGACAAAAATATTTTGATTTCAGTGAGGATTCTTTATGTCCAGTACAAACGCCAGCGTCTTATTTTCTCCCAAGAAAAAAATACGACCGGAACGTCAGTGACAGGAAAAAATCCGAAGCCTTAGTGGTATGGGACAGTATAAAATAAAACAGAAATACACGTTTTATCGTAAAGCAACCAAACTCGTTGTTTACCGCCTTCGGCGGCAAACAGCTCGTTTGTTGGTTGCTATCAAACCAGACAAAGCGAAAACAACACATAAAACAACTATAAAAAACGGTAATCAATGAAATTACTTTTGGAGTTTAAGTTCCACGGGTAGTTCTCTGGAAATACTTCGGCAGTTGTCCGAAACTAAACGACAATGTGCGATAATCGCAGGTGTCAAGGTAATCCCCAAGGCTAAATACTCTTATCTCTGTCATGATAAAATTTTGATCTTTATGGGTTTGAAATAAACTATAATTTCGCTAGTATGGATAGATGATAACACATAAGTCAGTCATAAAGACAATTCTAAATTTATACAATATAAAAAATTGAGAATTTGATTAAAGCGTTAGTTCATAACACGTATTTGAGTAGTTTTTGTTTTTTGTATCGTTGGTGAAGTTTCAAACCAAACAAACAAACAAAATCATTTTCTTTAAGTTCGTTCTTCGGTGATATAAATAAATAATAGGGAATATATAAGTTGCCCAGTGATAAATAATTAGATTAGTAAATGAATTAACAAATATTCTATATCTGATGTACTAATTGCAATGTAAATCAGATAAAAACAAATCTGTATCTTTATCCCTTCAATGCAACTTAAAATCGATTGTTTCATTTTTGCCGCAATCTGACAATTATATATGGACTTAGACCTCTTTTTTTTTTTTAATTTCAAGCGTTACATGTATATTTATCACCAGCCATCCATCCTATGAGTTCAAGTACAAATAAGAAAACAGCAAACGGACGTGAGATTGAATTTGATAATCAATAAGAAGGTAAATGATTAACAAAGGTAAATTATCATTCAAAACATTTAAAGTCTCAATAGCTAAAAATCTGCATGTTTGTAATGTTTCGTCATTCAACGATATCAGACGCGTTACTTGAGCGTTACTCGCATAGGCAGAAGCAATGTGCTAAAAAGGTCTATTCCCAGATTGCGTTCGTCGTATTTTTAATCGTAAAACATTCACCTTTTTCCCCCTAAACCTTAATCTACTTTTCGACATCTAGAACGAGGTATCCAAGGATTTCATAGAAAGTATGTTTTGGTTCCAGCATACAAGGCCGCAAACAACGTTGTTGTTGTTTGGTGGCTACATTAAATTTATACTTTAAACTTGGCGGTACAAGGGCCTACAAAGAGACATCTACAGAAGAGAGTTCTGTAGTTAAAGGACATTGAAGCCATTTACCCCTTAAGTTTTCTGTTGATGTTAAGGACTGCCAAGATAGGCTTCCTATGATGTATTGACCAAAGCTTCATAACAAAAACGTATAAAGCACGGTTTATTCCACTTCTAGTTCTTGTACTACAACTGAACTTTTTTAATTATTAACCTCTTGCCTCGCTACTGTCAAAAATCATGTGATAAGGTACTGTGAACATGTTTATGAAAGGTCAAGTAAAATTTCGTTTGGTCTATTAAAATTCTGGTGAGGTAATTTATAAATTGAATTGAGAGGGCTCCGTGCGACCAGTTTGTCAACGTATGATTTTTCTACACTCTATACTACTTTGCCACATAATTTGATCAAGGAAAAACTTATAGATTTAATTGAGTGGACCTTCCAAAGGGAATGTTTGCCTTTTCTTGCCTGTAACAAAGAAACGCTTTCTTTACTTTTCTTACAACAAAACCGATATAAACATTGGTCATGTCAAAATATGTGTGAAGCATTAACATACCTTTTAGATAATATTTACATTAGATTTGGTACGAACTTATACACACAAATTGCTGGTTTTCCGATGGATACTAACTTTTCTCCTCTTGTAGCGGCTTTGATTTTATTTTGCTATGAAAGAGATTTCACGGCTTCTCTTTCTAATGATAAACAATCTGAAATGATTGAAGTGTTTAACTCTACATCTAGATCTAGATGATCTTTTGAATATTGACAATCCTTACTTTGAAGGCATGATGAATCAAATTTATCCACCTAAGCTGCAGTTAAACAAAGCAAATGCAGTCAATACTGAAGCCCCATTTTTGAATTTACATTTATCTGTTTCAAATGGAAATGTTTCAT
The DNA here is from genome assembly GCA_963989385.1 of Ctena decussata. Classification (NCBI taxonomy): domain Eukaryota; kingdom Metazoa; phylum Mollusca; class Bivalvia; order Lucinida; family Lucinidae; genus Ctena; species Ctena decussata. The sequence continues at coordinate 50,073,614 of OZ022498.1, read as the reverse complement.
CCAAAATTTATGATAAACGAGATGACTTTGATTTTGACATAGTAAATTTTTCATTTTTGGATGGTGATGTTCCCCGTTCTACCTCTTACGGGGTTTACATTTCTCAACTTATTCGGTTTGCTAGAGTGTCTAGTCATGTGACTGACTTCAATGCCCGTAATAAAATTTTAACTGCTAAGCTTCTCCAACAGGGCTATAGATATCTTAAATTTCGAAAAGCATTTTCAAAATTCTTTCGCCGACACTATGAATTGGTATCTAAACTCAATGTCAGATTAAAAAGTCTTTTGCAACAGGGCATATCGGAACTAGAATATTATGGCGACTTAGTCTATAAATTCAAAAAATTGTAGGTAAGTCTGATTTTTCTCACCAGTTCAGGAAAATTATCGTTCGTTACTAACATAAAACATAAATGTAATGCTACAGTCTGCATGTTTAGTGGTTAGCCCAATTATGGTTAAAACCTTTGCTTCCCTCTTTAATTGCACGCCGGTTTGTCAGGCATCAGACTCAATGATGGGCCCGACATAAACCTACTTAATTTATTTGGTTGGACCGGAGTTTGCCTTGTCTGTTGCTAGGTTATTCGAGGTTCAACTGATAGTTTTCTTTTGCTCCGGTATTTTAGTGGTGGTTGTCTGACTTCTAAGGGGTCCCCTGGTGTCGCAATACGTTCTTTCCGATGAGTCCTCAACTCTGATTCATCATAGGCCTTATCCGTGATTTGTTTGTTTCCTTTGGTAAACTATGGTTTGAGGGCTGGATTTGGATTTTGATTGTTTCAGTTCCTGGTCTTTGCATACTTTTTACTTCATGCGGAAAAAAGGCTAATTTAATGTTTCAATCCACTGTAGAAACAGAGGGCGAGGTTTGGGCCCAGTAAAACTAATTTAAGCCCCCCCCCCCCCCTGCCCGTAATCTTTTGCTGACCGTTCCAGGGCGGTACTTCTGTTGCTGTTCTTTTTGCAAAAGAAAATTGGTAAATATATAAACCTGGATAAAAAATTTAAGCCCCCCCCCCCGTAATCTTTTGCCGACCGTTCCAAGGCGGTACTTATGTTGCGGTTCCTTAATGTTATATTGTGCTGTGTCTGCTTGTCTACGGTCTCTGGCGGTTTGGTCACCTGTATTGCTGCCAAATCTGCCTTCTGTTCTGTTTTGTGATTAAATAAAAAATAGATGTTGATGCTGTTATTGGGGTAGCTGAATGACCATCTGTTTTGGAAAGAGCTACCCATTCGGTTTACAGAGCGTGTCCTTCGTAAACTAGTGTCAATTTACTGTGTATATATGCTTCTTTTCTTATTGGTTTTAAAGCGGAATGTGGTATTTGATTGTATTGATTCCTGATCATTGCCTATCTTTTTTACTTTAAAGGGAAATCACCTCAATGTTCGTGCGCATATATTTTGACGCAGCGTCAATGTTTCCTGCTATAGTTATTATGACGCCGTTGGCCGTAACGCTAAAACGTTTACGTCACTTTCGATGACAACATGGCGTCGCACCTGAATGGACCCTTTGTTAAAACAAACGTATGAGTTTTTTGCAAAAGAAAATTGGTAAATATATAAACCTGAATAAAAAATTTAAGCCCCCCCCCCCCCCGTAATCTTTTGCTGACCGATCCAAGGCGGTACTTCTGTTGCGGTTCCTTGATGTTATATTGTGCTTTGTCTGCTTGTATACGGTCTCTGGCGGTTTGGTCACCTGTTTTGCTGCCAAATCTGCCTTCTGTTCTGTTTTGTTTTGTTATTTAATAAAAAAAATAGATGTTGATGCTGTTATTGGGGTAGCTGAATGACCATCTGTTTGGGAAAGAGCTACCCATTCGGTTTACAGAGCGTGTCTTTCGTAAACTAGTGTCAATTGCTGTGTATATGTGCTTCTTTAGGGCCCCGCCAGACGAAGTCTGCGGAGGCCCTATAGTAATCACCTTGTCCGTCCGTCTGTCCGTCCGTCATCATTTCGTGTCCGCTTAATAACTCTAAAACCGTTAGAGATATTTTCACGAGACATGGTACAAATATGAAGCATCATCAGACGATGTGCAGAGAACAAGAACCATAACTCTGCCTATAATTTTTACTGAATTATGCCCCTTTGAAATTTTGAGAACAGAAATCGTGTCCGCTCCATAACTCTGAAACTGTTAAAGATATTTTCATGAGACTTGATACAAATGTAAAGCATCATCAGAGGATGTGCAGAGAACAAGAACCATAACTCTGCCTACAATTTTTTCTGAATTAAGCCCCTTTGAAATTTTGAGTACAGAAATCGTGTCCGCTCCATAACTCTGAAACCGTTAAAGATATTTTCACGAGACTTGGTACAAATGTAAAGCATTATCAGACAATATGCAGAGAATAAGAACCTTAACTCTGCCTACAATTTTTACTGAATTATGCCCCTTTGAAATTTTGAGTACAGAAATCGTGTCTGCTCCATAACTCTAAAGTCATGAAAGATATTTTCACGAGACTTGGTACAAATGTAGAGCATGATCAGATGATGTGCAGAGAACAAAAACCATACCTCTGCCTACAGTATTTACTGAATTATGCCCCTTTGAAATTGTGAGTGCAGAAATCGTGTCCGCTTCATAACTCTGTAACCTTTAAAGATATTTTCACGAGACTTCATACAAATGTAAAGCATCATCAGTCAATATGCAGAGAACAAGAACCATAACTCTGCCTTCACTATTTACTGAATTATGCCCCTTTGTATTTTTGAGTACAAATGTAAAGCATTATCAGACAATATGCAGAGAATAAGAACCTTAACTCTGCCTACAATTTTTACTGAATTATGCCCCTTTGAAATTTTGAGTACAGACATCGTGTCTGCTCCATAACTCTAAAGTCATGAAAGATATTTTCACGAGACTTGGTACAAATGTAGAGCATGATCAGATGATGTGCAGAGAACAAAAACCATACCTCTGCCTACAGTATTTACTGAATTATGCCCCTTTGAAATTGTGAGTGCAGAAATCGTGTCCGCTTCATAACTCTGTAACCTTTAAAGATATTTTCACGAGACTTCATACAAATGTAAAGCATCATCAGTCAATATGCAGAGAACAAGAACCATAACTCTGCCTTCACTATTTACTGAATTATGCCCCTTTGTATTTTTGAGTACAGAAATCGTGTCCAGTTCATAACTCAGAAACTGTTAGAGATATATTCACGAGACTTGATACAAATGTAAAGCATCATCAGAAGATGTGCAGAGAACAAGAACCATAACTCTGCCTACAGTATTTACTGAATTATGCCCATTTGTAATTTTGAGTACAGAAATCTTGTCCGCTCTTTAACTCTGAAACGGTTAGAGATATTTTCACAAGACTTGGTACAAATGTAAAGCATCATCAGGTAATGAGCAGAGAACAAGAATCCTAACTCTGTCTACATTTTTTACTGAATTATGCCCCTTTGTAATTTTAAATATAGAAATCAGGTCCGCTCTATAGCTTTAAAACCACCAATGATATTTTCATAAAACTTGTACATAATATAGAGCATCATCAGACAATATGCAGAGAATAAGAACTGTAACTCCATCTACATTTTTTACAGAATTTTTCCTCTTGCTAGTTTACAGTCTAGAAAATGTGTTTGCTCTCTAACTATAAACTGTTTAAGATATTTGCACAAAACTTGGTACAAAAATTAAACATCATCAGACAATGTTCAGAGAAAAAGAACCATAACTACAACTTCCCTTTGTTATTTTAGGTATGGAAATCTTGTCTGCTGTATAACTTTAAAGCCTTTGAAGATATTTTGATAAAACTTGGTACAAATATAAAGCATCATTAGATGATCTGAAGGTGTGCAGAATGCAAGAATGGTAACATCAGTTTCCTGCCTCACAGAGTTGTTGCCCATGCTTTGATCAATCATAATTGTGTATTTTGCCCATATCTTAATGACACTGCCAGAGGCTTAATTTCAAACAACATATTAAATATGAAGGAACAGCATGATAATAGAAGGCTGGTATTGTTATTTCTGGTCGGGCACATACGACTTAAATGTCATCAATAGTTTTATAAAGGCGGGGCCCTTTGAGTTACCATGTTTCTAGTTTCTTATTGGTTTGCCGTAATGCTAAAACGTTTACGTCACTTTCGAAGACAACATGGCGTCGCACCTGAATGGACCCTTTGTTGAAACAAACGTATGAGTTTTTTGCGACAGAAAAAATGGTTAATATATAAACCTGGACAAAAAAATTAAGCCCCCCCCCCTCGTAATCTTTTGCTGGCCGTTCCATGGCGGTACTTCTGTTGCGGTTCCTTGATGTTATATTGTGCTGTGTCCTCTTGTCTACGGTCTCTGGCGGTTTGGTCACCTGTATTGCTGCCAAATCTGCCTTCTGTTCTGTTATGTTTTGTGATAAAAAAAAAATAGATGTTGATGCTGTTATTGGGGTAGCTGAATGACCATCAGTTTGGGAAAGAGCTACCCATTCGGTTTACAGAGCGTGTCCTTCGTAAACTAGTGTCAATTGCTGTGTATATATGCTTCTTTTCTTATTGGTTTTAAAGCGGAATGTGGGATTTGATTGTATTGATTTCTGATCATTGCCTATCTTTTTACTTTAAAGGGAAATCACCTCAATGTTCGTGCGCATAATTTTGACGCAGCGTCAATTTTTCCTGCTATAGTTATCATGACGCCGTTTGCCGTAACGCTAAAACGTTTACGTCACTTTCGAAGACAACATGGCGTCGCACCTGAATGGACCTTTTGTTGAAACAAACGTATGAGTTTTTTTGCGACAGAAAAATGGTAAATATATAAACCTGGACAAAAAAAAGAATGACGAAAATGGGACTGAAGATTTTTATATGGAAAAGAGAGCGCCAATTGTTTTGGGCTAGTGTGTAAATTTTTAGGAATTATCTGTCAGGTAAAGTGAGGATGTGAAAACTGCAAGTGCGTTTTGAATCTCGAATTTACTTAATGCAAGGATAAATACAAATAAGAACTTAGTACCCTTTGCTTGAGTCATGAAATACCTATACAAACAGTGAAAGCGGAGATCAGACTGAGCACATGCACAGGCTGAGAACTTTTAGGTCATGTCATTAATGTAAGTAAATGATTTGAGCATTTACTGTTAGATTGTTTTTTTCTGCAGACCGGTATACATGCTCGGAGAGAGCCTTTCCAAGGGAAGTTACTCAGTCTTCAAGCCTTCTAGACCGTCCTCATGCAGCCTGAAAATTACGACGTTCAAAACGCAAACATATGACAAAATTATTTGACCACAACCTCAAAGTCGCATGCATATTTACTGACCATGACGATAAACCCTGCAAAGTCTCCGAATGATTCTGAGAAGCGTAGCTTAGTAGGCGGCGAAACTCTTATTTTTCACTAATTGCCTTAAATAGTCAATTAGGGTATGAATACAATAGTAACACTTTTTCGATGTTGCGAATTACGACTTTATTCAGTGTGAATGGGTACAGCACCAGGGAAAGCAGCTCTGCCATTATGAGTCTCCTTTCACAATAGGGGTCAACTAAACATATGAAAAGGCGGGGCCCAACCCTCACCATTCACTATCTTTTGACCATCCCTGATTCTAAACAGGTACCCGTTTGCTGCTGGATCGACCGAGAGTGTTTTATTGTTCGTTGGCGCTGTTGAGATTCAAACTTGCCACCTTTGGCACCGAAGCCTAAGGCTTTAACAACTAGACCGGGGCGAACATTTTTATTTTTACTTCTGTGCCATGTAATATCATTACATCAAAAATCCCGTATCTTTGGAAACCTACCATATTTTCATAAAAATGGAATCGTTTGCTTTTACAATGCAGAAATGCATCCAAACGAACCTAATGGAATGGCCATGCTATAAAATCCTCTCTCAGAAAAGTCTTCCGGACTAACCTCTGTTAAATGGCTTAACCGAAATAGGTCTGGTTTGTTCGTTTTGGCATCTCTAGCTATTTTATTGTTTGTTGAAATGACCTTGAACTAGGCCAAAAAATCTTGCATACCAGACATATCCATTCTTTAAGCATTTATTAAAAAAAAAGTTAAAAAAATAAGAAACAAGAAGCGTTCAGTTAAATATATTATTAAGCAGAAAAAACAATAGGATTTAGTCCTTAAAACACTTCTCTGCGTTGAGAATTACGATTTTTGCTATTGGTATGGCGAGTTTAAGTCACTGAAAGTGCTAGTATATCGGCATATCTAATAAATTGAATTATAACGGTACAGGAAGGTTGCAGTTATTTCTCCTCTATTTCAGCATCTGATGAAGACATCAACTCCTGCTTCAGTAGTACTTTATATTGGGGCATTACCGTCACAATCCTGCTGCTTATCGTTCTTGAAATATGCGTCATAGTCACTTTTATAAGACAGCAAACATTGCTAAACTCTCATCTATGATAAACCTTCATATTTTCATGCCACAAAATATATGGTGTCAGGCGAAGCTAGAACGTATGTCAGCTGTGAGCTTCAACGAAATTTCTTCGTTCAAACTCACTGCTGACTTGTACGTTCGGAGGTTTTTTTCATTGTCATCAATGGTTATTGTATCATTGGAAACACTGACTGCAATTGGGTACCAGTGGTACCACTGGCAGTCTGAAAACATCGAACGCCAGACCTTATACTTCGCTGAAGCTTACAGCTGACATGCACATTCGGAGTTTTGTCACTGACATTCTAAAAAAACTGAACGAATTTGACTGACTGATAATTTCTTTTAAACGGCAAAAATGTTGACTGCACAATAATTTATTTTAAACGGCAAAAACAAACTGACGTCATTGTTTGCAACAGCTTTATGTTAAACGTAGATTAATCTACAAGTTCTCATCTACATTACCTTAGCAATCTAAATAAACATCAGAGGAAATTTAACTCAGAATCCCAGTAAAATGCACATAAATACAAAATTTATTTGAACCTTTTTGGCAGTTTGCTACGACTGTCATCCTGTAAGTCTTGCAAACGCTAAATATTTTTCATCCTTTTCCAGAACCCTGTTTATAGTGAAATACATACCAGCTGTTTTTTTTCTTTTTTATTATTATTTTATTATTATTAAATTTCCTCTTGTATGTTCGGTGATGTATATTCTCTGTGAATGTTTATCTTTGTTAGTCGGTGGAAGCTCCTAGGAGCTTGTGTTAACATGTTGTAATTACACCGATGTTAAATAAATTTTACTTGACTTGACTAACGCCGTCATTACTGCTTTATTCATTGAGGTAGGGTAATCAAATTATACCATTAACAGCTTACGTATATAATACACATATGTGCTAAAAAACATACACGTAACATTCCTTTCTCAGATATGGGAGGGTTTTGAATGCGAAGGTGTAAGCGATACCGGCGGTGAAATTACTCAAACACGACGTCTTTTACAAGAGGTGAAGGGAAGAAAATTCCTGCATATATGTTAATAATTCTTTCAAATTACAAGAATTCATGTTCTAAAGTAATCGCCTTATATTTAAAAACTCAAATAAGAGACAGTTATCATTTCAGATTACCAAACAAATGTGGTTGTTAGGCAACAAGAGAATATTACAGAATTTTAGCAAAATTATACTTTTTGACGTTTACCTCTGGTTTCTTAAGGCTGCAAACGTTATTAAACAAGGCTTGAAGCTTATCTACATTTCATCATCTCGGGACTATTCTTAGATAACAAATTAATGGCAGTTCAGGAAACATTGTATCTGCTGTATGCATCTTCATATTCTCATTTTATATGATATTTTAGCTGCCCGAAAAAAACATGATGATCTTCCTTTGAACAATAGTAACATTTTGACTGACGGCAATATCTTAACCTTGCTTCCGTGTACATACTTCAGTATTATTTTCCGTGTCTCCCAGCAATCTTCAGATATGTACAAAAGTTCTAAACTAAGCTAGGGGAAGTCACCGCCGCACCCATAATGGTAGTATTCTTCAGTTGCCTAGAAACGCCAAGTGCAAGATCATGACGTTTCTGGAAATTGTTGACGGGAAAGAAAGGAAGACGGCAATGTAGGAATGTGGATTGCTTGATTCGTTTTTAATTATCATTTGCCTGAAACTTGGCCGTTTGCAGGACTTATTGGATGACTCTCGTATATCTGTTGTTTGTATCCATTTAGCTGAGAAAATAGTTGTTCTTTCCTTTATTTTAACTACTATTCATTGTTTCTCTTCCTTAGTTGACATCTTGAAAATGACGTCAATAGCCCGTTGGTAATTATTCTTATACCCAAGGGTGTATGCAAGATTAACTGCCAATGGTAAAAAATCATTTGAAGCCATTGGTAAGCACACACACACTATTGGTATCAATGGTTAATAGTGGCTACCAATAGCAAAACTTGAAATAGTAATGAATGGCATTGGTAATATTGCCAAAACGCATCTAATGCTTTGCAGACTGTTGATCAAGTTTACATTACTGAGGTCTTTCTTGTCTCCCATTTCATAGAGGGGCTAGAGGAGGATATACGCCTATACACAGAGCTCTAGATAAAAATGGGTAACACTGATAATTCAGAGATATGTTTTCTTATTTCTCAATGAAAACATGTGTTGCGACCCTCATCAGAACCGTCTCAGCGAGACGGTTCTGATGAGGGGCCACAATATATGTTTATGGAAAAATAAGAATATTATCCCTAACTTATACCTGATGTCCCTTATAATCTAGAGCTCTGTGCATAAGAGTATCAATCTAGAGTTATGTGTATAAGAGTATCTCCTTTATTATTTAGAGCTCTGTGGATAGATAGATAGATAGATAGATAGATAGATAGATAGATAGATAAGATAGATAAGATAGATAGATAGATAGATAGATAGATAGATAGATAGATAAGTCAGAATCCCAAAGGAAATACAATCAACCATGTCTTAAGGAATCACCCAAGGGAAACCCAAAAACTGGCTGCTTAAGACAGGTGACCCTTGATACAGGTTCATTTGCACTGTATTTTGGTTCAAGGTATCCGGAAAAAGTGGCTGCTAAAGGCAGGTGACCACATAAGCAGGTTCGACTGTATATCACCCGCTCCGAATCGTTCGGTTTATTCTTCCTTGTGTGTGTTATAACTAAGGCTTCAGTGTGTCTGTGTTATAACCAACACTTATTTCAGTAATAGCCAAGTTGAATTCTTGGAGGAGGAGAACTAATAAGCTAACGCTTTCGTTCTAATCCTAATGATTATGTAAATTATATCTGTGTATATGTATGATGATATTGTTAAAATAAAATATGTTTAGACTGGGTTGGTTGGTTGTTTTGGATTTATCGGCCCTTTGAGACAGTCTTTCGGTCTATATCGGGCCGTCTCCCAAAAAGGAGAAAGAAAAGAGAAATGATAGACGAGAGAAAAAAATCCTTACAATACCCGCCCGCACTTACTGCAAGCACAGCAGGCCCTTGACCTACTTTTATCCAAATAAGTAGGACGCCCCGGCACTGGAAGTTATTACCAGCACCATCGCCCGACCACCACCCGTATGTTTAGACTAAGTTGAATTTTTCGTAACAGAATATTTTAGACGAACAATTTTAGTTATTTTGTTAAAAAAAGACTTATGAGTATGTAATTATGAGAACACACAATAATAAACTTTACCAGCGCTCAAACGACAAAATGTACGTCTGCAAATTATTAAAAAATTGTTTCGCCCAAGCTATATAATATTGAGAATTCAAGGACAAGAGGGCAAACGGTGTAGATCTAACTAACATGGTTTATGACGATCCATTTTATTAGAGCGAACGCTGTTCGGTCATTCAGCATTTATAGTCGGTGATTCACGAATTGAATTCGGAGACTATAGCTATAGTTCGATGGCACTCTCAATCTTCCGTCTATTGAAAAGTTTTCAGCACTATTATAGCTATCGTTCTGGTGCTTCCACCTTATTACCCAAATAAGTATTTTACAATACTGAAATATTTTGATACATTCTTTGCCTATAAAGTTGCACAATGTTTAGTATAATCTATCTTTGTGGTAATCAAAGGCAGTGTAACTGGAATATAAATATGATAGTCGGGTACTATATTATGTGCTGATGACCGACTAAAAACCGTAACAACGCGGATAAATACATAGAGGTCAGACTCAAGAAATATACAGCTTTCAACAAGTTTTATAACCGGGAACAATCGCTAGATGTTTACACCTTTTGTATTTTGTTTGATTTTGTCTAGATCTCATGGTATCAAATTACTAGTATTAGTCTAATTTGCTCTAGATTAGAGGATACCGAACCAACTACACAGTTTAATATTGCTTGTAGTTCAGAATATATCAAGTAAAAAGGTTCATTAGACCCTATCAGTTCTGAGCCATTATAGGGTAGAGATTCCGACAAATTCAGACAGTGGGGGTAAATTCAGACCATAGCTAGTTAACATGTGTCAGTATTTACCATTCTACGTATACGGACAGAAGGGTAAGTAATGATATCTCTACAAAGGTATGTCTTTATATTTCCCTTTTTCCTAATTGGGACAGAAGGGTAAGTGACTGCAGCAAATCAAACCTTCCCAGTTTTATTAGCCTCCCTAAGCCAAAGGCTCTACGGGAGGATATATAAGATGGTGGCCTACGGCGCCCGGTGTCTGTCATTATTTTCAAAGGACTTCTCTGAAACTACTGGGTCAATTTATATCAACAAAGTTTCATTTGCAGTCGCCAGGCAGAAGGGGAGAGAAAATTTATACAACTGGTCCAGGTCACATGCTCATATATGCTAGAAAAACCTGAAAATCTTCTTCTCCAGAACCACTTGGCTGATTGCCTTGAAACTTGGTATGTAGCATCTGGCACTCTAGTACTTACGTTATAGAAATGATGACACTGGTATGACGTTGACCTATTAGAAGGCAAGGTCAATTTTTGCTTCTGGGGCAGATAAATGATAAACAAGAGGACCATTGGTCCTGTAGCTCACCTGAGTCCATTCAGCCTCAGTACTCTAGGGTAAGTTACTCAAAGGCTATCGGTCAATTGGTTCTGGAGAATTTTAAAGGTTTTTACCATATATGAGCATTGAGCCCATGTTGGTCATATGACCTGGACATTTGAACAAATTTTCATTCCCTCAACCCATGGAGGCTCTATATGAAACATGGTTTCAAAATTGGCCCAGTGGCTTTTGAGGAGATTGTTTGATATTGTCAAAGTGAGAGAGTTCTGGGTCAAAAGTTAAAGAAAGACCTTGACCTCTTGTACTCATAAATCTTCATGTACTCATTTAGATGACTGTAGACACCAATTTTTAAGCCTAAATTTTCAAAACTTTCCATGAAATCTTAATTATTATGTTCTAGCATTTTCCCATACTTGACCTTGCCGTTAAATGGTCAGGGTCAACCCAAGGTCATAATTTGAACAATCTTGATAGTACTCGAGTTCCCAATGATACATATCAAGTTGAAAGGCCATCGGTCGATTGGTTCAGGAGACAAGGATTTTTTAAGGTTTTTACCATATATGTGCATGGCGGCCATGTGGGACAATGTGACCTGGACCGTTTGAACAAATTTTCATTCCCTCAAACCCTGGAGGCTCTATATGATATTTGGTTACAATTGGCCCAGATGTTTTTGAGGAGATTGTTTAAACTTATCAAAATATGAGTTCTGGGTCAAAGGTCAAAGAAAGACCTTGACCTCTTGTACTCACAAATCTTCATTCTCTCATTAAGATGACCGTATATACCAATTTTAGGCCTTAATCTTCAAACCTTTCCATATAATCTTATGTTCGAGCATTTTCTAATATATTTGACCTTGCTGTAAAAAGGTCAAGGTCAACCAAAGGTCATAATTAGTGCAATCTGGATAGTACTGGAGTACCCAATGCTACATACCAAGTTTCAAGGCTATCGCTCTATTGGTTCTGGAGAAGAAGATTTTAAAGGTTTTCATCACATATGGGCATGACCATCATGTTGGTCATGTGACCTGGACCATTTGAACAAATTTTCCTTCCCTCCACCCCTGGAGGCTCTATATGAAATTTGGTTACAATTGGCCTAGCGGTTTTTAGGAGATTGTTTGATATTGTCAAAATATGAATGTGCTGGGTCAAAGAATGACCTTAACCTCTTGTACCCACAAATTTTCATGTACTCATTAAGATGATTGTATACGCCGATTTGTAGGCCTAAATCTTCAAACATTTCCATGAAATCTTATGTTATAGCATTTTCCCATATTTGACCTTGCTTTAAAAAAGATCAAGGTCAACCCAAGGTCATAATTTGAACAATCTTGATAGTACTTGAGTACCCAATGCTACATACCAAGTTTCAAGGCCATCGCTCTATTGGTTCTGGAGAAGAAGATTTTTAAAGGTTTTCATCATATATGGGCATGACCGCCATGTTGGCCATGTGACCTGAACTGTATGAATAAATTTTCGTTCCCTCAACTCATGGAGGCTCTTTATCAAATTTGGTTTTAATTGGCCCAGTAGCTTTTGAGGAGATTGTTTTGAGTTTTCAAAATATGAGAGTTCTGGGTCAAAGGTCAAAGAATGACCTTGACCTCTTGTACTCATTGACCTTCATGTCCTCATCAAGAAATACTGTATTTACCAATTTTTAGGCCAAAATTTTCAACAGTTTCCAAGAAATCCTATGTTCTAGCATTTTGCCATATAAAAGCAAAAGGAAGCAAATTTGATCTTACCGTAAAATAGGTCAAGGTCAACCCAAGAACATAATTTGACAATCTTGGTAGTACTCGCGTACCCAATGCTACATATCAAGTTTCAAGGCCATCAGCCTATTGGTTCTGGAGAAGACGATTTTTAAGGTTTTTACCATATATGGGCATGGCGGCCAAGATGGTCATGTGACCAGGACCGTTCGACAATTTTTCGTTCCTAAGTCCCCAGAAGGCTACATATGAAATTTGGTTACAATTGGCCCAGCAGTTTCAGAGGAGAAGTCGTTTGAAATTGTTGACGGACGGATGATGGACAACGGAGCCTGCCTAATCTATAAGCTCCCCTGGAGCCGTTGGCTCAGGTAACTAAAAAACAAGTGCATTTTTCTGTTGCTAATTTACTCTGTTGTATAGAAATGCAGTCAGCCTCATTCGTAATTCCAGTTTGCATAAGAATTGTTTAACTCACCGACTATGAGGGCTTTTAGCCCTTTGATTAGGCTCAGTTAAGAGAATAGAAACGCATTTTGATTTGTCCTCACCACCACCACACCATATTAATGTTAAAGTCAACAGAACAAATATAAGGCACGTTGCGTGAAAATGCATATCCGGACAATTTCATGCCAGCCTGCTCATCCATGCAGTCTGTCAAGAGTTCCCCTGCACGCACGCACAATTTCCGGACTCTGGGTAACCTTTAAAAAGACAGTGCAAGTCTTATCCGAGTATCCGACCCAGTTTCCCGGACACCCACCCCACATGCGTTTCCAACAATTTTCATTTTCAAGGGTAAGGAGGGAAAGAAAACCATTCATTGTCATCCGACGTAGGCAGAGGGGGGCTATGGAAATGACCCTGGTCAGTCCGTGTGTGCGACTGCCCGTCCGCCAGTCCTTCCATCCGTCCGAAATATTGTGCTCGCAACTCCTCCATCTTTCGTCGGATTGATTTGAAATTTTGTAAATTGAGGTCATATGATATTATGAAAATGTGCACATGTTTTTTTATTTTCGTATCGGCCATTTTTGATGGGCGTTACGGGCTCTTGTTACCTCTGACCTTGTCCCCAATCTGAAACATGGTACATGTAATTAAGGTGTCGTTAAAACGGTTAAGTGAACATCATATATACCGAAATTATATTGGATTAATATAATTTGTCATTACTACATAAATTTCAAATCATTCACCTTAAGTTTGAAAGTAAATTATCAAAGCAAATATTTAAAGAAAGACGCCAGTATATCTGAACCAATGAAACAATATCTTTTACAAAATTGTATAATGAATTTAGAACTACATTGGCAATATCATAGTGCATATCTCAATTAATATTAAAATGATTCTACGTATTTCAAAGACCTGGGTATTTGTCATAAGAAAGTAATGCGATCCTTATCTAATCCAAACAAGAGGGTCAAGAGGCCCTGAATCGCTAACCTGAGCAAAAATGACAAACGTCAAACTAGGGTCGCCATTTGTTCAAACCTGATACAGTAGTCAAATATGAGAGACATTGGTTAAAGGTCAAAGAATAATCCAAATAGTCATTTGGTTGTCACACTGCATTTATCAAAATTTGCACGGAAATCTTCTATAATTTCCATTATCGCGTATGTTTAAGCATTTTTCCTATACAAAAACACCAGAAAGCAAATTTGACCTTGCCGTAAAAAAAAAAGAAAATAAAAAAAAAAAAAAAAAACAGAAAGCAAATCAGGGTCAACTCATGGTAATTATTTAACCAATCTTGGTAGAACTCCAGTACTCAATGCTAAATGCAAAGCTTCAAGGCAATCGGTCATTTGATTTTTGAAGTTTTTTTACCATATATGGGTGTGGCCGCCATGTTGAACATGTGGCCTGGACTGCTTGAACAAATCTCCTTCCCTCAACCCCTACCATACCAAATTTTAAGCATCTGAGCCAAGTGGTTCTCAAAAAGAAGGTTTGTTGAATATTTTCCTATGTATTTCTATGGTTCAAACACAGAACCCCCTGGGATGAGGCTATTTTGGACCCTGGGGCCACAATTTGAATTAACTTGGCAAATAATCATTAGGCAGTGCCTAGCAGTTCTAAAGAAGAACATCTTTAAGTGTACATTATTTTTAATACAAAACTTCCTGCCACAGGGCCGTTTTAGACCGTGGAGCCACCATTTGAACAAACTTGATAAATGTCCATCAGCCAATGCTTCATACCATATTTCAAGCATCTGAGCATAGTTGTTCTGAAAAAAAAAGATTTTGAATATTTTTCTATGTATTTCTATGGTTCAAACCCAAATCTTCCTGTTGCAGGGCCATTTTGGATTCTTGGACCTGCATTTGAACAAACTTAGTAAAGGACCACTAGCCAATACTAAGTACCAAATTTCCAGCATCTCTGTCATGTGGTTCTGAAAAAGAAGTTTTTTTATTGATATTTACCATGTATTTCTATGGTTCAAACCCAGGACCCCCTTTCGGCAGGGCGAATATGAACCTCGGAACACCACCTGAACAAACTTTGTAGAAGTCTACCAGACAATGCTTCTGACCAAGCTTCAAGCATCTGAGCCTTGCGATTCTGAATGAAAAGATTTTTGACTATTTTTGTATGTATTTCTATAGTTCAAACCCAAGACTCCTCGCGGGGCCATTTAAGACCCTTGGGCCACTATTTGGACAAACTTGGTAAAGGACTACTAGGCAGTGCTACATACCAAATTTCAAGCATGTGAGCCTTGCAGCATTGATGAAGAAGGTCTTTTAATATCTTTCTATGTATTTCTATGGTTCATACCTGGGACTCCCTGCTGTGGGGTCTTTTTGGACCCTGAGGCCACCATTTGAACAAACTTAGTAAAGAACTACTAGGCAAGGCTACATACCAAATTTCAAGCATCTTAACCTTGAGATTCTGAAGAAGAAAATTTTTTGAATATTTTTCTATGTATTTCTATGGTTCAAACCCAGGACTTCCTGCCGCGGGCCCTTTGGGACCGGACCCTGGAGCCAGCATTTGAACAAACTTGGTAAAGGACCAGTAGGCAATGCTACATACCAAAATTCAAGCATGTGAGCCAAGCAGTTCTGGAGAAGATGATTTTTTAGTATATTTTATTTTGTAACACAAGACCAACCCCCGCCCAAGGGCCATTTTGAACCCCAGGGTCAGTTTTTGAACAAACTTGGTAGAGATCTACTAGACAATGGTTCATGCCAAATATCAAAGCCCTAGGCTTAGTAGTTTCAGAGAAGATGTCATTTAAAGCAAATTGTTTACGCCGATCGACGCATGACGGACGACGGAGGACCGCCACTGAGTGATCACAATAGCTCACCCTGAGCCTATGTGTCTCCCCTTCTGTCTTCCCTTATTCAGAGATCAAATACACAGATCAGCGGCATTATAGAATATATAATACTTTTTTTAAAATACATAGCGAATAAAATTATTTTGAAAAGAGTTTCTTGAGCATTTCTTCGCAAGGGTCATCTAAATCACTCTTTATTTCAAATCATTTCAAATTTTCGGCATCCTGGCCTTTATCAAGAAGAATCAACCAAAATTACACTTCATGTTTCACAGTTGCATCCTCATTACACTTTGAAAGCAATGTTTATCATATGATGAATAACATAGTTTTCAAAGAGCAATTGAGGTGCATCTGTGATACATTTTTTATGATTCTTCTTGATAAAGCCCAGGAGGCCAAAATTTGATAAAAAAGATTGATTTTTATAAATGAAAAGATATACAATAATCTATATAAAAGATCACATTTGTCACTTTTCACAATCGTAATCAAATATTAATGAATCGGAAACAATATGCAATATACTGTGAAAACAAATACTAATAAATACATAGATGACAAACTGCGGTTTATAATCAATCAAAGTAGCTGTTTCAGTCCTTTCAAAAACCTATTAGTCAGCTATTACAGTTTTTCTATTTTCAAAAAGTGTGAAAAGAATGTATAGTGTAATCAAGGACCTTCATCAATGATTTTCATAACATAGGTTTTGTGTTGTTTCATGCTCGCATTGAGTGCCTTAAAAGAAATTAAGATGTACAACTTGCATTTTTTTCTAGAGATTTTCCGAAACTTCTAGATTACTTCGGTTTAATTACAACGCCTTTAACATTACAAAGGAACAATGGTACACAAAACTGAATATTAGTGTAATTAAGAATAAAAAGTATAAAAAAATATCTACAAAAATGAGAAGTAAAATGAATAATAAATTTCATAATTATTTTCTATCTTTTTACTTTTTTTTAGATAAAGTTTCTTTTCCTGATTATTTTAACGTTTTTTCTGCTCTTTTTAAAATCTTGGATTGTGAATCTTCAAAATATGAAACATATTGTTCAGATTTTTTACATTTATTGATTTCAAGCTTTTATTTGAGCGATTCATTAATGCATACCACTGAGCTCACAGCTGTTACCGCATATCAGAGTATTAGGAAAATCTTTTTTCTTATCACTTGTTTTTTGGATGGGATTTTTTTTGCGGGTGAAAGGGGAGGGGGGGGGGCATAGTTAAGTGGGGTCAATTCTGCAGCTCGAAATCCAGGCATTTAAGTATTCAGGAAACTGTGAACTCAGAGAAATCCAAATCAGCTATGGTTTTTGAGTCCGCGACCTGACCAATAAATCTGGAATCTTAAAAGTATTGATATTAGCCTCTTAAAAATAAAACCTATAATTCATTATCAGTTAGAGGCAAATATTCTCCACTATGTATGAACACACACTCAGTATTTATTGGTTTTAAGACTTTGTGATATCATTACCTATGTGAGAAAGAGTATTTCTTTTGGTGAAATAGCAGTGCCACTAGACAGGCTTATGACAGCCAATAAACAAGAATATTTGTCTTTAAGCCTATTCACCAACAAAACAAGAGGCCCACGGTCCACAAAGCTCATCAGAACTCTAGCTCAAAATTGCTATCACATTTGTATACTAGGCTCTAAGATGCTGTCACATTTGTACAGTCTGATATTGTTATCCTTTGCACAATTGTGCATCCACAAACTATTTTTTTCGATATATGAGCCGCGACACGAGAAAACCAACAATCTGGTTGTGCGCCCAGCGCAGACTCAGATCAGCCAGGGCATCCGCCCAGTCTGATCAGAGTCTTCGCTGTCCGCATGGAGGTAGCTTAGACCCTTAGCTACCCTTTAAGCGCAAAGCGAGGATTCTGATCAGACTGGGCGGATGCCCAGGCTGATCTAAGTCTGCGCCGGGCGCACAACCACTTTGTTGGTTTTCTCGTGTCGCGGCTCATATTATCAGCTGGCCAAGAAACAGTTGGTCTCTAACCCCACTGCCCCTATGGCTACTAGTCAATGGGAAACCTTTACCTGTATATATACTTGAGTAAGATTTGGTAAAACGGTAGTTTTATCATCGTAATTCCACAGCAATGTTCAAATATAACATAAAATATAAATAATAAAACAT
This sequence comes from Ctena decussata, assembly GCA_963989385.1. Taxonomy (NCBI): domain Eukaryota; kingdom Metazoa; phylum Mollusca; class Bivalvia; order Lucinida; family Lucinidae; genus Ctena; species Ctena decussata. The sequence continues at coordinate 50,055,444 of OZ022498.1, read as the reverse complement.
TAAATAATAAATGACAAAGTTCGTCCCATAAAGCATGTACTCAGCATCTTCAGGTTAACAACAAGTATTTATTAATGAAAAGACAGAATCTACACTATAAGGTTGCAGTTTGTGCCTGTTCCAGATACATAAATGATATATACTTTTAAAATTTCAGTCCCTTTGTAAGCTTATTTTCTGTTTATCTATGATTGATTTGTTGTTAGAAAATATATATTAACGTTAGCGTGTGTATTAAATAAAGTACTATTGAATAAGTCTAGGAAGAGCTATAATCACAGACCATAGCGTTTCAAAGGCTACACTGGCGCTCACGTATTTGTACACCAAAAACGCGTTCGTACCGCGTTGCATGCGCGTGCTGTGTGCGTATCACCTAGAACCGCGCATCAGACGCGTCTAGACGCGCCCTGACGCGTCTCGACGCGGGAGACGCGAACAATGATAAAATGAATATTCATGACTTGTTCAATACGCGTACAACCGCAGATTGTACGTTGGCCTATTTAAAATAGTTTTAAGATAGCTTAAAACAATAAAACTCTTCACTGCTAAGTTACTAAGTTAATATTGTGAATGTCTCGATCCCTCTACCGGGAATCTGACCGAATCGATGCGCCGAAGACGGGAACCATAAAGTAGTCCCACATTATCTGGGTCAATTTTTACATAACATATCGTAACGTTTCGATTTGGACTCATTAACTACTATCTAGACTAACTCTATATTAGAACTTCTTAGAAACTATACATGACTTCTATTTTTCTTAACTTCCAAGCCCAGAAAACAAACAAACAAACAGACAAAAAACAAAACAAAAAAGTTACAACTTATCTGGGCCAGAACGGACAAATCCGGGCACACGGTAACCCTCGCTAAGAATTAAACTGACCAGTGAAATTTGGACCCAGACTATTGTATTGAGTTGAATGTTCAAACAGAACAATACCACAGGGTATAATCGATTCCGCGAGTTCTTGCTTCCTGCCGAGACTTCTGTACATTATAAATGGCTTCCTGCAGAGACTGTCCACATGATTCTGCTTCCTGCCAAGTCTCTTGGCAGGAAGCAGAGTCACGCAGACAGTCTCGGCATGAAGCCAATTTTCGAGGACAGAAGTCTCTGGATAGTCGCGGATAGTCTCGGCAGAAGCCAAATATGATGTACAATCTCTGCAGGAAGCGAAAATTAGCGGAATCGATTAAACACTGGCGCTCATGTATTTGTACACTAAAAACGCGTTCGTACCGCGTTGCATGTGCGTGCTGCGTGCGTATCACCTAGAACCGCGCATCAGACGCGTCTAGACGCGCCCTGACGCGTCTCGACGCGGGAGACGCAAACGATGATAAAATGAATATTCATGACTTGTTCAATACGCGTACAACCGCAGACTGTACGTTGGTCTATTTAAAATAGTTTTAAGATAGCTTAAAACAATAAAACTCTTCACTGATAAGTTACTTAAGTTAATATTGTCTCGATCCCTCTACGGGGAATCTAACCGAATCGATGCGCAGAAGACGGGAACCATAAAGTAGTCCCACATTATCTGGGTCAATCTTTACATAACAACTCGTAACGCCTCGATTTCTGAATTCAATGGGACTCATTAACTACTATTTAGACTAACTCTGTTATAGAATTTCTAGGCTTAGAAACTATATATGACTTCTATTTTTCTTAACTTCTAGGCCCAGAAAACAAATAAACAAAAAAACAAAACAAAAAATCTGGGCCAGAACGGATTTACACAACTTATCTGGGCCAGTACGGACAAATCCGGGCACACGGTAACCCTCGCTAAGAATTAAACTGACCAGTGAAATTTGGACCCAGACTATTATACTGAGTTGTATGTTCAAACAGAACAATACCACAGGGTATAATCGATTCCGCTAATTTTCGCTTCCTGCACAGACTGTACATCATATTTGGCTTCCGCCGAGACTGTCCGCGAGTTCTTGATTCCTGCCGAGACTTCTGTACATGATAAATGGCTTCCTGCAGAGACTGTCCACATGATTCTGCTTACTGCCAAGGCTCTCGGCAGGAAGCAGAGTCACGCAGACAGTCTCGGCAGGTAGCCAATTTTCGAGGACAGAAGTCTCTGCAGGAAGCAAGAGATCACGGACAGTCTCGGCGGACTACACATCAAATTTGGCTCTCGTCGAGAATGTCCGCGATCTCTTGCTTCCTGCAGAGACTTCTGTCCTCGAAAATTGGCTTCCTGCCGAGACTGTCCGCGTGACTCTGCTTTCCTTGCCAGGAAGCAGAATCATGTGGACAGTCTCCGCAGGAAGCCATTTATCATGTACAGAAGTCTCGGCAGGAAGCAAGAACTCGCGATCAGTCTCGGGGGAAGCCAAATATGATGTACAATCTCTGCAGGAAGCGAAAATTAATCTTGATAAACCTTGATTTCCAGAAAGCAATTTAATGCTGCAAAAATTTCCAGCATATGGGGCCAGAGTTGAATGATCAGCAAGGTGACTGAATACCGGGAACTCCGGCAAGAAAAAAAAACCTGACTCTCTACAAGAAGAACTTGGTTTTCTAACCGATGTTAGACCAAAGCTGGAACAAGCCCCCCTGTCCTGGCTAAGTTCAAGGCAGTTCTACGGAGAAAAAAAAGGGGGAGGAGGAGAAGGGAACAAGGAGCAGATTCTTGGGTGGGGTGCAAATTCTTTGGTGGGGAGGGAGGGGGTGCAAAAGACTGCCCAGATTCATGCGTTAATGGGGTTGCACTGAAGTGGACCTGTGCTGGGTCCCGGCCAGGTCTCAGAAAAAGGGAGAAGCAAAATATTTGGTGGGGAGCAAAAACTTCAAGAAACATTAAGTAGCAATGGGATAGAACCCAAATGGACTTGTGCACAGATCCGCATTAATCACTTCCCATGCACTAAGCCCTCGCGACCCACTGTGGATTGGCTTAAGCAATACAATTCAGGGCTTCTGGAAACGCATGGCATGAGAGGCACCTTTCCGGCCATAATGCATCTTCCCCGAACTGCAGGCCTCCATCAGACTTCACTTTGCTAGTTCTGCCGGAACAAGCCTCTTGTCCTGGCTGGGTCCAGGGCAGGTCTAGGGGGAAAAGTGGGGAGCAAATTCTTAGATGGGGAGCAAATTCCTTTATCAACTAATGCAATGGGCAGTGGGGGATAAGAGATTGAGGGCGATCTGGAATGCAGTTGTCTCATTTTTTTAGTGACCCTCATGAGTAATTGAGACTGCCCGGGTTACATCATGAATTGCGCCCGTTGGTTTCAGAGAGGACAGTAGCCAAATTCTGTTGGGAGGGAGGTAGGTGGGGTAAAAATTCCTTTTGGGACCTAGGACTGTAGCATTTGTTCTAAACCTTATCTTGGTTTAGTTGGTTCCAAAATATATTGCATATTTAAAGTTTTAGGAGCCTGTATTTTCATGGGAGTTTTTTTAGTGTTCTAATATTTTGGGAAATGGAGAATATTATTAGTCAACAACAGGACTGTAGCTAATTTCTCATTGTGGATTGTTGGGAGGGGAGGGCAGTTTCTTTTTGCTGTTTCTAGGGAGCAAATGTGATGAACCTTGTAATGGTTCAGTTGGTTTCCAGGTTACTAAGCCTGGGTGTGAGATTAAGGAGGTTGGATACACATTATTTTTTGGAGGGGAAATGGAGAATATTATTAATAGATAAGGGGACTGTAGCTTATTTCTTATTGCGGGTTGTTCGAAAAGGACGGCGGTTTCTTTTGGCTGTTTCTAGGGAGCAAATGAGTTGAACCTTATAATGGTTTATTTAGTTTCCAGGTAACTAAGCCTGGGTGTGAGATTAAGGAGGTTGGATACACATTATTTTTGGAGGGGAAATGGAGAATATAATGAATAGACAAGGGACTGTAGCTTATTTCTAATTGCGGGTTGTTCGAAAAGAACGGCGGTTTCTTTTGGCTGTTTCTAGGGAGCAAATGAGTTGAACCTTATAATGGTTTATTTAGTTTCCAGGTAACAAAGCCTGGGTGTGAGATTAAGGAGGTTGGATACACATTAATTTGGGGGTGGGGAAGAAATGGAGAGACTATTATTAATGAATCAGAGGACTGTAGCTTATTTCTTATTGCGGATTGTTGGGAAAAGAGGGCAGTTTCTTTTTGCTGTTTCTAGGGAAAAAATGTGTAGAACCTTATAATGGTTCATTTAGTTTCCAGGTAACTTTGCCTGTGTGTGAGGTTAAGGAGGTTGAATACACATTATTTTAGCCTTTATTGTCAATAGACTAAAATTATTTATACAACCGTAGGGAAAGCTTTCCTTGGCAGGAAGCAAAATCATGTGGACAGTCTCTGCAGGAAGCCATTTATCATGTACAGAAGTCTCGGCAGGAAGCAAGAACTCGCGATCAGTCTCGGGGGGAAGCCAAATATGATGTACAGTCTCTGCAGGAAGCGAAATTTAGCGGAATCAATTATACCCTGTGAATACTGGCATATTTCTATAAGATAAAAGAGTTTCACAGCCAATTCAAGACTATTTCAAGGGGTCTCCATAGCTCAGTGGTCAGTGCACTCGCTTCTCACCTCTGCAGTCACAGGTTCGATCTCTGGCAACAGCATATAGAACGATAGTGAAAAGGCCTATGACCTTGAAACTTGGTATGTAGCATCGGGCATGCGGGCCCATCATAGTTTATACAAATGACCAGAGGTTGGTGGTATTCTTCAGGTACTCCAGTTTTCTCCACAACTAAGGCCACAAATAAGCAATAATCCTTGCCTTTGAGACAATGTAAAAAAATTTGCATGCCTGAATTTTCTAAACTTTCAATAACCCTGTTTAGACTAGAGTTTTAATCCGAATCGAATCAGAATTAGCTTCGAATTAACTGTTTAAACTCGCATATTTTATTCGAATTAAAAACTAATTCGTAGTAAACTAATCCTACAGAGTACCTTGGATCGAATCTGAATTAACTTTTACTTCGGATTAAAAGTCCTGTCTAAACAGCAAACCGAAGCAAATCCGCATTAAAATTTATTTTTGAACTGACCTCAGGCATGTTTAGGTCATGTTAACATTTGAGCAAGGTGCATTTACTTTACTGCGAAGTAACTTGCACCCAATCGGAAACATTTATTTTACTACGAAGTAAGTTGCATTAAATTGGAAATGGTATAGTCTGAACAGACAAGTGAGTTCTCTTCGGATTACCTTATTGCAGAGCAATCTGTGCCGAATTGAAACAGGAATCCTCTACACAAAGTAAAAGTAAACAAAATAAAGTATAAGAATATTTCATTTGTAGCATGTAGTTTTGGCTGAAGGCAGAATAGGTACATTCCAAGATAAACCTTTTTTCCAGAATGCAATTTAATGCTGCAAAAATTTCCAGCATATGGGGCCAGAGTTGAATGATCATCAAGGTGACTGAATACCGGGAACTCCGGCAAGAAAAAAAAACACCTGACTCTCTACAAGAAGAACTTGGTTTTCTAACCGATGTTAGACCCAAGCTGGAACAAGCCCCCCTGTCCTGGCTAGGTCCAAGGCTGTTCTATGGAGAGAAAAAAGGGGGAGGAGGAGGAGGGAACAAGGAGCAGATTCTTGGGTGGGGTGCAAATTCTTTGGTGGGGAGGGAGGGGGTGCAAAAGACTTCCCAGATTCATGCGTTAGTGGGGTTGCACCGATGTGGACCTGTGCTGCGTCCCGGACAGGTCTCAGAAAAAGGGAGAAGCAAAATATTTGGTGGGGAGCAAAAACTTCAAGAAACATTAAGTAGCAATGGGATAGAACCCAAATGGACTTGTGCACAGATCCGCATAAATCACTTCCCATGCACTAAGCCCTCGCGACCCACTGTGGGTTGGCTTTAGCAATACAATTCAGGGCTTCTGGAAACGCATGGCATGAGAGGCACACTTCAGGCCATAATACATCTTCCCCGAACTGCAGGCCTCCATCAGACTTCACTTTGCTAGTTCTGCCGGAACAATCCTCCTGTCCTGGCTGGGCCCAGGGCAGGTCTAGGGAAAAAATGGGGAGCAAATTCTTAGGTGGGGAGCAAAGTCCCTTATTAACTAATGCAATGGTCAGTGGGGGATAAGAGATTGAGGGTGATCTGGAATGCAGTTGTCTCATGTTTTTGTGACCCTCATGAGTAATTGAGACTGCCTGGGTTACATCATGAATTGCGCCCGTTGGTTTCAGAGAGGACAGTAGCTAAATTCTGTTGGGAGGGAGGTTGGTGGGGTAAAAATTCCTTTTGGGACCTAGGACTGTAGCATTTGTTCTAAACCTTATCTTGGTTTAGTTGGTTCCAAAATATATTGCATATTTAAAGTTTTAGGAGCCTGTACTTTCATGGGAGTTTTTTAGTGTTCTAATATTTTGGGAAATTGAAAATAATATTAGTCAACAACAGGACTGTAGCTAATTTCTTATTGTGGATTGTTGGGAGGGGAGGGCAGTTTTTTTTTGCTGTTTCTAGGGAGCAAATGTGATGAACCTTATAATGGTTCAGTTGGTTTCCAGGTAACTAAGCCTGGGTGTGAGATTAAGGAGGTTGGATACACATTATTTTTTTGAAAGGGAATTGGAGAATATTATTATTAGACAAGGGGACTGTAGCTTATTTCTTATTGCGGGTTGTTCGAAAAGGACGGCGGTTTCTTTTGGCTGTTTCTAGGGAGCAAATGAGTTGAACATTATTATGGTTTATTTAGTTTCCAGGTAACTAAGCCTGTGTGTGAGATTAAGGAGGTTGGATACACATTATTTTTTGAAGGGGAAATGGAGAATATAATTAATAGACAAGGGGACTATAGCTTATTTCTTTTTGCGGGTTGTTCGAAAAGGACGGCTGTTTCTTTTGGCTGTTTCTAGGGAGAAAATGAGTTGAACCTTATAATGGTTTATTTAGTTTCCAGGTGACTAAGCCTGGGTGTGAGATTAAGGAGGTTGGATACACACTAATTTGGGGGTGGGGAAGAAATGGAGAGACTATTATTAATGAACCAGAGGACTGTAGCTTTTTTCTTATTGCGGATTGTTGGGAAAAGAGGGCAGTTTCTTTTTGCTGTTTCTAGGGAGAAAATGTGTAGAACCTTATAATGGTATATTTAGTTTCCAGGTAACTTTGCCTGGGTGTGAGGTTAAGGAGGTTGGATACACATTATTTTAGCCTTTATTGTCAATAGACTAAAGTTATTTATACGACCGTAGGGAAAGTCAGATTGTAGTCGTACAGATGGGTTCTGGGGCTTTTACTGGGTAATGGGAGTTTTTGTCACGAGCATTGCACTTAGTAGGGGATTAATGTGGATCCAGGGATTTTCGGAAATGGGTTTGGTAGGTGGTTAGCAACAGGGGCTCGCATTAGAGAAAATTAGGGGGATTTTTTTCCCTGTTGTATTGGAATCTATCTATATCCTAGCAATGATATTGGTTTTGTCCTGGTATTCAAAGACTGCCTTCTGTATTGTATTTGCATGTTTCTTTGGGGGAGACAGGAGCAGTCTCAGTTCTATTGTGTGATAGCCTAACTTGAATATGGTGGCTTCTATGGTCTCGCTTTTGATTGTTATGGGGCCACACAGTCAAAGAAGATATGGTTGAGATCTTCTGCATCATTGCAGTGGGGGCATAGGGCGGACTGGTTACCGAAGTGATGGCAGCCCTGCCCGCAGTGTCCTAGCCTTAGTCCGGAATAGGCTATGTCGAAACGTCTATTGAGACTATATACGTCATATTGAAGTTTAACCTTTAGTTTGAGGAAATGGAGGGTGTGGCTCTTGTTGCTATTGGTCCATTGCGATTGCCATTTTTCGGTTACTGCTTCATTTATTAGGGGATAAACGTCCAGTTTTGAGGGTTTGGTATGGTTGTAAGTGCCGGTGGTCAATAATTGACAACTGCCTTTCTTGAATCAGCGGAAGGAGAAACGAAGTATGTGGCCAGACCGGGTTTCGAACCCAAGATCTCTGGCATGAGTCAGGTGCCCTATCGATTGCGCTACGTTGCCCGGCGCCTTCAGCTGTAGGCGTTTTATTCCACATTCAACTTTTAAAGCATTAATCGGGGTGGAGTGGTATGCCCTCGTAGCAATACGAGGTGCTAAGTTGTTTTGGATGAGGTCTTGAGCTTTGAGAGTAGATGTTTGGGTGCCGAGTTATAAGCTTGCGCACCATAATCGATTTTACTGAGGATTAGGGCCTTATATAATGTCAATAGCATTTTTTATCTGCTTCATAGGAGGTGAGGAGGTGCCTGAAACCATCCTCATGAGGATTAGGTCTTTATTATATTTTTCAATCAGCTTTTTAATATGCTGACCCCATGTTGGTTTTCTATCTAGGATCATATCCAGGAAGGTGATATAGTCACTAAATTCTATTTCTGTCCCAAAAAGGAAGAGTTTTTGAAGTGATTCAATTTTAAGTCTATTATAGCCTTTGTCTTAATATTGGGGATTTTGAAGCCCCAGAGCTTGGACCATATCTCGATTGTCTGGAGGGCTGATTGGAGTTTTACAAGAGCATGTTTGGGAGAGGAGTGCTAGGTCCAGATGGCACTGTCATCTGCAAACCGAGAAAGAGAGAGGTTTGGGCCCCCCCCCCCCCCCCCCCCCCACCAAGGGCATCATCAAGGGTATTTATTATTACAATGAATAGGATAGGGCTGAGGACACTGCCCTGGAAACAGCCATTTCCAAATCATGTAGATCAGAGGTTTTTATCCCCCACCCTGACTTGAATTCTTTTGCCGTTTAAGAAGTTATGAATGCAGCGGAACATATTTCCATTGATGCCGAATTCGTTTAGCTTGATGAGGGTCTCTGAAGTCCATTTAAGGTCAAATGCCTTTTTAAGATTCAAAGCGACTTATTTTCCATAAAGGCCATATTAATTTCAGATTCCACGATTTTAATTAATGGCTGAAGAGTGCGATTTCACTTCCGAAGTGTCATGGGACTGTCCCGGTCGCATTTAGTTTTGAGTTGCCGGTCGAGTTTCTAGGCTTCTTTTTTGTTTTTTTTTTTCTTTCCCGTTATAGTTCAAGTAAGACCAAATGAGCATTTGACATCAAGCTTGATGTTGACTAATGGCTCTTCCTTTCACATGATTTACTTAAAATTGACCTCACAAAAATGCGCATTCAATACGCGATTTTGATTGGTTCCCGTATGCGCGCGTTGAGACGCAAAGGACTACGTCACTACCCGTATCATGTGCGCAATTTTGATTGGGTCCATGAAATTTGCATAAAATGCGCGTTGCACGCGTCGCTTCGCGGTATACGCAAAATTAAGAACGAATTTTCATTGGCTACTGAAATATTCGCGTCCATAATTACCGCGTATCCCGCGCGCATCAACTGCGTCCCCGACGCGTTTTGAATGTGTACAAATACGTGAGCGCCAGTGTACCCTGCGAATACTGGCATATTTTTATAAGAAATTATAAGAGTTTCAAAGCCAATTCAAGACTATTTCAAGATGTCTCCATAGCTCAGTGGTCAGCGCACTCCCATCTCACATTTATTTTACATCGAAGTAACTTGCATTGAGTGGGTTCTCTTCGGATTACTTTATTGCAGAGCAACCTGTGCTGAATCGAAACAGGTATGCTCTGCACAGAGAAAATTAGCAAACAAAATAAAGTTTAAGAATATTTTATTTGTAGCATGTAGTTTTGGCTGAAGGCAGAATATGTACATTCCAAGATAAACCTTGATTTCCAGAAAGCAATTTAATGCTGCAAAAATTTCCAGCATATGGGGCCAGAGTTAAATGATCATCAAGGTGACTGAAAACCGGTAACCCCGGCAAGAAAAAAACACCTGACTCTCTACAAGAAGAACTTGGTTTTCTAACCGATGTTAGACCCAAGCTGGAACAAGCCCCCCTGTCCTTGCTAGGTCCAAGGTAGTTCTATGGAGAAAAAAACAAGGGGAGGAGGAGGAGAGAACAAGGAGCAAATTCTTGGGTGGGGTGCAAATTCTTTGTCGGGGAGTAGGGGGTGTGCAAAAGACTGCCCAGATTCATGTGTTAGTGGGGTTGCACCAAAGTGGACCTGTGCTGGGTCCCGGGCAGGTCTCAGAAAAAGGGAGAAGCAAAATCTTTGGTGGGAAGCAAATACTTCCAGAAACATTAAGTAGCAATGGGATAGAACCCAAATGGACTTGTGCACAGATCCGCATAAATCACTTCCCATGCACACAGCCCTCGCGACCTACTGTGGGTTGGCTTTAGCAATACAATTCAGGGTTTCTGGAAATGCATCACATGAGAGGCACACTTCCGGCCATAATGCATTTTCCCCGAAATGCAGGCCTCCATCAGACTTCACTTTGCTAGTTCTGCCGGAACAATCCCCCTGTCCTGGCTGGGCCCAGGGCAGGTCTAGGGGGGGGAAATGGGGAGCAAATTCTTAGGTGGGGAGCCAATCCCCTTATCAACTAAAGCAATGGGCAGTGGGGGATAAGAGATTGAGGGTGATCTGGAATGCAGTTGTCTCATGTTTTTGTGGCCCTCATGAGTAATTGAGACTGCCTGGGTTACATCATGAATTGCGCCTGGGAGGACCGTAGCTTAATTCTGTTGGGAGGGAGGTAGATAGGGTAAAAATTCCTTTTGGGACCTAGGACTGTAGCATTTGTTCTAAACCTTATCTTGGTTTAGTTTGTTCCAAAATATATTGCATATTTAAAGTTTTAGGAGCCTGTATTTTCATGGGAGTTTTTTTAGTGTTCTAATATTTTGGGAAGTGGAGAATATTATTAGTCAACAAAAGGACTGTAGCTAATTTCTTATTGTGGATTGTTGGGAGGGGAGGGCAGTTTCTTTTTCCTGTTTCTAGGGAGCAAATGTGATGAACCTTATAATGGTTCAGTTGGTTTCCAGATAACTAAGCCTGGGTGTGAGATTAAGGAGGTTGGATACACATTATTTTTGGAGGGGAAATGGAGAATATTATTAATAGACAAGGGGACTGTAGCTTATTTCTTATTGCGGGTTGTTCGAAAAGGACGGCGGTTTCTTTTGGCTGTTTCTAGGGAGCAAATGAGTTGAACCTTATAATGCTTTATTTAGTTTCCAGGTAACTAAGCCTGGGTATGAGATTAAGGAGGTTGGATACACATTAATTTGGGGATGGGGAAGAAATGGAGAATATTATTAATGACCATAGGACTGTAGCTTATTTCTTATTGTGGATTGTTGGGAAAAGAGGGCAGTTTCTTTTTGCTGTTTCTAGGGAGCAAATGTGCTGAACCTTATAATGGTTTATTTAGTTTCCAGGTGACTTAGCCTGGGTGTGAGGTTAAGGAGGTTAGATACACATTAATTTTAGCCTTTATTGTCAATAGACAAAAGTTATTTATACGACCGTAGGGAAAGTCAGATTGTAGTCGTACAGATGGGTTCTGGGGCTTTTACTGGGTAATGGGAGTTTTTGTCACGAGCATTGCACTTAGTAGGGGAGAATGTGGATCCAGGGATTTTCGGAAATGGGTTTGGTAGGTGGTTAGCAACAGGGGCTCGAATTAGAGAAAATTAGGGGGATTTTTTTCCCTATTGTATTGGAATCCATCTATATCCTGGCAATGATATTGGTTTTGTCCAGGTATTCAAAGACTACCTTCTGTATTGTATTTGCATGTTTCTTTGGGAGAGACAGGAGCAGTCTCAGATCTATTGTGTGATAGCCTAACTTGAATATGGTGGATTCTATGGTCTCGCCTTTGATTGTTATGGGGCCACACAGTCAAAGAAGATATGGTTGAGATCTTCTGCATCATTGCAGAGGGGGCATAGGGCAGACTGGATACCCTAGTAAAGGCAGCCCAGCACGCAGTGTCCTAGCCTTAGTCCGGAATAGGCTATATCGAAACGTCTATTGAGACTATATACGTCACATTGAAGTTTAACCTTTGGTTCAACTTCTAAAGCATTAATAGGGGTGGAGTGGTATGCCCTCATAGCAATACGGAGTGCTAAGTTGTTTTGGATGAGTTTTTGAGCTTTGAGAGTAGATGTTTGGGTGCCGAGTTTTAAGCTTGCGCACCATAATCGATTTTACTGAGGATTTTAGGGCCTTATATAATGTCAATAGGATTTTTTTATCTGCTTCATACGAGGTGCCTGAAACCATCCTCATGAGGTTTAGGTCCTTATTAGATTTTTTAACCAGATTTTAAATATGCCGACCCCATGTTAGTTTGCTGTCTAGGATCATACCCAGGAAGGTGATATGGTCACTAAATTCTATTTCTGTCCCAAAAAGGGAGAGTTTTTGAAGTGATTCAATATTAAGTCTTTTTTTAGTGAAAATTATAGCCTTTGTCTTAATATTGGGGATTTTGAAGCCCCAGAGCTTGGACCATATCTCGTTGTCTGGAGGGCTGATTGGAGTTTTACGAGAGCATGTTTGGGAGAGGAGTGCTAGGTCCAGATGGCACTGTCATCTGCAAACCGAGAGAGAGAGAGGTTTGGGTCCTGCCGCCCCCGCCCCACCCCCAGGGCATCATCAAGGGTATTTATTATTACATTGCATAGGATAGGGCTGAGGACACTTCCCTGGAGACGGCCATTTCCCAGTCATGTTGATCAGAGGTTTTTTACCCCCCCCCCCCCCACCCTGACTTGAATTCTTTTGCCGTTTAAGAAGTTATGAATGCAGCGGAACATATTTCCATTGATCGTTTAGCTTGATGAGGGTCCCTGAAGTCCATATAAGGTCAAATGCCTTTTTAAGATTCAAAGTGACTGCCGCCTGGCACTTATTTTCCATTAAAGCCATATTAATTTCAGAATCCACAATTTTAATTTCTGATACGAAAGGAATTTATGGCTGAAGAGTGCGATTTATTTCCACTTCAATGGCGAAGTGTCGTGGCACTGTCCCAGTCGCATTTAGTTTTGAGTTGCCGGTCGAGTTTCTAGGCTTCTTTTTTTTCTTTCTTTCCCGTTATAGATCAAGTAAGACCAAATGAGCATTCGACATCAAGCTTGATGTAGACTAATGGCTCTTTCTTTCACATGATTTCACTAATATGCGCATTCAATACGCGATTTTGATTGTTTCCCGTACTCGCACGTTGAGACCCAAAGGACTACGTCACTATCCGTATCATGTGCGCAATTTTGATTGGGTCCATGAAATTTGCATAAAATGCGCGTTGCACGCGTCGCTTCGCGGTATGCGCAAAATTGAGAACGAATTTTCATTGGCTACTAAAATATTCGCGTCCGTAATTACCGCGTATCCCGGGCGCATCAACTGCGTCCCCGACGCGTTTTGAATGTGTACAAATACGCGAGCGCCAGTGTACAACAAACCCTTTGAAAAGTACAGATAAACAAACGTCTTAAAATATAGATGAAGAACCCACTGGACGTACAACATCGAATCAACATTCAGCATACATTGGTTTAAACAATATTTTACTCAAAGATTTTATACATACATATATATAATACAGTGAAGCAATACAGGGTCTGACAGTAAATATATATACAGGATCTGACAGTATTATTTGTATGTATGTGTTCCTGGACATATTCAGCATACATTGATTCAACGTCGTGGCGTTGAGCTGAGGTAAATCGAGTCAACGATGTGTACCTGTTGAGAATGTTAACTTATTTTACGCCTCTATGTTTTGTCGTTGTTTTACAAAGCCAAAACATTGTTGCCCCTTTCTGTTTGCTTCCCTTGACGCACTTTTAAATGGGTTCTACTCCTAAAGGGTTAAATAATCGGCGCCATTTGGAGCAATTTGACTTTTGTTCTTTAAAAGTTGACCCCGGTTGAGAAGGGAGGTAAAGATAACTAGAATTATTTCCCATTCTTCTTTCGGTGTATTGTGTGGGTTGCGCTTTGTGACTGTGGCCTTTCTTGGGTATCTTAAACTATTTTTTTCACGTAGGGTCAAGTCAGGTAAATTCGGACAGCAGGTAAATTCGGACATACCATTGCAAACAGTGAAAATCCAGATGAGACGGCTCATCATGAGCCGTCTCATCAGGATTTTCACTGTTTGCCCAGTTATTTTTGTTTTAATTTCAAACAACTGACATGTAAAGGAAACAATGTCACTGTCCAAACTTAGCTGGCTTTGCCCTAGTCTAAAACGGAGATCAAGCTACTGAAGGAATGTTTTGGATCTTTGAACGAACTGCAAATAATCACCCTTAGTCTGTGCATACGTGGTCACGGACAGTTTACCTGGAATCATAGCTTAATCTTGAATTGTTCAAAAATGAGACCCACAAACCTTTGCCAGCATGCTTGTGTGTTCCAGGGACATGCACAGATGATTCGAGGTTTATATACCCAACTGTTACATTTGAACTCCTATATACAGGATAACCTTTACTGCGATGCTTTCGACACGTATACCTAAAGAAATTACCTTGTTTTTTCTTTCCAATTCTCATAGCCATCTGGTTGAAAAGCTTTCCTGATTTATTCTGATTTATCTGTATTTTTCACCTTATTGTATGGAGACGTGAATCCACATCTTCGGTTAAGTTTGCTCCCCCCTTACGATTTGCCTTACATAAACACATAATAAATGCAGTAAGAATTGCTAAAACTATTATTCCTCCAACAGTAACAGAAAACGACACAATCAAAGTCGTTTTGTCGGTGTTTGGGTCAGACAATGACGGTGACGATGTAGAACTATGAGAATATTTGATAGATGTACTTTCAACTAAAGAAATTATTTTCGACGATGCCTTCGAAACGCTGTATGGTACTACTGTTCTTCCACTTGGTTCTTTATAAGTATTAATTTCAGAAACAGAAACAGAGTCTGTGTATTTAAAGTTTGTATAAGCTGTCGATGATGATACTGTCAAAAGGTTGTCACTGTCGAGTGTTGATATTTCAGACCTAAAAGTAGAACTGATGGTTTGCACTGGCCATGGCTCTTTCTTGACATACTGATCTGTCAAACTTATGTGTTCATTTCCTACTGACTTGTACTGGTGTCGGTCAGAGAAGGCATTTGCTAGTAGTTCGGCTGAACTCTTGCTAACAAGCATGTGCATACTTCTCGCGGAGGAAAAAGAACTTTCGAAATGAGTAAAACTGTCTGGAATTTGCTGCGCTAGGAACGAAGAATTGATTTCGATTAGTGACATAGCGCCGGATTTTACTTCGGTTGAATCTGATTTTAAGCTAATGTCAAAACTACCTTCAAACTGCCTTGTCGTCAATTGAAGCGAAACACTTGATTTAATTGCAAATGACGGATCCAAACTGTAAGACTTAAAGTAGTTTTTAGAATTCAAAAGTTGTGAGGTGTATGGTACCGGTTTGTCAGTCTTATAGCCATTGCCCTTTAAAGAGGTTTTAGAAAAATGGCCAAATGTGTGTGCTGGTAAATCACGAGAAGTGTCTATGTCTGATTTTATATACATGGGAGTTGCAGTTGGTAAAATGTTAGAGTAATCGGTTTCCCTCATGACACTTTCAGTGGAAACTGTAAGTGTTTCATCTGTTTCTGTTATATGCAATGCGGATATGAATTCCAAATTTGCGGTGCCTACACTGTTATTGCTGCTTCCTGTCTCCACAGACTTACCTTGGTGTATTGCAGTTGAGGCTGTGAAACTCGCTTTCACAGTTTGTTTTGACATGTTCCTTGTTGAAATTAAGGCTATGGTACTCGGTTGTACAGTTTGTTCCAACATGAGGCTTGTTGCATTCAAGGTTATGAAACTCGGTTCTACAGTTTGGTCTGACATGTCGCGTGTTGGGGTTACGGCTGTGAAACTAGGTTGTACAGTTTGTTCTGATATATCGCTTGTTGGAGTTACGGCTGTGAAACTAGGTTGTACAGTTTTTGTTTCTGATATATCGCTTGTTGCAATTACAGATCGGAAAGTCGGCTGTACAGTTTGTTCTGTCATATCGCTCAGTGTAATTACGGCTGGGAAACTAGGTTTTACAGTTTGTTCTGATGTATCACTACCTGCAGTTACGCCTAGAAAACTATGTTGAACAGTTTGTTCTGATATATCGCTTGTTGCAATTACAGATCGGAAACTCGGCTGTACAGTTTGTTCTGTCATATCGCTTAGTGCAATTACGGCTGGGAAACTAAGTTTTATAGTTTGTTCTAATGTATCACTATTTGCAGTTACGCCTAGAAAACTATGTAGAACAGTTTGTTCTGATATATCGAGCAGTGCAGTTACCGCTGGGAAATTAGGTTGTGCAGTTTGTTCGGTCATATCGCTTATTGCAGTTATCGCTGGTAAACTGGGCTGTACAGTTTGTTCTAATATATCGCCTGTTCCAGTAACGGCTGTAAAACTAGGTAGTACAGTTCGCTCTGAGATATCGCTTGGTGCAGTTACCGCCTGGAAACTATGTTGTACAGTTTGTTCTGCCATATGGTTTGATGCAATTACTGCTGGGAAACTAGATTGTGCAGTTTGTTCTAACATATTTCTGGTTGCAATTTCGACTGAAACGCTTGGTTGTACAGTTAGGTACGACATATAGCTTGATGAAATTACGACTGAGGAACTAGGTTCTACTGTGTATTCTGACATATGGCTTGTTGCATTTACTATTAAAGACATCGACTTTACAGTTCGTTCTGACATTTGTTTTAATTCAGTTACGGCGGTGACACTTGGCTGTACAGTATGTCCTGATACATGGCTTGTTGCAATTAAGTCTGAGAAACTCGGCTGTATAGTTTGTTCCGACAAAGCGTTTGTTGCAAAAAGGGCTGTGAAACTCGGTTGTACAGTTTTTCCTGACACAAAACTGTACGATAAAATATAAGGAACGTGCATTTTTGCAGAATCATGGTTGACTGAAAAGCTCTGAGTCGGACCACTTTTGTTTAGCGTTTCTCTCAACGACATTAGATTTACATTGATTTTACTTTGCTGTAAGTCATTAGAATTTCTTTCCAGATTTTCATACGATGACCATAATAAACTTGATGGTTGAAAATAAGGAATTCCGGTTGAAAGTTTGGAGTCAATCGTGCTTATGACGTTTTGCATTGTTCTAGGCAAAGTTTGACCATTATACTGGTACAGTGATGAAGTTTGTGGTTCATTTGTGTAAACAGCTAGAATATGGGAAAACGTGTCAAGGATACTAAGTGTCTGCAATATCAAGTCATTATAAGTCGTTGAAGGTATTATTAACAAAGACTTCTTACTAAACTTGCTTTTTTCCGGAATGACTGTTTGATGCCTTGTTTCTGTCGATTTAACGTCTAAATAGGAAAGTGAACTTGCTGGAAGGTGGAGATGCATTGAAAGATTATAGGCAAAATTCAAAACCGTGTATATCAAATCACAGTTATGATGCACAAAGTCATATATCACTGACGCACCCGAACACTGAGAAGGTATTGTCCGACCGCTTTGGCACTGTACATAATATGGTGACCACTTTCTTTCTGGCCACATGTAATATCCATCTGACAGATTTAAACACATGTCAAAGTCAATGTCGTTTTCTGGTTTACAACGGCACTGTCTATCTGACCTTCTTATACAGTTAGTCCTTGAATAGTCACCTGCAAAATACAAATAGTAATAACAATAAACCAGATGAAATGAGCCGCGACACAAGAAAACCAACAATGTGGTTGTGCGACCAGCGAAGACTCAGAACAGCCTGGGCATCCAACTTGTTTGACCAGACTCATCTTTAAGTGCTCAAAGGGTAGTTTAGGGTCTAAGCTACCTTCATGCGGACAGCGAAGACTCTGATCAGACTGGGCGGATGCCCAGGCTGATATGAGTCTACGCTGGGCGCACAACCACATTGTTGGTTTTCTCGCGTCGCGGCTCAAATGTATTAGTAAAATATTATTTTGGTAGTTTTTAAAGACAATCTTAATGAATCACGAGTGTCTCAAATTAGTGAATAGTGCGCTGCGGTAAAATTTTAATTAAATCTATTTATGATAAACTTAAACTAGGCATAACTTTCGAATAAGAAGAAAATCTTGCACGGGTCTTTCAGTACAGTTTCTCAGTAAACATATCTGTGATTTTTATTGTGGATTTCACCTTCCGATAGCCTTGGTCTGACTGTCATTATCCCTTACGGTAAAAGGGGCAATTCCGTGATTTTTTGTCTACACGCATGGCGTAATTGCTAACACGTCACGCCCCTTCAAGGAAGTTTACTCAAGTGTTGCTATGATACGGGGCTAATAGGTGATGCAGCTTGAGTACACCTTGTGCACCCAGCTAAGTACTGAATCCATCAGTCATCATTAAGATCAGTGGTGAAATGGAAAATTCAAATTTAAAGTAAGCCTGACCCGGAGGTCGGAACAGACTGGATTTAAGAAAGAGTTTGACTTTTAACAACTAGGATCTGTATCCAAGGTCATACAAAACAGAGAATTAAATTATGTGGGAATGAATGGCAGGTTTTAGGAAATAAGCCTTTCCATTGTATGAATTTCAGATAGCATCTCACTTATAATTCGAGTGGATCATGGCATACGCTGTTTACCCGAGCAGATATCAAGGACGTCATAGCTCTGTTGCCATAACAACTGTCGAATTACTAACTGTTGTGCTCAGTTCCTTTGCAGAATAATGTCTCAATGAGGTCACTTTGACATCATAAGGAGCTCCTAGATGCTACAGTAAAGAAGCCTTAACATAATCTATGTACTCAAAGGCAAACGGCGTTTGTCATGCTCAGCCAATTATTCAATGAAATTACAAAGTCGGAGGTCCCGGGTTCGATACGCGATCTGGCCACATACTTTCGTTTCTCCTTCCGCTGATTCAAGAAGGGCAGTTGTCAGTTACTGGCGAATATATGTGCACTTAGTACTGGTTAACCGCTTAGGAGGTCTAAGCCTGCCAAGGAATAGTGTGGTTAGGTTAACTGACCGTCCCGACATGACCATAGCTGTTTAACGTTGATGTAAAGCAACGAATCAATCAATCAATCAAATTGCAACTACAATTTTTTTCAAAAGAACACTTAAGATAATCTCAAACAAATAATTATTCTCAAGTCATTTAATTGCGTGTTACAATAGCTTAAATGTGAAAATTTAATCAACCAGTCAATGGACCACAATAGCGAACGATTTTATTTGATAGGGGTGTCAAAAAACAAATGACCGTTCGTTCGTTCAAGTTAAGTCATTTACGTCTCTCCATTCGCATGTACTTACCCATAGCGTCACAGCCAGACAAGAATCCAGCAGGCACACAAGGATGAATCACAACCGAATCAACGTTGATTCAACATCATGAGGAAGTCCTTCTTTTATGTAGTTACAACAATGTCTATTATTATGCTAAAATGTTACTGGCGGTATCCGCCTAGCAAGTGGATATTGTCGCTCAAAATTGTATTGCTTTACGTATGCCCAGAATAGCAGTGTAAGGTAATTGTTAATGCCTTAATGAATACTCACATGGAGATATAGGAACAAATCTTTTGCCACAGTCGACGTTCTCGAAGGTGTCGCATTCTTTTGTGATATTAGAGTAGAGTTGTGGATATCTGCAGGACTTTGAAATCCAAGTTTCATTCATGCACGTGTAAAATACTTCACATCGGATTTTATCGAAAGTTTGAACGTTCGTTTCTTGACAGTGATCTGAAAATAAAATAGTAGATGGTAATGGCATGCCAGTTTCTATGGTAGCAGCTGCGTAAAGTGACATTTCCTCCCACGTATAAAGAACTGTAAATTGGCAATCAGACCAGTTCTGGTCATCAGTCGATAAGTAGCTGAAAACAAGCTAGAGGTATCAAGGCTTTATACATGTACCTGTAACACCTTGTAGTCCGTACTGTTGGTGTTCGATAAAAAGTTCCAAATGAAGTCGGCCATATATGATAATAACGAAATATACCCTGAAAAGCGTCAAAAACCAGAGGACAAAATTTACACCAGCAAATCAAAAAAGACTGTTTCGTTCACTTAAGACAGCCTAAACTACATTTCAAACAGTGTAGATCATTGTGAGCCACCTCATCTGGATCTACGCTATTTGCAAGTTCAACAATTTTCATTTTTGACGCTTGAAATATTACTATTTTGCTATTCCTTAACCGTCACAAAACCATGTGATCCATGTTTTATGCATTAAAGAAAGGAAAAATAGATCTAGTTTTATACAAAACGGCAGTGTGCAGTAGCTAAAAGATGCTCGACATCCTCGCACCCTTGCATCTAGTGAACGAATATCAGGCATACGCACAATAACAGTATGAAGAATAACAACAAGAGAGAGAGAGAGAGAGAGAGAGAGAGAGAGAGAGAGAGATAATGCTTACCACTTACCTGGAGTAGTTGTTGCGAATGCATTATGGTTTAGTAGCATAACTACTGCTCCGAAAACGAAGACATGGATAGGTCCATAATATTCCATTTGCATACTTTAGCTGGTGAAGAGCGTTAGACATTCGATCTCAAACCCAACACACGAAAATAACTTCTAAATGATCCTTTTCCATTCGTCCGTTGATTCACAAACTAACTTTGAAAAATCTAAATGTTCTGCTGATTATCAAAAACGTATTAGACATGTCATTAGAAAATTATTATTTTCGCGCATGCCACTGTGTACACCAGCCTGTACACATGCGCAATCGGGTCTACGTAAGTGCAGTGCAGCTGGACAATTTTTGAAACTTGATTTCAAAAAACAAACCTGCCCATATCATGCGTAGACTGTATACATCTTAGGGCTGGTCTTATTTTCCGTCTTTCGCATATGTCTGAACCTGCCATGACACAAAAGTTACATGCCGGTTTTAAGGTGAATGGGCACCTTTTCAAGGAAACAACTGTGCACTTTTCATTTTTGCCTCCCTTCCCATTGAGGGTCAACTCTTAGAGAAAAGACATTTGCTCTTCTAAGAGCAAATTCTTTCCTTTGAGAGTAGATCCTATTTAAAATTAAAGCAAACAGGAACACATTTAAGTTGTTTCCCTTTGTAAAAATGACAGACAATTATGCCGGTGTACCAGGCACCTTAAAAGTCTTGCTAATACTTCCTCACACTGATACACACTATAACTGTCACACTATAAGCTAAAAAAGCTTTCAGTCAAATCCTTATATCTTAATTTATACAACCTGCTATATCATAATTAAAGTGAACTTATAAATTGTGTAACCCTAAAAGATAAGCTAACTGAATAAGGTCTAAAGACCGTGCCACCTCAAACGATGCCGCATAACACTTACAAAATGACAAAGACCTAGATTAGCCTGCGCTTCTGTTCAGGCTTATCAAAATCTTAGCATATCATTGGCATCCATATGTGCTCACACGAGCAGGAAAACTCGAATTAGACTTCTGCGGATGCGCAGGCTGAATTGTGTCTTAGCTGTTCGCATATGCGATTAGGTACATTACATTTGTGCCATTATATTAGATGGCGCCAATTTATTCAGTTCTGCTGACAAATAACGATATCATATCACCAAGCCGCTGGTCAGTATATTTAAATAACTTCAGAAAATATAAATGACCGCCTTCTATTAACCTTACTTGAAGGCTATCTCTACTGGCTTCGGTTCTATTCATAATGTGCCAAAACCCCATATCTACAAATTTCCAACCACGCCTCAAAGTTTTGCATGTAACTGCAATATTGAAATGATAAAAATAAATAAATAAATAACAGAAACTATAACCGTGCGTAACAAATGCCCCCGAAGGCTTAAAATTGACCCGTGACTGTGACCTTGACTCTAGAAATGGTATTACAGTTTGTTCACAACAGTTCTTCTCATTATGCTTCCCTTTTCTGAAGTTTGATTAAAATCACTATAGCAGTCTTTGAATCACTGAGACATAGTTTTCAACATTGATCCCCACTTGAGTTTGGGTACTAAATTCTTGTTCAGCCTTGGGGATTTCTTTTAAGTGAGGTTTCATCAAATTCTACAGAGTGCTTTTTGTAATTGCGGTGCCATAATTTAACTTGCGATACCTCACTTTGACCTAAACTTGACTTTTCTTTAAAGTTTCAATCAGTTTCCGTCGGTAGTTTTGGAGTAATTGCAGAAACACAATTTGATTTGTGACAAATTTAACCTCGACTTTGAGCTCGGGAGCTTAGAGGGTGAGGATCTAAATATTTGCCTCATAAGTTTAATCGAATATCCTTCCATAGTTATGTAGTAATTGCAAACATGTTTTGACCTTTGACTCCTGAGTGTGACATTGACCTTGGGCATGGATATTAAATCTTGCATTTGACACACTTTCTCACTTACTCTTAATTTTTCTGAAGTTTTCTCTGATTCACTTTAGTAGTTTCTGAGTAATCTGGACTCACTCTTTGATCTGCGACCTTTACCTTGGGTGAGAGAACCTAAATCTTACACACCACACTTCTTCAAATCATGTTCTATCTTCCTCTAAAGTTTAGTTTGGTATGCTCTGTAGTGTTTGATTCATTGGAATCACACGCTATTTGGTCTTTGACCTCTGTTGTGACCGTGGTCTTTGGCATGGAAACAAAATCTTGCACATGGCATACCTTTTATTATAATGGTTCACCCTTCTGTGATCCGTGCTGTATCATTGAATTTCTTACAGTTGCTTTTGGCACGTAGAAAATGCATGCTTTGAATTTTGATCTCGAACTGTGACTTTGGGCATGGGAATCTAAATTTTGTGTGTGACATACCATCTGATTATACTGTACAGTACCGCCTTGTCAAGTTTTGACCGTTGGCTGTGACCTTGACACTGGGAGTAGGAACTTAAATTTTGCGCGCCAAACACCGGCTTCTCATTATGGCTTACCTTTCTGCGACATTTGATAGAATTAGCTTTAGTCATTTTTGGAATATCGCCTTCACACGGTTTAACTTTAGAACTGTGATTGTGACCGACGGATTTTAATATGCCATCTGAAGCCCTTCTCATTAGTGTTGACCTTTCTGTGCAATATGATTTAATTACCTTCAGCAGTTTTTTTAGCTCACCTGAACCAAAGGCTCAAAAGTGAGGTTATAGTATAGCCAGGCCTCCGTCTTATGTCGTCTATCGCACGTCGTCCGTCGTCCACACTCTTGAAACATCTCCAGGACCTCTAAAACCACTAGGCCGACTTGTCATAATTCATATGGAGTCTCCCTGGGTTGAGGGAACGAAAATTTGTTCAAATGATCTTAGTCACATGTCCAACATTGCGGCCATGCCCAAATGTGGTCAAAACCCTTTAAAAATCTTCTCCAAAACCAATAGGCAGCATTGAGTACACGGGTACGTCCATGATTGTTCAAATTTTGATCTATGGTTGAACCTGACTTTTTTACGGTAAGGTCAGATTTGCTTTCTGGGGCTCTATATGGGAAACCGTTCTAGAACATAAGATTTCTAGGAAACTGTTGAAGCTTTTGGCCTGAAAATTGGTATATACAGCCATCTGAATGAGTTCATGAAAATTGGTGAGTGCAAGAGGTCAAGGCCATTCTTTGATCTGCGACCCAGGTCTCTCATATTTTGACAATTTCAAAAACATCTCCCCAAAAGCCACTGGGCTAATTGTAACCAGATTTTATTTAGAACCTCCGATATCTGAGGGAACGAAAATTTGTTCAAACGGTCCAGGTCACATGATCAGCATGGCCGCCACGCCAATATATGGTAAAAACTTTAAAAAAATCTCTTCTCCAGAATCAATAGACCAAATGACATTAAACTTGGCATGTAGTATTGGGTACTATAAAACTACCACGGTTGTTCAAATAATGACCTTTGGGTGACCTTGTCCCTTTTTACTGCATAGTCAAATATGAGAAATTGCTAGAACTTCAGATTAAATGGAAAGTTTTGAAGATTTCAGCCAAAAAAAATGAAATATGTAGTCATCTTCATGAGTACATGAAAATTTTGTGAGTACAAGAGGTCAAGGTCATTCTTTGACCTTTGACTCAGAACAATTTCAAACATCTCCTCAAAAACCATTGAGCCAGTTGTAACCAGATTTTATTTAGAACCTCCAGGATCTGAAGGAACGAAAAATTTCAAACGGTCCAGGTCAGATGACCAGCATGGCCGCCGCGCCCATGTGTGGTAAAACATTCAAAAAATCATCTTCTCCAGACGCAATTGACCAAAGACCTTGAAACTTTGTATGTAGTATTGGGTACTGGAATTTTACCGAGATTGTTCAAATCATGATCCTGCATTGACCTTGACCTAATTCATGGCGAGGTCAACTTTGGTTCCGTATGCTTTTATATGGCAAAATGCTTCAACAGTGGATGAAATGGAAACGTTTTAGCCCAGATATGATAAATATAAATTATGGTCAACCAAATGAATACATAAAGGGCCAGAGAAGGTCACGGTCTTCTTTAAACTTTGTAACGGTCATTGAGATTTTAAAAATAAAATATACACTCCCCTTAAGCACTGGTTTAAAATTTGTAACACATGAGGGAAATGACAAATTCGGTAATTAATATCCCCCGCCGAAGCGGCTTTGATTTGTTTATGGTTAAATATCATTAAATTTCGTTCACTGGCAATTTAGTGACGACTAACCTTGTGGATTTTTATTATACATGGGCAATTACTCATGCATTAGTGTTGTTCTACTGACAACTCTGTGAGTCCATCAACGCAATATCGCAATACATACTTATTTTCAGCTTCATAAATTTCGTTCACGTACACCTTAGTTATGGGCTATTTGTAGGTTTTGAATCAATACATGGGCAATAACTCATGCATTAATGATGCAATTCTGACAAAACTTGACATGCGTTACCATGTTATGATGTACATATGTAACTGGTTCCATGAAATTCCATTCATTGGTTTCTTAGATTTGCCTCAATTTGTTGAGTTCAAATCGATTAAAGGGCAATAAGTCCAGCATTACAGACGCCATTCCAACAAAACTTGGTGTGTATCCTTATAATGATACATTATAAGTTAAAGTTTATGAAATTTTATTCATTGGTAACTTAGTTATGGCTAAATTTATTAATTTTAAGTCAATTCAATGGCAGTAACTCAATGCACTACCAATATCATTCCGTCACCAGGTTATAGTGATACATATTGTTTATAAGTTTCATGAAATTCTGTTCATTAGTTATTTAGATAAAGCTCAATTTGTTGATTGCAAATCGATTTAAGGACAATAACTCATGCATTATTGATGTCATTAAAACAAAACTTGACTTGCACAATCGTGTTATGATGATGTATATTTATTTTAAGTTCATGAAATTCCGTTCAATGATTACTTACATGTAGTTATGGCTGCGGACGGGCTGAAAGACGGACCTCATGTGTCGATGTAACTGCAGAAGGGATTTTTAACCTGCACACAGGATTCTTTCCCTGCACAGGGGGCCTCGAGTAAAGGTCCCAATCCGAAATATGGCACACTTTTTAAAGTCATCCCAGCATATAATATTAATGAAGCGTGTTCGGACACCGAAATACTAACGCAGCTACCTGGGTTCAAAGCTGAGACCTTTAGCAGCAGAGGCAAGTGTACTATCCTCTAAAATGCCACAATTTACGTGGTTCTCCTCAGAAGTTTCCGAAGGCATGTTCTCGGAGACGAATTGAAATCATCGCGCACATATAGCCGAATTGATTTAAGCGCCTACGAATAACAAATGTCATAAATTTTGATCTTTCTTACCTGTTTTACTCCATTTTCTATGTAACAGAAGCTATGGTTATCACACACACACACACACACACACACACACACACACACATCTTAAGATATAACATTAGGTGCTAAGGTGAGAAAGTAAGGATCATGTGGGCATATTTAGGTACGTACATATAATACTCAGAGTAAATTTCTTAGTTTCACATTAAATTCCATGGCAAGCAGTTATCGATCATGTGAGCAGACGAGGATTAAATGGAGCTCTTATTTAGAAGCGAAGCATATACAAGGATGATAATGCATTTTGTATAATTTGTAATCGTAAAGTTATATTTGTATGACATGTTAACTATTTCAATTAAAATTTACTAACGTTTTCGATACCGAAGTTATATGAATCATAATACGTTTTTACTGAAAGTGTGATATATTTCTTCACTATCGTCATCCGCCCATAAAACTTATAGATTTATGTACTTGGGGAGCGTTTTACGGGAATCAAATCAAAACAGAACAGAACTTTTTCTTATATTATTACATGAGCAGTTTGGGAACTTACCGTCTTCCATCACGCGCATTTGTGATGCCATAACCCTTAAATATTTCAATCCAGCTCACTAAATGTCGATTTAACTCACTGACAATATCTACTATATATGTTTTAAATTGATATTTGGCCAGTCCGTAGCTATTCTCAGTAAAACACGACTATTTTGGCTTTTTTATGCAGAATCATGGTCAAAATAGGCAAATATTGTTGTGCAATTGACTTGTTTTATTTCCGAGAAAAATACAATTTAAGAATTAAAGTTACTTTCTACTTGTTCGTATACTGTTACGATCAAATCTGTCTACAATACTTGCTTTTTGTAACGGATGCTAGCTGTACGAGTTTCTCAAGATTTTGCACCAGTTTCTGGACAGAAATTTTCGCCTTTGTCATGGTCAGCCATGACACCAAAAGAAACTAATGTTATGGCTTTCCATCACGCTTCATCCTTCCGACATGTGGTGACATTTTGTCATAACATTTTAAGTAAGTACGTTATGGTAAGACACCATGTAAGTTCATTTGAAGTGCATTGCCAACCTTCACAAATGTGCGTGATGAAAATCCATAAGCCCCCTGGCTGATGAGCGTGTGAGTTAGTGAACTCGGGTTTAACATTCCACCAACAACTAGGTAATACGTAGACGGGACTTCGGTTTAAAATCTCATTCAAAAGAGCTAAAAGCGGAAAATCGATCCTGCGACCACTAGATTGGTTGGCCAGCGTGTTATCCACTACACTGCCGCCACTAACTTTCCACGAGTGACAGGACCATGAAAAAAGTCTGCTGTCCCAGTCTTTGTTGAGACAGGTGTTAAAATCCTAGTACAAACAACTGCCTGGCGAGGTTTCGACTCCGCCAGTAGACACCAAAACTGTCTTTTTCAGATTCATTTCATATGCATATATTTCCAAATACTTCTCTTGAGAATTAACTTGAATTAAAACGCAGGCCTGTCAATATCACTTATTCATTCGCCTTATCATGTATGATTAAGTAAGCAGCTAAAGACTAGGTCTGAAAGTATATTGTATGGAAAGCCAGAGTGGACCCTCGATTATTATTATTATTATTATTTTGCTCTAAGGTGGCAGCTCTCCTTAGGTTCTTCTTGTTGTTTTATGTGTTGTTAGTTGCTATGTCTGTTATTAATGCATTGTTTGTGGTGTTTAGGCTAGCCCGTTGACCACCTACATGGGACAAGGCTGTTCACATGGCTGCCGCTGATGTTGTTTTTGGTGATGACTAGTTTTGTGTTGTCTCTTTCCCACATGATGTCTTGGGTTGGATCTGGAATTGAAATGTGTCAGTTCCTGAGAAGTTTTCTCCCAACTTTTCTATATGTCCGTCCGACATTTCCTGGCGATGGCATAACAAGCAAGTCTATACTCATTCTTCTTGGTAAAGTGACCCCTGCGCCGTATTTTCTGCCGTCATCAGAAAATAAGTGGCATATATTGTGAAGCTAATCATATCCTCTGTCGATTGCATTTCAATTTTATTCAATAAATAGACAAGTCAAATTGAAATCTTATTGAGTTTCTTTAAGAGCAGACCACACATTCAAAAGAAGAATCATGGGCCATTATTCGAAGTTTCGGCTATCCAGGCCTCATCAGTGACCTTAACAATATCTGGTTACGAAAGCCAGAGGAAAGAATACTATAATTTCTCAATTTTAATTCAGTGTCGTTTAATAATCCAGTAAATTCAAAGGCTTATCCGTATCAAAGGGATCTAAATGATTTAGAATAAAAGTCTAAACCAATCATTCTCTGAATTTATCCTCTGATCTTAAAGGACAAAAACAAAATATAATCTGCACTATGTATGATGTACGGGGAGACGTTTGACAGCCGCCACACGGCACAACAACAGCTGCACCGAAGTCAAATTAAAATCATAATGAGTTCCTTCAAGAGCAAATCACATATTCAAAAGAAGGAACGTGGGCAAAATTTAGGGTCAAATATTCAACCCACTCCCATTTAACCATAACCAAGAATTTAATCGATTTTCTTGAAACCTCCTGTGGTCGAAAGGATATGGTATGGAAGTAAAAAGAGCTTTTGTCCTGAGATTTGCTCATATTTCGACACTGACTTTGACAAAGGAACGATGATTTTGGGCGTTTAAGTTCCCATTTTTAAAGCGATTACATAGCCTTTCGTCAGCCGTAGCTTTTTTTAACGTAATCCCTGACCGTGACTTTTTGAAAGACCATCGCATCCTCATATATTCATCCCATTACTGTTGATTTCTCTGTAAATGCCAGTAGAACGGCTTTGCATTCTTTTTGTATAAAGTCTTGAATTAAATTGAAGCTTGCTTCCTTTCCGACAATTAAGACCATTGATATCTATCAGTCTGAGGACTTTCGGTTTTCCATGACGCACATTTGTGATGGTCAGCCATAACTCTTACATTTTCAGTCCAACTCACTAAAATGGCAATTTAACCCACTTGCAGCGTTCAGTATGGCCTGTCTACGCAAAAAATCGATATTTGGTCCAGCCCTTAACTACTCTTAATATAAATAGTCTGTTTTTTTTTTGTTATTTCTACAGCATTATGGACAAAATTAGGCTAATATTGGTGTGTATTTAGCTTGTATTATTTACCAGAAAAATACCTTTTTACTTTTTATCTTTTCTATTCTGTTGCAATCAAAATTGTCTACAATGCTTCCTCTTTCGCAATAGATGTTTTTTGTATGAGTTACGTAAAGTTTTGCACCAGTTTTTTTTAGTTGAAAAGTACTTGAGTTTTTTTTAGCTCATCTGAGCCTTTAGGCTCATAGGTGAGCTTATAGTATAGCCAGGCAACCGTTCTATTCTATTCAATCGTCCGTCGTCAGTCGTCAACATTTTCAAACATCTTTCCTCTGAAAAGCCATATTTCATATAGAGCCTAGCTAGATTGGGGGAACGAAAGTTTGTACGGGGTATTGGGGTCACATGACCAAGATGGCCGCCACGCCCATATATGGTAAAAACCCTTCAAAAATCTTCTCCTCCAGAACCAAAAGGCCGATGACCTTCAAACTTGGTATGTAGCATTGAGCATGCGGGCCCATTATAGTTTGTACAAATGATGACCTTGCTATGACCTTGACTTAATTTATGACATGGTCAACTTTTGTACGTTAGGCTTCTATATGGGAAAACGCTTAAACAGTGAATTTCTCAGAAACTATTTAAGTCTAAGGTACAATACTTGGTATACATGGTCGACTAAATGAACAAATGAAGTTATTATGTCACACGTGGTCAAGGTCATTCGGTCCGTCCATCCGTCATCAAGATTTTCAAATATCTTCTCCTCCAAAACCGCTGGGCCGATTAAAGACAAATTGTTTATGGAGCCTCCATGGCTTAGAAGAACGAAAGTTTGTTCGGATATCTGGGTCACATGACTTAGATGGCAGCCACGTCCATATATGGTAAAAACCCTTTAAAAATCTTCTTCTCCAGAACCAAACGGCCTATGACCTTGAAACTTGGTATGTAGCATTGGGCATGCGGGCCCATCATAGTTTATACAAATGATGACCTTGCAATGACCTTGACCCAATTTATGACATGGTCAACTTTGGTACGTTAGGCTTTTATATGGGAAAACGCTTAAACAGTGGATTTCTCAGAAACTATTTAAGTCTAAGGTACAATACTTGGTATACAAAGTCAACTATATATGGTAAAACCTTCAAAGATCTTCTTAACCAGAACCAAAAGGCCCATGACCTTGAAACTTGGTATGTAGCATTGGGCATTCCGGTCCATCATAGTTTGTTATCATTTTATATCGGAAAATGCTTAAACAGTTGATTTCATGGAAACTTTTTAAGCCTAGATATAATAATTGGAAAATATGGTTAACTAAATGGATACATAAAGACATAAGGTCATCAAAGGTTAAGGTCATTTATTTTTTAACTTTGCTCAAGGTCACTGAGATTTTAAAATTAAAATATGCATTCCGTATAGGCCACTGGTTTCAAATTTGTAAAAATCAGGGAAATGGCTAATTGTGTCTGTTGACAGAAGGTGTCAGGTGAGCGACAGGACCATTGGTCCTTTGGTGTGTGTGTTTTTTTTTCAGAAGAAATTAACATTATGGTTTTCCATCACGTTTCATCATTCGGACATGTAGTGACATCTTGTGGTAAACATTTTAGTAATTATATTATGGTGAGCCATAATGTCAGCACTTTTAAGTGCATGGTTAACCATCACAAATTTGCGTGCTGGAAATCCATAATTTCCCAGACTGTCTATTGAATATTCCGTGTGTATTGAGAGTATTCAGGACAAACCACTGCTACTGGCATTCGTCGCTGACAAAACACCTGTGTGTGTGTGTGTGTGTGTGTGTGTGTGTGTGTGTGTGTGTGTGTGTGTGTGGAAAGACAGATCAGCCTTCAGCTTGTGCCTGCGTGCATTCTTTCACTTCCATGATAATTTGGTTTAGCTAGCAATGACTTCCACGCAAGTGTATAGGAACGTTCAAAGAAATGAACTGATGGTCTATACTAATTGCCAGCATTGTTACGAAAGTAAACGTAGGGGAACTGTTTGTTGCGAATGATTTACGAAGTGTGACGGACGGTAACTGTAAGTCGCTAGAATGCGCTAACAATATTCGTTCTATCCGTTGGAGATTAGGAGCACAAATATACGAACTTAAGCGCAGCTTTGCGCATATTGGCGCATGCCTCAGAATGTTTCCGAAACGGTACTTCCGAATTCGGCCATTAAGGGACGCTATAAACTAACTAGTATTGCCATGGCTTCTGATTGATGTAAAACTGTTTTGTAACGGTCAAAAAAACCACCTAGAGGAAGAGGATCTAGAAAGAGGAAGGCTGCTGCTATAGAGTCAGAATAACCTAAGGGACCAGTCTGATGAAAAGCCTGATAATGCTGATGAGAAAATACCCAGTTAGTTTTTAGATATAGATTTACTTATTATGCTCTCCAAAAGGTAACCATATACATATAGTCGCTGATTTGTCTGTCTGTCTGTCTATCATGCCGTCTGTCCGTCATTCCGTTCGGCATGCACAAAGGTCTCCACAACTCAGGGTTCAATAATGTTGTTTTGTCCCTTGTCATATTTTATACTGACAAGGAGCAGTATCTGTGTAACTGACCCTTGTTAAAACTATTTTCAAGATCTTGTATTGTATGTCATGGTTATATGTTAGGTGTGTGTTCAGGTCATCTTTAGTCCTTATTTGACATGGTTATATGTCCGTACTGAAGTGTAGGTTTTAGTATTTTGTAGCCCAGTAATGGCACTTACTTTGTGCCAATATATTGCAATATTTTGAATGTTTTCACTTTTATCGTTCTTTTGCATAGAAATTCCTGTACGCAAACTGCGTTATTCCTGGCCAGACGCCGAGTTCTGTGCATCTGAACTGGGTCTGCACTGTTTGCACATGTCTCCAATACGGGTTTCCAGTCTATAAAGGTTTAATTTTCCTACATAATATGACAACTTGTAATTTTCCAAAATTTCGAACGATATTATTGGCCTGCAACTGGTATGAAACACGTTTAATAGGATCTGCTGTACATATGCGACCAACGACGACTCAGATCAATCTGCTCGTCTATGCTGTCAGCCTGATATGATTTCGTTTTTGTTTTCAACAGATACCACATACACACACCTTGCATACATACACTAAAGCGTCGCCGTAAAACGAAACTTCAGACCATAAAACCGACGATTTACCTCAAATCTACGTTGATGCAACGTCACGATGTAAATATGGTGTTGTGCCGACGTCGATACGGTGTTCACTTGATCCCTGCAAATGGCGTCGTGAAAAATGTTGCCTTACGGCATGTGCGTTCTAGGACGACTCAGACCAGCTTGCGCAACAACGCAGGCTGATCAGTCGTCCTGGTTTCATGCATTTGTACAGGTACGTCTGTAATGTCCCACAGTACCTGTTCGCGCGACATTTTACATTTTAGGCACCACCATCGATGCAATGTATGTGCCCCGGTAGATCAGTAGGTTAAGGGCTGGCCTGCTGATCTAGCGATCTGGCATCGAGAATCTTTTCAACTGTAAAAGAGGTTCCATTGCAAACAACTTTTCATTTCCACCCTCACATTGTGTTGATATGACTGAAATATTATATTGTTGAAATGGATCTAAAATCGCAAGTCACCTATCCATCCATCCATCCATCCATCCATCAATGCGATGTATACGTTTGAAAGTCCCCAAATGTGGAAAGTCCAATCTCCAAAAATGTAAATGTATATGATATATATATATACATATGAAAAACATTTATTAACCCGTTTTATGTATATTGCATGGTACTCAATGACTGAACCGCGTCCTGAGACGAAAACATCTTACGTGTTCACAGTCAGTCTGCGCCACTGAGGAAGATATTAAAATACCTTGGTTGTGTTCAGAAAGACTGGAGTATATAGAATTAATATGCTTCTGGCAGCCGTAGCGTATTTTTTATATAATTGCTGACATTGACTTTTGAACGACCCTCAGACTGTATATGCCAGTACCACGGTCTTGCATGCTCTTAGTATAAGCTCTAAAATACATACAAATACAAAATGAAAGACTGTCACGTGACAACATAGCGAAAGTCAAGATAAACATCGGTGCGCAAAAAAGCTAGTTTATGTGGTTTTGAAAAGTTCTGAAGGGTGGAATTTTGGATATTTATATTATGAAGTTGAAATGAGTTGAAACTATCACTCTTCTAGCAATGAACTTGTATATCTTTGGTGGAATTTAAATTTCAAATTCTTCATATTATCTCAAAGTAGCCAGGATAACGAGACTGAGTACTATTTCTCTCGTGCTTATATATCTATTGTTATGCAAAAGTCAACGGTACAAGGGCTACAAGGGCTACACTCATCGGAACAAAAGATATACTCTTCGACACAAATTAAGCAAACTTGTTCGCTAACAGAACTTTAGTGAAGATGTAACATATTAACTGTTGATTGGAAGCATGAATGTGGCAGACAAGAATACTCCAAATACTCCTTACGCTGCTGAAACGTTACCTTTTTTCGCCATCTTCTCCTGAGGACAAAATCACTAAGAAAACTAAGTCAGGTATGAGTGGTGGTGGTGAGTCTGGAGCAGACATGGATACATCAATGGATCCTGAAACTGAACTATTATCCCAGACTCATATGTTGACATTGCCTGAATCTGATTTGCAGAAAATTAGTCAGTTTATTATTCCTTCAGTCCAGAGTGACACTTTAGCAGCAGTTCGATGTGGCCTTAAGTCTTTGATTAAGGAGGCTTTGTCTGAAGTGTTGGGTGACAAACTGTCAGAACTGCAGGCGGAAAATAAACGCCTATCCATTGAGAACGCCGTACTACGGAGTAGAGTTGATAAACTTTAGCAGCAGATGGATGACGCTGAACAATATAGTAGGAGAAATTGTCTCCGACTGACAAATATTTCGGAGACAAATACAGAGGACACTGATGGGATTGTCCTGAAACTTGCTGACACTATGAATATCAGCATGTCACCGATTGAAATTGACAGGTCGCATCGCATAGGCAATCCTGGTATGAAACAACATCGGAATATTATTGTCAAATTCTCAATATATAGAGCTCGTGAACCTATGCTTACAATTCGAGCCAAACTCAAGGACTCCGAGATGAATGGTGTTTACGTCAATGAGGACCTTACGAAAACTCTTAGTAAAATCCTATTCGAAGCCCGAAAATGCGTAAAGGCAGAACAACCGCATCTTATGGGTGCTTGGTCTTCCGACGGCAAGATCCTAATCAAAGATCTTGGCTCAAAGGTGCATAAAATAACATCGATTGAGGACCTGACAACCTACGCCGTGCAGGAGACCGGGTAATTAGCCCGAAGAGAGACTAAGCGTAAAGCTGTGTACTAACTGATAAACGCTTAAATTTGTCCACTTATACAAACATAACTATTTAAAGCTGGTACCCGATCTTTGGTAATTATCCTTGACTGGCATATCATTATTGTATTGTTGAGAGCGTAACGAGAACCTGGGCAGCGAAAGACGGTTCTGATAGTACTTGATATCTAAAAAGCGAATGCGAAGATCCCGATTGGTAGGCGTGGGTGCGTTGACTGATTGGGATTTTCGCTATTCGCTGATGGTGAGGGTTGTTGTTTTCTCGTGGCGCAGCTCGCAGCCAATAGTCTTCATTTTCTTGAACGAACTGGTTACTATTCATTCATTGGACTTGGGAGTTGGTAATTTTCCTTGACTGGCATATCATTATTGTATTGTTGAGAGCGTAACGAGAACCTGGGCAGCGAAAGACCGTTCTGATAGTACTTGATATCTAAAAAGCGAATGCGAAGATCCCGATCGGTAGGCGTGGGTGCGTTGACTGATTGGGATTTTCGCTATTCGCTAATGGTGAGGGTTGTTGTTTTCTCGAGGCGCAGCTCGCAGCCAATAGTCTTCATTTTCTTGAACAAACTGGTTACTATTCATTCATTGGACTTGGGAGTGCTTGGTTTATACTGCGCTTTGCGCGGTCTGACCTGGGTTGTCTGTGCGCGAACAGTCTGGTTCGAACTTTTTTTCATATTTACGATATACATACATGTATATGATGTAACACAGTCAATAATGAAATGGTCACCCGAGTAAACTTGGCCCGTACACTTGTAAATAGTCTGAGTGTGAGCAGTGTGGACCTGGATTAGCTTATGCACCGCACAACCTGATCTTGGTCTACTCTGCTCGCACAACGTGGGCTCCGATCAGTAAGCGCGTGTATGTAGTCTGGTCCGGGTCTTCATTGTTACTTGGGCTGCGGTGTTCTTTTCTTACGCACGAGACATCAAAATATGATCAGGTACAAAATATTATGACAGTAAACTATGTCAGTAAACTCGACTTTGTATAATTACGAAGTGTTCGTGAGAGCAGCGTGGACTTGGAGCAGCCTGTGCATCGCACAGATGACCCAGGTCTACTCTGTTGGCACGAAAACTTTTTCTCTTCTGGTATATACCAGACGGACAGCGTGGCCCCAATTAGTACGTACGGGTGCTTGAGCTGATCTGGGTTTTCGTTTCGGGGTTTACACAGTTTACCAAAGGAATCCTCAGTCATCATAGAAAAAATTCAGATTAGAATACTCTACGAATCAATTTGATTACGTAACCACTTATTGTCTTTTCACATGCTGCTCTGGCTGTGATTTTTTTTCTTTTTATCAAGAGCGGCTAAATGATATTTCCAAACTCAGAGATGGAGGAAAATATTTTCTGAGCACTGCCTCTGTAATATTAAAATATTATGTTTAATTAAGAAATGAGTACAAGCTCTACAGTATACTCCAAATGTGCATGTGCTGAAAAAATAATACGTTTAGCCATGATGTTAACTGTTTTAATAAGCTGATACCCGATTTTTAGTACGAGTGTCGCGAAAACGTGCAACCATTGGCACAAATCAAATCCGAGTTTTCAATTTTCGCATGAACAGACTGTTGGTGCTTGGTTGTCTGCAAAATGAATGCGCAGTTCTCGACCAGTAGACGTGGATGCGTTGACTGATCGGGGTCTTCGCTGTTCGTTGCCGCTTTGTCGTGACATGACTCATAGGTAGTACTTTGTGAACAAATAGTATGGATAAATGTTTTACTTATTGCTTGATGCGAGCGGGCTTGGTAGAATTTGGCTTACCCTGCGATTGGCGCCGGTCTATACGGATCATCCGTCTTTATGCGAATATTTGGTAATTCTTGTCTTCTTACAAAGTGGATAGCGTGTACACGTGTGTAACTGCACGAAGATGCTGTGGGTGCCTCTCTCGTGCACGGTACGTAAAATACTCATAACACAGAAAACACGTTAGCTTGCGATGAGTTCGTGCGAGCGGCGTGGACTGGAGCAGCCTCTGCATTGCACAACCTGATCCATGGCTGTGCTGTTGGCACGAAAGAACATCGCCAGCATGAGTCAGGTACCCTTAGCATGACGCACAAACGTCTTCCCTGGGTATTTTGTTAAATGCGTGGCGTGATCCCAGATCAGTGGGCATGGGAGTGTGGACTGATCTGGTTCCAGGTTTATGTTTTTGTTCTGTTTTTTTTTTTGTGTCTACGATTTGGGTACCCTAAAGCATACATGGCATATTTATAAGATGAAACATAGTCAATGATAAAATGGTCATCCGAGGAAACGTGGCCTTCGTACACTTGTGACGAGAGTGACTGCGAGTGGTGTGGACCTGGATTAGCTTGTGCACCGCACAACCTGATCTTGGTCTACTCTACTCGCACAAGCAACTTGTAGGTTTTGAGGCATCTGCCTAGTGGATAGCGTGAACCCTGATGTGTGGCTGCGGATGCCTGCACTAATTATGATTTCGCTTCGGGTGCTTTTCTCATGCATGAAGTATTTATGTATTACTATAAAACTCCCTTAAGGATGTGTGGTCTATTCAGGGTTATCAGTGTTTATTCCCGCTGTGCGGTACCGCTGCTTGGGCACCTGAGCCTGGCACGCATAATAGTGTATAGAAAACCTGAACGTTTTTATACTTGCGACGTACGAGCGCTAATAGACTAATAGGAAAAGACTATGCACCGCATATTCTCTGTCAGCACAAACAGTCTTTCATAAATCTGGGATTTGCAAAGTAGCCAGCGTGGGTCTTGATCAGTGAGCGCAGGTACGTGAGCTGATATGGGTCTTCGCTGTTTTGTCCATGCTGCAGGGTACCTTTTCTCATGCACAGCACACGTACAAAATATAACGGACAGTCAGAAAATACTGTTTAGTCCAGGAGCCCAGGAGAAAAAAAGAGGTTCACTCTCCTTTAATAGTAGAGTTCGGCAACCCTGTGCATTAAAATACGCATTTATTTCACCATAGATTTCGGCCCGGAGACATTTCGAGAAACGCCCAGGTGACTCAAAAATGACCATTCAGAAAATAGGCCTATCTGTTCTGTGGTGCTTCTTCCGACACTGAAAACAGCCTGTGCAGCGCTAATCTCTTCAACTTGGGGTTGAGCCTGTCCAAGATGACTTTCAGCATGACTTTACTTTGACGCTGATGGTTTTGTAGTTCTGGCAGAGCTGCTGTTGGCCCTCTTGAGGGAGCGTGGTAACCAGCGACGGAGTCATTGGGGTCGGCCATTCTTCTGTTCTTCAGAACTTTTTACAGACCTTTCATGGTCTCCCCGCCTGTTTGAACAAGTTCTACTGAAATATTATCAACCCCGGCAGACTTGTCCTTTCTTCAGTGCAGCTATTGCAATCTAAGCTACCTCGCGAAGGATCGATTGTAGATCTTTTTCTGAGTGCCAAGTGCAGTCCAGAACTGTATTGTCACCATGACAAATGGTTGTATAGCTCTGAGCAATATTCTGTCCATCTGCTGAGAATTTGGTGCTCTTTTGGACATGTTCCAGACTAGCCCTAGATCCTTCACCATCTGTTATGCTGATATTTTTGTTCAGGCAACTTTCAATCTCCTCGCACTGTCCTCATTTGCTTTCTTCAGGGTCTTTTGAACACTCTTGTCAGCTGTCCTGTATTCGTTCACTCCTTTTGTTTCATACCTGCTCTTCTTAGAATCTCTCCTCTCATCAGCGAAATCACGAACATATCTGGTGACCCAGGGCGCTGTCCTCTGACGTTCTTTCCCAAGTATCTCACTGGCTGTGTCAGTCAATGTTGTATTGTACATTGTTATCATGCTATCTATGTCTGTCATCATCCCTCGCTTCTTCACCCAGATGTAGTCAATCTGCTCTTAATGCTTTCTGTCTCGGCTTTGCTATGTCCACCTTGTGGATGGTTTTTGGGGCCCAGGTATTTGTCTGTACAGGTTGTTAAACTTGCAAATTAAGCAGTTTGAGATCTCTCTAATTTGTCTCGGCATTGCAGCACGGTCCACATACGTCTCTCCAGTCTGTTTGTGAATCCCTTCCGCTTGCCATTCCAATCACCTTGTACAACCAGAATATCCATCGTAATTTACTGGAGTTACTGGTAGAAATGGTCTACCTCCTTGTCATCTTGCTCAGATCTTTATGATTGTGTTGTGACTTTGAATGGAGCTGCTCGCAAACGCAGAGTCTGCTGCAGACTGGTTGGCAAACCTTGTGTCTGTCATTCATTGACATTTCACCAAAGTTCTAAATGCATCTCTTACAGCTCCAGTATGTTCCAGTGGTACCTGCGTCTATCTTGTGGATCAGCCCTTCAAGTCTCGCGGATATCCTCAGAGCCCTCACATACCAGGTTCCTACTGAGACGTTCTCATTTTCTCAACCGTTGTCACATCAGTCGCACAGTTATCAACTACATGTCCTTACTAACGTCAAACGGTAGGCGTGATCATTGTTAAGCCGGGCCCCGACAGTTGGTTGGTTGGTTGATTTGATGTTTAACGTCCACGGTAAACAACTAAGGTCATGTCGGGACGATCAGTTAACCTAACCACACTATTCCTGGGCAGGCTTAGACCTCCTAAGCGGTTAACCAGTACTAAGTGCACATACTTTCGCCAGTAACTGACAACTGCCCTTCTTGAATCAGCGGAAGGAGAAACGAAAGTATGTGGCCAGACCCCGACAGACCCATTATTCAAGTATCATTGGGGGCCGAGCCGCAGAGCACAGTCGGTAGCGCGTCTGACTTATAAGTAAGAGGTCCCGGGTTTGATACCCGATCCGGCCACTTACTTTCATTTCCCCTTCCGCTGATTTAAGAAGGGCAGTCGTCAGTTACTGGTGAAAGCAAGTGCACTTAGTACTGGTTAACCACTTAGGAGGTCTAAGCCTGCCCAGGAACAGCATGGTTAGGTTAACTGTCCGTACCGACATGACCATAGCTGTTTATCCTGGACGTTAAACAATAACACAACAACAAAAAGTATCTTCGGGTCTGTCTTGGTTTAAACAATATCTATTTCAACTCATTTACACACATAGCACATACAATAATATACTGGAAAACAGGATCTGATAACAAGCGATAACCACTTATACAATCGTCTCCTGTGGGTCTGTCTTCTAAAATGTTACTTGGGCAAAAGTCAACCTGATGAAGCCTATACTTCTCCAGGCTGATTATGCTGACCATAACCGCATTCCAAGAAAATTATATGGCTCGCCTTGGTCATGAACACGTGTCCGTTGGCTAAAAGAGTTATTCCAGCCCGGGAGTTTACCTCTTCTAGGAAGACGTTCACTCTTTGATGTTGGGTCTACACCAATCCAAATTGCCCGAAGGCTTAGGAGACTCAAGCAGGTAGAAGTAGCGTCTTGTTTTCTCCAAGCAAGTCACTAAATGTTATACAACCAGACGGAAAGGGAACAAGCTGATTAGGCCTATCCTAATCAACAGCGATCTCTGAAATCTAGATGTTGCAAGGCTTGCTCGGGTCTTGCAAGTAACACACGACTGTTGAAGTCATGTTGGTGCTCTACAGTGGCTGTTGATCTCTTCTAGGAAGCTTCAACCCAGTGATGCTGTTTTCACAGGTGTTCTTTAGCACGTTTTGTTCACAGACCTAGCAATGAATTTCTAGGTGGACTGCCAACCAAGGCTAAGGATTGCACCTACCCTTCTACATGTAGTTGAGATCTATCTGCCCACATGCAACCGTTAGTATTGGACAACATGGTAGCATCACGATTAGGTCATACTATGCACTTATACACTTTCAAGTTCGAAATAGCCCTGGCTCCAGATGTTTTTAAAATGAAATTTTATCTGTATACAGTATAATCGAATCATATTGTACATTTTGTATAAGTTGTACATTACATATAAATATGTCCATATAAAACGCACATAAATATGTAACATATATAAGTCAGCACACATATGAATATGCATATATTCTCCTTTAACAGGCTACCACCTTGTAAGGGAACTTTATAAAATGTCTGTTTACTACATTAATTTTGATACAGATTAAACAGGGTCGCGGCTTAAGGAAGGATAACTTTTTTTCAGGGTTTATGCCAGCTTAATATTTATGACTGACATGTGTGCAAAATTTGCATCAAATTAGACGTTTATATATTTATTTAAACATGTCAGTGTTCATCAACAACATTTCAACCAAAATGCGTTATTCCATGTCATGTGAGACAGTTGTAGTTGAAATTAAAATAGTTTGGTCATTGGTTTAAGAAAATGTTGCATTCATATATCTCACTTTACCGTGGCACGCCCGTTATCTCGAACAAAAATGTTATACACTTAAAAACTGTCACAGGCTATATGCAAACCATCCATACTTAAATAAAATCAAAATCTTCTAGAAGTGATTCAGAACATAACAATTTTATAGGATGGGGTCAAAATTACGAAAATTATACTACAAGTAATCATCCCTTCGTGGGGCCCCTTTGGTGATATTTACCCCACCTTGGAAGGTCTTATTTATTAGAACACATATGTGGCAACATATATATGGGTGTAATTTAATAAAAAAATAAGACAACGGGATTTTATTCAAAATTTAAAAAAAATGAGATAAAATAGTCATCTTTGTCATTTTTACAAATTCACCCCTCTAGCGCCCCAGAGGGATTTCTCAGAATGTCTCCGGGCTGTGATATGTCCAGAGGGGTACAGGCTATAACATTCACATGGGTTCCAAACCCTATTCTTTAGGGAGAGCGAAAGTGTTTTCTAGCGTAGATACAGATTTCGGGCATAGCACTAGTTATTCTCTGGAACATTCTTGGTCCTCAGTGTGCAAATGTTTTGATAAACGACTCACATTCAAAATAGTTATGTTAGAGGAGACCTTGTCTTGTCTTTATGTGTTTAATACTGTTAGCATTTTTATACTGGCTCACTATAGTTACGCAAACACTTCAGTGAAATCCAAAATCTCCCTAATTATCTTTCCTTTCTTTTTCTATTATTATGGAGTTTTTTCCGTATTGTCTTTGTTGATTGCTCTCTTATTCAGTCTCTCTTTTGGTATGATTGTACTGGCCTACCCCTTTCCCCCGCCTGATAGAACCTGCCTACACGCTTGGATTAGAAAAGGCTTACCTGCGTCGTCCCTTGCTGGAGGCAGCAATACAATATATTGTAGTCCCTTTCCATATGAAAACGGATAGCGCACGTTCCTTCAATCCTGTTTCAGCCGGCACGGGACGACGATGGTATTGTCGTTATGGATGTACAAAAGCTGCATCGTGTCACAGGCTAATTATTGTTTACATATTTCTTTGCATATTCAAACAAGACATTTTCAGCATATATAGCTCATACACGACCTTGAAACAAAATGCGGCCCCACATGCAATTAAGAATAAATAAGTTGTCCCTGGCCGAAATTATGCTACGTCTCCTTTACAAACCGCTGTATACGACTCATACTATGTACGGATATGTTATTATAATGCTTTATCATTATAATGCTGTCGGGTGACGTGCACCCAAATCCAGGTACAGACTCACTGGCAGAGTCTTTTTCTTCCAGCAGCAACGCATGGTCTGCATTTCCCCCCAATTTAATCATAATTCATTTAAACATACAAAGTATATTGCCAAAACAGGACTTATAGAGGCTGAAATGCAAAACTACGATATTCTAATATGTACGGAAACGTGGCTATTACCCCAAACTTCTGGTGACGATATTTTGATTTCTAACTTTCAACCTCCGTACAGGAAAGATCGGCGTGATCGACTTGGTGGTGGTGTCGTCATATACATTAGAACGGGTATACAGGCAGTCCGTCGCCATGACATCATACAAGGTGATAAAGAGGCACTTTGTGTTGAAGTTTCCATTAAATCCCATATATTTCTTTTATGTGGATTTTACAGGCCACCAAATACCGACCAGGGGCCAGGACTACTGGGACCGTATCGAACTTTCCTTTGAAAACCTGTGTAACTCACCGATAAACGACCTTGTATTCCCCGTGGACGTTAAGCATCAAATCAACCAACCAACCAACCTTGTATTCTTGGGCGACTTTAACTGTGACTTGATGAAGTCCGCATCAAAGAATAAGATAAACAGCATAGCATTCTCTTATAATCTTCATCAACTGATCGACGAAGCAACGCATTATACCGAGAACTCTTTTTCGTTAATCGACCTTAAGCCTGAAAATGTCCTATACAGC
This sequence comes from Ctena decussata, assembly GCA_963989385.1. NCBI lineage: Eukaryota > Metazoa > Mollusca > Bivalvia > Lucinida > Lucinidae > Ctena > Ctena decussata. The sequence goes on along the minus strand of OZ022498.1, from coordinate 50,013,125 downwards.
GATGTTATCTCCCCGTTTATACCTGATCTGGTAAGGTATCACTACCCAGTAATGCTCACATTAAAATTTAGGAAACCAATACAGAAATCTTTCACTAGACATATATGGTTGTACGAAAGTGGGGATTATCCTAAATACAGACGTTTGTTAGAACAGACTGACTGGGAATTTATATCACCTGTAAATAATTTGAATGAAATTACGGTAAAGGTTACTGAATTAATTATTAAAGCAGCCAAGGAGTCCATTCCCCTTGCCTGATCTTGACCTTCCAAATCACCCACAGTTAGAAACAATAAATATTTCTCAAAAGGATGTCAAACACGCTATTAGTTTATTAAAACCATATACAGCTCCAGGTCCCAATTCTGTAAGTCCAAATTTTATCAAGGAGGCTAAAACTGAACTGGCATACCCCCTTTCAAAACTCTTTAACATCTCGCTAACTCTTAAAGCATTTCCTGACTCCTGGAAACAAGCAAACGTTACAGCTATTCATAAGAAAGACGATCGCTGTCTGCCTAATAATTACAGACCAATTTCTCTTTTAAACTGTGAGGGTAAATTAATGGAACGGTGTGTTCACAAGTACGTCTCTGAGTGCCTGAAACAGATTAGCATAATAACGGAATTTCTATCTGGTTTTCAAGCGGGCGATTCTACGGTCAATCAGTTAACTTACTTATACAATGAATTCTCAAAAGCACTGGATGAAAATAAAGAGGTTCGGGTAGTGTTTCTAGACATAAGTAAGGCATTCGATCGGGTCTGGCATAGGGGTTTGCTAGCGAAACTTACAGCTATAGGGTTTTCTAAAAACATGACATATTGGTTTAATAGTTATCTAACTAACAGACAGCAAAGGGTATGTATCAAGGATGTATCTTCTTCATGGCTAAAAATCAATGCGGGTGTACCACAGGGCTCAATATTAGGGCCTACTTTGTTCTTAATTTTCATTAATGATATAGTTAATCGCATTAACTGCAACACTAGATTATTTGTAGATGATATAATTCTTTACAAAGTCATAAGTCAACCAATCTCAGCAGGCATAGAACTAAACATTGATCTTGAAAACATAAAATGGGCTTCGGAGTGGCTAGTAAACTTTCAACCTTTAAAGACAAAATCCCTTATAATAAGTAAGAAACGTCACAAAGTTGACCATCCTGTGTTAATTTTGAACCATACCCAGATCGATGAGGTCAGCCAACATAAGCATTTAGGCATAGTTCTTTCCGACGATCTTTCTTGGACTAACCATATTTAAACAATTTCTTCAAAGGCCTGGCAAAGAATTGGTTTACTGAGACGCCATAAGTATCTTCTAGATAGGGCTTCTCTACAAAAAATGTACATATCTTTCATTCGCCCATTGTTAGAATACGGGGACATAATATGGGATAATTGTTCAGCTGCAAACAAGCGAGCGTTGGAAAATATTCAAGTTGAGGCACTAAGAATTACCACTGGGGGGGGGGGGGGGGGCAAAAATTGCAGCATATAAAAACTTTATGATGACTCAAAATGGGAAACTCTCCAAACACGTCGTAATAACCACAAACTATGTCAGCTTTATAAAATGATTAATTGCTTGACACCCAGCTACTTGCAACAGCTCCTGCCATCTACAGTTCACCGATCATCCAGATATCCACTTAGAAACTCGAGTGATTTCTCCATTCCAGCATCACATACAGCTACCTATTGTACCTCTTTTTTGCCTGCAACCTTGAGAGCTTTGAATGCACTAAGCCAGGACATTAGAAATGCACCGTCTCTTGGTAGCTTCAAAAAGAAACTAAAGATTCCTATAACCTTACCCCCAAGATAAGTTATCGCGTGAAGGACAAATGCTTCATGTCCGCATTCGTCTAGAGTGTAGCTCTCTTAATCACCATTTGTTTAAATAAAACCTAGTCAGTAGTCCTTAATGTACATGCGGCCTGCCAGAAACCTCATCTCATTTCCTTTTGTCTTGTATAAACTATAATCTTTTGAGACAACGATATTTGTCCGTCTTACCGCATCGACTTTCACTATCACTTCTGCTAAAAGGAGATGCTAACGAACCGGACGTGGTCAATAATATTATATTTAAACATGCACAGTTGTACATACTGTCTATAAAACGCTTTGGATGACTATATTATCTCAAATTTGACTTCCCAGCAGGCACATTGCGTCGAGGTGACGTCGTACTGACGTCGCCGCGACGTCATTACGACGCATCGACGTCTATACGACGTTTTTGCGGCGCTATGTTTTGCTGGGTTATAACAAGTTTGGCTGTATTATATAGACTGTGCAGTTACAAAACTTAACGACACGATGTAGTCTCAACATTCCAGATGTTCAGGGGAACCGGTGTGGGGACGGGGCGTCCTTAGACCAGTTTACTGACCTATATTAGTACTGTAAGTACTGTTAATACTGTAAGATACTTAGAATATTATTTTCCCTTTCTACTCTTCACCACAAATGATATATATCCATATATACTCAGAGGCAATAAAAAGTATACAGTTTTTTATTTTGAATGCTGGGCCTCGTGTAAATGGCTGCGTGGACATATTAATAGTGTCATTTTGGCAAACATCTAGCTCTACAAAAAAACAAACGCAAATAGTTTTGCAGTCATTATTAATGGAGTTTAGGTCCTTGATTTAAAATCAATAATTTCAATGAAAACTCGCTTTGCACATGGCAAATGGCACTCTGCACTTCACGAATATCTATTGCTAATGTCTGCGAGTAAAACGACACCGTCATTTAATCTGAAACTCCCACCAAACGTCCTCAGCCATAGTTAGAAATGCTACATCTCTCAAATTATCTCCCTTTGAATTACAATCAAAGGGAATCAATTGTTGATCTATCTTAGCTGGTGTTTGAAATTTTCACCTGAAATTTTCGAAACACTGTTGTTTGACTTCTTGCCTTTGTGCGCACTTGAAAGGAATTTCATAGACGTGTTTATTTGAAAGAAAAATGCAAATAAACTTCCCATAAGAACTCAATCCATAAACAGTGCTTGTTACAAGAAGACGCCAAAAGCATTATTTCTTGGTACAAAAATCTGATACTTTACCTCGTTTTTCATATGAGGGTGTGACATGTCCTTACAAACCTTTTATCCCATTTTCGAATCAATGCATATTTAAGGAATGAATTTCATTTTTCTGAGGTTTATCGAACTGTAAACTACATTGGGTCACGTGCAAAGTGTAAACTTTGCTAGTGACCCAATGTAGTTTACATTGCGATAAATCTCAGAAAAATTAAGTTCATTGCTTATATTTACATTCATTTCAATTAAATCTTTCATGAAAAATCTTATATAAGCGCTAAAATTGAAGCAGTAAAACATGTAAACGCAGTTTTTCTGCTAACAGCAGAACGGCATGCATGACGTCATGACGTTGCTGACGTCCAATCAGGTTGTACAGAGCCATTGTTTATCTTTACGTCACTGACGTCGCGTGTCTCAATGTAATTATTGGAATGTAAACTACATTACGTTCCATCGGTTTACTATAGGGCTTTTCAGTAAATACACCAAGTATGTAAATATAAATGCATAAAATCAATCTCTATTTGTTTAAAGGGGAGCTACTCCAGCGATAATATTGACTCAGACCCCTTGTCTGTTTAAACCCATGTCATTTCCTTATCCTTTTACCAATTGTACTGAAAATTGTCGCAAATTATGCGTAGCTGATTTTATTTATCTACGGTGTCAAGGTATTATGCAGATATGCAGACATCTATAGAAAAGTCGCGACTGCGTTAACTGTTTACTTTCTTTTGCCTCTGAGTATATAAGCGGTGCCGCTTAGGGATGAGCCTTGGGAGTTTTCATCACTGTTGATTCTAGGCTTTACTGGCTGCACTTTGTTAGTTGTGACTTTAGCAGGGAAGACCCTTACCGGACTGCGCCGGAGTGCAGTCTGATCTGGGTATTCTTTGGTTTCGCATGTTCCAAGGCACCTCTACGGGCGGCACATGTATCTTTTCTACTTGCTGCAGCATATACGTATATATACATACTTTTATTTAGTTATTCTTTTTCCTTAGTTTTTTTCTCTACTACAAATGACCGGTTGGATATAACATGTATTTAGTTCGTAAAATTATAGCCATGTTGTAAAAAATTATTGTACATTTATTGTTTGCTTTGGCGGAGATGGACTTTATAAGCTCTAAGCTTCAGTTTAGATCCTCAATTTCGAACTATGTATATCTTGTTACATGCATGTTATTTTCTTGAATAAATATGTTTAAACCAAAATACATACTGGAAGGACACTAGACGCTTTCAAATGCCGACAACAAAAAAAACTTGAAAAATTTATTTCTGAAAATCGACCCTGACCTTGTCTTATTCTAAACGCCGGATCTTACCAAACAAGCAGCGTTGAAACAATAATATGGGATTAATGCGCAAAACAAAGGACAGAAGAAAACAGAGATAAAATAGAGAAGAAGAGGGAAAAATCTGAACCAAATTAAAAAACGAAACAAAAAAGCAAAATCGAAAAAAAACTTCATGCGCACACTTCTTGGAAGGGCGACTCCTGCGCCGTGACCTCTGAATAAGTGTTATGTATTGTGTAGCTGATCATATCTCCCATCGATTGTTCTTTCGACTGCACTCATCAAATAGACAATTTGACAAGTGAAAATTTAGCGTCAAATATTCAACCCAGCCTCCTTTTGAAACAATTTGCTTGAAACATCCGGCCGTCGAAAAGATATGTTTTTTCTAGAGGAGGTAATTCTTTAATTAGAGTGTGCTGGTGCGCTGGCTTATGTGAGTCTTTTCTATTTCGCACCTTGTACATGCAAAACTTCGTGGCATGATAGAGTTTAATATTATAAGTGCATGTCATCTCCACTTCTCTCAAACTTAATTATGATTGGATAGTTATTGTGCAGGAAATCCCCTTTTTGCGAAGCATAATATTATCAGTAATCAAAAATATATTTAAACTTATAAGCTTAACATTATCGGATTTGTCAAGTGTTCAGAACAATTACGTAGTCTTAATTGCATATCAAATAATCAAATCCGTTTTAATATGTGTATGTATTGTTCTCATACATTGCGGATCAACGATAAGTTTCAATAAGTCCCAAAGTCCTCAGTCGTTTAATGAGATCAAACTGGTGCATCATATGGGTCCTTCGTGAGGCGAAACCTTACGTCAAGTATTACGCACAAGAACATAGTTGCTGACTTTGCAATTAAAAACGCTGCAAAAGACCTGGCCAAATTGTGCATTTGTGTAGACTAGTCTGGCTATACGAAGTTCTGATTAACTTGGCGATGAATTTTCTCAGGTAATGACACATGCTTAATAAGAAATAGATGATCTTAGTGCTCATGTATTATTGAATTTATTAAACGAGTTGAGGAAAAGATAAAATGCGAGGACTTATTAAACGAATTGGCGAAAAGGTTCAGATGCGAGCATCTTATTGGTTTTCCCCAACTAGTTTAATAAATTCAGTATTACAGGATCACGAATGGAAGATTTTATTTATAAATTATGACACTAAAATCGCATTTTATTAGCAAACTTTGCACTAAAACGTCACGATTTAGAAAACGCGACGTTTTATGGACGTCAAAGCATAACTTTACGACGTACTTTGCATATTTAATCCACTACTTGATTATCGTTTTTAATACATGGCTTTATTACACTCTCAGATGCGACGTCATATGATAAACTGTTTTCCGATATGCAACGCCACGACTCTGAGACACGTGCAACTTCCAGGGTTTGTAAAAAGTGGCAGTACGCAGTCTGGTCAAAGCCTTCCATGATGGATTTAAGGTGTATAGGTGTATAGGTACATACATCTTCAGGGAAAGTAACTGTACCACTTTCACTTTTGCCTAAACCCTCAGTTGGGTCAACTCTTTAAGGAATCCAGAAGCAAATTCTTACCTCTAAGACTATACTCAATTTCGGAAGGGCACCGCCGCTGAGGGGAAAAGCAGGAAATTGCCTCCCTTTGTAATAATGCCGGAAAAGCGTGCAGATGTACACCTTAAATATTAGAATGAAGAATAGTAGACTTGTATCAGTCTGCGCTAACTGAGCTTAGTCGGGACTTTACACGTTTCCAGACATTTCCAGCCATAGCCACTCTACCAGCATGTCTGAATATCATAAAACACAGCCTCAATATTTTTATATGAACCAGCGCATTTGTGAGTGTGCCTTGTTAGGCCTTAAAATAATAGAAATGCATTTTGAAGCTTAATGGCTAAGCGCTGCCCTGCTACCTTAGTGGTCCGGATTCAATTCCCGCTAGAGGCGAAAAACTTTCCACCGGTAAACGGCGTTGCATGGCAAGAATAACAAAAATTTAGATGCTTTTTTGGCAGGTTGGTTGCACTTTATATTTTTTTCTTTATAGGTATACATTAATACAGCAATTCTTCGATGTTGGTTTCTGTATTTAATTATGTGTGTATCAAGGGTTGGAGTTCCCCGGAAAGGCAATGATGTTAGCATGAGGGTAGCTTGGAGAAATTGTTATTATAATAACTTTTTGCCTTCCGGGTTGAGAATTTTACCAATCTTTTTTATGGGTGTTTCTTTTGTTTCCTTTTACGAAATTACCAAATATGGGATACATCGAATACGTAATTTTCGTGAAACATGCAAACGGCCACCACTAGTAAGCGGCCACCACTAGTCGCCCGCCAGTACAGGTCGATCTGTTTTGTTTTTTTTCACGGTTGCATAGAGCGTTTTGCTGTTTGCTCGATCCAGAAGTTGGAATGAAAGGCATAAACTGAAAGAATATGCATGATATAAGTTCGAAAGATCTATCCTACGTCCACTGCAACATGCACTCTTGTGTAAAAATTTTAAGTCGAAACTGGGCCACTATATTTATTTGCAATTCGATATATCTTGTTCTACATTTGTTATCTGAATGTTCCAAAAACTTTTCAAAACAATTTGGATCGACAGATTGGCCCCAGTGGAATTGGCGTATACATTTCTCCCAAACAGTCATAATTATATCAGAATAATAATACTCAAATAATAAAATATAAATAGTTTTAATGATAACCCACATTATAAGTTATAACAAAGTCAAGCCAAAAAGAAAATAAACTGCAATGCATTGGCATCTGGCATTGGTCCCATCTACAAAGTTTTATAATGGACTAAAGCTAATGTTGGAAACATGGTTAATTCCCGTTTTCTTACCAAGAGTCATTTAAACGTATATTAATAAACCTTTGACTCATGGGGGTAAAATACAAGTAATTTAATTTTTAAACACAGGGTGACTTCGCATTGTGACATTGGGATCGGCTTCGTGAGGTCTGAAATGTCCGATTCGGTAGTATAGTAGCTTTAGTTGCTTTGAAAATGAGAAGATCGAGAGAGAGAGTGTCACCACCAAAGAAAACAGTATGTGATGCCCTACGAGATATTTTGGCTGTACCGGGGTATTGATGATTTCTTGTTATCAATGTTTATTATAATTAATATGTCGAACCCGGATGAAGAGAGACCCGGTAGCTCACTGGGTTAAGCGCTGGCCTGCTTAGGCAGCGATCTGGGTTCAAATCCCGCTGGAGGCGGTATTCTTTTCAACCACAAAAGGTGTTCCATTGCATAAGGCCTTACATATACCCTTCCATTGGATCTGTACGTATGACTAAAATACTGTTGAAAGGTCCGAAGGATCATATTTCATCGAATATCTCCATTCATATGCGCCGATGCTATGCTGTTGAGACCCAAAAGTATCATGCCGTGAAGAGTAGAAAATACTTGCGCGTATGCGAATAGAAAATGACAACATGCTCAAAGACTATGTTGTTCACAGAGAGAGAGAGAGAGAGAGAGAGAGAGAGAGAGAATCTGATATGTAAGTAGGCGAAAAAGGTTGATCGGGCTGCACGAACGATCTCACAGACTAGTTTGTTCACAGAGAGAGAGAGAGAGAGAGAGAGAGAGAGGCTGCACGAACGATTAGTGTAATCGGAGTCATATACGCAGAAAATCGTTTATGGGTATTGCAGCTCGTTTAATAGACATGATTAAGGCTGATACTGGTAACCTGTATAAATTGATTACTTTATTATTTTAATATGTGTGGGTACATATTTCTTTTTTTTTTTCTCGCCATTTTACAAAAGGAAACAACTCAAGTGACTTCCTGTTGGCTTCCCTGGATGGCATTAACCAATCAAAACGGGTCCTATCGGGTGCCAATTCTATTCCTGTGGCAAAAAAGAAAACGATAAAATTGCTTCCCCTGAAAGTATTGCCATTCACCTTAAGGTGTATGACTACATGTACATGGCTTTGCCACGACAATTTTAACTGGATAACATTTGCTTCCCTGGTAGATGGACCCTACTAAAAAGGGTGCCTTTAACAAGGGAAAAAATGCATCAACAATTTATCTTAGAACAATTGCTTTTGTTAAGAGTATAGTCGCCCGTAAAAATGGAGACAATACACCCAAGAAACATGAAACCTCTATACCGAAAAGTTAGAATTAAAAAAGCTTTACCCAGGTGACCGGAACGCTGATGCTTAAATGCAATGCTGCATAGATCATGTCGCTTCCTTTTAGTATCTTTTTTCATCATCCTCTCTATCTGGGTTGTGACGTCACGTATCGCTTTATTTCTATGGCTGTTAGCGCACATATTTTCAGAGAAAGAATTCCTATTATTGCATGCGCTAGATGATTTACTTTCCGAACGTCTAGGCGGTGTAGAGGTTAAAGGATAGTCTAGGCAGTGTAGAGGTTAAATGATATTGTTTTAGATTTACCTGGTAACGCTTCATTCTCAAATATCAACACACACACACACACACACACACACACACACACACACTCACGAAAACATTGATTTTGCCAAAAATATTCATTTGTTTTCAATCAGTTATATTGCAGATAGTTGCTACCAGAAAACAAAAACTATGATTATTTATTTCCTTACCCTAAGCTGATGTACCGACTTTATCTTCTTAAGCACGTGGGTCTTTTTTGATGAGTATCATTCCAAACAATGCCTAATGGATTTGTATTACATTTGTGAGTTTCGCTTGGGTATGTGGAGAGGAGGCGACAATGAACGGCAGGGTGGATAAGGTATGAAAGGACATGCCAGGTATATGGCAGACCTGGTAGAGATGGTGCGGTAGGTAAACGCCAGGTGAAATATAGTAGGTTTGGCTAGTGTTAACTACCTTACGGCAGGCCTTGTAGTGCAGAGCTAGATAGGGTATTATATAAAAGTAGGATGAGCAGTTATTGGTAAAGTAATATAAGGTAGGGTGTGGTAAGACAGTTTAGAACAAGAAAGATTAGGAAGAGTTTGATATGGTCATTGCAAGAAAGAACAAGTGCTAAATGTGATCAGCTAGGGATGAGCAGGCGTAGGCCTGGCCGAGGACCCCATCCACTGGTATACTTTAAAATGAAGCAACACTTCAATTTTCATTTTTGTCTCCTTCCTAAACAGGGTCCACTCTGAAACAAAATAATTTGCTTCCAGAAGAAAATTCTTCTCTTAAAGAGTAGACACCTATCTGAAAGGAGTTCGTTATCCAGTGAAGCAAATCAGGAGTAACAAAATTGAAATAACTTGCATTTATTGTGCCCCAAGCTTTGTTTAAACAATACTTTATCTTTATGAGATTCACTTACAATGCATATACATGTAATATTCAATGCGGATCTGAAAGAAAGCATATTCCCATAGAGCTTACCCCATATATTTTATAAGTTGTACTAGCATGACAAAAATATCATTTATAGCAGAGAATTAAATAATATGAAAAGAAATTAAACATGATAAAGGTTTGAGAAAATCACAGTTTTCCAGCTTATGAATTTCAGGTAGCATCTCAGTTAAAATTCGAGAGGAGCATGGCATACACTGTATACTCCTCTCGAGTTTTAAGTTAGATGATGCCATAGATCTGTTACTAAAGCAGTTGTTGAATAAGCAACTGATGTGCTTTGTGACTTGGTAGAATGACGACTCGATGACGCCACTTGACATCAATAGGAATTCTTAGTTGTTATGGTAACATATCTATGACGCCATAGGTATTGGAGCATGGCATACAATGTATGCCATGTTCACAGTGTATGTCATATTCCTTCACTTTTTAAATTTATTGCAAACTGAAATTCTTTGAACAGAAACTTTAGATTTTCTCAAGTAAATACTAGTTCTCAAGTCATTTTATTCCGTGCTTTAAAAGCGGAAAGTGTCAATAAGTGTGCTCGGAGACGGCTGTTTGTTTCCCTGCTGAGACCTGCCCATCACTTTTTTTTCAAACTATTGGGGTTTAGCGACACTGAAGAAGTTATATACAGAAACGCGCGTCTGCCGCACTAAATTCGGTAAGGTTACGTTTATATTAAAAAGGCTTAAGGAGGATGCTTTCTTCCCATCTTTGCATACATAAGATAGGCCGTCACTCATATAAGAAACTTCTTTGTCCCACCTTTGCATATATAAAATAGGCCCTCAGCTCATATAAGAAATTCTATCTTACACCCGGCAACATCTTTCTTATATTAGCACCAGACGTTTTCATTTTTTGACTAAAATTTTAATTTTAAATGAACAAAATGGACACGCAAGCATGTCGGATGACATTTGATAGCAGATCATAGGTTTGTGACGTCACTCAATTTTAATAACTTCACTAAAACCGGTTATAAAACGTCGCTAGCAAACTTTACGCGCGTGACGTGCGAGGCTAAGTCGCGTTTTATTTTCGCCCTCCGGAAGATAAAATAGTCCACATATCGTGTTTTCCGACTATTTTTAAGGTGCAAATTATTTTTCCACCCTTTTGATGGCCCGATAAACACACTGGACTGTTCAAAATTTACTTCAGATCACTAGTTAAGAAGTTAGAATTTTCCTGTTCTGAAGCCAAATCCGACTTGAGGTTTAAAATCCGCTAATAGTGGGGGGAAAATAATCCATCACCTTCGGGGTCGGAATTTCAAGCAAGCCTCGTACCTGGTTGAAATTCAGACCCCTCGGGTGAGATTTCCCTATCCTACGTGGACACTCATGATGGATGTTATAATCTTACACCTAGCAACATCTTTCTTATATTAGCAACCAGCCTTTTTAAAGTTTTTACATATATTTTAATTTTAAATGAATAAGATGGACAAGCAACCATCTTAGATGACGTTTGATAGCAGATCATAGGTTTGTGACGTCACTCAATTTTAATGATGTCACTAAACCCGGTAAAACGTCGCTAGCAAACTTGACGCGCGTGACGTGAGAGGCTAGGTTGCATTTTGTTTTTGCCCTCTGGAAGATAAAATAGTCCACATATCTTGTTTTCCGACTATTTTTAAGGTACAAGCTATGTAAACACCTATTTTACGACCCAATAAACACACTGGGCTGCTCATTTTTTGTAGACTGGTGAAAACATGCAAAACTCACCCCACCCGCCTTGCCCTTCTTCGTGTGACATGATTTTGCAGTTATTTTTACTTGCGATTTAAACGAATGATGTCTGCTTGAATACAAATCATTGCTCCGAATCAAAAGTCATATTCATAATCCGGATGCAAGGAATGCAAAACTTTGTAACCGGTTTCGCTTGCATTACTTGGATGGTCGGGTTGGGCAATGGTGCTAGGCAACTTTCAGTACCGGGACATACTGCTAATTTGGATAATAGTAGGGTAAGGGCGTATTGTGCCTGCAGTAGATATAGTTTGGATATATTTTTTCTCTATCCTGTTTTCTTTGTCCCTCTGCATTGAGGACGGCTCGATATAGACTGAAATACTGTCTCAAAGAGCCTTTAAATCCAAAACATCCCACCGACTGTCTGCATCAGCCCCGATAAAGTGCAGTTGCGCCGATGTGTCTGTCCCCAGGCAAACTTTATAAAACTTCTGTAGGTAAATGCAAGTATTACTAGTAAACTACTCATAACTGCAATGAATATTTCATTTATTTTGCATGGAAATATTTGAAATTTAATATTTGTCAGACCATCGATAAAAAAAAACTGTTCGCAGTTCTTTTCCTACCTGCCAAAAAAATTTGGCTTTTTATAGGCCTGGAAATATTTCATCATTTTAATCATTGTTACATTTATATTTCAACCCGGGTTACATGTACTGCTGAAAGAGATTAAAACAACAAGTGTTAGGTGGCAAACAGTTTCGATCAGACAGCTCCGAAGGATTAGTCTGATCCGGGCATGCACTATATGCCATTTTACTTGCACCCAGTACCTTCTGAAACTTAAGAAATTCTATGAACCTACCTACCCAGCTGAGACAATCTGATTTGAAGCCTAACAAACAATTTTTAAGGATGGCCTTAAATTGCATTATATTGCATTTATCCCTATCTGTGAAATCACCTGAACCTGCTAATATATTCAAATATGGGATCAGAAAGACAAATTAATTAGCGCCCGCTATATTAATCAAAGAAATCTTGTTAATAACACAGACACGGAAGGATACACGAAACGATTCGGAGCGGGTGAAAACTATTATTTAAGGGTTCTGATGGTAAATCTATTTATCTATTTATCTATCTATCTATCTATCTATCTATCTATATGTCCGTTTGTCTGTCTGTCTGTGTGCCTGTCTATGTACCCACCGCTAATTATACTCGTTTTATAACACTGTATCGTATTAACGTACATTTTGCTTTAAAAAATCGTTTTGCAAATTATTACAACATAATGTCGCCGACTTGTATTTGTTTATGTTTCTTCTCTAAGAACCATCCGAAGAATATTTTTGTTCAGAAACGAAACTGAAAAATATTGTCGCAGATTTTAGTAAACCAGCTTGGCGGTGGTAAATTCATAAAGTACAAATTGAAATGACAAAGCATCATAGCACTTACACTATTATACTCAGCGTCAATGAAAACGCACCAGCTATGACATATGGCACATTATTCCGTTTAATATTTGGTTTATTTACGTAACAGACAATTTGATAACTCTTTAATTTCTGGTGTTGGGATAGGATGTTTACAAATCAAATTCGTTAACCAGTTGGTGTTATGGTGTTATCGAGCGTGACGTCTAAAGTGACGTGTTTGAACACTGTCGATATCAAATGACACATTTAAAGCGTAATGAATCCATATTTCGCGCTCTGCCAGACACTTGATTGCAAATGAAACGCTCTTTGGAAGATATCCTGATATAAAACCACTTTTCCTCCACGGAATTATGACGCGTTTTGGCATATAAGGGTTGACGTAATACATGTAACGCCATTCTCGGGCTGGATAATGGTTGAAGTTTGCCCCACAAAAGTTCTGAATTTCAGTGTCTACCACTGATGTCAGCATTTTGGGTTGCAAAAGGTAACATATTTACCATAAGTTACTTTTGTCTGTCCGATTTTTTATAAACATGACAATATATTGACGTTCGACTCCATGTTACTTTGTTGCCTTCGGCGGTCTGGATTTCTTTTCTATGGCGATTTGTTAAACTATCTATTCTCTAGCAAAATCCATCATTTGAGATTTTCTGCCAAGTGAAATTATGCTAGAATTTCGTTTTTCTTGATTTAAGAGCTTACGTTACGTCACACACTCACAGCGTTTGTGTAGACAAAGCAACATAATAGGCGTAATGAAATGGTTCAAAATGATAACTATATCAGGTTGATATAGTATGATCATTGAATTTAAGGAACAATATGACATTATAAGACTGGTGCGTTTTCATTGACGCTGAGTATATATACAAAGATATGCATTTCTCAACATTGTATATCATTTTTCTTTTCATATTGGTTCATACTGTATCATTTACTCGACTTAAAATACATTACACCAGCATTCAGTAAGAATGAAACCTCAAGTCACGCACTTTTCTTAAAACTGAGAAATTCTGGTAGCTCAGTGGGTTAAGCGCTGGCCTGCTAAGCTAACGAACCGGATTCAGTTCCTTTTTGCAGGCGAAATTCTTTTCAACCGTAAAACGGTGTTCCATTGAATACAGCGCTTCATTATCACCCTCTCATTGTCATGATGACTGAAATAGCTTTGAAAAAGACGCAAAATCATGTCATCCATACATCCATCCATCCTTAAAACTAAGCAAACCAAACTCATGTTCCAAAGACCAAATTGCTGCATCGTAGCAGCTGGAGGATTATGTATTTGAAGAACATGTAGCTCTGAGGCGTAGATTTTTCCCCAATTGCGCTGCGTACCATCGCAGTGCTTTTTGTGATGGGTTTGGGAAGGTGTTGTGTAGATTTTTTTATTGGTTATTGCTATGAGCGACTTAAAATCAAACTTTCAAGCATATTTCATCACTAAAATTTCGAATTCGACACCAAATTACCCGAAACAAAATGTTAAAATATCGTTTTACGTTATTCATTGGCTTATTTTTTCATATTTCGGATTAAATATGAAACTATTTTTCTGTCTCAAATATCGAAAGGATAATTGGCTTTTATAAACGCATTGGATAGTGGCAAATAAATCAGTTATACGACTTTTTCATTTTTTGGCACTTTAAGTGCTCATCAAATAACCGTTTAGCATTTTTTGCATTGCGTTCAATTAAGAATTGATTAACATTAATGAAAAGTTTTATTGCGTACACATATCGTCTTAAACTATAGTTTCCTTTCGATTTTTCGAGGGTATTTTTTATCATACATGACCCACAACATATGAGGTCAAAAACCTCAGCGAAGAAAACCGAACATAACCTTGCGATGGTAATCAGATAGTGTGTAAATGCCTTAGTACCACCACCATAACCGCTGATACATGTACATCTGATATTTAGGACACGGAGAGGAAACGTGCATTTCTTTCATATATCCATCCATGGTTGATCTAGTCTCATTTTACGGAGCTGATAATCATTTTTGCAGTTTAGGCCTAACAACAATTTTGTACTTATGATTTTTTGTTACATTCTAATAACAGTTTGATTTTAACATTTCTAAACAGCCATTATGACAGTAACAATATATATACGCAATATAAGTGTAAGTTTGCAGGTTTATAATCTGGAATGGAATTAAGTGGAATAGATGTGATAATCTACATTCAATTGGCTACAACTCAGCGGACACCTGGCATCGGACTGACGTCGATGCGACGCCGCGGATCATATTGACGTCATGACGACGTCATGTGCTTGCTGGGAATATGCCCCCAGATCCTTAGGTGGTAAATAAACTATTCCGATTAATAGACTTCATTCAACATAAAATATTTACACTTGCCACTGCCTTTTCCCATAGGTACACCGTATAGAGCAACTGGCTTCATACACCGGTGAACGACAGTTGATCATATGACGTTGTCGTCAAGCGACGTCTGAGGTAAACAAACGTCTTGATTGGTCCACGTAACGTTCGATTGACGCCACGTTATGGCGACGGCTGTTTAACGTAGTGGCCGAATACGCCGTTTCTGTTTTTTCTTCGACACATATTTTGCATATTTTACAATAAATTACCACAAAAACAGCACAGGAAGGGTCTAAAAATAAAGTGTAAATATAAGAATAAGAAATCTATTTTTTCAGCGTTCATCGTGTGAAGAAGCCAGTGGTCGTTGCTAAAATTCTACAAGAAGTGCTTAGCGCTTCATGTAATTTTAGCTCCGCCCACTGGCTTCATCACACGATGAACGCTGAAAAATCAAATTTCAATTCTTAATTAACGACTGGCCTTTTTTCCCGTAAGTTGATACATGTACTCTACTCTATACTGTATTGGTCCATTTTTCTGGTTTATTTCTTTAATAACAGAATTTGCTCCGTGAAACAGAAAGGAGAGCATCTCTTGTTAATATTACGACATGGGAAATTCTTTCTGCTGAATTGACCACCTACCCCCTTTGGGGTATGTCGTCCTATTATCAGTATTCTGTTGCTCAACTGAGGTTGGACTTTGATTCAGCCGCATGCACCCTAGTATAAACTCGGAACCTGATTTTGTATTATTCTTAATATTACATGCATCAACCAAAGATTGACAGACAGAATCAGCTTTCTTAGCCTAAGCTTTCAGACAGAACTATTAATAGAAAATCAGCTGAACGTATATAGTAATGACCTGGCCCAGATGTTATAAAACATTTTTTATGCTCAAACTCAGCTGACCTGGCCCGGAGGTGACAATTTTTTCCGCTCAACTCCGCTGAGGATGAAAAAACAAATAAATTCAATGCGTTTTGCAGACATTTCTCTGGTTTCCAACATTTGCTTTTTAAATGCTCTTATTTGAACGTTCTAAACAAGTTTTGTACAAAACGTGAGCATAATCTCAGCTGAGCACAAAACAAGTGTTGGTTCATAATCTTTTAAATTCAATAATAAAATGTGCGAAAAAATGGTGATTTCGCTGAAACACCAATAAGGCATTTTCAGACTCTTTTTCAGATTAAATATTGTTTTCCGCAACGCTTTCCCCTTTGCTGTATACTAGAGCAACTTGTTGGCACTCTGAGTAGGATAACATTTTCAAAGTCGATATTCTGGATGTAGCATTGTTTGGAACAGTAAATGCAAGCGTCTCTGTACATTTTACAGCATCGTCTTTGAAAAAAAAAAGAAATAAAGGCAAAATACCTACCACATATTTTTCACACATTCAGACATTAAAATCACCACAAAAGTACGGAGAAAATTTCTCAGGAACTGACACAGTTCAATCCCAGATCAAACCAAAGACACCACGTGGGAAAGAGACAAAACAAAATTAGTCACCACTTAAGACAACACCAGCGAAAGCCATGTGAGCAGCCATTTCCCGTGTAGGTGGTTAACGGGCTAGTCTGAACATCAGAAACAATTGTTCAGCCAACGAGGATTAATCCTCACAAGAAGGTTAGAATAAAACAAACACGTCTTTATTTCTGTTAAATGGTACCCCCTCCCCTAAAAAAATGTTGTTTATGTTGAGTTCTCATTTCGATATTGACAACCAATGAGGATTAATCCTCACCAGAAAGTTGAAAATAAAGGTACCATATTTCGACATCTAATAGATGTTAAATGGTAAATGTTGAAAGGATAAACCACTAGAGGGTTAAATATGATGTTTATAAGTATATTGGGATATTAAGTGATGACAGCCATGACATTTTTGCAATAACAAATGGTAAAATGTTTACTTTTCTGGTTCAAAATTTGTAAATTATACACCCTGTCCCCAACCTCCTACCCGCCTAACAACCACCTCTCAAATCCCAATCACTCCTCTGGAAAGAAGCCATTGTTTTAGCTCGCCTGAACAACGTTCGGGCAGAGCTGTTGCTGTCACCCTGGTGTCGGCGTCCGCTTCTGCATCCGCAGCCATGTCCACCTTTTGGATGTTTTAGGCTAAAGTTTTTTTTAAACACCCTTATCTTCTTAACCCATTGATATCTTAAGTTGAAACTTTCTCTGATGCTAGATAATGATCTTAAGTTTTATAACCTTACCCCCTCAGTGACCTTGAGATCAAGGTCATGGACTTGGAAATTTCATGTTAAAATATGGGATGTTCTTTATTTTTTTGTCTAAAGACCTTAAAGCTCCATAGCCCTTTGATAAATATACCTTATGCTCTCACAGATTTAGATTATGGTCTAAAGTTTCATATAGTATCACCCCAACTCCTCAGTGGCCTGGGTCACGGTCATGGACTTAGAAATTTTCAATTGAAATTCGGAATATTCTTGGTTAAAGTTGTTTTAAAGATCCACATCTCCTTAACCCGTGGAATAACTTACTCTAAACTTCACAGATTTTAGGTAATGGTCTAAACTTTTATGCAATACTAGCCCTTTGCCCCAATCTCCGCCCCACCCCTCCCTATTTGACTGAGGTCAGGGTCAGGGTTATGGACTTGGACTTTTAGCTCACCGCCATGCCAATATATGGTCAAAACCTAAGCAAATCTTCTTCTCCAGAACCAATAGGCCGATGGCCTTAAAACATGTTATGTAGCATCCGGTACGCGAGTACTACCAAGATTGTTCAAATTATGACCTTGGGCTGACCTTGACCTTTTCACGGTAAGGTCAAATTTGCTTCCTTATGCTTTTATATGGCAAAATACTACAAAATAAGATATCTTGGAAACTGTTAAAGATTATTGGCTAAAACTTGGTATCTACAGTCATCTTAATGAGTACATGAAGAGTTATGAGTACAAGAGATCATGGTCATTCTTTGACCTTTGACCCTGAACTCTCATATTTTTGACAAGTTCTAACAATCTTCTCAAAAGCCACTTGGCCAATTGAAAACAAATTTTATATAGAGTCCTTAGGGGTTGAGGGAACGAAAATTTATTCATACGGTCCAGGTCACATGACCAACATGGCCACCACACCCATATATGGTAAAAACCTTTAAAAATCTTCTTCTCCAGAAACAGTTGACCGATCGCCTTGGAACTCAGTGTGTAGCATTGGGTACTCAAGTACTATCAAGATTATACAAATTATGTTCCTGGGTTGACCTTGACCTTTTTTACAGCAAGGTCAAATATGGAAAAATGCTAGAACATGAGATTTCATGGAAAGTTTTGAAGATTTTGACCAAAAAATTATTCAATACAGTCATCTTAATAAGGAAATGAAGATTTGTGTGTATAAGAGGTCAAGGTCATTCTTTGACCTTTGACCCTGAACTCTCATATTTTGACAATTTCAAGCAATCTCCTCAAAAACTACTGCGCAAATTGTGATCAAATTTCATATAGAACCTCCAGAGGTTAAGGGATTCAAAAAAATTTTAACAGTTCTGGTCACATGACCAACATGGCCGCCACACCCATATATGGTAAAAACCTTTAAAAATCTTCTTCTCCCGAACCAATAGACCGATGGTCTTGAGACTTGGTATGTAGCATTGAGTACTTGAGTACTCTCATGAGTGTTCAAATCATGATCTTGGGTTGACATTGACCTTTTTTACGGCAAGGTCAAATATGGGAAAATGCTAGGACATAAGATTTCATGGAAAATTAAAAGCTTAAAGAGTTCCTTCAAGAGCAGAGAATACATTCCCAAGAAGGACAATGGGCCAGACTACGTAGTTTCGGCTAATTAAGTCTCTTCAGTGACCCTGACAATAATTGGTGACGAAACCAGAGAAAAGCAAACTGTAATTTCTTAATCTTAATTGGACAGTCGATTCAAAGACTGATTGGTATCAAGAAAGGTCCAAATAATATATAAAACGATGGTATATGTGTCTAAACTAATCTAAAATTTCAGATTTCTCAGAATATATCCTCTGGTCTCAAAAGACGACAATAAAATATACTCAACTGAATCAAAAACGCAACACCTAATTTTTCCAATATTTCATAGCTCATGTCATATGCAGATCATTTTCAGTTTAATTTCCAAACTCAGCAAGGATTAACGTTTACTGTTCCAGAAATTCAGTTCTTTTGATGAAATGGTTCACGCTGGAGAGAGCATTACCGATAGGATAGCCACCCGATTTTCGAAAGTCTCAATTAGAGATATGTCTGCCAAGGCGCTTGGAGTGTTGCATGCTTATGTTAGCCTGCGGTTGGAAGACAAACATTTCTATTACCATCCATCAATGATTTTTAGACTTGTAGAAAGAGACTGACGCACTTGAGAGCCCATAGATTTTCCTAGACCTCACGTTCGATTCGACGTATACATCCTGTCTCGCGATAGTTTTGCCTCTTTTTGAGACTTTTGAAAATCGGGTAGCTATCGATAGTGCTCTCTCAAGCGTAAACCATTTCATCAACAAAACTGAATTTCTTTGACAGTAAACATTAATCCCTGTTGATTTTAGAAATTTAAGTAAAAATAATTTGCATATGACATGAGCTATGGAATATTGGATAAATTAAGTGTTGCGTTTTTAATTCGGTTGGGTATATAATCTGCACTATGGATGATGTACGGGGAGACGTACATCTTGAAAGAATTCAGAGTTTGACCTAAAAATTTGTATTATTCAGTTGTCTTAATGAGGTCATGAAGAATTATGAGTATAGGAGGTCAAGGTCATTTCTTGACTTTTGATCCAGATCTCTCATATTTTGACATTTTCAAACATTTTCTCAGAAGCCAAAGGGCCCGTTGTAAACACATTTCATATAGGGTCTCCAGGGCTTGATTGAATAAAAATTTGTTCAAACGGTCAAGGTCACATGACCAACATGGCCGCCATTACCACTTATGGTATAAATCTTTAATATTTTTCTTCTCAAGAAACCAATACACCTATGGCTTTGAAACTTGTAAGTAGCATGGAGTACTAGAATACCACTAAGACTGTTCAAATCACAGGAGTCTGAAATTTCGTAAGTAAACTAAAGAAAGCAAATTCTACAGAATCGCGTTCAATTTTATACATATATATACATACAAAGAGACAGGAATGCAATGCCTTTTGTACCCCACCCACCACGAAAGCTCGTTTTCAACACGTTTTCAAGTAGTAAACAGCAAAAAGCGTTCCAATTTATATAGCGGTTACTTGTAACAAAATGTTTTCTATCATCCGCAGCCTACAATCCATCAATATCAATATGTATTTCAAGGAAGCCACTAAAACAGATCAAATTTGGCGACTAACAGCGAATCTGTTTTCTGAGAAACCATGTCTGTTTCAGACCTGTTTACTCTCAGACTTTGTCATGTGTAGTCAGGAAGGCAGCTAAGCGATTTTTCCAGTACTTATGAGTAGACAAGGCATGTGGTAGTTGGGGGGGGGGGGGGGGGGGGGGCGGGTGGCGTGTTGAGTAGGGGCTGTTTTGATTTTTTTCCCCAAAAAATGACATAGTGGTTTCTAGCCTAGTCTGTAAATCAGTCTTATAGGTATGGGTAAAGCAGAAATGAGGAAAAGAGATGAGGATGGCAACTGATTCATCTTTGGCAAGGGCCTGGGGTCATAAGTCTTCTCCATCCTACCTTTTGTCCGCTTATTAAGCCCTTTTGGCTTGTTCCTGGTGAATGATTGTCCTTGGACGTATCACCAGTAAACAATTCTGATTCAATAATCTCTGTCAGTAGATGATTTTATCTTCACAGGATAAAATTTTGCATCTGTAATCTGTTAATTGTTTGATCAACTTTTGATCGCGAAAACACATGACAATACAGTGTACCTGACAAAAAAGTTACCTTTGAAGATATAAAATCAATAGACCATGACTAATATTGCCATTGTTTAACTTTTCTCGAGGGTTGTTGACTGCCAGTTGCAGCCTGACATAATTTGTTTGTTTGTTCACGCTGAAATGCACTGCTGAACCGGTAGTAATCTGTGTTGAATAGACGCTTTAGTTAGGGGCCAAAACGTCCAAATATGGTCCGAACCACAGGAAAAGGACTGAAAAACTGGACTGGCAATCTTGCGTAGTTTCAGATGGTCAAAACGTAGAGCGTATTTTTAAGCCAAAAAGCGTAGAAAATACGCCAAAATCGTAGTTGTAAACAGGTCTGCAGTGTTTACATATGACTGCACATGAGCGGGCGCATTTAATCGGACGAGGATATCGGTACGACGGTCGTGCGAATAAGAATCATTATCAGCAGCACGGTCGTGCCTTATTCGCCCTACGGCGATTATATATTCCATCATAGATGATATGGCCTTTCTTAGAAATGGTTTCACACAACACAGTTTCGGTAATTTATATGGAGGATTCAAAATAACTTTAAAAATGGTCACAACATTTTATGACCAACATTTTGTTGTTAAAACATCTGACATCCGGAACCCAGCTGTACCTTTATGGGGCATAATCTTTCTTTTGCCATGTTCCAGTTCGACATAAATAGGTTGCATCAATTATATATGTGTATGTAGAAAAAATATTCCGTCAAGATGAGACATCAAAAGGATGTTAAGGCCAAATGCTACAAGTCCATAGTTCGTCCACAGCTCGAGCATGCTTCGACGGTATGGGACCCGGTGACAAAATCCAACATAGCCACATTGGAGTCTGTAATGAGGCGTGCCGCCAGGTTTTGCTTCAATTACTACTGCCGAACCAGCAGTGTCACTTCAATGTTGCAAGAACTTGGTTGGGAGGACCTTCAATCAAGGCGACACCAGAGCAAAGTCACAATGATGTACAGGATCGTCAATAACCTCGTTGAAATCCCTCCAGGCCAGTACCTGACAGCCACAGGAGTAGCAACTAGAGGACACCATCAACGATTCCTGCCAATATTTTGTTCCATCAACGCCCACAAGGGATCCTTCTTGCCATCAACAGTCCGTCTCTGGAATGATCCTCCTGTCAATGTCATATCAGCACCGACTTTGGATGACTTCAAGCTCCTTGTCAGTGCAGGTATCCTAAAACCGTGATTGTGAACAACATGTTTTCATTTGATTTTAACTGTACATAAGAACCTCCCAGCACGAATGTTTTAAGGTTGTTCACAGTTCGACTATGCCAATATTAGACATGCACTTAATTGGTAGATGTAGATAGATTTAACAGATTGGCAATAGCATAGCACAGGATTGATTTAAGTAACTGAAAATGAGTCCCTAGTACTATCAAATTTTCATATTTTATAATCATTAAACTTAAATCGGTGAATTGGCGTGGAACATTTTAGAAATGTGTATATTCATGTTTCAAGAAGCGGGCTACGTATAAAATAATTTTTATTTAGGATAGCCCTGAAAATCACTAAAAACACACATATATCAAAATTAATTATCAGTTGGAGAAATATCCAGTTGTCAAGATTTTATACTTACCAAGTTACCATAAAACAGGCTGTATACTTCTAGTATGGGTATAAGAAAATTAAAGAAATTCTGATCCCAGTAAATCATACTTCAGTGCTGCAGAATGTGGGCCGTCAGGGACCCAAATGCATTATCTTGTTGAACTGTATGTTTGGTTCTTGATTCCCAATATGTAAGGGACCGACCATTTGATATTCTGGGGGGGGGGGGGGGGAATGGGTGGGGTGGTGGTTTTCTTGGGTGGAGCCAGGTTATTTTTTTTCACTGCTCTCTGGAAACAATTTCTTGTTTTGTTTTTTTACCTCGAGGGAGCTAATTTCTTTTTTTTAACCAACTAACTTAAATAACTAACTTAAATAATTTATTATTTTTAATTTCATAGGCAGAACTATCGGATCCTTTTTATTTGACCTTAACATCCTTTTATTTTACCCACATCAGTAATTTTTACACCTTATCTTCTCACAAAAAGAACATGGTGCTGTCTGTAACCAGGCTAAGGGCATGGCTTAGTTTGCTTTCGCAAACCAGTGCCTGAGCATGTTATTCTATTCATCTATGGTACAGATGCAAACATCCCTGTATGAGCTTGGCAGATTATTAGACATTACAGGGTTATTTTGACCAAATTAGGGCTATTTTCGCAAAGATTTGGGGCTTTAACATTAGGAATTTAAGTGTGTTTTTTTTCTAGCTCATTCATATGCCAAAACATGCTTTTATTTGCACTTTTGAAATTTAAATCTTAAATAGTTCCTTCAAGAGCAGAGAATACATTCAAAAGAAGGAAAATGGGCCAAACAACGTAGTTTCGGCTAATAAAGCCTCGTCAGTGACCCTGACAATATCTGGTGACGAAACCAGGGAAGAGCATCCTGTTATTTCTTAATTTCAATTGGACAGTCGATTCAAAAGACTGATTAGTATAAAAAAGGATCCAAATAATGTAAAAGACGATGGTCAAGAATAATGGCCTAAATCAATCTCAAATTAAGATTTCCTAAAACATATCCTCCGATCTCAAAGGACGAAAATAAAATATAATCTGCACTACGGATGTTGTACGGGGAGACGTTTTACGGCCGCCACACGGCACAACACCAGCTGCAGTGAGGTAAAATTAAAATCTTAATAGTTCCTTCAAGAGCAGAGAATACATACAAAGAAGGAAAATGGGCCAGACTACGTAGTTTGAAAGTTTGATAAAATCCGACTACGTAGTTTGAAAGTTTGATAAAATCTTATTGATAGAGTCACATTATAAATGAATGCAAGTTAATAAATATCTAAAAGTTCTTTGCTAAGAAGTTAACAAAGGGGGATTAAATTTTAATGGCAATTTTAAGACTGGAAACAATAGAGAAAAACTAGGAATGATGATAAAAGAAATAAGGGCTCTTTTTCAGGAATTTTGACTTTTAGAGGGTCTATTTTGCCATAATGGCTTTGTGTCCCATAACCTAGTAACTCTTTTTCAATTCATTTTTAGCAGAGACATTTACATAGTAATGCGGCAGATCAATAATATATGTATTTGAACGTTGTATAGGATTTTTTTTTGTAAATGCATGCACATAGGGGGCGGGGACTGCTGGTGTAAAACAATTGTAGATAATATTAAAACATGACTATAAATATGTTGGGTCTGGGGTGGGGGCTGTGCCACCCCCTCCCCCCCCCCCACCCCAGAAGCCAGCGACATTTTAAGCTCAACTCAAATGGAATTATCTGCAGATTATTTTATTTTTAATTTTGGGTGGAGCCAGGTTATTTTCTTCACTTATTTTTGAGGCCAGATTAGTTTTTAAATCCCTTTATGAGCCAGAATATTTTTTCTTGCATATCCAAAGACAGGGAAATTTTTTGAAAAATATACCAGCACCCCCCTTTCCCCAGAATATTATCAAATGGTCGGTCCCTAAGTTACATTAAAGTGAACTATACCATCTCTGTACTATTATAATTCAGAGTTAAAACCATGTCAGTGAAATTTTCACCTTGTCGAAACCGAGCAAACACCAGAAACTTTTCAAATCAAATCATTTGCGAAGAACTAGGGCATCCCATGAATCACAATACACTAGATACCTTGCATATAGTGCTGTCCTGTAGAATTTTTTCTTTTTAGGACTATTCCTGTGCGGAATAGTCTCCCGTCTTCGACGGTTTCTGCCAAAACTGCTGAGGAGTTTAAGGTCCTTTATCAGATCATTGGTCCAAAGGCATGTTTTAGCATGCATCTGATCTGCTTCTTGTAAATAGTTTTAATGGCCCACCCCGAAAGTTTGTTATCCCTTTGAGCCATCAACCACACCTTAGGTAATGATCAGAAAATGGTCGTCTCAGTATCTCGAGACAGATTTGGTGGGCTTCTTTTCTTTCTTTTTCCAAAATGACCCTGTAATTACTTTACCTAGACTGACAGCATATTGACCAAATGCAGAGATGGTGGCAGGGGTGGGGGATGTGTGTTTGTTGGGGGTGGGGTGTGAGAGAAAGGGAGTTGGAGGGGGTGAAAAGCAGGGGGATTGCAGTTGGCCAAATTATTTCAAATCATGCAGTTTGTCATAACTTACTAAGATACCAACAAAATGAAAGTGATACCCATGGATACAGAATTGTAGAATCTTGTTTCTTTAATCATTGTTGATCCAAACTTGACATTGATTTAACGTTGTTTCAACGATTTTGTGCCTGCTAGGTTTGTTATATTTCACTGTACCTATGCTAATGAGCATAGATAGCCCACATAAAAAACCCTTAAAACACAAGTTCTCATATATACTACGCAGAGGCAGCACAATATGACAGAGAGAAAAGGGAAAACCCGTAGACGCTACACATGATAAAATTGGAACTTTAAAAAGTAATGCCTATAACAATAACTTATTCCCGGATGTAAAAAGTCTGACAGACAGAAAGAGAGAGAGAGAGAGATTATTGCAGCTCTCACCCAAACAGGTAGTCATTCAGCTACCCTAAGATTCTGCGTTCCTATGTTTTGTCGTTTTAAGTTTGTCACAAACCTCAACAAAGCTCTCAAGCAAGCCTGCATAGCAGCAATTCTTGCCAGAGCTTTTTTCTGTTTATACTTAACTGTAGATGAAAACAAACCCTACTCCACTGGTCTGTGTGCTCAACACCCATTCCCGCCCCCCCCCCCTCTCTCTCTCTCTCTCTCTCTCTCTCTCTCTCACACACACACACCATCGACTTCACATGGCAGTGTTTTCCTGCAGAATATGAGTGTTTTCCTGCGTTTCCGCGGATATTTAGGTCTAATAACCATTTTATTTACATATAAGTACATTAGTTATTTTCTTTAAAAAACATGGATACATGTAATAAAGCGTATCATCTGTGCTATTCTGATACAAAATGTCAATATAGGGCTCAAATAATGCTTTTCACCAAATAAGCCAGATAAGAACTTCGTATTAAACCCAAATAACCATTATCTGGTTGAAAACACTTAGTTTATAGTGCATTCCTGTAATTACATTCTGCGTTTCGGTGTTTTGGTGTGTTTCGGTATTTCTATGGACCGAAAAAAATGTAATATTCAGGGTGATCACTGCGTTGCCTATAGAAAATCAAATTGCAGTCGTGTGGATAAGGCTTCTTATTAGAACGACCGTCTTGCCGATAAGGATTCGTAACCGCACGACCGTCTTGCCGATAGCCACATCCTATCTTGTTTCACGCAACGTTATCGCGTGAAAGGGACATGGCTTCTTAGGAAAAATAGAATTGCTGTCAGCTGCCAAATTTGATCTCATTTTGTGGCTTCCTTGTGATATACACTGACTAATTGTAGGTTGTGGCTGACAGAAAACATTTTGTTACAAGTAACCGCTATGTACATTTGGTCGGCTTTTGCAATTTACTACTAGAAAACGTGTTGAAAATGAGTTTTCGTGGTTGGTGGGGTGCAAAAGGCATTGCATTCCTGTCTCTTTATATAGTATATATATTTAACGAATTGGGTGTGATTTTGTAGAATATGCCTTTTTTGGTATTCTACTGACAGAATTTCAAACTCCTGTGGTTCAAATGATGACCTTGGGTTTACCTTGACCTTTTTTCAGCATGGTCAAATATGGAAAAAGCTAGAACATAAGATTTCATGGAAAGTTTTGAAGATTTTGGCCTAAAAATGGTATATATGGTTGTCTTAACGAGTACATGAAAATTTATGAGTACAAGTGGTCATGGTCATTTTTTTACTTTTAACCCAAGACTCATATTTTGACAATTTCAGACATGATAAGAAAAAGCAACCTTGCCAATTGCTCAGGTGAGTGATTCAGGGCCTCATGACCCTCTTGTTTTTTTGTAAGTTTCTTAAGACACGGTGTTCTCACAGTGTGTGGATTGAGTCACTTAATACAAATATACTTAGAACTCTGTTAGATGTGGGTCCAGCCAACTCAATCTCCCTTGGTGACCTGTAGATCAAAGTCATAGATTTAAAAATTCTGTGGCAGAGTTTCCTGAATGTTTACATTGCCTAAATAGAAATACTTTATACTTGGACAGATGACAGGTACTGCTTCAAAGTTTTACTGGCTTCCTAATATGATGGACAAGTGGACTAGTACAACTAAGGCGACTAAGACTAAAGACTAAACGCTATGCCAAAAACTAACGATGGCGGATTGTCTGACAAGTTTGCGAAAACGAAATTCCCGACTCCCCCCCCCCCCCCAACCAAATTATCAATGGAATGGTTTCATTAGTTTTCATCACCTCCAGAGCCTTCAATTTTTCTCATTGTTTTGCAAAAGTTCGTAGCATGCGGGGCAAATCGGATATTTTGCCAATTCTAGTAAGCTCCTAACAGTGTAGAGCCTATATAAATATACTGCGATAGTGATCTAGCATACACATTTTCCCCCAATGCCTCCAACAACGGGTCCTTCCCAGCGGCTCCGCGGAACGAATCCATAATAGAACCGTCTGGGTGCCCGAGTCCGTCTGTCATCTGTGTCAAATTCAAAGATAGTGTGCACGTTGTTCCTGGGATCGGTATCTGACCTAGCCGCCCTAAAACGTGCCTGAGTACGATCGATTGATTGGGGCCTCGGTTTAAATTATTATCTGGAATACAAGAAGAGCGAAACGTCGAAATTTATGACAAGAACGCTTGTACGAACGGCTAAGCAATGCTTTGTGTAAAGCGCTCAATAGACTTACAAGACCAGCACCACTATCCGAGGTATAGGTCCAAATGCAACATAATTGCATGTAAAACACTTCGAAGAAAGCTTCAGAATAGAATAGAATGACGACATTAGGAGAATAAGTTGCAGAGTTCTAGATGCGAGTGGGCAATGGGTGACAATTTTTGTCAGATCTGCTAATAAACCCCTCATCCGAACCGCCTCAACGAGGCTGGATGAGGGACCACAAGCCTGTCAGTTCATCTGCCGTCACACTGTGTCTGGGCAGGCTTAGACATACTAACCTGGTTACCAATACTGAGTACACATACTTCCGCCAGTAACAGACAACCACCCTTGCCGGCAGCCCGCTAGCGCAGTCGGCAGCGCGTCAGACTGCAGGTCAAGGGGTCCTGAGATCGATTCCCAGACAGGCCACATAACGCTCGTAGAGACTGATCATGAAATATTTTCTACGGTCATTCATTCCCTTCTGCTGATTCAAGAAGGGCAGTTGTCATTTACTGGCGAAAGTATGTGAACTAAGTACTGGTTAAACGTTTAGGAGATCTAATTAAAATATTAAAGAGCTTCTTCGAGAGCAGAGAACACATTCGAAAGAAGGAACATGGACCATACCATGGAACAGTGTCATGGAATAGTTTGAGTAGGTTAACTGACCGCCTAGACATGACCTTAGCTGTTTACTTGGCCGTAAATGCTCAACAAAACAAACAAACTCACAACTGCCCTTAAGTCAGCGGAAGGGAGAGAATGAGCGTAGAAAATATTTCATGACCAATCTTCACGACTGTTCAGGGGCCGGGCTTTGGAATCGAACTCGCGACCGCTTGATCTGCAGACCGACGTGCTGCCGACTGCGCTAGACGGCTCGGTAGGACACATGTCAAATTCTGAGGGTACCAAACTCTCTGCATAGGGTAAAGGTGATTTCTAGAATCTCCACATGTAACGCCTTTCGTGCCTGAACTGGTCCTCCATGTGTGAACGAGACCTTGGCATGTAAATGGGCGGTTCATCAATGAAAACAACGAAAACAACAAAAAATAAAACAGGCAATGTGAATTGAATCTCCTCCAGTGACCGGGTCCTCCATGGTCGGAAAGGATTCACCACGAGTGAACGAAACCGTTATAGGTGAACCAAACAAGAAGATGTAAACTTGATCTGCACGTGTGAACATGTATTCTACGTCTGACAGGGCCTCCATGTATGAACATTTCTGCTTGTTAGAATGGCTTCTCCAGGTGTGGACGAGATACCCACATATAAACGGGACGGGACGTGTGAATGAGATAGGTACATATGTACGTATGAACGGGACACCCACCTGTGAAAAGGTGCTGCACGCTAGATGGAGACCTTCGCGGGTCCTGTATTTTTCAAAGATCCAGCACGTAAAACGGGACATGCAGTCTGATTATCCAAGTATGCAAGGGATCGCCACAGGCGAACAGACAATCCATGGTTGAATGGGCTCTGCGCCTGTGAAGTGTAAACGGGACCTCCACGTGTTAACGGGATCCGCGTGTGAGAAAGGAACCTTCATTTGTGAACGGGTCGTCCATATGTGAGCAGGAACTGCATTTGCAAACAGGACCGCCACCTGTAAATGGATCTTCCACAAGTGAACGGGCCTCCACATGTGTATTGGACCGCTACATGTGAACGGGGCCTGTACAAGTGAACGACATCTGCAAGGCTGTACCTGCGAAAGGGAACTACATATGCGAACGGGATGTCCATATAGGAACGCGGCTTGCATTTTTCAACGGATCCTCTACGTGTTAATGGGACTGTCCATGTGTGAACGAAACGTGAATGTATGAACAGGACCTCATTCCGATGTAACATTTAGGCTCAGATGCGCAATACGTGAATATTATACTAGTTTCTATCACAAATATGTTTGGACTGTATTGACAAGTTTCAAGGAAACATAGCGAGTTGCGACTCTAGACTGACGCTAGATGAATCCCCCTCCCAAGGAAAAAATGCTATACAAGATTCTATCACAAATATGTTTGGACTGTATTGACAGGTTTCAAGGAAACAAAGCGAGTTGCGACTCTAGACTAACTCTAGATAAATAAAATAAAATTCATGTGTCTTGTCTAAGTAATGCAGAAGACAACTTTGAAATGAAGGGACCATTTGCCTTTTAAAATTGTCCAGGGGTAGCAAGTTTTTCATTTTAAAATGGTTCCTAACTGGCTAAGTAATGACTTTCATCAGACTGCCACTGTTTGGTGTGATGGGCTTTCGAATAGGGACAAACTACATCTTCAAGACTAAAATGCTTGCAACAGATCGGCGCGGAGAGTTGGGGAGGGCGGAGGGGTTGGGTGTCCTGTGGGATTATAATTTTCTCTGCCTCGTCTTTGTCTCAACCCTATCTTTCCTTTCTACTATCGCGTTGTGAGACGGCTCGACGTAACTCAAATATTATTACTCAGTAAAACAAACAACAAACCATCAAACCAAATGCCGATTCAAGTATTGGCATCAAGCCAGTTATATTTTAGGTTTTCATTATTTACTGTCACTCAACGTCCAGGACCGCCGTGCAGTGCAAAGTTAATGTTGACGTCGGCTTAACGAAAGCACTCGTACATCGCATAATCTATCTATCACATTTTGAAGTCATACAGGCAACAGCTCTAGCAAAAGAGAGAGCAGTTATCGCTTTGGGCTAGGCCATGTCGTGACGTTACACTTAAACGTTTTGA
This sequence comes from Ctena decussata, assembly GCA_963989385.1. Classification (NCBI taxonomy): domain Eukaryota; kingdom Metazoa; phylum Mollusca; class Bivalvia; order Lucinida; family Lucinidae; genus Ctena; species Ctena decussata. The sequence continues at coordinate 49,982,444 of OZ022498.1, read as the reverse complement.
GGTTGGAGTGATAGAAGTTACGTTTAACAAATAAGAGTCAATGTTTTACCCTAAGGTGAATGGGTATACTTTCAAAGGAAACAACTCTGCCATTTTCATTTTTTGCCTCCCTTTTCAACGAGAGTCAAGTGTTAAACAGAATAACTTGCCCCCCCCCCCCTCTCTCCCCCCCACGTGCAGAAAAGTTCTTTCCTTTAAGCGCAGACCCCATTTTAATGGAATTTATCTTCCAGGAAAGCAAATAGGAAGTCACTAACATTGTTGTTGTTCCCCTTTCCAAAAATGGCGGAAAAACATCAACGTGTACTCTTTTACCTACATATTTTTTTCAGGTGACCTTTAGCCTTTCTTACTTATTGTTGAGGATTGGGGAAATGTTGAGTACAAGTTCTAAACATAATTCACACTGAGGTTCAAACTTTCCACGCGTCTCGTATTGTTAAAAAAAGTCCAGGGGCCGGATGTTCTAAACTAACGACCTCGTTAGTTAACGTTTCGTTAAAATTTCAACCATTAATATCTCAAATAAGCCAATATTTTTTGTTGAAAAAATGTGAAAAGCTTTTGCACTGCAAAAGCTTCTCACATTTTATCAACAAAAAATATCAGTGTATTTGGTTATAAAGTCATAAAACACTTAACGAGTTGACCTCTTAACGAGCTCATTAGGCTAACGATGCTTTGAACAACTGGGCCCAGGCTGCCATTCGTCTCTGTAGGCCTCGTTTTAATTTAGCCACATACCTAAATCTTGGGCCACTGCTGGTGTAATATTAAAATTTAAACCTGTTGAAAAAATGACCCAACTGGCCACTTTTCAATGTTGAATATCGACCCATAGAGCATTTTTCAGTGTTGAAAATTGACCTGGGTCAAGTTTCAACATTGAGAATTGACGCGTGGGGTCATGTTTTCACGGGGTCAAAATTTAATGTTATCCGGTTCAAGAACCTCGGGGCGAATACCCCATCATTTAAAGTTTACATTGTAGTATACAAATCAGTTTTCCCGATTCAATATGATTTATATTTGATGTGACGCAAAGGATGTAAATTTTATCCGGTTTGGCAACGTCGAAATCTACAGTCAATTTGGACGCTTCAATGGATATATATATACTATGCACAATAAATATAGCATTTTTTTTGTATGTGTCAGATCCACCATATTAGGATTTTATTGTTACTTTACTGCATAAAGATACAAAGGCCCATCATTCGAGATAGACTGGCAGGTAAAAGATTCAAGATTGCTCAGTTGTAGCGTTTGAACTACCGTGACGTCAGTTTTTGAGACCATTGTATCGGAAGGACATTTTTGATCATGTACAAAACCCAAAACCATAGTGAGGCGGCTGGTTTGCTGTTAAAATAAAGGAAAACGCTCTAAAACATTTGAATATGCTACGAGTATGAGGTTTACAGAGTCCCAAAATTTGACGTTTTCCCTTGTTTTTACGTTATCGTCTTAAAAAGTTGTTTCTAATCGGTATTTCTTGAATCCCTTTCGACTGAATGATTGTTTGGTATCTACCAATATGATAACGTAAACCATTCAGAAAGAAAATTCTTCCCGGTTACTGAGCATAAGTCAAAATGCTCAGACTAACGTCATCATTTTCTACCAGTTACGCTACACTTCAACGAAGAAACTTCACAGTTAAATTAATCATGGTGTGATCTTTAATTTTAGCCTATTGGGTTTTCTCGGGATTTGATTCTGCATTGAACTGAGGCACCCGAAACCCGTGCACACTGGACCAAATTATAACGTTTTAACGTCATTTGCGCAGGCTAAGATTCGTCAGTTGTTAAGCTTAACCCAATCTTTTACACATTCAATAGCGTTGACAAAAAAACTGGGCATAAAAATTATGAGAAAGACCGTATAAAAAATCACATGCTTGCCATTCTTATGTTGCTTTTCAATGGGTGCGAATTTCGGCTAATGACCCCTTCCGCGCTAATGGCTTTTCCCCAATATCGTTTTTTAAGATGGCCTCTGTAATCCCATGGTATCTTAAGCACCAAATACGGTTCCTTTCAATGCAATTTAATTTCGCTCAAAGTTTCACTTTAGTAATGAGAAAAATTACAAAGTATAAAAATTTGCTAAATATATTTTGCATAGTATTAGTCCAGTCAAATTGTGGGGGAACCTAAAACAAATTGCAACAAAAGGTTTTCTTACAGTAATAAGCTCCTAAGACCTACATTTTTAACATACTAAAAGTAGGACAAAATCGGAGAATGCGAAACTTGATTTTTTTCATATGTCTTTTTTTCGAAGGATTTAAACCACTGCACAGCTACTTTTGTTCGGAAAGCCACTTCTAAACATCATTTCTAAACAAGTTGAATCCGTAGAAGTCACTGATAAAGCAGTTATATACTGTTCTTTAGCTTTTGTCTACCATTAAATTTGCAGATTATGCATAACCGGTCGATCACATAGTATATTACTATTGGTTTACCCCACCACCAGTGCAAATTTTGCTTTTACCATAACCTCTATTCAGATGGACAATATGGATGGTAATGAAGATAGTACGCAGAATCAATGTTTTAAAATGAAGACTGTGACAGAACAATAGAATAAAACAGCTTGATGTAACTCCTTTTTATCAAATAATGGGACATCTGAGAGTGTTGTTTTGTTGCTTCATGTCCACGGTAAACAGCCATGGTCATGTCGGGACGGTCAGTTAACCTTACGACACTATTCTTTGGCCGGCTTAGACCTCCTATGCGGTTAAGCAGCACATACTTTCGCCAGTAACTGACAACTGCCCTTTTTGAATCAGCGGAAGGAGGAACGGAAGTAAGCCGGATCGTGTATCGAACACAGGACTTGCTCTTGAGTCAGACGCGCTACCGACTGCACTATATAGCCCGGCTAAATACTTCATGTGTTGAAAGGATAATCCACTAGAGGGTTAAATATGCAGATAACTTGGACATGCTTTGAGATATTAGGTGGTGACCTCCATGACATTTTAGCATTCACAAACGGTAAAATGTTTACTTTTCTGGTTCAAAATTTACAAATTATACCTCCTTCCCGCCTAACAGCCACCTCCCTACCCCGCCCACTCTTCTGGAAAGAAGTCATAGTTTTAGCTCGCCTGAACGACCTTCAGGGAGAGCTATTGTTGTCACCCCGGCGTCGGCCTCCCCGTTTGCACCTGCGTCCATGTCCACCTTTTGGGTGTTATAGGTTATTTAAACATATCTCTTTAACCCATTGATAGCCTATGTTAATACTTTCACTTATGCTAGATAATGGTCTTACGTTCTACACCCTTGCCCCGTCAGTGACCTTGAGGTCAAGGTCATGGAATTGGAAATTTCATGTTAAACTATGGGATGTTCTTTAAGGTTTTAGCTCACATATCAAGAAGTGCTTACAGTATAGCCTTGGTCCGTAGTCCGTCGTCGTCTTTCACACTTTAAAACATGCCTCCTAGACCATCTGCCCAATCTTGATCAAATTTTGTGTGGAGCATTGTTGGGGTGGGGGACTGAGGGCATGAAGTTAAAGGGCAGATCAGATTGGAACTCTGGTTGCCATGGCATTATAAAGCTTCCATAGACATTATAATGGGAAAAACTTAAAAAATCTTCTTCTCTGAAACCATGAGACCCAGAGCTTATATCTTTAGTATTAAGCAATGTTTTGTGGTCCCCTACATCACTCCTGTCAATCCATCCCCTGGGGTCCAAACTGGTCCACCCTAGGGGCCCATTGGTTTATATAGAGCTATATCGCTAAACCTTCAAAAGTTTTCCACTATGAAACCATGAGGTCCAGAGCTTACATATTTAGTATGTAGCAATGGTTAGTGGTCACGTACATAAATCCTGCCAACCATGCCTCTGGGGTCCAATTGGCCACCCCCAGGGATCATTAGCTCCCACAGACTTATGACGAGAAAAACTTAAAAAATCTTTTTCTCTGAAACCATGAGGCCCAGATCTGATATATTTAGTATGTAGCAGTGTTTAGTGGTCCCCTACATGAGACCATGAGGCCCAGAGCTTACATATTTAGTATGTAGCAATGGTTAGGGGTCACCTACATAAAGAACATGACAACCATGCCCCTATGGTCCAAATTGGCCACGCCCCAGGGGCATCAGCTCCAATAGTCTTATGAAGTGAAAAGCTTAAAAAAATCTTCTCTGAAACCATGTGGCCCAGAGCTTAAACATTTAGTATGTAGCAATGTTTAGTGGTCCCCTGCATAAATCCTGCCAACCATATCCATGTGGTCCAAACTGGCCCCACCCCAGTGGTCATTTGTTAATATAGGGCTACTAATATAGCTGAGAACCTTCAAAACAAATTTCTCTGAAACCATGAGGCCCAGAGCTTACATATTTAGTATGTAGCAATGGTTAGTAATGGTTAGTGGTCACGTACATGAATCTTTCCAACCATGCCCCTGGGATCCAAATTGCCCTCCCTCCCTCCCCCCCCCCCCCCCACGGATCAATCATTGGCTTCCATAGACTTATAATGGGAAAAACTGATAATATCCCCCACCCCCGGATCAATCATTCGCTCCCATAGACTTATAATGAGAAAAAACTTCTTCTCTCAAACTAATAGGTCCAGATCTTATATATTTATTTGGTATGTAGCAATGTTTAGTGTCCCCTAAATAACTCCTGCCAATCAAGCCCCTGGAGTCCAAACTGGTCCCACCCAGGGGCTCATTTGTTTATAAAAAGCTATATCGCTAAAGAACCTTCAAAAATCTTCTTCTCTGATACCATGAGGCCCAGATCTTATTTAGTATTTAGCAATGTTTAGTTGTCACGTACATAAGTCCTGCCAACCATGCCCCTGGGGTCCAAATTGGCCCACCCCAGGGGTCATTAGCTCCCATAGACTTATAATGGGGTAAACTCTTTCAAAAATAATCTTCTCTGAAACCATGAGGCCCAGATCTTACATATTTAGTACATAGCAATGCTTAGCGGTCCCCTTCATAAATCCTGCCGAGGAGATTTACAAAGACTATTCATAAGTATGTTGCATTGTTTGTGTTTTTATGGATGTAGTATTCTGTTCTTTGTGCCTTTATTTCGGGCTTCTCATGCCTTCAGAAATCAGTATTCTAAATTGAAGCATGTTTATGGCAAGCTAAGTCATCAGTATGACATATTTCTCGTTGCAGTTCGGTTACGGACCTTCAAAAATTCACTTCAGATTTTAAGGCAGAATAAAGTGGGTGGGGTAATTTATACAAATTTTAGACCTATATGGCTTTAGATTTGATAAGAAAACGTGCCAAATTCAATCTTAAGCTTCTATATTCAATTCTGGCAGAGGCAGAATAGGTTCTTAGAAATAAAACTCACAGCAATAATGTTATGTCATATAAAACATTACAAATAATTGGTATATTTAAGAACTAAAAAGGCGCTTGTAAAAATGCAGAAAAAATATATTTTGCATTATCCGATTTTATCCTACTTTTGATATGTTATATGTGAATGTTAGTTCTCAACAAAAATGCAAAAAAAGCTTTTGTTGCAATTTGTTTTGGGTTTAGGGAAAAAAATCGCCAGTTTGCCTGGACTAGCCTTTCACTATTCTAAACAGTGAGTTTAGTCTTTAGTCATTAGTCAATAGCCGATAGCAGCGTTAGTTGTACTAGTCCAGTGTCAGTTCAGACGAGCAATTTTGTTCGGTGACAGTTCTTGTTTCTGACAATTGTCTCTATGTCCTACGGTCTGTCCACCGATACATAACTCTAAAGCAGTTGAAAGTATTTTATTGAAATTTATGCACATAAAAGTATTAGGAGATGCAGCGACCAAGATTTTCCATTCCTCTACTAGTTCTGATGGTATTATGCCACTCTGTAATTCATAGCCACTGTGTAATGTCAAAACCGTTCAAGATATTTTCATGAAACTTGGTATAACATAATGCAAATTATCAGACAGTTTACAGCAAAAAGAATCATTAACTCTTATTTCTTGTTAATGAAATTTGCCCCATGGAAATTTAGTTTATAGATAACTTTAAATCCACAGAAGCATTGTTCATTAAAAATCATCAGAATCTGATGATATTTAGTGAGAAAGAGATCAATTTTACTTCAATTTCAGTTGTGACTTTATAATGACCATTTGATTAACAAAGCACATGAAACTCATGTTTGCTGAAATCGCTAAAACTGTCTAAATGTTTTCACGAAACTTAGCACCAATAAAAAACATTATCAGACCATACGCAGAGCACAAGATCAATTACTACACTTCTAATTTGAAAATAATTATACCCCTTTGTTTATGTTTAATTTGATTTCACGCATAAAATCAAATAAGATTTATATAAATGCAAGTACATGTTAAATATACCTTCAGACAATGGGCATAGTACAAGAGCCATAATGTCATTTTTGTATCTGAGAAATTACACCCCTCTCAAAAAATGGTTTTCGGTTTGTTCTTCCAAAACTATATGTTTCATATAAATGATCAAGTGACAGACACAAGCTTTTCTTCAACAGTGGTTTCTCCTGTGAGGGAATCTGTAGTTATCCCAACATAAATGCCCATAATCATGAAAAAGTCTAAAATCTGAATTAAAAAAGGATTTTTTTCAGAAACTTACCCTAAATGATCTACTTTACGGAAGCCTCCTGTTATAATGGATATCTATACAACTTGAAATAGAGAAAGGCCCTGGATGGGCTGGAGAAGAAGGGGAGAAGATATGATGAATAGAATCTTGCAATCATGCTCTGTTGAACTCTGGAAACTGATAAAACGATCGACAAAGCCTCCGATCTTACCTTTTTAACACATTTAATAAATTGCATAATACAGAGGACTAATGTAAGATCCTCTATTTCTTGAACAAAGAGGCCACAATGTGTTTTAACATCTTCATAGAATCCTGCGATTGAAATCAGTATTCAAAGGCAATCTTTGTTGTAGAGGAAATTTACTAAAAAAGACTATTCATAAGTACATGTATGTTACACTGTTTGTGTTATTATGCATGTAGTAATCTGCTCTTTGCGCCTTTGTTTCGGACTTCTCATGCCTTCAGGGATCAGTATTTTAACATATATTATGTTTATACTAAGCAAAGTCATCAGTTTGACATATACGAGGTATGTTCGGAAAGTTCCCGGACTGCACTAATAACTTTGATATTTTAAACATAGAGCTTTGAAACTTCAGTCACATTAAGAAATATATATATTCATTTTCATTACAATCGGACATTTGCCTACGTCGAAGCATTCTTAACTAATCATATCCATAACAACACGATACACGCTCTTGCGGAGCAATCCTCATTTATTTCTATTAATAGTGTTTATTTTATACGCCATGTGTTACGTAAAAACGCGGGAAACATCATCTTGGTGTTCTTCTTCACCAAGACAATTACCCAGCGCACACGATCAAGCATACGGAGTTGGAGTTGGATGTTCTCGGGATCAGCAGGATGAAGCACGCCCCATGCTGCTAGACCTCGCTTCAACTGATTTTGCGCTTTTCCCGGCTGTCAAAGCCCAGCTACGCGGAATCTGCTTCGACGATCTCCTGAGCCTTCGTCGCCACGGCAATTATTTCATCCTTTAATAAAATATGGTTTCAATCTGTTTACTTATCATGGGTCTGGAGACATGAACGTTTCGTGCAAGCTTATGGCCGCTCTTTCGAGAAGTAGTAAAAACTGACGTTGACGTCATTAATTTTAACGTCGGGTTGCTCCGACATACCGTTGGTACATGTTTTTAATTTATTATAACTTTTGTATTTTTATATGTATTGCCACGAAATTTTGCAGGGATATGCAATTGTAGATGCAGTAAATCCATACTGAGTTTTGTTATAATACAATGAGCCATTCAAAAGAAATACGTTGAGTCCGGGAACTTTCCGAACATACCTCATATCTTGTTGCAGGTCTGTCATTGACCTGCAAAAATCAAATCACTCCAGATTTCAAGGCAGAATAAAGTGGGTGGGGCAAATTATACCATTTTTATACCTAGATGGCTTTACATTCGACAAGGAGTTTTTATATTCAATTCTGGCAGAGCAGAGACAGAATAAGTTCTTTGGAATAAAACTCTCAGCGACAATGTTGTCTTATATAACATAACAGATGGCTGGTATATTTAAGGTCACTACCGACACCAATAACCGCAACTCTTTTATCACCAAGGGAGACAATCGGTAACTTTCCATTAGTATTCGGAAACCGGGAATGCGACCTTGGTAGAAAGAAATTAAATAATGGTTTCAAGACACTCTCTGGCAAAAGTAGACCGTAGACGTCGAATTTACGCAATTTAGATAATAGTTCCTATTTATTTTAGTTTTAAAAATGCAAAACATGTCTTATTTAGGTGTCATTAAAAGTCTATCAACCGACGCCTAGAACTGACATGTAAATCAAACACGCTACATATTGTACGTATTTACGTTTCGCGAGAAAAGCGGCTCGGCCCCTTCAAGACCATCGTTACGAGGACGGACTCAACAACAACAAAAACAAAGTGATTCGTGCATCGAGCAAAATAAAAGAAGTTTCCGAAGTTAAATTGTCTGTCCTTACAGGAAAAAATATTTAAAATATACATACAGTAGAACTTCAATGGCTCGAACCCCGATGGCTCGTTAACCCTGCCTGACTAGAACTGTTTCCTTGGTACTTTGAGGTCACTTTATACAGAAACCAACCCTCGATGGCTAGAAGTACCCTTGGCTGGAACTAATTTTCATGGTCCTAAGCCTGTTCCAGCCAATGAAGTTCTACTGTACTATGCAATTATGTGATTCCATCAGCTGATCCGTGAGATGCCAAGGAGACGCATAATTTTGAACATTCCCATTCCGCTCGCATACAAAATTATATTGCATCATATATTCAAACAATAAATCTAAGTGACCTCGTCCTTTTTATTCCAAACCGAGTCCTTAAAATACATTTTATCACTTTCCAAACACGTGTGTTGATTGTAAACAACAATGGCCAATGACAACATCTTCGCAATCAGTGACGTGGTATATATTTTCGCTGACGTCACCATTAACTATACTGATCACTACAATTTAGGCCTATGTTCCATGAAGGTTGTCCAGACCAAGTACATAGCAAGAAATGATTCTCGCCGGGTTTTTGAAACATATTTATGCTATTGAATAAGGGTATTTAATTAAATTTAGCAACAGTTACTTCTTAGCATATTCTGGGATACCATGATTGAAAAATAAAAAGTCATGAGTTCCATGAGAAGAAACACTGACCGGTTCTTATATTTGAAGGAGACTTCACCAAAACTCATTATTTGAGGTCTGATGATGACTGATTACTTGGCGGTTTTACTTCCTGTTCAACAGTATTTTTGGGTATTATCAGCCGAAGGGACGGTGATTATGAAGGTTTGACAACAAGGAATCGTCAAGGTTCGGACAGAATTTTGCCACCAGTTTGACAATTTCAGACATGATAAGAAAAAGCCACCTTGCCAATTGCTCATTGAGTGATTCATGGCCTCATGGTCCTCTTTTTTTGTAAGCTTCTTAAGACACGGTGTTCTCACAGTGTGTGGATTGAGTCACTTAATGCAAATATACTTAGAACTCTGTTAGATGTTGGTCCAGCCAACCCCATCTCCCTTGGTGACCTGTAGATCAAGGTCACAGATTTAAAAATTCTGTGGTAGAGTTTCCTGAATGTTTACATTGCCTAAATAGAAATACTTTATACTTGGACAGATGACAGGTACTGCTTCAAAGTTTTACTGGCTTCCTAACATGATGGACAAGTGTCAGTTCAGACGAGCAATACTGTTCGGTGATAGTTCTTGTTTCTGGCAATTGTCTCTATGTCCTACGGTCTGTCCACCGATGGACGGTGATTATGAAGGTTTGGCAACAAGGAACCGTCAAGGTTCGGACAGAATTTTGCCACCAGTGGGTCGCGAACCCGTAACCGAATGATCTGAAGTCGGAAATGCTAAATATGTCAATTATCAATGTCATGTTACCAGAATAGTCCAATGTTGTTGACCTTGAAAATATCATTGCTTTGAAAATGTGCAATATCAAAAGAAATAATAATAATAAAAAATACCTGACCTAGGAGAACCCAGTTGCCATGGATACAATGCAAAGCAGTTGGCGGTGCTAAACTTGTATTAGTTAAAATGAAGATGTGTAAATGTATGCATCACAGTATCAGAATCATAACTAATTTAACTTTCTAAATATTGAAGTTCCTTTCCTGACAGCCACGAAAAAAGCAACTTTTCAATTCCAAAAATCTTGTTGCTATGGCAACAGTGATTGCCTGATTATCTCATATTTTACGAAATACTGCGCAGCTTACTGTGCATTTACCTTTCAATGATTTAATAGTACACTTCTTTAGTCTATTATAAAAGTTTGATCATTTAGTGAGCTTGCATACCCTAAAAATGCCATAATAGAGCGGATGGGTGGGGTAACATTATACTGGATTTTCAAAAATTCTAGTCCTTTGTGCCTGTTTGTGTACTTGGATAGTTTATATTAAAAACAAAACAAGTTGGATGCATTTCTTACAAAATTTGAGAATTGGTATCAGTCTTATATCCTTATAAAGTCCAGATATTGCATATTTCATGATTAACCCTTGATTTGGAGATAGGGTAATTATTGGATTATATCTCTCATACTAAACGGTGTATTTATTTCGCATTCTGTAACAATACAACTTACATAGCGATTTCTCTGTTGACAAAAGTTCAGAAAAACCTATAGTTGGAAAGTATGTTAAATACCTTATGCTTCTTGGAAACTAATGTTATTTTGTGAATATTTGCATTAAAAAATGAAATGTCGAATATAAAACTTTGTGTTTCTTCAAGATTGTGTTTTGTTCTTTTGGTTGGTTCCTGTCAGTTTGATGCTAACATACGAAATCGTTTCATTTACATTATCAATGAAGTTATAGTAGTTTTAGCCATGTGCATAGAGTTTGAGAGATTTGGCTATGTAAGGAGAACACAGGTGAACTTTTAAAAATGGCGTTACTCCAAAACCAGACGGTAACATGGCAATTCTTTTTTTTTCATTTTACCTGTAATGTAATTTATTAGAGTTCTGCAAAATATGAAGAAAATCTATTGTTGGGAAAAAAATAATGGTCAGCTGTCAGTAGTGACCTGAACACGCCAATAGGCGTTCATAAAAATGCAGAAAAAAAATAAATTTCGTATTATCCGATTATATCCTACTTTTGATACGTCACATATTAATGTTAGTTCTCAACAAAAATGCAAAGAAAGCTTTTGTTGCAATTTGTTTCGGGTCTAGGGAAAAATAGCCAGTTTTCCTTGACTAATTGGATTTTAACTAATGATCCCGGATTAAGGTGTCATTGAGAGTGTTCATTATTGTGTTTCTTGGGCAGATTTTGGCCTGACGGAGCCCATCTTTCTCCAGGCTGTACATGTTGACCACAGCTGATTTCTATACGCCTCGATTACTATACTAAGCACAACTTCTAACCGACCACTTGCTTTGTCTTGAACACTGTCGTTTGAAGATGGTATCCGGACACATTTTTTTTATATTCAGAATTCCCAATGTGTCATGTAAACTTTGTTAAATGTTTGAGCTCAATATCTTCAATATCTTTTGCCTGGCAACAGAGGATGCACATGTACCCCCATTTTCGAAAGCAAGGATTATGACTGTGGTGGGAAAAGGTTTTTTAATTGTGACTAAAATTTTGAATTCTCCATTAGGATAATGCTTTATTATGATTTCTCAAGTTCATTTAATCATTTTCCAAATATTCGCGCAAATCATAAGCATATGCTGACAAGATTCCGAAATGTGGTTCTGTCCGAATCGTGAAAATCTGCTGAAATGTTGCGATTTTCGGTAACAGGGGTACCATTATCTTTCACTTATTCAATGGTATAGGGATAAGATTTTTTTTCAGAGTTACCTGATTTACTTTACCAATATCACAAATTAATTAAAGATGCAAACATATGTCCAACTGTCCTTTTATTAAGCGGAAAACATGATATAAATAAGTAGTCGGTTAGAAGTTAGTTGTAGTATATGTGGCTCGGTCACGAACATATGGCCGTTGACTCAAAAAGTTTTTCCGCTCTGGCTTTGACTTCTTCTGGGAAGACTTCCGCCCTGTGATGTCGTGTTAACACCACACCTTATTGACCCATTTGGTTGGGAGACTCATGGAGGTGGGAGCGTTTTATTTCCTCCCAGCAAGTCACTGACTTGCCCACTGCCTATAATATGAACAGCCAGACTTACCGGTAACGCTTGACTCAGCTTCGAGTTCTATCCTGACCGTTGACTTCTTGTAGGAAGACTTCCGCTTAATAGTGCCGTGTTCGCAAGTTTTGTTTGAAGATTTATACCCTTGTTTATGATTACAAAAAACGTTTCCATCAAATATTGTCACAGTAACTCCGAAATGACCCATTTGTACATTTGACAATAAAAAATAGGAGCAATTTTTGTGAAAAGTAATTTTAAAATAAGTAATAAAATGAATTTCGTACAGACGCGGACCACGATCGAAATCGCCTTATTGGATAGAATTAGCTTGCTCTGACGTCACTAGCGCGTGCACGAATCAGAAACATAACTAGATCTCGTCATATGACCGTAAGGCCTGGTAACAACTTTCCTAATGGCTGACGATAGTGTTTATTTACATTTTCAATTTCGATATTTACTTTATTGATAAATCAGCCCCTGGAGGCTGTGTATGATATTTGGTTACAATTAGGCCAGTGGCTTTTGAGGAGATTACTTAAATTGTCAAAATATGAGAAACATGGTTCAGAGGTCAAAGGATGACCTCTTGTACCAGCAAATCTTCCATGTATTAACTAAGACGACTGTATATACCACTTCCTGGGCCAAATTCTTCTAAACTTACCATGAAATCCTATGTTCTACCATTTTCCCATACTTGACATAACCTTAAAAAGGTCAAGGTCAGCCCAAGGTCATCATTTCAACAATCTTGATAGTACTCAAAAACCTGATGCTATATACCAAGTTTCGAGGCCATCGATCATTTTGTTCTTAAGACGAAGATTTGTAAAGTTTTTGTCATATATGGGCATGTCGGCCTTGTTGATCATGTGACCAAGACGGTTTCAACAAAATTTCGTTCCCTCAAACCCTAGTGGCTCTATATGAAATTTGGTTACAAGTGGCCCAGTGGCTTTTGAGAAGATGTGTGAAATTGTCACAATATGAGAGACCAGGGTCAAAGGGCAAAGAATGATCTCGGCCTCTTGTACATACAAATTTTCACGTACTTATTATTGAGATGACTGTATATACAAATTTTCAGGTCAAAATCCTCAACAGTTTCCAAGAAATCTGATGTTATAGCATTTTCCTAAAAGCTACTGAAAGCAAATTTGAACTTACCTTAAAAAAAGGTCAAGGTCAACCCAAGGTCATAATTTGAACAATCTTGGTAGTACTCGCGTACTCACACAGGGCAAACGTGCATCTATAAGCACCTATAAGTCTGCGTAAATTTGCATTAAATGTGGCGTAAAATTATAAATAAGCAGCGTAAAACTGCTGAAGAAGCAGTTTTAAGTCGCATTTAAGCAGGTGTGTAAACGACTTAGTGACATACCTTTTTAGTGCCTTTAAGCACCTGCTCAGAACAATAAGCGGCCAAATACGCAGCTTATCACTGCTTAATATTTCCTCTTTTAAGCATTTTTAAGGACTTAAAAGCTTAAGAAGAACCATCTGTAAGCACCTTTAAGTTAGTAATAATTGCAGCGTATATGATGGTAATTATAGTGTTGCTTATAATTTTTTTTTTTTTTTTTTTTTTTTTTTTTTTTTTTTTTTGTATTGTTTAAGTCATCGTTTATAACAGCTTATAAACAACATACGACTTAAAATCGCTAGCTCTATAACTCGAATTACCCCTTCTTTTTTTCTTCTTTTCACTGTTTAGCAGATGTCAAATAAGGAATAAGTTCCTAGAAGTAGAAGACATTTCATGGGTGTACGTAATATTCATTTATATCAACAACAAAAAAACAGCAACAAGTAATCGTATTTTAATACTTCAGCTCAAGTTATTATCATGAAATATCACATCTTTATGTAATGTCCGGTCTCTGTCACTGTCTGCGTCTGTCGTAAGAAACGTTTGTACACTCATTGTACTACTTGTGTCCGAGCTCAGTACATCCTCTATCTCTCGTTGTAAGCGCAGAAATGATCGGGCTGTCAGTTTTCCCGCCGTATTTGAGAGAAAATACACTCTGCTAATTACCTCACTTTGCATAATTTATACAACATCTGCAAGATATTTACTAAGGTGGCATATCGTAAATTGCAGATTAGCATATAATCTAATTGATGTACATGTAAAATATTTATTATGAGGCCAAGGTAAGTTATAGAGGAAATTGGCTACACAGAGAGAGAGAGAGAGAGAGAGATAAAGAGAGAGAGAGATTTAATATGTATGACCACGCATATTATAATCTATGATAAGACTGCAAACTACTACTCCGTATTTAAATCATATAACGAATTCATTCATCCATTTGAGGTTTTCGTCTTCAGACGAAGCTATGGAATAAAAGCTAACCCTCAAGTACACGTTTTTTTTTTCAAATATGAATGCTGAAAACAGTTTAAGGGTTTTTAAAATGTTGCGGCTTTCTTGCCCCTTCCTGTCCTCCCCTCTCACAACCACACACGCGTCTGAAATAAAGAATGAACCGTCCTTTGCCCTCCTAAAAACGTATGTTAATTCACCTTTTTCAGTAAAGCCCTGGAAGGATCTCCATGTTAAGTTCATGGAAATAAGGATCAAAACTTATTAATTTGCAAATTTGAACTGTGCTTGGGCTTGACTTTGGTTTGATAGACCAGCATGGAAGGAATAACTAAACGTTTTTATAATTATTTTTGTTTCAAACTTATTTGTTTTACATCAGCTTTAGAAGTCTTTCAGCTGTACCATGCAAAGATATGGGCAGTAAGAAATTAATGTGTATACATCATTTATACCAAACTAGTTCTCAACACGTCCTAGCCCGTCCAGAGAATATCGTGAAACGGGCTGTGGTCGAGGTAGAACGTGTAGCTTTTGGCCTAAAATATCTGTACTACGATTCTAGTTCGTTCGTAAACAGTCCTCAAAACGTCCATTTCGTCTGTATCCCGTCCGCAGTCCGTTCATATCGGGTCAGATTTCCCGTTCACCTCGTGCAGAGACCGTTTCCAAGCAAGCCAAGCACGTCCGTGGTCAGTTCAACCCCGTTCGTACCTTTTTCTACTTAGTCCCCAATACGTCCAAACTAGTTCGTACCTCGACTACCTCGTTCGAAAGCAGTATTTCTCGTTCTGACTACGTCCTCATCTCGTCCCTAGTGCGTGCAAAACGTAATTGCAATCACGTCCTGGTCCGACAGCTACAAAAAACACTGCATTCTACCCGATTCTCATTCGCGTTCGTCTTTTCGAGCTGTGCAGAGCATTGCATCCTTGTGAGTGTCATGCCTCCAAACAAGAGCGGAGTTAGACAGACGGGCCATACTAAAGCAGCTACTGTTTGATCCCAAAGCTGCGTCTCATCTGAAGCCCATGCAAGTTATCCTCAAGTTGCAGAGTCTTCTGGGCCTTTTCCTGAGTCTGGGAGTTAAAGGAAGAAGAGTGCTGCATACCCTTATTTTATTTATTCATTTATTTATTTATTTATTTATACAATGTTTAAAGAGGGTGCACCTTTGGCTGCAGTAGCCAGTCTACCAGTTGGCCCTCTATAACAACAACATAAAAACAATACAATATCAAAACAAAAAAAAAAAAAAAAAGAAAAGAAAAAAAAAAACAAAAAAAAAATACAACTTTTTACATATGTACACAGAAAGATATCAATATAAAATGAGTTTGTGTATGAATATAAAAACAAACTACAGCACAGATTAAAACAAGCCAGTGTCAACAGAATAGTATAATAAGTACCCTTGTCGAGTTTGTTCCGTCTGCGAATCGGAAGAACGAGATACAACGGACAGGTCAGCGTGCACACGTACTGCCAATGGTGCCCGACCGTAATACGTCGTAGTAGGATCGAAGTATGGTAATTCCGTTCGTAGCACGTCCATCTCGTGTTAAGAACGTTGCCACTCCGTCTAACTCCAGAACGGGATAGTCGCCAGAAAATTTTAAACATGCTCGACGTTCTGGAGCACCCTTCCCGTCCGAGTCCGTCCATGAGGTTCGTAAACAGACCTTAAAACGTTGCTACTACGTCCACTCCGTTTGCACACAGTTTGACCCCGTTTGGCAAAATTTTCCAGAACATAGTGAGAACGAGTTTGGTGTGAAGGGGGTATTACATAGATTATTAAAATATTCCAGCTAAAGCGAGAGAGAGAGAGAGAGAGAGAGAGAGAATCCGGTTTAAAAAAAAAAAAAAAAAAAAAAAAAAAAAACTTTGTTAGAGACTTAGCGTGTACTTCGTTTTATTGAGATTATTACAATATTATAGTTAAAGCCAGAGAGAGAGAGAGAGAGAGAGAGAGAGCCCGGTTTGAAAAAAAAAACTTTTTAGAGACTGAGTGTGTACTTAGTTTTACATAGGGAATCATTAATCATCGGTCTATAGTAAAGGAATTGATCTAAAAAGATGGCCGCCGTCATAAAGTATTTTTAAATGCAATCAGAGCAGTTTCGTTTCTTACCTGGAACTAGATCGCAATAAACCCTGAAAATGCGAAGATTTTGCGACTACTTGTTTTCGAAAGTTTGCATTAAAATATATTCACGAATTGAGAATTGGCCATTTTCTATCAGTCAAATGACATGCTAATTATATGTTCGTGAAAAAAAAAAAAAAAACGTTTGCGAAATTTCTTTGAGTAATTATACGACTGGTGGTGGTAGCTACATGTAGTTTTTGTTGTTACAGTACAGACTCGACAGTATCGGATCATAGACAGTATCGGATTATCGACAGTATCGGATCACTCATAAGTTATCATCTGCTTTTCTCACAGATGAAGCAAATGTTTTCACCATTATATTACAGTCACCAAGTAAGACCAATGACAAAGTGCACGGTGAAAAATTCGATCAAAATGTGCGGCTGTGAAACAAATCAGAGTCGTTGAAAAGTTGGGTCCCTCTTCAACGGCGCTTGCATTTTGTCTATTGCTTGTTAGTCCCAAAAAGATTTCGGTTATTTGAACTATTTATCATTAGGCATTTAAAACCAATTCTGCTTTGTTATATGCCCTGGGATGCGTAAAATTGCAGACAGTCGTTATTTTTTGTGACATCCCAGTATTTGATGAAACTCAAGACTTGAAAATGATGAAACTAAAGACTTGAAAATTGGGACACCGATGTGCGACAGTAACGGATCATTATATAATTGGAACTGAAATACAGGCATAAGCTGGAAATCTTTTTTTGGATGCATGGTCAGATGAAATCAACTACCCAAGTGGCTGGTGTGTCTACTTTCAGAGAAGATTAGTATAAAAATAAAACATATTGTTCGTAAAATGTCCCCCACCTCACGCCCCACACGCTAGCGTGTGATATGACAGGCTATGCGTAGCACAATGTAACTTCTGCTAAATATTCTGAAGAAATATTCGAGATCGTCTCACATGTGTATGTACCAATAATTACTAGCGTTCATCAGATTGACATTTGTACACTGTGTAAACTCAGATTAATCATGTCGCAGAACTCGTTGCATGATCATGCAGTGTTTATTCTCTGTTTACATTGAAATATCAATGTAAGGCGGAAAATCGCCCTAAATTTGTTGATCCTGATCAAACGCTACGGTCTTATCAGGGTCTACACTTTGCAAAGGCAGATTATGGTCTTCACTGTTTTAGTACTAGTTCCGTGTTATAGGGGCGCAGAGGACTATTGCGTTAGGATTTATAGGCGTGCTTGTACATTTGTATACATTCAACTGTTATTTGACAGCCATAACATTTGCTCGTGAAGGACCTTGTAAAAATATCGTTTGAAGGCCGTATAGTTTCTCTGAGACTTTAATAGGTCCAACGGTTAATGTAGTCAAATTAATGAAGCTAAGATGTTTGGCAGAACGCATCGCAGGAGCTCTTTTATAAAATAATATCATGTGATCCGATACTGTCGCACCTGAATCGTTACTATCATAAGACCCTTTGTAACTCTAGATAGGTTATCTCCCATTTAATGGCCAAATTTCATAAATATTTTGACATGCACAGATAGAAGGGATATTTTGCGATTGTTATGTCTCATAGCATATATAATTTTAGCATTCACATACAGCAAAACAGGATTTTTATTGATATTGATCCGATACTGTCGAGTCACTGTAAAATGAATTCAAGTACCAACTTGGCACGGTCAGCCTCAGAGCGGCCGTATGCATGTTGCGGTGTCAAAGCAAACCGCACCGTAAGAAGAAACTGCAAAGCTTTGCTAGTATTCTGCTGCATGTAAGCCGAAATAACATAGCTCCGACATTTTAATTTTCAGTAGTCTTTTTCAGGCCTCATTGCTCTATCAGCATGAAAAACTTTATCATGAGGTATCGCTGCGAGCTACTAACTATAGTTTCGTCAGTGTACATGACCTTAACAAGCCAGCTTTAAACAAATAAAACATCCTTGGGTTTCACATAAAAAGGTTTTGATAACTTACAAATGACCTACTTTCGATTTCATTAAGTAGAATAAAATGGTAAAAATACAATGTACAGGCATGGAACCCCGATCACTATCCAGTTTATATTTATATAGCATTGATATACGGGAAACCAGAACAGGAAATTGTGTTTTGTGGAGCAATTAATAGTTTTTTGTTTTTTTTTCAAAAACTTGTTTTCTCTACTGTTAGCCAGTTAAATGACTCGATATATGCACATTAACCCACATTTTATTATTATAGGCGAAGGTTGAACCACTTTTTTTTTTATTTTACAACGATTTGAGTTTAGTCGTTTTTACCACCGATAGGACTATAGAGAATTTAATGATCAGGGTAGACATTGTTCTGCACTCCACAAATCGTGTGATTCTATAGCAGTACAGTGAGAGGTGACTGCTATGTTGTACTGAATAGAGCTACCTTCGAATACAGCCACTCCGTTAGGAGGAAGCCTACATATAGAGCTCGTACAAACAGAGCTATCATGCTGAAGAATAGCTGTACTCGGAGCATGATCGGTTTTCTTTCGAAAAGAGCTACCCAGGACTTGGTGATCTAAGATTACCGGGACAGCAAAGATTCAGATGGATGGTATTTTCGAGTTGTACACTTCACTGAATCATTTCCGATGGACGGACGGACAGACACACGGACAGGCAATGGGAAAACATAATACCCTGCCGTTTACCCCGCCACTAAGGTGTGGCGGGGTATAAAAATTGTATATCAGGGACTCATTCTATTGGGGTATCCTAAATATTATATATCAACAAACTAAGTTTTATTGGTTTGATTGGCCGGGTTTTTTTTTTTTTTTTTTGGTTTAACGGCTGTTTGAGACAGTACTGCGGGCTATTTCGAGCCGCCTCCCAGAGAGAGGGAGTAGTAAAAGAAATACGATGGGGAAAGAGAAAAAAAATGTTCAAACAACCCCGCCCCGCACCTAGTGCAAGCATAGTAGGTTCTTGCCCTTCTATCATCCAAATTAGTAGGACGCCCCGGCACTGAAAGTTATTTAGCACCATCGCCCGACCACGACAACCCCCACTAAGTCTCATACGCAAAGTTTTAAAAGTTGTCGTAGCGTATGTATAGATTTTCTCTTTTGTTGCTATAGTAACAAGAATTTTGGCTGGCTGTAAAAATGTCAGTAAAATAAAAAGAGTGTGGACCCCGATCAAAGACAAATATTTTGCAGCTCTGATCAGTTTGATCACAGTTAAAACATTTATATTTTCCACCAAAAGAACTGATGTTTGAATGCATCAAATGTGGACACTGGTCATACAGCTTATTCTGTTGGGTCAAATGTGAGTTAACATCGTTTGCCAAGGTAACACCGGGTTGGTAAACGTTTCTACCACTGACTCAAAGATTGGAAGACGCCAAAGACTGTGGATTCGCTGATTTTTTTTTATCAATTTAATATGAAACTGTAAAAGCGACACTATAACATCATCTATGGAAATCTGTACACTAAAGTAATTGAAGACTGAGCAAAGTGCCTAATCAGAATTCGCAGATAAGTACATGTAGGTTGATCTGGGTCTAAGCTGCTTGCAAATGTTTTATAGTCTAACTCCTCAGTTGTTCGTAACCTGTCTTGAAACATGACTGGTAAGAAAAAGGCAATATCAAACTTTTAGTGTTGTGATGACAGATACGGCGGATACAGGCCCTTTCACCTAAGAAACTTTATGAAAGATACATCTAATAAAACATAAAATCGTCTGATCAGCTTTTTTTGGCTTGCGCTTTCGAGCGCAAGCCAGTATTCAAGTGGTTTAGTGATACCGAGTTATTTTCGGAAGAATCGATACGTCACGCTTAGTCGGAAAATACCAGGAGAGTGTGTACTGCAACGATTCGTTCTATGGCCGCAATTATTAGCAAAAGAGATCGGAAAGTTCGTTCCGGTTTGAGACAGCATTTCTTCATTATTTTCTTCACAGACATAACAAACAAAACGTTCGTTCCGGTTTGAGAGATCATTTCTTTATTACTTTCTTCACAGACATAAACAAAGCCCTTGTCCGATTTTGTCTATTTTCATCCATATCCGATTTGCCTCATCTGCTAAAAATAACATTCTATTTTTGATAGTCCATGTACTTTTTTTTTAATATTTCCGTTAAAAAGCACGTTTTTCTTTTTAAAGTGCCTTAAACTTGGTCACATTTCTTTTGCTTTTTTATAAACTGATTGCATAAAAATGAAACTCTGAATGCAATGCAAAGTATTTGGCTTTGCATCCACAGAAATAACCCAAAACTTGTGTAAGAAACAGTGTTTATATATAGCTTTGCGCAAAGCATTAGCTTTTCCAAAAAATCATGCAGCAGCGTCGCGAAAAATAGGCATTAGGGCATCGCATAATCTGACTAGTCAGAGCACCCGGCACACTGTCCAGCGCCGATGCATTCGTTGGATCTGCCTTTTTCGGCATATATATATTCTTCATCTTTCATGCTGATGCTAGACTGATCAGACTGCGCTTATGCCGGAGTTGGCTGATCTGGATTTTGGATTATAGTAGGTGCGGGTGGGGGTTGTGTGGACCCTTTCTTGCTTTTATTACACTCTCTAATGTTGCCTTCTTACTTCAGCTATACAAATGTACAGAGAAATATTTACACTCTTCGGCGATTTCCTTAGATGAACCTGACGTTGTTCATACATCCACGAACAACACACATTCGTGCAATCTTACGTGTAAGCAACGTCACGGATAATTCAGATAGATTATTGGCCGACGTAACTTTGATATATGTCATGTCATAGTGACGGCTGCTGTACATCATTACCAAACACGTTGGTTAATAACTATTTTTCGTCCTTCGTTAAATTAGTCAGAACTTCACGAATGAGTAACAAAATTGATGTAAAAGCATAGCATAAATATATATAAGATAAATTTCATGTGTCGGGGGTTCATGGAAATACGAACGCAATGGGTTCTGGGCTTTGTTGTTCCCAAATGGTGTAGAGCAGGTTATTGTCCCAAACAACAGCAGCATGCATTTTCGCCACAGAGTGTCAAAATTTTGTTCCAGTCACTGCCACTGATGCCACTTAAACCAAAAATAAACTTCAGTAAATATAAATTTACTGTCTTCTTTCGATGCCAAGTTCAGATGTGCCAAGATTCCATAGACATGGGTTTGAAACAGTCTTTCCTTAAATTTTGATTCAGACTAAATGTGACTCAACAGCCGTGAAGAAAAGACTTGAAATAGGTCCATTTAGTTATTTTCCTTGAGACATGCCTAAAACGGCCGCCAAAAACGTTGGAAAACTGTTTTTTTTGTGTGTGTGTGTGTGTGTGTGTGTGTGTGTGTGTGTGTGTTTAAATATTTCTTCAATTTGTTTTTCAAATAAATTCTACACTTGTTTTTACCTTACATTCGTGGATAATGCCACCATTCAATAAGTTAGAAATTAAATACTTTGCTAAATAAAAGTTAACAACAGAAAGTGCACAAACAATCAGGTTCACTTCAATAACAACTCATGAAAATTCCACTGTCTTAGCTGTGCAAGCCTTCCTTTTAGAAGGAAATTTTATCTCTCTTCAAAACATGCAAACTATACATAACCGAGTGGCCCTGCTCTTAGTCATTCGACATACTAATTGAACACAAATGCAATCAGTATGGTTTCGAATCAGCCCCAGTACATGTGTATTAATTAGACAAAGGGAATGATAGGACACCTACCGTGCTAATTTTATACAGCTCGGCAACGAAGGTTTAGTTGGTTAAAACGTACACGCATTTTCTTGCTGCGACTTTATATACATATACAGAAAACGAAGCAAACTATTAGATGTATTGTGCACCATTTTGCCATCAGTATCATGCTTCGAAAATGAAATGCTCAACGATCAGTGCATGTACCGACGTGATCTCTTTACAAACATCAAACCAATAACAGCGGTTCTCATTCACGCACACACATTCAGTTGAATACCGCACACTACACCCTCGGGAATTGGGACTTTGGGGTGTGTTTGTGTGTGTGTGGGCTGGGGGTGGAGTGGGGGGGGGGTAACTTCTTATACATGGTACATGTATAGTTCGGATATGCGGCCCGAATAGCCTCTTCTTTTCTTTTTTTTTAAATTTACCCCCATTTTCTTAGCAACAGGTATATGTCCGACCCTCTTTTTTTCTTGATACGGCTGTCTTCGGGCAAAAATACATTCATTCCTCTTCTTAATTCAGCTTTCTAGTAGATTAAACTGTCGAAAATTGATCCTAAAATAAATTCACGTGGTCATTTTATTGGAACGTTTTATTTTCCTTTGTACGTTTTCATTTCTTTTTTTGTCAAACTGAGTTTTAAGAACATAAAATTATTCTCTATCAAGAAATGTTATAGTAAATTACTGAGAAACTCATTCAGAGTATATACATGGTATGAAAACTCGAAGGGCAGAATATGAATAGGTCAGTATTTTATGAATTTAGGTATATGAATGGGTCCTAGTTTTCAGCGCCAAAGTGGATGGGGTTTGAAATACCAGGCCACACATCCGTACCAGTATGACCTCGAAGTCCCCCCCCCCCCCCAACCCTCCCCCGCGCTCACCCGCGAGACTACAAAGTGTAAATGCATAAAATAATAAACACTAAATATAAAGTGTTAACATCTTACCAATAAAGACTTCGATCAGTTTGCCCATCTAAAAACTAAAAAAAAACAGAGGTTCCGGGTTCGATACTCGGTCCAGCCACTCACTTTTGTGAAGACTGGTTCTTCTCCTTATGCTGATTCAAGAAGGGCAGTTGTCAGTTACTGAAAAAAGTATGTGCACTTAGTACTGTTTAACCGCTTCGGAGGTCGAAGCCTGCCCAGGAATAGTGTGGTTAGGTTAACTGACCGTTCCATGACCAAAGCTGTTTACCTTGGACGTAAAGCAACAATAACAACAAAGCATTTCCAAAAGTCTGGTCAGCGGTTTCATTGATTTGCTTCGTCTGAAAACGAACCATCTTGGCATGTGCTTACAGTATTAATCCGAATCAGCCTTGTCAGTCTGGTTAGACTCTTTCCTGACTTTCCTATTTGCATGAACAATGAACAGTCTAAGCGATGACGTACATGTACACTGTAAAAAATTTCCATAGAGTTTACGGTAGATAACTGGCAACCAGCTGCCAGTCCTTTTCCCATTTTTTGCGGGCGTTTGCCTGTAAGACATTGTTGGATTGATTGATTGATTGATTGATTGATTTTGGTTTAACGGCCCTTTGAGACAGTATTTCAGCCTATATCGGGACGTTTCCGAGAGAGAGAGGGAGAAAGAATAGAGAAATGATAGACGAGAGAAAAAAATGTCCAAACAACCCCACCCGCACCTACTGCAAGCACAGTAGTATAGGCCCTTGCCCTACTATTATCTAAATTAGTAGCGCGCCCCGGCACTAGAAGCTATACCCAGCGCCATCGCACCACCAAATCATCCCCGACATTGTTGGAAATCACGAAATGGAAGTGTTATATGTTGACTGGCCGCACTCGAAAATAGCTTTATATTGTTGGAGGGCTATGAGAGACCGCAATATTCACAGAACGCATTTTTCACACGTGTATGATGAATACGGTCGTATTCTTCACATTTTGCCAGTGTGACAAATGCGTTCGGATTTAAATGCAATTTTTAATAGAAACGCATTTTTCACAGATACGGTAAGGGAAGCTTGAAAATGAATGTTTTGTTATTCCTTTCCAACTGCAACTACACACACATATGGATTTGAGCCCATCTGCAGTGAGCCTTCGGCTCTTTGGGAGTTTATAGGAAAAGCAGTCCCCGCTGTCCGTTGTCCGTCGCCTGACGTCGTCTGTCAACAACTTCGAGCTATTATATCTCTTTAAGCGTCTGGGTCAATCTCAATCAAATTTCATATAATATTGAGCCGCGACGCGAGAAAACCAAAGTGGTTGTGCGCACAGCGCAGACTCAGGTCAGCCTGGGCATCCGCACAGTCTGATCAGCGTCTTCGCTGTCCGCGTGAAGGTAGCTTAGACTTTGAGATACCCAGTAAGCGCTTAGGGAAGACTCTGATCAGACTGGGCAGATGCCCAGGCTGATCTGAGTCTGCGCTGGGCGCACAACCACTTTGTTGGTTTTCACGTGTCGCGGCTCATATAGCGTTCACAAGGCTGGGGAACGATGACATGTCATTAAGACAGTTGCTTGAGATTTGGGTTGCTATGGCAAGTGATAGTTGAGAGATGCTTCTGACCAGCCAATCTTCTTGAAACTTGCAAATAACTAAGACAGACATTTTATCTTATAAAAACTGAAAACTATTCAGATCCGACCGATAATGTCGAAATTATGTGTCCCCACAACTGCCGATGAAGTCTACTAGTATAATTGACCTTATGGCAAGTCAAACACCTTCCTTTTTTACTTTATTATTATTTGCTGGTAAATTCCTTTCCAAAAGGGAAGATAAATCATGCAATACTGCTTGAATATTTTTAACACGGGGCGAAAAACCAGAGTTTGACTTAGACATGATATCCAGTTGGACCTGGGTTTGACTTTGTTTGGGTCTAGATGTGATAGAATCCCGGGAAAAGCATTTTTTATTACCTGGTTCCTCACTGGTGAAAACAAACCTTGCCCCCAGTTTCGAAATAATCTGTGGGAACATGTTGATTTTGGCTCATTCGTTCGTCCGCCCGTTCGTTATGTTTTATATTTGTACCAAGTTTCCTCAAACTACCTTATAAAGTTATGAAGCGACACGATTTGTGACGGACAGACAGATAGACAAGTATAGGAAAACAATATGTCTTCCCTCCTATTTCTACAGGAGCCCCGGTAGCTCAGTGGGTTAAGCGCTGGCCTGCTGATCTAGCGGTCCCGGGTTCGAGCCCCGCTGTAGGCGGGGATCTTTTCAATCGTAAACGGGGTTCCATTGCACACAGCTGTTCATTATTATCCACCCATCGTCCTGATATGACTGAAATACTGTTGAAAAGGACGTAAAATCGCAAGTCATCCATCCATCCTATTTCGACCCAGATATAGATTGCCCCATAGAACCATATACCAATTAGCAACTGAATATACCAATACCTTTAATCTTGATGCAACATAGGGGGCCGTTACAAAGAAGCTACCATCCAAACTTTTGTATTGGAAATGCCAAACATTGCACAGGAATACCGCAAGGTCTCCTCCCGCTGGATTATGGCACTGCCCATACATGCACTATGTACAGCTTACGTCATCAGCATACATGTGAATTAAAACAAACAAGGTAAAGGTTTTCCATATTCTTGCGACCGTATATAGAGACAGCAGTTGTTGAGTCTACAGTGTCTTCGGCACAGGTTATGAAAGATGGAGCCTACCCCTCTCCTTTCGTAGCCTTTAACCTGCCCTGATTCGAAACAGGTACCCATTTACTGCAAGGAAGACAGAGTGAATTTTTCAGTGGTTGATCCGGCGGGCGACTGGAACCTGCGTCCTTCTGCGCGGAAGAGCGGAGTAGATTTCTAGTTGTCTTTTTTGTTTACTGTACCGTTTTTCCGCCCACTATAACTTTCATAATTTCAGGGTTATAAAAATGTCAAGAAGTGAAAAATGCGTTTTTGTGATATTTTGTCATATTTTAGGGGTGTTGCATGCGTTTGGAAAATTACGTTTTCATGGTACATATCGAACGCAAATTTCACAGCTATGTGAAAAATGCGTTCGAATTCTGTGAAAAATGCGACCGAATTTGTCACACGTGTGAAAAATGCGAACGCATTTTTCACAAATGTGAAAAATGCGTTCTGTGAATATTGCGGTCTCACAGGGCTATCTGACCAAAACGACACCTGTTCTGTTCTGTTCTACTCTGCATGATGATTCATGCAATTTTTACGGGCGCCCGTAAAAATAAAGGGAAAAGGACTGGCACCTGGTTGCCAGTTATTCTACCGTAAAATCTACGGAAATTTTTTACAGTGTAGACTGGATTGAATTATGCATTTGTTTATGCAACAGCACTAAATAGTGCGAATTACGCCTACGTGTACGTACCACTTTTTTGACTCACCTTTGAAAGATATGAAATACATAATTATTGCTTTACACATGCGCAGAAATGGAAAAGAAAAATCAGTAACTAAAGTTTAGGTGGGAGTAATTCAGCGCCGCCGTGCAGCAGTTTCTGTCGCTACGTTACGTAACGACGTCAAACGTTTTGTTTGAGAAAACAAGATAGCGTCATCGTTAGCCGCTTCTTTGAGTAGACCACTGCATGGTCAGTTTACAAAATGCAAGGCGGCCGAGTTCCCGGTGAAATTTTAAGAAAATAGAAAGCTCCACTGAGAAGAAACTGAAAATTTCATACGGCAAAAAAGTGTTGTAAAATTTAATCCAGAACCGTAGTATGAGCAGTCAGATCAGGGTCTACACTTCGACCACATAATTTTGTCCGAAACTTTTGAGTTAATACGGTAGCAGTCAAAGAAAGTGCCATTATACCATCCATACAGCAAAAGTAATACATTAAAAAATCTTTGCGTTTAACAGCACCAGGCGGTCGAAGGCCTCTTGCGACCGAAGCAGTGTCGTTAGGACCTTGCATCGACGTTGATACGATAATTCAGCGATCTGTTCTGATTGTAAAAAGAGCTAAAACAATGAGGCGTTTCTCTTTTTCTGCCTTTTTACACGTTTCATTTTTATCGTTTCGCTGAATCTCCTAGACACTTAAGTGAATCTAAACTGCCAATAATTTCACAGAGTGAGGGAGAAAGAGAGAGAGAGAGAGAGTGGCCGAAGCCCAGTTGTTGGAACGCTAGGTTATAGTGCAGAATGATCGGTTCTTTCTCGGGTCTGGGTCTTTCGGATGAGACTTTAAACCGAGGTCCCGTCTCCATATTACCTCGTTGTTGGTGGGACGTTAAACCCGAGTTCACTCACTCACGCACTCATGGGTCGGGTCAGGAACTGGAAAACTTAACTCGCTTACACTCTATAAATGACATGTGTGCAAGGGAATCGTTCAAAAATCTTCTGAACACGTGGAAGCCCAAACTAAAGTTGTTTGCGTCAGAGACTTGGTCACCTCGGCTGCACGTAAACTATGTGCGAGGACATAATGACAATGTTTTCGATTCTCGTTTTTAACTAAAAAAATAAGTTAGTTAACAAGGCTTGTGCCGATTGAGAGAAAATGTACTGCATCTGCATACACCCGACAATGGTAATCATGAGTGATGAAAATCTTAGACAAATTTTGCCACTGGGGGCTCGCTCATAACTTAAAGTTTAGACGACAAACACGAACTCTTTTTGAAGAAAGATTGTGCAAAAGGTGAAATTTGTGAGACCAGTTTGAAAATGAGTGTTTAAGATTGTCTCCCTCATTTATTTCATGTTTTCAGAGATAATTATTTTTACAAAATTTTGTTGGACAATATTTTATAGTATCATAATTAACTGTATAAGTTTTGATAAAATGCATGATTTTTTTTTTCGATAAATATGGAATGAAAAATAATCTTCAGATTAAAATGCCAATTACCTATTTCCTTATGGCCTGTAAGAATATCGATTTCAACCACGTGTATCATGTGACCATGTACAGATATTTTTTCTTATTCGTGCACGTGATTGTGACGTATGAATAAACTATATTTGTCCAATGAGGCGATTTCGAGCGCGGCCCGCGACTATTTAAAATTGAGCATGTTTTGGTTTAAGGTCGCTTTTAACAAATATTAGTCTCTAAGCTACATGCCAAATGTATAGTTAGACCATTTTGGACGTACTGCATAAAATGTTTCATCGAATCATTTTTAGCGCGCCTTTGCGAAGCAAAGGAGAGCTTATGCTATACCCCCGGCGTCGTAGTCCGAGTATGCGTTAGCGTTAGCGTCAGCGTTAGCGTTAGCGTCCGTGTTAGCGTCAGCGTCCTCGTCGGCGTCCGTGATCAGGTTAACCAATGTTAACAATTGCGTTTAACTTGATGTTCAACACTGTATCTTACAAACTACAGCAGCTACAATCATCATACTTGGTACATATATACATCCATATGACTGCACCAGCCACATGACACAATTGTATGTCCTTGACCTATATGTTACGGTTGACTGACTTTGCTGTTTGGCACTGTTTTTAAGGCAAATTTTTTTAGTTTTGATGAAACCTTTGACAGAAGAGACTTGATACTTGGTCAAATAGCATATCCCTATAATTGCAGCAGCTGCAAAGCTACCATGCAGACTCCTGTGCCCTTGACCTTTGTTCATGGTCCAGTGATTTTGTCTTATATTTCATGCACTGTTTAATGGATTAACATCATATCTGGCATACTGGATCAGTCTGACATGGAGAATAACCTCATATCATTTATAGATCACCGTGACCTATATTTCATGGTTCATTGATTTTGCCTCGTGTCTCCAAAACTATTTATAGATTAACATCTTCTTTGGGAATTTTAGGTCACTCAGACATAAATTTAATCATTCAGTGCTTTTGCTTCGTATTTTGAGTTGTATTTAGTATGTATTCATCATATACCTGGGATAATGGCTCAGTCTGACACTGCAGATGACCTGATATATTTGTAGGTCTTTGTGACTGTGAGAGTCAGGCACCCATAAGGCGCGCTTTGTTGTCTTCTGACAACTCTTGTTGTTATTATTATCAAGGGAGTAAATTTTTAATAAATATGAGCATCATCTGAAAATTCGAAGCCAAAATTCATTATAGTAATTCCAGGATAAGCACAGAAATCGCCTTGTCAGTCACTGAATTTTCATTACAAGGGCAACTTTTAAAATAATACAGCACACTGCGTCGTGATAGCCTAATAGCAATAATGGATAATAAGGTAGCCTATGAAAAGCAATAGTTGATACCTAGCGCGAAAAGTTAAGTAACGTTAACGTCATGCGCGGCGTTAATATTTCAATTTAAAGAGACAGCAAGCCGATCATTTTGTGGACTTTTGCTCGACCTTTAAGTCGGCGACACTATTTTAACAGTTTTAATGCAAACGTCTGTCATTGGTCCATACTGTGTAAGGTTTTGAAGAAACAAAATCGATTTCCTCAGAACGAAGGTTTTTATGAAATAGATACATGCAAAGAAGTGAGTTTTCCATAGAATGCAGAACAACGTCGGGAGCAAAATGAAGAAAAATTGACATTTTCGAGGTCGGATATTTTGACAACGACATAGATAAGCATTTCAGTCATTCCGTCATGCAAGTGCCCTATTTTTTTACCAGAATTAAAAGGAAAGAATTTTGATCAGTTTCAAATCAATTGGTGTGAGTCTGAGATTTCCAAAATTGTAAGAGTTCGAAATACAAAGACAAGCTTTCAACCGTGAAGTTTCTATTTTCGTTGAGCAGATTTTCTGTCTTGCATATGTTCCATGTTGACGAGGATCTCTTTTTGAGAACTCAAGTCTTTTTCAAATTAGCACTTAATATTCTTTACATTGAAAATATAAATTTTATAATGTTTTAAAGAATTATTTAATGGTATTATATATGATGACTCAGGGAAAGTTTACCAGAAAAAAATGGCAGGTTGATCTGAACAGACGTTAATCCGTTGATCTGAACAGACACTAATTTACATACGCAGCTATGCATGATAATTAATATGCAGCTGGCTAATTAGCACCGATTTTTATTTTCTTTGATCCTAATGACCCTCAATATCAGTCATCACACAAAACGGATTTATTACACACAATATTTGATCGCAAATATGCATATGCATGTGTAGAAAACGTTTAAACTAGTATTTTTTAATTTTGAAAGTGATTAACCATTAAAAGCACCAGAAACAAAAAATAGATGAACTTATACAGCGTGTATCCAGATAAGATGGCTGGTAATGAGCCACCTCATCTAGATCTACACTGTCTGCCCTCTAAATTTTGGATTCTAAATATGATATAGCTGGGCCTAAACTTTTTTTGTTCTTTTTCTTTTTTGAAAATATTCGGGCGTAAAATTTGTCGTCTGCTTTTTTGATTATTTATATGTCGTTTTGCAATTAAGGCAATTAAGGCAACTTTGAAGAATTTTAGTTTGATATATATTACAAAAATATACATAAATGTCTTTTAAAATATTATGCTGCAAATATTGGCTGTAACTATATGCATAAATATACTTAACGTTGTACCTTACAGCAAGTTATTGGTTTGTATTTAGAAAAACTTGACAAAAGTATGTTGTTGTTGTTTTTGTTTTTGTTTTATACCGTAAAGAATGTTATAAGGCGGCACTTAAATATACTGAAAAAAAAGGCTGTAATGTTTTGAAGTCGCATTTTTACGCACCAGCGTAACAACTTAGTGACATACCTTATAGACAATTATAAATATTCGCTTAAAAATGCTTAAAACCATGGCACTTTAACTCACTTTTACGCACATGCGTAAAAACTTAGTGACATACCTTATTTGTAATCATAAGTAGCTCCTTAAATGTGCGTAAAAGTACAGCAGTTTCAAGCAGCTGCTTAAATGTCCAAATAAGCCATGTCACAAAGCACTTTTAAGCAGGAGCTTAAATGGCTTATAGATGCGTGTTTTTGCTGTGTCAATGCTAGAAACCATGTTTCAAGGCAATCGGTCTATTGGTTCTGGAGGAGAAGAATTTTAAAGGTTTTTAACATATATGGGCATGGCGGCCATGTTGGTCATGTGACTCGGACCGTTTGAACAAATTTTCGTTCTCTCATCCCCTTGAGGCTCCTTATGAAATTTCGTTACAATTGGCCGAGTGGCTTTCAAGGAGATGTGTGAAACTCTCAAAATATGAGAGTCCAGGGTCAAAGGGCAAAGATTTACCTTGACCTCTTGTACATATATTTTCACGTATTTAATATTAAGATGATTGTATATACCAATTTTTAGGTCAAAATCCTCGACAGTTTCCAAGAAATTTTATGTTCTAGCATTTTCCCATATAAAAGCTATTGAAAGCAAATTTGACCTTACCTTAGAAAAGGTCAGGGTCAACCCAAGGTCATAATTTGAACAATTTTGGTAGTACTTGCGTGCCAAATGCTAGATATCATGTTTCAAGGCCATCGGTCTTTTGGTTCTGGAGGAGAAGAATTTTAAATGTTTTTAACATATATGGGCATACCGGCCATGTTGGTCATGTGACTATTACCGTTTGAACACATTTTCGTTCCCCCAGCCCCTAGAGACTCTATATAAAATTTCGTTACAATTGGACTAGCGGCTTTCAATGAGATGTGTGAAATTGTCAAAAAATGAGAGACCAGGGTCAACGGTCAAACAATGACCTTGACCTCTTGTACGCATAAAATTTTCATGTATTCATTCAAATGACTGTATATACCAGTTCCAATGTTAAAATCTTCAACAGTTTCCAAGGAATCTTATGTTAAAGGCCAGAGAAAGCAAATGTGACCTTACCGTAAAAAGGTCGAGGTCAACCCAACGTCATAGTTTGAACAATCTTGGAAGTACTTGTGTACTTGATAATACATACCAAGTTTTAAGGCCATTGGCCTATTGATTTTGGAGAAGAAGATTTTTCTGATTTTTTTATATATGGGCATGGCGGCCATGTTGGTCGCAAAGATGTAGTCAATGTGACTAGGACCGTTTGAACAAATTTTCGTTCCCTAAGCCCCCTAGAGGCTCTACATGAAATTTGGTTACAATTGACCCAGTGGCTTTCGAGGTAATGTGTGAAAATGTCAAAATATGAGAGTACAAGGTCAAAGAATGACCTTGATCTCTTGTACGCATACATTTTCATGTACTCAATAAGATGACTGTATATACAAATGTTCAGGTCAAACTCAGTTTCCAAGAAATCTTCTGTTCTAGAATTATTCCTTATAAATGCTACAAAATGCAAATTTGCCCTTACCGTTAAAAAGGTCAAGGTCAATCCAAGGTCATAATTTGAACACTCTTGGTAGTACTTACATACCTGATGCTACATACCAAACTTCAAGGCCATCAGCCTGTTTGTTTTGGAGAAGAAGATTTTTCTGAATTTTTTACTATATATGGGCGTGGCGGCCATGTTGGTCATGTGACAAGGACCGTTTGAACAACTTTTCTTTCCTTAGTCTCCTAAAGGTTACTTATGAAATCTGGTTACAATTGGCCCAGCGGTTTCAGAAACAAGAGGGCCATGAGGCCCTGAATCGCTCACCTGAACAATTGGCAAGCTGGCTTTTACTTAACATGTCTGAAATTGTCAAAATATGAGTTTTGGGTCAAAATTCAAAGAATGACCATGACCACTTGTACTCATAAATCTTCATGTACTCATTAAGACAACCATATATACCATTTTTAGGCCAAAATCTTCAAAACTTTCCATGAAATCTTATGTTCTAGCATTTTCCCATATTTGACCATGCCGCAAAAAAGGTCAAGGTAAACCCAAGGTCACCATTTGAACAGTCTTGGTGGTACTCTTGTACTCCATGCTATTTACCAAGTTTCAAGGCCATAGGTGGATTGGTTCTGGAGAAGAAAAATATTAAAGATTTATACCATAAGTGGTAATGGCGGCCATGTTGGTCATGTGACCTGGACCGTTTGAACAAATTTTTCATTCAATCAACCCCTGGAGGCTCTATATGAAATGTGTTCACAATTGGCCCTTTGGCTTTTGAGGAAATGGCTGAAAATGTCAAAATATGAGCGATCTGGATCAAAGGTAAAAAAATGACCTGTCCTCTTGTACTCATAATTCTTCATGAACTCATTAAGACAACTGTATATACCAATTTATTTTTTGAGGCCAAAATCTTCAAAACTTTCCATGAAATCATATGCTCTACCATTTTCCCATATTTGACCTTGCTGTAAAAGGTCAAGGTCAACACAAGGTCATAATTTGAACAATCTTGATAGTACTCAAGTACCCAATGCTACATACAAAGTCTCAAGGCCATCGGTCAATTGGTTCTGGAGAAGAAGATTTATAAAGGTATTTACCATATATGGGCATGGCGGCCATGTTGGTCATGTGTCCAGGAGCGTTAGAAATTTTTTTCATTCCCTCAACCCCTCGAGGCTCTATATGAAATTTGGTTTCAATTGGCTTAGTGGTTTTAGAGCAGATTCTTTGAAATTGTCAAAATTTGAAATTTCTGGGTCAAAGGTCAAAGAATGACCTTGACCTCTTGTACTCACATATCTTCATGTACTCATTCAGATGATTGTATATACCAATTTTTAGGCCAAAATCTTCAAAACTTACCATGAAATCTCATGTGCTAGCATTTTCCGATATTTGACCTTGCCGTCAAAAAGGTCAAGGTCAACCCAGGGTCATAATTTGAACAATCTTGATAGTACATGAGTACCCAATGCTACATACCGAGTTTCAAGGCCATCGGTCTACTGGTTCTGGAGAAGAAGATTTTTAAAGGTTTTTACCATATATGGGCGTGGTGGCCATGTTGGTCATGTGACCTGGACCGTATGGACAAATTTTCATTCCCTCAACCCCTGGAGGATCTATATGCAATTTAATTACAATTGGCCTAGTTGTTTTTGAGGAGATTGTTTGATATTGTCAAAATATGAGAGTTCTGGGTCAAAGGTCAAAGAATGACCTTGACCTCTTGAACTCATAAATCTTCATGTAGTCATTAAGATGACTGTATGTACCAATTTTTAGGCCAAAATATTCAACAGTTTCCAAGATATCTTATGTTGCAGCATTTTGCCATATAAAAGCATAAGGAAGCAAATTTGACCTTACCGTAAAAAAGGTCAAGGTCAACCCAAGGTCATAATTTGAACAATCTTGGTAGTACTCGTGTACCCGATGCTACATACCAAGTTTCAAGGCCATCGCCCTATTGGTTCTGGAGAAGAAGATTTTTTCAGGTTTTCACCATATATGGGCATGGCGGCCATGTTGGTCATGTGACCAGGACCGTTTGAACAACTTTTCGTTCCTAAGGTCCCAGGAGGCTACATATGAAATTTGGTTGCAATTGGCCAAGCGGTTTTAGAGGAGAAGTTGTTTGAAAGTGTGGACGGACGACGGACGACGTACGACGGACGCCGGACGCCGGAGCCTTACCATCCTATAAGCTCCCCCGGAGCCGCTGGCTCAGGTGAGCTAAAAAATTCGTTTGAAATTTTGGACGGACGACGGCGACAACAACGGACGACGGAGCCTGCGTATACTATGAGCTCCCCCGGAGCCTCTGGCTCTGGTGAGCTAAAAAATGAGTGGCCACATTTTTTGTCTATGAATAATAAGTGATATATAAGCTCTGAAATGACGGGAAATTTTCAGTTTTGCCACACGACGTCGTCGACGCTAGTAACGGGCTGATGAACGTGATCAGACCGGGAAACCTTTATCGGACCGCTGAGCTGGATGAGCTCTTTGAAAACTCAGCTCAGCAAACGTCCAATTGCTTCTTAGGCAGTCCAAAATTCTGCAGCTACGTGATTAATCGTTATTTTATGCATTGCAGGCGATTTTTTCTGGGTGTATTAATTCCCCGTTTATCTATCTCTGAGGCATTTTGCAAACATAAACAAAACAAGTTCGAGTCATCAAATAGAACACATAAAAACTCTTTAGATTTTCTATCGTCTGATGCGGAACGGGGCTGACTATGCCATGTTTTTGGGTATGTTTTCTATAAGCTAAGTTGTCCATCACGGAAAGCTTTTTTCCAACATTTGGACTCACAAATAACAAATAATCCAAACCGTGAGCCGCTGTGGAATTTGTTTATATATCGACTTCCGTTCTGCAACACTGGAAACTTCTCGCATGGATTTGCGTTCTGTACCGCGGTTTCGCTTGCGATCGTTTTATGTAGGCGTGATAAACATACAGCTAAAATACACACGCTTACCTCCTACCCGTGGATTTCATCTGGGAAATGTCCTATTCTGTACTTAGCGTCAGGGTTGAGATTTTTTTTCCGAATTCTAGCATAGTAATATATATGGCATTTTTGTCCGCGAATGGTCCACTTTAAAAAAATACCGAGCAATTCCAGATCAACTCGACCTCTATTCGGCCAAGAACCGACCGCTTCCCGATTAACGCGATCCTTATTGAACCTGTTGTCCAGACCGACTCGACCGCTACCCGATTGGCTCTAGACCGCACTCGATCGCTTCCTGATCACTACCCGATCGCTGCTAACTCGACCGAGACCCGATCCTCCAAAAAAGGGGTGGGGTGGGGTTGAGAGGGGTGGTGAGATCTTGCAATCTCTCGTAAGCTGATACGAACACGAAGAGATCAGATCTAGCCTACAACTATTAGAATGCCACGAAAAGGCAGAAAAGCCCTGTAGAGCGTAGGTAGGTGTGAGGCTTGCACATTCATAAAACCCGCTCTGCTAATGCATTTTTGATGATGAAGCCAAAACCTCATCTTCCCCTTCAAGCTCCATCACAGCCATTACCCTGTCTCTCTGGAGCTCTTACCACCTGGCCAACAACTGCAACCGATCTACCTCCATGGCGTCATTACGATGCTTATGCTGTTGCTGATACATATCCTCTACAGTAGAAATTCTGAGAACTTCGAAAATTTTATTCTAAAATTGTCTGTACACGACCTCTGTACACGACCAATTCACGACCCCTAATGACCCCTGTACGATCATGTCGTCCTGGTCGGGTTGAGATCGAGGGAAAGTCGAGTAGAAGTCGAGTTGGTCGAGTAAGGATTGTGTAGGGATCAGCATGATCAAATCGGATATCGGTCGGGAAACAGTCGTGTACAAGCCCGACAAGCAATCGGTCGAGTTTGGTCGGGGCCGGGGTTTTGGAAAATTGACATTTTGTGTACATTTTATTTATTAAAAGACTGGTCTGCCCCGTGTAAATAAAATAAAAAAAATGAAAAATATAGGTCACCGACTTTATATTCGAGTTATCGTTTTCGTATAAGCGCGTCGACGTCAAATGTTATTTCGGGTTGGTTTTGCTACTGATTGCCCCCAGTAGCTCTCTCGTATGCAGACAATACATAAAGCTGCATTTACACGGGCAAAATTTCTGTGACAAAGACGGTTTGTCACAGAAAAATGTGCTCCAGTAAATGCCAAAATATGACAATGTTTCTTTGACAAATATACATGGTAAAGTTACTTCGATAAATTAAATTTGTCAGTGTAAACGGAGAACTTTGCTAAATATTGTGTAAGAAAGATCTTTGCTATAAGCGTGGAAAATGTGACAAGATTTTGTTTCATTGCTGCAAATATTTCATTGCCAAAGTTTACTTAACAAAGATTCCATGTAACATTTTCATTTACAAATAATTTGCTCCGTGTAAACGCATAATGTTTGGCATACTTTCTTTGATAAAGTTTCTGTGACATAGAAACTTTGCTTGTGTAAACGCGGCCTTAGTGAAAGAAATTAAAATTATGAGAAATTATCTATGATGTCGTAGTTTATAGCATTTCCCTTCAACATTTGCAAGAAGTCGTTTTAAAATGATCTTTATTCCCGTTTGCCAAAATGCATACACTGGTTTACTGACATCAATTTAAAAAGCTAATCGAAAGTACAACGATTTATCTCCCTTGTATTAGAGTAGCTTACCATGGTTTCCGTTTGTACCTTACGTATTTACAAATTCGAAACGCATTTGCAGTTTTTGACTCCCTTTACGTGAAATATAATTTCTGAATTTACAACCGTGTTTTAACACGGTCGACAATTTGAAAATAAGCTTTTTTTGCATCTAATCAGTCTGTTGATTTGAGAGAGGGTTGGAACAAATAATTGATAGAACAGCCACCGGTTTTTTTTTGCAACACCGGTTTTTTGCAAACTTCACTTGTCTTTCTTGTCTTCCTAAACACTTAAAACCACTTAAATACATAAATATATGTCATAGACATTAATTTCTATATGTTTTGAGCCAAAAAATATTTAGTCTTGGGGTTGAAATAACGACTCGAACTTAAAAATCCCATGGGAATTTTGAAAATCCCATGGGAAAAAATTTTTCCCGTGGGATTTTTCAAAATTCCCATGGGAAAATTTTCCCATATTATCAAATGGGAATATTTTCCCACGGGAAAAATGAGAAAAAATAAAATGTTTGTTTTATGTTTTTAACCCTCATATTAAGTCATAAATATTGTCGAAAAAAAATATCACGGCTTAATTCAAAAGTTTAATTTTTCCCGTGGGATTTTTTTCCCATTTTGCCATGTGGGAAAAAAATCCCATGGGATTTTCCGATTTTTTAAAAATAGTTTATTTATGAAAAAATGTCTACTGAACAAATCAATATACATATATCTGTATTATAATGCTGAAATAATGCCTATATTTTAATATTTATATTTTCCCGTGGGAAATTTTTCCCGTGGGATTTTTTTCCCATTTTAGGAAATGGGAAAAAATTCCCACGGGAAAAATGTTTTTTTTATCTGACACTAATTTGACACCCTGACACTAATTTGACACCGGTACTGTATAAAAATGATGTCGATGATTATGCTTAAGTGTCATAATAATCCATTTTCGACTAAATAGTTTTTTAATTTTTCCCACAGGATTTTTTTTCCCGCAGGAAATTTTTCCCATGGGAATTTTTTCCCGTGGGAAAATCAATTTGGATTTTTCAAATATTGTTTCCATTTGACAAATTTTGTGCAATTGTGTTTTAGAAAGGATTACGTCTAATTTATTATTTTTTATCTTAACTATACCATATTTATCCTATTGACGGTGCCTTATGCATGTAATTAAGATGAGCAAAGCGGACACCGGAAAGAACATGAGGTAAATACTGAAGGCAGAAGTGAAAAATATTATCTAGCAATGGCTGATGAGTTTTAAAACTGAGCTGGGCATTTAAGCATCCTTGAAGACATTTGGCACAACTGGCTTCTCGTCCGAATCGCCTTGTCAGTGCGGTTCAGATAAGGAGACTCAATATGATTTTATGCCGATTTAACAGATAAAAATGTTAATTATCACAAATGTCAATGAGACTCTTTTTTATCCAGAGCTTTGGTGAGCATTTGCTGCAACCTTCTTTGCATGTATTTGCTATATCTATTGTCGTTGTTTTTAACAGTACTACGAGCTATCACGTATTAATGTGCGTTAAGGTCCTGTGCGTTTGAAGGTTTTCACCTCGTTTGTAGAAATATCTGTACAAGGCGAAAAAATTTACAATTTGCGTTTTCTTATGCTTACTACAGCTCCTATTTCACCCGTTTACAAGAGGACATGATATACAGAATAGTATCCTCATCTGAGTTCTGACATAGTGCCTGGTTTCAGATGGCTGATCAAATAAGTTTGTTTATATGAGAAGCAATGCAGTGGCAGATGTACTTTAAAGAACAGACGCGAAGAGTTGTCCAAGACAGTAATCCTGCTTTCTGTGTTGGAGCAATTTGGGGTAATATAATCCGTTTCGAAATATGGTCCTTTGGGAATTAACCAAATATTTGATATTTATGGCAAAATGGGCTACAGGCAAGCCATATTCGAACTAAATGTTAGCATACCATCACGGTCGCGGACGAAGACATGTTTTCGCGGATTCACTTGTACTCGCAGCTCACCTTCTTCCTTGGCTTTCTACAACTGCTGGCCAGCATAGAGTTCTCGAATGCGTCCTAGTCTCTGAGTTCTGTTTTTTTTCTTTCTTTCCGAAGGCAAAAGAAGAAATGGGAAGACAATATTAAAGAGTGGACCAGGATAGACTTTGCCAGCTCAGCTAGGGCAGCAAAGATAGGACTCCGCAGAGGGTATTGTTATAAAGTCATCAGTTAGCTGTACTTGCAAGCGTATGAGATGCACTAGACCATTTCCGAATATACCTTATTACACAACATTACACAACGTGCAAACAGTGAAGACTCAGCCCAGACTGCGCATTCGTGTATTAAGTTAGAGTCTTCCGCCGTTTGCTATTTGAAGTGCAACGTTATGATCATTTGGTATTTGAAGTGCAACGGTATGATTCTGATTGTCTTGTGCAGATGCTTACTTGCTGTGCGTACACGGCAATGTGACTTTTCATGCGCCTTCGCTGCTCGAATATGAGAACACCTCTCATGTTTTCAGACATTTTAGCAAAGGAAAACTGCTTTCGCGACTTCCTATTTGCATCACCCGAGGTGAAGTCCCTTCCTAATGATAAATAAAAAAAAAATAAAGGCTGTTCCCTTCACGTGTTTCTCTTACTTCAAAGAATTTACCTTCAGAAAAGGTACCTTTGCAGTCAGAAAATATCCATTTGAATGATTTTATACATCTTTTGGCCACAGGGTAGGGGCAGATAAAGCCTAGGACCAAATCTTGATCACAACAAGAAGCTTTTATTACTTCTATCATTTGTTGCTAGTTTTAGAAAAATCTAATATGAATTTACATAGCTTTTATCATCATATTATGCAAGAATAAAGTATCGGGGTAGAGGGCGACAAAAACACATATGGAAAATTTTGAGCACCACAGGATGCTTTACTTACCCTGATTGTTTGCTGAAAGTTTTAGACAAAAAAAACTTTTTGTTTTTATATCCATTTTTTATGATTTTATGCATGTACATATAGTGCCAGGGAAGGAGCAAGTAACCGCTGATAACAAAATTTCGATGGTAAAGTAAAGCTGTTGTTACTTTGATCATTTTTGTGAAGTTCCATCGTGATATTCAACCCCGGATCCAGGGGGTGAGCTTTTGGGCTTCATATGCCCCTGGACTATATTGTCGGGGCATGCAAACCATTATACCAGCTAAATAACCTATAGGGCTATAAAACATCTGGATAAGTAAAAACGATCACGGTTCTCTCCCAAAACCCCGCTATCGTCCCACCCCGCACACACACACATGACAAAAATATATACTAAATATACATGTACTTCTACATACTTTTACTGTTTAAGTTGAAAACCATCACAAAATCTGTCAGGTTTAGTTATGTTGAAGGTAATTCCCTTGAGCGGTTGGTTGGTTGGTTGTGTTAGATTTAACGGCTGTATGAGAATTTCAGTCTACATCGACCGCCATCCAGTCAGAGAGAGAAAGAAAAGAATATGTATACAGAGGATAGAGACCATTAAAAAGACAACCCCTGTTCTGCATCTCCTGCAAGCACAGCCGGCCATTGCCTCATATTTATTCCCCTGTTATTTCGGTTCTACCATAAACACAGGGTATAATCGATTCCGCTAATTTTCGCTTCCTGCAGAGACTGTCCGTCGTATATTGCTTCCGCCGAGCCTGTACGCTATATTTGGCTTCCTGCAGAGAACAACGGTTTCCACCAGGCCAATTCTAAAGGGGTTGTGAGGTAAAAATTTGTCTAAAACATTCAGTAGCAATCAGAGACCTGCCACAGTCATAAATTTAAGGTTGCAAAATGTTTTGTAATCAAACTTTGCAAAAAAATATTTTCTATGTTGGACTCTCATCCTGTATTTTGAATTTGTTTTCAGAAAAAACAAAAACAATGCATTTGTTTTTTTATTTGTAAATAATTGGTTAAAATACAATTATTTTCCTATATAACTATCATATATTGTTACCAAATCATGTGCTAGTTCCATTAAATATGAGAGTTACTAATTTACTGCATAAAACGGCAATAAAAACTGCACTGTACGGCGTCCGATCCTATCAAGTACGGCTTCCTTGCTATTACAAAGAAGCACTGTACGGTTTCCGCAGGCAAAATATCAGATAAATCAATGTTTTTTCCCTAAATATAATTAAATCTACTACTTTTTTGGTCTTTCAATGATATGTAGAGCTGTGTTCCTGGCAGCTGTTGTTTTCTAGAATATTTTCATGGAAACTATGTATTTTATAATGCACCAGCCTGAGGGAGACTAGAACACCATTTGTTGATGTTGCATACATGGTTTAAATGCAGCCGAGAGATGAAAATATCATAGATGTACATGTGTACATTTGTTTCGGTAGTCTGCCACCCGAAAGACCCATCTTTCACAAGAATGTATTTTATTAGTAGGTTTTAGTTCAAAAATCCTTTGTTTTTCAGAGGTGGTCTGCTGCAAGAGCCCCACCTTTTTTTAACATGTTTAAGAGGGGCCGCACCCGAAGCTGCTCAAGTAAACCTTCAGAGGCACACATAATAATCACGTTCAAATATAAATACCACCCATCGATAGCTCACCCACACCTCCCCAAACTCTGTTCTCCTTTGCTTTGGTTTAAATAGTGTATATTTCGGAGTATATATTACGTTTCGTTTTTTCTCTTTTTTAACCTATCCGGGTTCTACCTGTTGAACACCATAAACGACATTTTTCTGTCTGCTGTGCACTGTTTACTTCAACACTGAATTTGTATGCGCCAAGTTAATGTCGTGGTAAACAGTGCACAGTAAACATTTAGTAAACAGTGGACAAATTTTATTCTATTCTATCCCATAACCTTACAAGGTTATTGGTGCACCACAGATGACTTCGAAACATTCCCTTTCCACCTTGTCCTGTTTCAGCTGCCATAGTTGAGCTGGCAAAGTCCATTCCTTTCCACTCTTTAATATTGGCTCTCCACCTCTTTTCCTATCTACCTCTTCTTCTTTTTTCCTTTCACTGTGCCCATTAGAATCGTCTTTGCTAAACCAGAAGACGTGAGACGTGGCCAAACCACCTTAGTGTCCGTTTTTTACCAGGTTCAGGAGTTCATCGGACTCTGCAATGGCTGTTTGGATCTTTCTGCGAACCTCCTCATGGGTTATATGGTCCTTGTACGAAATGTTCAGTAACCTTCGGTAGCATCTCATGTCAGAGGCCTGCTTTCTTTTCTCTAACTCTGTTGCCAAGGTCACGATTCACCTTTGATCCAAGAGATATGTTGTTATCTCTCCAAATGGGCTTCAGTTTTGTTAGAGCTGCAGTGGCTTGTGCAATCCTTGAGAGAACCTCCGTTTTAGAGCCATCATCTGGGACAATTGCTCTAAGATATTTGAAGCTTCTTATCGTACCTAGCTTCTGCCCTTTTACCTTGATCTCCCTCTGGATGCCATTGGCGCTGTTTGTCATCAGTTTGGTTTTCTCAGCACTGATCTCCATCTTATACCTTGTGCAGGTTTTGTCGATACTGTCAACTAGGGCTTCTTGTTCCTGCTCTTCCTCCGCTAGAGCGTCTATATCATCGGCAAACCGCAGATTGGTAATATTTCTGCCGCCTATGCTAACCAATCGTCATGTTCTACCAGATTATCAGACATGATCCGTTCGAGAAAAATGTTGAAGAGGGTGGGTGACAGAAGACATCCTTGCCTTACTAAAACTGTTGTTATGAATTATTCTCCCATGCTGCCATTCATCAGGACTGCACCAGCAGCCTTGTCGTAGAGCCGCTCAATGGTGCGAACTAGATTTGCACTGATATTGTACTTCCGCATGTCTGTCCGTAGGGCTGCATGCCAAACCCTGTCAAAGGCTTTTTAGAAATCAGTGACGACATGGTGCAGATTTTGCTGATGCTGGAGACACTTTTCACAAAGGATTCTAAGGTTGCAGATCTGTTCGGTGGTGCTCCTTCCAGCTCTGAACCCAGCCTCTTCTTCAGAGAT
This sequence comes from Ctena decussata, assembly GCA_963989385.1. NCBI lineage: Eukaryota > Metazoa > Mollusca > Bivalvia > Lucinida > Lucinidae > Ctena > Ctena decussata. The sequence goes on along the minus strand of OZ022498.1, from coordinate 49,939,144 downwards.
TATACTTTCGGGCAAATGGGTACACTTTCAGGGGAAGCAACTGTACTATTTTCTTGTTTGCTTCCCTTCTCAATTAAGGTCAACTCTTGAAGGAAAGAGTTTGCTCCACTAGATTTTTGTAAGAGTTTAGTCAAATAGGGAAGCCAACAGGAAGTCACATAATGCCCCCCTCCCCCACCCCCTGTAATAATGCCCGAAAAGCATGGCGGTGTATCAGTCACCAAGAATTCTAGCTAAGTGGGATTTTTGGTGATAATTTTGGGATAATTTGTCTTAACTCTCCAAACTCAGATATGCCTTTGGAAGATGGCTCTAATGATTGGTCAAAACAGAAGATTTTATTGAGACTAACAAAAATGGTCAGGTCAGTCAAAATCTGCTACTGGTACCAGGTAGTCCAGTAATACCTGTTGCACGTGGGCAGATGGAGCTCATCAACCTTGGAAGGTGTCCTATCTAAGAGTTACTAGTCTCTAACCAAAACTAGAGAGGGTAGCTGGAGCTCTTAGCCTTGGCAGGCAGTCCACCTAGGAGTTCATTGCTAGGTGTCTAATCAAAACCTATTAAACAAAACCTGTGAACACAGCGTCATGGGCGGAAGTCTTCCTAGAAGAAGTCAATGGCCAGGATAGAACTCAAGCTGAGTCAGGTGGACAAATGCAGTTGGCAGTAAAAGTAGGACAGTTAACAGTAGACAGCATACAGGTGGCATTTAGTATGTGCACGTGTTTGCATAATGAAAACCATAGGCCCATATTCACAAACTGAACTCAAACTCCACCTCGACTCGAACTCCAATGAGGTCGGTTGAAGTGACGCTCGAGGAAGCCTCGAGTGAGTGAAGTTCAAGTATAGATTTAGTATTCACGTTCTCCACTCCACCTCATCTTCGTGGAGGAGACTCCAGCTACACTCCAGTTAGACTCAAACCATGTAAAATACATCGTAGACCCAGATCAGACCTTCTAAAACGTATAAACTGTAATGATGTCAAATTTGAGACATGGCTGACTTAATAGACAGTTAAGAACTAGATCGTACTAACTGTATAATTTGTAAAATTATAATTAAATATACAGCAGGAACAATGATTGACGTCTGAGCGTCCGTCCGGTTTTCGTTCCTGTGTTTGCGGAAGCGTCTGTGGTGTAGCGATTAAGCTACCTGCATGTTAAACATCAGTCATGGGTTCGATCCCGTCCTTCTCCAGTGTTTTGCTGAAACTTTAATCGAATTCCTATTCTCGTATCACGTATTTATTCTTTTGACCCTACCTCCTGGCAGTGCTCCGTAGTTTATTATTGAGGTATTTTGCGCAGAGTCGGCTGCCCCACTCTCCCCCCCCCCCCCATTCCCCCCCCCCCCCCCCCACACACACACACCACCCCTCGCTTTCACACGTTGTGTACGCTTCATAAAGCTTTTTTTCTTTTACGGATTTTATCCAAACTTGGCATATATAGTGACAAGGGGGCGATGTTGTTGCTTGTAATGGACAGACTTCGATAATACAATAAATAATGTAATGGGCGTTTTCATTATTCGTAGTTTCTATATTATTTTACCCCCAATATATGATGTATGCTATGAGGGTATATAGTTTTCGGTTAGTCTGTCTGTCCGTTCGTTCGTCCGTCTGTCAGTCCGTCTTTTGGTTCCGTCCATGGAATTTTCGGATAACATATTTTCATCGAAGGCTTTTAATTGCTCGAATTTCGGTAACCATAAGTGAAATTCTTCTAGTATTAGGTGTACGACGGATAGATGGGAACTTTCTCCTAAAATGTGTAAATAATGTCAGAGTTTCCTTATTAAAAGTAATATTGAAAGGTATCAACTATTGTTGACAGGTTTAGGGGAAGTTGTTTCATTTTTTTTGGGGGGGGAGGGGGGGAGTTGGGGGGGGGGGGTTAACGGATATCTAAGACAGTATTTCAGTATATATCGAGCTCGGCATCCCAGAGAGAGGGAGAGTAAAAAAAACTCATCCCACACCTGCTGCAAGCAAAGCTGGCCCATGTCCTATTATTATCCAAATTTATAGTATGATCCTCAGATACCCAATCTTTAGCATGAGATTCCCCGTAACGTGCAATGCCTACACTGGGTGTCGTGCTATAAGTGAGACAGAACGCGGTTTGTCCGACTGTACATGGTTAATATGACACTCGCTAAAGTTCGTGAATTATCTCTCCGTACAGGCGGACGAATCATGCTCTTGCTAACACTTGTACATTGTAGGATGCGCCGACACTGAAAATTACCGAGCATCGTCAACCAACCCGACCCCGTGCTTGTGTTGGAGGGGGTGGGGGTCTCTGTCTCTCTCTCTCTCTCTCTCTCTCTCATAGAGACGTCTCAATATAGACTTAATATTTTCTTAACATTATGGTTGTCAGGAGATTCAAATTACATATGACATAAGCCAAAACCCTGTCTGTCTGCGAAACGCAGCACCCTTACTGATAAGTATGAATTTGTCACAAACAGAGAGAGAGAGAGAGAGAGAGAGAGAGACAGAGAGAGAACAAAATATGTTGATAGTGTATTACACAGAAGTCCTCTGGCCTATAACAACATTTTAGGTAGTCGTGCTGCTTCAAATTGTCACAGCATAGCCATGAAAACTCTGAAATATTAACAAAACTTAACTCGAGTCGCCGTCGAGGGAGCTTCACCGTTCCTCGACCAAACCTTACTTATTGGAAGTGACTCCAGCTACACTCATGTCTGTGAATACGACTCGACCTCACCTCGAGATAATCTTGGACCGTTAGGCAATTATAGCTATTTATCCGGTAAGTTCGAGTCGAGGTGGAGTTTGAGTTTAGTTTGTGAATATGGGCCATAGTCATGATATGCATTAGAAAGTACACGTTCTACAGTGTGAGTATGGTCTTGCGCATGTGCAGTAAGGGGTCTAAATATAGTAAGCAGAAAACTGTACACAGGACACTGTACACAGTAAGCAGTTCTAGGAGGACAAGAAAAAGTCATTTATGCGCATGCTCCTGCATATACATACCAAAGCTAGAGAGAGAGAGAACGAGAGAGAGAGAGAGAGAGAGAGAGACTTTATCATATGACGTCGCATATGAGAGTGTAATAAAGCCATGCATTAAAAACGATATTCCACTAGTGGATCAAATATGCAAATTACGTCGTAGCGTTATGCGTTGGCGTCCATAAAATGTCGCGTTGTTTAATGGCAAAATCGTGACGTTTTAGTGCAAAATTTGCTAATAAAGTGCGATTTTAGTGTCATATGATAAATAGAATCTTGCATTCGTGCTGTATTATTGAATTTATTAAACGATTTGGGGAAAAATATAAGATGCGAGGCTATTCCTGTATTATTGAATTTATTAAACTCGTTGGGAAAACCGATAAGATGCTCGGCATAGCCTCGCATCTTATCTTTTTCCCCAACTCGTTTAATAAATTCAATAATACATGAGCACTCATGTAAGATCCTCTATTTACAGATAATTGATAATTAGGGCTATGCTACTGATTTATCACCTATGGAGCCAAAATTTATTTATCTGATATATACGAGTACATGTATAGTATTTGTGCAAAGTCAATTTACAAAAACTTGAATAAACTGTTCAAATACGCCATTCTGAGCCAGTTTGCTTTGAGTTAAAGCCCTTGTTAAAATGTTGGAGTTGTCACCGTTTATGTAACGAACTAGGACAGGCCACACATTCTGATAAAGTTACAGGATAGCACAAACTAACATGTATGTCTCAGGCGGAAACAGTACAGAAGCAAAGCGGACGCCGTACGTAAGGTAAATGTTGAAAGGCGGAAACCGTACACAGCATCTGTTTTTCTCTTTTTGTTAACAACTGGCAGTCTTTCAGAAGTGAAGTCCTACGGCTTCTCAAAACAGAATTCAGCTTACATATTTTGCACAGAAAGATACTGCATACTTCAACAGAATAGCTCATTAAATACTGTGGGTAAAAATATCGCTATGCTAACACGTAAGTCTAAAATACGACCTTCTTCTGCATTTTTGTCGGATGAAATTTCAAGGGTTTTGTTTCATAAGGTAAACGAAATAGCTAGATGGCAAGAATAAACATATATGAGAAAATTAAAGCAATTTTCTTACCGAAGATGTCATTTCTGTCTCTGCGGAGACCGTAGTTTTCTGCAGGAAGCAAAGTATAGCGTACAGGCTCGGCGGAAGCAATATACGACGGACAGTCTCTGCAGGAAGCGAAAATTGGCGGAATCGATTAAGTAATGATAAAGTAATGCCTATATTTATGCACAGTTGGAATAGCAACTGTGTAGACCTTGATCAGGCTGGGTCCGAAGGAGCAGTGAAATCTCGGTGTCCTCCGTTTGTACTGACCTATCTGCCCGAAAACTTAGGATCTTTACGGAAGACATTGTTAGTGTATGTTTTTAATGCAGACCGCTCCACGGTTGACTGATTTCATCACGAACAATAACTCTGTTTTGATTCAACAAATAAATGAGTTATTCATGATCTTTCTACCTAAACGTCGGAAAGAATTCGCATAATGGCGAGTTCAGTCAATCACTGGTTATATATAGTTTTAAACGTTAACTGTCACCAATCACTCATCTTGTTTTACTTTCATAGAACCAAGAGTGAACATTAAGATGATTTTGTCGACTTGAACATAGCGAAACGCTTGCACCAGATGCTGGGGCTGACCAGTGCACCGGCATGGGATGACCAGGCTATTAACTTCATGTTATAGATTCCTTGGATTCCTGGATTGTGCAGGGCATACGCCGATCAGTCTGTGCCAGTGCCAAGGTTCATCCGGGTACTCACTGTTGTCGCAAACCGGGACAAGCAATCCCAGCGAGCACATGACGTTGTATAGACGTTGCACTGACGTCGATGGGGCCTTATGGCGTCGAGATGACGTCATGCGGTAGTTGATGCAATGTAATGACGTCATTTAGACGTCATGTGCCCGGTAGGATAGTAGTTGGAAATCTGGTTAGTGCTACCAAAACAACATGTTCTCATTCATATTGAGCATATTTAGCAATAATGTGTATCAGTCTGTCCGTGTTCTATAGTCGCCTGAACTATTGTAGAAATTACGATATCTGAAAATATTGTGAAGAATGCCCGGTCGTCGCTACTACTAAAATTTTTACACCTTCGCTTTATAGTAAAATATGTTTTTCTCATATGTCATGTTCTGTGTCTTAAGAGAATAAAGTTTTGTCTGTCCCTCTTCCTGTCTGTCTGTCATGAGAGTGAAAAAGAAACCGTTTAGTTTTAGCGCCAAGTTGCAATCACATAACACCTTGTGGACTCCGGCTATCTAAGGCACAAAGGATCTAAAGTCACACAGTTGAGTGTACTAACACTAAATATTGGTTGAACTTATATATCACAGACGGAAGTAAATAATTGCATCACCAAAGTAAACTTAGATGGCTGGATGACTTGCGATTTTACGCCCTTTTCAACAATATTTGAGTTGCATCAGGGTGGTGATAATGGAGGGCTGTGTGCAATGAAACCCCGCTTACGGTAGGAAAGAGTCTCGGCTCAAGTGAGGCTCGAACACCGTCCGCTAAATCAGTAGGCCAGCGTTTTAACCACTGAGCTACCGGGGCTCCTTTATGCTCTAGTTCTAAGCCCGTTCTGAGTTATAGAAAAAGTACAAACTGTATATGTTCTAGAGCAAATAAATCGCTCGTGGCGATATTAGCTTATGACGGTCTTCATAGTGATGCATGAAATTCTTCCTAAGAGCGACATCTCACGCATGCTAGCGTCACTTTTGCTACAAGAAAAAAAGCGATTATAGATCTACATATAATTACTCACTGACATAGCTTGCATCTTAGAACAGCATTTCATAATTTGTTTTCAGGGTGATATTCAATATGAATGAATACATCCTTTTTCAAAGAGTGAGTAGTTCATGAAAAAGACGGTGTTTTTGCTGAATTTGAATTCTTTCCTGATTACGTTGGAGGGCCTCTGGATCCAGAAAAAAACCAGTAAGCCCCCTCCAACTCCCACCACAAGTAATCTTTTTCTCGTGTTTCGCTGCACTGGGGTTACGAGTTTTTATCAGATCCGATTCTCACCAGGTATGGCACGGTAAATACTCACTTATAGCAAAATAACACGTTCCGTACCAGTCATATTATCGGACTGGCATAAAACGATTGTTCTGAAAACGTGCTAGCACAGGCCGGCTTTGATAAGATCTATATTTTTGAATGTATGACGTTGCTTTTGTCAAAAAGCTAAAATGTCATACTGTAGACATACCCGATCCTCAGCAGTCGTGATGCGATCAAAACTAGTCCATCTTAAGATCAGTTTTTATGAGCTGCATGCCTGTCTGAACATAGGCTAAAAATTCTGGTATGAATCGTCTAAAGACTTGCGCGGATTACATATTTTTATTCTTATTCTCGATGCATGATGATCTATCTATCTATCTATCTATCTACCTATCTATCTATCTATCTATCTCAAATGCATATGGGCCGCGACACGACAAAACCAACAATGTGGCTGTGTGCCCAGCGCAGACTAAGATCAGCCTGGGCATCCGCCCAGTCTGATCAGAGTCTTCGCTGTTCGCATCGAGGTACTCGTAACTCAAGATCCTTAGCTATCCTTTGAGCACTTAACGAAATGTCTAGTCAAACTGAGCGAATGCCCAAGCTGATCTGAGTCAGCGCTTGGCGCACGACCACATTGTTGATTTTGTAGTGTCGCGGCTCAGTTATAGATATTTATCCAACTCGAATGCATATGGTAAATTAGTATCTATCTATCTATCCAGACAGCTGTCCGTCTGACCATCCATCCGTGTGTCTGGTCTACCGTTCACACTGCACCAAAAGTGTATAATTGCAACACTCAACAGATCGCTACTAGGAGAAGTCGCTGGTGGGAACGTTGGCACTGTAACTGTAGTTGTCAATGTTAGAGTTATCCATCTTTAATATTCGGAATCTGTGACTGATGCGCGTCATTATCCTTTCACCGATTACTGTTGTGATTGGGCCCGCTGCAGACCCAGATATTCTCAACTTTATGGCCAGGCGTCTTGTTTTTATAATTAGCCCTTGCAGAAATGTTCTCAAATGTGAAGTGGATTTAATGAAAGGTCCATTTACCGGCGCTGAATATTTGAATATTTAAGGTGGTGATTTTTGGTATATAAAAAAATCTCAATAAAACCATAAAAAATTATTATATCTCCCTAAAAATTAGCAGACTTCTTAGTTTTGTTGTTCTTTACAGTTTAGAGTACAAAATAGAGGGGCATGCTGTTTAAAAAGGTGTTTTTATATGAACAGATCAAAGGGTAATTTTCTGCGCAATAATCTGAAAAATAAAATCCGTTGTTGAAAATGTACTTAGCTCTGAAGATATTTTGAAGTATTAAAAAGAGCGTCCTGGCATTTATTTGTTCCAGCTCTTTCTCAAATTGCAAGGTAGAGCAGATAAAAACAGTAGCTTTCCTCAAATGTCTGACCATGTATATAAGTGCATGTATAGTGGTTGCATTCATAATACAGGTAGGTCAGATATACCTATATCATACTCACAGTATAAATATTACATTACAATGACCACCTCAGGTGTATTATTGAAATTATTCAACCTTGAAAACAGACTCTGCTATGTATTTTAAGACAAATATTTGGACACAGGTCACATCTTTTTTTATCTGCGCAGCCTGATGAGCTGCAAAGAAAATGAAAAAAAAAATTGCTAGGACGCTCTTCATTATACATTAATTTATGTTCAGACCTGGTTACATTTTCAATAATGATGGTCATTTTTTAGATTTATGCGCACAAAATTACCCTTTGATCTTTTCGTATATATATCCTTTTTAACATCAACATGTCCTGCATTTTGGGATTCTGAATTGTGAGGCACAACATAAAGAAGGCATATGCTCAGTTTTGGGAAGATCTGTTGTATTTTCCAGATTTTATGCAGATTATTGTCTTTGCCCCAAATCAGTGATAATCACCACCTTAACTGTTTAAAATCTTTTAATACCTTGGCATACAGTCCACGGTCCTGGAGGGGTAACTATGCCTCCCCCTCGTCCCAACCCCTACGATTATGAGGTGCCGTTTTACTATAAAATCCCTATTTTGTGATATTAAAAGTTCCATTTTGTGATATCACAAAATATTTTATGATACCACAGATTAGAATTTGTGATATCTAAAAATCATCATTATTTTTGATATCACAAAATATATTTTATGATATAACATATTCGATTCTGTGATATCACAAATTTGATTTGTGATATCACAAAATCAAAGGGATTTCATGATATCACAAAGTTCACTCACTCACTCATGTACGATTCTCTGACTCTCCATTTTGACGGTGTTTCATTTTTTTCATTCGCAAATCAAACCAACAAAAAATTCATACTCCACGAAAGGATGGAGACACGTATTAGTTACACACATCCGCCGGTGCCTAGGCTGTCTTTATATGCTTCCGCGCCGACAATCATGGGGTTGTTTGTTTTTTTTCCGCGGGGGGGGGGGGGGAATTAAGATTTGCCCGTGTGGTTAGAGCGACTCGGTTATGGTGGAAAAGGCTGGTGAAGGTCGCGAATTCCAATCCCGGATGGGTCAACTGGCGCCTGGAAAACTCTCTTTGTCCAACAGGCACATGACGTCGAAATGACATCGTACCGACGTCGATGCGACGTAATGGCGTCACATCGGCGTCGGTACGATATAATTTCGGCCTGTTGTGTCTGATGGGTGTCATCCCAGCAGTAAACATGTACGATTTTAGAATCACGGAAGGATAAGGCAGCGAAAGGAGAGGGATGGGCTCCGCCATGCATATGAAAGGCCCAAGACACAATAGGGTTCTAACCTCTACTATCCCTTCGACCACCAAGTACATGTAATAGGTGTTATGGGAAACTTTTATGTTCTTCATGCTGATACAATAAAGATCTACAACAAATAATGGTTGGTATAGTATAGATTGCTTTTAATTGATAACATTTCAAAGTGCAGTCAAACAGAAACCAACTATTCGAGAATGTAATCAGTGGTGCCACACATTACTGATACAAACAAACAAACACACGAACCAATCTATGCAAAAAATGAAACCATTTTTTTATAAGTAACGACATGGAAAGTCTTCGTTTTCTGTTCTTTCTTCTAGGCGTGAGAAAATATCATTATCGTACACCAAACCTCTGACGCAGATTCGTCTTTCAATAACTTGACATTTGAACGCAGCAAGTTTTGATATACGTGTCCTTGTCTTAATTTCACCCAGCTGCTAATACCTGTTCTACCTGTCTTTGCCAAGTGTTGGATCAGAACCTAACAATCGAGCGAAGTAATCGGTTTTCTCACCTATTAGGAACGACAACTTACCTTTAATTTCCTGTCAGAGTTCAATATATGGAGCAAAAGGTCGCGAGTTCGAATTCCGGCTTGGGTCAACTAGCGCCGGGAAAACTCTGTCACCTCAGCAGTAAATGGATGGGTGGATGACTTGCGATTTTACGTCCAATTTAACAGTATTTCAGACATATCAGAAAAGGATGAGTGATAATGAAAGGTTGTGTGCAGTGGAACTCCGTTTACGGTTAAAAGGTTCCCGCCTACGCCCCATTGCAGGGCTCGAATCTAGCCGATAGATCAGTAGTACAGCGCTAAACCGAGCTACTAGGTCTCCTACCCAGCAGTAAATGGGTACCTTTTTCGATTCAGGGAAGGATAACGCAGCGAAAAGAGGGAATAGTCTCCGCCTTACATATGTTGTTCCCAAGATACAGAGAGCTTCTAATCCCCACTATCCTCAGTACGGCCGTTAGGTTATGGGAAACCTTTGCCTTTGTATATATAAACGTCAAGATTTTACCTAAAACCATTCTTGAGTGCTACAGCCACATAAAGCATAACGGAGGGACAAACAGACAAGTAAACGGACGAACAGACAGACTGACAGACAGACATGTCCAAATCAATATGTCCCTCAACCTTGAACTCGGCAACTTCGCAGTTGAGGTATAACAACAACAAATAACTCTGTATATTTTATGTCTGCAACTGCAGATTTTCCAGCAGATATTTTATGCCTGCAACTGCAGAGTTCCCAGCAGCGATCACAGTCTTCCCAGCAGTGATCAAAGTGTTCCCAGTAGCGATCAAAGTGTATTGCAATTAAAGCCACTGCAAAGACAGTCTGATCAACTAAAAGAAGCAGACCCAGATAAGTCTGCCCTTAAAGTGACACTATGATCAGGCTCTGTGCATTAGTTAACCCGTGCAATGTACATATAGCTTTCATTTTGTGCCTGCAAATTCCCCTCAGGGTCAGTTAAAGGTGTGTGCGAACAGATAAGATTCTGATCTGACAGTGCCGACGTGCAGGATGGCTTAAGCCTTTGCTGCTGAGCAGCTCGCATATATGTGAAGCAAGCACCATATTGCGTGCGTCATGAAGCAACAAATCACGAGCTGTATTTTTCTTTGTTATAGATCTGCAAACGGTAAAGACACAGACAGTAGGTAATACCAGGCAATTGTAATACTTCCATGGTAATACCAAGTGCTTACAGAAACCATAAATCAGCCTGCTTTAACCCAACAAATCTGCCCTAAACAAGAAAGTTTTGCCCTTTCCTTTTCTTCTTTCTAAGCCGTCATGGGAAGCAACGATGCTCCTTCTATTTTTCCTACTCTTCTGGATGGAGATCAATAAGTTTTACATACATCCTTTTGACGCAAGGATTACATTAAAGAAACGAATGTAAAGAACTTGCTCACCAAAGAGAAAATCCTCTAAGAGTATATTTGTTCCCCAGCTTCAAGGGCTACAAGGGCTACAAACACAGGAAGTCAAATTGTTGTTTCCACTTGTAAAAATGGTGGGAAAATATGACTGGCGATTATCTCGTTGAATGTACGCACAAAGGCATGTAGATGTTGGGGTTATTTCGTGAGAAACCATGCGTTAGAACCCGTGTGAAGATCTAACTGTACAAAATCTGCGCGCTGCAGATTTCTCAGGTGCCATAGATTGTTAATTTTAAATTTGCCGCGACACGACAAAACCATGTGCGCCCAGCAAAGTTTCAGATCAGCCTGGACATCCACCCTGTCTGGTCAGAGTTTTCACTGTCCGCATTGGGCTAGCGTAGGCCACAAGCTGCCATTTAAGCGCACAGCGATGACTCAGATCAGACTGAGCCGATGCCCAGGCTGTACTTGGTTTTTGCTGGGCACACGTGCCACGTTGTTTTATGTTGTTGTTTTTTCGATTAGTCGTCACGGATGGTCCACCAGGGCTAACTTTATTAGAATAGGATTAAAAATAATATTGACGACTGGACCCAGGCTACCCTCCCCGTTGTTATAGGGAGGGTTGTGTTTTTGTTCACGTGCTATTTCCTTTCTTAATAATCACTTTTCTACAAATCGTGCGGCTGTATTTCCTAAAGTCTTGCCAAAAACCGAAAATTGAAAATTATGTCCAAACATTTTAGGATTTTGGATGTTGTTACGTATTGTTTATGTTGCCGTACGAATTCCTACTTGCTTCAGACCGGCTCGTGCATGTTGAGTGTCAGGGCGCGTACAGGGCTTGTAACCTCAGTGACCCTCAGGGGGTCATGCGCGCACCATAGTCCTGACGCGCGCCTAGCCCCCTGAGTATCTTTGGTGTTTACCAGAATATGTGTACTTTTAAGAGAGTTTATGATGGTAGCTTAAAGACGCAGCGGCTCCAGGGGACACCCATTGAAGTGCTAACGCCCAATGCGCTGCAACCAGATAGTGCCCCCTTTCACTAGCTGGGTCATTGTCTTATTCTCCCTATTTAAACCAAATATTTGACTTTGAATGGTTGGACCAGTAGCGTCGGTACGGCACCCACAGAAGTGCTAACGACCAGTTCGTTGCAACCAGACAGTGCCGCCCTCCACCAGCAGGTCCCTGTCTACATCATTGTCTTAATAATCTGTTTAAGCTAATGGTGGTTAAGATGGTATTAATAGTGATATAATTTTGCCTATATGGGTTGTTTATCGTTTCTTGGGCCTGTTGTTCCGGCTCGGCACCCACAGAAGTGCTAACGACCAATTCGTTGCAACCAGACTATAACAATCCATCATGAGTGTCCATGTAGGCTAGGGATATCTCACCCGAGGGGTCGGAATTTCAACCAGGGACGAGGCTTGCCGAGTCCCTGGTTGGAATTAAGCTTCGTCCCTGGTTGAAATTCCGACCCCGAGGGTGAGATTTACATATCCTACATGGACTGGCTCATGATGGATTATTTTTCTCCCACTGGTAGCGGATTTTAAAGTCGGATCTGGCTTCAGAACAGGAAAATTCTAACTTTTTAACCAATGATCTGAAGTAAATTTTGACCAGCCCAGTGTGTGTATCGGGTCCTAAAATGGGTATAAGCAAAATCCGTCAAAATTAGACGGAAAACACCATATGTGTACTATTTTATCTTCCAGAGGGCGAAAACAAAATGTAACTTAGCCTCTCACGTCACGCGCGTCAAGTTTGCTAGCGACGTTTTTAACCAGTTTAGTGACGTCATTAAAATTGAGTGACGTCACAAACCCATGATCTGCTATTAAACGTCATCCGACATGCTTGCGTGTCCATTTTGTTCATTTGAAATTAAAATATTAGTCAAAAAATGAAAAAGTCTGGTTGCTAATATAAGAAAGATGTTGCCAGGTATAAGATTATAACAATCCATCATGAGTGTCCATGTAGGATAGGGAAATCTCACCCGAGGGGTCGGAATTTCAACCAGGGACGAGGCTGGTTGAAATTCCGACCCCTCGGGTGAGATTTTCCTATCCTACATGGACACTCATGATGGATTATTTTTCTCCCACTGTTAGCGGATTCTAAACCTCAAGTCGGATTATGCTTCAGAACAGGAAAATTCTAACTTTTTAACCAATGATCTGAAGTAAATTTTGGGTCCTAAAATGGGTGTAAACACAGTTTGCACCTGAAAATTAGACGGAAAACACGATATGTGGACTATTTTATCTTCCAGAGGGCGAAAACAAAATGCAACTAAGCCTCTCACGTCACGCGCGTCAAGTTAGCTTGCGACGTTTTTAACCGGTTTTAGTGACGTCATTAAAATTGAGTGACGTCACAAACCCGTGATCTGCTATCAAACGTCATCCGACATGCTTGCGTGTCCATTATGTCCATTTTAGATTAAAATATTAGTCAAAAAATGAAAAAGTCTGGTTGCTAATATAAGAAAGATGTTGCCAGGTATAAGATAGAAATTTCTTATATGAGCTGAGAGCCTATCTTATATAGGCAAAGGTGGGAGTAAAATAGAATCTATCATTGGTCTCTGATGCGGACAGGGAAATCCCAACCTGAGGGTATACGGGGTGTGTCGGAAACGAGGCTTGCCGAGTTTCCGACACACCCCGTGTGCCCGAGGGTTGGGATTTCCCTGTCCGCATCGAAGACCAATGATTGATTATTTTTCTTACCTACGATAATATTTCCCTTAAATTGAACGGGGAACTACTAGGCCTATTTCATGCGAACGTGTACAGGTGTTAGTCGTACAACCGTGTCACCCTCATGGCTGCTGTAGTGAACAGACAAGTAAAAAATAGGTCCTTGACAAATCCGCATTTTTAGATTTTCTAATTGAAATTTATATTAAAGAACAAAATTTGTATTGAGACGACTACAGAAAGCGCGTGTATGACGTTAATTGTGACGTAACGTCAACGTCATTTCAAACGTCAGTTGGTAACGTCTTCAAAATGGCGGCCTCCTCGACAGTGTTTGTCCTTGTGAACCATTGACTATTTTGGATCTTTTTCCGACTTTAAGACCTTGAAACAGGCTATAATGGGATTATAAAGAATGAATAACCTTTCTTGGGTTGGATTTTATCGATGTGGCAATTCATTCCTATGAAAGAATAAAAAGCATAAAGTATGGAATCGCCAAGCCGGGCGCACCGTATTTCAAGGAGCGCGTAGTGGTACATAGAATTCAAGCTCGTGTGAGCTGTCCCAGCCCATGGGCAAGACAGAAATTTCCAGCACCGCTAAAAATAGAACAAACTCTGTCTCGTAGGTAAGAAAGAAATTTCTTATATGAGCTGAGAGCCTATCTTATATAGGCAAAGGTGGGAGAAAGTGCCGTCCTCCACTAGCAGGCCCATTTCCCTACGTATATTTAGTATAAATAAGTTATAATGATAATAAGGGATATGAAAATGAGAGAGAGGGAGAGGGAAGGGAGAGGAGAGAGAGAAAGGAGAAAGAAAAGTTCTAAGTATGGGTGGGTGGTGTACTTCGGCACTGCATGGCACTGATGCCTCTTAAGGAGGATCTTGACCTTTTTGCAGTTGTTCCTAATACCGTTTCACCCTAAAAAAAAAAAAAAAAAATTCTAAGTATGGGTGGGTGGGATACTTCGGGCTCTCCTGCATGGCACTGATGCAACTTAAGGAGGATCTTGACCTTTTGCAGTTCATTCCTAATACCGTTTCACCCTAGTGGAGAATTCGTGGTTGAAAGATAGTGAGAGTAGACGGTGTTTTTAGGTCTTAGGCTGCTCGGCACTGACGTTTCCCGAGGGGGGTCCTGACCTTTGGCAACTGATTCCCGATAGACCGCCGATCTGATAAGTGTAGAAGCCAAGTAGGTAGATCGTATAGAGGTTTATCTTATTTAGTTTAGCGTCCCTTCACCTCCTCCTTCCGTCCTATCCGCCCAATTTCAAATATCGCTGTTTTTGTGTTATGTATTTTGGTCCAAATAATCTCCCGGGGTATTGGCCGGGGTAATGAAAAATGATGAAAAAAATATCCGTTTTTTTTCTAGATTTTTTTCGTGGGTTGGTATGTTTGGGTGCCCAAAAGATGTTTTGTGATATTTTTCCCGTGGTTGAATGTATGCTTGGCTGGCAATGAGCCGTTTTTCTCAGGCCGCGGCCCGTTTTGAGCGAATTTCGCATGTTTTTGAGTCAGATCTTTGGTATGTTTCGGCAGAAATGGCGGAAGGTGGCGGGATGTAACGCATATAAGGGTGGATGGTTATAGTATATAGTATAAAATTTTATGATAATGATGACGATAATGATAATAATAATGATAAGAATAAGTTCAAAAGAGGCTTGGCCTGCAAGGATCGTTTTTGTCCGAATGCCCACTCTATTTAGCTGGTAAACTGAACCTCTGTTTCTCTTATTTACTTCTTTGTTTCCTGTTGTCCTGTAATCCCTAGATTTTATTCCCAAAGGTTTTTAATTTAATATTATTTTTGTGTAGCCCGTGTCCTCAATATATTGGAAGACGGCATTTAGTATTTCCTGATCTTGGGCAGTTAACAAAGATTTAGTGGCCAGGCTCCCGGTGTATGGGGTGCTCTATACACACGTTGTTTTATCGTGTCGCGGCTCAAATATATATGAGCCGCGTCCCGAGAAAACCAACAGAGTGGTCGTGCGCCCAGCTAAGGATCAGATCAGCATATGCAGTCCTCCAGTCTGATCAAAGTCTTCGCTTTGCGCTGAAAGGATAGCTCAGGATCTAAGCTACCCCGATGCGGACAGCGAAGATTCTGATCAGACTGGCAGATACCCAGACTATTCTGAGTCTGCGCTGGGCGCACAACCACTTTGTTGGTTTTCTCGCGTCGCGGCTCAATTATAACAGGATGTGTTGTCTCTCTTTCCACTTGAACACTTTCTTATTGCGGACATACGAACAACGTAAATCAAGACCAAACTATTCATGAGAGTATCTGTTATTCTCTTAAAATATTCCAGAAGCTCCATATACTCAGGGCAGGCTACGCGCATTCTTAGCCTTGTCAGCGCATGCGCAACCACTCGACGTTGTAGAATCTAGAAAAGTCAGCAGCATTGTGAACACATTTTCGAAAGCTGGTTTGGCATGCAAATATTAATAAATTAATTCTCTGAAACGCCTTTATAAACTGTAAACTGAAATGCTTGCGCGGCGAAAACAGTATATACCCACAACGAACTGTTCCTCTGTATGTCATTTAAAGATAATGATACTTATGGTAACTGATTGGGGTATTCAATAAAATTATAATCAAATAATAATTATCCATAAAGTTTCTGTACGGTTTTTTTTTGTGTGTGTGTGTGGGGGGGGGGGGGGGGGGGCACAGAGAGGTTAGAATAAAATAAGACTGCGATCACTGTCTTGGCGGTTAGCACGAAATAATATCACTTTTCTGATGACACGGCTCAATCAAGAGCGCAGTGTGATTTTATGGCCCTGTTCCGTGTTACATGTATGGGAGGGCATATTTCATTGCGAGAACTGCCAATAAACAAACGTGTCAAACGTTTCAAGCAAAACTTAACCTTACGGCCTAAGCTTGGCCTATGCGTCTAAATTACCGAGCCGCGAAACGACAAAACAATGTGTACACAGCGAAGACTCAGATAAATTACCGAGCCGCGAAACGACAAAACAATGTGTACCCAGCGAAGACTCAGATCAGTCTGATCAGATCGTCACTGTCCGCACGGAGGTAGTTTAGACCCTTGGCTACCCTTTAAGCGGACAGCGAAGACTCTGCTCAGACTAGGCGGATGTCCAGGCTGATGTGAGTCTTCACGTTGCCCACATGTCACTTTGCCTTTTTTGTCATGGTTCAACTGTCGATTCGTTAGACGCTGTTTATGCGAACAGGTTAGATTCTTAGATGAAAGGATATAAAGGCTCATACACAGGCCATACGGCCATTTTGGGTATGCCGTATTACAATGCTTCACTATGGGTGTGACACAAAACACACGTAATATTATGACCTAGCTAGAACCGATTTATTTCTCTTTGTCTTCCAAAATGCAATGACACATTTCTTTATTTCCATAATTTCCTCTGCTACAAAAAGTCAATTGGCATAATAAGGTGAAGGGACGCAACTGCTAATTTATTTCATTTTTGCCTACCTTTTGAGTAGGAATCAATTCTTACCCAAAATAATTTCTCCTTAGAAACATTTGTCCGAAATCTGAAAAGTTGTTCCCTTTCAATTTTAATGAATTTAGATGAATACCATACCATGGGCAGATTAAGTTCGAGAAAAGATTATTATTATTGTTATTATTATTATTATTATTATTATTATTAAGTGCGCAAATCGGCGAAAAACAGCGTCTTTTTCATTGCAGTGTTACAAATGCCTGCCTTCGCTGTCTTAACTTGATTCTAATTAGAAGTTTCCCGCCGTCATGCGCAGAAGCTTATTCGACAAAATAGCAAATATGTGCATTCATGCACTTTACAGATGCATGGATGCGTAGGCCCATCTGAGTCCTCACTGTTAGTACATACTGTTAATAACCATATTTATATCAAATTAAACAAGTGCTGTGTAATTATTAGACTGACAGAATGGGAAAGCAGTCAAAAAGTGCACTGACTTTAACGGTCTTTTCAACCATACTTGGAGTATTTTGGAAATATGCAGTCAAATTAGACATACACTTCTACTTTGTGAAATATAATACTAAAGTCCTGTGAAATCTGTATGTCAAAAACTCATTCAACTTGTTACTTTTCTGCAGTGACCTATATATATGTATTTATAGGTCACTGGTTTCTGTTTGGATCGATTGATGGCGCGGTTGTACGTCCTTTTTGATAGTATTTAGTCATATCAGGACGAAGGGAGGATGATAAAGCAAGGCTGTATACAATATTACCCCGTTTACGGTTAGAAAGATTCCGCCTCGAGCAGGCCCCGAACCCGGGACCGCTAGATCAGCAGGCCAAAGTTTACCCTACTGAGCTGCCGGGGCCATAGCCTGGGTTCCAGTCTGATCATTTTTTTTTTTTTTTTGTCAAAAATGATTTAATCAAGATTTACAAAAGGTTAATAATTATAATTTTATTTATTCTATATTGAATAGGATTAAAAATAACATTGACGACTGGACCCAGGCTACCGGGGCCACTATAAGTGTCGAATACCTGACACTAAGCGAAGCACCTACTGAAAGTCTAAGTTCGATATTTTCTTACGCGAACACATACCACCAAGCTGTGTATTTGTGCAGCCATACGCAATTTCCTCATATGCAATGAAGCGAAAAAAAAATCTCATTTTGGTTTCTGAAGTGTAAAAAATCGTTCAACCTGTTTTGAACTGTACGAATACTGTGGCTCCACTGCTGTAAACTATGCAATGTCTCCATCAGCTTAAATAATTACGGAAACTACGGCTCAGTGCAGTTGTGCACGATCATCTAAGCATGCGCTATTTGTATATGTCCTAAAATATGTTGTTCATGCGGTAATGATTTCGACGCCTTATCTGCAAAACAGACTGCATACTGACATAGCTGCGGGCGGGGATATTGCTATTGTCGGCAACAGTACCACGCGTGTTTTAATTAAAAGAGTCTTTGAAAATCTTTGAAAACAGGGTAGACCCAGATCAGACGCCACAGAAAGCGGTGTCTGATCTGGCCCGTCACTGTTTTCATCTAAACAAAGATTTCTGAACACATTAGATTCTCTGGAACTTATCGAATATAGAAAACAAATGAAACACCAATAATAAAAACGTTGTAAATAAGTCAAATAAACTTTTACATGCAGAGTCACTTGGTAGTATTATTTAATCTTTGATATTATGTGGCTGTGTTGAACTGTTTGCAGTGCATTTCGACGTTTCTTATATCATCGCCACCTTGCGTTAAATATATGTGCGAATAGAAGCCTTATCAGAAAATGTTTTGGATTGGCGACACGAGAAAAAAATTAAGCCATGTACATCAAACAAACATTCGAATCAGCTTGCGCGCGCTCACACACACACACACAATTGTTTCGTTTTAAACTTTTAAAATTCCATCACATGAACTTTGAATAGAAAAGACCCTTATAAAACTGCGAGGATATGTCTCATTTAGTTTGTAAAAATATTATTTTGCAGCGTGCCATATTTCTGTGTATTAATTATGGCATTATCTTTGATATTATGTGGCTCTATTGAACTGTTAGAGTTTTATGACCACAGGCTATGAATTTTGTACAGGACTTCTTGTCAGTAACTATGGCAACAGCGAATTTCTTTAGTTACCGTTATAACGCAAGACAGGTTTAATCGGAAAATGGAGTAAGCGTCCTTTGTGTCCGAAATTTTACGGGACAGCATGATAAACCAAACAGACCTGTGTGCGAAGATTTAGGCTCCCTAAAATATGTGTACCTCTGACAAAAAATGAGGGTGACACAATTCTAGCGATGTCTTAATATTTAGGTCAATACGACAATACATGGCTGTGTCTGTGATATGACAAGCCGTGTGTTGAAAGTAGTAACACAAATATTGATGCTCGTTATCAGTGACCTATATGTTTTTATAGGTCACTGTCATTGTGTACTCTTTTATTTTACGAGCTCATCAAGTCTTTATTATTATTGTTTTAATTTATGCAGAAATTGTTGATTTTAAATGCAAAATGTGAAAACCCTGATCTGACTCTAAAATCTGGGGCGTCCTTTAAACATATTTACACTTAAGAAATCCAGTAAAATTACCGTCCACTGTTCAGTAACGCAGTGCAGACCCAGATTAGTAGTCGCATAGCTAATCTGGGTATGCACTGAGCTATAAAACGGATTATTCGCTTTTCGGCATGCGCAGTTCGCACATATACTGAAATTCATAAATATTTGCACTGTCACATAGAAAATTTGAACAATACGGATTATTCGCCACTCGGCATGCGCAGTCCACACATGTACTGAAATTCACTAATAACTAAATATTTGCGCTGTCACATACTAGAAAATTTGAACAATTAAGGAAACTTGTGTTTAGAACATGGGGACAAGTTCACACCAGCTTTTTTACAAGTGACCGCAAGTCACTTTTCAAAATATGCTGTATATAGTCGTGCTTTTTTTTCATGCAAACTTAGCCAGTTTTGACCAGACTGCACATGTGTGCGGAATAGTTTGAGCTTGAACACTTCAGATATGACACGAGAAAGTAATTTTGAACGGATTTTTTTCTTCTACTTTGAAGTCATATAATTCTACGTTCTATAAGTGGACAGTACCTGCTGCCGAGTCACGGCATCAATCTAATATTGTCGGAAATGTACTTAGTGACTGTCATAATAGGCAGGTTAATGTGGGTCTTCATTTGTCTCACATTCAAGAGGTACATTTCCACTAGACTTGCCCAAGTCTGTCAATTAATATTCCATTTCTTTTTTTAAATTTGAGTATTTTGAGGAAAAACAAACAAACAAACAAAAATAAAAAAAAATAAAAAATAAAAAAAAACGAGAAAAAATGTTCCTGTTTAACACTGTTGAAATTACATATATATTCAGAGATAACTCTGAAAGGGACTTTTTCATATTACTTCACTTAGAGAGACCTCCCTGTTTGAAAGTGAAGTCTAGATAAATATAGGGTCTTGGGAAAGTCTATATTTCCAAGTGTCCAGGTGATATGTAAATTCGATTTACTCGAACACTACCTGCAAATATTATGTTGCTGTGGTAATAGATGTATATACTACAGCTAACAATACACATTATAGGTGACACTTGAATATTCTTTTGCGCGTCACCTCTAACGTGTATTGTTACCCTTTGTTTACATCGTGTGTGAACTGCATAGATTCAGATCAGAACTGCGATTGACGTTCACGAGTAAATGCTAATCACACTACCCAGAAACGCCAGCTGTTCGTAATGCGTCTAATGCCCTAAACTGCCAAATAAACAATGCACACCTAGTTTGTAGAAACAGTCTGATCAGGGTTCGTACTGTTTTGACATATCGCACAGTACCGTTTACCAATCAGTCCCGGTGGGAAAAACGACTCGTAGGGGAGGGGGTTGGGTGTGTGGGGAGAGGGGGGAGGAGAGGAGTAGCTCTCTGAGATCGGTATTCCCCTGCACTGTCGTCTTTTTTTTTTCCAGTAGCCATCTTTCCGAGAAAAGAGGGAACAACTTTCTGACAGATTCTGCTATGATGCATTGACTCAGAGAGAGAGAGAGAGAGAGAGAGAGAGAGAGAGAGAGAGAGAGCGTTTCTTTTTATCAAATTCTGGAAAATCCGCACCCCAGTCCCCAAAGCCCCTCCTCAGCCCACCCAAGAACGAAAACCAAAACTATTTTTTTATTACATGTCAACGACCAAAACACTATAAAACACTCAGGGTGTCCCGATACTTAAGTACAGCTGGATACTGGTAATACCAAAATCGAAGTGTTTCGGACTCAGTCAATAAACAGAACTTGTCTACAGAGTTGTTTTCATAAGACAGATACAATATCACTTATGCCTACGATGTTGGGACACCTAAACACTATTTACCCTAAAACTTAAAGATAGTCTTATTTGGAAATTTGCTAGAGATTTATTGATTGATTTGTTGCTTTACGTCTGTAAGGTCCCTAAGTGTCCGACAGCCCTAAATGTCCGACAAAATTTATTTTTTTCTAAAACCGGCAGAATAGTAAAAGAAACTATTATTAAAAGCATAATTAGTAAATATTTCAAAAAAATAATTAGTGAAAAATGCTCAAAATCTAACTTAGAAAAAAAATTGTCGGACACTTAGGGACGACCCAAAGGTCCCTAAATGTCCGACAACCCTAAATGTCCGAAAAGTTGAAAATCGATATAAGGTTTCGTTATCAGAGTAAAACAATAGATATGATCGTAAAAAAGTGAACAAGATACTTTTTGTATATAATAATAATAACAGTAATAATGATAATAATAAACACAAAATGCCGGGAAAGGTATCAAGTTCGTTACTGACTCCATATAAAAGACAGTAAAAAAGTAAGTGTCAGGCAAAATTTTAGGGTTTCTAAAACCATTATAAACCATAATAAATGCATATAAAGTAATCATTTCCTACAAATAATTTTTCAAAAATACTCAAAATGTAAGCATGGCGAATACAAGATCTGTAGGACATTTAGAGTCATGTGTCCCTAAGTGTCCGACAATGTATGAATCTATTTTCAAGTGAATTAGAAGTTCTAAAACCATTTTCTATTCTAGTCTAAAGATACATTGGTAAATCATTAATTACTGTTCTATATTAGATTATATATCAAGAACCTTAGGGAAACAAAATGCCGCCAAATGTATTTGGTAAGTACAAAACTATTAAGGTAGAATACAGATTCTTAGTTTTTTCTAAAACTGTCAGGAAAGTGACAAAACTTATTTTAAATGCATATATAGAAATTATTTTGAACAAATGGTTAATCAAAACTACGAGAATATAATAATAAAGTAACAAAAATATTTCAAAAGGAAATTAGAATTTGTCGGACATTTAGGGAATCTGTCCCTAAGTGTCCGACAGGTTATGATTTTATATTAGAGTGAGATGTAACTAAGAACTCACTAAACATGACCTTAACAAGTTGAAATAGACGATTTTATATTGAAACTTTGATAAATTATTGACCACTGGTTTGATAGTTTGTATAGAAATATACAATATATATGATATAGTGAAAAGAAAATTTTGGAAAAACAAACTGGCAGCAATTGTATTTGGTAACTACAGAGAATACTTTGATGTGTCAGACAAAATCTTAGGCTTCTTAAAATTTCTTGAAAGTGAGCAAAACCGTCATAAATGCATAAATACCCGTATTGTGCGTAAGTATTGGGACAAGAAAAAACAATAAATTTTTCAGCTGTCCCAATTCTTACGCCGTCGAAAAATAATTATTTTTTAATGTGTCCCAATACTTAGGTCCACAGAGTCCAGGCCCCGAGGTTATAAAACTTTTTTCGTGCTCAACTCAGCTGAGCATGAAATTTTCTCTGCTGATAAATAAGAAAATGCCAACTTATGTTGGCATTTTCATATATATAAGCAGAGAAAATTTGATACTCAGCTAAACTGAGCAAGAAAACAACTGTACTTTTCAGTAATTTGCTATTTATTTGCAGGTAAAATTTCATGCTCAGCTGAGTCGAGCATGAGAATAGTTTTATAACCTCGGGGCCTGCACATCAAAGAACACTCGAAGTTCGCCGCAACTTTCGTTGTATCGAAAAAAAATGGCACCTGTTGACAAAGAGTTAAAAAACGAGGAAGGCTTTAGTCCGTGTTGGGGTTACTGTTTATTGGCATTTATTGTTGAATAAAAGATGTCTCCACCTGAAATCCACTTATAAATCCTTAATTTAAAGGCCGGAATTGTCGTCCACCCGGCCAGCAGATTTTACCTGTATAGGTAATGTAGGTGAGCAGTATAAGTGGGCGGAGCTTAAGCCATATTGCTGATAAGAGGTAGTATTTAACTGGTCATGCATTTACATTATTATAATTAAATGATAAAATTACTGATGATAAAATGATAATAATAATAATAAGGATAATAATAATAGTAATGAAAGCACAGGTAATGCAAATGATGACATAATAAATTGTAATAGTTATCAAAATAATAGTTATCAATAGTATCAATACATGTTTTCTCGTGCAGTGAATGATATGACTTTATGAAACATTGATAATTGTTTATTTTGCAACGATCAAACAACAAGAATGACGCAGCAAAACCAGTCGAATTTAGTAGCTGCCATTAGATAATATGAGCAGTGCGCAGTCTGTTCAGCAACTTCGGTGTTCTAGATTTATCAAAGCGAGCGGCGAATGTTGCGGTTGCGCAAGCTGATTTGATATTCACTTCTCGCAACTGGCAATTTTACAGGTTTTGCTTGTTGGAACAAAGTATTTCCTGTAAAGACCAAAGAGACGCATTGATGACTGTTAACATTCACTGGCGAACAGCCAACCCGGATCAGACTACACACCTCGCGGTCCGCCGGGTGTGCCTGCGATATCAACAGAGGCAAACATTCTGCGCATTTTGTGCCGTGTGCCGATGCGAAGGTTTATCATAGTTCCGCTGTTTGCAACTTGCAGCGCTATCGTCAACTTGGCCGCGCATGATGAATTTAAGTACCCGCCGATTTTAGAGTACTCACACAGTAACACACGATGAAAAAAAAAAAAACAGCGAAAAAACGATCTTTTCTTGATACCAATACGCATTTTACGCCTGTATTGTTTTGTAACCTGTCAAATCTTAAAACTAAAATAATAATATACAAATATGCACGTAACAGGTATTCCCAGACAAATTTTATGTAACAGCGAAACATTCAGACATTCTAGAAGGCAGGTATTTCAATTAAGTATATTCTCTGAGGCAATACTGCATAGAAGACAATAATAACCACTTTCGTTTCGTTTCGTTTATGCCGTTTCACCTTTGTTTACAAGCGATCGCGAGCATGGAGATAATGCATGCGGACAGCGCTTGTAAACAAGCAAAAACAGGCACATTTTAAATCACTTTGGGGCCCGAAAACGATGTCCCAATTCTTTGGATCACTAACATTACTAATATTTTTGCGTTTTTTTTTAGTATGGACCAATACTTTGGGTCCTTTGAAATATTTATTTTCACGATTTTGAAGCTTATCCCACTTCTTTGTGTGTCCCGATTCTTACGCAAATTACGGTAGCAGTCATGTTGTACCAATAACTCTTCAAAAAATTCTCCAAAATTTGCTGAAGATGAAAACAGAATCTGCTGGACATTTAGGGACATGTGTTCCGAAGAGTCCGACAACGTATAAATCTATATTCAAGTCGACTAGAAGTTTGAAAAATCATTAAATATGAATATAAAGTTGAAATAGACAATATACTAAATACACTTTGGTAAATTAATGACTACTGTTTTCATAACTTGTATGAGAGTATACATTATAATAAAGAAACTTCGGACAAACAAAATGCCAGGAAATGTATTTGGTAAGTACAGAGAATGCTTTGAATGGTCAGACAATGCTTAGCTTAAGTTAGGGTTTCGAGGAAAGTCAATCTAGTAAACATTTTTACGTTAATTAAAGTGGAACTGTCATAACGCAAACTGTCTTTGTTACCTAGTTTTACCTTTCGTTCTGGTAACATAACACCCTTTATCTTTATGGTTATTTCGGCACTATCAAATCGAGTTTTCAGACTGCATACAAGTGCATTTTGTTTTACTTGGACAAAAAAAAAGGGACAGACTAAAACGCTGAATTTCTTGCTGAATTCAGCTACTTGCTGATCAGCCAAATGTGTCTAAAACACTGAACTGCTGATATGCTGAATTTATAGAAATATGTCGTGATTTTGCTATCAGCATCGATCTTTTCGGTCGTTATGCTGGTTATAAATAAATTATATTAATTTGCTATGATTTTTCTATCATAAGAGATATTTTCAGTCGCTATGCTGATTATATAGAAAAAATACCGGTAATATAATTTTCTGTTATAAGCGATAGTTTCAGCTGATTTATGCTGATGTTATATAGATATCATGGTTTTCATTGCCATGAGCGATATTTACAGTAGTTATTCTGGTTTTACATTGTATTAAATTGTACACGATATATCAACAAAAATTAAAGGAGACATATCAAATGCACTGTAAGTGTGCCACACCTTCGATTGTTCGCTCGCGCCTAATGTTATCGATATCATATATATTGTAGAATCGATTATCCGATCATAATCAGTCATTCACATTCACCTTTACAGCTGAGTATAGGTTATGATCGGTAGACTGTACAGTAGGAAATTGGTTAGCAAGACAGAATCTGATCAGCCAGTTACAACTAAAAAACATAAGCCATTCTAAATTCAAATTGATTTATAAAATACTTTTTTCCGTTTCTAGCTTTAGTTTTGGCTAAATTATAATTTGAAATATATCCAATTTAATGATTGTG
Source organism: Ctena decussata (assembly GCA_963989385.1). Lineage (NCBI taxonomy): Eukaryota > Metazoa > Mollusca > Bivalvia > Lucinida > Lucinidae > Ctena > Ctena decussata. The sequence goes on along the minus strand of OZ022498.1, from coordinate 49,913,296 downwards.
ACAAATGCTTAACTGTTTTCAAAAAGAATAAAAAATATTAAATCATCATTGCCGGATTTGCATGCTGCGCTGGGGTAGGCAAGGTGAATGTTAGCTCCACTTTTTTTACATGGATTTGCCGTAAAACGAGAGCTGTCTAATATGAGTCTTTTCGTCCAAATCTATGCATCTAAGATTGTCATCAGACTGGGTAGATTATAGGAATCCTGATAATAATTAAGATTTTCCGAAATAATTTAGAACAGCCACACATAATGTCACAGTTTCGCATAGACAATCTGTGGATCCAGATGAATGTGCGATCAGTGGAGTCGATAAATAAACTGAAAACTTCTGAAGTGTGCTACTGTATACAGGTATATCGTTTTCAAAACAGGTGTTCTCTAATTACCTAATTTATCGATTGTTTAAATAACAAAACGTGTTATCGATTAAGTTAGGTGCGATCGGATATTAATAGTGACGATAATCAAGTGTGCCCAGGATAGAGATACATACCATGTCCATACTTTTGCTGAAATACAGTAGTATATAATATTGTCGGTTATCTTTTTTTTTTTTTTTGTCTCAAAAGCGAGATATGGCTGTACAATCCTCGGTGACCCAGGTGTGATCCATTACGTAAATCTTCATTCATTTAAGAAATAAATTTCATTTTTCCAGTGTCCATAACAGTATGCACTCAATGGGTCCTGTGCAAAGTAAGTGACGCCCGCAGGGCGTTCGCGTTAACTTTTCACGGGACCCTTTGTGTTCATACTTCCACGGACTTCGGAAAGAATGAAATTCATCTCATAATTACATCGATGGTGCTGGATATAACTTACAGTGCCTACTAATTTGGATAATAGTAGGACAAGGACCTACTGTGCTTGCAGTAGGTGCGGGTGGGGTCGTTTGGACATTTTTCTCTCGTCTATCATTTGTCTCTTCTTTCTCCTTTCGCAAGTCATCCATCCATCACGCATATTCTATATTGGAAAATAATCCATCATATAGTTTGTTTGGGAGAAAACTCAGTAAATAGTTTTCATTTATTTGATCCTATTTGTTATTTTATGTCAGTGTGTATATGTTAAAATATAAATTTATAAAAAAAAAAAAAAAAAAAAAACAATATGATTAAACTAGATCCGATCGTCCGATTCTCTATCTCAAAGACATGCACCTAACGCCCAGGCATCGATTAATCAGTGACACGCGGCATCGATTAGTGATATAAACGATTAATTTTAGAGTAAATAATAAACAAACGTACTCGAGAATATAATGCGTCTTTAATGTTGCAAAATATTGCTGGCTGGATATAAAGGCAGGAGAGAATATTGGATTTTGAAATAAAGATTATCATTATCATGAAATCATGTTTGAGTCTTACAAGAGGGTGCATTTGATATTAACGTATGTACCCTTTGGAGTGCGCATTTTCATGCAACTTATAAACCAATGCGTCCAGCGAAAAGTAGCAAACTGTGACACGACACGTATGTAAAAAAGTGTTTACCAAACAAGCATAAAATGTAAGATCAGTGTGTGTGTGTTTGTTGTTTTTACTTTGTTTTAAATTGTTCTGATGTGAAAAAGTTATCTTCTTACTGTCTCTGGCAATTTTTTTTTTCTGGTTTTAATGAGCATGATTTTTAGATCCCCTTGTATACGTACCGTCTGTGCGACTGACACTGCTATATATAATTATGCCTGCTAAATATATATAAAATATCTCATTTGATTTTCAATCAAATTCGTTCGGCCCTTTTTACGCCTTCCAAATTCGGATACTGAATTCGCTTATACGTAATTCTGTATGTAAAGGTTCTGTGCACTCGGGCTGGGATCTACCGTCCCAAGTCTGTGTATAGTGGGGATCGGTTCTACCGCCCCCGGAATTGAGGTGTGCATTGGGGTTGGGCTCTACCACCCCTGTTTTGCTTATGATTCAATGGCTACATTGGGGCTGGGATCTACCACCCCTGGTCTGTCTCCTCGGTCTAGGACCAGTAACAACCTAGCTCCTCTGTCAGATGTGAGCAGCCCCCATTTGAGAGCCAAATTATATGTTAATTATTTTATTTGAAAAATATATTTTTTTTAAATTTGCTGAATCTGGTTTTGTGTATAAATAGAAAGCAAATAAACCTGAATACAATGTTACTCTGACAGTATTCTTTATCCATGAGGACAGATTTGTAGACAGACTGTCACAAAACCAACCCAACCTACCTGTCTGTATTAACATAGTGTATTTATCCCAGATATTCGGGGGAGCATTAAAATAACCTTTCCTTTATAAAGACAGAGAAGAAAAATATAAGGTTTCTAAGAATTTTAATAACATTTTATTTTTCCGATATTTAGTGTCGATACGGTAAAAGGACTTCAATCAAGTAATTAATGACGCTTTTTGCCAATTAGTAAGTATAACTCATTCTATACTCAAATACGCCTTCGAGGATTATTTCATTATTATGGCATTACTAAATGGTCAATTGAACTCGTGAGTAAATGAGAGAGAAACCATTAAAGCGTATAACGAGTAGTTTACTGAAGCTTTCAAGGTATTAACATAGTGGGTATAAAAGTTAACTTAAAATTACCATTGTACAGTTGCAAAAGAATACAAGAAAACATTCCAAAGGGGTTTGTTTAATTGTGAAATACTTTATCAGCATATCAGCAGTTCAGCGTTTTAGACTCGTTTTGCTGATCAGCAAGTTGCTGAATTCAGCAAGAAATTCAGCGTTTTAGACAGACCCGACAAAAAATGCGGTTCTTATTTTTTATAGCATGTATTAAATAGACTGTAATATCTATTATTTCCAGACAACTTCAAGATTAACTTTATTTCTTTTCTCATGTTTACAAAGTAAACAACATCGGGTACAATTATATAAGGCGGCACTAGATACTATTTATACATATACTTATGAACACTTCTGGACGATAATGAAAAACAAAGCTCTCAGGTACAAGAAACCTTGCAGGCATACAAGCGAATGACAAGGAATCTTGTGCTGAAGAGCGAAAGGAGGACAGAAGGTGAGGGACAGAAAAATCTTGACCCGAACAGTTTAATAAGCATGTAAATTATATAAAGCACAAAAAGAAGGTTCATGCAGCAACTAAAACCAGACACAAATGTACACAAACATTTAAAGTACATCTGATGTAAATTTTAAGAGCTACTCAAAGTGGGCGTATTACTGTATCCCCGAAAATGCGTGCTCGACCCAATCAATTTGGAATCCTTGAAAAAAAAAACAAAAAAAAATAAAAAACGGACAAAAATATAAGCAGGGCATGTTTGCAAAGAGTGTTTGCACTAATATGATTCAGAATCTCCGGCTAAGGTGATTAAGATGACACCTGCCGGATAGCTATCCGGGTGCTATATAAGCCCATATAGGATGGTTTGCACTCATCATCACCTTCAATGAACAGATCCTTTCATCAAAGCATTCTATCAAAGAATTCTCTTATCTACGTGATTATGAGTCAAAAAAATCCTTTCATCGTTCTTCACCGCTACTTGTATTATACAGAAGATCTCTTTAGAAACCATGTTGACTCCATATCTCAAGCCTTGAGTATTCCAATAATGTGTCACTAGGATGTTACGTATCCAAAAATGTGTCTTTGACGATGTTAATTAGATAAGTGGCAATAGATATTCTTCGACTCGGGGTATGAGACAGATTTAGTTGTTGATTTGATGCTTAACGTCCACGGTAAACAACTAAGGTCATGTCGGGACGGTCAGTTAACCTAACCACACTATTCCTGGGCAGGCTTAGACCTCCTAAGCGGTTAACCAGTACTAAGTGCACATACTTTCGCCAGTAACTGACAACTGCCCTTCTTGAATCAGCGGAAGGAGAAACGAGCCGCGACACGACAATACCAGCAATGTGGTTGTGCGCCCAGCGCAGACTCAGATCAGCCTGGGCATTAGCCCAGTCTGATCAGAGTCTTCGCTGTCCGCATGTTGAACCTTCTTCTGCGCATGCGCAAATTAAAGATATAGTCTGATATATCGAAATAGGAATAACGTTAGATAACTCCGGATAGGGTAGACATGAACTAACAAGTCTGCTTATCTTATTATTGGTCAAGCCCATCCACGTTTTCCCCTTTAAAGTGCTTCTGAGCGGATCAAACAAGCCTTCAGTGTGAGCCCTGGGTCTGATTAAGATACAATGTATATTTAGCCAGTAAGAGTGTAACTAATTTGTATGTACATGTATATACGTTTGTATCCTCATGGGCCTATGGCCTACTGGATATTGAAATAAAGATCTTTCATACATAGAAACTGAAAGTTTAATTTAAACTCACATTAACCCGAATACAATATTACTCTCAGTGTATTCTTTATCCATGAGGACATATTTGTAGAAAGAGTGTCATAAAACCAACCCAACCTACCTGACTGTGCATGCATTTAACCCAAATATTTAGGGGGGGGAATGGGCATTAAAATAACCCTTCTTTAATAAAGAGTGATAAAAAAAAATGTACTGTTTCCATGAATTTTAATAACATTTTATATCCCAATATTTAGTGTCGATATGGTAATAGGACTTTAATCAGGTTATTAAAGCCGCCTTTGCACTTAATTAGTAAATCACTCAGTACTCAAATACACCTTCAAGCATTATTACATTATCATGGCATAGATGAGTGAGAAACCATTTAAGCGTATTACGAGTAGTTCACTGAAACTTTCAACAAGGTATATAAAAGATATTTTAAGTTAAATTACTATAATCTAGTTGCAAACGAAGATAAGAAAACATTCCAAAAGGGTTTGTTTAATTGTGAAATACTTACCAGCATATCAGCTGTTCAGCGTTTTAGACTCGTTTTGCTGATCAGCAAGTTGCTAATGTTATCCAATCATCTCCGATGCTCTGTGTGCTGTATTGTACAAAACGTTTGGGTGTTTATTGGGTCAATATACGCACCAGTGATTTATGATTTACGACCAATGGTCGTAAATCATAAATCACCGGTGCCTATGTTGAGGCAGATAGGACCCAATAAACACCCAAACGCTTCCATTCCACCTTTGTCATGAAATATATTAAAGCCGCTTTCGAATTATATTTCATGAAAAAGGTGGTATGGAAGCGTCAGCAAAATAAAACAGGAAATAAAAATCGCTACAGAAGAAGTTTATATGTTTATATAGATACATGTATACAAGAGTCCGGTTTTTACCTCAAAAACACTGCCGCAACAACACTGTCATTTTAGAAACTTCGGCTGCAGAATGAAATATTTTTGTGCAATAGTAGTAATAACTTTAACGGTCTAGAAGTGCATAAATCTGCTCTCTGTACAATGTTTGGACATCTGGGCTCAGAAGAGTATAAATCTGCAATCGTGACAATTCCAGTTTTGTTGCAAGTAAGGGAAAAAAAGGTGGATGGATGAACTAGGGTTCTACCCTCTTATCTATTATTATTATTATTATTTGCAATATCGATGAAATATAAAGCAGTTTACATTTTTTCTGTTTGATTGGAGTGTTTTATTATTATTATTGTTATTATTAAATCATATTTGCCACTTTTTTTTATCCCGCATAACTATCTTAGAGGTCAGTCCTATTACTCAGCATGACCTTGTGAAATGGGCGTGACTTTTAACATGTGCATCGGTTGGGAGTGTATAATCCCGCCCTGTCACGTTTTTATTGGTTATCTTCTTATCTAAGCGATTATGAGTGTCATAAAATTCCTTCACTGTAGCATCTACCTGTATGGACGGACGCTCGGCGCCCCGTTACTGCGGCTATGGATTCGTTCCGCTGAGGTGCGGGGGTGGTGTCGATATGAGAATTGAAAAAATACTACTACTCTACCTGTATGAAATAAAAGGTCTCCTTAGGACCCCTACTAATTCCGTATTTCATCTCTCCATATTCCAATAAACGGTCATTAGGGTGTTATGCAATCAAAAAATGTCTTTTAATTCCCATCGATAACACGTTTGGTGATTTAAAACCAGGCTTTAAAACCTATTTTGAAAACCACATATACCGTGGCACACTTCATAAATAACCAGGTCAGTAATCTATACTTATCTAGAGCCACACACTGCGAAAAGAAATCCGTAAATTTTAAAAAATCAAAAAAAAAAAATATTTACGGTTGAATACCTAGCAACCTACTGCCGGTGCATTTACCGTTATTTTTACGGGCGTCTGCCTGTAAAACGCTTGTGGAAATCCTGATATGGCAGAGTTGTGTTAACTGATCGCACTCGAATATACATTTTATAGTGTTGAGGAGCTATATAACCAAAACAATAACTGTTTTATTGTACCTTACTGTGCTTGATGATTTCTGCCAATGTTTACAGGCGCTCGTAAAACTAATAGGAATGGACTGGCAGCTGGTTGCCAGGCATTCTACCGTAAAAATTTACGGATTTTTTTACAGCGCATGTCTGTGCGAAACTGTGACACTCTCTAAAAACTGCACGGCTATTTTAAATTACTTCGAGAGTTCTACACTATTCTTATTATTTTCTTCATCTAGGGTCCCTACCTTCACTTTAGACTTCCTAAGTTTCGAAGAGGGGAAGACTCAAACCAGACTATGCTGACGCCAACGGTGATCCGAGTCCTCACAAATGTGCACATACCATGAGGCACCCCATGTGACGTTAATCAGTCATTTTTACTTTCCATTGGATGAAAGTATTATGCCTCAATTAAATATCCGAAAATCCCAATATATCTCAAGTTTCATGAACTGATTATATCCAGTCTGATTGAAAAAAAAAATCATGTAAAAAGTTCATTTATTGGTATAGAGTATAACAAATTTTGTCCTTTTTATCGCTTATTATTCTATAACCAGAAATTCAAAACTCAGCGTTTTTTTGAGATGTAAAGGTACATTACCGAGCTCTCAATACATCATAACATAAGCAATCGTTGTTTAACATCTATATTTTAGATAAAATACCACCGGCCTTCAATGTTAATATTTTATGTTTATATCTGTATTTATGGTGACAATTGTGTACACTGGGATGGTGATATATTGTTTCAAGACTGTCTATTCGATCCAATCATCTCCGATAATGCTACTGACACTGACGGTCTGACACTGTGTGTGCGCTGAATCATGTATAACGCTTGATTGATTTAATGTTTTGGGGTTAACGGCCCTTTGAGACAGTATTTCAGTCTATATCGGGCCGTCTCCCAGAGAGGGAGAAAGCGGAGAAATGATAGACGACAGAAAAAATGCCCAAACAACGCCCACCCGCACCTACTGCAAGCACAGTAGACCCTTGCCCTACAATGTTCCAAATCAGTAGGACGCCCCGGCACTGGAAGTTATACACAGCACCATCGCACCACCCGACCTTGGTCACTATATGTTTGTTTATTCAGAATTTCCCTATTATCTGCGTCTTATCTGTCTCAATATACACACCAGTGATTTATGGCAGCTATAAAATTTTGAACCACTTCGCAGTTTGTAGCGTCTTGACTTTGAAACATTTATTCATGTATTTTGTTTTCAATTTTCAATCGTTTAAACTAATAATAATGATAATAATAATAATAATAATAATAATAATTACTTGCATCTTCGTTCTGTATTCGAAATATTTTTTCCTGACCCGTGAAGTATAGCGTTCTCGGGCAGATGCAAATATTAATTCACATCTCTGCACATTCTCTGATGATGCTTTACATTTGTTCCAAGATTCGTGAAAATATCTCAGATGGTTTAAGAGTCGTGGAGGGGACACAAAATCATGACGGAGGGACAGACAGACGGACGGACAGACATACAGACAGACGAACAAGGTGATTACTAAAGAGTCTCTGCAGACTTCGTCTGGCGGGGCCCTTATCAGGGATGTCATGGGTAAGGAAAAATATTTCTATAAATAAACACAAACTTAAAGATTTACACCCACAATATTTCTATTAACTTTTAAATTACTCATAAAACATTATATCCTAGGCATGATAATGATTGCTATAAAAAGTACATTTATCTGCCAAACTTATAATTTGTGATGGTCACTGAAAATAAGAGAATTTAAGAAAATACATAAAAAGAGCGGCAATAGCGGGTCGCCATTCCCGCCAAAAATTATGACTAGATACGCCCAGCAATCATAGTTAATCAGGTTAAAGTTATATCATGAATAGTTTGAAGCCTTTTCTTTAATCGACTTCTGACAGTTACTGGCTGAAAAGAACTCACGTGCACAGATTAGAGGTTAATGCCATTGTAAAGTAATTTACTCCAACAATCACAAAATTCAAAACATGCTTGCAGAAACGCCTGTTGGAGTCAATCAATTTATGACGACAAAATATTCGTGAATATTCAAGAAGGGTACGCAATGATATATCGTCTCTGCCTCCGTAACAAAGATGTTTTCGCTGAAGATTTTTTGGACAAATCTTAATTATGTTGCATACAACTAACCAGTTTCATAATTTTGTGATTATTTCGTAATGAAAAACGAGGGAGTATACCTTTAAGGCAGTGCACTCAGAATGTATTATACCGCGATTACCATAATGACCCTAATTATTTGGACAGAAGTGTTTGCGCTGTGTAAACCATGATCAAACTTCGTAAAAATAGCTCGAGTTGACATAGATCTAGTAGGTTTGGAAAAATCAGAACAACTTTTGATTGAAAATTTTCGAGTAAATTTCTGCCAACTCATGGTATAGATGCTTGTTGCTTGTATACAATGAAAAGAGCTACAACGACCGAACAACGGTAATCACAGGGTATAAACCAGTCCGCCAATTTTCGCTTCCTGCAGAGACTGTCCATCATATTTGGCTTCCGCCGAGACTGTCCGCGATCTTTTCTTTCCTGCAGGGACTACTGTCCTCGAAAACTAGCTTCCTGCCGAGACTGTCCGCGTTACTCTGCTTCCTGCCGAGAGCATCGGCAGTAAGCAGAATCACGCGGACAGTCTCTGCAGGAAGCTATTTATCATGTACAGAAATCTCAGCAGTAAGCAAGAGATCGCGGACAGTCTCGGCGGAAGCCGAATATGACGGACAGTCTCTGCAGGAAGCGAAAATTGGCGGACTGGTTTATACTCTGTGGTAATAGAGTTGCTGTTAACAAGTAGCTTTTACTCCTTGTAGTCTTTGCTCTGGAAAACAAATGCCTATGATTTCTCTCTTCGTCGAATTTCCAATCTTTTTGTCACGATGTAGAATCCTCGGAACTATCACTATATAGCCAGTTTTCCAAGGGGTAAATCTACATTATGTGTTCTTGCATAGCCGTCCCCTTTCCCTCATATAGTGGATTTTCCCCTGATCATATGGCTTCAAAAAAAAAAAAAAAAAAAAAAAAAAAAAAACTTACAGATGGAAATCAGAACAACTTTTGATTGAAAATTTTCGAGTAAATTTCTGCCAACTCATGGTATAGATGCTTGTTGCTTGTATACAATGAAAAGAGCTACAACGACCGAACAACGGTAATCACAGGGTATAAACCAGTCCGCCAATTTTCGCTTCCTGCAGAGACTGTCCATCATATTTGGCTTCCGCCGAGACTGTCCGCGATCTTTTCTTTCCTGCAGGGACTACTGTCCTCGAAAACTAGCTTCCTGCCGAGACTGTCCGCGTTACTCTGCTTCCTGCCGAGAGCATCGGCAGTAAGCAGAATCACGCGGACAGTCTCTGCAGGAAGCTATTTATCATGTACAGAAATCTCAGCAGTAAGCAAGAGATCGCGGACAGTCTCGGCGGAAGCCGAATATGACGGACAGTCTCTGCAGGAAGCGAAAATTGGCGGACTGGTTTATACTCTGTGGTAATAGAGTTGCTGTTAACAAGTAGCTTTTACTCCTTGTAGTCTTTGCTCTGGAAAACAAATGCCTATGATTTCTCTCTTCGTCGAATTTCCAATCTTTTTGTCACGATGTAGAATCCTCGGAACTATCACTATATAGCCAGTTTTCCAAGGGGTAAATCTACATTATGTGTTCTTGCATAGCCGTCCCCTTTCCCTCATATAGTGGATTTTCCCCTGATCATAAGATGGAATTTGCCCCCCCCCCCCCCCCCCCCCCCCATCTTTTATAATAATGCATACAATGACCAAACACCGTTTTTTTCTTTTCTTGTCCCAGTAGAATTCGTGGAAATATGACTTTATAGCCAGTTTTACGCGGGGATGTGTTCTTGCATAGCCGTCCCCTAACCCTTTTCCCATATAGCGGATTTTCTCGGCCTGAATAGATCTACATGTATATGGCTTAAAAAACACCCACACTACATGATGGAATTTGCTGCCTCACCTCTCGTGATACACATAATAGTAAGGTTTTAATTTGGAAGAAAATGCAAATGACTGTCCCAAAGATACTGCCAAATAATAGATGCTAGAACCGCATGCATGAACTAATCTTCTTTTTGGGGGTTTGGCGGTGCTAGGAGTCGGGTGGGGGGGAGTTGAGGACGGGGGAGGGGTGTTTGTTCAAACAAATAGAGCATCCTTTAGTTTTGCATATAGAACTGCTTGGAAAAATCATTAGATCATTTAAGTTGGCTACTTTCGATTTCACAAATTTAAATAAAATGGTAAAAATACAATGTACAAGCGCGGGGCTCTATTCATTGTCCCGCTTCTGTCTATATTGCATTGCTCAACGGGGAACCAGAAAACATAAATTGTATTTTGTGAAGCGATTTGCCGTTTTATTTATTTATTGAAAAAAAAACAAAAAAAAAACAAGTTACCCATACTTTTTGCCATATACTGTCTATAAATGTATATATGAATATATTCACATCATCCCATATTTTATCACCAAACGTCAAGGTTGTAGCGGTTTTCGTAATGATTTGTGTTGAGACGTTTATACCACTGAAGGGCTGTGAAGAATTTAATTTGATGCTATGATGGCTGAGTGTGGCAGGCCACGACCAGTCTGCACATAGTCTAAGGCACTTGACACAAGGGGCAGTTGGGCTATTATAACCCAGCAGGCACATGACGTCGTAATGACGTCAGTGCGACGTCATTTCGAATGTAATGTGCCCGCTGGGAAGTAGCTGTACCAGAACTACCTAAATGTGTCTTTTGCAAGCGTTTATCTGTGTTCAGTGAGCGCAACAGAGGGACTGGTCAAGTGGATTGAGTTCGCCTTTCTTGCAGGGAGTTGTGGGTTCGGCACCCACTAGCGACGCCTGTTCCATTAATTTCTTCAGTTCTAGGACTTGTCAAACCGACATGAATCTTAGCGGAGTTTGGCTTCTGTTCTTTTGGATTATTTTGGCTTTTCATAAGTTCTTGCTGCTGCACCTGTTGCCGTTGTCTGTCTCATCTTACGAGACACAGGGGTTGAGTTGGCTCGGTGGGGTGGTGGGGGCGGGGCGGCGCGTGCGCGTGGGCTCGAAAGTTAATACGTAGGCGCGTTTTACCTGGTGTTTGCAGCTACTGTGTCTCGCGCAATGCGTCAGTAAGTGTGGCTCGGAGACGGCTGCTCGTTGCTTGCCGAGACCTGCCCAATCACCTTCTTTTTTTTCTAACTTCTTGGGTTTAGCGACACTGAAATGCGCGTCTGTCGCACTTCATTCGGTATAGTTACGTTTATATTCAATAAACCTGGAAACCTGCACCAGTGTGTTTTACACTGTAATAAGATAAATTAGGAGGGAGGTTGGTGATGGCTCCCTCCTTATTAACAATTAGAAACAATTTCCTGTCATTTCTTTCGTTCTGTTCTCCAGCAGGCACAATGACGTCGTACCGACATCGAAACGACGTGATACCGTCGCATCGTCGCATCGAGGTCGGTACGATGTCATTTTGACGTCATCTGCCCGCTGTGTTTATTTGATATAATATGAAAATAGGCTTTGCCTTTAGGCGAGCACATCGCTTTTTTACAATGTATGGGTAGTATTTGGCTGTAGACCTGTAACTTCTGAAGCGTAACGTAACGCCAGAGGATCGGGACTATATTTGCTGTTACCATGTAAACTCTTAAGTTTCGGACAAAAATGCATAGTCGAAGTGTAGACCCTGATCCGACTACTCACCGTACGATTCTGGATTTAATCTCAGAAGTTGTCGTTTGAAATTTGTAATAAAATTATTGCAACTCAACAACTGCGAACTCCGTCAGACAAACGGATGAGAAACTGACCGAGAACAGCTTTCCCCACCTAATCTTTCCCCTCGGAAAACTGGCTATATATTTTTTTTCAGTTTCTCCTCTGCGGCGCTTTTTATTTCCTTCAAACTTCACTCGAAACTCAGCCTCCTTGCATTTTGTGAATCACCATGTAGTGATCTACGCACAAAAGCGGTAAACGTTGACGCCATTTTGATTTTTTGGAACGGAACGTTTGACGTCATTACGTTACGTAGCGACAGAAATACGTCACTTCCGTTTGATGTCGCCACGAAAGAAATTCCATTATAAGTAATGTTTTTTTAAGGAAAAAATATGGTTTACCAATCCTCTACCATAGAGTTCCCGCTCTATAATATGCGCCTGCAAGCGAAAACTCGCTATTAAAGAATACTTTATTATTATCATTATTTTTATTATTGTAACACCGTTGATAGTGCACTTCTCTTTTATAATTATGCCTTTCAGTCTCTGGCATTTGAAATAAAGGAGAAAAAAGACTGAAATACAGGAAAGGGAAAAAACACATCTCATAAAGAAATTCTTCGTAATAATGCCTAGTACACTTTCATAGTAAAGTTTGTATTTCACATTTAGGAGATAATATGAGAAACAGCAGCAGGGGTATACCAATGTGAAATATGCTTCTGTAATACACACGAGAATATGCTGCTTAATATACAGTAGCAATAAACAAATGATTTCTCACAGATAAACAAATACTGCGCCTGCACAGGTGACACACACTTTATGGGTATGATAAGCATCGTTCATTCATATATTAGATATATATCATTTCATGAAAGGATTTTGGTGATGATGACGTCTGCAACCTGTGCATGCACGAATCAGCAAGCGCATATGGATGTAGGATCAGAACCTGTGCGTAGTTTACGATAACGAGGGTTCGCTTTGGCATAATTCAAAACTGATAAAATTAATAATGATAACAATCATAAAATTATTTGTAATAATAATAATAATAATAATAATACTGTTTTATAATAATAATGATAGAAATAATAACAATAATGATGATAGTAACAGCAAAACATTCCCTGGCATATCAAATAAAAATATACATGTAACTTGCGTTCTGTTTTATTTTATCATTATTATTATTATAAACAGTTGATGATGCTGTTCGCTTTTGATGTTAAACCAAACATTCTCTGACGTATAAAATAAATAAAAATAGAGGGAAGAAGATAAAAAAAAAAAGAAAAAAAAAAGAGAAGAAATTCTTTGTAATAACGCCTGACGACCTAAGTAAAGATAGTATTTCAACTTTCCGTTTTAATGAGAGTAGATAAAAAACAGCCGCAGTTGTATACAATGTGAAATATGCTTCTGTAATAAACATACGAATATGCAGTAGCAATAAACAAATGATACCTTACAGGTAAACAGATGACTGCTTTAAAAGGACGGTGTCGTATAATTTATTGGTAAGACAGGTATGTTTTTTTTTTTTGAAACAGATTTTGCGATGGTGACGTATGTTACTCTGCATGCTCAGATCGGCATACGCACAAGCAAAGTTGGTTCAGATGTGTAGTTTATGAAAACGATTGTTTGATCTGGCATAAATTAAAACGGCGAACAGCACAAGTTTGCTGATAACAATAAAACTAATAATGATAATAATAATGAAAAATTAAATAAGATAGAAAAAATGTTTAGAAAAAGAAATCTGGCCGGTTTTTTTTTTTCTTTTATTTGATATTGTCAGAGAATGCTTAACAGATATTTCTATTATTGTCAATAGTATTTTATCATTTTTATTATTTTTCTTTTTATTATAAAACCATTGCTGACGCTTTTCTTCTTCTTCTTTAAATTGAGCCAAGATAGTCTCAGCATTAAATACAGTCAGAATTAAGAAAAATATCTCAGAAACATTTCGAAAGAACGTTCAAAGTTAAAGGTTTGAATTAAACTTTTCCTTTTCTTGACAACAAATAACAAACAGTAGCAGTGGAGTAACAAAGCTTCTGTAATACACATACGAATATGCAGCAATAAACAAATGACTTCTCGCAGATAACCAGGATGGATTGGCTGGATGCACACACTTTATATAAGCTAGGCATCGTTTTGGTATTAGATATTTCCCCCTTTTGGTAACAGTTTTAAATGATAATTAAATAAGCATACCTTTAAAAGTCGATGTTAATTTAAGTTTAACTTTAATATAATAGCAGATCCTTACCTACTGAGCATAAGTAAAGCTAAACCAACAAAACGTTTGCCATATACAGTTATCCATAAAGGTATTAGTTGTGCGACTCCACAGCATGAATTGAAGCGATATTTCAAAAGTGCCAAAGAACCGATAGAAGCCATCCTCTGATCGTATATTTACGGATCTACTTGCATTTACGGGTCGACCCGTAAATATACGGGTCCACCCGTATTTCAAAAATAGGGGTCGTACCGTATTATACGGGTCCACCCGTATAATAGGGGTCGCCCCCTATTATACGGGTCGACCCGTATTTCTGAAATACGGGTGGACCCGTATATTTACAGGTCGACCCGTAAATGCAAGTAGACCCGTAAATATACGGGTCGACCCGCAAATTTAAGGGTCGATCCGTATCTGAAATACGGGTCGACCCGTAAATTTACGAGTCGACCCGTAAAAATACGAGTTGGCTCACCATTTATTTGTATGAAGCTGATTTGTACTGGAACCATCATGTAGCTTATCTCGAAGTGAAACTAGGAGCGGCTGTAGCGTAGTGGATAACACTCCAGACTACCATTCCAGGGGTCGCAGGTTCGATCCCCCGCTTCTCCGGTCTTTCGGATGAGACTTTAAACCGAGGTCCCGTCTCCATATGACCTCGTTGTTGGAGGGACGTTAAACCCGAGTTCACTCACTCACTCGAAGTGAAACTACTTTTTGTTTTACTGAATCATACCTTACATCCCGATAACGAAGAAAAAGATAAGGAGAGCGAAGAAAAGGAATTGCGTTTAATATGAATAAAACTGCAGGCTTATTTGAATTTCCACTGATCATGCACCTCTGAAAACAAATGTCTTACGAAGCTCTTTCAAGATCGCCATACTCACTGCTATGACCTACGTGATATATGGTTTTTGGTTTTGCAGGTCTGTCTGAGATGCTATTATCTCAGATAACGCCACTGTGTACGTGCACTATCGTTTGGGCCCTATTACATGTCTCAATAAACACACTACTGTAACTACTTATGACTGGCCAGAAATGTTTCAGTCCTAGTTCCCCGTTCAGTAAGGAAATATACACGCAAGAAAAACAATGAAAGAGGGTCGATGCATAAGCACATAGTTAAAGATCATGATTACGAAGTAGTTTGCAAAAAGCTGAGAACAAAAAAAAAAAAAAAAAAGAAAAATGATTGAATGCCCGAATTTAATACTATCGTTTTGTTCATGAAAAACTTTATCGTGAGGGCTCTATCGCTGCAAACTTCTCACAACAGTACGTTTTTTCGTTGTGTATAACCGTGATTAGTCAGCCTAAAACAAATTAAACATGCTTGCGCTTCACATAGAGTGATAGAGGTACAGTATTTCAGTCTATATTGAGCTGTCTCCCCGACAGCGTGAGAAAGATCGATTGATTAATTGATTTGGGTTTAACGGCCCTTTGAGACAGTATTTCAGTCCATATCGGGCCGCGTCCCCCCCCCCCCCAAAGAGGGAGAAAGAAGAAAAATGACAGACGAGAGAAAAAATGTCCAACAACCCTCACCCGCACCTACTGCAAGTACAGTAGGCCCTTGCCCTACAACATTCCAAATCAGTAGGACGCCCCGGCACTGGAAGTTACACACACCACCATCGCACCACCCGACCATCCCTAAGAGATATGACAGACGAATGAAAATATATCCAAACAACCCGCACCAACTGCAAGCAGAGTGAGGCCCGGGATATGCAAACCCGGGACTGAAAGTTACCACACAGCCAGTGTTGTACAGACTTTTCACAGACTTTACTCATATGGGAACCATCGAAGACACGACGTCTCTTGCGGGTGGGATTGGGGTGGGGATGTAGCCTCGAGTCTACTCGTTTCTACCCGTTAAGGTAGTGCTGAAGATACCCGTGCGTTTCACCCGTACAACTAGCAAATGCGGAGGAGACGGAGGGGATGGGTGTTGGCCTGGGGCGAATTTCGCTATCCGTACGACATCTGCTTCTCACCTCTAATATAAGTTCGTAACTGGTCGGACACTTAGCGACAGGTATCTCTGAATGTCCAAAAAAATCTAATTTTCTTTTTTGGCGTTATATAATGAGTATTTATTATTATTATTATTAATTATTTTTATTATTATTATTATTGTCCAAAAAGGTTTACTACATTGACTTTGTTAGAATCCCTAAGCATTGTCTGGCCCTATAACATATTCTCTGTACTTACTAAATAAGTATTCTAAGTTAAGATCCTTAGATTCTTAGGGGTTTTTTTTAGTTGTTGTTTTTTCTTCTAAAACTGTAAAACTGTCAGGAAAGTGACAAACCCATTATAAACTGCTTACAGAGTAGTTATTAGGAACAAATGGTTAATAAAATACCACTCGAATATGATAATAAAGTAGATAAAATACTTAAAAAAGAAATCAGAATTTGTCGGACATTTAGGGAACTCTATCCCTAAGTGTCCGACAGGTTTTGGTTCTTTTAAAGAGTGAGCTGTAACTTTAGAATCATTAAATATGACCATAACAAGTTGAAATAGCCGATATATTAAATAAATTTTTGATAGATTATTGACAACTGGTCCGACAGTTTGTATTAAAATATACAATATATTAAAAAGAAAAATTTGGAAAAACTAACTGCAAGCAGTTGTGTGGTAATAGTTTTGTACGTACCAAATACATTTTGCGGCATTTTGTTTCCCTAAGGTTCTTGATATATATTCTAATACAGAAAAGTAGTTAGTAATTTACCAATGTATCTTTAGAATATAATAATGAATAGTTTTATCACTTCTTCTTCACTTGAAAATAGATTGATACATTGTCGGACACTTAGGGACACATGTCCCTAAATGTCCGACAGATTTTGTTTTCATCTTGCTTACATTATTAGTATTTTTAAAGAATTATTTGTACCAAATAATTACTTTATATGCATTTATAATATCTTATAGTGGTTTTGCTCACTTTCGCGAAGTTTTAGAAACCCTAAGGTTTTGCCTGACACTTAAAAATGTTCTACTGCTTTTTATATGTATTCAGTAACGAATTTGATATATTTTCTGGCATTCTGTTTATATTATTATCATTATTAGTGTTTTTATTTTATATAAAAGTATGTAGTTCACTTTTTTTACGATCATATTCATTATTTTTACTCTAATAACGAACACTTATGTTGATTTTCAACTTGTCGGACATTTAGGGTTGTCGGACATTTAGGGACCTTTGGGTCGTCCCTAAGTGTCCGACAATTTTTTTTCTAAGTTAGATTTTGAGTATTTTTCACTTATTATTTTTTTGAAATATTTACTAATTATGCTTTAAATAATGGTTTCTTTCACTATTCTGACATATATCGAAAAAAATAAATTTTGTCGGACACTTAGGGCTGTCGGACACTTAGGGACCCTACATACGTCCGCGGTAAAAAGCTATAATGGTCAAAGAGAATTCTACACAAACAAGCTTGATGCCAGGAGGTGCATGCTATAGATTTCAGTGCTCTATTATGCCTCATGGGGAACGTCATTATTATAATTCATTTGCCAGAAAAAAAATCCTGCAAACAGTGTAAACCCTGACGAGACGCGACGGGATGCGCAGCATCATCAGGGTTTGTACAATAGGTACACTAAAGATTCAATTAACTTTCAATATGCGTGGAGGATGATCAATATGCTGGGAGGCTCAGTGGGTTAAGCGGGTTTGAACTCGACTGAAGGCGGACTTCTTTACAACTGTAAACTCGGCTCCTTTATACACAGTCTTTCATTATCATCCTCCACTCGTCCTGATAAACAGCAATCTGTTTCAAGCGACGTAAGATCGCGTCATCCACCCATTCATCAATACCCTGGGCACCAACGACCCTGAAAATGCCTTCTAACCCAGCCCATCCCCGGCCCCTATCACCATCACACCACCACCCACCTCCAGGAATGCTATACACGCCTGTCTCATCGAGCACCCCCACCTCCTCCCCCCCCCACACACACACAACGGTGCCTGTGTAATCAATAAAACGGTATTGCTATAAAACTTTCTCAAATTCTTGGTCCATTTACCGTAAAAGAACAATATACCAATCTCGCTTGCTTTCTCTATTAAGTGTTTTGTGAATGTTTCAATCATGCTGCTCTTTCAAAGGCAGTCGATCATGGTCTTTACTGGGTCCGAAACATCCGAGACTGTACTCGTGAACTTGCTGGTCTGGATCAGTGCAGTTCCCGCATTCCAAATACTGGTTTTCTAAAGGCATATGCTTTCGCAAACGTGTAATCTTTAAACTGCCTAAGGCACTACCAACTTTCTCACATCCCGGTCCATTTACCGTAAAAGAACAATGTACCAATCTCGCTTGCTTTCTCTATTAAGTGTCTTGTGAATGTTTCAATCATGCTGCTCATTCAAAGACAGTCTGATCTAGGTCTTTACTGGGTCCGAAACATCCGAGACTAGCTGTACTCGTGAACTTGCTGGTCTGGACCAGTGCAGTTCTCGCATTCCAAATACTGGTTTTCTAAAGGCATATGCTTTCGCAAACGTGTAATCTTTAAACCGCCTAAGACACTACCAACTTTCTCTCAATTAAGCATAGACTTACATAAAATCTTTAATTTTTCTATTTGTCAGTTCTGGGCCCAGGTTCACAATCATTCCTTAAACTTAAGGACGACCTTAAAGTTAAGATGTAAACTTTAATGTGTAGATAGAAGCTTACAAAAACTAAATGTATTTGATTTATCATTCGTATTACATTTCTATGACAATTGTCAGCAGATTCACGCAGCAACTGCAGTTTTTAATATGGTTTAAATATGGATTTTCTGAGGGCGAAATTTTCCAGCATATAAAAGAACACTTTTATCATAAAGTGGTATGGATCAAATCATGGATGGTATTGCTCAGATTTTTCCCGCCATGTTTACAAAGAGGAACAACTTTTGTAATCTGTTTGCTTCCTTGAAGAGTTAATTCTTTTTCAAGACTTGGTATCCAAGGGAAAGGGATGCAAATATGAAAAGGGAATAGCAATAAAGGTGTGTCAGTTCACCTGAACTGGAAAAAAATAATAATCTTAGATGTGGGAGGAGCCCCGGGGGCTCAGTAGATTAAGCGCTGGCATACATTGCACGCAGCCTTTCATTATCACCCTCTCATCGCCCTGATACGACTGAAATACTGTTGAAAAGAACGTTAAATCGCAAGTAATCCGTCATCCGCCAGATGTGGGTAGAGTTATTCTACTTTCGAAATATGGTGGTGAAATAATGTGTCAACATACTGCAAATGTTACCGTTGCTGCCTTTTTTGGTTTAGGTAAATTAATTCTTAGTCCAAAATTTGAAAACGAGATAATGACTTACAAATGAGAAGGACAAAGATTAAGATAGCTGATGTCATCATAATGAGGACAGAGAGAGAAACAGAGAGAGAGAGAGAGAGAGAGAGAGAGAGAGAGAGGTGAGTTAACTTTGATCAAAACAACACAAAAAATAGTTAACAGAAGAATGAAGATATTATGATGCCGTCTCAGAGAGAGAGAGAGAGAGAGAGAGAGAGAGAGAGAGAGAGAGGTGATAAAAACGAAACTCAAACTAACAATTTAACTCACAAGTGAGAATAATGGAGATAAAGCGAGTTGTTTCCAAACTATAATGATGGGCGCACGCGCGCCGCGCGCGTGTGTGTGTGTGAGAGAGAGAGAGAGAAATTAACTCTGGAAAATATTAATAGCCTAAATTCATGAATATGATAAAAACTGCTTAAATATCGGAAAGGTCAAGTGACAGTCGGCTGGTAATACATGTAGCTATTTTACGTTAAAACCGCTAATGACAGTCGACTGGTAATATCCATTTTACGTTAAAATTAAGTATTTTCTTCACTTTTTTAACTATAAATTTGAAGATTTAGAAATTTCATCCCACCTAAAGTTTAATTATAGCTACATAGTAAGGACCTATGGCGTTGTGTTACGGAGGAACCCCGATAACTCAGTGGGTTAAGCACTGACTTGCTAAGGTAGCGGTTTGGGTTGAATCCTGTTGGAAGTGAATTTCTTTTCAATCATAAACGCGGTTTTATTACACACAAGCTTCCATTATCACCATTCCAACATGAATGAACTGCTGATGAAAAGGCCGTAAAACCGCAAATGATTTATCTCTCTTATAACTGAAAAACTGTTTATGGGCTTGGTGTGCAAACCATACTAAAATCCCGGCCTCCATGGCACGAATAAAGACAGTTTAAAACAGGCCAGTCCTTTAATATTGAGCCGCAACATGAGAAAACCAACAAAGTGGTTGTGCGCCCAGCGAAGACTCAGTTCAGCCTGGGCATCCGCCCAGTCTGATCAGAGTCTTCGCTGTCCGCATGGAGGTAGCTTAGACCCTTAGCTACCCTTTAAGCGTTTAGTGAAAAGTCCGAGCGGATTAGGCGGATGTCCAGGCTGACCTAAGTCGGCGCTAGGCGCACAACCACTTTGTTGGTTTTCTCGCGTCGCGGCTCAATTATTATGAAGATCTATTTTCGTATGTTTGACAATCTCCCTAGAGGAATATGCAATTTTTATCACAAACTACCCTAGAAATGGCAAAAACAGCAACAATTCACCAGTTTGCGAACATCAACATCAAAAAAAGTATCAGCGCAGGCATGACCCAACTTAAAATTTTGACAAAATGTGCCTTATAATATTATACGCCTACAATGTAAAATAGGTACCCTTTCCTGACAGACGAACTTTGTGTTTTCCCCCCGACATTCAACATGTCTAATGTCTAATGCCTACCGATCCGGTTGTCTTGTGAATATCTTCATATTTTATTCGTCAAGGTAAAGCGAAAAACTCAATTCTTTCATAACGTAAAAACACACCGGCGATGCACAGTTGCCCTGCGATTTAAAGATTTTTTTCTCGTAAAAGTAATATTTTAAAACCCAGCGCAGGCGTGACCCAAGTAGATATTTTCACAACAAATGAAATGCATGTCTTCATAGGTATGCAAAATATTTAAAACGTTCAGTTTTATTGGTTAAAAACTAATAAACTTTTTAGAGGGGATGAATGGACGGACGAACGGACGGGCAGGTGAACTAGGGTCACACATAATGCACATTGACTATCGTTTCGCGGGTCATATAAAACAAAAATACTATACATTATTGGTTGACTTAAGTAGTCTACGTTTTTGTTAATCAGTGAAGTAGTGCAGTTGCAGCTATACCCTTTTTGGATAAGATGTGTGGAGTTGTCTTGTACAGATATGTATTTAATTTCCTTTCGAAGAGATTGCTATTGTGTATGTTTGTGTGTGTGTGGGGGGGGGGGGGGGGGGGATGGGGAGGGGGAAGATGAGGGTGGCGTAAGGGGGATGGTGCCAGTATTTGGGGGACCAGCATGGCACGCGGAGACAGTAACTGTGCTTCATATTTTTCACGAATGTGGGCGTTGATATCGGCCCTCATATCATGTCCCTTTCATACAAGCAAGTTAGAATAAAGAGGGGCGTGGAGTGGGGGATAGTGAGAAGGGGATGGGGATCATCTAAAGACCTCTTAGGCTGATTGGGAATATACTTTTTTGTAAAGGAAAAGAGGACTGTATAAAACTTGACACTGACACCTTGAAACGGGTGAATTAGCATGATTACAGATTTTATTATTATTATTATCATCATCATCATAATAAAATTATTACCCCGTTTTCGGCTGAAAAAAGTTTTATATGTCAAAAGCCATTGTTCTCAACCGAGTGGATGACTTGCGATCTCAAGTCCTTTTCAACAGTATTTCAGTTATATCAGGACGACTGAAGGCTGATTATAAAACCCCAATTACAGGTGAAAAAAAGTTACACCTCCATGCCAGCAGGAATCAAACCCGGGACCGCTAGCCCCAAAACTATTGCGGCTTTCCTCAATCCAAAGTGTCCATTTACTAAGTTTCCTGATACTTTAGTACTTTTTAATTCATCGAAGTTATTTCGTTCTTCCATTATATGTCAGTGGTAACTGCTGGTTAGCAATATCTTACGTTATTTTCTGTCAGATTTACCTGCCATATCATTGTGTAGAACTCTGTCAGACAGCCTAAAAAACATGGGAAAAAGGATTTCTTCTCTGTGGCTGCAACGATGCATGGCTCGTTTTTTAATATATTGAATGTTTCTGGAACTATACTCCCAAGCGATGTAACATCATTTTGTCATTTTGACTTAGGGCAGGTGGGGGGGGGGGGGGTGGATACACTTTAATCGACTGCTAAGATGGAATGGTTATTCAGTGGAAATTGGATTTATCAAAATAACTTATGATGTGTCATACTATAAAATCACACTGCGCTCTTGATTGAGCCGTGTCATCAGAAAAGTGATATTATTTCGTGCTAACGGCCAAGATAGTGATCGCAGGCGCATCAAACCAGCCTTATTTTATTCTAACCTCTTTGTCCCCCCCCCCACACACACACACACAAAAAAAAAAAACGGACAGAAACTTTACGGATAATTATTATTTGATTATAACTTTATCAGAAGCCTCTTTTGAACTTATTCTTATCTTTATTATTATCATTATCGTCATCATTATCATAAAATTTAATACTATATACTATAACCATCCACCCTTATATGCGTTACATCCCGTCACCTTCCGCCATTTCTGCCGAAACATACCAAAGATTTGACTCAAAAACAAGCGAAATTCGCTCAAAACGGGCCGCGGCCTGAGAAAAACGGCTCATTGCCAGCCAAGCATACATTCAACCACGGGAAAAATATCACAACACATCTTTTTGGCACCCAAACATACCAACCCACGAAACAAATCTAGAAAAAAAACGGATTTTTTTTTCATCATTTTTCATTACCCCGGCCAATACCCCGGGAGATTATTTGGACCAAAATACATAACACAAAAGCAGCGATATTTGAAACTGGGCGGATAGGACGGAAGGAGGAGGTGAAGGGACGCTAAACTAAATAAGATAAACCTCTATACGATCTACCTACTTGGCTTCTACACTTATCAGATCGGCGGTCTATCGGGAATCAGTTGCCAAAGGTCAGGACCCCCCTCGGGAAACGTCAGTGCCGAGCAGCCTAAGACCTAAATACACCGTCTACTCTCACTATCTTTCAACCACGAATTCTCCTATAGGGTGAAACGGTATTAGGAATCAACTGCAAACGGTCAAGATCCTCCTTAAGAGGCATCAGTGCCATGCAGGAGAGCCCGAAGTACCCCACCCACCCATACTTAGAACTTTTCTTTCTTTCTCCTTTTTCTCCCTCCTCTCCCTGCCCTCTCCCTCTCTCTCATTTTCTTATCCCTTATTATCATTATAACTTATTTATACTAAATATACGTAGGGAAATGGGCCTGCTAGTGGAGGACGGCACTGTCTGGTTGCAACGAATTGGTCGTTAGTACTTCTGTGGGTGCCGAGCCGAAACAACAGGCCCAAGAAACGATAAACAACCCATATAGGCAAAATTATATCACTATTAATACTATCTTAACCACCATTAGCTTAAACAGATTATTAAGACAATCATGTAGACAGGGACCTGCTGGTGGAGGGCGGCACTGTCTGGTTGCAACGGACTGGTCGTTAGCACTTCTGTGGGTGCCGTACCGACGCTACTGGTCCAACCATTCAAAGTATAATATTTGGTTTAAATAGAGAGAATAAGACAATGACCCAGCTAGTGAAAGGGGGCACTATCTGGTTGCAGCGCATTGGGCGTTAGCACTTCAATGGGTGTCCCCTGGAGCCGCTGCGTCTTTAAGCTACCATCATAAACTCTCTTAAAAGTACACATATTCTGGTAAACACCAAAGATACTCAGGGAGCTAGGCGCGCGTCAGGACTATGGCGCGCGCATGACCCCCTGAGGGTCACTCAGGTTACAAGCCCTGTACGCGCCCTGACACTCAACATGCACGAGCCGGTCTGAAGCAAGTAATAATTCGTATGGCAACATAAACAATACGTAACAACATCCAAAATCCTAAAATCTTGGACATAATTTTCGATTTTCGGTTTTTGGCAAGACTTTAGGAAATACAGCCACACGAATTGTAGAAAAGTGATTATTAAAAAAGGAAATAGCACGTGAACAAAAACACAACCCTCCCTATAACAACGGGGAGGGTAGCCTGGGTCCAGTCGTCAATATTATTTTTAATCCTATTCTAATAAAGAATAAATAAAATTATAATTATTAGCCTTTTGTAAATATTGTCATTTTTGACAATAAAATAAAAAATGATCAGACTGGAACCCAGGCTACGGGGAGGGATACTAAATACATTAATCAAGGGAAATCAGGGCGCGCGCAGGGCCATCCGCGTCCTCAAAACAAAGCACAAACATAAACATGTAGGTAGAAGTAGGAATAGGTTAAACATATATATATATATATATATATATATATATATATATATATATATATATATATATATATATATATATATATATATATTAAAAAAACCTTTGACATACGCATGTGCGTATGTGCACATGTGCGGATACACATATGCGTATGAGAGAAAACTCCAAATATGGAAAAAATATATATATACGGGTATGTCCATGTGCGTGTGTGTGTATGTACATATGGACACGTACATGCATATATGTGTATATACCAAAAAAATTAGGTAGACTCATAGGTAGGAAAAGCATGGCATGTACACTTATTCACAAACCGGGACCGGAAAACCAGAACCGGAATTCACGAAGAGAGTCTAAACGAAATAGAGTAAAACACATGTAGAAGTAGTCTAGACAGTTGTAGCATGGCAAACAGATAGTGTAGGCAGGATAGGAGAAATACCTGTAGATAGACACGAACAAAGGTCTGCAAAAAACTTATACCTTCTACAAACCGATTGGCTATAAGGACTTCGAACAGTATGGAAGTTTAGGAACCTTATCAAAATTGTCTGATAACTTAATACATGTAGCCGAATGGCAGATGAATAGGAGGACGAGCATGTCCCAACCCCAGTAACTTATTACTATCTACAAACAAGAGCCCAATAAGACTAGGAAGAAGATTGATAGAGCAAAGCAAGTGTACAACTTAGCTACACTATGCAATAATTAACGGCTCAATTTTCAACGGGGATTCAAAACTAAAAACTTGCTGCATCGCACAATCACGGGCTCGCTTGGTTATAATCTATAAAAACCACCGATGTATCTTATCTTATCTTATCAATAAGGATCGTTAATAACAAACGTGCGATGTATCATATACACTCCCGCATAGGTGTAACTTAAGGGACCTTCAACCTAGTGAGTCAATTACACCAGACGCACAGGTGAAGGAAGATAACTATTTCTTTGTCGCTTCGCCTGGATCGCTGAGTACAGTGAATTGCACAGCCCACGCAAATAGACCGCCTGCTGCCGGCATACGCCTCAACTACTACCGAACAACGCAACGACGAGACAACGCAACCGACTACCAACAAACAACGCAACAGACAACTACCGAACAATGAAGACGGCCAGACAACACGACCTACAACTATCGAACAACGCGACCAACAACAGCCGAACAACAAAGATGACGAATACGCACCTACTACAACCAAGATCGCAAACAACGACGACGAGAAAATGCATAGAAACAACTACAATCGAACAATCGACGAGGCAACGCAGCCAACTATAAACGAACAACGCAACCGACAACTACCGAACAACGAAGACGACCAGAAAACGCGACCTACAACTATCGAACAACGCGACCTATAACAATCGAACAACGAAGATGACGAAAACAACAAATCAACTACTACCGACAACCGACAAAGCAAACACATTCCTATACCAAGCTATGTATGGTCCTGATCTTTTTTTATATCGACGATAAACAAAGCTAAAACATTACTTCTTTACTTCTACAACACAACCGCTGCAACCAACGACAACCTCATCACCACCACCGACACCGACAAACACAACAGATCGACATCGACAACTCCAATAAACAACGCATCAACCGACGACACCAACAGACAGCAACAACGACAAGACTCCACAACTACAACGACAACGCAGAGACAACGCTTCTACAAAGACCCGACCGACGATGGAACCCACGTACAGAAGACCCGACGAACAGACCCGGATACCCCAGGGTGGATATGATGCTCTCGTGGCTGTTAGCCCTGGTGGACAATCCGTGACGACTAATAGAAAAAACAACAACAAAAACAACGTGGCACGTGTGCCCAGCAAAAACCCAGTACATCCTGGGCATCGGCTCAGTCTGATCTGAGTCATCGCTGTGCGCTTAAAAGGCAGCTTGTGGCCTACGCTAGCCCAATGCGGACAGTGAAAACTCTGACCAGACAGGGTGGATGTCCAGGCTGATCTGAAACTTTGCTGGGCGCACATGGTTTTGTCGTGTCGCGGCAAATTTAAAATTAACAATCTATGGCAGCTGAGAAATCTGCAGCGCGCACATTTTGTACAGTTAGATCTTCACACGGGTTCTAACGCATGGTTTCTCACGAAATATCTCTCGGCTGCATTTAAACCATGTATGCAACATCAACAAATGGTGTTCTAGTCTCCCTCAGGCTGGTGCATTATAAAAAACATAGTTTCCGTGAAAATTTTCTAGAAAACAACAGCTGCCAGGAACACAGCTCTACATATCATTTAAAGACCAAAAAAGTAGTAGATTTAATTATATTTAGGAAAAAACATTGATTTATCTGATATTTTGCCTGCGGAAACCGTACAGTGCTTCTTTGCAATAGCAAGGAAGCCGTACTTTATAGGATCGGATGCCGTACAGTGCAGTTTTTATTGCCGTTTTATGCAGTAAATTAGTAACTCTCACATTTAATGGAACTAGCACATGATTTGGTAAAAATATATGGTAGTAATATAGGAAAATAATTGTATTTTAACCAATTATTTACAAATAAAAAAAATAAATGCATTGTTTTTGTATTTTCTGAAAACAAATTCAAAATACAGGATGAGAGTCCAATATAGAAAATATTTTTTTGCAAAGTTTGATTACAAAACATTTTGCAACCTTAAATTTATGACTGTGGCAGGTCTCTGATTGCTACTGAATGTTTTAAGACAATTTTTACCTCACAACACCTTCAGAATTGTCCTGTTGGGCGTGGAAACCGTTGTTCTCTGCAGGAAGCCAAATATAGCGTACAGGCTCGACGGAAGCAATATACGACGGACAGTCTCTGCAGGAAGCGAAAATTAGCGGAATCGATTATACCCTGTGTTTATGGTAGAACCGAAATAACAGGGGAATAAATATGAGGCAATGGCCGGCTGTGCTTGCAGGAGATGCAGAACAGGGGTTGTCTTTTTAATGGTCTCTATCCTCTGTATACATATTCTTTTCTTTCTCTCCCTGGCTGGATGA
Source organism: Ctena decussata (assembly GCA_963989385.1). Classification (NCBI taxonomy): domain Eukaryota; kingdom Metazoa; phylum Mollusca; class Bivalvia; order Lucinida; family Lucinidae; genus Ctena; species Ctena decussata. The sequence goes on along the minus strand of OZ022498.1, from coordinate 49,885,510 downwards.
CGGCTCGATGTAGACTGAAATTCTCATACAGCCGTTAAATCTAACACAACCAACCAACCAGCCGTTCAAGGGAATTACCTTCAACATAACTAAACCTGTCAGTTTTTTTAGATTTTGTGATGGTTTTCAACTTAAACAGTAAAAGTATGTAGAAGTACATGTATATTTAGTATATATTTTTGTCATGTGTGTGTGTGTGCGGGGTGGGACGATAGCGGGTATTGGGGAGAGAACCGTGATCGTTTTTACTGATCCAAATGTTTTATAGCCCTATAGGTTATTTAGCTGGTATAATGGTTTGCATGCCCCGGCAATATAGTCCAGGGGTATATGAATCCCAAAAGCCCCCCCCCCCCCCCCCCTGGATCCGGGGTTCAATATCACGATGGAACTGCACAAAAATGATCAAAGTAACAACAGCTTTGCTTTACCATCGAAATTTTGTTAACAGCGGTTACTTGCTCCTTCCCTGGCACTATATGTACATGCATAAAATCATAAAAAATGGATATAAAAACAGAATTAGAAAGTATTTTTTTTTTGTCTGAGACTTTCAGCAAACAATCAGGGTAAATAAAGCATCCTGTGGTGCTCAAAATTTGCCATATGTGTTTTTGTCACCCTCTACCCCGAGACTTTATTCTTGCATAATATGATGATAAAAGCTATGTATATTCATATGAGTTTTTTCTAAAACTAGCAACAAATGATAGAAGTAATAAAAGCTTCTTGTTGTGATCAAGATTTGGTCCTAGGCTTTATCTGCTCCTACCCTGTGGCCAAACATGTATAAAATCATTCAAATGGATATTTTCTGACTGTAAAGGTACCTTTTCTGAAGGTAAATTCTTTGAAGTAAGAGAAACACGTGAAGGGAACAGCCTTTATTTTTTTTATTTATTTTTTTTATTTTTTTTTATTTATCATTAGGATGGGACTCAACCTCGGGTGAAGCAAATAGGAAGTCACGAAAGCAGTTTTCCTTTGCTAAAATGTCTGAAAACATGAGAGGTGTTCTCATATTCGAGCAGCGAAGGCGCATGAAAAGTCACATTGCCGTGTACGCACAGCAAGTAAGCATCTGCACAAGACAATCAGAATCATACCGTTGCACTTCAAATACCAAATGATCATAACGTTGCACTTCAAATAGCAAACGGCGGAAGACTCTAACTTAATACACGAATGCGCAGTCTGGGCTGAGTCTTCACTGTTTGCACGTTGTGTAATGTTGTGTAATAAGGTATATTCGGAAATGGTCTAGTGCATCCCATACGCTTGCAAGTACAGCTAACTGATGACTTTATAACAATACCCTCTGCGGAGTCCTATCTTTGCTGCCCTAGCTGAGCTGGCAAAGTCTATCCTGGTCCACTCTTTAATATTGTCTTCCCATTTCTTCTTTTGCCTTCGGAAAGAAAAAAAAAGAACTCAGAGACTAGGACGCATTCGAGAACTCTATGCTGGCCAGCAGTTGTAGAAAGCCAAGGAAGAAGGTGAGCTGCCAGTACAAGTGAATCCGCGGAAACATGTCTTCGTCCGCGACCGTGATGGTATGCTAACATTTAGTTCGAATATGGCTTGCCTGTAGCCCATTTTGCCATAAATATCAAATATTTGGTTAATTCCCGAAGGACCATATTTCGAAACGGATTATATTACCCCAAATTGCTCCAACACAGAAAGCAGGATTACTGTATTGGACAACTCTTCGTGTCTGTTCTTTAAAGGTAGGTTCCTGTACTAGCGATAACAATTATGTCCACAAAATAATTTCGTCTTTTTCTGAGCAGTATTGAATTCTCTTATTTTTCTGAATTTGTTGCTACTGAGAAACTCGTCAGATGTTGAAGAAAATAGTCGTTTTCCCTTTTGGTTTATTTTCTTTCGTTGGAAATCCAGTTCTAAAAATAACTATGTTTATTATGTCTATAAGTGCGCGATTTCTGATGCCATTCTCCAAAGGTCAATTTTCCCTAGTCGTGAGCTCTCCTGGAGGTCCTGGCATGGTGGATGGGTTAAAACTATCCCAAAATACAATGCAGCATGACCTCAGCTGCGTAATCTATTTTTGGGGCGACTAAAAATAGCGCTAACTGGTGTGCGAAGCAGAGTTAGGAAATCCCTTGAAAAACAACTTTTCTAATATTTTTTTGATTTACACTTTTTAGTGAAACTTATTCATTCGCTTTTATAAGTGCTTTCCAACAACTTGGATGAAAGATCATCAAAATTATGATGCATTCCAAAGTACATTAACCCACCTTTAAAGTACATCTGTAACTGCATTGCTTTTCATATAAACAAACTTATTGAATCAGCCATCTTAAAACCAGGCACTATGTCAGAACTCAGATGAGGATACTATTCTGTATATCATGTCCTCTTGTAAACGGATGAAATAGGAGCTGTAGTAAGCAGAAGAAAATGGCAAATTGTAAAATTTTTCGCCTTGTACAGATATTTCTACAAACGAGGTGAAAACCCTCAAACGCACAGGATCTTAACGCACATTAATACGTGATAGCTCGTAGTACTGTTAAAAAACAACAACAATAGATATAGCAAATACATGCAAAGAAGGTTGCAGCAAATGCTCACCAAAGCTCTGGATAAAAAAGAGTCTCATTGACATTTGTGATAGTTAACATTTTTATTTGTTAAATCGGCATAAAATCATATTGAGTCTCCTTATCTGAACCGCACTGACAAGGCGATTAGGACGGGAAGCCAGTTGGGCCAAATGTCTTCAAGGATGCTTAAATGCCCAGCTCAGTTTTAAACCACATCAGCTATTGCTAGATAATATTTTTCACTTCTGCCTTCAGTATTTACCTCATGTTCTTTCCGGTGTCCGCTTTGCTCATCTTAATTACATGCATAAGGCACCGTCAATAGGATAAATATGGTATAGTTAAGATAAAAAATAATAAATTAGGCGTAATCCTTTCTAAAACACAATTGCACAAAATTTGTCAAATGGAAACAATATTTGAAAAATCCAAATTGATTTTCCCACCGGAAAAATTCCCATGGGAAAAATTTCCTGCGGGAAAAAAATCCTGTGGGAAAAATTAAAAAAACTATTTAGTCGAAAATGGATTATTATGACACTTAAACATAATCATCGACATCATTTTTATACAGTACTGGTGTCAAATTAGTGTCAGATAAAAAAAAAAAATTTTCCCGTGGGAACTTTTTCCCATTTCCTAAAATGGGAAAAAATCCAACGGGAAAAATTTCCCACGGGAAAATATAAATATTAAAATATACGCATTATTTCAGCATTATAATACAGATATATGTATATTGATTTGTTCAGTAGACATTTTTTCATAAATAAACTATTTTTAAAAAATCGGAAAATCCCATGGGATTTTTTTCCCACATGGCAAAATGGGAAAAAAATCCCACGGGAAAAATTAAACTTTTGAATTAAGCCGTGATATTTTTTTTCGACAATATTTATGACTTAATATGAGGGTTAAAGACATAAAACAAACATTTTATTTTTTCTCATTTTTCCCGTGGGAAAATATTCCCATTTGATAATATGGGAAAATTTTCCCATGGGAATTTTAAAAAATCCCACGGGAAAATTTTTTTCCCATGGGATTTTCAAAATTCCCATGGGATTTTTAAGTTCAAGTCGTTATTTCAACCCCAAGACTAAATATTTTTTGACTCAAAACATATAGAAATTAATGTCTATGACCTATAATTATGTATTTAAGTGGTTTTAAGTGTCTAGGAAGACAAGAAATACAAGTGAAGTTTGCAAAAAACCGGTGTTGCAAAAAAAAACCGGTGGCTGTTTAAAATAAAAAAAATGGCCCAAAATGGCCGTTATTCCGTCAAAATTAATTTTGTCTTCATTAAAAAGACAGGTGCAAATTTTCGTTATGTTAGAAGTATGTGTACAAAGTTTGAAAATAATACATAGAAACTGTGAGAGAAGTTGATTACGCACACTCTATACCCCAAAATGCAAAAAGCTGCCAAAAATGACTAACTTCAAAAGGCCGTAATTGTGTTAAAACTAGAAATATTTTTCAGAAAATAACAGACGCCCCCAATCCCATCAGCCTAATCCCATCCCTTCTTATCCCCCATGAGTGCATTCCGACCCACTTGTTTCATAACCCTAAATCTTTGTTATGTTACTGTGGTCCATCAAGTTTGGTCTTAAGATTTCAATACATTAAAGAGCACTTAAAGTCCTTCTGTGACCTTGATTATGATGTCAGGCTCACTAAAATATCTTCTGTTTGCCGTAATAATTTATCCATAAACGTTTGATTAACTTCCACCCACTGGTTCAAGAAATACAGTGCATTCATAGTAAAAATTACTAAGTGCTGATATGGCGGCCTTGAAAACGGGATCAATGTCATCAAAATGCAACCAGCTCTTCAGCATGTCTCTATAGTGTTTCCATGCAAAAATTCGTCTATTGATTCAAAAGATATCCTACATACAAGACCATGACCTTGAAAAAAGGGGTCAAAGTTCCAAAAAAAAAAAAATAAAAGAGATTTAAACCGGTCACAAAAATATATCCATGCATGTCTAATGAATATCCAGCCATTGACTCAAGAAATATTTCAGGTTTAGGGAAAATGTATTATTTGTAATTTAGCAACTAATCTTGATAATCGGAACAAGGTCATCAAATCAAAATCAAATTTTGAGACTTCTAAAATGTATTTATGCGAATGTTTGCAAGGATTCGGGCACAAGATTAAAACGATAGATCAATTTTAGTGAAATTATCGCATTATTGTGTCCTTCTGTGACCTTGAAAATGAAGTCAATGTCATCAAAATCAGCTCTTCTACTTGTCACAATGGTTTATGCATGTAAGTTTGGAGATAATCTATTCCATGGTTCTTTAGATATCCAACATACAAGGCTATGACCTTGAAAAGGGGGTCAAGGTCACCAAAAAATCAACAGGTCTGAAACCTATCACAATAGTATAACCATGCAAGTCTGATGAATATCAATCTATTTCTTCATTTTTATCAAAAAAATCAATTTATGTAAGTTGGCTTTTGACCTTGATAATGGAGTTAAGGTCACCAAAACATAGTCAACTCTTGAAATTGTACCAAAGGTATATGTATGCTCGTTTGGTGGGAATAAAGCCAAAGGTTCAAGAGATGTAACAATTTTAGTAAAATTTCCACATATCTAAGTCTTCCTGTGACATTGAAAATGAAAACAAGGCCATCAAAATCTAATCAGCTCTTAAGGATGTTCCAATGGTATTACCATGTAAGTTTCATGAAATTCCATTAATGGGTTCAAGAGATATCGCATGTACACGAAAGTGTCACGCCGACGCCGACGCATACGATATAACAGTCTAGGACCTCCTGTGACCTTGAAAATTGAGTCAAAATCATTAAAACTTAATCAGCTCACTGGCTTGTCCCAATGATGTATCGATGCAGTTTTGGTAAAATGCCGTCTACTGGTTGAAGAGATATACAGGAAAATTGCCACGCCGACGCCGTCGCATTGCCCTGAAACGCGTATGCCCCTTTCACCTATGGTGGTGGTGGGACGGGGGGGGGCATAATTAATTCTACCTCCATCAAAAAGTCAGATGCACATTCTCATTATGTCCACAATATGTGTACAAATTTTGGAAACTATCCATTGAAAATTGTAGGGGTAGGTTGAATACGCAAACTCTATACTCAAAAGTGTGACTGACAGACTGACTGACAGAAAGGAGCAAAATTTAATGCCCCTGACTGTCTCACGGGGGCATAAAAACAATATTTTAGGTGGTTAAGTAGAGACTGTCTCAGATTAGTAATAAAAGAAGCGGTCTTACGGGTTTAAATCCTGCTTTTGCAACTTGTACACCGCTTACTTTCAACAGCTTTACCAATGAAACGAAGTTTTCGATATTAACATTTTGTACGGCAACATAATTTATTGCCTAAGTTAGTGTACTTATATAATGTCTTTTCATCTGTGACTTTTTATTCTTCTTAGTATTTGAACATTTAGACGGACGATCGGTAATAACTTTAAATGTTAAATCCCGCATAATAATTCAAAAACAAGAGTTCCGCAAGCGGGGCAATATACGCCCATTTCCGAATGTTTTTTGCACAGTTTCATCATTGTCTACATTGCTATCAATGTTATCAAGGCATTCCAAACATTAAGGTTCTCAAAAGAAAAGCCTTAAAAGTAATCAAAGGGATGTAACTAAAAAAATGAAGGGGAAGCAATCATTCTTTTATTAGACATACTGTCTCAACCTAATACACATTGCTATAAAGTTTCGTCAAGATATTCCATACGGTTACCTAGTAATGACTTGCCCAAGAATAGCCGTAGAAATTAATAAAAGGGATGTAACTCCATAAATAAGGAAGGGGAAGCACTTAATCTTCTATAAGACCCTCAGCCTCAACTTAATATACATTGCTATAAATTTTCATCAAGATATTCTATACAGTTGCCTACTTATCGCTTGCATAAGAATATTCAAAGGGAGGTTACTCCAAAAATAAGTGAGGGGAGGCAATTGTTCTTATATGTGGCATATTGTGTCAACCTAATATACATCACTATCAAGTTTCATCACAATAGTCCAAAGGGTTAGTTAGATATGAGGTGTACAAATATAGTCTGACAAAATAATCAAAGGGAGGTAACTCACAATCTAAGTCAAGGGGAGTAACCATTCTTGTATGAGACACGTTGTCCTAACCTCATAAACATTGATATAAAATTTCATCATGATATTCCAAAGAGTAACCAAGTTATGGAATGGTAAAGAAATGCCACACAAACTGGCATAGTCGAGTTTTTTCAAAGGGCTGTAACTTTGCTAAAAATCTGCTAAAATCATCGGAGCAAAATTTTCATATAATATGCTTTACTCCACATCGTAGTCTTACTACATGTATTTACAAAGTTTCAGCTTAATTGGATGAAAACTGTAGGAGGAGTTATCCGGAAACGAACACCCCAAAAATTCGAAGTAAAGGGCTGTATCTCCGCTAAAAATCATTGGAGGGAACCTCGAAACGATATGCGCTGGTCCACCTCATAGTCTTACTTTATACCAAGTGTCAGCTCTATCTGATGAAAACTGTAGGAGGAGTTATCCGGAAACGAAAAGTTTACGCCGGACGGACGGACGGACAGACGGACGGACGGTTGGACGCCAGCGTCATAACAATATACATCCCGTTTTTCAAACGGACGTATAAAAAAGAGTTTCGCCGTAAATATTACGATTTATTTTTTGCATAGGTGTAAATGACAAATGATATATAAATATCTGATGATATACACTTTTAGTCTATTTTTACTACGTCTGGTTTTTTTTTTTTTTTTTTTTTTTTGCAAAAACATTTAAATACCTACTTCGCTGACTCAACCACTAGGCCACCGCCGACGTTCAGTGACACTGCAGTCGTCGACTGTCATCCTGATACCACATTTTCCAACCCAGAACATACTGGATGCGGATTTCCTGGTTTGTTAAGATTAAGGCGTTTTGATCGGACATGTGCCGCTCGTTGAAGTCGAACTCAAGCACCCCCCCTCCAGACTTACACGGCTTGAAAGGCGAATGTTATAACATTATGCCACAGGCTTTCAGCCAAAAATGAAAAGTCTCGGTTTGCACCTTTTTGTTTTCTGATTTGATAATTCCTGTATGTGTTAAGCTAAAGGTCCATTTTCACGCCAAGCAACTCAAAAAGACCTGTTCTTACCGCAAATCCCATCATTCGACACAGCACCGTCAGGACAATCGATGATGCCAGATAAAGTCAATGACGATTTGCTGATAGTATATGCAACTCCGCCAATCTCAACATCAAAATAGGTGGACGGATTGGCCTTTATGTCTGCTGCGGTCAGCTCTAAACTCACTATGGCGTCTATAATATCTTGAAGGGCTGAGCTAACTGAAAATATATGAATAAATATAAATGACTAGATTTGAATAAATTACTTTAGATTTAAGATTGAGTCAGGAAAAAAGAATAAAAAAATACATGTAAATAAATATTATACACCTGATTTTCTCTTTTAACTTTACAATTGGGGCAACTGTGCAGTATTGTTCCGCATATATGTCGACTGAAAATGGACCTTAAGTCAAAGCACTTAAATCAATCTGCGCAACTGACCAGACACTTTATCTTTCGCTTTTTAGATTTGTCAGCATTCAAAGAAGACTCTGATTAGACTGCGCGGATGCGCAAGCTGGTCTGAGCCTTACTTCTTCGTACATTGCTTGATGTACCTTTCCACACGATGCGAATCACATAGGGCAATTATGGTAGGGCACATAGCAATACAAGAGCTGAGATACTTTCTCTATAATTTTTCAGTTCGCAGTTAACCAACTACAATGCATCTTTTGTAGAAGGAGTCTATGGTCTGAGTATTCTTAACACATTCGCCACACCACGGCTTTATATGCATGATCTCTGTAGAATAATGTTATTATTAAGTTAACGAAGTCAAAAGGAAAATTTTCCGACTCTTGACGAAAATAGAAATTACCTATTTCATTATGCATCGAACCATAACAATAGCTCCGGCCTGCCAGGTTCCTTCACGAGGGCTATACCAAACATCGTTCATACAGCGGGTCATGCACCGTGAAGTAACAACAAAAATGACGTTCTTAGTACATGTACTTTGGAGAGAAATGGCCTTAATATAATAGCGACGATGCCGTTGCTGTTGATTTGTTCTCGCTCAAACGATGAAATACATTTTATTATATAAATATGAGTACGTTTCATATACCTGTAAGTGGTGTGGTGTTTTCACTATAACTGCAAGTGCTTTGTTGAAATAGAAGTGTCATAAAACTATGAAGGAACGCACAAAATATAAGACAGACAATAACTGTCTTTGAAATACTTAATACTCACCATTACCATTTGCAACATAGTCTTCAAGATTAAGATCTCCATCATTTTCCATCGCAATCTCAATTGTTGTTTGTAGTGTCGAACCAGTATTTCGTTTCTTTCGGGAAACACTATTGTCAAGAGATACTGCGACGTCACAGCGGGTCGCACTTAAACAATGAACTGTTGACAATTTGTCCTTGACATTTTGTATCACACCACTGGCTGCACTTGAAGGTATAACATTATCATAATCTACCGCTGATTCTAAAGTGTATCTTCGTGGTGTTTTGGGATCTGTTAAAAGAAAGAAATTTATGCGCAATGTAGCTCAACCTCACCTTTTGAGACAAATACCTCATGTTTCTATATAAGTGAATGCAGTAGATTTAATTTCGGTTTGGCGACAAAATAAATCCAATAAATCGCCATGATGTATACAAACTGACCGCTTTGGCCCCGTGTTGTTTCATACCAGGCTTTGAATCGACTGCGCGTTTGAACTTTACAAAATTATGGTATGTTGTTCTATGGCAATAGGCGTAGGAAGAGGGAGTCGGGGAGAGGGGGGGGGGGGCTAGGCCCCCAACGACTTTGAAAGGGGGTTGATGCAACATATCATTTGGTCCCCCAAACCCCCAACCTCCAATAATTACCCATATTTTTCTTCATTAAAACAGATCACAAACAGTCCAAGATGAAGGGTCACATTATAAACTTTTGCTTGAAGCCATTGTTTTTAGCATCCTGTTTCGTGTAATTCTTGATTTAGTACTTCACATATTTTCGGCTTAACATTTGCCAGTACTGCTCAGGCAGTGAGTATTTGAACAAGCAGTTCTAAACTGGAAAAGATCAACACCAGTAAACATGAGAAATCAAGTTTTTCTCCATAATAGCCTTGAAGGTGGTATAATCGTGGATATAAGAATAAATCACGTGACAGTCACATGTCAAATAATTTCTTGATATTTTCTTATGACATAATTAGACCACAACACCAGTGAATAACCTGATACAGTTTTATTGCAAAGCAATACCTTTTTAATGTTAGAAAATTCATCCGCATGTGATTTGGTGATCTATTTATAGCAAATGTCAATGGGTTGTAAATTCGTGGATGTGTTCCGCCGCATGATAAAAAATCGACGTTCCCACATCAGGTCACTTCTTCATTATTCTGTTGGATAGATGCTTTTGGAAACATTTTAGACTTAAATAGATTATAAATAATCCAATATATATCAGATATTAATTATGAAAGGAAGATACCCATCCAATGAAACAGGATTCTTAAATTTCCGCCTTGACTTTCCTACAACTAAAACATTTTTAACTATAGTGTCATAGCCCTTGAACAGAACGAGTTTAAATTCTTTTCATCACTGTATGGTTATATCCGCTTGAAAACTAAATAACAGTATGCACAGACTGTTTTCGTTGGAAAAACTACGAGCCTGGATTCAGTCCTACTCTCAAAACGTAAGACTCTCTTTTTTCAAGAAAAAACAAAACAGATAAGGACCCCCGGTAAATTAATCAAATGAGAGAACAAATTTGCAATGAGATTTTACTCCCATACTAGGACCAACTGTTCACCGGAAGGTACAAAATCAATAATCATTGCAATGTTTTCTCAGGCTGATATCCGAGATTAGAAAATGACCGCTTTTTAGGTATGCAAAAATGAAAGGACAAAATAAGGCATAAAAACATTATTGGTCTAACTTTTTTCAAAGTTTTCTTTCCTGTTTTAAGGCTGTAGGCATTCGCTTTTGTTATGAATTAAAACCTTTATGCACGGTTAAATGTAAAAAAAAACACTAAGCGAAACTTCTTTTGCGCATGAAGATTATGCAAATTACTAGCACCCACGAATTTATAACTCCCACGATTTTACAACCTCTAACCAACAACAGTGCAGCCTCTGAGCGAGCTGTTCCTAGTGAAATGCAATTCTATTAGGGTTTGTACTTACTGCTCAGGAATCTCTGTTTCAATCATGCCGTGTACATGCTCTTAGAGAATTGACCCCGACCGACCCGACTTACTGCTATATAAACTAGGGTTACTCGGGGTATCGATTTCACATGTGTTTCTAATGAAACTGGTCGTATAATTCTCCGGTATACCAATAAATGATACAGAATTATGCAACTTCGAAGCACTGTCCCAGGTGGTGAAGATAACGCTGTTCACCGATTTTCTCTAGTTAAGAGTAAAACATGAATAGCCCGCATCCTAATCTTGATATAAACTAGAAAATCGAAATCCTCGTTAAAAGTTTTGTTACTTAGGCGTTTTGAACGTATTTCTACGTTAAAATTTAAGCGTTTTGTAATATAACAATTTTGTAATGACACGGGAACCAGCGAAACAGTATTCCCCCCGATTACAGCCTTTATAAAAAATAGTTCCAGTTGTATTGCAAACTTATTTTCGTGTGATACTTTAAAAATATGTCTTCAAACACACTGACTGTATTTAGAATAAAAGTAGACAAAACTTTATCATTGGATATGCGATTTTCTAGATTATTTTATTAGAGCGTTCTTTAATCGGCGCACTAATACCGTGAATCAGGTTTCAGTAGCACCGCTGATAAAAATTATGCTTGAATTACCTGTATTAATAACAGGGAACCAGAGTTAATGGCAAAAGTAGTTCACAGAGCATGTTTAGCAGTGTCCAGATAATTAGGGGATGGCGAAAACATCTGGTCTGATTATCAGTTAGGCATAAATTTTAGGTTATTTTTCTCTAAGAGGGTGTACACATCATGATTAAGAAAAGATTGCGATAACTTGTTCCAGTTACTTTAGGCTTGTTTTACTGATCACGGCAATACTATTCCAGAGCTCGTTTTGGAAGTTTTTACACTTTGTTGGGTATCCCTACATGTTCATAAAATAGGAATCTGGCTAGTTTTAACATTAACCTGAATAAACATCATACAATGCATATAAAATCAATAAAATAATTTGTTTTTGTTGCATACAGACAGGTGTCAAGCAGAAACTGACTGATTTTGAAGTAAGCCAGCAAGTAGTTAGAATGTTGCCATTTAGGCTTTCAAAAATGACCGACACGTTTCAGCACAGGTATAGGCTGAAATGAACAGCAAAACATTTACATGCATGTTTTTATATGACACTGTTTACAACCAATTACTTTTATAATAGTAAATCTAATCTTTGATAAAAATCATATATAAGTTTCTTCAAGAGAAATGGGAACATTCGAAAGACTGACAGTGGATCAGAGAACAGGTGAGCAGAGGATTACGTATAAATCGGCCAGTGCCTCAGTCTAATTTAAACAAACTTAACATAAAACTTTAATGCAAAGTCGATATAAGGTTTCGATGGCTGTGATCTTGACCTTAGGTCAGCAGTTACGATGATGTCAACTAATTATTTTCAATTTTCGGATGTAAATTTTGCTTTACATATATATTAAAAGGCTTCATTCTAGTACACTGGCACTATAAGCAAACATCTACAACGGATGCAAATAAAGTCTTAAGTATTGAGCACTGGCTTTATCCAGGGCCCCAACCTGGGGGATTACATGTATATTTCCCTTGTCAAAACCTCTTCTACAGAGATATCATGAAAAAATATGAAAAGAAGCTGCATTGCAGTTAAAGAGATATGAGCAACAAAAAACGTTTAACGCAAATCTTTCACAGAATGAAAATGCCTTAGTCCTAATTACTGACCTGGGGTCCGCCCCAGAGGCCTTACTATAGATCGTAATATTCCATATCAAAGGTAATGCTATAGAGGTATCATGATCCAAATATGAAAAAGATCTGATATATGGTAACAGAGACATAAACAATCAAAAATGTGTAACACAAAACTTTGAAGTAAAAGTTGACGAACGGATAAACAGATGGACGAACAAATAGACTAACAAATCCAAACGGACGAAAAGACAAAACTTATAAATTCCTGAAATACTTCTTATGCCGGGTGTATAATTCAGACGCATTCAAAAGAGAAAATATAATTACATGATTCAAACATATACACAACACTGTCATTTTCCTAGTATAGAGAATGGATTATGGGTTATAACCTTTGATCCCATTTTGTCCCCATATATAATGCCTGTCACAAATTTCCATATCAGCTTCATTTAGGGGAATAACACAGCTATTATTCCTACCAATATGAGTTACTTCGGTTTGGGACCATTTTGGGCCTTAATGCACGTAATCCTTTTACGATAAACAAGATGATTTTGATTTTTTTAATTTTCATTTTTAGACGGCGATGTTCCTCGTTCTACAGCCTATGATGTTAACGTTTCTCAGCTTATTCGTTTTGCTCGAGTGTCAAGTTATTTTGATGACTTTAATACTCGTAATAAAGTTTCGACAGCAAAACTTCTCAAACAAGGTTATAGATATCATAAACTTCGTAAAGCGTTTACAGAAATTTATCGACGGCATTTCGACCTAGTTTCTATTTAATGTCGGATTGAAAACACTTCTTCTTCAAAGCCTACCTGAATTTTATGGCGATTAGGTGTATAAATTCAGAAAAGTAATTGATAAAAATGATTTACCTAAACATTGTAAGTAAGTAACAATTCGATATAAGAAGGTTATAATATAGATGTTTAGCGACAAACTGCATACTTGGTGGTTAACCCAATTAAGGCTAACAGCTTTGCTTCCCTCTTCGATTGCACAACGAGGGGTCGGGCCTCGGAATTTATGAAGTCGCCAACCTAAACCTTACCTAACAGTCACACAGGAGGTTGGCGCCTGACACCCGTACTGGGACGTCTTTGGTCGGGTCTCCCGTGGTTTCACTGGTAGGTTTCTCCTGCTCCGGATGACTTATGACATATGAAATGTACCTGCCCCGACCCACTCGATAAAAATGACTCTTCCTTTATGGTACGCAGGGTTCTGGCCTATATTTATTTACATTTTTTTTTATAAAATCCAGTATTCAGTATATCGAGCCCAGGTAGACCTCCCCGGTGTGTCAGGTACTACCGTATAATGGAAAATTTTCGCGTCGCCAAGTTTTCGCGTATTTGCCCCAAAAACATGGTTTTATTTTCGCGGTTTTTAATTTCGCGGATGTAAATATCGACAATAATAAAAGTTGTGTTTGTCCTGTAAAAAATGGCTAGACTGAAAAATCAAGACGTACAAGTAGAGAGAAACGTAAACAAACTGTAATCGTTTTGTTATTAACACATTTGTTTTGACAGAATCGGCTCTTTTTGAGTTTGGTAGGATACCCATCCTTTTTCACCAAAATAAAAAAAATAATAGAAAAAAAAAACAATAAAAAAATATAAAAAAAAAACAAAACAAAAAAAACCCCGTAAGATAGACATTTGTAGAAATCAATGCTTAATACACAGAAACAGTGAACTGAAATATTCGAGCAATTGATAGAATGGCTATTGGTCAGGATAAAAGTAAACAAAACTCATAGTCAATTAAGGGTAATTCAGTTGTACTTGCATAATCAGGTACAAGAGATCTTTAATCAAGCGGAAAAAAGACAACCTGTTCAAATTGTAATTACCTTCTTATTACCAGCTAACATAATTGCGCCGAAAATAATAGCTCTGTAGCTACCTACCTTCAAGGTTTTATAGGGCATTTTGAATACCGCAAACCATATGTTTGGACGTTCAAATTTCCTATTACTATTTTTGTACAAACTTTGAAAATATTTGACGGGGTTTAATTTTTGCAGATCGCTACCGACCGCGGAATTCCGCAAAAATTAAGCGACGTGAAAATTTCCCATTATACGGAAATAAATTGTATTTTCAATCTCAATCATTGGGCAGTTTCTGGTAGTGCAAGTGAGTGTCTGTATCATGATTTGATTACTGATTGAAATTAAGCATATAACTGAAGTAACCAGAAGCAAAAAAAAAGCACCTTGAATGCATGATGTGTACATCCTCTTAGAGAAAAATAACCCAAAATTTATGCCTTACTGATAATCAGACCAGATGTTTTCGCCATCCCCCAATTATCTGGACACTGCAGGTATCAGCTAAACATGCTCTGTGAACTACTTTTGCCATTAGCTCTGGTTCTCGGTTAATAATACAGGTAATTCAAGCATATAGCATTTTTATCAGCGGTGCTGCTGAAACCTGATTCACGGTATTAGTGCGCCGATTAAATAACGCTCTCATAAAATACTCTAGAAAATCGCATATCCAATGATAAAGTTTTGTCTACTTTTATTCTAAATACAGTCAGTGTGTTTAAAGACATATTTTTGAAGTATCACAAGAAAATAAGTTTGCAATACAACTGGAACTATTTTTTTATAAAGACTGTAAAATAGGGAATACTGTTTCGCTGGTTCCCATGCCATTACAAAATTGTTGTATTACAAAACGCTTAAATTTGAATGTAGAAATCCGTTCAAAACGCCTAAGCAACATAACTTTTGACGAGGATTTCGATTTTCTAGTTTATATCAAGATTAGGATGCGGAATATTTATGTTTTACTTTTAACTAGAGAAAATCGGTTTACAGCGTAATCTTCACCACCTGGGGCACTACTGCGAAGTTGCATAATTCTGTATCATTTATTGGTATACCGGAGGATTATACGACCAGTTTCATTAGAAACACATGTGAAATTGATACCCCGAGTAACTCTAGTTTATATAGCAGTAAGTCGGGTCGGTCGGGGTCAATTCTCTAAGAGCATGTACACGGCATGGTGCCCAGAATGGCGGACTAAGCTTCCCAGAGCTCATCTTTTTCTGGTGGGGGTGTGGGGAGGGTGGGGATTGGGGGCTCATAATAAGCTAATAGTTTAATAGGTATTGGCTTAAATCACTCCACCCTGGAATATAGGTCATACTGACCTACAATAAGTACGAGGTCACTCACAGTGTAAGCCAAGATACATAACCCAGGTATAATGTAAAACCATTCAAAATGTGATAGAAATATGATACAAAATCACTGGACCATGAAGCAAAGGTCACACTGATCTACGATTAGCAGAATACAATTATTGATGTCTTGCCTAACAAGGCATACTCAGATCAGCCCGCACAGTCTGGTCCGAGTACTGGGATAGAGTTCTGACGTCAGGACTAACGTCAAGTAAGCAGCGGATATTGCTAATGAAAAATATGCCACTATTGACAGCAATATGGCGGACTTTGTCACCATAGAAAGTATAAACGTACACTAGAACACTGTGTGAAACAATAGCGCTGAAATTATCCCCTTGTGTTGCAAATTTAGGTTAAGTTGGTAGCATTGCAAATTCTAGTTTGGTTGGTAACGCTCTTTTGCGTTCGACCTCGCTTTTATCTGGTTTCCGGCAGGCACCATTATTACACGAATTACGCGTAAAAGCTTGTAGTTTTGAATTAAAAAATAAATCGATTGTTTATTTTCAATTAAGGGTTTCATAAGTGGTGCGTAACTAAAGTGGCTCAGTGTATATCAGATATCAGTGCTACTCTTACAATCTTTTCGGGGCTGTCACGGTAGCGCATGTGGTAGCGTGCTAGGCGCTAGGCAGTGAGTTCGAATCCCGCACAGGCCTATATAATAATATTTTTCAGCATTTACCGGCATAGTTTATAAGTTGATTTATTATATATCTCTCTCAATCTCTCTCTCTCTCTCTCTCTCTCTCTCTCTCTCTCTCTATGTAGCGACGACGGACAGTGCAGTGCCAGGCGGAGTTGTCGAGGTCGTGAGTTCGAATCCCTCAAGGGCTTTGAAAATATTTTTTGAGCCTTTACCGGCATAGTTGATTTAAATCGGGAACACCAAGCTGGTTGCATTGTGTTTTAATTTCCTCAAGCGTTTTCAGCTGTAAAACCTCTTCAAGAGGTTTTACAACAATGGTAGTCAACAAAAACGTAAGTAACGTAACGTAACGTCAGGATAAATAGCGTTACGTTGATGTACTCACTTTTGGTTTTAAAGCTCGCATAAAATAAGCCTCTCTTTCCTTACTATTAACAATACTATCTGTCTGCATTTTCAACAACGAAAAAATTCTAGCCGACTTGTAAGATCCTAGTATTTATGTCCCGCATTTGCTGGTTATGTACTGTGACTCGTTTGCGAAGGTCTCCTGTTTGTCCTATATATTTTTTTCCATAGCCGTCGCATCGAGTCACATAAATAACGTATTTTACATCACAGGACATGTTGTTGTTGTTTTCTTTTTTCAATTTTTTTGGTTCTTCCACATTAGAAGGTAAATTCATCACCTTTTAGTCAGTGGTTGCATAAGCCGTAATTTGGCCTGTTGCAACGAGTTACCCTATAAATGTCATGTGTTTCTGAGAATTTAGCTCCTGTATGTTTTAGATTCTTTGGTTGTCGTTTACTCTTTATGAAAGTATAATCTTTTTAAACTTCATTCATATGATTATCTCTTTTAAGGATCTCTAAGTCGTTTCGAGAGGCGCGGTAGCCGAGTGGTTAGATTGGCTCGGTTATTGTGCAGAAAGTCGCCGAAAGGTCGTGAGTTCGCGGCTAACCGTCGCCATCCGACGACTGGAAAACTCTCTCTGTCGACCCAGCAGTAGATGGGTACCTTTTTCGAATTAGGGAAGGATAAGGCAGCGAAAGAAGAGAGATTGGCTCCGCCTTTCATCAGCTGTGCCCAAGATACAGTGGGTCTCTAACCCCACTGCCCCTACGGCTATTAGGCTCTGGGATACCTTTACCTTTTAAGTCGTTTCGAATTTGGCCACAAACGTCCGTTTTTCTTGAATTAAATGTGCTCACAAATGCTTCTGTATTATTCTGTGACTTTTCTTTAATTTTTCTAGCTAATTGTTTATCAACAGACTTAGACTTTTCTATTCCGGCTGTTATTAATTCGTCAGGATAGTTGTGTCGCTTTTAAAGGACCTTAATTATTCTAGTCTTTCATGCAGGACATCTTATTTAGATGTAATTACACGAAGTCGTCTGGCCAAAGAGAAATGAATGCTAATTTTTGTTTGTTTTGGATGACATAATACATCTTGCTGTCTGTCGCTTTGTTATAATTGTCAGTTCCTAATTTCCCATTTTCGTTTATTACTAGAACATCTAAGAACGGGAGTAATTTTTGATTATGTTCCAATGTACAATTTATGTCTTGATGAAGGTTGTTTAACATCTCGTGTAATATTGAGATCGTCTACAGATTTCGAAGTCATCTAAGCAATCATCTAAGAATCTTTTTCAAAAATCTTTTAAATTCTGATTCATACTCAGAGCCAAATGTTTCTGCAATATTATTATACTGTTTGCGCTCTATATATATATTATATATATATATATATATATATATATAAAACACAATTGAGTCCGATTTCACAGTAACGTATGATTTATTTCGCTGTTTTCTACCGGTTTCACTGTTACAGTACAGATCATCAGGAACAAATATGGCGACTTTGTGTCGCATGGAAACGACGTTAGCAACGTAGCGTTCTTGTCGCATGCGCCGTAACGTCTACTTCCGCTCATTACAGTACAATACACTGTCACATTAACATCTATACAGTATAGTGTAATAATGGCGTATAGTTCATTTTACTAATATAAGAGTAAGTTGTTATTAATACATGTATACAATAACGATATACGTTGATGGTACAGATTAGGAATACCTGTTTAGCTCAGGTTTAAGGAGGTTAATGAAATATTTTTCTTTCGCGCGCCTTAGTGACACGCTTTCAAAATACATTTTGTAGAAAGGGAAGATGTAATATTTCGGATCTTGCCGATTGGCACATGTACTTATGTGTTCACTTACATGAAGCATTCTAGTACTTGGGTCTCGGATTTGCTGATTGTGTACAGTGACCCGTTTTCGTAAATAGTTTCCGGTTTCGCCTATATATTCTTTGCCGCAGCCTCTGCATTTCATGACACAAATCACATTTTTTACTTCACAGGTCATTGTTTCATGTACGTAAAATTTTCTACCGCGATTAAAATCAAATGCGATGCCTTCTAATAGATGAGTGCAGAGGCCGCAGTTTGACCTCTGACAACGTTTTACTTTGTGTTCAGATGCATGACTAAATGTGGCTTTTGTTAGAATTCGCTTCAAACTATTTGGTTGCCTTTTGCTTTTAATCATCGTAAACTTTGAAAAAATACTTTTCATTTTTGGATCTTCTTGTAAAATTGGAAGATTATATTTTATTATATTAAATATCTCTGCATTTCGCGGATTATGTGTGGACACATAAGTAATAACGGGTTCCTCCGTCTTTTGCGCAACTTGTCTTAATGTAGTTCTATCAAGATTCATAGCTCGGTCGATTCCCATGTTAATTATATTCTCAGGGTATTTTTGTTTGACTAAAAACGTCTTCAGTTCCTTAATTCGAGTTTCTAGTATCTGTTCTTCTGAAATTATTGTTCTTAATCTTCGTGCCAGATTGTAGGGTATGTTAATTTTTGTATGTCGGGGGTGACAGGAAGAAAATAAAAGATACTGTTTACTGTCAGTCTCCTTATAGTAGATATCTGTCTCAATCTTTCCTCTTAAATTCCGGACCATAACATCTAAAAACGGTTGTTCAACTGTATCAGATTGTAATGTGAATTTAATATCATTGTGTAGATTGTTTAAAATGTCGTGGAAATGTATTAGTTCTTCTCTAGATTTAGTCCAGGGGACGAAGCAGTCGTCTAGAAATCTTTTCCAGTACCGTTTGAAGTAAATATAAAATTCTGTATCAAAATTATATATTTATGTATTTATAGCGCTACAAATCACAAAATACAATGAATTTGTAGCGCTATAATACAGCGCTACAAATCACAAAATACGATTTTTCTCATTTTGGCGGCCATTTGCAATTTTGAATTCGAACTGGGGCCTTGAAACGGCCGTCTTCTAGCAATTTTGCTTTATTAAACGACCATTTTTCAATTTTTTGGTCGTTTAATGTAAATTTGAACAGTAAATTGTGAAACATTTTCATGATTATTTTGTATTTTCTTGATTCACATGCTTTACCTGTAGATATGTTGAAATTTTGACTTTGTAAACTCTGAAGAAGGCGAAAGCCGAAAGCGCTCAGTAACTTCACAATTTTGCACTGTTTATGATTAAATCTCGCTATATATATATATATATATATATATATATATATATATATATATATATATATATATATATATATATAGGGAGAAATGAGACAAACATCAAACAAAAATCTTCCCGGTAGCACTGGATCCAACAAATGGATTCAAAATGATTGAAATAAGTATATGGTAGGATTAAATCATCAACAGTGCAAAACAATATTTACTGAGCGCTTTCGGCTTTCGCCTTCTTCAGAGTTTACAGGTACAAGAAAAAAATCAAAATTTCAACATTTCTACAGGTAAATCAAGAAAAAACAAAATAATCATGAAAACGTTTCTCAATTTACTATTCAAATTCACATTAAACGACCAAAGAAATTGAAAAAAGGTCGTTTAACAAAGCAAAATTGCTACAAGGCGGCCGTTTCACGGCCCCAGTTCGAATTTGAAATTGCAAATGGCTGCCAAAATGAGAAAAATCGTATTTTGCGATTTGTAGCGGTGTATTTATAGCGATATACATACATTCTGTATACTGGCCATTTAGCTATGATGCAAAACTCACCATAATGAAGGAAAAAGAGAATTTTACATGTAATTACATCGCTACAAAAGCAAGAGTGGAACACTGTATGTCTGGAATAATGCAAGATGCCCCTGCAGAAATAGACTGAAGGTGGGACCGAGGCTAATCTCCTTTGTTAATGCCGCTTGGATTCAAAGTGTTAAGACGACGTATCCAGTAGCTCTCACGACTTTTTCGTGAAAAAGTCGTGAGAGCTACTGGATACGTCGTCTTAACACTTTGAATCCAAGCGGCATTAACAAAGGAGATTAGCCTCGGTCCCACCTTCAGTCTATTTCTGCAGGGGCATCTTGCATTATTCCAGACATACAGTGTTCCACTCTTGCTTTTGTAGCGATGTAATTACATGTAAAATTCTCTTTTTCCTTCATTATGGTGAGTTTTGCATCATAGCTAAATGGCCAGTATACAGAATGTATGTATATCGCTATAAATACACCGCTACAAATCGCAAAATACGATTTTTCTCATTTTGGCAGCCATTTGCAATTTCAAATTCGAACTGGGGCCGTGAAACGGCCGCCTTGTAGCAATTTTGCTTTGTTAAACGACCTTTTTTCAATTTCTTTGGTCGTTTAATGTGAATTTGAATAGTAAATTGAGAAACGTTTTCATGATTATTTTGTTTTTTCTTGATTTACCTGTAGAAATGTTGAAATTTTGATTTTTTTCTTGTACCTGTAAACTCTGAAGAAGGCGAAAGCCGAAAGCGCTCAGTAAATATTGTTTTGCACTGTTGATGATTTAATCCTACCATATATATATATATATATATATAGTAAAAACATTATGTCCGATATAGCCAAATAACACAATTATTACTTAACTTCTACCGCGGTTTCACTGTTTTACAGATTTTCAAGAAGACATTTTGATTTACCTAGCAACGAAACGTAACGTTCTGGGTAACGTTTCCGTTCCCGTTAAAAATAAATCACGTTTCCGGTTAATGAATACTCTGATGGCACATGTCCCGACTAACTGGTCCCATTTAATTTAGGTTTCAGTGTATTTATGAAGTAATTTTCCTTTGCTCGTCTTAAAGTTGCGCTTTCCGTATACATCTTGTAGAAAGGGAAGATGTAGTATTTAGGATTCAAAATATTTGCGTAAATGTCTATAAGCTCACTAACTTTCAGCATTCTTGTTCGAGGGTCACGGATTTGTCGATTATGTACCGTGACCCGTTTTATCCAATAAAGAATTGACACAAAATTGCCTTGATTTTTGTCCAAATTTAATTTCTCAACGCGTTTCACTACTATACAGTGTAGATCATCAGAAGAAATTATAAGTGACGTTAGCGTCTATAGTAACAACGTTATCTACAAAAGGAAGTGACGTCATACATATTGTTATCAATAAAACAATCTTATTTAAACATGTCTGTTCAATTTCGGTTTAAACAAATTAATGAAAAAGCTCTCTTTCATTTTTCTTGAAGAAATATTGTCATTCTGCATTTTGTAAATTGGTGAAATTTTAAATTTTACATGTTCGTTTCTAGCGCAGTTGTCAATATGGCCACTGACATAAAGCATTCTTGTAGAACTGTCTCTGATTTGCTGTCTGTTGACAGTGGCCCTGTGTCGGAGAGTATCTCCCGTTTCACTAATATACTCTTCTTGGCATCCACAACATCTGATCACGTAAATGAGATTTTCACATCGCTTGACATAGGTGTTTTTATCTGAAATGTTTTGCCGCATTGAAAATGAAATTCGTCTTCCCTAATCAAATGTTCACAAACTCCACAATTAGGTCTATTACATTTGGTAACTTTTCTCAAATCACAAACGTCATTGAATTTAGCACGTGTTAATAGTCTTTTTAAATACCAAGGTTGTCGTTTGCTTTTTATAATCTGATATTCTTGCAATATTTCATGCATTGTTTCATCCTCATGAAGAATTGACAGATATTGTTGTATTATGTTAAATAATTCAGGATTTTTGGGATTATATGTAGACACAAAAGTAATTAAGTTATCATTTTTCCTTTCCCTTACAGTTCTTAAGTCTTCCTTAGTTAAGCTCATAGCTTTCTCTATGCCCTTTTCAATTACATTATTTGGATACTTTTGTTGAATTAATGCACGTTTCAATTTGTTCATACGTTTTTGAAATGTTTCTTTATTTGTAACAATACTGCATATTCTTCTTGCCAATGAATAAGGAATGCTGGTTTTTGTATGTTTAGGATGGCATGAATTAAAAAGTAAATATTGTTTGCTATCGGTCGGTTTGTAGTATATATCTGTCTCAATTCGTAAGCCTTGCTTTTTAACTAAGACATCCAAAAATGGCTGCTGTGTGTTATTATATTCCATGGTAAAATTTATGTCAGGATGTAAATCATTCAATATGTTTTATAGTTCGAGTAATTCTGATCTAGATCTAGTCCAAAGAATAAAACAATCATTTAGGAATCTCTTCCAGTATTTAA
The DNA here is from genome assembly GCA_963989385.1 of Ctena decussata. Classification (NCBI taxonomy): domain Eukaryota; kingdom Metazoa; phylum Mollusca; class Bivalvia; order Lucinida; family Lucinidae; genus Ctena; species Ctena decussata. The sequence continues at coordinate 49,862,489 of OZ022498.1, read as the reverse complement.
TTAATTCCGCTGTAAATTGAATACCAAATCTTAAGTTTATTTTTTCATATAGAATATATATATATAGAGTTGAGAAATGAAGAAGTACCCACTGGGACTCGAACCCACGCCGACTACGACAACTCCGCCTAGCCATTCAGAGACATGAGCTTAACCGATTGCGCCACTACGCTCCCCAAAAAAGGAGTTTCATGGAACAATGTTAAGCTTTATTTCTCTGAATGACCCATCGGATAGGGTTATTTTATTAAGTTGTGCTAACACAATCAGGTATATACATGGAATATCTGGATCATGTGATACAGAAGCTTGGAAATATTATACGATCAAATTTAAAAGATTTAACAAACTTCAACAGACATTCCGGCCCAGGACCATTTTACTGATGTATAATTGTATAGTTGAGAAACGAAGCAACTATACAATTCATTTCTCAACTATACACTTTTTTCGGATGTACTTGCATCAGTAAAATGGTCCTGGGCTAGGACAGTATCTTTTGCCGTAAAGCGTAGACACATCTTCGAACTATAACTTAAGGAATAGTCAGAATTTCGATATACCTTTCGCTAGAATATGTTCGATTAAGTCTTTTTTTTCCGTAAAATCTAGAACTTTGGAACAACACTGAGTGCTTTAAAGGGAATACTCCTACGTTTTCTAACTCTAAAAGAATCATAAAAGTCAAACTTTGGTTCATACTGAGTCATTTTCCCAAGCAATCATGTTTGTACATCAAATAATATTCGAGATATAAGGCAAAATCACTGAAACTTGACATGCAGATCAATGTGGCCTACTGTCCTACAATGTGTCCTACTCTTAATTAAAGGTCAGGCTTTGGGTCAAACTGAGTCATTATCCCAAGCAATCATGCACAAACATCAAACTTTCTTTAAGATGATATGAAAATAGGTACTGCCTTTAGGCGAGCTCATCGCTTTTTACAATGTATGGGTGGTATGATAAAGCCTTTTGGCTGTTACCATGTAAACTCTAAAGTTTCGGACAAAAACGCACAGTAGAAGTGTAGACCCAGATCTGACTACTTCCTGTATGATTCTGGATTCAACTTCACAAGCTGTCGTTTGAAATTTGTAATACAATTATTGCAACTCAACAATGCGACCTCCATCTGACAAACGGATGAGAATCTGACCGAGAACAGCTTTCCCCACCTAATCTTTTTCCCCTGAAAACGGGCTATATATTATTTTTTCAGTTTCTTCTCTGCGGGGCTTTCTATTTCCTTCAAACTATACCCAACGCTCAGCCTCCTTGCATTTTGTGGATCGCCATGTAGTATTCTACGCATAAAAATGAAAAAAAAAACGTTGACGCCATCTTGATTTTTTGGAACGGAACGTTTGACGTCATTACGTGACGTAGCGACAGAAATACGTCACTTCCGTTTGGTGTCCCTACGAAAGCAATTCCATTGAAAGTAATTGCAAAAATATGCTTAACCAATCCTCTACCATAGAGCTCCCACTCTTTCAAAGCTCCGAAGGAGCTTTGAACTGCAGGCGCTAAGCGCCTGCAAGCGAGTGCTTGCTATTAGGACAAATATAATATTGTCACGAATTTTAGTATATCTTCCCCAGACGTATCTCTGAAGCAAGTTAAAAGACTCTAGCTCTTGCGGTTACACAGAAACTGAGCTAAACGCATCAGGTGATTTTTTTCTATGATCAATAAACTGTGAAATAAAGGTCATGGTCCCAATTTGCATCACCGCACTCAGCAGATCTTCCCCAGCTGTATCTATGGTGCAAGTTTGAAGATTTAAGCCCTTGCGGTTACTAAACTTAACAGGTGAATATTTTTACAAAGGCCCACACGCACTAGCGGTAGCACTAGCACTCGCACGCGCACACATACGAAGGGTATGACACCAGCCCGTCTTCGCTTCGCAAAGTCGACCTTTAAATAGGTAAAAGTCGATGATCATCCGTTTGTGTTTGGGGTGGCTAAATGGCCACTTGTTTTGGGAAAGAGCTGCTCATTCGGTATACCGTGCGTGTCTTTCGTGAGGTTAAGAAAAGGATCAGCACAATCTCGGTTAAGCACTTGCAATATTTTACGCTGCTAAATTATTCTAAACGTTAAAACTAAGCTTTTTTAGGGTCCAACTTGAGAATGTCTGATGCTTTATCTAATTGAGCACGGGTTTTGCTTGTCTTTCGCAGCATATTCGGAGTAAAGAAACCTTGCCAGCTTTATACATGCTGTAAATAATTTATGCACCCCTGTCCCCACCTTTTGTCGGGCGATAACTTTGGTCGGAGGAAGTCCCGGGATAATGACCTTTCGAGCACCACCCCACACTCACACCACACTGTGCCGGTTTAGGGATAGTTTACATATATATAAAGGTCATGGAAATATCAAAAGCAGAAAAAGAGATACAAATTGATAAACATAATATTGAACGTAGAATACGAGCTTTAAAAGAAACAATCCGTCAGTCGCAGTGGTCACGATGACCAATCGCATGCCGCAGCCAATTATTTTCGATGGTGTTCAAATTCTCATAACGATGTTGTCCAGGTTTATTGTGTATGTGTGTGTTTGTGTGTGTGATTCACTTCTCGCAACGATGTTTCCCCCGCACTTCAGCGGAACGTATCGCAATACGGAGCACCGTGCGTCGTTTAATTTAAACATCAATTGAATATGAAATACGTAGTTTATTTTTATAAACGGGTAATGGAATCACAGTAATACGTTACGCCTTCAAAAATGGATATATTTTGCTGTCTATTTCTCAGACGTAAAAACTTTTGCCTGAATTCATATATTGATCCTGCTTTTTCTTGAAGTTATTTTTATCATGTTAGTTATTCGAATATCCAAAAGACGTCGAAAATTATATCAGTAGTTATTACCTACCTTGATTCGTTTTTGACCGGAAGAAGAAGGACCGTAAGGGAAACTACGTTTTTATTATTATAATTTCTATATTAACCCATCGAGGCTCGGATTATTACAGTCCTATTAACCAATTAAACAAACTATTTCCTTGTTCTTACCATGGCAGCAGCTACAAATACATATAATATGTAATTGTTTTCAACAAAATATATTTTATTAACTCTACAAGTACCCCCCCCCACCCTCCCAAATCCTGTTCATTCACTGTCGAGAAATTAATGTAAACAATCGCATTTTTATTGAAAAAAAAATGAGAAAAATAAAACGAAATAAGATTTACCTAAGCTGACATCGAATAATGAATAAGGGAAATATTTTAATAAATCAATATCGAAAAAAAGCGAATATCTACCGTTTTCGAGACTTTGAGCGCAGACAGCAGATTTAGTATCTTAGATGAATATTTGCGATTTAAAATGATTTCATATTCCAATATTGGAACTAAATATCTAAATATATGTCTCCCTTTGAAGCGCATTTGCTTATGATACGTCTACTAGGCGTTGAAAGTATCCTCCTACCTGCACAGTCCGGGAACTTAGGAAGAGGAGTCCATTCAAAGTTGGTATCAGCACCACATCTGAACGTCTCAAATTGTTCCCGTTCCGGCTGCATTACAGTTCCATTTCTACAATAGGGGCTGCAGCTTTTAGTGCCAGTTTCCACATCTGTCGTGCAGTTTGGTATGACCCCAAAACTTCGCTGAGGCGCGTCAGGACATGCTAAATATCAATTCGATTATCATGTATTAATATTTCAAAAGCAGCATGCAGTTAAATTGTTTGTTAATTAGTTCAGTGCAAGTGTAGTAAAAATGTTGCAATGTTCTTTCTTGCCTTACTATAAACGTTTCACAAAACTAATATTTTAAGACTGAAATACGGACTAAAACTTGTGCACCTGTCAGTAAGGGCAGCAAAATGAAAATGTCGGTCCGGGAAATAATTTTCCTGATGAAAGTGTATCCATACACCTTAAACACATTTCCGGCCGTCATTGAAAGAACACGGATAAAGCCATTAAATTGCATTGATTCAATATTTGGCAAATGTTGAAAGACAAAAATAATAAATCATCGCTGGAATTTATCATTATGTAGTCATCTTTATGCTAGTTTTCAAATGTAAGAACCATTATAGGTCTAAATATTGCACCGGGAACGTTTCAGTAAACAGTGTAGACCTAGATAAGCATGCTCTGATCAGGTCTACACCGTTCAATCTGCATCTTTTGCACATATTACTGCTTTGAAAAGCCAAACTGATCGATTTTAGGACAATTACGGTAATTAATTTAGATACCTCAATTTATAGCAGTTTAACGGTAAAATGCAGCGTTTCTGCATACATGTATGAAGGTACCTTTGCAAGCATCGGAGTTACAGTCTTCTACTTCCTCTGCTGGTCCTGGACAGTTTAATCCTCCCTCACCGGGTGGTGGATTGTCACATGTTCTTCTCCTAGTCTTGTTACCACCGTCACACGATGCAGAACAGGGTGACCAATCATACCATTCAGACCAACCACCGTCCACTTCAAAATTAAAAGCAATCATAGTAGTACATACACTTAGCAATAACTTCAACACCATAAAAAGGTGTTCTTTCGGGCATTTTAAAATGATAAGGCAACGATCACAATAGTACCAACATTTCACAACAATAACAACAAGAAAACAGTTTTCTTTTTCCATTTTAAATTGTCTTAGAATATTACCGGAGGGCACAGTTCATTTGTTGAGTCGCTGAAACAACACCAGTGTCATGTCTAACAACGTCATGATTAGTTAGATGTTGACTTTGTACGTCGGAAGAAAAAAAGCATAGAAACCCTGCAGGCACACAACGCTGAATTAACATACAATCCACGAAGGTTCAACGTCATACATTTAATCAACACTTATTTATTGTTGGTTAAGCTTTGAGCGTCCGATGCGAACATACCTGGCGGCATCTCACAAAAGAATCCAGAATATCCCCGCATACAAGAGCATGAGTAGTCCGAATAATGACTCAGACAAGTGGCACCATTTTTACATGCATTGTCAATACAGTGGTTTGGAGGAATGTCGCATAGTTGTCCAGTCATGCCATCCGAACAAATGCATTCGAAGTTCTCTATTTTATTTACACACTGATGACGGCCACATGGTGAAGATTTACATTCGTCAAAGGCTGGAAGCAAATACTGATATGTATATGCACATTTTCATACTTGAAGAATTAGACACATGCTAATACGTCCTACTGTTCTACCTAAACTTGCATATAATTGTAGTTAAAAGGTGTTTTTTACCTCTGGCTACCAGTGTCTGAGTGTTTGCCATAGGCCCTCACGTGACAAAAAGAGCGGACCTGTTTTTTTCTCCTCCGCCGGTCTTGTCGTTCAGGAGTTATGCATTTTTTCGACTTTGTAATTTAATGTAGGAACAAGCTTGGGAACAAAATATCTGAAGAACAGTTTAAGCTAGGATCCTGATATTTACCATACAGTTACAGACTAAAATGTATATGACCTGATTAACTTTTGAGTCTAGTTTGTACATGTTCAATTGAGTGATTCCTCTTTTTGGACATAGGCATTTTGTATAATAACAGGCGCCTGTGACCAAAACATCTGAAGAGCCGCGTAAACCTAGGATCTTTAGATTTTGCAAGCAGGTTTGGTCTAAGGTGTGAATGAAGTGATTAAATTTCGGGCATATATTGTAAATATCGTGTTGAGTTAGTCTCCTTTCGGACATTGGCATTTAGTATAGGAATAGTCTTGTGAACAAAATATCTAAAGACCCCTTTATATTTGACATACAGCTACATACTAAGGTGCAGTTTACCTCATTACGTTTTGAGCCTATTTCCTCAATATTCGATTTAGTTATTCCCCTTTTTTGGATATAAGCACTTTTATAGGCACAAGCTTATGAGCACATTGTAAATATTTGGGTGAGTTATTCCCCTCTTTCGGACAAAGGCATTTTATATAGGAATAACATTGTGAACAAAATATGTGAAGATCCCCTTAAGCTATGATCTTCATATTCGACATAACGTTACAAACTAACAGTGGTTGACCTGATTGACTACTGAGCCTATTTCGTATTTTTTTCGATTGAGTTATTCCCTTTTATCGGACATAGGCATTTTGTATTGGAACAAGTTTGTGAACAAAATATCTGAAGAACCCGTTTAAGTAGGTTCCTTATATTTTGGCATACAGTAACAGATTAAAATGTAGATATGCCTATTAATTGTTGAGCATATTTCGCAAATTTTCAGTTGAGTTATAGCCCATTTTCGGACAGAGGCATTTTGTATAAAAACAGCCTTGAGATAGATCTGCATATTAGGCAAACAGTTACAGACTAAGGTATAGTTGAACTGATTAACTTTTGAGCATAATTCCTCAATTTCTGTCGAGCTATTGGCCTTTTCCGGACATAGGCATTTTATACAGGAACAGAATTCTTTTTAGGCAAAAGAGCGGCGGTAGTACATGTATAGTATACGGTTTGGAGCATAGTTTATCTTAAACACATTTTCTAGTTCCATTGCGGGTCAGTTGAAGCTCAGCTTGAAACTCAACCAATCCAACCGCTTCAACTTGAGGCTCAACCATTATTAAGTTGAGTCTCAAATAGGAGGCTCATCCATTCCTCAAGTTGGGCTCAGTTTGGGACTCAACCATTCCTCAGTCTAGGCTCAACTTGAGGCTAAAACCGTTTCTTTGTTGGGCCTCGATCTGGAGCTAGCTAAACTAGTCCTCTGTTTAGTTTCCACTTAAAGCTCAACCATTCTTCTGTTTAGGCTCAATTTAAGGCTCAACAGTTGCTCAACTTAGGCACAAGTCTAGGTGCAACCATTCGTCGTTGAGGCACAAAATGAGGCATTTATTCCTCAGTTAAGGGTCAACTTGAGGCTCAATCATTCCTCAGTTTCAGTTCAGTTTTAAGCTCAGCCATTGCTAAATCAACCCTCAACTTTAGGCTAAACTTTACCGCCGTTTAGACTTTACTTTAGATTCAATCGTCCCTCATTTTAGACCCAACTTGAGGCTCTACCTTTTCTTAGTTTAGACTCAACTGGAGACAACCATTTCTCAGGTTTGGCCCAACTTTGGGGTCAATCATTCCTAAGTTTAGACTCCACAATGGGCTCTACCATTTCCCAGTCGAAGCTAAGTTGAGGCTCAAGTGCAACTTTATTATTTGTTTGCCAGACTGATGTTCTGATGACCCACAGACACATTTTCAAATAACAACTAGAAGCATGGGAACTAAAAGGGTCCCGTCTTTATGGGACTGTTGATGAAGACCTATGTCCCCAACCAAAAATAACCATTGTAACAGCTTAATAATATTATGATGTTCCTTCTTATTCAACATGTTGTTTAGAATTAAGCCTCTAGTAGATTCATCAAGACGGACAAAATACAAAATCATGACTGACTGAAACAAGGGCAACATCTCTGTGAAGCAGTTAACTGAAGTTACCATGTTTTGCACCCTTCACATTTTCTGATGATGTTTTATATTTGTACCGAATTTTGTGAAAATATCTTCATAGGCTTTGAAGTTATAGAGCGGACAATCTCTTTATACCATAAATTACAAAGGAACATGATTCTGTTAGAAATGAAGATGTAGTCACAATTCTTGTTCTCTGCACAGTGTCTGATAATTTTGTTTATTTGTAACAAGTTTTGTGAAAATATCTTCAATGGTTTAAAAGCTATAGAGCAGAAACTATTTCTACAGGAACAATTACAAAAGGACGCAATTCTGTAAAAGCTGTAGGTGTAGTTATGGTTCTTATTTTCTGCAGTCATCTGATAATGCTTTATATTCGTACAAAGTGTTATGAAAATATCTTTCAAGAGTTTAAAGTTATAGATTGGCTACGATTACTGTACAAAAAATTACTAACGGTCATAATCCTGTAAAAATGTTGATAGCGTTACAGTTCTTAATCTCTGCAAATCATCTGATGACACTTCATAATAGTACAAAGTTTTGTGAATATACCTTCAACAGTTTTAAAGTTATAGAGGGATACGATTTCTATACAGAAAATTACGAAGGACATAGCTTTGTAAAATAAGAAAGTAGAGATATGATTTTTTTCTGCTAATGCTTTATATTTGTACAAAACTTCATGAAAATATCTTTCAAGAGTTTAAAGTTATAGACTGGCTATGATTTATATATTAAATCATTAACGGGCATAATTCTATAAAAATGTAGATAGAGTTACAGTTCTTATTCTCTGCAAATTATTTGAGGAAACTTTATATTTGTACCAAATTTTGAAAAATACTTTCAACAATTTCGTATAGAGCGGACACGATCTCTATACAGAAAATTGTGAAGGGGCATAACTCTGTAAAACATGTAAATGGACTTATGATCCTTATTTTCGTCACATCATCTAATGCTGCTTTATATTTGTTCAAAGTTACAAAGGTAGTGTGAAGGTTTCAAAGTTATAGAGCGGAAATGATTCCATACTAAAAATTACAAACGGGCATTATTTCCATAAAATGTAAATAGAGTTACGGTTCTTGTTTTCTGCACATTATATGATGATGTTTTATATTTGTACCAAGTTCTTTTAAAATATCTTGAAGGATGCCCGAGGTATGGAGGGGACACGATTTCCATACTAAAAATACAAAGAGGCATAGTTCGGTGAAAAATGTAAGTGGAGTTACGGTTCTTGTTCTCTGAACATCGTCTGATGATACTTTATATTTGAATCAAGTTTCGTGAAAACATCTAAAATGGTTTCAGAATTATTATGGAATGGACACGAAATGCTGACGGACGGACGGACAGACAGACAGACAGACGGACGGTCAAGGTGATTAATTTAGGGCATCCGAAAAGTAAAAAGTATGCAAAGACCAGGAACTGAAACAATCAAAATCCAAATCCAGGCCTCAAACCATAGTTGGAAACAACTAAGATTACAAATAATCAAGATACAGAGAACATAGGGCCAACCGAGTGAGCAGCTTGTTCCCAAAAGGTGGCCACTCAGCAACCCAAACCGAACCAAAAATAATAAGAACATACATAAGGTAAAACATCACAGAAACTCTGACACCAAAAACAGGCAACAGAGAACCACAACAGAACTACCGCCTTGGAACGGTCAGTAATGAATTACTGGGGGGCTTAAATCGATTTTACAGGCCAAACCTCACCCTCAGTTTCTGAAGTGGTACAAAACATTTTGTTGGTTGTTTGGTTCGCATGATAACCCTCTAACTCGTCAATGAATCATCACGGTAAACACATAAATCAAATTTCAACACCATGAAGAAGCAAAGACGAGGACTCAACAGATACAACGGGCCGTCTGACAGGTGGAGATCCCTGTCCTGCCAAACAACCCCACTGGAAATCTGAAGCAAAAGAAGGTCACCAGTTGAGCCCCGGTGGACCAAGCAACAGACAAAAAGGCTCCGGTCCCAACCAACTACAATATATAGCTTTAGGTCGGGGCCATCATAGAGCCTGACGACCGATCCCCCGGTGTGCAATTATAGAGTGCAGCAAAGTTATCAACCGTGATTGGGTTAATCACTAAGCATGCAGACTGTCGCATAACATTTAAATTATAGCCAATACGTTTGTGACGTATTATTATTTTTCGGAATTGATCAGAAAAATCAGTCCTACCCTTAATCTTTTTGAATTTGTATACTAAGTCACCATAAAATTCTGGTTCCGATAGTCTGGTGGGGCCCTAACAAGGCCTCATTTTAAACATAAAGGCATTGCTTACACCACAAACTGACGTGTGTCTCTTTGTACACAGATGCCTAATTGCAAAGTTTATTGTTTAATTCCATACATGTATTTAACCTTTTGACTTGTTTTGGACTCTGTTAATATTTGTCTTGCTAGTAGCTGAAAATACGCAATATTTCAAAAAAAGAGAAGAAGAAGAAAGTCGTGTTGGAATTTCAAAAAGCATTAATTAAATGCAGTTTGGGACTTCTCATATCAAAAACGGTTTGTTTATTTTGAGACCAAAGTTCTTTGCAATGAAAAGACGACAATTTTATGAATGAAAATGTTGCGTTAAACCATTTATAGCTTGTAATTTATGTTTCGTAGCCTATATATATTGTAAGGGATGAATTGAATAAATATTTTCTAGCCATAATTAGTACAGTGCATGAGACATATAATATTTTACAACTTGAAAAGAAAAGTCCTCGGACACATTTCTTGTGTGTGGTAGTCGAAAACCTTAAGTTTGGAACCATTCGGAACAAGTTGTCAAATTGGCAACGATCGCTCACCTGAGTTCTATCATGCATTTTGCCGAAGACGAGGTCAAGTATGGGCTATTTAAGTGTTCAAAGGTATTTAACTCTAAGGCAAATTGTACAATATGGCCTAATTTCCCACTTGTCTGAGGTTTTATTCCTTAACTGAGGCTCTCCCAGGGGTTTTGGGGAGCTGGGAAGAAAGGCCATTTATTATCAGGGAGCTAGGGAGCACTTGCAATTATTTTCAGGGAGCTGGGGAGCAAGCTCTTTATTTTAGGGAGCTAGGGAGCACTGTCTGTCAGAATGTGATTTTAAAAATTGTTTTGTTGTGATTAAATCGGTGACTGTTCTATAGAGAATACCATGTTAGTGTCTTTGGGTATCAAGTTAATCAGGCAAGACCAGCAAAAAAAAAATGCGTAGGAATGGCGAGGCTTGCCAAGCCAGTCCGATGTGTTTCTGGTCGAGCCTGAAAAACTTGATATCAAAAGACACTTACATGGTTTTCTATTTATCTTGCATAATTAGAAGATTTTAAGGCATAAAGAGAGTCAAACAAATGAAAAACAAACGCACTTTTGTTCGAACTTGCTGACGTCGCGAATGCAATATGACGTAAGTCGGTGACGTCATTTACCAACCGAACGTTGTTATCACGGCCAACGACAGTATATAGCCAATCGTCATCAAAGATCGCTTCTAAAGGCATCGCCTGATAGCATTCGCGCATGCGCAGATCTATAGTGACATGATATCACATCATGTTATCATACCCCCGTTATTAGGTGAATTTCGTAGCAGATGCATGACGAAAAAGTACGCTCATTTGTTCTAGAGGCACAAACTTTCTAATTGGCATGCACACCGGCCACTTTGCAAAGACTTAATGACAAATATTCTTGTTTATTGGCTCTCATAATCCTATTTTGCAACCGTCCAGTGACACTGCTATTTGATCAAAGGAAATATTCCATTTCACATAGGTAATGACATAACAGGGTCATAAAACCAATAAAGACCGAGGATGTGTTCTATATAGTAGAGAATATTTGTCTTTAACTAAAACAGGACCTCACTATCCATTCTTAACATATTCTCTGATATGAAAATTGTTTTGCAGAAAAAGCATGTGCAACACATGTTGTGCCTTCTCAGAAAGATAGGGACCTTCTTAATATTGTCTGCTTGCAGATTATTTTGCTATATCAATTAATAGATCATTGCATGAAAACATCAGCAACAGAAAGTTGCCCTTTTCTCACACAGTTTCTACTTCCCTCCTCCGTCTAGAATCAGATACGTACTACTTGGTAAGACTAACTTAGAATTAGGATTTGTGTTTGTAAATCAATAGGTCTGTGCTGTCATAGGCATAAAAGCCCCAATGAACATCAGTTGGGGCTTCAAGTTCCCGAAACACGCAAACTGTTCTGAACCAGGTTGCACAAGCACAGGAATCAACGTTCTGGACCAAGTTGTTAGTAAAAGTATGTTTGCAGAGGCTAATGCTTTACTGCTTGACATTTCTGTGAAGCTTTTGCTTTTCCAGCTTCATGGCAGCTGAAGTTTTCATCATTTGGGTTGCTGTGGCAACCAAACCAAACAAGCAGATGGCACAAAAAAGATAATATTGATAGGGAAACTTCTGTTACTATTACTTGAATTCATTGTCATCTTTAGACCAAACATGATAGCCTACATTAACGTAGCAAAGATATAGGATAATAAAACAAGAGGGTGGGAATACACTAATGATGGATAGGGGCTGCTAGGGTTACCTTTTTTTCTGAGAAAAATATTTCTAGTTTCATATGAAAGTAATGAAACTCGCTGAAAGCTCGTTTCAAAAATTTCATATGAAATTACCACTCGAGTAGGATCCTCTATATTCGGTATAGAAAGATAAAGCGGTTCCAGATTTCTCTGACTTCTGAATGAAAGATTCGCAAAATGTTCATACATATTATTAAACAAATGAAAAAATAGAGATTTACGAGAAAATAAAATTGCATTTGTAAGTATGTTCTTTATACAATGTACGAGATTTCATCTTTTGGAAAGAAGCGCATTATATTTTAAATACATCGAACGATATCGCTGAAATTAGTATACTTACCATCGCAAACAGCTGGTACAACAATTGTAATACCGTTGAATAGTAACTTTAGGAAGACATCCATTGAATGTGGGGGGCTCTCTAATGATTCTTTACAAGACGTGAGAAGCAACTGTATGTCATCTTTCGAAACACTTCGTCCAATAATGTTTAGACCAGATAAAAACAGACCTGGTAAAATAGTTAAAAAAATAGTATTTCATGAACCAAACGAAGACATTAATCGGTTCAATATTAAATCCTTTGAATTGCAAACCCCGTCAATGTTGGGCAATTGGCCAATTTTGAGTAGAGCTCTATATTCAGTCTGACTTTATCGGTATGAAGAAACATCTAGTCATTGGATCAGTTCGATAAATCTCTGTTTTTCATTGGTCACTGAATACACACCTTCAAGAAAGTAAGTGAGTAAATTTACCAGAACGGACCGGAATGGGCCTTCTTACCGGATCGGACCGGAACGGACCAATTTCTGTCCCATTTCCAGCCGCTTTTTGGGATATTTATATGTACACAGGCAGATTTATTGCGGTTCCTACCCATGAATTACATGCATTCCCTAAATTAGCAAACCCTGATTCTTATTTTAAGATTTTCTTTCAAATTCTAAGAATAAACAAAGACAACAATTTAATAATTCAATGAAATTACTGCAATAATAAGGTACCATTATACTGGGAACCTTTACCAGTAGTGTGGCGGCCCTGTAAGAGACTTTTCTACTTTTGAATGTTGACAAATCCACTTTTCCTATAAGGTGGTGGTTCGTTAACTGTTAGGAGAGTGGCAAACAGTGTATACCCAGATCTGACAGCTCCTTGAGGAGCTGTCTGATCTGGCTCGACACTGTTTGCTCAGGTAGGCTTGTCCAAATGCACGAAGTTTTAAGTTAAGAGCTTGTTCGTGTCTTTCTGCTAAGTTGTGAGCTTGTATTGGAATAAATTGTCCAGGATTTGCAAAAAAGCATGGTCATAGATACTGAGTATGTCTCAAAGGTCCAGATGAGGATGGGTTTTGAAGATAATTTCTCTTTATATTGCAAGAAAGCATGTTATAACTAGTGTGCCAGATAAGAAGAGGTGACAGGGATAATTTACGGATAATTCCCCGTAATCCTTCATTTAAACGAACGTTGTGACCCCTCATTAGAACTGTTTATAGAGACGGTTCTAATGAGGGGTCACAACATATGTTTTCATTGAGAAATAAGAAAAATATCTTAGAATTATCCTTAGAACCCCTCTGATAATCCTCTTTAGAACTGGCTGGACAAGAAGGGTGGTAAATATTTGCATTTCAGAGTGATCTGCCTTGTAGGTGTGTATTCATACACGGAACTTTCATGTGTTATGACAGATGGATACACTTTCAGGGTAAGTAATTCGAGCCTTTTAGCTTAGCTCGCCTGAGCAGGAGTCGGCGTCCACACTTACGTTTAAGGTTTTTTTAAAATAGCTCATATTTTCTGCACAGTATGATGGATTTGGTTGGTTTAAACATATTTATTTGCTTCTATATTTACATACATGACACAGATATATACTTTGAATAAGTTGAATGATGGGAACGGGTTATTTAGTTCCTCTCCTGAAATATGATGGATTTGGTTCATATTTAGTATGATTATAGATAAAGGTCCAAAGTTTTTTTCAATGATACCCCAGCCCACTTCCATGATCTTACGGCCACTTTTTAAAGTGCATTTATCATTTTACTTGTCGGATACTTTAAATCCCATCCACTTTGTCGCAAACTGAGCCAAAGAAAGAAATATAATTAAAGGTAATTCCTTACAAAAACACAATATATGGATAAATAATGAAACTGCTTCCGCTTTGACAAATTACCCGAATTGTCCAGACCGAAAACAGACTATGCAGGCCGGGCATAGCTGCAATAGCTGTTTCATACAATATTCAAACACGTAAGGTCTGCACTTGTTTTGTCTTCAGGAAATAACAAAAAAATTATTAGAAAGAGAATGGTAACTGATTAAACAATGCATTGTTACATTCATATTAGTAATACAACTCATCTTCAGCAAAAAATCTGGATTTATTTAGGCAGTTTCGTAATAAGGGTTTAGCCACCACCGCTTTTCCGGAATTATTTTCACTACCAGTTGGTATGGTAAAATAAACTATATGTAAGGTTATATACAAACATTGAACTTAATCATGCCTTTATGGTAAACCTACAGCGCAAACTTGCACTGCTATATGAGAAGATGCACTGGTTTAATATCATTGCTACTTTGTATTTGCTGTATAACGAATGCAGAAACCACTGAAACTATAGGAGTTACCATGTGACTCGGTTGATGACATCATAATATACCCTGGAGTAATATTGTGGTGGCTTATCAGTTCATCAATGACCCCTTTTCCGTCAGTATAGACTTGAAGTGAATCACCACCAAGCACCACCGCGAGGTGAACCCATTTTGCTAATGTCAGTGATACTCCCGTTTCATAACGTGTCCTGAAAAAGTGTTGTTTATTGAAAGTTTTTTAGTGTAAAAAATTCGTTGTTAGGGTAATGAAAGTTTCATACCTAACACATGCATTGTGTCTATATTTGTTATCATTCTTTGCCTATAATCTCTAAAATCTGATAAAAGCTAAACATGCTAATATTACATTGTCACCTTTAACATACATATTAGATAAATGGAACTTACGTGAAAAAATCACAACTCGAGGGGTGATTGCAAAAAGGTTATGTTCAAGATCAACACTCACTAAATACAAATCGCATTGGCATTGTAAAGCTCGATGCGCATTAAATTTCTCGAAAATCTGACTTTCAGCAAGAAAGATATGATAGTTTAATCAATTCAAACTGGCAGTCGTTGGTCCGCCATTTTATTAACTTCCTGTCTCGTGACAAATATTTTAATCTTCAATAAGTGCGAAAATTGTATACTTATACACGTTTTTTGCCCCTGAATCTTTCCTTGGGCGAGTAAAATATATATCTATCAATTAAATTCACCTGGTATATGTTTCAAAGTGACTTTTTTTAGGATTTTCAGTTTTCACTTTGAGTTTAAGACGACATTTACTCGCTGCTTTGCTGGTTCTCAGCTCAATATTTCAGTATATATAAACGTTCATATTTTCCTTGATTTAAGTCTGATTTTCATAAAACGTTCGGCAAACTTAATGCTTTATCAAGATCTCCAATATTTAGCCCAGTTCGTGTTTCAGTGTTTCCCTTTAAGTGCATTTATATTATTGGTTCTGAGATAATCAAGTGTTAAAGTTAAACATTTCTGTTCTTTTCATACACACTGTTTGTCAGTTAATATTAATAAATTATAGCACCTATAACCTACTGCATTAAGCATTTTATAAACACTTCATTGGAAGGACAAGGTGTTTCACAAATTCATAAATCAATTAAATAATCAATGAATAAAAAACAATTGTTTTTATCATATTACTGCCGCTCATTTATATCTCTAAAATGTTGTATAGTTGTGGGAAAGTGATGCTTCATTTCACTGATGAAGTTTTTAATTCAAAAGGAATCTTGCCACTTGCAGTTTTTTGCACGAAGCAAGTTTAGCAAAAACAGTCGAAGTTTTCAAGATTGGAATGAGTTAATCAAGCACATTAACCATTTGTTGTGCCATGACAGTACATGACATTTCAGATATATGGCATGTTGAAAAAGGTCCAAAAGTGCACCTATACCTCTTGCGCAAAAACTCAAAAATACTTCACTTAAAAAAACACACATCAAACAATGGCTCAGATTTTTGGTAAGAAAATGTTTATGAAGATAATCAGGAAGCGCCACCTGATCGTCTTACATCAACAGAATCATGTAGCAGGAAGAGCTAATGAGTATCGTTATGGGTTATGGAAATCTTTTCTAATTTCATATATAAAACTTCAAAACCGATAGTCTTGCAAGATGTATTTTCGCAGCAATGACAGTATTCTGTATCCTTCCCAAGTGTATACGTGGGTTGTTTAGAAAGTTCTGATTCTGGCCACATAACTTTGTTTAACAGCATGCTGGGGACGAATGCTATGCATCTATTGAAAGCACTACATTTCGTCTTTACAATGATACCTAACACTATGCAAAGATATATTTTTCTTATTGAGTAACAAAGCATGTTATTAGGCCCCCGTCATACCACTGGGCTAATTTCATATGTGAATTTATTTTCAGTGTGTCATTCAAGTGAAAAATCATTCTAAATACAAATTTATGCTTGTCAGCTTCTTGTCATTCGTTGCTTTCAATATTCATTCAAAGGTTAGAAGGGCAGCAAACGTTATCGATTTAGTCCTTGCAAAGCAATATGCAGTTCTTATGACGTTATTAAAAACAACTTCAACGTCATTTTCGAATGCTCGTAGCGACTTCGTTGTTTATTTCAATTTTAATTTTATGACGTTTTCGAATTGGCCCATGCAAAGACTCTTCCTAACAAGATTTTTAATGTTAAGACCCTTGTTTTCGTCACGAAATAATTATAACTTTAGTAGAAAGGGAGAATTTGCTACTACATACAATGCCTATTATCTTAATTGAAGGGACAGTATGGAACCTAGATTTAATATATTTTCTGCGATATTTACAAGTCACAGTTGCCTTGATACTAAGTTTAAGTAGCAATGATGAAACAAATTCAAAGACTGCTCATATATGAACTATGACCGTCTTAAGTGAAAATCTGCAGTGGCTGTAGGATATACCACTTTAAAAAACGTTAAAAAATATGTCCTTCAGAAAATAGACACCACGTTTGCAGAGTTGTCCGGACATATCACACCTTTATATATTTCGCTATCAGAAATTCTGTATTTATGCTGGTTACCAAAATAAGACGTCACGATCAGAACTTTCTGAACACCCCTCGTATGTCCGCCAGAAACTTAACTTATGATTCATGATGGCACTTCAATAGACTGATACTCTATGTTCCATGTTCAACGTAGTGTCAGAGCTGTGTAGGTATAAGCCCTTCCCCAAGTAATCTATTACTGATTGTTCCAAGACGGTATTTCTGTTTAGGTTCCTCAGTGTTGCATGTTGTTATGTCCGGTTGTCTATGGTCTTTAGCAATATGGAGGCCTGAATAGCTTCCCATTCTGCCTTTTGTTTTATTTTGTTCATTAAATAGAAAATGGGTAAAAATAGCTGTTGCTGCTGTTTTCAGTTTGGGTAGCTGAATAACCAACCAGGAAAGACTTGTTCAGTCGGTTTACTGAGGTCTTTTGACAGTTTGTGTGAGTGCTTCTTTTACTTTTGGTTTTGAGAGCGGGTCGTGGAATTGGATTGTATGAATTCCTGATTGGACTTTGATTGTCTAAATTCCTCCTGATTATTGTCTATCATTTTACTTCTAATAATAATAAACAATCCTAAAATCTATATCAAAATCCGATGTTTTTTTAAATGACGCTTTTCAGCTTAATCGCTGCATTTAATTTCTATGCCTATATGAAAAGTACCTAAATAACTTCAAAATGCAAAATATACAACCAGATAAACAGTATTTAATTTTTCCCAGCAGAAACGCAAAGATAAACAACTGTTGAATAATGATAAATACATATGGTTAGTTCAACAGCGAGGAATGTTTATCCGTAGAGAGTGTAGGACTGTCAAAGAGAAACAGCAAGAGGATGACATTTTACATATAACAGATGGATACTTTTGGAATGCTGAACAGAAGACCAACAGGGTAGGATTGGTAAAAGTCTATAAACATTTCTAGGGAAACACACACAAAAACGGAAAATACAGTCTCGGTTTTATTGAGACTTTCCGTCAACAGTCATGTACGTCCAACAGCGCAGGCTAGGGCGGTATTAGATGTCTTTCGGAAGGGAAGGTTCGCTTTTTCTTGCCAGAAACGAAAGGCACACTTTTTTTTTACATCTGAAGACGAACAACGATATAGTCGTTTCCATTTCGAAACTGTTGTGAAGCGTTAACATATCTTTTAGATAATATTTACATTAGAGTTTGCACTAAGTTTTACTGAAAAAAATGATGGTAATCCGATGGATACTTATTGTGCTCCACTTATAGTTGAGTTGCTTTTATTTTGCTAAGAAAGGATTTCATGACTTTACTCTCTTCCTTTTTACCCATTTTCTACTTTAGATTACAAAACAAAACAGAAAGCAAAGTCGGCAACTTTACAGCTGACCATATTTCTATAAACCATGGACAAGCGGACGTAAGAATACATGTAAGTAACACTTAGGAACCACAACAGAAGTACCGTATCAGAACGGTCAGTAATAAATAGCTAGGGGAGGTGGGGGGGGGCTTAAATTAGATTTACAGTCCTAACCCTCGCCCTCAGCTTCTGCAGTGGTTCAAAACATAACCCCTCAAAACATGTTGCGACACCTGGCGATCCCTGGGTAGTCAAGCAATACATTTGAAATACTGGCGCAAACAAAAACCACCAGTTGAACCCCGAATAGCCAAGTAACAGACAAGAAAAGCTTCTGCCAAGGCCAGTTAAAATAAATAGCTTTAAGTTTGGTACATAACTGAGTCTAATGTCCGATCCTCCACCGTGCAATTTAGGAGGGAAGCAACGTTATTAATCATAATTGGGTTAACCACTGAGCATGCAGACTGTAAAGCCACAGTCTCACTGTCACGCTTTGAGGGCTAGGTTTTACTACGTTTTAAAACATGGCAAAGCGGCAGTAAACGTTGTAAAACGTAGTGAATGCGTATATAAATGTAGCTAAATACGTGGCCAAGTTACGTTTTGTTTAGAATGTTTAACTCAAAAATGGCATTTTGATAGAGGTTGCGTATACCTAGTAAAACGTAGCAACACGTAGTTAAACGTGGTAAAAACGTACTAAAACGTAGTCGAAACGCATTAAATAAGTACGAGAACAAGAATAACCTAGGGGTCCTCTAAGCCTCAGTCTCGCTGTCAGGTATTGAAGACTAGGTTTTTCTACGTATTTCAAACGTACCAAAACGGGAGTATGCGTACAAAAACGTAGTGAATACGTATCATATACCGATATATACAGCTACGTACATGGCATAGCTACGTTTGAATTGAAAATTCAACTTAAACGTAGCATTTCGAAATACTTACTATATGCGTAGTAAAAACGTATTGAATCGTAGTCTAAACGAACAAGAACGTAGTTGGGACGTTACAAATACGTGCAAATACGTAGCCATACGTTAAGATCCTCTACGTACTTTTACGCATTATACACGCTTTACCCACGTCTTAGTACGTTTTGTGACGTTTATTCTGCGTTTTGTTACGATTTGGTATGTTTTTAGTTATACCGGACACTACCTGATAGTCCATAGTAAAACGTACGGAATCGTAGTAGGTAAGTAAACTGTTCTCATCCCTTCTGAAAGCGTGACAAAAAGCCGTTTGATAACCGGATAATCGTAGTTAAACATATTAGAAACGTACTAGACACGTAGTAACACCTTCATACTTACAAAACGGGTTACAAACGTAGGGCGGGAAACGAAGAACAACCTAGCCCTCAAAACGTGACAGTGAGACTGGGCCCTAACATTACATTTATGTTACATCCAATACGTTTGTAACGTATGATGACCAGCTGCAAAAGCTTTTACTCTGACATTGACTTCAGAAACCGATTTATAGTGTCAATTTTGAAACAAAAGCCTCTTGAAGTTTATTACACCAATGGCCCTGTTGTAGAAGCTTAGCAGTTAAAAATTTTTTACCGACAATAAGGCCAGTCACATGACACAGAACTGACAAGAATATTTTTCGAGTACAGGTAGAGCAGTCAAGGTACTTCTTTCAAACCCTCTTGTAAGGTTTACGTTCAACCTGCGAAACGAGTTGTCTGTTCGCCTAAACAGTGAAGAAGCAGAGTTAAGTATGGAAAAAGTTTTAATTTGGTGACAATTGCAAACGGCATGTGTGAACAGGAAAAACTTCTGATCGAAGTCTGATCAGAGGCCTCTCCATTCCCGTGAGCGATCTAAAGATCCTGAGTAATTCATACAATAAAGCCTGTAATCAGTCTGAGCATACAGCTTAGTGTGTATGGATGCACCTCTACGTTTTTGTCATGTTTACAAAGGTAGACCTTTTTTGTAGCTTCCTATCTCTCTGGCCGATGAAGCACTTCTAAAATACGATCTTCTTTTAATACAATAAATTGGCTCCTCTAGGAGCAAATTCTCAAAAGGAAGGTGAAAATGGAACTACCAGACCTGTTTCCTCCCATAATTGTACCCATTTACCTCAGGGATTTTTCCTGACCATATCATATGAACAAAGCAAACATATAAAAATCTTACCCAACATCAACAGTCACTGTACTAGAGATTTCAATTCGCAAGATGGTTTCAAGTCCGGATATTAAGTCAAATACAACTCTTGGTATGATGTCACTTCCCTGAGGTCTTACCCACAGTGTGATTGAAAAACCATTAACAGATGAGATGCTGCCTATTTCAACGCCACTAAATACTCCTTGAATAAGAATGTCAAAGTCTGCAAGAATAAATGATAAAATCAATAAATTGTGTTGATAATTAGAATTGAGCATTTACAACAACAGTGCAAATATCCTTACTATTATGGGCTAAATGCAGGCCTCGCTGTAAGTCAAGACATGACCGTCATGTTACTTTTCCAAAAGTTTTGGGTCAGCGACACTGACCAAGTTTAACACAAAATAGTGAGTGAGTAATAAGCTTTTGTCATACTTCGTTAGGTAGGTACTGTTTGTATTCGAACAACGAAGTCGGATCTAATTTTGATTTAATTTGATTTTTTCTCTTCAGATTTAATTAGTTCACGCTGCTTTGGCTTGTATTTTATTTTATTTTTTGACCATGCTTATAGAGACAGGCGCCGTGATCTAGTGTTAGAGGCGCTTGGTTATGGTGCTGAAGCTCGAGGGTTCGATACGGGCCAGGCCAACCGGCGACTGGAAAGGTTTCTCCATCAACACAGTAGTAAAACTCTACCTTTTACAAAACAGATAAAGGATAGGGATTGAGCCGCCTTTCATATGCTATGCCCAAGATTTAATGGGTCTCTGACCCTCACTGGCCCTACGGCCACTAGACTACGGAAAATCTTAACAGCTACAGTGCCGAAGTTGAAGAAGTATACTGAACGCCAAAAGAAACGCCCACAGATTCATTTTTGTTTGCACGACACTATCACTAGGCAAGTCCAAAATCAATCATTGCACAGACTATAATTTTTATCTGACCATAGTAAACGATGAATTGAATTTAATATTTCATAAACGAGTACTCACTTTCTCTAAAAAACATTAAATTCCATTGCCAGAGTTATATTTCCTTTTCCAGTCAAGCATATTGTTTTCAGAAATGGTCTCTGATATGCAACTGCCAGAAAACCACTTAATCCTATTTGAATGTTATTGTTATTTATTGAACGCAGCATTATGAAATCTGTCAATTTTCAAATAACCTTCCTTTGTATTAGACGAAGAGTAATTTTTGAAAATCGATGACGCAACCGTGTATGGCTACACGCTGCAGTTTCTTTTATGAATGATTTAGTTGGTCCATTTCACTACAGTATTACTACTTATACGTAGCTTTTCCTTTTCTGATTGAACATATAAGTCGTAGAATGTTCAGTGGAAAACCCTACGTTAAAGTGAAATGTCTGTTTACGCTTTCTTGGTACCTAATTTTCCTTGTCTTGTTTGTCAAGAACTAAAGTTAGCCCAAGAACAAAATTAATTAAAGCAAATTTTCTTCTTATAAAGGGATTAACAGTCGAAGGTAAATCGTGATTCACAAAGATTCTGCTGGTGAGATCTTGATGATATAACCTCTTAAATATTGCTTGTTTTTTTGTAACTTTAATTTTACTCCATACCGAAAGTTTGGGTTCTCACAGTTATAGTGTAAAAAATGTTGAGGGTTTTAGACATTCTTTTTCTAAAAAAACTCATGGACACGTCAATCTAAAAAGACAAAAACTAGCAGCAGTTGACTTCTTTCGCAAACTTATTTTGTTCACTTTGTGTGCGTTTCTTTTTGGTGTTAAGTATATATACCAGTCTTTGAATCGACTGCGTATTTGAAATTCACAAAGTTGCAGTGTATTTTCCTCTGGCTTTCATAGTTAGGCCATTACAGGGTCACTGATGTGGTTTTCTTACGCAACTGAAACTACATAGCCTGACCCATTTCATTTCCTATGAATGTTTTCAGTGCTCGTTCAGGACCTCATTTATAATTTGAAATTTTATAACGCATACACATCTGTTGCAATAAATAAGGTAAGGACAGGCTAGGTTTAGCAACGTTAGGAGTAAAACAGAACGGTATCTATCATTGTGTTCTACTTTATAAAATATCGCACTTAACCTGACGATATACTGCTCCGGTTCAGAAAATAACAGAAAGTAGTTTGTAACCAAATCCAATGAAGCGGAATACATATATTATAGTCCATTTGCCCCCAAGTGCAAACGGGCTTTTGCCTAGTTCTCCAAAGCGATGAAAGTTTCATTAAATGTTCTAATGCCCTAATTGTTCTCATAACTATAATTATATACAGAATGTAAAAAAACACAAGTTTTTGTATGTTTTTGTAAAATATTTTCCATTAATAATTATACAAAACCTGAACAGTTTCACGGAAGGGTGTCGTATTATGGGTGGAATAGCCAAAATATTGTTGGTTGACAATAGCGTAAACTAGTTGTGTACTACAATTGTGGGCGTATATGAATGAAATTGTACAAAAGTGGACATCTGCCTGCACGCGTAACGCATGGTGTCACTAATCAGGTGACACTATATTGAAATAAGCATTGAACTATTATATAGTTTTCCAAATAAAACGTCTTTTTAAAAAAAAAATGATCATATTATGGGTGAAACAAAAACTTTTAAGTTGAAAAAAAAATGGATTCAAAATGATATTTATATCATTATAATTATTTATGCAAACTTTGTTCTGAGGACAGCATACATTCGTCACCTGCTAGAATACGTAAGACTAAACGGGAATTCCAAGAACTAAGATTTTTTTTCTACCATGTAATTAAGAGGCGAAAATGGCATATATTTTAAGGTCCGTTTTGTAAAGAAACTTTTTTCATGCAAAACCTCATGGTTCTACAAAACTATGATTGTGGTATGTATAGGATAAAAACGAGGAATGAGTCATTGGTAAATCTACTAACTCTCACCAATTTGGAGACGATATTGAGAATGCCGTTTGCAATTGGGAGCAAACGCACACTTCTGTTTATTGCTTTCACATACGTTGCATGTGCTAAGCAAATATCAGCATTTGAAACATTGAACCATCTCAAGAATACACATGACAGACATCATTAACTTCAAAGCCCAGCCCTTCATAGAAAATGGAAGTAAACGATATCAATCGTCTAGTGTTCAACGAACTCATTTAAATGTCATATAAATGTCGAAAAATTAAAATGAATGTTTCAAATATCCTTTGGCGGGGCTTTTCCATGAAAATGAATAAATAAACAAATGTTAAACAGATACATAAGGCATACCGAGTATCATCTTCAAAGGTAAAAGAAATCTTTCTTACCAGCAACATAAATCTGAAGGGAAATTCCTATTTTACAAAAATCTTTCAATTGAATGTAAGAAAATGTAAGTAGGAAATAAGTTTACCTTTCAGCAAAAAAAAACAAAAAAAAAAAAAAAAACAACAAAAGCAAAAAAATAATAAATAATAATATGATAATAGCAATAAACATTACGACATTTTTACAATGCATGAAAGATACCACAAATTTCCAGCATTTATAAGATGCATGCTTTGTACGAATTGTACCGTACTATGGCATAAAATTTATATATAGCATGATTCGTACGATCCACTGTCTACAACTGCTTACATTGGCATTGAGTTTGATCAGTGCTACCAGGGAAGGCTGTGGTTTGACCATCAGGACAAGCTGTGCATGTTGTCATGCCAACAGAGTTCTGGAATGTTCCGACTGGGCAAAGCTCACACTCCTCGAGCGTTGTAGGAGACTTATGACCAGGCTTGCATCTTCCTAATGGTAGAATATCAATAATAAAATATGTTAACCCATATGATAAGCTTTAGGACGTACACAAAATATATATAGACGCTAAGCTGCGAACTACATGTTTTTACAGTGTGAACTTTTCGGTAATTATCGTATGCATAAAGTTCAGTTTTATTATAAAATGGAAAAATAAACAGTTTCAGACCCTTATGAACAATCATTTTTTGTCTTCCTGTCAATAGCATTATTACACATTGTACAATAACATATTGTGGTACCTTAGCTGTTGCAGTAATAGACGTTTCCAGTTTAATCAGAATACGCATACGATTCTGATTATGATACTTCTAACTCTGGAGGTATTCTGAAGTCAATTTACCGGTATTTTAGTTTAATATACTCAACGTAAACAAAAAAAGAGCAATACAATGTTTTAGAACGACCATAATTCTTTACTTTTAGTATCAATATTGTTATTCAAAATTTGTTAAAGAATTCATAATTTTCACGAATACTGCATGAAGTCGCTGCCTCTATGGAAAAAATTATTTTCGTCTCTACTATGTACCTCTATTGCGGTGTTCACCACCATCAGGGCCTGAACCAGGAAATGGATACGAAATGACGCATTAAAATCTTTTTTTCGCTTTTATCTAAAAGGCAAATGCTTAAAACTTTAATTGGTTATCAGTTGGTGGTCTAAGTCAAGATCACTGCCAGTGTACCCGTAAACCGAAACTAGAAAAAAGATCTTACCTAACCATTTCTGTTTTGTAAATGTTCGGAGTTGTTGAGCTTGACTATCTCGGAATTGACATTAGGTCGGGTCGCAGGGATAAAGTCGTTGCTTACATTGATATGAATAAGGTACATGCTGTTCAATAAAATTTGATATCGTTACATTTGCTAAGGATTTATTAATTCGTTTAGAACCCATTAAATCAAGTTTTCTTAAAAATATAAAGGTGTAAAGAGCTTTTGCAGTTTTTTCGGCGATAGGGGACAGTATTTTTACAATGCAATTGAAGATGACTGCATCTTTAGCTTTGGATAGCCGGTTCTAGGTAATTATATTTGATAGCGAGAACGCTGAAATATCCCCAATAAATGTAAATTTTGTCGTTATCGGTATCGGATTAGATTGGAAATGTCATTTTATAGTAACTGGTTCAGAGGTAACTGGTTCAGAGATCTCAATACTTACGCTTATTTCCGACTTCAGCGCAGTTAATTAAGAAATAAATTCCATTTATATGAGGTCAATTTCGTTCATATATTTACAAATATCATGAAGAATGAACTAAATGAAAAACAGCAGTAATATTTTCCTCAGAAGATTAAACATTTAAGTTACTGTTTCAGCACAAAGAGAGCGACAGTTGCAATATCACTGCCGACGTCTTGACATTCGTCACGTCGTGTTACCCAATCTTATTTACTCTGAGTTGCAATGAGTTCATATGGTTTATATAAAAGTAAAAAGTATGCAAAGACCAGGAACTGAAACAATCAAAATCCAAATCCAGCCCTCAAACCATAGTTTAAACCATATAAGCCTGTACAGAGCAGAAATAAATTACTTTCAATTAATTTACTTTCAAAACAACCACCGTAAACATTTGTTTGCAAAGGAAAATAAAGTATAATTTGCTAAGTAAAACGGAATAAAAAAAAAATAAAAAAGGGAGCATTTTTATTGTTTTAAGGTGAATTGGTACCCCTCCATGTTTGTTTTGCACCATTTATACAAGTTTGTTTTGCACCATTTATACAAGTTGACAAAACTTATGTGCATTTCTGTTTGCTTTTCTAGAGAAAGAACCCCTTCAAAAATGGGGTCTACTATTAAATTAATTTTCTCCAGGAGGAATATTATTTTTATTTAGAAGTTGCTTTCGCCTTGCACAGGGCGGCAGAAAATGAAAATAGCAGACCCTAGGTTGCGTATCCATGCAACTTGAAACTTCTTAGAACATGCCCGGTGGTAATAAAGTTGAACTGACTTCAGTGAAGGTAGAAAACCGTCGTATTAAGGACAGCGCAATGCCATGACGTAAGAGCAATGTTTATATGACTTTAAACGAGGAATGATAAAAATACATAGACTTATGATGTAGAAATTTTATAATTAATAGTAAACCCAATAAATCTGCAATTAATACAGGTTCGTCTTTTATTTATCCAATAATGTATTTAATTTGGGAAATAAGTCTATATGCGTCGCCATAGTAACCTTATAACGGTACTCTGGAGCGCGGTAAAAAATTGCTTCATTATTTCGAATTGTTTGTTTTAACTTTGGCTATGTCTTTTTTTTGCAGTAGAGTAAAATGCTTGATATTTGGTATGCTATTTTTTGTGGTTTCCGCTTTTCAATGTCAAGAAAGTATTGCTGTCAAAAAGTGGTATGCTTGCATAAGCAGCATAAAATATGGTATGTGGGTCATACAAGGGTGACAAAGTGACATAAGCATCACATTTGGTATTTTATGCAAATTCCTTTTTTTGTATTTTTTAAACGCATTCATACCGAAGTAAAAAAGATAGGCAATGATCAGGAATTAATACAATCAAATCCCACATTCCGCTCTCAAAACCAATAGGGGAAGAAGCACATACACACAGAAATAGACACAAGTGTACGAAAGGCACGCACAGTAAACCGAATGAGCAGCTGTTTCCCAAACAGATGGTCATTCAGCTACCCCCAATAACAGCATCACCACCTATTTTTACTCATTTTTATCTTAATTACAATACAACAAAAGAGAAGGCAGATTGGCAGCAATAAAGGTGACCAAACCGCCAGAGACCGTAGACAAGCGGATATAGCACAATATAACATCAAGGAACCAGAAGTATCCATTAGAAAGGTCAGTAAAAAGTTACTAGGGGAGCTTAAACTAGTTTATACTTGGCCCAAACCTCGCCCTCTGCTTCTGCAGTTGTTTGAAACATTAAGTTAGCTGTTTGGTCCGCATGAAGGTTTCCTAACTCATCAATGCACCATCACCGGAGACAAAACAAATCACGGATAAGACCTATGATGAATCAGGGAAAAGGACTCAATGGAAGAACGTACTGCAACACCAGGAGACCCCTGGAAAGTCCGACAATATCGCTGAAATTTAGTGCGACAGGCGCCCGCCTCTGTGTCTAACTTCCCCAGTGTCGCTAACAACCAAAAGTTTGAAAGAAAAGAGATGATGGGCAGCTCTCGGCAGGCAACAAGCATCCCTCTCCGAGCCACACTTACTGTCACATTCCGCGGGACACATTAGTTGCAGTCATCAGGTAAGATGGATGGATGGATGACTTGCGAGTTTTCGTCCTTTTCAGCAGTATTGCAGTAATGTTATATCACGACGATGGGACGGTGATAATGAAAGGCTGTGTGCAAAGGAACCCCGTTTACAGTAAGAAAGATTCTCGCCTCAAGCGGAATTCAAATCCGGTCCGCCAGACCAGTACGCCAGCGCTTAACCCATCGAGCTGCCGGGGATCCAACATCAGGTAAGACACGCCTACATATTAACCCGCAAGTGCAGGCGTTTCCCATGGAGCCACCAAAACCCCTGCGTCTCGAGAAAGGCGGCATAAAAGGCAATCATGAAAGAGATCTCCGATGCATCAACCCACAAAAAGCCAAAACAGCTAAAAAAATGGAAGCCAAACTCCGCTAAGATCCGTGTCGCTATGACAAGTTAGTCTTAGTTTTGGTAAAATGTAAAAGTTTACCAGATATACATCAAATTGAATAAGAAATACTTTAAATCAGTAATGACCCCAGTGCCAGAGAACCAGGATCAACACTGAAACACTGACTAGCTGGGTTGATGATATGATATCCTCGGGGACAAATTGTAAAAAATATGGGTGGGAGGGTGGGGGGAAACAAAAATTGTATTGAATGATTAAATTTAATATTAATGATCCTTGTATGTTAGTTTTATTTGGTGCTGACGCAGATAAAAGGGCTAGAGACCTGCATTTAGACATACACCATAAAAGAAATATTTGTTGACACTAAATTGAAAGCAAATGGTCGGCTTGGATTTTAAAAAAAACACTTATATTAGGAAAGTATGCTATAAAATTCTTCAAAACAGTCAAGTTGCGTGCTGATATGTCTAAAATTGGTCAGAATTATGAAAAATCTGCAAAGAGGATGTGAGTATGTGAAAACGGAGATCCAAAAGAGCCACTGGAATGTTAAAACGGGAGTAAACATCAAACGTCATTAATGTGGTGAACCTACAAAGAATGCGAAACGTGATGTCTTGATAGTCTGTCTTCTATTGTGCAACGTAACGTACCTCGAAAGCATAACCGGGTCAAATGAATCCCTGTCGTCTTCGAACTGTTCTCTATTGAAGACAGGATGAAATATTTATTCAAGTTTTTCTGTTTTTCATCTTGATGGATTCTTTAGAATAACACGCCAGTGTTTTATTGCAAATAAGGTATATGTCGGAAACAGCTGCAATTGCCTCACTCAGTTTGACAATAAGAGAAACGAACGACATTATCTGAACAGAGGGTCTAGTTGAATGAGAAACAATTTTGAAAAATATTGACACGTAAAAATCTTTATATTTTTTCATAATTATTCATATACTATTTCATGAATATTCTAAAATCACATTTCATAAAAAATATTTCAAAATTTGAGAAAATATTTTTCGGAGAGGTTTTTTCCCTCTCCTTCTCCATTTCATGTTTTACTTGGGAAAGGCAAATTTTACCAGCAAATAGAAAGTAATGTTTGACTTAACTCGAGCGTTATGCGTAAAGATTGGGCAGAAAATATAGCACAGCTTTATAGACCTATAGGCCGTGCGTAGTTTTGGTTTGGAATTTAGTGCCTTGCATAAGAGGCCCTGGTGCTCTATCAGCATGAAATACTTAAGTGAGGCATCGCTGCAAGCCTATCGTTGTATATAATTGTGATTGGCTGGCTTTGAAAATTAAAGCGCTCTTGATTTTCTCATAAAAAAGATTTGGAAAAATATCTAGGCTTTTTTGGTTGGTGTTTAATAGATGATAAAAACAGAATGTAAGGCATGATTCCCATCCATTGTCTCGCTGTTGCGTTATTTCGTTGCTCAACGGGAAACCAGGAACGAAAATCGTATTTTTAATGAGAGATTTTGCTCTTTTTTTTAATCCTTGTGTCTCTTTTTGTCAGTTATATGGCACAATAAAAGCTGTATCGGTTTTATAATGATTTGTCTCGACGATTTTACCACTAGCTTTAATGGACTGCAGACAAATATCGATTAATAAGGGTATCTGAGGTATTTTGATTTTGCTTAAAAACATAAACACATTACATTTTAATGACCTCATTGAAATAAGAAATAATGTTTGTTTCATGCTAAAAAGAAAGGCATTTAGTCATTTACAAATGACTGAAATGACTGAAGTTGATGATATATTGTTTGTCTAGAAAATGAAAAGTTTAGATGTGCCATATACCAACTTAAACGTTGTGTGTCCAATATATATATACTCAGAGAAAATAGAAATTTGACGGTTGAAAGCTTGCCATTGTCTTTCGAACTCCTTCGTTTTTGGGAATATCAGACTCACGCCAATAGTTTGTGATTTGAAGCTTATCACATATTCTTTCCTTTCAATTCTGGTACAGAATTAGGGCACCTGAATAACTGGAAACGCAAAAATGTGTTTTAGAAAGTACAGGGGTCAATTCTAAGAAAAAGGCAAAATTGAAAACATAAACAAATTTTGACTTGACAGAAAATTGATTTTTTTCTATAAAAGCAGTACAACAAATAAAAGTTTTATCTTGATATTTATTTTGAATGTGACGTTAAGGTATGATTTTGACGTAGCGTTAAATAAACGTACTGTTATCTGTCTTTTTTTATGCACGGATTCATTGTTTATAGCTGTCAAAAAGCAGTTTCTGAGATTAAAGATTATCTAGCGACTGCAATAGTGCGTCCTTGGTATTTGGCAACGTTAACGTTACTGCTCAGAACCGCAATTTCAGTATTCGTCTATTTTTCAAAGCAGTATAACATTATGAAGGAATTTTCTTTTGTTATCAGTGAAGAGGGTATTCGTGGCAATCTGATAGCAAAGTTACTAATGCACAACTGCGCACACGCAAAATATGTAAATTTAACTTACATTGGATTTTACAAGTTCAGTTGAATGGAAAATAAGTGCACATGATGCACATATTCAACAACAATATACCGACATATATCATATGTTTGATTCCTCCAAAGCCAAGAAATGACAGCAAAATAAAAACCGTCAAATTTCTTTTTTATTAAGTATATATTTATAAATTTTAAATAGTCTAAAACAGAGTTTCCTTTTCCGATGTACATAGGATGATGACTAAAATATGCTTTAAAAGTAAGACCTACTGATACAATCCGTGGATGACTTTGATCCGGTGTCTAAAGTACTATAATCTTCAGGGCACATTATGCAGGACGTTTCACCCTCTGTATCCATATACTGGCCAACAGGACACGTCTCGCATTTGCTTTGTTCTTCGTTGTAGTAGAATCCTCTAGGACATGGTTCTGAAATGGACATATACGGTTATTCATTATATTGCAACTACTGATACATTTTTAAAAATATGTAAACAAATCTGATTTATGCCAGTCATGAAACGATCGGACTGGCAGTGGGTATATAAGATTAGCTATTTGAAGCAAACTGGCATGAACCATAGCATAAATGATGAGGATCTGATCTGTTTACATTCGAATGCAAAGCGTGAGAAAGCTGCTAACAAAATCTAAACAAAGCTTTGTTGCTGTTGTTGTTGTTGTTTTTAATTTATATTATTAATTTTAAAATAGGACTTTGAAGCCATTTTCACTAGGTTCATAGATATTACTTGTTCTAAAACAAAGCAGCATTTCATTCAGCAAGGGATCCTTATTAAGACGGAACGAATCATATTGTGTTAATCAATATGACAAATTTTATGTCCCCCCACCATGCCCTCACATTCCAGGCTCCAATTGAGATGTTCTCCCTACCTCTGAACTTCCTAATCTGTGTTACACCAGTTGCATACTTGTCACCTACGCCCCAGTGTGCAACAGTAGGCGCGGTCATTGTTAACCCGGGCTGCGACCGATCCGGTATTATGGAATTGGTTAGGTTGTCAACCATGATGTTACATGGGCAGACTTCAGCCTGGCGGAGCCCATCCCTCTCCAGGCTAGAAGTACAATATCAGTGCAAATCTAGTTCGCACCATTGAGCAGCTATACGAAAAGGCTACAAGTGCAATACTGATAAATGGCAGCACAGGAGAATGGTTCTGAACAACAGTTGGAGTAAGATACGGATGTCTTCTGTCACCCACCCTCTTCGATATTTTTCTCGAACGGATCATGTCTGATGCTCTGGAAGATCATGAAGGAAAGGTTAGCATAGGCGGCAGAAACATTACCAGTCTGCGGTTTGCCGATGACATAGACGCTCTAGCTGAGGAAGAGCAAGAATTAGAAGCTCTAGTTGAAAGTTTCGACCAAACCTGCACAAGTTATAAGATGGAGATCAGTGCTGAGAAGACCAAACTGATGACGAACAGCGCAGATGTCATCCAAAGGGAGATCAAGGTAAAAAGGCAGAAGCTGGGTACCGTAAGCAGCTTCAATACCTTGGAGCAGTTGTCTCAGACGATGGCTCAAAACAGGAGGTTCTCTCAAGGATTGCACAAGCCACTTCAGCTCTTACCATTCCATTCTGAAACCAATTTGGAGAGACAACAACATATCTCTTGGATCAAAGGTGAAACTTATGCGCTCCATTTCCATATTTCTGTATGCCTGTGAATCGTGGACCTTGACAGCAGAGTTAGAGAAAAGAACGCAGGCCTTTGAGATGAGATGCTACCGAAGGTTACTGAACATTTCATACAAGGACCATATAACCAACGAGGAGGTTCGCAGAAAGATCCAAGCAGCCATTGGAAAATATGATGAGCTCCTGACGCTGGTCAAAAAACGGAAACTAAGGTGGTCTGGCCACATCTCAGATCTTCTGGTTTAGCAAAGACAATTCTTCAGGGCACAGTGAAAGGAAAAAGAAGAAGAGGTAGACAGAAGAAGAGGTGGGAAGACAATATCAAGGAGTGGACAGGAATGGATTTTGCCAGCTCAACTAGGGCAGCTGAAGACAGGACAATGTGAAAAGGAATTGTTTTGAAGTCATCTGTGGTGCCCCAACGACCTAGTAAGGTTATGGGATAGAATAGACCAAGGATTTGTAGTGACAACGACCCCATTTTTCTAGGTCACAGGAGGTCAAAGAGTGTTGCAAAATGCCTTGTCTGCACTCTGTCTCTTGGATATTTGCATGGATTTAAACTAATCTTGCACAGATGTATCACCGGGAAATGTAAAAGAAATGATTAAATTTAGGTAACCGTCACTCCATTTTCAAGGTCACAGGAGGTCAAAGAGTATTTATAAAATGCCTTGTCTGCACACTATCTCCTGACATGGTGGATGGATTTAAACCAAATTTGTTTAGATATCACTGCGAACTGATTATGTTTGGTGACCTTGATCTTATTTTCAAGGTTACAGGAGGTCAAAGAGTGTTGAAAAATGCCTTGTCTGCACCCTATCTCCTAAATGGTAGATGGATTTTAACCAAATTTGCATAGATATATTATTGGGAGATTATAAAGAACTGATTTGATTTTGGTGACCTTGACCCTATTTGCAAGGTCCCAGGAGGTCTAAGAGTGTTGAAAAATGCCTTGTCTGCATTCTGTCTTTTGAATGGATTGATACATTTTTTTCCAAACTTGCACAGATATATTACTGGAAGATGTAAACGAACTGATTAAATTTTAGTGACAATGATCCCATTGTCTAGGTCCCAAGAGGTCAAAGAGTGTTGCAAAATGCCTTGCCTGCACTCTGTCTCCTGAATGTTCGGATGGATTTAAACTAATTTTGCACAAATATATCACTGGGAAATGTAAAAGAAACGATTAAATTTTGGTAACCTTCACTCCATTTTCAAGGTCACATGAGGTCAAAGAGTATTGAAAATGCCTTGTCTGCACCCTATCTGCTGACTGGGTGGATGGATTTAAACCAAACTTGCACAGATATAACTGGGAGATGCAAAAGAAGTGACTGAATTTGGTGACCTTGACCCTATTGTCAAGGTCACAGGAGGTCAAGGAATGTTGAAAAACTGCTTGTCTGCACCATATCTCCGGAAGGGATTGATTGATTATGACCAAACATAGACAAGTTTATAATCAGGAGGTGCATTTTTCTATTGATAAGTGCCATCACTTATCCATTTATCTGTTTATAAATAGACTGTCCAGGTAATAATGTTAACCCGCTTATAAGGGTTATTGTCATAAACAATAGAGGCGATAATTGCCAGCACAGTATACATCTTATATAATACTTGAGCAGTACCTTTTAACAAGCAAAAGGATAAAATGAGAAAATAGAGGTCATTTAAAAATAATTTGTGGGTAACTAGATAATTATTACCTGCTCTTTGTTTATTAAATTCATTTTATATGTTGTTTATTTAACTGTACATGATGCATTGTATGAGGATGAATAAAATAAAGGACACTGCCAAAAAAAAAAAAAAAAAAAAAAAAAAAAAAAAACATAAAAAGGACTGTGCCCAAATAGAAAAATAATGAAAAAATAGAATTAATGAATAAAATAATAAAATAATATACAGCACCTTGTTTGGTAAATAAGTTAAGTCGACTTTTTTTATTTATGTGTGCACATCATTTGGGGCTGCCAGGAAAAAAAATGATGGCTGAATGATTAATGTTTTTACAGCCATTTTAGCAGTATTTTAGTCATTAAAGCCATTGCAGTAATGAAGCTTAGATAATTCATAGGCTCTTATCAGATCTGGCAGAACTCAGACCCACAACTTTTGGATTGTAAACAGTTAAGCTGCTGGCCAGCTCAGCTGAGCGGAAGATGAGGATTAGATATGGGAATGGCAAGAATGAAGTTAGAATACATTTTCCCAATACAGCAATTATATGACCACAGAATAGTAGACAGAAGGCAGTTAGAGGCAAAAGATGCACAGCACAGTGATTATAAACATATATACAGAAATCTGTCGTCGCTGAAATGACCACCTAAACCATATAAAAACAAGAGGGCCATGGTGGCCCTGAATAGCTCACCTGAGTATCATGTGCACTAAGAATATTAGAGTTATCTTACTGACCTTGGCATGAAATAAATCATGGTCAACCCAGTGTCATAATTTGAAACGAGCCATGGTAGTGTAGTGAATAACACACTGGATGATCAATCCAGGGGTCGCAAGATGGATTGCCAACATCTGCGGTCTTTTGGATGGGACTTCAAACTGCTGTCCTGTCTCCGTATGACCCAGTTGTTGGTTTTCCGTTAAACCTGAGTTAACTCCAAACAAACATTCTGACAAAGTTTCACGAAGAATCAACGGAAAATGAAGCCTCTATTGCATAAAGAAGGGCTTTCTAAGACTTGACCTAGTGATCTAGTTTTTTAACCTAATATGACCAAATGTCAATCTTTGCCTGAATTTCAGTGAGACAAACATTCTGACAAAGTTTCTTGCAGAGTGAATCAAAACTGTGCCCTATGGAAAGTACGTAAGATTTTTCTCAGATATGACCTAGTGACATTATTTTTTGGCCCGACGACCCGGTTTCAAACTTTCAAAGAGATAAACATTCTGCCAAAGTTTCATGAAGATTGAATCAAATCGGTGCCCTCTAGAGTGTACACAAAGTTTTTCTTATATTTGACCTAGAACCCTAGTTTTTGACCTGACATTATCTACTTTCAAACTTGACTTAGATTTTATAGAGATAAACATTCTAACAAAGTTTCATGAAGACTGGATTAAAACTGTGCCCTCTAGAGTGTATGTAAGGTTTTTTCTAAGATTTGACTCTGTGACCATATGTTTGACCCAACATGACCCAGTTTCAAATTCGACCTAGATTTAATTAAAATAAACATTCAGACAAAGTTTCATGAAGATTGGATCAAAACTGTGCCCTCTAGAGTGTACAAAAGCGTTTTTCTAAGATTTGACCTAGTGACCTAATTTGGACCCGACATGACCCAGTTTCAGATCTGGCTTAGATATTATGGAAATAAACATTCTGCCAAATTTTCATGAAGATTGAAAAAACTGTGCTCTGTAAAGTGTACACAAGGTTTCTCTAAGATTTGACCTAGTGACATAGTTTTTGATCAGACAATACCCATTTTCAATCTTATTCTAGATTTTATGGAGATAAACATTCTGACAAAGTTTCATGAAGATTGAATCAAAGATGTGCCCTCTAAAGTGTACACATGTTGTTTCTAAGAATTCACCCTGTGACCTTCATTTGACCCGACATGACCCGTTTCAAACTTGACATAGATTTTATGTAGATAAACATTCTGACAAAGATTCATGCAGATCGGATCAAAACTGTGCCCTCTAGGGTGTACACAAAGTTTATCTAAGATTTGACCTAGTGACCTAGTTTTTGAGCCCACATGAACCAGTATTAAACTTGGCCTGGATATTATGACAAAGTTTCATGAAGGTTGATCAAAACTGTGACCCCCGGAGCGTACACAAGGTCGTTCTTATATTTGACCTAATGACCTAGTTTTTGACCCGACATGACCTCCTTTCAAACTTGGCCTAGATATTGTGATGATAAAAATTCAAACAAAGTTTCAAAAAGATTGGATCAAAACTGTGCTCTAAAGTGTACACATGGATTTGATAAGATTGGACCTAGTGACCTGGTTTTTGATCCAACATAGCCCAGTTTCAAAGTTGGCCTAAAGTTGTGAGGATAAATATTCTGACAAAGTTTCATGAAGTTTGAATCAAAACCGAGAACTCTAGAGTGTACACAATATTTTTCTAATGTTTGACCTATTGACCTAGTTTTATACCCGATATGACCCAGTTTCAAACTCGGCCTGGATATTGTAAGAATAAACATTCTGACAAAGTTTCATAAAGATTGAATCGAAACTGTGACCTCTTGAGCGTACATGAGGTCACTCTTATATTTAACCCTGTGACCTTATTTCTGTACCGAAATGACCCAGTTTCAAACTTGACCTAGATTTTATGGAGATAAACATTCTAACAAAGATTTATGAAGATTGGATCAAAATGTGCCCTCTAGGGTGTACACAAAGTTTTTCTAAGATTTGACCTAGTGACCTAGTTTTTATCCAACATGACCAGTTTCAAACTTGGCCTGGATATTGTGAGGATAAACATTCTTACAAAGTTTCATGAAGACTGGATCAAACTGTGCCCTCTAGAGTGTACACAAGGTCATTCTTATATTTGACATAGTGACCTATTTTTTGACCAAACATGATCTACTTTCAAACTTGGCCTAGATATTGTAATGATAAACATTCTGACAAAGTTTCAAAAAGATTGGATCAAAACTGTGCCCTCTAGAGCGTACACAAGGTTTTTCTTAGAATTGACCTTGTGACCTAGTTTTTGACCTGACATGACCAAGTTTCAAACTTGGCCTAGATATTGTGACGATAAACCTTATGACAAATTTTCAAAAAGGTTGGATCCAAACTGTGCCCTCTAGAGCGTACACAACGTTTTTGTAAGATTTGACCTAGTGACCTGGTTTTTGAACCGACATGACCCAGTTTCAAATTTATCCTAGATATTGTAAGAATATTTTAAACATTCTGAGAAAAGTTTCATGAAGTTTGGATCAAACCTGTGACCTCTAGAGCGTACACAAGGTTTTCTCTAATATTTGACCTAGTGACCTAGTTTTGACCCGACATGAACTTGGCCTATATTTTCTAAAGACTAACATTCTGACAAAGTGTCATGAAGATTGGATCAAAACTGTGCCCGCTAGAGTGTACACAAGCAAAAGTTGACAGACGGACGTCCGTCTGGACGTCTGGGCGTACGACGGACATCAGGGTATCTCAAAAGCTCACCCTGAGCACTTCGTGCTCAGGTGAGCTAAAAAGGAAAACATATAAATATATTTATGAAGAAATTTATTTTATTTACAGAAGTACAGAGCAGTCTAACAAAAATTAAACAATGTGCATGATCACAGTATCCGAACTGACTGTACCATACGCCGGATATATCTGGTGTGTATACCGAGATGACACAATCTCGCTTATAACGTGTAGTCGGAAATCGGTGTGCTTGGACTTTTAATCAAGCATATACTGCGTAATTCATAGTTGTTCTGCTTGGATAACACCAGAGAGGTAGGTTTATATGTATGTTTTCTTCGCTAAAATATTTTATTGCCTTGAATGATGATAAACTCCCTGCCGCTACAGGAATTTTATCCCGCACAGATAAATGCAACGCGAGCCTGTGGTGAGAAAAAGACAGTTATTATCCTGTTATTTAAACAAACAGACTTTAGATTGTTGCGCCTTCGGATTCTTTAAAGATTTTTTATCAGATGTATGTGAAAAAGGTTGAAAATGGCGTTCAAATCAAGCCCCTCGGGAAGTAAATACTATACGCCTTACTACAGATCTAGTGTACGCCTTGCTAAGAGTATACGATGAAGTAACTGTATGCCTAACTACAGATAAGATATGTTGCCCTTGTAGATTTACAAAGCAATGAAGGCCCTGATTAGATGCCTGGTTGCTTCATACTTTTATTTTGTTAATGAACTCTCTTAACAAACTTGATAACTGCCTTTTTAAGGAGTTTGGAACCAAAGTGTTTTCAGAGTATTTTTTTATTATTATTATTTCTGTAAAATAAAAGAATATAAAAACAATTCAGGTTGGATTCTTTCCTTCGTAAACATTTCAACTAACATCTTCTTTGCCCCGAACGAGTACTCGGGTACCCTATTTCGGTTTGGGACCAGCTTTTAGGGTACAAATTTACTAATCATTACCTGAATGCTTATTGTTATGTAAAGCATAATTATTCTATTTCACTGTTTTATTTCTACTTCTATAGTTTGACATCCTAGGGATCTACAGTAGTTGCAATACGTTGTTTCTGTCGAGTCCTCATCTCTAATTCAACATAGGATTTATCCGTGATTTGTTTTTTTTTAAATAATTCATCGATGATTAGAAAACCTCATGCGGACCAAACACCTAACTAAAAATTTGGAACCACTGAAGAAGCAGAGGGCGAGGATTTGAATCCAATAAAACAAGCATTCCGCGGAATGCGGTGTCTCGCCTATGTGCGATTTGTCACAAAATAAAGCTGAACATGGAAATAAAGATAACACCGCTGATGACACCAGAAAAGTAATACCAATACTCAATATTGATGTTGCTTTTGAGCTTTTATCTTCTTGATGAATGCATGACCCAAGTTTCATGGCTCTAGCCCAACTGCGAAAACTCGACAAAAATTGCTTAGATTGTAAAACGTAAAAAGTAGCTCAAGACAGTATTTATGGGTATCGTTGAGCTTTACTCTTGCAGATATAGGCATGGCCCAAACTTCATGGTTCTAGCCCTTGTAGTACTTGCAGACCTAAACGCAAAAACTTGATAAAATACGAAGTCAGTGTGCCGTAAAATGTTGGTCAAGATTCAATATGTTTGTAGCTTTGAGTTTTTCTCTTCATGATGAAAACATGGCCCTAATTTCATGGCTATAGCCCTTATAGTTATTGAGAAATGAACCTAAACGCGAACGCTGACAAAAAATTGCAGTTCAGTAAAGCGTAAAATGTAGGTCAAGAATCATTAGTAATGGTAGCTATCAGCTATAGTCTTCCAGATGTAAACGAATGATAATTAATTCTCGACCTGCGACCTTTTTCACCTGTTGCACGGAAATTCATTTAATGCTTTGCTGTTGTTAAAACAAAATCGTCAATTATTAATGCCGAGACAGAAAATACATTTGTTTCGTTTCATTTTATTATTTACTCGGTGCGACAGTGCGGCCATCTTTGTTTATGTCGCTGTTCCTAACAAAAGTCGTATGACGTAAGTAGTCCCGCGTCATACATCCGAGGTTGATTCACGGAATCGGCCGAGCGGTGTTCCGATTGGTGTCCTAGCAGACGAAATAATCTCGGCGGAAAAATGAATAAGTTGCAAAGAAAACATTTAGAGTTCAAGTTTATCTCGATAATATAAAAAGAAGAAAGTGCGATTTTCTGTTATTTTTCTAAATATTTCTTTTTGGTAAGAACCGACCGGCACTGCAGAGTTACCTATAGGCGGGCTGTCCGGTGGCCCCTTCGGGGCCAGCCGACGTTGCGAACGTCGGGCCATGCCCGTAATAATGATAATAATAATAATAATAAAATGTTAGCACATTTTAAAATAACAGCGATCAGTGTTTTTCATGCATTAACATTTGCCAGGTTCCAAGTGAGCTGTTGAAAACCGATGCCAAAGGCCGAGGTTTCCAACAGCTACCGAGGTACCTGGCAAATGTTAATGCAATGTAAAACAATGTCTGATCGCTTTTATTCCAAAATTCAACCACAGTGCTACAAAAACAAGGAAAATGTTAAGGCACTTTTATTCTGCCTTATCGCCAGTACCTAGCAGACACCTAAACGCACCATGTATTTGTATCAAAATCCTTGCTTTAGGCCATGGTCAGCCATCATGATTTTTTAAACCTTGAGCAGCGGTTCATAAGCGAAACTCATGTTGAGTTAAGTCTTCACTCGATATCGTCTACACTTTCATTTTTACAATTATATCTGAATTTGTATAACTCTTGTGTACAATAGTTTTTTAGATATTCGCAAATGCAAACGTTCCGCTTTATTCTGTATGGATGAAGTATTGACCTGAATCTGGCATACGAAAAACCGCAAATCTGTGCATTAACAGCGCGTGAAGTTCCTTATTAATGCACGGCTTTTCGCTGGTTAATGCACGGATGTTAATAGCGCATGGCGCTGCTTTTTTGCAATAACTTTCATTCAATGTTGTTTTAATGTTGTGTGCCCGTTTGGACGTGACTCCTTGAGCATTTATCAGAACCCTTTTCACCGACGACACGTACTTGAAAAAAGAAAAGAAAAAAAAAAAAAAACATCGACGCGATAATGAGCCCCTGACTTGTTCGAACCGTTCTGATTTTCTTTTCTCCTGTGATGTCCTACTAAATGTGATGTAATTGCTGCTCATGATATTTCTGGTTGGGAAATTTTTGGCTCGGCTACTCAGTTATCTCATATTACTTCCTGATTATTGCCAATTTTCATTCTCTTTTGTTTAGCCTCTTAATGTAATACTTCTAAATATGATTCAGGTTTCCACAGTAAGCACATGTTTTCGAGTAGCAGAACCACTTACATTTCTAAGTGACAAAGCCAATGACGCATTTATTTGCAGAAACCATGCTTTTGATGGACCAGAATACTGGAAAGTGTTAAAGGAAATCAGAGAATAAAAAGTCATCTATCTCTATGTGGCTGCCCATGTACATTTGAAGATTTGTATAATGTTCGAAAGCGTTACGTAACATCGTAACGGCTTATTTCGTCATGATGCCAAATGATCGCTTATAAGCCAATGATCATTCTCAGGCGATATCATGACAATGGTGATGTTCTGATATTTGTGAGCAAATTATTATTATTATTATTATTATTATTATTATTATTATTATTATTCAATTTGTTACACCTAAATCAGCGACGAATGCAACTACAATTTGACAATCGAAGGTATAGTGATCAAGACATCCCAGTCAAAACTCAAGCTTAATCCAGGGTCATCATTTTCAAGTTTGGTTACTCTTTTGCTAATTACGCAGAAATTTGATGGTTTTTGAAATTTCTGAAATGTTGACAGACGGAAGACGGAGCCTGGTTAGTCTATTTGCTCACCTGGCAGCCCTGAGGCTCTGGTGATCTAAGGGAAACTACTGATAAATGTTTAAATTTCATGTTGGCCTCAGTTTATGCTTATTCTGCCTTCTGGTATAGAAAGGCATAAAATGGAGTTCTTTTCAAAGCACACGAAAGGTACAAAATCGTTGTTAAATCGTTTTAATCTTTTAACGTTAACATTTCTGATTTCATTATGAACTAAACTAAAGGAAAATATAAAAGAGTAACTCATGATATCAAACATAAATTGAAAAGTTAAACCACTGAATATCAATACCTTCGAACATTTATGAAAACAAGTGTGATAGCAAAGTAAAAGGCAATGACTGCGCACAAAAACTGAATCGGGTTTAAAGCTAGTAGTATGCATTATTACACCAAAGTTGCTTAATGGAAGAATACAATAAGCAACTTTGGTATAATAGCGCAATTTAAGACAGTCACTGTTATACGAAATTCATATTATCTGTTGTGATACCATTGTCAGAGATCCAAATCGTTACTTGAAAGTATTCATTACAGATGTATGTGCATTATCTTTACTGCTTTTTCTGTTCAACTAAGTTATACTTCACGTTTTGGTACAATAAGATATACCCATAATGCGGCATTGAACTAATGTTCACGATTTTTTTATATGGGTTTTACAACTTATTCATCAATATTTCACTTAATTCTGGCTCATTTTTATGCAGAGTTTGGCAAAACCGCAGCTTCCGGGTAAAACCATCTGATCTTTGCCTTCGTCGCACGTGCCCCGCCGAAGCTTAAACACTCAGGGGTGAGGTAATGTTTGAAAGTCAGCGCTCTTATGCATTAGGCCACGGAGGCCTGTTTATATAAGGACACTAATGCACTTTTTCGATGACCAAACTATTTTCTTCTCTATCTATTATGACTTGTATCGTACCAACCCCAGTTTGATTTGAAAGTGTCAGTATTTTACATTAAAACCAGATATATTTGTAACGTATCTTTGCAGCTAGTCTAGTTAAACTAATCTACATTTGAAAGTTTGGTACAATCTGACATGTAGATGGTCATGTCTGGGATATGCACACTAATTGATATGTTGCTAATATATCTGGGTTTAGGGAAAGTGAGTTAACACTTTCAGGTGACACTTAGTTGCTTTGATAAAAGTCACAAATGATACACAAGAAAACGTTTTGTAGAACAGTGGCACTGCTGCAACAAAGTTGTTTAATGCACCAATGGGAGTAAGTGTCATTTTACCCAGCTTGAAGCATAATTGCGTCACAGGAACAGCAAAACAGATTATTCCAAATACAGTCAATTCTCGATATATCGAACACTAATATCTCAAGTTACCTCATATATCAAATAGTTTTGACACATTTCATACTTTTATTTACATTTCAATTCCTGTTATCTCAAACTACAGATATCTTAAAGTAAGTTTTCTGGAACCAGAAAATTTGCTTTGAGATATCAGTAGTTTGGGATGGGCTTCGACTTTGAGATATCGATAGTTGACTGTATACCAGTGTTTAAGGTAATTGATTAAAGCTTTCACATGAATTCTTCTTGATGCCCACAATTTATATAAAATATATTTATATTCTCGTAATCATAACTGAAAATTATGTAATCCCTTCCTGGGTTTGCTATAAAGAAATTATCTGCCGTTCGTTATCACATGCGAAACCTAAAATGTGAAATATTCTGTATTTGTAACACCCCTGGTTAGCGATGTATATACAAGGGCTGTTACGCTACGAAAAGAGCTGTTGACAAGATCGTAGGTAAATGACTCTTTTGCGTTTTATAACAAAACGAAAAAGAGCTGTTACGAAACTAACGAGTCATAGTTACCAAACGACCTGATCACAAAATAACTGGTAGATTTTAATGCATGAAAACCATGTTTTATCCATATAAAAATAATCGCAAATTAAGCACATTTTTTCCATAGCCTTCCATAGATAAACACACGTGCCAATTTGGTTCTTATGAGAACACTGGGGGACGTGCTTGTTACCATCGCACTTGCATACTATCAAATATAGGTACTACAAATGAAAAGTGTCAAAATGCAGAATCGCATACAACCAGCGTCTCACAGGCACAAATAAAACGATCAGAAGCGGAAAGTTTGTTGAGTCTCTGCTTTTGAAATTTGACTCGAGTCGCGTCGCGAGAAAACCTTTAATGTTATTGCGAATCTAACCAGTAGGCCTATGCAATTTAACTAACAGATAAATGTAATACTTCAAAAGTAGAACTTCAATGGCTCGTTCACCCTGCCTGTTAGAACTCTTTTCTTGGTCCCTGGAGATCTCTTTATATGGAAACTAACCCTGGGTGGGTAGAACTATTCTTGGCTGGAACTAATTTTCACGGTCCCAAGCCTGTTCGAGCCAGTGACGTTCTACTAATCGCCACTAATCAGACTGCGCATGTGTACATGCTGAACTGGCCAAACACGGTTCGCATGTACTTTCAGACCGGATTTATCATCAGGAAAA
This sequence comes from Ctena decussata, assembly GCA_963989385.1. Lineage (NCBI taxonomy): Eukaryota > Metazoa > Mollusca > Bivalvia > Lucinida > Lucinidae > Ctena > Ctena decussata. The sequence goes on along the minus strand of OZ022498.1, from coordinate 49,818,765 downwards.
CAAACCAAAATCATGAAACATTGCTGCCTAAAAATGCAGTGGCCACAAAAAAACTTCGTCTGGTCTAACAAGCGATTCTTCGCTATCTGTACATTCTGTTTTTGAGGAAAAAAGATCCAGATCGTTTCTACTTGTTGACCAAACCTGCAAAAGTTTGATCAGGTCCACAAGAAAAGGATCGACGTGGACACGGTTTAGTAGTATCAGTAAATGCCGAATATTTCTAAACACAGGTCACTCTTATTTTGGTGACCATACTTGCTGGCTGATTGGCTAAGGGTAATTACTTGCAATCTTACCTGAAATCTACTAGATTAAAACCAAGAACAGGTGAAGATTGACTTTGGTTTGGTAGTGGCGCGATTCGATCGCGGTGGCGATCCAATGACTACACACATTAATGTGTGCTAAGCGTAGACCCAACCTTTTTGTAAAAGCTAATACTTGTCATTGTTTTTTGTATGGATGGATTGTTTTGGATTGATTTGTTGCTTATTAACAACTATGGTCATGTCAGGCCGGTCAGTTAACCTAACCACACTACTCCTGGGCAGGCTTAGACCTCCTAAGCGGTTAACCAGTACTAAGTGCACATACTTTCCCCAGTAACTGACAACTGTCCTTCTTGAATCAGCGGGTTTCGAACCAAGGACCTCTGACACGAGTCCGGTGCCCTAGCGATTGCGCTACGCGGCCCGGCTGTTTGACTTGCGATTTTACTTCCTTTATACCAGAATTTCAGTCATATCAGGACGATGGTTGGGTGATAATGAAAGGCTGTGTGCAATTGAACCTAGTTTACGATTTAAAAGATCAACGCTTATAGAAGGGCTCGAACCCGGGACCGCTACATCATCAGGCGAGCGCTTAACCTACTAAGCTACAGGGGCTCCTATAGTATTGTTGTTATTATTATGACTATTATAACTGTAATTTACGTAACCAATATGTATGACTAACATTAATGTATTAATTTTTGTATAAGGAGCACCTGTAGCTCAGTAGGTTAAGCACTGGCTTACTGATCTAGCGGTCTCGCGTTCGAGCCCGACTGGGGGCGGGAATCTGTCCAACCGTAAACGGAGTTCTATTGCACACAACCTTTCATTATCATCCTCCCGTCATCCTTATATGACTGAAATACTGTTACAAAGGACGTAAAATTGGAATTCTTTCATCCACCCTTACTGTTTGTGTGCAAATATTTACCGCATTCGTGCTCGTGATACATGGGCTCAAAAGACTTCAGCGCGTGGAAATGTAAATGTCTCACCGGTAGCGTGGCTCGCTGCTCACAATTCCACGCACTGAGGTATCTTAAATCCATGCACTCTGCGCAGTCACCCAGAAACTACTACATCTCTAATGTACGCTCAAAGAAGACGCAGATCAGGCTGGACGGATGCACACTTATGCTATCGGAATGTAGATAATGTGGGACCTAAGGTATCTTTCTAAGCGCATAACACCCTGATCAGATTGGATTAAGTACCCTGGCTGATCTGAGTCGTCGATGGGTGCACAATAGTTTTGTATTTTTATTCGGCTTCTCATTCACAATTATTAAGTCACGTCGCTGATTGTGAAACCACATTGTTGCAAATGGTATGACTAATGTGATATCACAAACAGTTATTTTTTTTCTTACATAAAAATCATCCTTGTCATATTATGATATTTTGACTTGGAACTGTCAACAAAGCTTGCAAACAGCAACAATATCAAGTATATGTTCATGTCAAAAGATAACTCTAAATTACATTTAAACAAATTGAATGCAAATTGCATAATTACTTACTTTCAGGCATACAGCGACTCTTTTTTGGCTCAACTTCGAAATTTCACACTGCTTTGGAAAGGAGTTTAATAATAAACTCATGAAATTATTTTTAGCAGAGTAATAGGATTTTATTTCTTACCTGTATAGAGTTTACCAAAGCAGAACAACTATAAATGATACAGTATATGCTGGATTAAAAGTCAAAACATACCGATTGCCGACTACCCGTTATAAGCGAATGTTTGTCATCTCGGAAATCACACCAGATACATCCGGCGTATGGTACAGTCAGTTCGGATACTGTGATGATACGTACCTGTAACAAACTGGTAATTTATGTTAATATGGTGTCTTTTCCAAGTCGCGCGTCAAATGTCCCTCTGTTTCCAGAATATCCTGCCCCTTTTTCAGCTTACCCCGCCCCTTTTAGCAGTCTGGGGGAAATACTATGCAAAAGAACTACTATGTTTTTTGACCTTGATCCTATTTTCAAGGTCTCGGGAGGTCTTTACTTAGCAACATATAGGAAAAATGATACTGCTAGGAAACTGCTGTTGGGGGACATTTGTTTTGGTTAAAAACATTTCTAGTATAACTGCGAAACGGTATTTAAATCAGTGTTGTGTAGCAATGTCCATCAGGCCCTCTTTTTGCAGTAAAAGCTTTTATTTTCAGCTTAAGGTTAGCATAGAGTGTTTACTTTACTTAACCAATATTGTGTTCCCTCCGTAAGCGAAAGACGGGCCGCTTAGCGCAGTCGGTAGCTCAAGAGCCAGAGGTCCCGGATTCGATATCCGTCCCAGCCACTTACTTTCATATCATTATATGTGTGTTTCTAAAGCCCAATCCTAACTTAAACGGAAGGTGCTCCTAAATTTTCAATTCCTCCTTATATTTCGGACATAATAAGCATAATACAAGCACCTCCTTACAAACATGACGTCGAAAAAACCATACGCGGTACCCGGCATGAACGCGACGTCATACATTGCTATGATAACATTTAAAATTTCAATTTCAAACATGGATTCGAAAGCTCAAAAGACAATCTTTGGTGTTACATGAAGAATACTAATTTCTGTTTATAAGCAACTAGTCTACAAAGGTGTTTGCATTATCTAATGATCACCCCACGTAAAGCTCTGCTGAGCTGAAATGAAATTCTTTAATGTTGCCTTGGAAAGAAAGCACATACAAGAAAGCGTGTAGTTGAACGTACTTGATATTTACCTTATACATGCCGACATCGCATGTCGTGTTATTAAGCATTTCCGACATAAGCTACGGTACCATAACGAACGAACGTTAGCGCCGATAGCATACGTTAGAAGGTTTATTTTAGGGAGCAATCATTATTTATTTAGCCCATCTGTAGAAGAGCTATATATGCTTGTAATATTGTCTCGCCGTAGGACGAAAACTTATCTTCAGCACACATGCGCAGGCTAGTCAGGACACATGCAATATCTGATAACTGCAAGATTTCATCAATGTTTAGGCGAACTGTGCTCGCTATTGCGAGATGTACTCATGCGTAGGTTAGTCTTAGTATCAGCAGTTCGTATCCAGAAATTCGCGCGGCGCATCCCATACATTGTATAAATGTATCACTATCAAGCGTAATCAACATAAAGTTTTAACAATATATACATGTATCCTCATTGTTTACCTATTCTCATTCTGTATATGAATGCTTGTTTTGTGTTAAAATGTATTTGAGATAACACTCTGTATCAAGCGCTTTCCCATACTTGCAAAGAGAGGGAGGAAAAGAAAAAGATGAAGGAAAAATAAAATTTATAAAGAGTCCGAATGCGGCACATACTGCAGCCCAATACAAGCAGTAGCTTTTACAAAAAGCAAGCAGTAATTGGAAGCTTTTATCAAAAGGCCGTGTCCGATGTGACACTTAAAGGCACTTTTCATGTATTATGGCTGTCAATAATGTGATACAAAGGTTTTGTGAAAGCACTGATAATTATCAGATTTCATATTCTGGGTCACCTAGCTATGTTCCTGAGGCAATTTTCATTTTGAAAGAGGAAACCCCGAGAATGCTTCACGTTTTACTCATTAACATGTCGTTTCTGTATGCATACTGTTAAAAGGAAGCCCAGAGAATGTGTAATCATGAGTACTTTCAGATGATATTACCGATTTTGTCTTGGGTTTTAAAGATGTTTAAATATATATACATATATATATATATATATATATATATATATATATATATATATATATATATATATATATATATATATATATATATATATATATATATATACCTAATGGGTACTTCTTCATTTCTCAACTATACAATTTTTTCGGATTTACTTGCATCAGTAAAATGATCCTGGGCCGGAATATCTGTTGAAGTTTGTTAAATCTTAAATTTAATCATATAATATTTCCAAGCTTCAGTATATCATGATCCAGATATTCCTTGTATATACCTGATTGTGTTAGCACAACTTAATAAAATAGCCCTATCCGATTGGTCATTCAGAGAAACAAAGCTTAACATTGTTCCATGAAACTCCTTGGGGAGCGTAGTGGCGCAATCGGTTAAGCTCATGTCTCTGAATCGCTAGGCGGAGTTGTCGTAGTCGGCGTGGGTTCGAGTCCCAGTGGGTACTTCTTCATTTCTCAACTATATATATAATTATTACGGAAACGTTTTCCCGCCACCCTTATATTATCTATACATCGTTGTATTTTGAACATATTATTATATTGCATACTTATATAGATATATTCCACTATTGAGAGTTTATAAACTTAACATATATTGCTCGTCTGTACATTAAAAACTGACATAACAACAGAAAAGCCGGGCCGCGTAGCACAGTCAGTAGGGCGTCTGACTTTTAAGCCAGAGGTCCTGGGTTCGATAACCGGTCAGGCCACTTACTTTCATTTTCCCTTCCGCTGATTCTAGAAGGGCAGTTGTCAGTTACTGGTGAAAGTAAGTGCACTTAGTACTGGCTAACCGCTTAGGAGGTCTAAGCCTGCCCAGAAATAGTGTGGTTAGGTTAACTGACCGTCCCGACATGACCATAGCTGTTTACAGTGGACGTTAAACAATAACACAACACAACAACACAACACAACATATAAAAACAACCAAGATGAACCAAAACAGAACCACCGCCTTGGGACGGCCAGTAATAATATTAATGGGGTTGGGGGTGAGGGGGGGGGGGCGGGGATTTAACCGGCTTTCGGTCGGGACCAATTCATGCCCTTGGTTCTGCTTTGGTTCATCAGACACTTATTTGTTCGGTATGCGTGGAAGATTCCCAGCTCATTAACGTTCAATTAACTGTAGCTCATTTACTTTTGTTAATACTAATAAACGTCTATTTATAACATACTTTGTGTTGAACACGAATAATATATCACCACTTTCTCACGCGATATCCGTTTTAATTTAATATATAAAAGTACTACAAAAAAGCGAGTTGTCTGTTATATCAGTATAAAACTATCAAAATTTGACGATGTATAGATAATATAAGGGTGGCGGGGAAACGTTTCCGTAATATATATATATATATATATATATATATATATAACACAATTGAGTCCGATTTCACAGTAACGTATGATTTATTTCGCTGTTTTCTACCGGTTTCACTGTCACAGTACAGATCATCAGGAACAAATATGGCGACTTTGTGTAGCATGGAAACGACGTTAGCAACGTAGCGTTCTTGTCGCATGCGCCGTAACGTCTACTTCCGCTCATTACAGTACATTACACTGTCACATTAACATCTATACAGTATAGTGTAATAATGGCGTATAGTTCATTTTACTAATATAAGAGTAAGTTGTTATTAATTCATGTATACAATAACGAATATACGTTGATGGTACAGATTAGGAAGACCTGTTTAGCTCAGGTTTAAGGAGATTAATGAAATATTTTTCTTTCGTGCGCCTTAGTGACACGCTTTCAAAATATATTTTGTAGAAAGGGAAGATGTAATATTTCGGATTTTGCCGATTGGCACATGTACTTATGAAGCATTCTAGTACTTGGGTCTCGGATTTGCTGATTGTGTACAGTGACCCGTTTTCGTAAATAATTTCCGGTTTCGCCTATATATTCTTTGCCGCAGCCTCTGCATTTCATGACATAAATCACATTTTTTACTTCACAGGTCATTGTTTCATGTACGGAAATTTTCTACCGCAATTAAAATCAAATGCGGTGCCTTCTAATAGATGAGTGCAGAGGCCGCAGTTTGACCTCTGACAACGTTTTACTTTGTGTTCAGAGGCATGACTAAATGTGGCTTTTGTTAGAATTCGCTTCAAACTATTTGGTTGCCTTTTGCATTTTATCATCGTAAACTTTGAAAGAATACTTTTCATTTTTGGATCTTCTTGTAAAATTGGAAGATTATATTTTATTCTATATATATATAGTAAAAACAATAAGTCCGATATAGCCAAATAACACAATTATTAATTATACCGCGGTTTCACTGTTTTACAGATTTTCAAGAAGACATTATATATATATAAACGAAGTATAAAACGACTTCACATGCTCATTCTTTAACTTTAATTGTCACATAAACAAACGCGTTTCGTTAAACAAATCTTCAGTGTTAAAGTGACATTAAAAATGGCGGCGTTAGCTCTTAGCAACAGTTTATGACGTAACGTCACATGAGTTCTATACTATTCTATTCTAAATTCTATGACACCATAATGGTGGCAGATGTTTAATATTAATGTAAACTATTTAATGTAGGCTTAAAACATTTGATAAAGTAATTTTCTTTATTTAACCTAGCGGAGGCGCTCTCAGTACTAAGTTTGAAAAACGGAAACATTTGAAGTTTCGACTCCGTGTTACAACATTCATCTAAATGCGCACTTAATGGTATCATTCTTGTCGAGGGGTCTCGTATCTGTTGGGCGTGTATGGTGCGTCTTGTTCTCAGTTTTCCGCCTGTTTGACCTATGTAGTATTCTCCACACCCATTGCATGTTATTACATATAAAACGTTTTGTACATCACTCGACATATTGTCATTTACATAGAATATTTTCCCTTTGAAATTGTATGAATTTGTATCCGTTTCTTTGTGAAATATATCAGTGCTTAACATCTCAGTTTGCTTTATTATCAATATGTCTAAGAAAGGCAATTTTTGTTCATTCATTTCTGTCGTAAAATTTATGTCGTTGTGTAAGTTATTCAGAATTTGGTGAAAGCTATCGAGTTCGTCATACGATTTTGTCCATAAGATAAAGCAATCGTCAAGGTAACGTTTCCATTTTTCTTTTATATAGTCTGAAAATTGTTGGTCTGATTCTGCCAGTTTTATATATAGCCTTTCTTCCAAGTAGCCAAGGACAAGTGTGGCATATGTGGGAGCACACTTTGTTCCCATGGCTGTTCCCCGTATTTGATTATAAAATTTTCCGTCGAATTTGAAATTATTATTTTCCAATATTGTTTTAATGCCTTCTAATATATAAACGATTTTGAAAATCGTTTGTGAATTAATTCAGGATACTTATTCAGCCAATGTTCAATTGCTTCTAGCCCAAGTGAATGGGAAATGTTTGTGTATAGGTTAGTAACATCAAATGAGACTAAAATTGCATTTTTGTCTGTTTTATTCGGTATGTGTGAAAGGAAATCTATGTCGTCTCTTACGTAACTTTTGATGTGCTTTACAAATGGTTTCAATAAAATGTCAATGAGGTTACTTAGTCTATGTGTCTCACAGACTGGACCTGCTACAATCGGTCTAAACTTTAAATCAATTGGATCAGTAAGCTCTAAAATGTCTGTGTTTGTTTTCAGACATTGTTCCTTTATAAGTTTGCTTTTGTGGATCTTAGGTAATCCGTAAAATGAACTCGTCTTTGGTTCAAAATCAAGTAAATAATTTATTTCGTGTCTTGTTATGTCTTTACTTTCCTTTATTAAAGTTCGTATTTTTTTAAAAGTTATTTTGGAGCAGTCGTCCTTAGTTATTTTATAAAAGGTAGCATCCTCTAGCATTTCGAGCATTTTGCTTTTATAGTATTCTCTGTTCATAATTACTATACCAGCCCCCTTGTCTGGTTCTTTAATTATTATTGATGGATCATTCTGTAACTTCTCAATACATTTGCGTTCTTTAATGTTAATATTAAATTTGGAATAGGTAAGTGATATATATCAGGGACAAGCCATTTATTACCAGGTGGGGATTAAAGTCGAGGGGGGGGGGGGGGGGGGCGGGGCGGATTTTTTTTTGTGATGTACTTAAGCGGGGGGGGGGGGGGGGTGGGGGGTGGAAATCATTAAGCCATGGAGCAGGGGGACGGGGTGTTATATTTCTTTCTACATATATGGGGGAGGGGTTGAGTCAGAATTCTTCCATCAGTCTTCATTTTAAAAAAATGTCTCAGATTCTGGGGGACCCATTACTCCTACATTTTCAGATCAGTTCTTCTTTTTTAAACTTGTATTCATTAAAATATTTACAACCAAAAAATATGTCGAAAAAATGGACCATTAATCTGTATAGATAATTAACCTGTTCAAAAGACAAAATGTTTATTGTCTTTTGAAGGTTTGATTGAGGTCAGTCTGACATAAATAGATAATATGTTTATTATCATGTGAGTGTAGGGTTGTGTGGTGTGTGTATGTGTGTGTGTGTGGGGGGGGTTAATTTTTTGTAACTTATCTTTGGGGGGGTGAAAAAAATAACTGGTGAGACTACCCATCCCACTCAACTTGATAATAAATGGCCCGTCTTTTAAGTCGACCCCAAATATCAGAAACCGAAAGTAGGCATTGGTATTCTAGATCTCCATTAATGCTGTTGCTCCGTTTGCTTGAGGTTTAAACTGTAAAACATGTCAAGTCTCAGCAAAGAGAAGAATACCGATTTAAAGTACTTACAAGTACGCATTCTCTACGCTATCTTCTATGGATCTGCATTCGGGCATAGAAGCAGATTGTTGTACTGGAATGCTCAGTATTTCCTATGCCGTGAAAAACCACGTGATCATCCACACTGATATTTACGTCGTCAAAAGCGCAAGTCATAACATTGTTTGAAATATGTAGTTTTGAGAATTGCGAAATATACATAAAATACTAAGCTATTTCGTGGAATCGTGTTAATGCTGTTAAACTTTTATGAAAAATAAAAACATATTGCAAAACGCCTTTTTGCCGTAGATTGTACAATGTTGACCCTTGGTTACATAGAGAGTGATACGAGCCAAAGATATATCGAAATATTTGCAACAGCGAAATTGTCCCTCAATTCTCTAATGTTGCTAAGTTTGCAGAAATGTCCATACTTTAAGAAGTAATATAAACTAAATCGGTCTATTAATTTGAAAGAGGGGTATCAATAAGATGGGTTTTCTGCATCCTACCAAAGTTTTTTTTTATTGATGATGTACTTCAGTGTATCTAGTTTATTGAACCAAATTTGATTTTGGTCAAAAGCCCTAGTTATTGAGCTATGGGTGGGGTAATTCAATATGTTTCTTGCCTGTCTTGTAAAACTATTCTCATTTGGTAGGAGAGTACAACAGACAGACAGCGTTTGAAAAATTTAACAGAACATCTAAAATGTATTTCCGTATAATTTTATTTTGTTTAATTTGAACATATGGTGTCAAATAAGACTTCCTTTGACATGTAGCATTTTTTACATTGTGTTCTCTTTTTTCAATATTTCTTGGCGTCATTGCTAAATAATCTGACCAGTAATCATTCACCTCTAGTTAAGGAAGCACCTTGACCAGGACAATTGGATGATGTGAACAGAATTCCACAATGACCGAGTTTTCAGGGTTGACTGTACACATAAACTTGGTTGGGAGATGGTTTTCCTTCAATTTATGACCTAGAAGTACGAAACTTTGGTAAAATCAATATCTTTACTGCTATACTATGCCCTACAATCCTGCCACTAAAGGTGAGGGATAATATATATTAGCTTCAGTGCGGATCTCATAGGCATCTGTGTCTGTGTCTGCGTCACATATTAAGTCGTTCTGTGACCTTGAAAATACGGCCCAGGTCACCAAAATTTGATCACTTCTTAAGCTTGTCCTTATGATATATCCATGCAAGTATTGTGGAATCGCGCTTATTGTTTCAAAAGACATCGTAGGTACAGGAAATTGTCACGCTCACGCCGACGCAGAAAATTTAACACTTTAAGACCTCCTGTGACCTAAAAAAATGGGGTCAAATTTAACAAAACCGAATCAGCAGTTTGGCTTGTCTCTATTGTGTTTCCAAGCAAGCTTGATCAAATTGCATGGATTCAAGTTTGGTAAAATTTCACCCATCGATTCAAGAAATTGGTACAAAGCTAACTGTCACGCTGACAACGACACAGACGCCGACGGGATCCGCAATGAAACCAATACGTCTCTTTTAATCATAATTATGTGGTGGTGGGGGCAACATTTAGCAGATATTTGGCCACAGTTTTATATTACTAGGTTATAAAGTTGAATGGAAACCATCTTCCAAGCAAGTAAATGTGTTCAATCAACCATGAAAACTAGATCTTGGTGATTTTCTGGTCACATCATCTGATTGTCCAGGTCAAGGTGCTTCATTGACATGAGTTTGATGATTACTGGTCAGTTTATTTAGCAATGACGCCAATCAATATTGAAAAAAGAGATCTAAAATATAAAAAAATGCTTGACGTCAAAGGAAGTCTTTTTTGTCATATGTTAAGGTGGACATATACGGAAGAACTCTGTTCTTACTTGTTTAAAAAACAAAACAGAGTTATTGTTCATCCTCAAATCGATTACTATGGAGTATATACAGTTATAATACACACTAACAATGTCTACCGTAAATATCCTAAGTTTTCGGGCACATAGGTCTGTACAAACAGTGGAAACCGAGATCAGACTGTTCCTTAGGAACCAGAATGATCAAGATCTTCACAGTTTCCATTCCATCTGCGCATTTTTGTCGACATTACTCTATGGTAGAACCGAATAACAGGAAAATAAATAGTAGGGCAAGGACCGGCTGTGCTTGCAGCAGGTGCAGAATTTGGAAAGTCTGTTTTGGGGATATTTTGAACTTAAACATTGTTTTTCTAGGAAACGAAACGGTGAAATGTTTGTATTTTTGTTTTATTCTTTAACATACAATGTAACTTTTACTAAAATAATATGCATAAGCATGCCCCATCGATTGAATATATTTTTCATGACGTTTTTCATGAAATTCAATTTTCTTGCATTTTAATGAATGTAAAACTATACTTATTAACAAGAAAACTGCAATTTTTTGTTATCAGTTTGTTTCAAATATCCTATATTACAGATTATATGATTTGCTGAAATGAAAGTGCGTTCATGTGCTAGAGATATGAATTTTTAATGGAAAATGTGTAAAAAAAGTAACTAGAAATACAAAATATTGTTTTTTTAGGAAAACAAAACGGTGAAAATTGTTTTTTTCTTATCCAAATGTTTTATAGCTCTTTGGATTATTTAGGTGGTATAATGGTTTGAATGCCCCGCCAATATTTCCATTCAGTATTCGTCTACCTTAAAATTAAACCAAGTAAAATTATAATGAAACACATTTCAGATGTCCTGTTAATCTTTTTAGTACATGCTCTCAGTCTGTTGTATTCTCCTACCAAATGAGAAAATATTACATGACAGACTAAAACCATATAGAATTACCCAACCACTTCTGTCGACCCATAGCTCAGTAATTAGGATTTTCCGTCTGAAGTTACATATGGTTCAATAAACTAGACACACTTAAGTATACCATCAGTCAAAAACAAAGAGAAAACTTTGGTAGGATGCAGAAAACCCACAAAATGATACCCCTCCTTTTCGTTCAACTATATTAGTTTTGTAAAGATAAAATTATCGCAATTCTATTCTGTTTCAATACTCGCAACGACCAACCCCAAGTTGCTTATTAAAATATTACAGATATTGCACTTGATTTAAAGTTTTTTTAATGGGAAATTTTGCATTTTTGGACTGATCCGTGAGGGGGTGAATTTTTTATTTTTAATAATCATTTAATCGCATAGAATCCTGGATATGCTCATCTTCGCTAGCCAGGGATACTAAGTCCACTTTGTCTCTTACTTACCTTTGGCCAAAGGCCCATTCGCAAGTCGGATTTTCCGCAGCGCAGCCTTTGCTTTAGGCTGCATTGACTTGCTCCCCTTGGCGCGTTATTTTTAGGCCAATTCGCATAATTGTTCAAAAACACTGATGACCGTATCTATGGGTGTTTTTGTTGTTTTGTTGCTTTACGTCCACGTTACACAGCTATGGTCATGTCGGGACGGTCTGTTAAACCTTACCACACTACATGTATTCGTGGGCAGGCTTAGAACTTCTAATCGGTTAATTGCACTTACTTTCGCCAGTAACTGACTACTGCCGTTCTTGAAACAGTGGAAGGAGAAAAGAAAGTATGCGGCCGGACCGGGTGTCGAACCCGGAACCTCTGTGACTGTCTCTAATTGTTCACGATAAACACGTTATTTTTTCTGTAGACAAGGGCGCCTGTTATGCGGAAAATGTTGTTATGGATAATTTGATTGGATGCGATGGGAGTTGCTCTCATCCAATGAAATGGCACATTGGGAAATTCGAATTACGATTTTTTCTTGGGAACATCGTTATGACAATCTAAACAACAACAATGACACTTAGAAAGATAACCAATCCATATACAACCTCACTTATCATATTCCGCATCTCAAACATGTAATGGTTGGAAAGATTTATATCTCCATGAAGTCCGATTGACGCACAGTGCCCCAGTACTGCGGCCTTGGCTGAGTTTCGCTGAGGTGTGGAGAAAACATCAAAATACAATAATATACACACACACAATTGTACCGCCAGTGGATCTCGGACACGGTACCAGCTGAAGGCGGAATATTTCCATCAGTAAACGAGGTTCCATTGCACACAGCCTTTCATTATCACTCGCCCATCGTACTGATATGACTGAAATGCTGTTATAAAGGAACTAGCCTGGCTCAGTCGAATCTGTATGTTGTTACCCTGGTGGTCAAGCACTGCGGCTGCTTGGGGATAGTATACACCCTAATGAATATCCGCTGATAACACCCTACAGGGCAGTTGCTATTAGAAATGTTGCCAGATTTGAGCAGAGGCGACAGCGGTTGTTTAACACGAAGCTGCGCTCAAGACGGGTGTATGTGGAGCATATAGTAAATGACATTAAAACATTTCGGTGCATAGCAAGCATTTATAGACACTGTCGGCATTTACTGCCATCTGTAGTTGAGATGCGTCCGGGATTAGCACGGCGGGAAACTGATTTTCTAAATACTTCGTAATGTTAGACGTAAATAGACAAATAGATGACTTGCCATTTTACGCCCCTTTTAACAGTAAAGCTGGGACCGCTAGCTCACCAGCAGCAGGTAGGCGTTTAATTTACTCAAGCTACTGCGGCTACGTGAGATATAAAACATATATAGTATGTCAGAGGCCTATTATATTGTGTTGTACAGAATACATTCGTACAGTATACATTTCCATGCTTTATATGTATATTCCTTTGCCTATTTCTATACAAATGTTATTCATCTACGAATGCTCTTGTTGGATTCGGCAAATTTGTAAAAAACATAAAATAAAAGTGAAAATTTGGTAAACCTAATAATGACTTCCCAATAAACAGCTTCTAACGTCTGCTATCGTTCACCTACCGTCGCTAACGTTCGTTGGTTATTGTACCGTGGCTTATGTCGGAAATCCCTATTACGACAACAATGAGCTTTCGGATACTTGTACCTTATGGAATATAGAACTTTACATAGTGCTATAGAGGCAATGTAGTTATTTTCGTCAAAGGCATAGCGTGAGGGTACCCCCATCGGACAGGGTACCCCCATCGGACACCTTTACGATCTGTTCTCGTTTAAAATGAGTAGCTCCTCGTCCAATTTAATACCAATTTTTATAATGTTTTGTGGTATTTTCCTCGACCCTTTGGCGTGCCTTTCTCGTCTCGGGAGCGTTAACGTAATTTTCACAGACGGTATTTACCGGACAAGGGTACAAGTCAGAAACATTTCAGTGAATAGTTACACCATGATTTCGTCGTAGCTAAATGCAGTTCAATGATCTAATCAACAACATTGGATGGAGATTTTAGTCACCTAACAAATAATATAAGGATTATATTCCAGTTCGTTCTAATTTTAGAAAAAAATAGAGAAAATGCACACTTGTTTGCATCTCGACACTGGCTAAAATCGATATAAATAGTTCAATGTATACAAACGTCATCATTCTGAGGGAGCACATATTATTTTACCTTTCATGTCAAACTTAAAGTTCTGAATCGATTTTTGCCTATTTATCTTAATCAAGGATATGTCTTTACAATGTTACATTAAATTTGTTTATGCATAGTTAGTTTATATGTGTAGAAAATAAAGGTGTCCGATGGGGGTACCCCTAACCAAGATTTTACGCCTGTTACCTGTGAAATAATGAATGCTCCCCGATTCCTCCGTAGACGTCATACTACAGCTTATGTTTACCGAATCAATACATGAGGTATATATTTTGCAAGTCACATAAAGTCGTTTGACTTTTGATGTAACAATTTGAAAATTCATTTAAAAAAGCAATTTTTAGGTGTCCGATGGTGGTACCCTTGCGCTATGTAGTTATTATCATCAAAGGCTAGAATATTTCCTGCGTTCTTGTATTTATCATCAAACAAGAAAAATCTTTAAAAAAGATAATCGGCGCAGAGTAAATAGAAGTGTGTTTTGTTTAAGAAATAGATCAGCTTTAGCAGTGAGTTGTTGAGTAATAATTCACTGTTTGGAGGTCAGTTGTAAAGTACATCATATCACGAGCGCGGAGCGCGAGTGATATATATCTACTTACAACTGACCGACAAACAGTGAATTATTACTCAACAATTCAATGCTAGAGTTGAACTATTTCGATTCTAACACTCAAAAACGCTGAAAAAGTTTTCTTTTCATTCAAACTCCCCAAACCTTCATGCCAGCGCGTTCATGCTCCCGCCAATTTCCTTGACTGTATCTAGGGTGAATGTACGTTTTTTTGGCAATTTTAGATTGAAAAAGAGACGTTTCACCGTCTTACGCCTCGAAACGTCACAATATTACGTCAGTAATGCCGATGACGTCAGCAATTAGGCTCTCGCGCTCCGAAACAGTGAATTGTTGCAGAATAAAACACGAGAACTTTCCATTGCTTCTATAGGCGCACTGTGTTAGAATATATGTCTCTGGGTGAAGAGTTGACATAACTTTCATGAAAATAGCCCAAGTAAGCTATGTCGGTAGGCACCCCCACAACCGTAATTTTGACACTGGGTAGCGACAATGACCTATCTCAAAATTGAGCTGTCCAATCTGGAATTCGAAAATGGACCGCGGTCAAGCTTGCGATTGACATGATTTCTAAACAGTTACCAACATGATGGATTTCAAAACAGTTGCCAACATGATGCACTGTTTGTGTGTATTATTCCGCAAGCAGAAATCGAAAGTAGATCTACAACGAAAAGAAAATTGAATATCTTTTAAAATTTCTATCGTAAAATTACAAACAAGAGAAACATTTTGAATTAACATCAGACAGAGTTCTAGTATTCAAGCAGTGCAGCACGACGGGTATACTTTGATCTTTGATATAATTGGTTAAATTTTGACATACACGTTATTTGACCTATGAAATCTTGCGAAATGTGGAACAATACTGAAATTGTACGCGGCTGCCCCGCGAAAAAAACAAAAACAAATACAAAATACATGGTATGATACCTACTGCAAAAGTCGCCATCTAGTCTCAAACCAGTATCGCATACTAGATATCCCCATTTATCCGTGTGAAAACTACCCGGAATCGGCCTGTAATCTTCCATGTCGAAATGACCGTTTATTACGAGATCAGAAAATGCTTGGGCTTGCAGCAATTGGAAAGAATCCACTTCATCCCACGTCATGTCCTCATCAGTCCATTCAGTGACTATATCAAAAGTTACAAGTATTTCATTGTCGGCACGTCGTTTTGTTCTCGTGGTTTCACGTTTATGCATTTGTTGACGGTTAATGTCTGTTAAATCTTTCCTCTTTCTTGAAGAAACAGAACCACAACTGACCATGACTGCATCAACTGTACATGTAACGCCACCTGGGCACATTGTGTAATTCACAGGACTTACAATATCTGACAGCGTTTCAAGAAAATTTTGCTTAATTTCTTCTTCATTACAGTAATCTCCAGAGTAGTATAGTTCGGATGGTAACCTCATCTGTCTTGGTTTATGAGGCTCTGTAATATAATGAATGCATTCAAGTGAAAAGGGGCCTTAAATCATGTGCATTTTGTAAATACTCAGATTTATCTGCGCAAATGCTAAGGCTTATTAGTATTAATAAATTTTACTTTTCACTATATCCCCAATGATCTAGAAAGTATCCACGCGAAGATTATAATGAAATCGCGAAATGTGAAATTGATATGAGTAGTCCATGTCCGCTCAACTTTTATCATACACCAGTGTGTTCCTATATCGCTATATCTGCTTCATTAGTGTAGTTTAAAGTAAACGATGGTCTTACAACTTCGTCATCACATACAATCTTACACGTCTGTAAATATCAAACTGTTTGTGTTTTAGAGTGGCCTAGCCGTATTTATTGAGCATATTCCTTTAACAGTTTGATAATTTTTCCCCATAAGATTGGTTTTTCTCATCTTGAGGCCTAAATATGTTCCTACCGACAATTATCGGGCTTCTTGTTGCTAGGTAGTGTTTACAGCTGTGGCTGCTATGTCTCGCGGATTACGGAAGTTCGTATGGCTCGGAGAGGGATGTCGAACTCATAGGGTTCCCCTCATTGAAGTAGCTAAATACAGAAAATTGCCTCTATCGCACTAAATAAGGCAAATACACATTTATATAATTTATCTACAAAATATCAACTGCTTAAAACTTATCAACATCGCCTTTTGATTTCAGTTGGTCAGTGACACATTGTAATGAAAACCTTAACAAGTTCCTTCGAGTGCAGACAACAAATTCACAAGAAGGAACATGGGCCATACTTCGAAGTTTCGGCTATTTATCCCTCACCAGTGACCCTGACGATATCTGGCGATAAAAGCCAAAGAGAAGCGTGCTGCAATTTCTTAATTTTAATAAGGCAGTCGGCTGAAAGACTGGTAGGATCTGATAAAAAAAAAATCCAAATGATAAAAGAAAAACGATGATCTAGAATAAGTCTAAACCAATCAAAATTTTACTGATTTCTCAGAATATATACTCTGATCTCAAAGGACAAACTAAAATATGATCTGCACTATAAATGATGTACAGTGAGATGTTTTACAGTCGCCACACGGCACAACACCAGTTGCAGTGAACACAAATAAAAACCTTAAGGGGTTCCTTCGAGTGCATAGAACATATTCTAAAGAAGCAACATGGACCATACTTCAAAGATTCGGCTATTGAAGCCTCACAAGTGACCCTGATGATATGTGGCGATGAAAGCCAGAGATAAGCATACTGTAATTTGTTAATTTTAATAAGCTGTTTTAAGCTGTAGAGCTGTTTTTATATTCATACGCTTTGAAACCGAAATTCACACTGATAAAATGGTGTTACGAAATTCAAATCATTTATATTTTTATATTCTTTTAATTTAGCGAAACACTGACACAACACAGCTTGACTGTAATTATTCGTTTTTTGTAAAGATCCATTCTGTGCAAGTTATTCCTTTAAAGTTGCGTCTCCTTGTAACGTACAATTTCACTGTCTGGATCGAGTTCCGGAACATCCTTTTCAGAAAACGCAACATACAACCGAAAATGGCGGACGGGTTTACACACGCTAGGAGGGTGCTTAGTTTTATCAAATTTTCTGACTATATATTATACGCATCAGTCAGACGGGTCATATCGGCGAAGAATACATTTCTCCATGATAAAATGGGCAATGATAGGGCAAAAAATATACACATTTGCTTGCATATGCATATTTTCAAGTTGGTTATTGTCCAGTATAAATTTTTAGTGGTGACCCAAATATTTAACGGACCCTTTAATTAAACGTCCTTTATATTTTTTCTTATTATTTTTAGAAAATACAATGCCCATTTCAATTTGGTACAGGTCCCGAAATCTGTCTTTAAATCTCTTGGCTGCTTTTTTATTAGCCGGCTCTGGACAACATCTCCCATTACACATTCACAAGCCCAGCTACCCTCATCTAGCTTCACCTCCAAATCTTAAACAATACGAGCAAATAAATGCAACCTTCCCTGACCACATCCCAGCCCATCCAACGACAGCTTGCTTCATTCCCACTATCACTACCTATTCCATTCAAATATAATAACTAGAATTTTTTGTTAGGAGAAAATCAAATATAGCCCACCAGCCCGTTCCCATCCCCTCTAATTCCCCAAAGAGTGTGTTCCCACCCACTGGTTTAATTATCCTAAAACTTTGCTATATTGATAATATCTATTAAGTTTAGTCCAATGATAAAGGGTTACGCTCACCAAAAACTAAACATGTCTTAAACCTGTCACAATGATAAATCCATGCAAATCAAGTGACTATCAATTCATTGGTTCAAGAGATATCTCGTTTACAGGGAAAATTTAATATCTTATGTTTGCTATTGATCTTGATAATGAGGTCAAGGTCACAATATCACAGTTAACTCTTGGGACTTTCCAAAAGAATATCTATGCTTGTTTGGTGGGAATCAAACAACCTTCAAGAGCTATATCAATTTTACTGAAATTTTTACATAATTATTCACATTCGCCTGTGACCTTGAAAATAAGGTCAAGGTAATTCAAAATCCCTTAAGCTTATTTAAATGATATATTTTTTCAAGTCTGGAGAAAATCCATCTACTGGTTCAGAAGATATCCTACATACAAGACCATGACCTTGAAAATGGGGTCAAGGTCAGCAAAACTAAACATGTGTTAAATCTGTTCCAGCAATATAAACATTTTTCTGAATTTATACACCAAATCACCATAAAATTCAGGTTCCGAAAGGCCTTACTGAAGAAGTGTTTTTAACCCGACATTATATTTAAACACTTAGTCGAAATGCCGTCGATAAAATTTTGAAAAGTTCCTTTTATTGGTTGTCTATAATGTCTCAATGGAAACAAACATACTCTTTGTCTTTGGCAGGAAAATTATATACATATGAAAGTGTCCTTGCAATTTTTAATCCCAAAAGTCCGTCCCGATGCAGATCCAAAAGAACTTTTGGTATCGCAACCGAGAGCCTTCTCATCTTTATTCCTAGTTTCCTTGAAAATAGCAAATTCTACTTTGAACGAAAATATATCATAAAACTTACTGGAAACAACATATTTAAAACACAGAAAAGGAACTAAAGATATTTCTACAAGAAGACCAAAATGACTCTATGTATAAATCCAATTGATAATTCACTGTTACAACGCTGCAAAATAATGATAAAAGGTGATGGGCGAACGACGGTAATATGGCTGCTTCACATGCTTTGGGAGAATCGCTTTTGATTGGCTTACGTGGAATCGCGATTTTCGCGATATCTACGTCACAAGCAAACGCAAATGAACTGTTCTGATTGGTTATCTTATGCTAAGCTACAATCGCGAATAAAACGCTTTACTCATGGGTTTACTGGGAAGCGATTTGATTGGCTATTTGGAAAACGAGATAAACGCGAGTCAGTGCGTTTCAAAGCGCGTTTCATACAAACGCACGAGGAATGCGTTACACACGCGTTCAGAACGCGAAAACTGTATGCTGTAACACAGTCGCTACTGTAAACTGGGATATCGTTTTATTTTGAGTTATTCCGTTAGTGCTGACATAACATATGGCCGGCATCTTCCACTGGATGATTAGATTTACAATATAGAAGGGTTTGACTGCAGCTGGTGTTGCGGCCGTAAAACGTCTCCCATTACATCATCATAGTGCAGATTATATTTTCTGGTTGTTTGAGATCATTGAGATCATTGCGAGTCATTTTGAAAATAGTTTTGCTTCAGCCGGTGCTAGGGGGCGTGGCAAGTGTTGTACATTTCAGTACTGGTCATGAACAGACTCATTTAAACCGAGTGTACGTGCTTTCAAAGTCTCTAACTATTTACGTGCTTTCAAAGTCTCTAACTATTTAGACTTTATTTATCCTTACTGCAGCTGGTGTTGTGCCGTGTGTCGGCCGGAAAACATATCTCCGTCTATCACCATAGTCCATCCATCATCATAGTCAAGATGATATTAAACCGAGTTTGCTCTTTTCATTTATTTGATATATCCCTTGTTTCCAAAGGATCTAACTATTCTGAACTTATTTATATTCTCTGCAGCTGGTGTTGTGCCGTGTGGCGGTCGAAAAGGGTCTGCTTAAGCCGGTGCTAGGGGGCGTGGCCAGTGTTGCACTTTTTATGACTTCTCATAAACAGACTCAATTAAACCGAGTTTGCTGTTTTCATTTCTTTGATGTATTCCTTCTGAGAAATCGGAAATTTGATATTGGTTAAGACTCTTGTTCTAGATCATTACTTTTTAACTAATTTGAACTTATTTATCTCCACTTCAGCTGGTGGTGTGCCGTGTGGCGGCCGTAAAGCACCTCCTCCTATCCACTATTTATACATTTTGTTAGTATTTGGGCCTAAGTTCGAAACATCCAAAAAGTGACAAAAATTATCAGACTGTTATCTTAAAGTCATTTGCCATCGAAAGACAATGAAGAAGAAGCCTTCAAAGTTTCAAAATGCTATATGCAAAACTGTACAGGAAGTTGTGCACACAAGGTATATACTATCAAATAGTCTTCTGATGTGGCAAAATGGCATAGTTTATAAAGTAGAAATAGTAATAAAATATTGTCCAACCATGACCCCTGAGGCATAAGCACATCTGCAGATTATGAAAAAGACGGGTGCAAAGTATCAGAATAATTCATGAAAAACTGTAGGAGGAGTTGCGCAAACAAGGTATGTATGCCAAAAGTCTTCTGATGCTTTAAAATGACTAACTTCGCAAAGCGCAAAAAACATTAAAAAAATATTTGATTATAACCCCTAAGACACATACGCATTTATAAGCCATTAGAAAGAAGCCTGTAAAAGTTCAAAATGACTAATGAAAAACTGTAGAAGCAGTTGCGCACACAAAGTATGTATTCTGAAGGTCTTCTGATGCTGAAAAATGACTAAGTTCGAAAAGCAGAAAAAGTAGTAAAAAATATTTGAAGGTAACATCTAAGGCATATTCGGTCTACAGACCACGAGAAAGATGCATGCAAAATTTCAGAAGGATTCATGAAATAGTGTAGGAGGAGTTGCGCACACAAGGTATGAACTTTAAAGGTCTTCTGATACAAAAACCGACTAAATTCGCAAAGCGAAAAAAGAAGTAAAAATATTTGGCGATAGCTTATAAGGGACATGAAAAAGAAGCCTGTAAGGTTTCAGAATGATTCATGAAAAACTGTAGCAGGAGTTGCGCGCACAAGGTACCCACTCTCAAGGGGTGTGTGGGGGGGGGACGGAACCATATAACCACGTAACCACAGAACCACGGAATCCCGGAAAGCCGAATACCATGTCCCCTCGCTTTTCTTCGAAAAGGCGGGTGACAATAAATATCCTCAAATGTAGAGTCGGCTCTAACTGCTTTTGCAATATATATTGTATGGGTTATATAGACGTCGATCGTCAATTTTATGCCAATATCAGGATATTGACTTAAATCATAAAATCATGTTTAAAGTCGAGCCGAACATCCACGCAGTGTCTGGATACCTGAATCTATTTTATATTATCATTTTTCAGGGTTTATATGTTCTTTCGCCAGTAATTATCTGGTGCTCTTTATTAATGTATGGAAAAGAGAAAAATACTCGTAGAATTTGGTTAATGATCAATTTTAGCGACATAATGTTTGATGGACTTACACATCGAGGCCACGAGCATTCATATACCAGACAGGCGTGCATCAGATATAGCTTTCATGCCCGTTACAACAGAGATAGACATATAGATAGGATAGATATCTAGAGTCATCAGAACTGATTTCTCAGAATACCCGTACAATTATGTTGCTCAAACTACCCATTTAGTAACTGTTTCCCGTCAAAATACCCGTACAGATGAACTCGAAAAAATGTCACAGTTTTATCGGTCTTGAACTGGAATTTCTGAAAGGTGTACAGTCTAGAAATATGCTTTAAACTCAGGTAAACTTTGAACCTGGTATTTGTTTGGCATATCTTTATTGCTCCCATGATCTTAGTGCTCGACTATGAAGAGGCTATCGAAAGAGGACATTCCATTACGTCATAAATTGTTTAAACATCAGCAAGGTCGGTGGTAGTTTTATTGTGCAACTAGGAATTTCAGGAGTATTTTGAAAGGAAACAGCAAAATATGAAGAGTAATCAATGTATAGATAAAAATATGAATATAACTGGAAGTGAATACACTAAAAACATTTCAGAAAGGTAAGCATGACAAGCACTTGCAGCGGAAAAGTTACCGACTATTGTATCGTGTAGCGCAAAATCCGCCATTTTAGGCTCGAGAAAACGATGCAATAGGTACAGCCTCCGATAGCTTGATAGCTAAAGCTACTGGGAGCTTAAGACACCAAATGACAAAAATTATGAAACAGCAATCGCTAATACATAACAGAATTATTTCGGTAAGCAGAAAAATTTAGAGTAAACAAACAAGAACTGAAACAAATTCATCACCTCGAAACGGTCATACTAAAGTCCGCTAGAAATTTATGCCAGTTTTGAGAAGGCTACTTCAAAATTTAAAATGCTGTAGCTACAAATACGATTAAGGTAAAAGTCACCGAACCTAACAGTCAGACACAAAACTGAAGCACACACTACACATAGTTCATCCTATGAAGCAAAGCTTTAGATTGAAAATCAATCAAAAGACAGAGTAAAAGGATCAATAGAAAGTCCGGCAACTTGACCAAAGATAAACTCGAACAAATCTCTCAAATTTCGATTTCTGGCACAATACTTCGCAAAATCACACCGTTGAGGTCCACTTCAAATGTAAGTTATAATGACCAACAATGTTTAGATATATATCTTCAAGATGCCGTAAACAAACTGTGTCTTCCGCTAACGTTCTGTTCGTTTAAAACAATATGTTATCCATGATAAAATACATACACATAAATATATACAAATCAGATGAATATAGGATCTTACGGTAAGCGTACTGCTTATAAACGAGGGTTATGTACTTTTATAGTGGTAAAACGAATCAAAATTGAGTTCCTAGATAAACAAAAAGACACAAATAACGCCTGAAGCCCTATTACATATTCTAGTAACCGACTATCGAATCGGTAGTTGCGTTTAAAACACAATAGTGCAATTAGTTATGCTATTTTATAGTATGTAGGAGATGACTATTATACAAGCATCACGCTTACCATCGGATCCCACACTGAACTGATTTTTGTAAATGTATATATATGTATGTAGTTTACCTGAATAAAATACTGTTTAAACCGATATGTATATAATTTTGAAATTACGGAATCAATTTTAATTTTTACAAAGGGACAAAGTCAAGTCTCATTATCACTGTTATCTTGATGCTCAAATCTAAGCATTTATCAAAGCTGAAACACGTCTTGTATTTGCGAGTGAATAAAGGATAACGTCTCGGCATTTTTCCCGAAGAGTGCTAGAAGCATCAAATGAGGTGTTTCATGTAGTTGTATTAGGTGCTACGGAAGCCCAAAGATGTGTCTCATAATAAACAATTTCAAGTTTTGGTGTCTTTGCGACCAGCCAAATATTAGCACAACTAAACATATTTCCTCGCTGTTATTGCATAAAAGAGAAGATTAAAAAAAGAAAGAAAGAAAATAGATAAATAAAAAGAAAACATCAAATGTACACTTTATCGTTAGTGCATGTAGTCTTCTTATTTGAAGCCCAGTAGCACTACCAAGATTGAGTCCATTTAGAGTCCTGTTGATTATTGAGT
Organism: Ctena decussata; assembly: GCA_963989385.1. Classification (NCBI taxonomy): domain Eukaryota; kingdom Metazoa; phylum Mollusca; class Bivalvia; order Lucinida; family Lucinidae; genus Ctena; species Ctena decussata. Next base: position 49,794,901 of record OZ022498.1, on the reverse strand, counting down.
TCTGCTTAGCAGGTGCTAGGGGCATTGCCAGTGTTGCACATTTCAGTACTGGTCATACACAGACTAAATAAAATCGAGTCTGCTATTTTCATTTCTTTGGAGTATTTCTTACTACCAAAGGATCTTACTATTCAGAACTTATTTTTCTTCATTGCAGATGGTATTGTGCCGTGTGGCGGCCGTAAAACGTTGCCTCGTACATCATTATAGACTAGTGCAGGTTATTTTTTCTGGTTCTTTCGAATCATTGAATTTATTTAAAATCATCCAAAATAGAGTTTGCTTAAGCTGGTGCTATATGGGGTCGGGGGTGTGGTGGGGGAGGGGGGGTTGCTTGACTGGTGTTGCACATTTCAGTACTGGTCATGCATAGACTCAATTAATCCTAGTCTGCTTTCTTCGTTTCTTCGGTATAGTCTTGCTTCCAAAGGATCTATCCGCTCACTGCTATTAAATACCTATGGCATAGTATTTGTCCAATAATATTCATTTGGAGTTCGCTTGTCACACATATATTCTGTCTCTTTAAATTGACAGAAATACATAAGTATGCCTATAATTTCATGGCTCACCTGAGCCGAAGGCTCCCAGAAAGCTTATTAGATAGGCCACCTTGCATATATATGGTAAGTGGTAAGGAGATTTAAAAATAAAACCTTCTCCAGAACTAATACACCGATGGCCTTGAAACATGGTATGTAGAGGTGGGTACAAAAGTACTACAAAAATTGTTTAAATGATGCCCTTGAGTTCATCTTGACTTTTATACGTCAAGGTCGGATTCGCTTTTTGATACTATTATAAAGGAAAAATCTTAAACATAAGATTTCGTGGAAATGGTGAAAATTTTGGCCTATAAAATGGTATGTACAGTCATCCAAATGAGTACATATACATGAAGATGAAGATTTGTGAGTGTAAGAGGTCGAGGTCATTGTTTGACTTTTGACCAAGGTCTTTCATATTTCGAAATTTAAGGTTGAATTTGCTTGTGGTGCTTTTTTTATACGGGAAAATGCTTAAACATAAGAATTATGGAACTCGTGATAACTTTCGGTGCAAATGTGGGTAAATACCGTCACTTAAAGGAGTACATGAACAAGTTTGAGTAGTGGAGGTCAGGGTCATGTTTTTGCCTTTAACCAACGTTTAACTTCTACAGTTTCAAACAATCAGGTTTGTTGAAATGATAATCCTACTTTGATCTTTGACCTTTTTACTCAGGTGAGCGATTCTGGGCTTCTTGACCCACTTGTTTTTGTCCAAAGTATTTATATTTTACAATATATTACTTTACTAAATAATCTAAACATTTTCGTACTTAAAATTTATCAAAATAGTGCTTCACTATATCACCCATTAAGTCCAGTATTTTACCATATTAGCGAAAGACTTCTGTACGACAATATATATTCAACCTAGTCCGCTATTCACGAACACTGCGGTAATCTTACCTATACAGTCTGGCACTTTACTAAATGGATACCATGTGCCATCGTCGTGGCAAAATATCTGTCCATTGAAGTTTGGCCCAAAATACGCGAGGTCGTAATTTTCGTGGCATTGAACAATGACCAACGGATTTTGAGAAAACGTCTTTCTAGACAGAGCACCGTTGATCGGAACATTGAGGTCTGGACATACTGTTTCTGAAATGATGAAAAGAAAGGAAGAAAAAGAAAATACACCGATTCTTTAAAGGTTAATAGATGCACTTTCAGTCATTTTCGTTGTTGCTTGGTTTCTTAAATTGGTTAACTGGTTATGAAAATGATTTATTTTCCTTAAAACAAATTATTTCATTTAAGAAGAGAGCCTATGCTCACAGGGAAACCATTACTAAAATTCTTTTTCGTCACCCTTTAAATCAAATGCGGCTAAGCCACTGCACTTAAGTGAGTCTGTCTTTGCCTCATACCAACAACGATTGACAGTGCATATACGTATACAGCAGAAAAGGTGACTTATTTTGAAATTAAGAAATTACTCCTGGTTTACTTTGCGAATTGCAATTAATAACGAAAATATTCAAGCACATGCAGGCAGCAAGCCATGCAGATGAGAAGGCAATTATCACGAGCCAACACAATCACTTACCACATCCTTCCCTAAACACCAAAATTTACTTTTCAGAATAGTAATTCTCTGACAGTAGCAAAATAGTCCGACACAGAAACAAGAGGGCCATGGTGGCCCTGAATCGCTCACCTGAGCATTAATCAGTTCACTGGCTCTGGTGAAGATTTATAAGAGTTTTTACCATACATTGGAATGGCAGCCACCTTGGTCATCTGACCAAGATCATTTGAAGAACTTTCAATCCTTTGACCCATGTGCAGGCTCCAATTGAAATTTGAGTTTAGTCTGCCCAGTGGTTCATAGATGTTTGAAAATGTTTATGGATGGATGACAGAGGCAGCTAACACAAATACTGTAAGGCTCAGGTGAGCTAAAAATGGCAGAGTCACTTCTTCGAAAAGTTCCCGTTCATGTTGAGTTCCTTTGATGGATTTGAACTATACTGAATTAGGCAAACACAGATGATAGAATGGTAGCATCATTATCTCACTGTGGTGAAACTAATGTATTCCAAGGAGTTTGTGGCTGGCATCATTACAATGTTAGTTCTGATTCTTGCAGCATAACTAAATTTAGATTTGACCTAGTGACCTAGCTTTTGACCCGACATGACCCAGTTTCAAACTTGACCTAGATTTTATGGAGACAAACATTCTGACAAAGTTTCATGAAGATTGGATCAAAACTGTGCCCTCTAGGGTGTGCACAAAGTTTTTCTAAGATTTGACCTAGAGACCTAGTTTTTGACCTGACATGACCCAGTTTCAAACTTGGCCTGGCTATTGTGAGGATAAACATTCTGACAAAGGTTCAAGAAGATTGGATCAAAACTGTGCCCTCTAGAGTGAAGACAAGGTCAATCTTATATCTGACCTAGTGACGTAGTTTTTGACCTGACATGATCTTCTTTCAAACTTGGCCTAAATATTGTGATGATATACATTCTGACAAAGTTTCAAAAAGACTGGATCAAAACTGTGTCCTCTAGAGCGTACACAAGGTTTTTCTAAGATCTGATCTAGTTTTTGACCCGACATGACCCAGTTTCAAACTTGGCCTAGATATTGAGGTTAAACATTCTGTCAAAATTTCATAAGGTTTTGATCAAAACTGTGACCTCTAGAGTGTACACAAGGTTTTCCTAATATTTGACCCGACATGACCCAGTTTCAAACTCGGCCTGGATACTGTAAGAATAAACAGTCTGACAAAGTTTCATTGAGATTGGATTAAAACTGTGCCCTCTGGAGCGTATACAAGGTTGTTCTTATATTTGACCTAGTGACCCAGTTTCAAACTTTACCTAGATTTCATAAAGATAAACATTCTGACAGAGTTTCATGAACTTTGGATCAAAACTGTGCCCTCTAGGGTGTACACAAATTTTTTTCTAAGATTTGACCTAGTTACCTAATTTTTGACCCGACGTGACTCAGTTTCATAGGGGGTTTAGATATATGGACAATAAACATTTTGACATAATTTCATGAAGATTGGATCAAAACTATGCCTTCTAGTGCCTATGCAAGGTTTTTCTAAGATTTGACCTAGTGACCTAGGTTTTGACCTGACATAACCCAGTTTCAAACTCGGCCTAGTGTTTATGGAGATAAACTTTCTGACACAGTTTCATAAAGATTGGATCAAAACTGTGTCCTCTAGAGCGCACACAAGGTTTTTCTATGATTTGACCTAGTGACCTGGTTTTTGACCCGACATAACCCAGTTTCAAACTTGTCCTACATATTATGAGGATAAACATTCTGACAAAGTTTCATGAGCTTTGGATCAATACTGTGCCTTCTAGAGCGTACATAAGGTTTTTCAAAGATTTGACCTAGTTTTTGACCCGAAATGACCCAGATTGGATCAAAACTGTGTCCTCTAGAGCATACATAAGGTTTTTCTATGATTTGAACTGGTGACCTGGTTTTTGACCCGACATGACCCAGTTTCAAATTTGTTCTAGATATTATAAGGATAAACATTCTGACAAAGTTTCATGAACTTTGGATCAAAACTGTGCCTTCTACAGTGTACACAAGGTTTTTCTAAGATTTGACCTAGTGACCTAGTTTTAGATCCAACATGACCCAGTTTCAAATTTGGCTAAGAGTTTATGGAGATAAACATTCTGACAAAGTTTCATAAAGATTGGATCAAAACTATGTCCTCTACAGCTTTCACAAGGGTTTTCTATGATTTGACCTAGTGACCTAGTTTTTGACCCAACGTGACCCAGTTTCAAACTCGTCCTAGGTTTTATAAGGATAAACATTCTGACAAAGTTTCATGAACTTTGGATGAAGACTGTGCCCTCTATAGCGTACACAAGGTTTTTCTAAGATTTGATTAGTGACCTAGTTTTTGACCCGACATGACCCAGTTTCGAACTTGGCCTAGATTTTATAAAGATTAACATTCTTTCAAAGTTTCATGAAGATTGAATCAAAACTGTGCCCGCTAAAGTGTACACAAGCAAAAGTTGAATGACGTCCGGACGTCCTGACACACGTGCGACGGACGACGGACATCAGGGTATCCCAAAAGCTCACCCTGAGGCTAAAATTGGCGAGCTTCTTTTTTCATTTGATAATTCTGGACCGTTGCCATGTTATTAAAGGAAATGTAACATACGGTCATTTTTGACATGCAAATTATATTAAAGAGCCACATTTCGATGATAAAACTAGGATAGTAAATTGAGCATGAGAGAAGTATTGTACTTTTCTCATGCTTAATTTACTACCCTAGTAATAAATTCTGTTGTACCACCTTTAAACCATAAACAGGCAAGCGGTAAAACCTAACAAGTTGTATGAACCTAAATTGAAGGTGCAAAGAATTCACTAATCCCAGTTATTCGAAAATGGTTTTAAAAGACGTACATGTATAAAGACGTGTATACCATACTCAGTCAAATTTGATAAAATGTGAAAACAAACCATCAAATAAAGTCAACTTTAAAACAATTTATATAGCAATATGTTCTGAAAAGTAAGTTTCACGAAGAACTGAATAATAGAGATACACTTAAAACAAGATATAACTCATGAACAACATACTGCACAATATTAATGATGAAATAAAATGTTTTATATGAAACTATAAACTACGATGGACAGAAGAATCTAAATAAGTTCGTATTATAAAGGAAACCTGTATATACAATGTTCCAATGTCAATTTGTCCCAACTAAAATCTTAGTGTAAAGGATAAAGTGTATTGCTTTCTAAAGCACGCGCTAGTAATATTATACAAAACGCCAAGTTTATTATGAAACAAGCAACTCAGAATATCCAATCCACCAACGTTTATAATAGACAATGACATGTTTTGAGGTGAACACTACTCTGCTAGATGTATGCATGACCCAAGTTTCATGGCTCTAGCCCTTATATACTACTCAACTTTCCTCAGCATAAACATTATTAAAAACAGCTGTTGAATAAATAAATCCAACATGATTTGTTCCATGGTGTGGATTTTTTTATCTGTAGTAAATGTACGACTTAAAGTTTTTGACAGATGGATTTAAACACGAAATGTCGACAAAAATGCAAAGTCGATGGACTGTGAAATGTAGGTCAAAACTCAATATTGATGATGGCTTAACTCTTCCAGATATATGCATGACCCAAGTTTCTTGACTCTATGTATATCTTATAGTACTTGAGAAGCAGAGCTAACGGCGCAAACTCGAATATAGTTTACGCCGACGCAGGCGAGACAAAAACCATGCCAACATTCTTTTTTTTCTGCGTCTGGAACTCTGTGTAACCACTAAGGTGCTCTCAGATAATAACTCTTTAGAAGCAGCAAATTTCTGTAACGTGTTTAAATCTACTTTTCGTTTCATATTCACTCTCATGTCTGGTAGCAAGTTATAAATCAGTTCCAAGTTTGACTGAGTACTTTATAAACTGAAAATCGAATACACCAATAAGAGCAACATTTCGATATATACAGGCACTGACTCATACTCATTCAATTATCAGGGTACAGCAACAATCACAAACCTCAGTCAACCCAAGAAAGCGAAAGAAGATGAAAGAGATTACTAACTTTTACATAACGGTTGAGTTCCACCTTCCCATCTCCAGTCTCCTGTAGGCATGTTAACGAAACCCGTTAAATCGCACGTGATTAAAGAAGCGCCCTCTAGCTGAAAACTGTCCTTGCAGGAAATGTTGCATGAAACACCATAAAAATAACTTGAATCGGAACAATTGAAAGTCATGTTATTGTCTTGGAATTTGTCAAACGGATATTCGCAAGGTATATCTGAAAAAGAGGAAAAGTAGGAGCAAATGTTAAACGGAGTCGGCAATTGCAAAATACTTTGTCTGTTGGTGTCTAGCCAGCGTATAGCAAAGATATTAGAAAAAGATGTTTGTTTGTGTTTGGTGATATTTCCTGATTGGCTTATATTAGCTTTTATGAGAATAGAACTTCAAATACTCTAAAATAATATATTTATCTCTGGTATGAGTAAAATATCAGTATAATAAGTCTTCAAACAAGATGAAACCCAAACCAGAAACAAGTTCCGCTGCAATGTTCTGGACATTTCCTGCTTTCAGTTTTATTAATTAAGCTTTCATTTCCGCATTAACTGATTCATATATTTATATATAATGAACAGAAGGGCGCGCTATTTACCTCCAATTTTTCTATTATTTTATGGAACAAGCCAGCTTAACGAATAGAATCGCATATTGAATTAAAATGCACGTGCACGTCAAAAGAAAAACAAAGACTAAGCTGATAGCTATACAGGCAGTTTCGGATAATATAAAGACGTTTTTGATAAATTTTATGTTTTTGTATGTTTATATATCATTCCAGATGCAACAGCTTTAGATCAGCCAAGATATACAACTGCGCATGCGCATATTTGGTGTATAGGAAGATTTTAATAAAATGGAATAACTGTGTTTTAAAGGTTTTCAGAATTATTATATCACAACGTTGTTTTTCCAACGTAAGACACAACCAAAATTTAAGGGCCTGGTAGGATTTGGGCTCTGTTTGGCGCCCATATTCAGGAATTTTCAGAGTTGTGCCTTTTAACATTTGTAGATGATAAATGAGTTGTGAAACCTTTAACTATCTTTCATCATTCAAATATTCTACATTCTTGTGTTATTTTTTTTTTTGCGCGTCTAGTTAACCATACTCAGCTGATTTCTGGCATTTCCGACCAGTTTTCACCTGCATTTAGGCTATAAAATATGTCAGCACAGTCAGGTGCACAACGAATTCTTTTGCACAATGATGTATTTAAATAATGAAAACAATGCTTGAAAAAATCGACTATGCACTTGACCGTGCAGACATTTAATTTTATACTTTTTTTTTCAAATAAAAAAAAAAAACTTAAGAAAACTTGCAATTTCTCGGACATTTTACCAGTGATCTGAACATAAAAATGCCTATATCTCCCCCATAGAAAAATTAAACAAATGTTGTGGGTATTCATTTTCTTAGTAAGAACACAGGAACTCATTTGGTACATATTTGGTTTTGATCCGTTGAATTGTTTTGGTTAGCGTCTTTCTACATGTACTTGCTAAGTTGAGTGGGTGGGGTACCTGGACAGGCCTTTAAAAGTAAAGAGCTGTGTAGCAGTGTTGTACCACCTATAAGTGTACCACCAAAACCCATTATCAAGTGCTCTCTAAAGCTGTATTAACTGTCCAAGTTCATTAAAGGAAACCGTCCTGAACACAGTCTCTTGCCGTTTATCTTAAATTACTGAAACAAAACAGGCATGTCTGAAATCATGTTGTTCTGAGGATTTACGAAGAAGAAACGTATAATTTCTGTATGAAACCTGTTTACTCAGATGATGAACGACAAAACCAAGTGATTTTAAGGAAATTTGAATGAGGGTGGAAAATGGCCCGAATCATACCAGGCCCTTCATATACTGACTCAGAGGCAATACATGGTCTTGTGAAAGATACAAACTATTTTGGTACGATGTAGAGGTTTTCCTTCTGGTCGATATATTATGGACGGACACAAACCATGAATTTCATAATAGTTAAGGATACCAACAACAAAGTGCAGTGCACTAAATGCTATTATATCTTCTCTAATTTCCTAAAGCGCTTTCGCTTTAAAGATTTTCAAGAGGTACGTTACAAATGTATGTGTCTTCAATGATAACGTCTGGACGTAACGGGAATGGCATAACGTCCTGTTATTGTCTTTTTTGTTATTTTTCTATCTTACTGAGTGAGGCGAAAAGTGATTATATTTTAAGCCTACATGAGTTCATTTGGCGCAAGTAATTCTAAGGTGAATTACTAAAGTAAGTCTAAAATATTGGCGAATTTTTAAATCTCCGATTTTATACCAGTCCTAGTTACATGTATCACGAAGTTTGATAAAGTAACTCCAAGGCAACGTTTGAAATCGTTTAAAAGTTTATGCCTGTCCGGGTTATCAGCAATTTTGATCAAGTTGCAATGAAATAAAATATGGCTTCAATCGGCTCAGTGGCTTCAGAGAAAATGATTGGCGGGCAACAGAATCTCAGAGACTCTGAGCAAAGGTGAAAGAATGACCCTCACCCTTAGTAGCTTAATGATTTAGTCTGGTCATTTAGGTAACCATACATATTAAATATCATATCTTAGCCTGAAACAGTAATTGAGAAAACTATTGTTTCAGCATTTTCAAATGATAAAAGCAAATCGCGGCAAAGTAAAAGATAGGCAATGATCAGGAATTAATACAATCTTATCTCACATTCCGCCCTCAAAACCAATAGGGAAAGATGCACATACACAGAAATTGACACAAGTTTACGTTTGCGAAAGACATGCATAGTAAACCGAAGGAGCAGCTCTTTCCCAAACAGATGGTTATACAGCTATATAACAATAACAGCATCAACATCTATTTTTACTTTTTTTTTAATTTTAATTACAAAACAAAACTAAAAGACGGCAGATTGGGCAGGAATACAGGTGACTAAATCGTCGGAGACCATAGACAAGTGGACACAGCACAATATAATATCGAGGAACCGCAAAAGAAGTACCGCCTTGGACCGGTCAGCAAAAGATTACTAGGGGACTTAAACTAGTTTTACTGGGCCCAAACCTCGCCCTCTGCTTCTGCAGTGGTTTGAAACATTAAGTTTGCTGTTTGGTCCGCATGAAGGTTTCCTAACCCATCAATGAATCATCACTGGAAATAAACAAATCACAAATAAGGCCTATGATGAAGCAGAGATAAGGACTCAACGGAAAGAATGTATTGCGACACCAGGAGACCGCTGGGAAGTCAGACATAAACAAAGTCAAGGCTAATTCAGTGCAATCGTTTGAACAAAAAAAAAAGAAGAGTCCGAGTCTCCAATGCTACATACAAACTTTCTAGATCATCACTCTACGTTTCTGGAAAAGAAAATTTCAAAAGCTAGTGTTTGTGTCGTGTGGCGGCCGTAAAACGTCTCCCCGTACATCATCATAGTGCAGAATTATATTTTCTGGTCTTTTGGGATCACTGAGTTCATTTGAATAATTTTGAAAATGGAGTGTCGCTTAAGCCGGTGCTAGTAGGGCGTGGCTGGTGGTGCATATTCATTCCTAGTCACAAACAGACTTAATTACACCGAGTCTGCTATTTTCTATTCTTTGGTGTGTTCCTTGCTTTTAAAGGATCTTACTTTTCAGAACATATTTACCAATCATGATACTGACGGCCATTTTGAACACACTTTTGTTTCCCTAGCTCAGGGAGGCTCCACATGAAATATGGCTGTTATCGGCCTAGTGGCTCCAGAGGAGATGATGTTTTAATGGTAACGGACGGCAGAATCTGATTGACCTTAAACAAAATTCAAGGAAAGACCTTGATCTTTAGCAGCAAAGTTCAGATAGTAAATCTGCTCATTTGGTTTACCATGCATACCAGACGTTACACCTTAGACTAAAATAGCTTCTAAGAAATCAATTGTTCAAGCATTTTCTCATGTAAAGCTTTACGTTCCAAAGATGACCTTGCAGTAATTTAGGTCAAGGCTAATGCAGGGTTATCGTTTGAAAAGACTTTGTAGGGTCAAATTGCCCGATGGTACATAAAAAGGTTTAAGGTAAATGGCCATTCGGGTCTGGCGAGGAAGATTTTTGAAGTGTACATATGAACATGGCGGCTATTGTTGTCATATGACAAAGACCACCAGAACAAACTTTCGTTTCCTTGACAGAGGGAGGCTCAAAATAGAAGTATGGCTTCAATCGGTCCAGTGGCTTTAGAAGGGAAGTTGTTTGAAAATGATGAGCGACAGACTCTAAGTGGACTGGACAAAGGACAAAGAATTTATTTGGCCTGAAGCAACATAACGTCTTCATCTGCTCATTTGGTTAAAGTCTCCATAGTCCTATCAGCGGTTAAAACGGTTAAATTCAAATCGTTGTAAAAGTCTGCTTAACCTTCACGTTTGGTAAGAAAATGTGGATTGGTGTGCATATATTGAGTCATATAACAAGCAAAAAGTAGAGAAAACAAGTTTTTGAAAAAATAACAAATCGCTTCACAAAAAACAATTTCGTCTAGCAATGCTATATAAACAGGCGGGATAGTGATTAAGACTCCACGCCTGTATATTGTATTTTTACCATTTTATGAAATCGAAAGTAGGTCATTTTAGTTGCCAACCAAAATGACCCAAGTATGTTTTCAAACCTTTTTTATGTGAAAATGAAGGATGTTTAATTTGTTTAAAGCTGGCTAATCACGGTCACTTACAATGACGAAACTATAGTGAGTAGCTTGCAGCGATACCTCATGATAAAATTTTTCATGCTGATAGAGCAATGGGGCCTTTAAACACATGAACCGAATATTATATCTTAGACGTAAACAGCATCTAAGAAGTCTATTGTTTCAGCATTTCCGATATAAAGTATAAAACATACCAAAACTGACATTGCCATAAATTATGTCAAGGTCAATGGAGGGTCGGCATCTGAAGAAACTTTGTAAAGCCCGTGTCCCTGATGCTTCACATAAAACACGAGGACATTGGCATTTCATAAAAAAAGTTTTGGAACATTGGCATTGGCTTTTCGGTGATAGAGAAGAAGATTTGCAATAGGTTTTTTACCATACACACTTAAATGGCTTCTGAGCAAACAATTGTTTAAGAATTTCTCATATAAAAGCATAACTTACCAAAGTTGACCTTGCTATAAATTAGGTCAAGGTCATTGCAGGGTCATCAGTTGAACAACTTTGTAAGACCCGAACCCAATGCTAAATACAATTTTAAGGTCTTTAGCCTTTCGATTCTGGAGAAGATGTTTTAAAATTGGGTTTTCCATATATGGGCATGGCGGCTATCTTGGACAAATGACCAACACCATCTGAACAAGCTTTCGTTCCGCTGACCCAAAACTCAAAACCGGACTGCAACTATCATTAAATTAAGGGAACTATAATGCCACCACAGATTTTAACTAAATGAGACACCAAAATTATGCAGATGCAGTAAGAAACAACGCTGCACAGTTACTTTGATGAGAATGTTACTTATATGGTATCTTAAACAAACAACATAAGCAGATATCAGGCACAGAAAACACGCAACTACCAAAGGAAAACTTCTCCGAATGAAGGCGATCAAAACATACTTTAGCAATCAGGAGAACTGAACGTCCATACAAAACGCCGAGACTGACAATGTTAATACAAAAAACACAAATTCCACTTTCAAACTATTGCCGGTGACTGAAGGACCGGAAATGGCTGAGAACGTAAGAGAGAATTGAAAAGCTCAGAGGAATGGTTCAAAAGTTGCATCAACCAAGGGATCTAACTGAATTTTTGAAAAAAACCTGTCCAGCAGAAATCGTTTTACACTTACAAAGATTCATTTGAAACTTTTCCCCTAGATACAACATTAGGAAATGTGAAAGACGTTTAAACAAACAAGCAAGAGAGGCAAACAGGACCCTCTGAACCGACCGTAATATGTCACCAAGGAGGCAAATAAAAGGTAGCTGTGTTAAGAAGTTTTAAGAATAAGCATTAAAAGAAGGAATTGATTAAATTTTATCAAATGAATCTTACTACCAACTTTTGAAACCGATCCTAAAAAGCAGATCAACATGAAATATAACATTTCTCAAACTTATCAATAATTCTAATGATTGTTCAATAGTTATTGATATTTGTTTAGTAAAGAATAAATCGGCTTTTTAAAACATTTTGTCATTCAGTGCGGTATTTTATACATTTTTGAAAATTTTTCCAAAACTCTAAAAAGTGTACAACAACAGACATTTCTTAATTAATTAAACGACTGAAATAATCTAAAGATTTGAGGCCGATACAGGCGGCACAAGTATATTAATCGAACAGAATAAGTAACTTGCTGGATATTATTTCCAAACTATTCACTGACATGTTCCAATTTTTCCGCAGAGATGCTATTGATTGTTTAATTGTCTCAAAGACAGAATTAACAATGATACTTTCTAAGCTTCCGTACCTTATTGATATATCCTACATAATTTGGTATCGAATAATGGATGGAAATGGACACAGTTTCAAATGAACTACTTAACAAGAAATATCTTTAAAAATGATATAAGACGAAGTGAAAGAAGACATATTTGAAACAAATAATATTTTTTTTATTTCTGTTGAAATTGCCCATTTCCTATTTGTAATTTCAGAATTTCCCCATATATGTCTTGTACATCTCCCTATTTGTAATTTTCAGATCTCCCTACCAAAATACAAGAATTCCCTTCTTTGTTTAATCATTCTCCCTATTTGGAAAAAAAGTAGAGGAAAATCTCCCTATTTGTCTTCTCAGCTGTATCACATGTCTGATATTATTATTGAATAGCAGTATCCTTATGTTGAGGTTATCCACTATGGCGAGAAACTAAACTGGTCCGTAAATTATTGACATTCTTCGGTAAATTTCGATATGCTTCCGATGATACGGTACTGTATTTTACCCGGTTCAGTACAGCCGGGTGCGTAAATTTACCGGAACGGACCGGAATGGACTGAATTACCGGAACGGACACCGGAACGGACCAGTTTTCCCCTATCTTCAGTAGATATTTGTAATATTTATTATTAAATGTAAAAAGTATGCAAAGACCAGGAACTGAAACAATCAGTAAACTGAAACAGTCAGTAAATAACTCTTATTTAATATTAATACATATTCTGTATGCCATCTAGCGCAAATCAATTAGAGATATTAGTCAAAATACTCTTTGAGTATTTTGCGCCATGGGTAGGCCTCTCAATACCCCACGCATATGCGTTTCATCTTAAAATCATATAATCTTATACAAAAATCTGGTTATCTTTCTTCCAAGACTTGGAGCGAATGAAAAACACAAAAATTCCCGAATTTTTGTTCCATAGTATCATGACCAACATTTCAGCCATAGAAAATATGTAGAGCTATATGTATCAGGTCGGTGGATGAAATCAGGGGGTGCAAGTTAAAATAATACATGTTAGTCATAGGTAGGGCCTTGAATTAATCTGCGCGTGTAGATTGTATCAAAATATCTAAAAAATCTGCTGGAAATATGAATAATAAGGGTCCGTTCCGGTCCGACCCGGTAATTAGGTCCGTTCCGGTAAATTTACGCACCGAGTACAGCCTGAACTACTTATTTACTACGAAAGACTTTTCGCACCATAGAATCATTTTTTTCTCAAGCCATCGGCATTTGCGTTTCTCGCGTTCTGCTTAACTCTATCAATCATTACAGCGTTAAAGTAAAAAACATATTTAAAACTAAATGCAAAGTGCAAATAATAACATTTTTAATGTAACTAAATCTTCTGACAGGTGAATAACAATTCCATGACATATGCTCTCTTCCATACAGAGATCAAGTCAAGTTTTGGCGCCAACGATGATTTTATTAGACTTCTTCTAAAAAAACTTCAAAGTAAAGCAATGAATTCAATAAGTTTATTCTTGGACACAGTACACTGAAACTTAATAAATTGTTCTACATACAATAAGTTTGTCAGGGGTACAAAAATGGCGCCAACATATGCAACCATTACAACTGGATTCTTTACACGAAAATCCTGCAGTAACACACCTATATTCAAGATTTGAACTTGAAAACGTTAGAAGAGATACTTAGATGGCTGTTTCATGTCTCGGCCCAATTGTACGAAAATCTCAATATATGGCATGCAACTTTAAACACTGTTCATATTGATACATATTTTACAAAGTATACAGTGTTAAAAAGATCTGCTCTTTGTAGTGTACTGGTTTTTAATAATGAAAGAAAAATAGAAGCAAATATATTCTATAATACGACGCATTGCCAGTTATATCTTTAATTTCAATCATACATTCCAAAGTATGAGAAAAAAGTATTTCATTTTCTTTAGCAAGACATTTGCGGACTTAAGTGTACAAGTAAGACGTGTTAAAAAAAAGGTTCGCAAATTTACAATCATTTCTAAAACATCAGAATTACCCAGATTTTCTCACTAAAAACGACACCAAAAAACAAGAGCTATCGACAAACAAACGTCAAAAATTAATTGACGAGAATATCTTTGCCATTGTAAGTACACATAATACGAGAAATTTTAGGACTAATTTGAAATTATCCAATGGCCTTGAAAGGGACAAGTATATACACAAGCATTTACAGCGCAAACTTCAGCTGCTGCAGTAGATCTTAAAACAGGTGTTTATAAGTGCAAATTTCCAGAAATCCTCAAAGTCCTGGGAATTACCAGAAGAAACTGACCTAATCGTGGACTCTGCAAACGTTTAAATGAAGGTATTTTTTTATCTGAAGGCCGCAGAAGCTTTACATAACATGATGTTGAAATATGATTGACCTATACATGTAGGTGATTCGAGGGAAAGTTGCGAGGCATATTTGAAGAAGAAAACGAAAATGCCGCAAACTAGAAACTGGCCAAAACAAGCAAATAAGAGTCTTCACTACTAGGCTGCTACAGTCGCGCCTGCAACAGCATCATCTCTATTCGCATGCTTCTATATCTAAATGCAAACAGACAGTTTACAAAGTAGTAAACAGTGAAAACTTTCATTATCTCAAACTGAAATTAAAACGAGACAAATTAGAACTTAACGCCATTGCGCGACAATGTTATCATTGATGATACATACAGCTGGCCATATCTCTTAAAATCATTTCAACTAAAAGCGCTTTTGTTAAAGAAATTAACGTAGGTGCAACGGCATAGGTGTTTCCTACTTTTCTGTATGGTTGTCAGTATTTAACGCCCACTTGACGATAGTCACGGGGCATTTAGATTTGCTCCTGTCTGTCCGTCAGTCCGTTATTCAGACGTTATGATATGTAATCAATTGCTCATATTAGTTTTTCATGGAGCTTTCACAAAGTTTGTACACATATTGTGCATGAAAGGCAAATGTGCATGTAGTTTTATTTTGATAAAGATAGATTAATTTTGACAGAATTTCCGCCTTTTGAACTATATCATTTTATGAAGCTGTATTGTCCTATAAGGTTTGGAGTTTATGTAATTAGCTCCTCCGCCTCCAGTGTCTAATGGATTCTTTATTCTTTATAAACTTTGTACACATTGGGCACATATTAGGTTCATTATGAAAATAAGCATGTATTTTTATGACAATAGACCTTTTTCACATTGTTTCTGCACATGCGTATACCGCTTAGGTAACGCGATGTTTCCCGATAATCGGTGAGACTTAACACGTATGGGGCGGTTGGTTTTTAAAGCATTGCGATTTTCTATATAATCTATGGAAATTAATTGTTTTGATCATTTCTAATTTCTTTTCGTCTTGATGATTGCTTATTTCATATTTTTTCCGTAATCTTATCGAACAAAGATTAAAAAGTCTGTCACAAATATTAAGTGAAGTGAAAGGCATACCGCAAAGAAATATTTATTCTATTTTTTTTCCTTCGAGTTTAACTCGAAGGAAAAAGCATAAACTCTTTTTATTTTATAAAATGCAAAATGATATGGCTCCCCATTACTTATCTTCTTTAGTACCACCAAGTATCGGAAACACCACTAATTATCCGCTAAGGAATTCTATAAATCTACAAACGATTCATGCAAATTCTCAGCTTTACTAAAATTCTTTCTTACCTTCTGTAACAAGGGACTGGAACACACTTCCAGAACAAACGCGTAATTTACCAAGCATAGCTTCTTTTAAGCGCGAGATAAATTCAGACACGGTACAAATACCCTCATTCTATTTTGACGGGAAGAGGCTTGCGCAGATTCACTATGCACGATTAAGAATGAACTGCAGCTCCCTTAATCAACATCTCTTTTCCAAAAATATAGTAGAGAGTCCATTATGTGTATGTCGAGAAACTGAGGACACAAAACATTTTCTTTTTGACTGTCAGCGCTTTCACATTTTAAGACAAGAACTTCTTTACAAAATTTCTCCAATTTGTCAGCCTACCCTTAATATACTTCTGTTCGGGAGCGAACAGCTTTCCGAAAACGAAAACCGGCAAGTATTCTTTGCTGTACAGTTTTTGGTAAAAACTAAACAATTTGAAATCGCATGATGAAATAATAGTAACAATGATAATAATAATAGATAACACTAATATAATTATATGTAATCTATCAATGATAGTAATCTGCAGCTCTAAAGGAATCTATGTATTAATACCTACTGATTTCCTTATTTTTTTTACATATTCCTTATAGTTTTACAAAACCGGAACTGAATATCAACGTATGCGGAATGGAATAGAGAACCTTCATCTTTACTTTTCTCTAAACTCTTAGAAAAACCTAGTTCACAACCTTAATTTTTTAATACATTTACACGAATCTCAAGTGTCTGCTATTTCGGAGGCTACAGAAACTTTTGGAATATGGATATTTGTGCAAATTGTCTGATGCCGTGACACTTTATTTTCTTATCTCCTACTTTCTTTACTCTTTTCTTCTCTTAACAACTTTCTTTTCTATTTGTATGAACCTACACAGTATGGATATTCTGATCTAATTACATCTGATAATTTGTTAGATCATTTAGCTTCCATAATGTTCATTATACTGAATAGTTAGAAAAAAATTCAAAGTCAACTGAAAGTAAAAATGACTGATTGACGTCGCATGGGGGTATCTCGTCGTGTGTGCACATTTGTGAGGACTCGGATCAGCTTGCGCGTGAGCGCAGTCTGGTTGGAGTCTACCCTTTTGGCATACGTTGTCTATGAATCCTAGGAAATCTAAAGTGACGGTAGGAACTCTAGCCGGCCTGTGCGGACGTGGAGCCTGCTTTGGGTGTTTCCTAAATGCACATATCTTGAGCTCCCCTTTCATGCGACGCCATTCAAATTCATGGTTTGGGAGACAGATTCTAAATAAGTCAACGACTTACTTCTGTATCCTGTTCATACTGTATGTTTGTATGTTATAAAAAGATTACTATATGTATGCACATATATGTACAGTATATTGAATAAAATATTGT
Source organism: Ctena decussata (assembly GCA_963989385.1). Lineage (NCBI taxonomy): Eukaryota > Metazoa > Mollusca > Bivalvia > Lucinida > Lucinidae > Ctena > Ctena decussata. The sequence continues at coordinate 49,777,323 of OZ022498.1, read as the reverse complement.
TTAAACCAAATATTTATTCCTAATTTGTTTAATCTATTTCCTGATATCTGCCCGCCATTTCTTTGAATGAAGTCTGAACAATCAACAAATCATATGTATGTTTTGATATTTTACTAAATAATACTATAATAAAGGAAAATGAATATTTAAAGGATTAAATAATCCCTTAAAAAGTGTTTTGTCTAATAAATTACTTTAACTATCTGAGGGTCTATCAGCAATTAACTCAATCAACAGACAACGTTATACGTTGTCACTCTTATTAATAATGACGTTTTTAATTTCTCTGCGGGGGTGGTGGTCGGCGATGGTGCTGGTTATAACTTCCAGTGCCGGGGCACCCTACTTATTTGGATAAAAGTAGGGCAAGGGCTTACTTTGCTTGCAGTAGGTGCGGGCTGGGCCAAAACAGCCAGCCAACCATTAATTTCATTGCATATCGGACGCCAATCATACTCATTTATATCCAGAGCAAGCTCACTTGCAAGTCCAGTTGTTAATGCAATACTTATAACAGAAATAATAATAATGATAGTTTTTACTATTATTATTGATAACATTATAGAGTCATTTAAAACCTACAAGTTTTCACATTTTAGACAGTAAATGTCATAATGGCAGGAATAAAATTTATAATTTTGTTTTATAAATGCAAAGGACACAGTTAAAAACATCTAAAAGCATTCAATATTCCTCAAAACTAGTTTGATTTCAGTATAAATAAATAAATACATAAATACATAAATAAATAAATAAGATATGCAAAGCAGCTGTTTAATATTTACTACGAATTCATGACTGTTGTGATCATTACGAAATGCCTAGCTGCATGATTAAAAATACATGATTTTTTACGTACAATATAAGTAAGAAAATTACTTCTGAAATTAAATATGCAAGAAAGCAGAAGATTATATAAAAATAAAACTATGAATAAATATCAAAACATGTAAGAAGTTTGAAGAAAAAGAAATAACGATAGGAATAACAGATCATAAATATGTAAAATGATTACCAATGCATGACATGCTGACTGAAACATTTATTTTTTGTGCATTTTAAATAGTTTCTATGTTTTGTTACTGTAATCATCATTTTTTTCAAGTTTGGTTTGAAATCAAAATGTAAATTGATAATAAATCCCCTTTTAAGCTCGCCTGAATGAAAGTTCAGGAAGAGCTATTGTTGTCACCACGGCGTCGGCGTCCGCGTCCGCGTCAGCGTCCGCGTCCGCGTCTGCGTTCGAATTGGATGTTTTGGTTAAAGTTTTTCAAAGACCTATATCTCCGTAACTCATGGATAGATTCTTTTGATACTTACACTGTAGTTAGATATTTGGTCCCAAGTTTAACAAGGTACCACCCCCACCCCACTCAGTGACCTTGATGTCAAGGTCATGGACTTAGAAAATTGGAAGTGTTTTTGGAATGGATGTTTTGGTTAAAGTTTTATAAAGCCCATTATCTCCTTAACCCATGGATGGATTCCTTTGATACTTGCATTGAAGTTACATATTGGTCTAAAGTTTTCCCATTTTTCTCAGTGACCTTGATGTCAAGGTCATGGGCTTAGAAAATTGTCTTTTTATTGATTGGATGTTTTGGTTAAAGTTTTTAAAGACACATATCTCCTGAACCCATTGATGAATGCTTTTTATATTTGCACTGTAGTTAGAGCTACAGAATACTACCCCAACCCCGCTCAGTGACCTTGATGTCAAGATCAGGGACTTAGAAAATTTTGGTCTTTATTAAAGTTTTGTAATTGCATACTGATTCATAATGCTTTGCAGAGATTTAGTTTATACTTGAACTGATGTTAAACACCTTTTTGAGTTTTTACAAAACACCTTATACTTACCCCACTGGATGACGTTGAAGTCAAGGTCATCATCGACTTAGAGTTTTGTCTTAAACATTTTGGTTAAAGTTTTATATTTATGAAGACATAATTTCACAGTGCCACGATGACAGACTCAGTTGATACTAATACTTGGACTATTGATAGATAATGGTTGATGGTACAGCTTAGCCTCCACCCCTCTATTAAACTTAATTTGATAGAAAATCGGCTTTTGAACTTAGTCAGTTTAAGTAGCTTTTTGCTTTTTATGATATGGGGTTTGTGTAAACAACTCGCCCTCTATTGTTCAAATGGATTCTTTTCAAACGTTGGACTATTGTGGGAAACATTATGGAAATATGTGTGTGGCTTTTTGATGAAACTTAAATAATTTTGACAGAATTAAATCCTTTTTGGGCATTAAAGGGGATGGAGTTTGATTAATCAACTCCTTCTACAATTTTCGGTAGATTTTTCTTACACTTTATTTATATTTTTGGGGAGACAATAAAACAAGTATGTGTGTTTTTGAGGCGGAAACAATTTATTTTGGAAAAAAAAACAGCCCTTTGAACTTTTTAATTTAGGCAGGTTTATAGCACTATAGGACATGCAGTTTGTTCAACCAAATTCTTTTAAAGTTTTAAATGGATATTTTTAAACTTTGTTCACATATTTAGGACCTAATAAAATTGTGCATATTATAACAGTAGCTTTAACAAAGTTATAACCTTTTGAAAATTATTATTGAAAACAACTTATTCTAATTATAGGGTAATGAGCTGGAATATTTAAACTCCTTTTACAGATTTCAGTAGATTTATTTTGAGCATTTAGATAAATATTTGTTAAAACATGCATATATGCGTGTGGATTATTTATAGAGGTGAAAAAAATGAATAAACAAATAAAATATATTGCAGTTTTAAAGTTAGTCATTTTGGGCAACCTTAGAGCATGTTAACTCACAAACTTTGCGAAACCTATTCTTTCCCAATTCTCGTTACATTTTTCTATCACGGTGCATTAACCTTGTACATAAACAGAACATGCATAAGACAGATTAAAGGCTATAGAATAAAGATTCATTTAATTTCAGCAATAAAACTTAGGTATTTTGAGCAAAAAACTGTCACACAAAACTTTGTCATATAAGTTTGTTTTTGAGCTTTCTCTTGATATATCTCAGACTCTGCACGAATATTGTATATGTACGGAAGATCGTGCTTGTAACTATTAATAGGGCAAAAATACTCTTTCTTCTAAAAATATTACATTTTTACAGACTCCACAACGTTCTACTGTCTTCAAACACGCTTTCCTCGTTTGTGAAGGTGATATATATTTCCGCTATATTTTACATGTACCTTTCACGTTTAACTCTATACGACAAACTGGTGATGTATTTCCTGATGCGTCGGTTGCAACGTATGTTACATCCGTTCTTCCTGTAGCAAGAATATCACCAACAGATGGTCCTTCAAGTTTGGTAATTATAGGGTTAGGATCAATCCTGTCCCTTGCTGTTGGTTCAAGCCATGTCACAGATGTTGTATGGGCACCCCAGTCGGCATAGAATGTCTGAGGAGTCAGACATGCAAGATTAGGCGGTTCCGAATCTGCAAAAATAATTTTTACCTACATTTTACTATAAAATCAACCATTTACGCATTGCCCTATCATAGCCTAACTGCATTAGCACAGTTCATCTTGCACACATGTGCACAACTAACGTACACAGGCAAATTATCTTGAACAAATGTAATCAGCATATGCCTTAAAATAGGTTTCCAAAATGGAAGCTTGGGGAAGGTTTGAGCTCCTTAAAATTGGCTTTAGCCTTTCAGTATTTGGGTGTTACTGTTTGGTGCGCCCACTTATTTGCAGTCTTGAAAAATCGATTTATTTGTCTGTTTGTATTGTTTCCTTTAGCTGTAAGATATACATAATAACAAAAAATTGGCACACTTACATACCTTGGGTGCTTTATGAATTTAAGTATAATTAAGGCAAACTTTAGGACCATCTACATCGGAAAGAGCTGTTCATTTTGCCATCCTCTCGTATTGCCTTATTACTTGTATAGTTACTTCATATCATTCCTTCCCGTTTTGTGTCGTTATTTGGATGTGGACTGTGTAGTGTTGCCCATTACGACACCTTTGTTTTTTTTCTTTCCCATTAATACCTAGTGGGGTTTGCGTCATAGTTCAGGCTGCTCCTCTACAATTCGTGTCATAATTTATATAAATTAAATTGTTTGCATCTAATGTAAATAGAGTAGGTCTGCATCATGAGAAATTATGTTTCAAGATTTATATGCGAATATAAGCATTAAGAGTACGGTATGTCATATGCAAAAACTATAAGATATCATCGATCCCTTAAAATGTTGTTTCCCATTGATCAATAGTGTCCCATAATAGACCCAAATATGATCTGACCAAGAGCCTGTTACATGGCCAAGCGACAGTGTTTTGGTCTCGACAGCTGGGCTATGATTTTAGGTGGAACACAGAGAACCAACTCTGCCAGCCTGTTGGGTGAGACTTAAACCGAGGTTAGCCTTTCAAATGGTTGGTAGGCCTTTGTTTATAAATTATTTTACTCGAAGAAACTATTTTCTTGGAAATCTTTATAAATTTGTCGTCTTATCGTTTGTTTCCTCTGCAGATATTTCATGGCAAATGATTATTCTAACAAGAGGGCCCTGAGGTCCTGAAATGCCCAACCTGAGCAATTGGTAAAGTGGCTTTTTCTTATGTCTGAAATTGTCAAAATATGAGAGATCTGGGTCAAAAGTAAAAAAATAACCATGACCTCTTGTACTCATAAGTCTTCATGCACTCATTAAAACAACCATGTATACCATTTTTAGGCGAAAATCTTCAACACTCTCCAAGAAATCTTATGTTCTAGCATTTTTCCATATTTGACCATGCTGCAAAAAAGGACAAGGTAAACCAAAGGTCATCATTTTGAACAATCTTGATAGTACTGGACCCAATGCTACATACCAAGTTTTAAGGCCATCGGACAATTGGTTCTGGAGAAGAACATTTTTAAAGGTTTTAACCATATATGGTCATGGCAGCCATGTTGGTCATGTGACCTGGACTGTTTGAACAAATTTTTGTTCAATCAACCCCTGGAGGCTCTATATGAAATGAATTTTTCATTTGGCCCTTTGGTTTTTGAAGAGATTGTTTGAAAATGTCAAAATATAGGAAATCTGGGTCAAAGGTCAAAGAATGACATTGACCTCTTATACTCATAATTGTAAATGACCTCATTAAGATGACTGCATATACCAATTTTAGGCCAAAATCTTAAAAACTTCTCATGAAATCTTGAGTTCTAGCATTTTCCCATATTTGACCTTGCCGTAAAAAAGGTCAGGGTCAACCCAACCGCATAATTTGAACAATCTTGATAGTACTGGAGTACCCAATGATACATTCCAAGTTTCAAGGCCATCAAACCATTTTTTTCTGGAGCAGAAGATTTTTAAAGGTTTTTACCATATATGGGCATGGCGGCCATGTTCATCGTGTGGCCCAGACCATTTGAAGAAATTTTCCTTCTCTCAGACCCAGAAGGCTCTATATGACTTTTGGTTACAATCTGCTCAGTGGCTTTTAAGAAGTTTGTCAAACTATGAGAGTTCTTGGTCAAAGGTCAAAGGATGACCTTCACCTCTTGTACTCACAAATCTTCATGTACTCATTAACATGACTGCATATACCAATTTTTAGGCCTAAATCTTTAAAACTTTCCAAGAAATCTTATGTTCTAGAATTTTCCCATATTTGACCTTGCCGTAAAAAGGTCAAGGTCAACCAAAGGTCATCATTTGAACAATCTAAATAGTACTCAATCAGTCAATGCTACAAACCAAGTTTCAGGGCCATCAGTCAGTTGGTTCTAGAGAAGAAGATTTTTAAAGGATTTTATCATATATGGTCCTGGCGGCCATGTTAGTCTTGTGACCTAGACCGTATGAACAAATTTTCGTTCACTTTACACCTGAAAGCTCTAAATGAAATTTGGTTTCAATTGGCCCAGTGGCTTTTGAGGAGATTGTTTGAAATTGTCAAAATATGAGAGTTCTTGGTCAAAGGTCAAAAAATGACCTTGACCCTTTGTACTCATAATCTTCATGTACTCATTAAGATGACTGTAGAAACCAATTTTTAGCCCAAAATCTTCAATAGTTTCCAAGCTATCTTATGTTCTAGCATTTTTCCATATAAAAGCATCAACGGACAAATTTGGACTTATCGTAAAATAGGTCAAAGTCAACCCAAGGTCAAAAATTGAACAATCTTGGTAGTACTTGCATACCCGATGCTCCATACCAAGTTTCAAGGCCATCGGCTTATTGATCTGGAGAAGAAGAATTTTTAAGGTTTTGACCATATATGGGTGTGGCGGCCATCTTTGTCATGTGACCAGGACCGTTTGAACAATTTCCGGTCCTAATACCCCAGGAGGCTACATATGAAATTTGGTTACAATCGACCTAGTGGTTTCAGAGGAGAGTCGTTTGAAATTGTTGACGGACGGCGTACGACGGACAACGGACAGACGACGGACGGACGACAGAGCATGCCTATACTACAAGCTCCCCCGGAGCCACTGGCTCAGGTGAGCTAAAAAGCAATCTATAGCTGCATGCCAGTCAATTCTTATCCTCTATGTTATTTAATAACGTTTATTCTCTAACTTAAGGAATAAATCAGTTTTGCTTTGAGTTTTTCACATATAACTTAAAGCATGTAACCAAAATGAAGTTTCTATGCAACAGCCAGCTTGTTGTACTGTGCTTGATACCATGCAAAGAAAATATATATGAACCTCGGTCCATTTTCATGCGCACAATATTTAGGAGCATTAACAAAAGGTCCATGAGGCCCTGAATTGCTCACTTGAGCAATTGGCAAAGTGTTTTTTTCTTATGTCAGAAAATGTCAAAATATGAGTATTTGGTCAAAAGTCAAAGAATGACTATGACCTCTTGTACTCATAAATCTTCATGTACTCATTAGTACAACCATATATAGCATTTTTAGGCAAACTTTCCATGAAATCTTATGTTCTAGCATTTTCTCATATTTGACCATGCCGCAAAAAGGTCAAGGTAAACCAAAGGTCATCATTTGAACAGTCTTGGTATGGTCAAAATACCTGTTTTCGGGGTGATCCAGATTTCGGGGTATTCTAATAGATTATACTGCACCTCTAGCCAGGGACCTCTAAAGATGATTATTTTTTGCAAACAGAAAGATGAATCAACATATTTCATTGTACACTAATTGATGCGCCAGAGCACATTAATGTTGATGTCATCCGTGACGTCGTTGGTGACCGTGGAAGCGGCCATATTGGAAACACTGAAAAGTTTATCGAAGTACCGACGGAGATGACACGGCGATATATTCAATTATGAACTTTTTCCTGATAATACAAATTTCGTTTCTGCAGCGTTAAGAATTGCATGTCTCACGAAGGCAGCTTTTATCATCAGTATCTGCAGCTGATGCATTTTGAAGGCGCGTTCTTGAACGTATCCCGAAAACTGGTGCAGCTTTAAAAAGCATATTCAGGTGTGCATGTGTTTGGATTTAATCAAATATGTAAACATGGAGACATGCGGACATGTAATGTAAGCTACAAATTACTAACAACATATTTTTATGTACACACAGAGTATCAGTTTGTGATCTTTGTTTCCCACATAGTTTTTATGATGCGAGCAAATGTTAATACCCCGGAAACTGGTGCAGCCACCATAGTACTCTAGTACTCCATGTTACTTACCAAGTTTCAAGGCCATAGGTATATTGGTTCTGGAGAAGAAATATATTAAAGGTTTTTACCATAAATGGGTATTGCGGTCATGTTGGTCATGTGACCTGGACCGTTTGAACATTTTTATTTCAATCAATACCTGGAGGCTCTATATGAAATGTGTTTACAATTGGCCTTTTGGCTTTTGAGGAAATGTTTGAAAATGTCAAAATATGAGAGATCTGGATCAAAGGCCAAAGAATGACCTTTACTTCTAGGTCTCACCAATCTTCATGATCCATTAAGACGACTGTATATACCAATTTTGAGTTCAAAACTTCCCAGGAAATCTTATGTTATAACATTTTCCCATATTTGAATTTGCCATAAAAAAGGTCACGCTAACCCAAGGTCATAATTTGAACAATCTTGATAGTACTCGAGTACCCAATTTTACATATCAAGTTTCAAGACCAATGGTTCATTGGTTCTGGAAAAGATCTTTAAAGGTTTTTACCATTTATGGCCATGGAGGCCGTGTTGGTCATGTGACCTGGACGTGTGAACAAATTTTCATTCCCTCAACCCCTGGAGGCTCTATATGAAATTTGTTTTCAATTGGCCCAGTGGCTTTTGAGGAGATTGCTTGATATTGTCAAAATAAAAGAGTTCTGGATCAAAGGTTAAAGAATGACCTTAACCTATTGTACTCATTAATTTTATATGACTCATTAAGATGACTGTATATACCAATTTTAGGCCTTAATCTTTCCATGAAATCTTATGTTCTAACAGTTTCCCATATTTGACCGTGCCGTAAAGTAGTCAAGGTCAATCCAAGGTCATCGTTTTGAACAATTTTAATAGTACTGGAGTACCCAATGCAACATACCAAGTTTCAAGGCCATCGGTCAAATGGTTTTGCAGAAGAAGAGTTTTAAATGTTTTTACCATATATGGGCGTGGTGGCCATGTTTTTGTCGTGTGACCTTGACCGTCAGAAAAATTTCATTCCCTCAACCCCTGGAGGCCCTATATGAAATTAAGTTACAATTGGCCGAGTAGTTTTTGAGGAGATTGTTTGCAATTTTCAAAATATGAGAGTTCTGGGTCAAAGGTTAATGAATGACCTTGAACTCTTGTACTCACCAATCTTCGTGTCCTCATTAAGATGACTGTAGATACCAATTTTTAGGCCTAAATCTCTAAAAATTTCCATGAAATTTTGTGTTCTAGCATTTTCCCATAATTGATCTTGTCGTAACAAAGGTCAAGGTCAACCAAAGGTCATAATTGTTATAATTTGAACAATCTAGATAGTACTTGCGTACCTGATGCTACATACTCAATTTTAAGACCATTGGTCAATTGGTTCTGGAGTAGAAGAATTTTAAAGGTTTTCAACATAAATGGGCGTAGCGGCCATGTCGGTTCTGTGACCTAGAACGTATATAGAAATTTTCGTTCACTGAACACCTGCAAGCTCTAAATGAAATTTGGTTTCAATTGGTTCAGTGGCTTTTGAGGAGATTGTTTGAAATTGTCAAAATATGAGAGTTCTGGGTCAAAGAATGACCTTGACCTCTTGTACTCATAAATCTTCATGTACTCATTAAGATGACTGTAGTTGCCAATTTTTAGGCCTTAATCTTCAACACTTTCGAAGATATCTTATGTTCTAGCATTTTGCCATATAAAAGCACAAGGAAGCGAATTTGACCTTACCGTAAAAAAGGTCAAGGTCAACCAAAGGTCATAATTTGGACAATCGTGGTAGCTACATACCAAGTTTCAAGGCCATCGGTCAACTAGTTCTGAAGAAGAAGGTTTTTTACCATATATGGGCGTGGCGGCCATGTTGGTTATATGACCAGGACCGTTTGAACAATTTTTCGTTCCTTAGACCCTAGTAGGCTACATATGAAATTTGGTTACAATCGGCCCAGCGGTTTCAGAGGAGAAGTCGTTTGAAATTTTGGACGGACGGACGGACGAACGACGGACAACGGAGACTTACGTCCTATAAGCTCCCCCGGAGACGCTAGCTCAGCTGAGCTAAAATGAAAAATGTTCTGTTAAAGATGATGTCTGCCTCGATTGGTCTAAAACCTTACCAAGGAAAAATCGCTTCTGTAAAGGCTTTGGTAGAGCAACATGCCAGATTCCTGCTACAAGATATAGCTGGAAGTACTAGTATATCAGAAGGAAGCGTGCAAACAATTCTAAGGCAGCATTTGCATGTGAGAAAGATGTGTGCCATTTGTTCTCTGACGAGTAAAAGAAGCAGCGCCTAGACTGAGCTTGCAGACTTCTAAAACCATACAAAAATTGTAACGGCCATGTCATTTCTAATTTGCTAAAAGGTGATGTCTCCCTGAGTAAACATGTTTAAGCCATAGACGAGAGCTGGAAACAAACAAGATAACGTGTTTGAAAAACACTATGCCTCCAACCATATACCTGACCCTAAAAGCGAATAATCTGTACTTAGAAATATTGACAGAAATCATCCAACAGCTAGCCGATTTGCCCATCATCTCCAATCATTTTACTTAGTTTCAAGTCCCTAGCTCAAACGTTTTTCAAATAAGTTTACAAGTTTAAAATGCTGAACTGTTCAATGGCCCATAATTCCTAAAAATTAACTGACAGAATTAGTTCAAAAGCAAACTGACAAAATTAGTACAAAAGTTAATCAGTTCATCTACTCATAATCACATATCAGCTGAACATGTTTTAAGTCACTAGCTCACATACTTTTCGTTATATCTTGCTGACAAATTTTAAATGTGGAAAATTCAAAAAGTGATAACTCCTAAATAATGACAGAGTTTGTTTGAAAATTAATCAGTTGTGTACTTATTATCTCCAATCAGCCGACCAAGTTTCAAGTTCCTAGCTAAGATACTTTTCGAAATAGCTTGCTGACAAGTTTAGAATGTGAAATTTTTAAAGGGCCATAACTCCGTAATATTAGACGGAATTCGTTTAAAAGTTTAGCAGTATATCTACTTATCATCTCCAAGCAGTTGACAAAGTTTCAAGTCCCTAGCTTAAATTCTTTTTGAAATAACTCGCTGCCAAGTTTCGAAGATGATTTTTAAAGGGCCAGTACTCCGTAATAATTGACGCAATTCATTAAAAAATTTAGCAGTTCCTCTACTTATCATCTCCAATCAGCTGACAAAGTTTCAAGTCCCTAGCTTACATACGTTTTGAAATATCTCGCTGCATTGTTTAAAATATAAATTTTTAAAGGGCCATTAGTCCGTCATAATTGACGGAACTCGTTAAAAAAATTGGCAGTTAATCTACTTATCATCTCCAATCAGCTGACAAGGTTTCAAGTCCCTAGCTTAAATACTTTTTGAGGTGTCCTGCTGACAAGCTTAATTTTTTTTTCAAAGATCCATTACTCCGAAGAAATCCTAATAAGTGGCTAGTTTCAAGGTACCAGCTAAAATACGTTGCGAGATATCCTGCCGACAAGATTCCATTCTGATTTTTTTCCAAAGGGGCATAAGTCCAAAAAGGTAGACATCTCGGACAAAAAAAAATAATGGTCAGCAATTTTTATGATTCATTCATATGTGAAATTCTATCCTCTTGCATCTATAATTCCTAAGGTATGGTATGCATGTCGAACAGACGCACGTACACGAGTACGCACGTACGAACGGACGGAAAGCCCAGAAGCGATATGCCCCTCAGCTTTTTTGCAGTTGGGGGCATGAAAAATGGAAACAGAAAGATGAAGTGCGGTCATGACAATAAACACAAAAAAGATGTTGTACGCTATTTTTTTCAATTCCAGTGGGACGGTCGGTCAGATGTCATGTCAATCTGGTTATTTAGAGACTGTACGTTTCTTTTAGAACTTTGTGTTGAAAAATATGACAAGGTGTTATTGCAAGATGCGTTAAGGCAAATGATGGCCAGGAGTCCATCAGATACATGACAACGACTCCCCTACAAGCGTGTAGATGTTAAGGAGTTCTTGGCGTCTGAAAATGTTCATGTTGTTTACCAATCACCCTACCCACCGGACCTGAGTCTATGCTTTCCGGGAAGAAATACAAGTACAGAAGTTCTCTTTGCAGGACTATCGTCAAATGTTTCTAACAGATACAAAAAAAAAAATACTATTTAAATTCATTCCACGACTGGGTAAAATACAAGTATGTTTCGGTAAAGGGGGAATACTTTTAAGTTGTTATATATGTTTTTGATAAAATGCTTCGGTTAAGAAATCAACCCCTGGTAACAGAAGGTTTTTACAGGACCCCATAAATAGATAAATATACTAGACAAACCTTTACAAAGCGGATGGCCGTAAAGACGCCAAGTTCTATCCGCTTGGCACTGGATGAAGGGAAGTCCTTGGAGAGAATATCCGGCATCACATTGGTAGAAACATATAGACCGATATGAGTAAGTCAGACCAAAGCAGGTAACATATCCATTGGCAATGTTAGGTGGTTCAGGGCAACTGATTTCTGCAATTCAAATAATACAACATGCTCATCATAGTGCAGTTTATATAGTTTCAAGTCCTTTCGAACCATCGACTACATTTCTAGTCATTTCAAAAATACACTTATGCTTAAGCCGGGGCGTAAACTTTTTTTGGCACATTTCTCCCTTATTTTATTATTATCATGTTTCAATCTAACTTTTAAGAATTTATTTGAAACAAACAATTCAAATAATTACCAGTCCTCTATGTATGCGGAATAGTCATCAAAACAGATTATATCTGAAAGTGTGATAGTTCAATAATGGGATTTTTTGGTACATTCAGGGATTAGTCAAATGGGCATCGACATTCATTCTGAGACAAACTTGTTTAATTCTCTGTCAATCTGTAAATCGAATCCTGAGCTCTCTCGCCCTGATGGATTAATTTCTTTTTCAAATAGTTAATAGAAAAGACAAACTAGAGCCAATGAGCAGAACCTTATATAATCAGATCCCATGACCCCGACCCCCCTTAAACCAAAAGGGAGAGAGGGAGAGATGTACAAATATAAACAGACAGAGGTTCATTAAATGCACACACGGTAAACCGACTATATAGCTCTTTCCCAGACAAGTGATCATTCAGTTACCCAAACTAAAAGTACCACTCACAAAACAAGTGAACAAAAGCACCTACATGGACAACAAGAACAAAGAAGAGTAAGTAGTCGCAAAAGACGTACGCGTTGAAAAGTTCAGTAATAAATTAATGGGGTGGAGGGCTGGCTGGTGTAGCTTAAACTAGTTTCACTGGATCTGAACCCTCACCCTTAACTTCTGCAACGGTTCGAACATTTAGTAAACTTACCGTCCGCGTGTAGATTTCCTAACTCATAAATAAGCCATCATGGGAAACAAAACAAATCACGGATAAAAAAAAACTATTAGAAAAATTCAAAGATGAGGACTCGACATTGCGACATCCGAAAATCCACGTGGTGTCAAGCAACCTTACTGAAATACAGTAGCAACAGAAAACCACCAGCTGATTCCCCAATTGCCAAAATACAAACAAAATTAGTTGGTTGATTGGTTGGTTGTTTTGGGTTTAAGTGTTTAACGGCCCTTTGTGACAGTAAGTCAGTCTATATCGGACCGTCTCCTAGAGAGAGGGAGAAAGAAAAGAGAAATGATTGCAAGAGAAAAAATCTAAACTATATCAACCCGCTTCCACTGCAAACATAGTAGACCCGTCCCCCACTATTATCCAAATCAGTAGGAAAGCCCGGTACTGAAAGTTGCCTAGACCGGCGCTGGACCCGACCTAGCCCCTCAACAGAAAAGAAAAGCTTCGGTTCCAATCCACTAAAATAGCTATGGGCCAGGTTCGGATCAAGTAAAACTAGTTCAAAGCCCCAAAAAATCTATAACCCGTTACCGATAGTTCCGAGGCGGTTGTTCTGATGTGGTTCCTCGATGTTACTGGTTTTAATGTCCGTTCGTCTGTGGTCTTCTAGCAATATCGTCACCTGTGTACGCTGCACATTTTTCTTTCTGTTTTAGCTCACCTGAGCCAGCGGCTCCGGGGGAGCTTATAGGATGGTAAGGCTTCGCCCTCCGTCCGTCGTACGTCCGTCCACAATTTCAAACGACTTCTCCTCTTAAACCGCTTGGCCAGTTGTAACCAAATTTCATATGTAGCCTCTAGGGGACTTAGGAACGAAAAATTGTTCAGACTGTTTTTGGTCACATGACCAAAATGGCCGCCACGCCATTATATGGTAAAAACCTATAAAAATCTTCTACTCCAGATCAATAAGCCGATGGCCTTGAATCTTGGTATGTAGCATCGATTACGCGAGTACCACTAAAATTGTTCAAATTATGTCCTTGGGTTGACCTTGTCCTTTTGTACAGGAAGGTCAAATTTGCTTTCTGATGCTTTTATATGGGAACATGCTAGAACATAAGATTTCTTGGAAACTGTTGAAGATTTTGACCTTAAAAATTGATATAATAAGTCATCCTAATGAGTACATGAAAATTTATGCGTACAAGAGGCCAAGATCATTCTGTGACCTTTGACCCAGAACTCTCATATTGCGACAATTTCACACATCTCCTCAAAAGCCAAAGGGCAAATTGTAAACTAATTTCATGTAGAGACTCTAGGGGGCAAGGAAACGAAAATTTGTTCCAACGGTCCCAGTCACATGACCTACATGGCCACCATGCCCATATATGGTAAAAACCTATAAAAATCTTCTTCTCCAGAACCAATAGGCCAATGGCCTTGAAGCTTGGTATGTAGCATTGGGTACGCAAATACTACCAAGATTGTTCAAATTATGACCTTGGGTTGATCTTGACCTTTTTTACGGCAAGGTCAGTTTGCTTTCTTGTGCTTTTTGTATGGGAAAATGCTAGAAGATATTGATTTCATAGAAAGAGTTGAAGATTTTGACCTGAAAATTTGTATATACTGTGATCTTAATAAGTACATGAAAATACATGTACAAGAGGTCAAAGTCATTCTTTGACCTTTGACCATGGTCTCTCATATTACCTCTCTTCAAAAGCCACTTGGCAAGTTGTAACCAAATTTCATGTAGAGGCTCTAGGGGGCAACGGAACAAAATTTTATTCAAATGGTCCTAGTCACATGTGCAACATGGCTGCCACTCCCATATATGGTAAAAACCTTTAAAAATCTTCTTCTTCAAAACCAATGAGCTGATGGCCTTGAAACTTTGTGTGTAGCATTGGGTACGCAAGTACTACCAAGATTGTTCAAATTATGCCCTTGGGTTGACCTTGACCTTTTGTACAACAAGGTTAAATTTGCTTTCTGGTGCTTTTATATAGGAAAATGCTAGAACATAAGATTTGTTGGAAACTGTTGAAGATTTTGACCTGAAAATTGGTATTTACAGTCATCTTAATGAGTATATGAAAAATAATATGTACAAGAGGTCAAGGTGATTCTTTGACCTGGTCTCTCATATTGTGACCATTTCACACATCTCCTAAAAGGCCACTGGACCAATTGTAACCAGATTTCATATTGAGCGCCTAGGGGCTGAGGGAATTAAAATTTGTTCAAACAGTCCGGGTCACATGACCAAAATGGCCACCATGCCCATATATGGGAAAACTTTACAAATCTTCTTCTCAAGAACCAAATAATCGATGACCTTGAAACTTGGTATATAGCATCAGGTACTTGAGTACTAACAAGATTGTTCAAACATGACCTTGGGCTGACCTTGACCTTTCTTAAGGCAAGGTCAAGTACGGGAAAATGCTAAAAACTAAGATTTCATGGCAAGTTTAGAAGATTTTGGCCTAAAAGTTGGTCGTCTTAGTTAGTAAAGGGAAGATTTGCAGGTACAAGAGGTCAAGGTCATTCGTTGACCTCTGACCCATGTCTCTCATATTTTGACAATTTAATACTTCTCCTCAAATGCCACTGGGCAAATTGTAACCAAATTTCATATACAGCCTCCGGGGGCTGGGGGAACAAATATTTATTCAAGCGGTCTAGGTCAGATGACCTACATGGCCCTCTTGTTTTTATTGTAATTTCAAACAGAAAATCGGCTCTTACTTGTTCTGGTTTTCCATGTTGGTGCTTATTTTCGCCTGTTGTGTTGGTGATGTTTTCACTTGAGATAGCTGAATGTCCGCCTGTCTGAGAAAGAACAGTTCATTTGGTTTTACGTGCGTGTCTTCAATGAACTGTTATCAATTTAAGGAAAAAATTCTTTCCCTGTATGTTTTGAATATGGTATCTGATTTATTAGTTTCTGATCACTGTCTATACTTTTACTTTTCTTATGTTCGGGCACTCACTGAGTCTGATGCCGACCCATCAGCGTGTATTTAAAGAGGGAATTAAAGCTAACTAAAAATTGTGTTTGGGACACACTATGTCCCAAACTTTATGCTTGTCACTAAAGTTGTCAAACTTTAAAATGTTTCTGCCTGAAAAAAGGCACAGCTCTATCAATATTTATGGAAATTCCTCAGAAGTTAATCCGATTATCCACATACTAATTCCAAGCTGTATGTCAAATACCAAAATCCTAGGTCAAATAGTTCTTTAGATGTATTGTTAAAAATTTTGTTTTAGCCAAATGTTTAAGTCCGAAAGTGTAAAAATGCCAAACAACTTCCTTATTTTTACCGAAATACTTGGCACCTATTGGACTTTACTTATTTACCAAAAACAGCCTCCAAGGTTTAACAGTTTAGAAGTTGAATAAATGCAAAACTCAAAGAAGCAGCACAACTCAATCAGTTTTGAACCAAATTTGCAAAAAAGTACATCAATTCTCGAACATCTCAGCCTAAGGCTGTATACTTAATACCATTATCCTAGCTTGAATACTTCTTGAGATATCGTGGCAACAAAATTTCATTTTAATTTTGATAAGGAGAGGTAATTCGAAAGTACAAGTCTGATTCATGAAAAAAATATGGGTCCTCTCAATTTTCATGATCTCTTCCTATATGAAATTTCAAAACCCTAGGCCCATTATTTCTTGCTCAGAGTAGCTGCAAGTATTATCAGGGGGAATAAATCCATAATTAATGAACACAATTTTATCTTACCACTACTTTATACACCAAGGATTACTAATATACTAACAAGGATTCCGCGGAACGCTATGTCGTAGCTACTTTGTGGCTTCAGATCAAGATATAAATCGAAGAATCAGTTTGACACTTATTTGGTCATTTGGTAGTTTATGAGATATTGGCTGTTTTTCTACTTTTTGATATTTTTAGAAACAGTGATTGGAAGCCATTTTGGATGGTCAATTTGCAAAAATTTGAAATAGCTTCTTGCAAGGATCATTCATATTTAAAGTTGAATCATTCAGAGGTTCTTGAGAAGTGTCATTTTCATGTTTTTGCTATTTTAGTGACAACAGCCAACAGCCATCTTTGATTGCCCAGTCACATAGATTTGAACATTTGATGATCATTCTAATTGAATTTGACTGACATCTGCTCAGCGTTTCTTGGGATATTGGCATTTTAGCAAAAATGGACACGCAAACAGAAGGTAGGTCCCTGTGACCTAATTCCACTACGGCAACCAATATTTTTCATTTTGATAATTCTGACAACCCGGCGTCCATTAATGCTCCATGCAAAAATTCAACCTTTTATACCGAGTGGTTCTGAAGAAAAAGCTGATTTTATTCGTTTGTCTATTTCTAGTGACAGTGGCTATCTTGGATTCTCAACCCAGCAAAAATTTTATCCTTCTCAAACCCTGCAGTCTGCATGTAAAATTTGAGAACCAAAGGTGCAGTGGTTTCAAAAAGGAGTTATCTGTATGGATTTACATACTAGGGTCGATGTTAATCATGCTAGGATCGACGTAAGGTCACTATGACCTAATAACGCTATAGGTTTATTTTTATTTCGATAATAATGCTTCATGCAAAATTTCAGCCACATATACCAAGCGGTTCTGGAGAAAAAGTTGATTTCATTGGTTTTGCTATTTTTAGTAGGATGGCTATCTTGGATTCTCAACTAGCCTGAATTTTACTATTCTGAAGCCCTGCAGTCTGATCATGCTGTATGTGAAATAAGAGAACCTTGGTTTAAGAGAAAAGTCTTTTGAATTGCCTTAAATGCTAAGTTCGACGTAAATTGTGGACAAACGGACGGACAAACGGACTGACGGCCGGCCGGAAAACCGGACGCCTATATAAAACCTTGCTAAAGCAGGTGCTAAAAATTCAGCCTCCTAGTTTATGTTGTTCAGAAGTTGCAATAATGCCAAATTCAAACAAGTAACATAACTCAATCATTTTTGGACGGAATTTGCCAAAAAGTTAATCAGTTCTTGAACATCTTACCCCAAAGCGGAACACTAAATATTATTATCCTAGCTCAAATAGTTCTTGAGATATCGAGGTAACTAGAATTCATTTGAATATTGATGATGGGGAGGTAACTCGAAAAGTACAAGTCTAACGGAGTAAATAAAAATACGGGTCCATTCAATTTTCATGATCTTTTCATATCTAAAATTTCAAAACCCTGGCTCTAGTGGTTCTTGCTCCCAGTAGCTGCATAAGAAAGACTATCTCGGGAAATAACTACATAATTTAAGAACATAGTTATCTTACCTTTACCAAAACATTTAACATATCAAGTACTTCTTGTATACCAAAAAAATCAGCTTCCTGGGTTAAGCGGTTCGGAAGTTGGAAAAATGCCAAATTCAAACAAGGAGCATAACTCAATCATTTTTAAACGGAATTCGCTCAAATGTTACTCACTTCTTGTTCATCTCACCCAAAGCTTTATATTAAATATCATTACCCTAGCTTAAATACTTCTTGAGATATCGTGGTAAAAAGACTTCTTTTTAATTTTGATAGAGGAGAGGTTACTTTTAAAGAACAAGTCTGACGGAGTGAACACCCCCCCCCCCCCCCGAAACACGGATCCACTCAGTTTTTATGACCTATTCATAGATAAAATTTCAAAGCCCTGGATCCAGTGGTTCTTGCTCCCAGTAGCTACATAAGTAATAATATTCAGGGAAAAAATCCATAATCTAAGAACATAGAGTTATTCTATCTTTACCAAAATGTTTAACATAGCAACTTCTACATATATATTAAAAATCAGCTTCCTAGGTTAAGCGGTTCAGAAGTTGGAAAATGCCAAATTTAATAAAGGGACTCAATCATTTTTGGCAGAATTTGTCCCGAACATCAGTTTTTGTACATCTTACCCCAAAGCTGTATACTAAATATCATCACACTAGCTCAAATATTTCTTGAGATGTTGTGGTAACAAGATTTCATTTTTATATTGATGAAGGGGAGGTAACTCTAAAGGTACAAGTCTGACGGAGCAAAAAGAAAAAAAATGAGAGTCAGCTCATTGTTCATGAACTATTTCATACATTCCCAGACGAATGGACAAGGCCAAAGCAATATGCCCCCTCAATTTCTTCGAAGTTGGGGCCATAATAACCATGCATGCTTGGTGTAACCACTTTGCATGCAGACTGTAGCATAACATTTATCTTATACACAATTAAAATCTTAAAAAGATCCTACAAGAGCAGAGAATACATTCAGAAGAAGGAACATGGGCCAGACTGCCTTTTTTTCGGCTAATAAAGGCTAATCAGTGTCCCTGACAATATCTGGTGACGAAACCTGAGAAAACAAGTTGGCTTCTTTAAAAAGAACCCCATAGAAAGGTCTGCTGCAGTGTCTTATACAGTTTAGTTTCTGGTTTTCAATCAGGACCTTGTGACTGGTGTCTGCTGCATATAATGTAACTGCATATCAAATTTAACTAAATGGTCATAAACGAATGCTTAAAACCGTAATGACAGTCGTTTACATTACCCTTATTACTGTATATACAACATCCAATCACTTGCTGAAGCGGAAACGGTATGAATGGTTGGATGACTTGTGATTTTATGTCCTTTTTAACAGTATTTCAGTCATATCAGGACGATGAGAGGGTGATAATGAAATGCTGTGTGCAGTGGAACCCCGTTCACGGTCAGAAAGATTCCCCAGTAGGGGGTTCGTACCCGGGACAGCTAGATCAATAGCCTTTATCCTAAAGAGCTAGCTGGGCTCCTAGAAACGGTATGGATCTGAAAGGTCTCATTACCAGGTGTGCGATTGTTAGTATTCAATGGAAATACTAGTCATAATGGTCATGGATCTTATTCGCAATTTAGTGATGCTTGTACTATTATACCCATCTTTTTATCCAACGGCGTACTTGTATACGTACCGCTTAAACAAACGTGGACTACATCTATTCTATTTTATTTTATACATTAACCTTGCAAGGTCGTTGGGGCACCACAGATGACTTCGCAACAATCTGTGTTTTCACCTGCTCTAGTTGAACTGGAAAAATCCAACCCCGTCCACTGTTTAATAGTGTCTTCCCACCTCTTCTTCTGTCTACCTCTTCTTCTTTTTCCTTTCATTGTATCCTGCAGAATCCTCTTTGCTATACTAGAAGACCTTGAGATGTGGCCAAACCACCAAGGTTGGTTTCGGTTTCTTGACCATGGTCAGGAATTCATCTTATTCTCCAATGGCTGCGTGGATCTTTCTGCGAACTGCCTCATTGGTTATGTGGTCCTTGTACTAAATGTTCAGTAACCTTTGGTAGCATCTCATCTCATAGGCCTGCATTCTTTCAACTAATTCTGCTGTCAAGGTCCACGATTCACATGCATAAAGAAAACGGAAATGACGAGGGAACTCACCATTTCCACCTTTGATCCAAGAAGTATAAAGCTGCGGTGGCTTGTGCAGTCCAAGAGAGAACCTTCGGTTTGAGCCATCATCTGAGACAACTGCTTCAAGGTATATGAAGCTAGTTACGGTACACAGCTTCTGTCTTTTTACCTTGAATTCCCACTGGATGCCATTGGTGCAGTTTGTCATATGTTTTGTCTCCTCAGCACTATCTCCAACTTACACCTTATGCTGAAGAGGGTGAGTGACAGGATACATCCTTGCCTAACTAAAACTGTTTTTATTAACCATTCTCTCGTACTTCCATTCATCTGGACTGCACTTGTAGCCTTGTCGTGTAGCTGCTGAATGGTGCGAACTAGATTTGCACTGATATTGTACTTCCGCATGGTGGCCCATACCGCATGTCGTTTTCTTTTAAATCAATGAACACATGGTATAGGTTTTTCTGATGCTGGAGGTACTTTTAACACAGGATTCTGAGGTGGAAGATCTGTTCTGGGGTGCTTCTTTCGGCTCAGAACCCAGCCTGTTCTTCAGCAATTATCTGTTCGTCTTGGGGTTTAAGCTTGTTCAAGATGACTTTCAGCATGACTGATGAGGCTGATGGTTCTGTAGTTCTGGCAGAGCTGTAAGTTGCCCTATTTAGGGGGGTTAATAATCAGTAACTGAGCCCATGGGTAGGTCATACTCTTGTTCTCCAGAGTGTGTTACAAATCTTTGTTAAAACATCAGTCATGGTCTTACCGCCAGCTGGAACAAGTTCAGCTGGTATATTATCAACTCCGGCAGACGCCCCCTTTTCAGTTCTGCTACTGCAATCTCAGCTTCCCCACGAAGGATTTGTTAAAGATTAAACAAGACCAGTGAATACAGCACCATTCGGCAGAAGTATTTATAGAAGATGTCTACGGCCAGGATAGAACTCGAATCCTAGTCAAGTGTTACCGGTAATACCCGAGCGAGCCCTGCTCAGCTTGTTAAAACAGCTAGATTAAGGCCTTGTAGGTTAGGGATGGGCCCAACTATTTTGGCTCTTTAAGTCTTTTCGTTTATATCACAGGCAGTGAACAAGTCATTTACTTTCTGGAAGGAAAGAAGACGTTCCTATCTCCATGCCCAGGCCATCATGAGTCTCCCAGCCCGATGTGATAACAGGTGGTAATAACTCAACATGTGCTGTGTTACATGTCCCTCTATAAGAAGGAAGCTATAAAAGCAAGCAAAAGTGTGTGCCGAGGTACAAAATTTTACCTATTTTTATATGGCTGTTGCATTTCATTGGATAAAGAGAATTGATTTCCATTTAGCTTACTTATAAGACCAGGCGAAACAATTCTTATTTGCAAACATGAATAATGCATAAAACTTGAACCCAGCTTCAAATCTTAGCGTTTACTAAGGTACGGCGCATCATCTTTATCGTTCTTTATTGTTTAAACAATTAATAAATACCTATTGAGGAATGAAACGCTTTTGTCTAGTTTTAGTTTGCAAATAAGATGTAGCAGGGCGATTCATATTTACCCCCCAAAAAAGTGCAATCGTTGCTTGATAAAATGTGTAATGGTCAACAAAAACAGATATGCCGTATGTTGTTCAACACAGTGAGAGTCTGCAATAAATATTGTTACCTACCGTACCTGAATAAGCTCTGTGATTTTGGACTGGGCATCGCTTTATCAATCTTTTTTCTAAGCCGACCATGACAGATTTAGGAGTAATAAATGCAGAACCAGATTAAAATACCCTGCTTGTAAAGTGAACAGAGTGGAAAAGGTCTATTGACCTTTACAATAAGTTTGTAAACTAAATTAACTGATCAGAATAATGAGCCCTACTGATTTATTTAGAAATGTATATTTGTTTGAATGTATAGCTTAAGTCACCATAAACTGCTTGTAGCGATACGCCTTGCTGCAAAAGTATTTTCGATATGACATTGACTTTAGAATCCCATTAATAGTCTCGGGGGATATTATTCCAAAAAGGTTCTTTCAAGTTTATGATATCAATAGATCCGATGGGGAACTTTAACAGTTTTTAAAAAATTTCATTGCAGGCATTGAAGTCAGTCATGTGATTAGTCATCTACCACACCGAATGAATTGGGATATGTGAAAAAAAAAACGCGTTAAAAAAAAAAAGGGGGGGGGGGGAACGCGTAAGAGGTCGAACGGGGAACGTCATCATCTAAGAAAGAAATTTTACTATATCATAACCAAAGTCATCGTCATTTATATAAATTATAGAGAATGAAACAGAGCCGTTCGAAAAAGATAAATGTTAATCCAGCAATTATGGTTGGTTGATTTGATGCTTAACGTCCACGGTAAACAACTAAGGTCATGTCGGGACGGTCAGTTTACCTAACCACACTATTCCTGGGCAGGCTTAGACCTCCTAAGCGGTTAACCAGTACTAAGTGCACATACTTTCGCCAGTAACTGACAGCAGTTATGGTATCAGCTTTGTGTTACTGCAGTTCGGTTGGCTAATTAGATTCATCATGACTTTAAAGTAAGAATCGTCAATAGTTAAACCAGAAGACCAATGGTCTTGTAGCTCATCCGTCGCCTAACTGTCAATAGACACAATTTGTCATTTCCTTGATTTGTTACAAACTTTAACAAGTGGTTTTAGAAGAGTACATAATTTACTTTTAAAATCTCAATGACCGTTATCAAGTTTAAAGAAGGACCGTGACCATTGATTGCCTTATGTCTTCAGGTATTCATTTAGTTAATCATAATTTACAATGATCATATCTGGACTAAAAAGCTTTTAATGAAATCCATTGTTTGGGCATTTTTCGAAATAAAAGCATAAGGAACCAAAGTTGACCTCACCATAAATTAATTCAAGGTAAATGCAGGGTCAGCATTTGTAAAAGAAAACAACAGGGCCCAAATCTCCAATGCTACACAAAGTTTCGAGGTGACGTTTTCGTCCTGGAGAAAAGTTTTACCATACACGGGCATATCGACCACTTTGGTCATGTGACCAAAACCATATGACCAAATTTTGGCATCCCTGACCCAGTTAAGCTCCATGTAAAATAAAGCTTCGATCGGCCCAGTAGCTTCAGAGAAGACGTTTGAAAATGCTTCAGGCGATAGAATCTCAATGACCGTGATCAAAGGTCAAGGAATGACTTTGACTTTGAACAACATAATGTTTTAATTTGCTTATTTAGTTAACAAAATTTACCAAATATACTGGATAAAAAAGTTAGGGATCAAATATTAGACTGAAGCTTAAATCATGGAAAATAAATTATCCAAAAATCATTTTCTTCTGTTCAATACAGCTGTCAAAGCAGCACAGAACTGCATGAAAAATATTGGAATCGGATCACGTGACACACCAGTGGAGACGATTAAATCGATATGCCCCTGAAAGTGAAGTGAAAATTGGCATCACCACAAAATTGAATGTCCGTGAGTCTTAGCTTTATCCATGCAAAATCATTGCCAGTGCTCATCGATATCTCTGGAGGTCTGAATAACTGCATGACAGCTAGTTTTTTTTTTTGGTAAAGCGCTAGAGGCTCTTTTGGTAAATCGCTATAGCCCATTTTGGCACTCGTTTGCCGTTTTTCACGAAAGGCCTAAATTAGCTCTCTAGGTGTTTCCTGAATCCTCTGGTGATTAGAATTGGTGTTTTGTACCATGGGTCATTAGACCCATGTTCTTTTCACAGATGAGTCCAGATTTGTATGTAGCTATTCACGATGATGGGAGAAGGGTGTGACGCCGGCAGGTACACGTCGTGTAGACTATGAATTAAATCGTCTTGCAGAATATGACAAATCTCGAGATGGGTGGGTGATGGTATGGTGCGGCATCTGGATTGGCAGCTGTGGTGACTTACGTATGCCAGGCAGAGGAGCTCTGATTGGTGTTCGAGTTAGGAATGACACGTTTTATCCAATTACAAGACCGTTTGCTGATGGTTCATCGAATCACATGGCAAATGTGGTGGAACAGTACCTAGCGACAGAAACAAACGCCGGCATTGACATGTCAATTTGATCACAAGTTTGAAATCCGATCGAGCATTCTTTGGAAATGTTACACCCCCAATCCCGATCATGAGAGGCTTCCTGAAACTCATGGAGAGCTCAACCAGGCCTTTAGAGAAAAATGGCAAACAAGTCTCTAAATGGGCTTCTCGGAATTTACCAGAAGCATGCCGTGTGGCTGGCATGCAGTTATTCAGGTCCTTAGCGGTCACACTGAGAACTGAAAAGGTTTTTGCATCTATGAAGCCAAAAAAATGGACATTCAGTTTTGTGTTAATGCCAGTTTTCACTTGGATTTTAGGGGTATGCCTGTTGTTGTTTTTTTTCATTTCTGTGGGTGTGTCACGTGATCAGATTGCAATATAAGTCATGAAATCTTGTGTCGCATTGTTAGATGTATTCAACAGAAGAAAATGATTTTTTTGAAAACTGTTTTTTTTTTTCAATATAAAAAGTTCAGTTTAATGTTTGATCCTTAACTGTTTTGTCCAGTATATTATACTTTTGACTTAAATAGTTTCTGAGAATTCCAATGTGTAAGCATTTTGTCATATAAAGCAAAACGTACCCAAGTTGACCTTGCTATAAATTGGGTCACGGTCTATGCACGGTCATTATTTTAATAAAATATAAAGGGCCCGGGTACCCCATCCCACAAACTAAGCCGCGATATCATGGAGCCTTTGGTTCTGAAGAGGAAGATTTTAAAAAGGTTTTACCATACATGGGCATAGCGGCCATCTTGGTTATGTGAGCCAGACCATAGGAACAAACTTTGGTTCGTTGAACCTAGTAAAGCTCCATATGAAATATGGCTTCAAACGGTCCAGTAGCTTCCGAGGTTTAGATGTTTAAAAATGTTAAAGAGTTACCGAATCTCAGTGATGTCAGTGAGCAAAGGTCAAAGAATGACCTTGACCATTAGCAACATAATGTATTTATTTGCTTATTTAGTGACCTTTATAAACCAAATATTAAGCCTTAGACTTACATAGTATGAAAGAAAACCACTCTTTAAGCATTTGCCCATAATAAAAGGACAGTTAACATACCAAAGCTGAACTTGCCATAACTGATACCTCAATGCTACATAGCAAGCCATAAGGTCATTGGGCATTTGGTTATGGAAAAAAGATTTTTGAAGGATTTTTACCAAATATGGCCATGGCGGCCATTTCAGTTATGTGACCCAGTCCCCACGAACAAACTTTCGTTCCTTTAACCTACTGAGGCTCTAAATGAAATTTGGCTTTGATTGATGATGATTGAAAATGCTGACGGACGACGGAGCCTGCCTTTACTATAAGCTCGCCCATGAGCCTTAAGTCTCGGATGAGCTAAAAATCATCCAATCGTCCAGATATGTAGATGTGTAGATGTTGAATTAAATGCTCCTATTCTTTTAGCTTGTGTATCTTTGAAAAAAGAGGTGTCATGGAATCTTTTTCATAACTAAATAAATAAATATATAAACAAAACAAAGAAAACAACAACAAAAACAAAAACAGAGTACCGATGGCCCTTTAGCTCATCTAAGGCCTGCCTGTCACTGGGCACAATTTGTCACTTTATTCACTTGTTACGAAGTTTGAAACAGTGGCTCTACAGCACAACATATATTACTTTCCAATCTCAGTGAATCTTAATGAACTTGACCAAAGGTGAAAGAATGGCCAAGACCTTTGTTGACCTTATGTTTTCGTGTATTGGTTTAGTCAACCTTGTTTTCAAATTTATTATATGCTTAAAAGGTTTCTGTAACATCGGGGTCACTGTAGTGTCATCACTTAAACAATATTTGTAGGCCCCTAGCCCCAAATGCTATATACATGTACAAAGTTTCAAGGTCATTGATCGTCTCGGCCCTGGAGAAGATTTGCCATGTATTGACATGGCGGCCATTTTGGTCATGTGACAAACATCATCTGAGCAAACAAACGTTCCCCTCAGATATGGAGGCTCCACATGAAAGCTTCAATCGGTCCGGTGACCTCAGAGGAGAAGATGTTGGAACGGTTGATGGGCAACAGAACCTCAGTGACCTTAAATAAAGGTCAAATAATGACCTTGACCTTTAACAACATAGTACCTTCATTTGCTAATTTTGTTAACTAAATATACCGAATAGTAAACTTTAGAATAAGTTTCTGAGAAAGCATTTTCCCATATAAGAGGTATACCGTATCCAAGTTGACCTTGCCCTACTTAGGTCGATGTTAATGTAGGGTCATCATTTGAACAAATTTCTTAATGCCAAAGTCCCATCCAAGACATAAAAAACAAGACTAACATAAAGACAAGAGGGCTGTGCAGCCATGAGTTGCTCACCAGAATTAAAAGGTCAAAGGTAAGCTAAGATTATCATTTGAACAAACCTGATAGTCTGAAACTGTCAAAATATGAAAGACATCGTTTAAAGGTCAAAGAATGACCATAACCTCTATTACTCAATAGGTTCATGGTGTCTTTCAGTTGACTGTGTTGATAAACTTTTGAACCAAAATCTTCTACAACTTCCGTGAACTCTTATTATCTAGTATTTGCCCATATAATAGCACAATGAACCAAATGTGACCGTATTTGAACAATCTTGGAAGTATTCGTGTCTCCAATGCTATACACCAAGTTTCAAGGTCATCCGTCATTTGATTCTTGAGAAAACGATTTTATTTTTTTTCCATATACGGGTGTGGCGGCCATGTTTGCATTTGATATAGGTTGCTCGAACAAATTTCCTTCCCACAAGCCCTGGAGGCTCTATATGAAATTTGGTTACAATTTGCCATGTTGCTTTTCGGCACTTGTTTAAAATTGTCGAAATATGAGAGACCTTAGTCAAAGGTAAAATAATGATCTTGAACTCTTGTACTAATAAAATATTATGTACTCATTTAGATGGTAGTACTTGAGTGCTCGATGATACACACCAAGTTTAAAGGACACTGACAAATTTGTTCTTGAGAAGTTTCAGGTCTCTCCAAATATTGGTGCAGCGGCCATGCGGGTCATGTGACCTGGACCGTTTTTCCCGACCCCTGAAGGCTCCAAATGAATTTTAGTTATAATTGGCCTTTTGGCTTTTGAGGAGATTTTTGAAATTGTCGAAATTTGAAAGACTTGGGTCAAAAATGAATGAATGACCTTGACCTCTCGTGCTCACAAATCCTCATTAAGATGATTACATAACAATTTTTAGGACAAAATCTTCAATTTCTACGAAATCTTTGTCCTAGTATTTTCCCATATAAAAGTACCAGAGAGCAAATTTAAACTTTCCGTCAGAAAGGTCAATGTCAAACTATAGTTATGATTTGAACAATCTTGGTAGTACTCTAGTATCCTTTGCTTCATACTTAGTTTCAAAGAAATGGATCAGTTGGTTCTAAAGAAGAAGGTTTTAAAAGCTTTTACCATATATGGGCATGGCGGCCATATTTGTGCTGTTACTTGGACGGTTTGAACATATTTTCGTTCCCGTTACCCTGGGGCCTCTGTATGAAATTTGGCCCAGTTGTTTCAGAGGTGATATTTGTTTTTTTTTTTTTTAATATGACAGACCAGATTCGAAGGTTTTGGTCATCATATGAATATTTTTTTCAAGTACTCGTGTACCCGATGCTATAGTTCAAGTTTCAAGGCCATTGGTCAGTTGGTTCTGGAGAAGATGAGTAAAGGTTTTACTATTAGGCATGGCGGTTATGTTGGCCATGTGACTCAGACCATTTGAACAATTCGTTCCCTCAAGCCCTGAAAGCTCTATAATAAAATTGGTTATAATCGGCTAAGTGTTCAAAGGAGACGTTGTTTAAAGCTTTAGACGGACATCAGACAGACGGACGGACGACGAAGCCCGTCTATTCTATAAGCTCCTTTGGAATCTCTGGCTGAGGTGAGCTGAAAGTTTTCTTACCTTCTAGAGAACTTAAACTCTATAGTATGAAGGGAATAATCTCAGTTTTGCGTTTATAAAGAATAAAACATTCAATTTAAACAGTTCCAACTCTCTAATATGATCGGTTTTGTCTGCACAAGTACGACCATTTCTTTTTCCTTACCAATTAAAGTTTTCCCGGTCACATTGTTGTGTGAGATAATTGTATCTTTTACACTGTTGGACGTATGTTGTCCTTTGGGTGGGGATTTACCTATCCGAACCACATTGTCGATATAGTTTCACTTTGTTTGCAACCGTTCAATATTGTTTTTAATTTTCTTGATGCCGCACATGACTGTTTGTACTTCTCTACAAATTTTTCTGCTTCTAAACATGCGATAGACTAGCCGACCACATTATCGTTACAACTGAACAGGTTTAACATCGCAAGAAGACTTTCAAAAGTAAAAACGCATAACCTACTCGAACATGACGCCCCGTCAGTCCACTTCCCATCTTTCTGACACGTAGAAGATGGGCTTCCCGACATCTCATACCCTTTCTCACAGGAGAAGCGACAGACGCTTCCATAAATGTTTCCTTTATCGCATTCCTGGTGACCGTATTCCGGCGGTGGAAGGGCAGTGCAACTTCGAACTGTTCAAATAAAAAAGGGAAAAAAAGAATGAATATGATTAAACAGGGGTTAGTTTTACAAAGGCACGTGAGGCATGAATCCATCATTGCGAGAGATGTTCGAAATATTATGTGACCTCGTGTTTTTTCCGCTTAAAGTCAGTAGGCTTAAAACTTCCTTTTCAATACTGACGAACGTTTATTGTTACCATTATCAAAACGTATTATTGTAACTGCATAAACAACCGGTAGCTATGGGCCGAAACTTTGTTGTAATATTAAAAAAATTATTTGTCTGTTTTCTGAAACAAATTCTAATCAAGCGGGATCACTTCGAAATATTCTGATCAGAAAGAAACATTAGAAAAGGTAAGGTAAGGTAAGCTGATAAGATTAGATACGAAAGGCTAAGATAGAACACTAAAACGAGTAAATAATAAACAAAAAAATTCTGCAGAGGCAAGATCAAAACCTTTCCTGTATTCAAAGACACTGTGCTGAATGATAGTATATTGCAAGTGCAAGTCAAGAACAATTTTTTGGACCTCCTATGACCTTGAAAAGTAGGTCAAGATCACCAAAATAATGTCAAGGTCACCAAAATCCAATCAATTCTTTTCCACATCCCAGTGATATACCTGTACGAGTTTGGTTAAAATCCATCCATCCATTCTTTTAGGAGATATGTTGCAGACAAGCCATTTCTCAATTTTTTTTTACCTTCTGTGACCTTGCAAATTAAGTCAAGGTCACCAAATAGCTTATCAATCCTTTTTAATTTCCAGGTGATAACTCTGTGCGAGTTTGATTAAAACCATTCCATTTAGGAGATATGGTGCAGACAAGCCATTTTCAACATACTCTGATCGCCAGTGACCTTGAAATTGGATCAAGGTCACCAAAATCAAATGAGTTCTAATCCATCTCCCAGTGATATATATATGCATATTAAAGTCTTAAGGAGTTCCTTCAAGAGAGAGAGAGCACATTCGAAAGAAGGAACGTGGGCCATACTTCGAAGTTTCGGCTAATAAAGCATCATCAGTGACTCTGACATGACCTGGTGACGAAAGCCAGAGAACAAAATACTGCGATTTCTTAATCTTAATGACAGTCGACTGATTAGTATTAAAAAGGGATCCAAATGAATAAAAAGCGATCTTTTAGAATATGAGTCTAAACCCAATAAAAAAAATCTGATTTCTCAGAATGTATCCTCTGATCTTGAAGGACAAAAGTAAAATATATTCTGCAATATGGATGATGTATGGGGGAGACGTTTTACAGCTGCCACATGGTACAACACCAGAGTCTAAAATCAATAAAAAAAATCTGATTTCTCAGCATGTATCGGTTAAAAGTTCGGTTTTAATTTATCCTTCCAGTCTGGAGATAGAGTGCGGACAAGGCATTTCCAATACTCTTTGACCGCCTTTGACCTTGAAAATATGGTCAATGTCACCAAAATCTAACCAGTTCTTTTCCACCTCCCAGTGATATATCGGTGCAAGTTTGGTTAAAATCCATCCATCCACTCATGAGACGGAGTGCAGACATGGCATTTATCAACAGTCTTTAAAGTATTAATAGTCCTATCAGTGGTAAAAGGTCTAAACTCATATCACTGTAAAAAAGCGGTTCAAACTTAGCGCTTGGTAATACAATGTGGGTTGACGTGCATATATCGAGTCATGCAACTGGCGAAAAGGAAGTTTTTGAAAAATAACAACTCACTCAACGAAACACAATATCCTGGTCTAATTTCCCGTCTGGCAATGCTATATAAAGATATGCGGGATTGTGACTGGGGCTCCATACCTGTACAATATATTTCTACCATCCTATTCAACTTATTGAAATCGAAAGTAGGTCATCTCAGTTGCCAATTTAAATGACCCAAATAAGTTTTCAAACCCTTTTTATGTGAAACTCAAAGATGTTTTATTCGTTTAAAGCTGGCTAATTACGGTCATTTACAATGACGAAACTATACTGAGAAGCTTGCAGAGATACCTCATGATAAAATCTTTCATGCTGATAGAGGAATGGGGCCTTTAACCTTCTGCGAATCTGAAAATAAGGTCAAGGTTACCAAAATCTAACCAGGTCCCAACCCCCTCCCCCCCCCCCAATCATAACCATCACCCAATGATGTATCTGTACAAGTTTGGTCAAAATCTATCCATTCATTCAAGAGATAGAGTACCGACAAGAAGCTATGGAAACGCAAACGCCGACACCGACAGGATCCACACCAAAAACAATATGTCTCCCATGGTGGCGGGGGGACATAATAAAATGTACCATGACTACGTTACCAGTGACCGGAATTTCATGACGCTTTAAACAAATATGTATCACCAAAACACCGCTGTGCATATGACATTTCATTAGAATGGCATCAGTGAGTACATGAGTTATTGTCCATGAATCAATTTGAAATTGTAAAATTCGGCCATATCTTAGATAACAACGACTGGAATTCTTTGAAACTTTAACTGAATATGGCTCACCTTAAAACGATGGTGCATATAAGGTTTTCTCAGAATTACTTTAATAATGCATGGGTTATTGTCCTTGAATCAATTTTATACCAATATACGGAGTCCTAACTAAGTACCCAATGATTATAACTTCATGAAACTTACAATGATAGTATATTGTCATAATACAACAGTGCAATTAAGAATTGTCTTAATGGCATCAGTACTACATGAGTTATTGTCCTTGAATTTAGTTAAATACCACGAATTAGACATAAAGAAGTTTCTTGAAACTGAATATTAATATGTATTATCATTATGGGTTGATGCTGAGGCAAATTTTTAGAATGATCTTACTTATGCATGAATTATTGCCCTTGATTCAAATCCATAAGTTCAGCCGTATGTATCGAGTGAACGAAATTTTATGAAATTTATACCATACACAACTTAGAGCTACTTTTGCAGGGGGTATGAATTCAACGAATTAGCTTGTTATGATTGCACTTAGTTTCTTCGGTGTGTTCTTTTATGATTTTTAATTTTATTTACCATCACTGCAAGTGGTAATATGCCATTTCCTAGCTTTAATATGCCACAGCAGCATCATGAAAACATTGGTATGTTGACAATTATGCCAAACACCTTTAAAATGCAATATATTCTACAAGTTAATTCAAACAAGGATTTTTCATTATGCAAATGCATTCACGCACCTTTTACTGCAATGTCAAAGCGACAATAACCCTTTAGACCATCATTGTCAACTGCTTCATACCGTACTGTATAGTAACGAGTATATCCAGGCGCTGTTCCTTCAAATCTTTCTCCATTTAAAGGCGACGACTTTTGAGCCTCTCTGTTTAAAGAAAGAATTACTTCAATTACTCGGAAGTATGCAAATCAGACTCAACTGTCAGTTAACTGAGACTATTTAGTTCTGAAACAATAAAAACTCATACACAATTATTAGGTCTGACCTTCCCTGAGTATACATTATAATTTCTCATTTGTAGGCCGCCGTATATAATTTTTAGGTTAAAGTTAAATTAGGAACATACGGAATATGAGAGTATTTGACATTCTAAACAACAAAAAATAGCTTATTTCTTTGGAGTGTGCGTAAATATTAAACATCCATTTAATAAACACTTACGCCACAGTAATATTTTCTGTCTGACTAGCATCGACCGTCTTGTAATTTTGATTATTATTGAACAGGGTTGGTTTTGTCTACTTACTTCGTGCATGTTTAATCCAACCCATTTTCTCAAGCTAAATGTAAGAGATCTAGACCAATTTATTGATACCACATTACAGTTATGATAGACGTTTGCCTATTCGGATATAAAGATAATTTTCAAACGTTATTACTTGGAGATTTTCCCATCTGGGTCGCTCGCTTTCGGCGGAGTCCATCTGATGGCCACGCTTCTTTCTCCTTTTTCGGGATAATAAATAGGATGTATATCAGCTGGGGGACAGTTGTTATATTCCGGTGACTTCTTGGGGGCAGCAGTAGACCCTTTAGAACTTTTACTTCTTCCGCAAAAGACTGAATAAAATAGTTCAAATTTGATTTTTATATTCTTTGTTTCAACAGATTTTTCTTTACTGTGTTCCTGAAAATTTTGAGCCGTTCACATTAATAAGTATAGATCCATTTCAGTTAATGTGTCTGACTGGAGAAAATAACTTTTGTATTCAATAAAAAGACCAGTGAAGTTTTGCTTTTTTATTTGTCGCATGCTGTGGAAATGTCCTTAGACAATTAACCCCGACCTACCCGAAATATTGCTATATAAACTTGGGTTGCTCGGGGTATAGATTTCACATGTGTTTCTGATGAAACCGGTCATATAATACTCCGATATACCAAATAAATGATATAGACTTATACCATATCGCAGCAGTGCCCCAGGTGGTGAAGATAACGCCGTCAACCGATTTTCTCTAGTTAAAAGTAAAACATAAATATCCCGCAACTTTATCTTGATATAAAATAGAAAAATGAAATTTTCGTTAAAAGTTATGTTGTTAAGGTCACAGTATCCGAACTACATGTACAATCTCTTCCGGTTTTCATAGCGTTGAGTCGAGAGTACAAACGTTCGCTTATAACCAGTAGTCGGAAATCATTATGTTTTGAGATTTTATCCGGAATCTGCTGCGTCATTTATAGCTATTCAGCTTCGAAAATGTAAAGAGGTAAGTTTAATATAATTTGCTCTTCGGTCTTTTACTTTATTATCCTGTACAATGTCGTGTATGGGTGGGTAGTAATTTGTACAGTATTCAAAACGCCCTTGGCATGATTCTTAAACCATTTTGAGCATTTTCTTACATGTTTTATAATGAATCTTTAGAATAAACGGAAGGCGTTATCAATCTACAGTTTGTTAGTTTTGATAAAAGAATGATAGCTAAGTTTTGCACGACACAATCTCGTGTTAAATTAAGCTGTTCGGAAAAAAATCTGCGACGGCAAGGAGTTTTTCATTGTACAGGGCAATAAAGTAAAAGACTGAAGAGAAAATTATATTAAACTTACCTCTTTATATTTTCGAAGCTGAATAACTATAAATGACGCAGTAGATTTCGGATAAAAACTCAAAACATAATGATTTCCGGCTACTGGTTATAAGCGAATTTTGTACTCTCGATTCAACGCTATGAAAACCGGAAGAGATGGTACAGTGCGTTCGGATACTGTGAAGGTGTTTTGAACGGATTTCTACCTTAACAATTACACATTTGGTGATATAACAAATTTGTATTGTGACGGGAACCAGCGAAATAACTAGCGAATGGTACAGCCTTTATAAAAAAAAGTTCCAGTAGTATAGCAAACTTATTTTCTGGTGGTACTTAAAAAATAGCTTCAAACACACTGACTGCATTTAAAATAACAGTAGACAAAACTTCATCATTGGATAAGCGATTTTGTACAGTCTGTTATGACAGCGTTCTTTAGGCGGCGCATTAGAGATTTCCGACATAAGCTACGATACAATAACCAACGAACGTTAGCGACGATAGCATACGTTAGAAGCTGATTTCCAGGGAGCGATCATTATTTGTTCAGTCCACTTGTAAATGAACATTACATGTATAATGTATAAAAAACTTGTCTAAAGACAGACACACACTATTTATGCCCATATCAACCAGCACATGTGCGCAGCCTGGTCATGACATATACTTAGAAATCAGTTAATGCCAAGCCCAACTGCGCTTGCTCTGACGAAACCGTATGCACAGGCTTGTATGGGCATGCACAGCTTTGTTTAAGGTGACACGATACGTCTCATACATATACATGTACTTAAACTTGCTACAACAGTTATTCAGCATCTTACGCCGTATCGAAATTCTTGGGGAAGTGTATTTGGTAGCTCCCTCTTACGGCAGCTTTTGTTTCGTATCGAACTATTTTCCATATTGAGTTAGATAGTTTGGTTGATTGTATTGGGGTCACAGAGGTTAACGACTCTTTGAGACAGTATTTCATTATATACCAAGACGTCTCTCAGAGAGAGGGGTGAGGGGTTAGACAAAGATACCCTTCCCAAAGAAATCAAACAAAAATTATACCGCACCTGCTGCAAGCACAGCCGGCCCTTGCCCCGCTATCGCACAAATTAGATAGAAGTGTGATGACATGCGATCTTACGTTCTTTTCACAGTATTTCAGTTATATTTGGACGATGGCTGGATGATAATGAAAGTCTGTGTACAATGGAACCCCGTTTACGATTGAAAGATTCCCGCCTACAGCTGGGCTCGAATCTCTTTAAGCGTGTGGCTGTTTTGCTCAGAAATATATTCGCCTGGAAACCTATCTCACTTTCAGCTATGTTTGTCATTCCACGTGCATCGTAGGTTATACATCGCGGATACGGTTTCGGTCCAACGTTGAACGACTTTGTATTATAGGATTCTAACAGAAATCTTTGGGGGAACAGTGGCTTCAGTCTCCAGAGCATGGTTCGCCGAGCAAGAAACTGATTGTCAAAACGACATTTTGGGTGCCCCTAAATGTAAAACAAGTGAAAAGTTAACTTTTCTCTTCTTTCTTTCTTTTTTTGACAACTGGACTACACTTTCAATAAAACAAAATACATGTAAGGTTGTGATAATCACAGATTTGTGCTGAGTATTAACATGTGCATGAACTGCTCAAAATGTAACAAATCTTCTCAAAATATAACAAATCTTCTCAAAACTTAGCAGAGGCCTTCTTCATGCCTTTTTTCCACAAATTATAATTAAAAACATGCAAGACTCATTGATATGATAAGGATTAAAATAAAAATAGGAAAGGGTAAATCGCGGCACAAAACTAAAATAAATAAACAAACAAGTAAATAAATAAATAAATAAATTAATATTAATATAAGCATCGTTATTGAAAATGCAATTAGATTTGAAGTTACTTCATTGCATCGATAGTAACGTCATATCAATTATCAAACTCTTTAACATATTATCTGGTTAAACACGTAAGTAAGAAGTAGCCGGTGTCCACATTTTAGACTAGATTATGATACCAACACAGGACAGTCTACTTTTTCAATGTTGAACTTTTTCCCTTACTCTTTTGTCTAGTCACAATTACTTTAATTTTTGTCCGATATAGGTATACTGTCTGTCCTATATTGAATGAGTGCATCCATTTATTGTTAGAGGCGACGTTGTCGGTGCAGTAGGCCGCAGGTACGAACTCAGGTTTGACCAGCCGGCGACTGGAAAACTGTCAACCTAGCTGCAAATAGGTTCTTTTTTTTTCTTTCTTTCTTTTTCAAATCAGAGAATGATAAGACAGCGAAAGTGAGGATTGGGCCCCACCTTTCATATGCTATGCCAAGATACAGTGGGTTTCTTAACCCAACTGCCCGTACAGCGACTATGCAACCTTTACCTTGACCCTTTTTAGCTATGTATCAGTAATTTACATGCACCGTATACATAGTCGAACATGTAAGAATACGCTGTGTTTGTCGTCTGATCAATCTGATAATTTGAAAAAGATTTGGATCAAATAATTGATAGCTTTTTTTGTCAGTGCATTGACGTACCACCAGACCCAATTAAATTTTCAATAATGATTGTGCTTTTTTTTCTTTTTCTTTTTTTTTGGTGCTGCAAATTACCCTTTGTTATCTTGTTATCAACATTGCTGCATTCTAAAGAGAGCAGCAAACATAAAAAAGTTTGCTAACCGGAAAGGCGGGGGGGGGGGGAGGTATGTATTTTCTTGGTTTTATTCAGATTTTTGTATTTATCACAAATCATCATCTCAATGAAAGATTATTATTGATTAAGGTTATCCTTCAGCGTCAAATAGGTTTATGCTATTTTAATAAATCGAGGTGTAGTATCTCAGTTTTAGTTCAAAAAGTGCAACATTTGAAAAGAGAACTTCAACCGCGAGTTTTACTGTAACTTATAGCTGAGAGGTAATGCGCTGATTCTGACAAGAACCTTTCCTTTAAATTTGGTTTACATCCAGTTATTTAAATATTTTATTTCGAAGTCAAAGACAGTCACAATGAAGCTTTATGATGAATAAACACAGACCAGGTTTGCACAAAAGAGAGTGCACGTTTAATCTTAAACATGCTACTGCTGCTAAAATACTCTAAAATGGATACAAGTTACTGCTGCTGTAAAACGTGTTACTGCTATTGTAAAACAGGAAAATCAATACAAAACATGAAGAAAGACACGTGTAAATTTGCTTTCAGTACGTTCATTTTTGATCGGATTTAATAATAAAAAATCCGATCAATAATATTTATATTTCAGCTTATGGATAAAACATATATCAGTTTTGAAAAGTAGTATTTGAGTCTGAGATAAATTATTGTCCCAGTAAAACATGCCGTAAAATTGGAACATTTTGTTTTCGATTCTGTACTGACTGCCCAGCAGGCACATAACATCATTATGACGTCGTACTGGGTTGGTGTGCATCTAGCTTGTCAGATAACTAGAAAAAAGTTAGAGGGGACGTAATTTTGAAAAATGTCAAATCGCTTAACAAAACACCTTTTTTTCTGGTTTCCCGTCGAGCATTGCAATGAAAGGAATGGCAAGACAATGAATGAGGTTCCAAGCTTGTACGTTATATTTTTACCATTTTATTCAAGCTCATAAAATCGAAAGTAGGGTATTTGGGTTGCCAATCTAAATGATCCAGATACTTTTTCAAACCTTTTTATGTGAAACGCAAGGGTGTTAAATTAGTTTAAAGCCGGCTAACCACCGTCATTTGCAATGACGAAACTATGGTGAAGAGCTTGCAGCGATACCTCACGATAAAGTATTTCATGCCGATAGAGCTATGGGGCTTTCAAGCAACCTCAACACGTTTTGAATTGTTTTTTTAATGTTGAGAAAATTCAAATACGCACATTTCATTTGCAAATAGGCAGCTGCGGCCTTGATAGCTGAATTTGAAAAAGACAAAGTAATCTGAGAGCCTGGAAAAACAAACGTTTTCAATGGTACATGTAATCAGCAAAACTAGCCATTCCGGCTAACGAATGAACATGCGACGTAATTAAGTGATATCGTCTCTGTAAATATGCAGAAAGGCACTAAGTTTTTTCATATTTTTTCGTGTTATAGACAGAGGACCGGGCAGCTCAATGTGTGAAGCACTGGCCTGCTAAGATATTGATCCGGGTTCGATTCCGCATGGAGGAGGTAATCTTTTTAGCCTCGATCGGGGTTCAAATGGCACAAAGTCTTTCATTATCATCCTCACATCGTCCATATATGACTGCAATACTGTTGAAAAAGACGAAACAATCGCAAGCCATCCATCCATCCATTTTTAGACAAAGACAAACACTATCATACTGTACATGTATGTGAAAACATTTACACAGTCGGCCATCAGTACATGTATAATGCATCCGTGCAGCCTGCTCTGGACCGTCACAACATACTATACTGAGTAACCAAGATCTGTAGAGTGTATGTGCAAAGACCTAAGGGCTATTAAAACACACCGCGGAAAACCAGGCTGAGCTAAGTCTTTTTTGGTCGGACTAGGCCGTATACATGTTCTATATCGACAGTCAGTCAAACGGAACTTTATGTGCGGATTTGGTATGTCGGAAAACTCTCTGCCAT
Source organism: Ctena decussata (assembly GCA_963989385.1). Classification (NCBI taxonomy): domain Eukaryota; kingdom Metazoa; phylum Mollusca; class Bivalvia; order Lucinida; family Lucinidae; genus Ctena; species Ctena decussata. The sequence goes on along the minus strand of OZ022498.1, from coordinate 49,738,797 downwards.
CGAAAATTCGAGTTTCTCACGATCTGATTACATATTCGAATATATCTCCTCAATAAACAGCTTCTAACGTCTGCTATCGTTTCTCTGTCGTAGTTAAGGTTCGTTCGTTACCGTACCTTATCTTATGTCGGAAATCTCTATTAATAGGGTTAATAAGGTTTCACTAACACTGCTGATGAAAACTCTATAAGCTTGAATTACATGTATTATTAACAGGGAACCAGAGCTTTCAGAAAAGGTAGTTCACAGAGCATGTTAAGCTGCTACCTGCATTGAATTGATAATGTTGGGATGACTAAAACATATGGTCTAATGATCAGTTAGGCATGAAATTTAGCTTATTTTTGTCTAAGAGGATGTACACATCATGGAAACCCGTCTTTAAATAAATACAATAAAACGAGAAAATAGATTCTGGTCCTGTTTTTATTTATCAGTTTTGAAGACGATGTTCTTGCACAAAAGCAATCGTCATAGTAACTTTGATACTAGATCAGAAAGAATAGTAGACAAATTCAAGTCAAACAGAGCTATAAAACACTTTGATATCCTTCGTGCTGACATATCATCCAGAGCTACCAAAGTCAAGCAGATTATCCAGAAACACTGACCGATCAGTGAGTCTTCCAAACGCTTGAATAAGAGATTCCATCAGAAGCCAATAAATGTATATAGGAGGCCAGAAAGTCAAAGGGTTATTCTTGTTCTTGCAAACCTTAACTGTGACCCTGGTGATGATTGGCTCATAAGGAGTCAAAGCCTTGGTGCTTTATTTGTAGATTGATCTCACAAACCCGGATAGTCAAGTCATTATCAAGAGCATCAGTGAAACTCAACGGATAGACAAACTGCAATTCCGCAAATGTCATCCAGTACTACCTTATTACAATGTGGCAAACAGTACGTAGGTGACAAAACCCGCGCCCTTAACGAACGCATGATTGGCTACCGCGCTAAGATTTAAGAGGTTAACTGTCGCAGAGCACTTCTACTTTGCTACTTAATCCGACAGTCGAATACCCTACAATCTCATGGTATCAACAAGGGTGAATAGGCTGGAACAATGGATTAAGTCAGTGCAAGACGGCGACTGACCATTACATGTTCTTGTATCGTCCTTTAAGGCAGCCCCAAAAATGTCGTAAAGCTGTCTACATTGAGGCATTCTACTGACAGAAGGTGAAGCTGCGCAAGGTCCTGCTGTAGTTGTAGGTGCGGAATGTTACGAAATGGATCTAATCGTCCACTATGTCGTCGAGATTATTTTAATCCTTTCAATCAGTAGAGCTACAGTTTTTAGGGCAACTGTGGTAATAAAACGTTTACGGAAATTGTGACTACGTTATGCATGGGTTGTTTGTGAATACCTCTCGTGGACAGCATATTGCATGATTTTAAGGTGAATACCTGCACGAGTCTTTTGATTGTGGAAAGCGCTTTGCATGATTTTAATGTGAGACGCATAATATTTATACGCCTATCTTTTAATGAAAAGTTAGACGTGGCTGTTTAATTCTTGATGGATGTTATATTGTTGTGTGCCCAGATTCTGTGTTAAGACCTAGAAGGGTAAGATTTTATTATATTTATTTAGAATAGTTTGGCTAAGAATGGAAAATGTGACTCCTGATTGATATGGTAGGATTATATGTGTCGACTGATTTGATTTTGTTGGCAGTGATCAGGCTGCGCATGTGTCGACCGATTTTGTTAGTAAGCATGCTGCGCATAATATTTGTATATTAGGAAGTTTTGTAAATTTCGGAAATAGTTTATATCACTGATGTTGGTTGCAATGGTGTGCGTCTATTTGACGTCCAGTGACGTCAGTTGCATTCATGTTATTCATGTGACGTCAGTTGCATTCATGTTATTGCGACGTCAGCACTTTTTATATTAGTTTCACGTATACGTGGCCTATAGAAGTAGATTGATTTGTAATGGAACTGATTTATATACTCGTGACGTCAATTGACGCCATAGCATGCACCGCATTAAGGGTTTTTTCCATAAGTTATAATGTTAACATTTGGTCATCATGCGTTTGATTTGCCTTCATTAGACGGCGTCATATGGTATAACATCATTGATGTCATGATGTCAGATCAAACGTTATGATCCCAAATGTGTGAGAAACGCTTATTCAGCTATTATATTCTATGGCAAATGGTATTACGCTTAGTTTAAAGAAATGAATTAATAAATATGCAAGTTAGATTTTGGTCGATCAATTTAATGTAAATAAGTCATTGTTTAGATTATTCATGTTTTATGTGGGGTATGTCATGGTAATGCCTGTTGACGTCAGTATACTTCTTGACAATGTTTGACGTCAGATTCTTCGACGCACATGCGTGGTAGGATCTACGTTTCTTCATTGGCGGAAGTGGTAAGCACACTTTTAGCTTTACATCGTGAGCGCGAGTCGTGTCTAGTGACACGGCTGGCGTGTGCACGTTATGCTCGGCATTCGCCGAGGGCGTTGTATGGTATTTCCAAGACAGGCCCAAGTCTTACGTATTTTTATTATGTAGTTACAATGTATTAAGTGTAAGTTCGTTATTTTTAGGCACATCAAGTCCGGCAGTCAGCTGTTAGGGCTTAGAGCCACGTCTCACCTGGAGATTCGATAAACGTCTCCAGGTTAATACCAACCCGGGTAGAGGCAGTTACAACGCCGTTTGTGCATGGTTCCCAAGCAGAGGCGGGAAGCACAAAATGTAGGCGGAAGTGGTTAGCACAGTTTTGCCAGATTCTGTGATAAGATCTGAAGGTCACATCAAGTGTGGGACAGTGTTCGTCCACTAAGGTGTTTTAATATATATAGACTGGTCCCTGGTACGATCCAGGGAGCGACCAGTATATAATCGTGCACGTGTTAATAAGAGTTGGTGTTCCTCATGATATATGGACTGGCCCATGACATGATCCAGGGAACGACGAATTGAAGTCTACCAACATAAGGCCTTGTTTTTTGTATGAGCTCAAACTGACGTCTTTTGTTCTTTGTGTTTTCCTTTAGTTCATGGCGCTGAGCCGAGTACGGTGTTGACGTCATACGGTAATCTATTTGCGTATTGTACGCAAATCGATTACAGATTTGAAACAAACACCTTACTTGGGCCAGCGACATGAACTAATATGTGTTGTATATTATTGTAATTGTGACAGTTGTAAATTGTATTGTAGTATATAGAATTTACATTATATATAAACTTAAAAAATTCTAACGTTGTTAGAGTTTCCTTGTTAGTGTATTACACTAGTAGATAACCCTTTAACCGGAAGTCACCCTCCGCCGTCCTGGCGACGCATAAGGCTCTACACCCGTGTCGACCGAGTGTAAAACCTTCTGCGTAACATGGTGTCAGAAGTGGGATTTGATTTCCGGTTAATATCTGCCAGTGTAACACATTGACAATATATACAGAATCTAGGCACAATTTTGTCAGACATTTTTTTTATTATTATTATTGACTTTCTGATTGTTCTTTTATAAGGTGACGTTAGGCTGTGAATTTTAGGGGAGCAATTTTGCCACTAAATTCTTTGTAAATGTAACCTACACTCAATTAAGGTCAACTATCCTTATTCCCTGCGTGATGAAGTGCGATAGCCCATGCATTAATTTGTGATAAAATGTAACAGGTTGCATATCTGAGTGGGGAAACTGAGGTATATAGACCTGAATTGTCTTGGCACGGATGATACGTATTTAGTTTTAAGGTCCGGTTGAGTACCTTGGCACTGCTGTTGCATGACAATCTGTAAGTTTATTAACCTAAACGTTTTGTACGTTGTGTCGTAACCGTTACTGAGGTCCATTTTATGTCCTGATTTAGTAACGTAGGTCACTCGTAACGTTATATAATATCGTTACAATGAATTAAACCTAATAGCGGAATCTTAAGTTTGATTTACCGTTGGTATCTAATATGGTTTTGTAATGTAGGACGTACAGTTGTCGTGTCAGTGTTAATACGTTGCGTTACATACGTTACGTTTGTATATCCGATACGCTAGATCAAGTTGGGCGTAATTGTATGTGGGTTATTTACGTCATCTAATTACGTCATCTAATAGTGAAAAGTAATTCTCGGCCAAGTCAACGTCAGTTTATGACGTCATTTCCGGTCTGTTATGAACGTAACTTTAATGGCTACGTCCAGATCGCGAGTATACTAATTAATCAACGTTTTAGTTGGATTAGTTCGTTATTATTATTGTTAACGTTTTAGTTAACGTGTGTGACTATAAGTGAACGTCGGTTTCAGTTAAGTTGACGTGAGCATTACGTTAAGCGTCATGGATCAGTTAGTTAAGACGGGAAGGGAGTTAGGTTATGAAGGGCAGGCGTTGCAGGAATTTGTAAGGCAACAGCAAGAGACTGAGAGGGCAGAAAGGCACGCGGTAAGGGCACTTGATAAAGAAAAGATTGCGCAGGCCGATAAAGACAGGGAAATTGAGTTAGCGAAGATCGCGGCGGAGAAAGAAAAGCTTGCGCAGGCCGATAAAGACAGGGAAATTGAGTTAGCGAAAATTGCGCAGGCCGGTAAAGACAGGGAAATTGAGTTAGCTAGGATCGCGCAGGCCGAAAAAGATCGGGAAATTGAATTGGCTAAGATTGCGGCGGATAGGGAAATCGAGATGGCGCGAATTGAAAGCATAGAGCGGCAAGCCGAGAAAGATAGGGAAGCTAAGTTGTCTCAAGTCGAAAGCGATAAGGAAGCAAAGTTGTCGAGCGAAGTTGAGTTAGAAAAGTTGAAGTATAGTTTTGAATTGCAGCAACGCGAGTTAAAGAATCAGATAGATTTGCAGAAGGTAACGTTTAGAGTTGAATTAGAAAAACAGAAGGCTGAAAAGCTAGCGCATGCGCGAGATCCCAAATTACCGTATTTTGATGAAAGTAAGGACAAAATGGATAGTTACTTATCAAGGTTTGAGAAATACGCGACGGCGAATAAATGGGATAAAAACGTTTGGGCTGCATATTTAAGCGCATTACTTAAAGGTCGCGCGCTTGATGTTTATGATAGATTGTCTGTAGATGATGCAGCAGATTATGACAAGTTGAAAGATGCGTTGTTGAAGAATTTTGATATGACTGAACGCGGATTTAGGAAGAAATTTCGCTATGATAGGCCTGAAAAGTCCGAAACGTTTATTCAGTTTAGTAGTAGACTTAGGTCGTATCTTAATAAATGGTTAAAAATGGCGAAAGTAGACCAGTCTTACGAAGCTGTTTGCGATTTTTTCGCTAGAGATCAGTTTTTAGAATCTTGTAGTAAAGAACTATATGTTCATTTGAAACCAAAAATATTCACGAATCTAGGTGATATGGCTAGGGAAGCAGATTTATTTGCAGAAGCACGTGGCGGTGTCTACGCTTGTGTTAATAAGGGGCAGCGTGATAGTAAGGGCGTAACTCAGAGTAGATCTGATAATAAGCCGAGTGCGAAGCCAGAGATAAAATGTAGTATTTGTGGTAAGGGACATTTAACATATAAATGTTTTAAGAATCCCGATAGGAAGCAAGCATATAGTGCGGAGGTAGGTGCAAGTGCAAGCGGATATAGTGGAAATAAGGGGAGTAGTTATGCACCGAAAGATGAGACACAAAGATCACAGAGTAAGAGCGATACTGTGCAGACGAAGGGTAGTAATTCAGATCGTGGCCGTGGTCGGGGTTATTCCCGCGGACGTGGTCGGGGTGGCGGACATCAAATGAGCTTTTGTAAAACTACAATGAATAGGTCTCATGAAATTGAAGGTCTCTATAAGAGTAAGGAAGAAAGTCCATTAATCAATGATAACGTGGATAGGGAAGGTGTCTGTTACTTTTTAAGGTCGCGATTACCAACAGCGCAGGGTACGGTTAATGGTAAAACAGTTGTAGTTTTAAGGGACACAGGTTGTACTGGGTGTGTCGTTCGTAGAAACTTGGTTTCTAATGATCAGTTACTTGGTAGAGAATCTGATGTAACTTTGATTGATGAATCTACCCAAAGGTATCCCTTAGCAATGGTTGACATAGATTGTCCATTTTTCACAGGAAAAACTGAGGCATTGTGCATGGAAGATACATTGTATGACCTGGTTATTGGAAATATTGACGGGTCAAAACTTCCCGATATGTCCCATTTTGCAATGGCGGCAGTGACTAGGTCACAAGCTAAGCAAGGTGAAGAGGTCTATAGGAAACTTAAAGTTCCTGATCAAATTATTGCTAGTGATAAGGAGGCATTGAAGCAGGCCCAAGTTGTTGACCCTAAATTGAATGGCATAAGGCAAAGAGTGGAATCTGGGAATGTGACTATTAGTCGTGGATTGAACCGAGGTGAAACTAAGTTTATCCGAAAGAAAGATTTATTGTATAGGCAGTTTACTAAGGGAAACAAGGTCACTTTGCAACTTATTATCCCTGAAGGTTTTCGTGAAAAGGTGTTGAGATTGGCGCACGAAACCTTGATGTCAGGTCATTTGGGCATAAAGAAAACTATGGATAGAGTTTTAACTGAGTTCTTTTGGCCTGGAGTTTGTGGTGATGTGGCAAGGTTTTGTAAATCTTGTGACATATGTCAAAGGACTATTCAAAAAGGTCGTGTCACTAAGGTACCTTTAGGAAAGTTGCCACAGATTGACACACCATTTAAACGAGTCGCTGTTGATATAGTTGGACCGATAGAACCTCGTTCTGACAGGAAATCCCGCTATATTTTAACAATGATAGACTATGCGACGAGATATCCTGAGGCGGTAGCGTTACCCGGCATTGAAACGGAACGCGTAGCCGAAGCGTTAGTTGAAATGTTTAGTAGAGTTGGCATACCTGATGAAATGTTAACAGATTGCGGAAGTCAGTTTACTGCTGAAGTTATGAAAGAAGTAAGCAGGCTGTTATCACTCCAGCAGTTAACCACGACGCCGTATCATCCTATTTGTAACGGTCTCGTAGAGCGTTTTCACGCGACGTTGAAGCAAATGCTACGTAGGATGTGCGCAGAACGTCCAAAAGACTGGGATAAATATCTCCCAGCACTACTGTTTGCAATAAGGGAGGTTCCGCAAGAGTCATTAGGGTTTTCTCCGTTCGAATTATTGTATGGACGTAATGTTAGGGGTCCTATGCAAATATTAAAGGAATTGTGGTCTGTAGAGGAAACTGACCAACGTGCGTTATTGACGTATCAGTACGTTATTGATCTAAAAAAACGTTTAGAGAGAACGTGTAAGTTAGCACAGGATATTGTCCGGAAAATGGACGTAAAGCGGAATGCTTATTATGATAAACGCGCGAGGTCGCGTAAGTTTGACGTCGGAGACAAAGTACTTTTGCTACTCCCGAATGAGTGCAATAAATTGTTACTTCAATGGAACGGGCCATATGAAGTTGTCGAAGTAGTCAATGCAATGAACTACAAGATTAACGTCAAGGGCGTCGTGAATACTTATCCTGCTAACATGATTAAGCAGTACGTTCAACGTCAAAAGAACGTGTCGTCTGCAGTTGTTAATGCACGTGACAATGTTAGATCAGAGGATCACAGTGATCCGAATGTCCAAAGAGTTAACATTTGTACGTCAGAGGACGTATCCCAATATGACTTCATACGTGAAAACGTAAAGCCCGACGACGTAACGTCGACTCAGAAATCGAATATGGAAGAACACGGTGGTGATAGTAGATTAGAGGCAGAGGCAACGGATCCTGTGGGATCTGTCGTGCGAAGTAGGTGTAATGTCAAAGACAACGTTAATTTTACGTCTGATACACTTAAAGGTGGCGATTTCCATCTAGTGTTCGATCAGACTTACCCATACTTCCCCATTCCATTTGAGGCACGACAGGTACGACACAGAGAATTGATTGACTTTGGGATTAGGTAAATCTGTTGCCAAGATAATTTGGGGGGCGGACTACCTTAGTAGATAGTTTGGCCACGTTATGCATCGCACCGTTGTTGTGTATATAGCTAGTTTTCCAGTTTTGACATAGCCTACGATTCGATCGCATTTCGTACTATTTCAGAAAAGAAACATTGTTATGTTTTTTTCTCCCTAAGGGGAAACCTATGTTACGAAATGGATCTAATCGTCCACTATGTCGTCGAGATTATTTTAATCCTTTCAATCAGTAGAGCTACAGTTTTTAGGGCAACTGTGGTAATAAAACGTTTACGGAAATTGTGACTACGTTATGCATGGGTTGTTTGTGAATACCTCTCGTGGACAGCATATTGCATGATTTTAAGGTGAATACCTGCACGAGTCTTTTGATTGTGGAAAGCGCTTTGCATGATTTTAATGTGAGACGCATAATATTTATACGCCTATCTTTTAATGAAAAGTTAGACGTGGCTGTTTAATTCTTGATGGATGTTATATTGTTGTGTGCCCAGATTCTGTGTTAAGACCTAGAAGGGTAAGATTTTATTATATTTATTTAGAATAGTTTGGCTAAGAATGGAAAATGTGACTCCTGATTGATATGGTAGGATTATATGTGTCGACTGATTTGATTTTGTTGGCAGTGATCAGGCTGCGCATGTGTCGACCGATTTTGTTAGTAAGCATGCTGCGCATAATATTTGTATATTAGGAAGTTTTGTAAATTTCGGAAATAGTTTATATCACTGATGTTGGTTGCAATGGTGTGCGTCTATTTGACGTCCAGTGACGTCAGTTGCATTCATGTTATTCATGTGACGTCAGTTGCATTCATGTTATTGCGACGTCAGCACTTTTTATATTAGTTTCACGTATACGTGGCCTATAGAAGTAGATTGATTTGTAATGGAACTGATTTATATACTCGTGACGTCAATTGACGCCATAGCATGCACCGCATTAAGGGTTTTTTCCATAAGTTATAATGTTAACATTTGGTCATCATGCGTTTGATTTGCCTTCATTAGACGGCGTCATATGGTATAACATCATTGATGTCATGATGTCAGATCAAACGTTATGATCCCAAATGTGTGAGAAACGCTTATTCAGCTATTATATTCTATGGCAAATGGTATTACGCTTAGTTTAAAGAAATGAATTAATAAATATGCAAGTTAGATTTTGGTCGATCAATTTAATGTAAATAAGTCATTGTTTAGATTATTCATGTTTTATGTGGGGTATGTCATGGTAATGCCTGTTGACGTCAGTATACTTCTTGACAATGTTTGACGTCAGATTCTTCGACGCACATGCGTGGTAGGATCTACGTTTCTTCATTGGCGGAAGTGGTAAGCACACTTTTAGCTTTACATCGTGAGCGCGAGTCGTGTCTAGTGACACGGCTGGCGTGTGCACGTTATGCTCGGCATTCGCCGAGGGCGTTGTATGGTATTTCCAAGACAGGCCCAAGTCTTACGTATTTTTATTATGTAGTTACAATGTATTAAGTGTAAGTTCGTTATTTTTAGGCACATCAAGTCCGGCAGTCAGCTGTTAGGGCTTAGAGCCACGTCTCACCTGGAGATTCGATAAACGTCTCCAGGTTAATACCAACCCGGGTAGAGGCAGTTACAACGCCGTTTGTGCATGGTTCCCAAGCAGAGGCGGGAAGCACAAAATGTAGGCGGAAGTGGTTAGCACAGTTTTGCCAGATTCTGTGATAAGATCTGAAGGTCACATCAAGTGTGGGACAGTGTTCGTCCACTAAGGTGTTTTAATATATATAGACTGGTCCCTGGTACGATCCAGGGAGCGACCAGTATATAATCGTGCACGTGTTAATAAGAGTTGGTGTTCCTCATGATATATGGACTGGCCCATGACATGATCCAGGGAACGACGAATTGAAGTCTACCAACATAAGGCCTTGTTTTTTGTATGAGCTCAAACTGACGTCTTTTGTTCTTTGTGTTTTCCTTTAGTTCATGGCGCTGAGCCGAGTACGGTGTTGACGTCATACGGTAATCTATTTGCGTATTGTACGCAAATCGATTACAGATTTGAAACAAACACCTTACTTGGGCCAGCGACATGAACTAATATGTGTTGTATATTATTGTAATTGTGACAGTTGTAAATTGTATTGTAGTATATAGAATTTACATTATATATAAACTTAAAAAATTCTAACGTTGTTAGAGTTTCCTTGTTAGTGTATTACACTAGTAGATAACCCTTTAACCGGAAGTCACCCTCCGCCGTCCTGGCGACGCATAAGGCTCTACACCCGTGTCGACCGAGTGTAAAACCTTCTGCGTAACAAACATGATGTTTGGATTTCCTCTTCCCAGCTATCCTGTCCCACCATCATCTTCTTTCTGAGAGACAGTTCAAAATGGGCTGAAATACGGCTTCATACAACCGTTAAACCCAATACTCCCTACACCCATGGGGTGGCGGGGGGGGGGGGGTAAAAGTGGATGCAGATGCCGTGATCCATTATACATATTACAAAACCAAAATTTTAAATGTTCTCTATTTTACAATGTAACGATTACTGTCGCGATACACTGATGAGTTGGTACGAAAAGTATTTGTACTTGCCAACGATTAATCAAAACTAGTTTGTGAAGTCTTTATCGATATGAAACAACTAGGAAGCACAAGCAACATTCACATATTAAAACTATCCTCAAGCATTTTCAGTAAAACAACAAACAAGTAGCCCAAAGGGCAACAATTGCTCACCTGAGAGACATTGTAAACCTATAGGGATATTTAAGATGCTCAAGGGCAGCTAACTCCACAGTCAGTGGTCCAATCAGGCTGAAAATTAAACTCATCCAAAACATGTATGCCCTCATTTAATATATGCAAGTTTAAAAAGTATCCGATCAAGAGCACAATAGACAGAGCTGTCAAGGGCATCTAACTTCTTAGCGGTTGGCCTGATCTGGCCAAAATTTGAACTTGTTTAAGATATTATGCATTTCCTCATTACCTGCAAGTTTGAAAAGGATCGGGTCAGTAAAAACCAAGAAAAAGTGGCAACACTGATTTTTTGGATGCTCAGGGCAGGTACTCCATAGTCAGTGGTGGGATCTAGCCGAAATGCTAACTAATCCAAGCTTTTATGCATATCCTTATTACCTGCAAGTATGAAGAGGATCCGATGAAAAATGAAAATGTGATGACCTTGTTTTCTCCATTATAACACTATGGAATTTTTTTCAAACGCTCAAGGGCAGCTAACTCCGTAGTCTGTGCTCAAATCCATCCAAATTTCGAACTCATCCAAGCTCTTATGTATGTCATCATTACCTGCAAGTATGATAAGGATCTAATCAAAAACCTTGATTGCAGAACCCCGAAAGTCATACTTGCTCGAGATATTGTCATGCCCTACATTTGTGTGAATTTATTTTAAAATCCATTGAGAAATGTAGGTGCTAGAGCGATGAAAAGTTTTTCTAAAAATAGCCACAGTGACCTTGACCTTCGGCGCAGCATCCTGAAAGTCGAACTTGCTTGAGATATTGTCATACCCTACATTTGTGTCAAGTTATTTCAAAATCCATGGAGAAATGAATGTGCTAGGGCAATGACAAAGTTTTTCTAAAAATAGCCACAGTGACCTTGACCTTGGGCGCAGCATCCTGAAAGTCAAACTTGCTCGAGATATTGTCATGCCCTACATTTGTGTGAATTTATTTTAAAATCCATTGAGAAATGTAGGTGCTAGAGCGCTGACAAAGTTTTCCTAAAAATAGCCACAGTGACCTTGACCTTGGGCGCATCACCCTGGAAGTCTAACTTGCTTGAGATATTGTCATGCCCTACATTTGTGTGAAGTTGATTTAAAATCCGTTGAGAAATGTAGGGGCTGGAGCGATGACCAAGTTTTTCTAAAAAAAGCCACAGTGACCTTGACCTTGGGCGCAGCACCATGAAAGTCAAACTTGCTCGAGATATTGTCATGCCCTACATTTGTATGAAGTTATTATAAAATCTGCTGAGAAATGTAGGTGCTAGAGTGCTGACAAAGTTTTTCTAAAAATAGCCACAGTGACCTTGACCTTCGGCGCAGCATCCTGAAAGTCGAATTTGCTCGAGATATTGTCATGCCCTACATTTGTGTGAAGTTATTTTAAAATCTGCTGAGAAATGTAGGTGCTAGAGCGCTGACAAAGTTTTTCTAAAAATAGCCACAGTGACCTTGACCTTGGGCGCAGCATCCTGAAAGTCGAACTTGCTCGAGATATTGTCATGGCCTACATTTATATGAAGTTATTTTAAAATCTGCTGAGAAATGTAGGTGCTAGAGCGCTGACAAAGTTTTTCTAAAAATAGCCACAGTGACCTTGACCTTGGGCGCAGCATCCTGAAAGTCGAACTTGTTCGAGATATTGTCATGCCCTACATTTGTATAAAGTTATTTCAAAATCCGTTGAGAAATGTAGGCAATAGAGCGATGACAAAGTTTTTCTCAAAATATGTGATGACGTTGTTTTCTCCATTATAACACTATGGGAATTATTTCAAACGCTCAAGGGCAGCTAACTCCGTAGTCTGTGCTCGAATCCGGCCAAATTTCGAACTCATCCAAGCTCTTATGTATGTCATCATTACCTGCAAGTATGCTAAGGATCTAAGCAAAAACAGTTGAGAAAACGTGATGACGCCATTTTCCCCATTATAACCCTATGGGATTTTTTTCAAAATTCAGGGGCAGCTAACTCCGTAGTCTGTGCTCGAATCCGGCCAAATTTCGAACTCATCCAAGCTCTTGTGTATGTCATCATTACCTGCAAGTATGATAAGGATCTAATCAAAAACAATCGAGAAAACGTGATGACGCCATTTTCCCCATTATAACCCTATGGGGGCTATCTGTTGCCATGGAAACCAGAGTTCTGAGCTGATCGGCACCAAAACCTAATGCAGCCTTTCCCCCACCCAAATGATGCTTCAGATAAAATTTGATAGCGATCGGCCCACTGGTCTCTGAGATATTTATGTTTGAAAGTGTTAACGCACGCACGCACGCACCCACCCACGCACCCATCCGCGGACGGACGACGGCTCGACTCCCATCCTATAAGCTCACCTCTGAGCCTTCGGCTCAGGTGAGCTAAAAAACGAAACAAGGGCTTCGCAAGCGGCGCATAATACGCCCGTTTCAATGTCCTAAAGGACTTACAGAATGAATAAAATTGTTTACAAAAGGATAGACAGGGAGACAAACAGAGGCAACCACTCTATAATTAAGTAGAACTGTTGGCGAATCTGACTATACCCCCGCTTAACTGCTTAAATCAAATGGTGTTATTTTCGTAACAAAAAGCATAGAGAGAGAGAGAGAGAGAGAGAGAGAGAGAGAGAGAGAGAGAGAGAGAAATCATTGTTACGATGTATACCAAATATGAATGGTTGCTGTGAAATCTGTTACAAAAAATTACATCATTCAAAGTAAAGAGAGAAAGAAAATCGGACAAATACAGGGAAGAAAAAGAGGAGAAGGCTGGTTCTCAATCCCACAATACAGTAAGTAATCATTAACCTGCATACCAAATATGACTACTCTAGCTTGCAAGGTGGTGGAGAAATCTTTGACGAAAAAATTCATTATTCAAAGTATGGAAAGAAAGAATATTGGACAAATACAGGGAAGAATAAGCAGGAGAAGGCTGGTTCTCAATCCCACGATACAACATGTCGTCATCAGCCTGCATACCAAATCTGACTACTCTAGCTTGCATGGTTGTAGAGAAATCTTTGACGTAAAATTTCATTATTCAAAGTATGAAAAGAAAGAAAATTGGACAAATACAGGGAAGAATAAAAGGAGAAAGCTGGTTCTCAATCCCACAGTACAACATGTCGTCATCAACCTTGATGCCAAATATGACCAGTCTAGCTTCTATGGTTGTGAAGAAATCTTTGATGAAAAACTTGATTAAAACGGGACGGAAGGACAGATGGACAGACGGAAGGACGGACGGACAGATGTAAACTTGTATACCCCCAACTTTTTCCAAGCGGGGGTATAATGACTGCAACATTATCTAAAAATTTAAAACACATCAAATACTGTTGTATAAGTTGCTTGTCAAAGTGGACAAGGGAGATAACCTAACTATACTAGATACACCATTTTTTGTTCTACTATTCTCCCCTGACAATATATTGTACAAGATAAATATACACCAAATAGCCTATAAGAACTTATGAAAGGGATTAACCCTAAAACGAAGAAAGGTAGAGCAGCCATTTTTGAACGCGACACACCGTTGGGACTTCATACACATTGCTAAGAAGTTTCATGAAGATATCCCGAACGGTTATCTAGTTATGGTGCGCACAAGACTTGCAGGGAAGAAATTAATTCAAGGGGCATAACTTGGAAACTAAGGAAGGGGGAGCAACTATACTGAACAAAAATAAAAACTTGACGGTTTTTATTTCTCAATTCCGGCCAACCTAGCAAATTTGTAGTGTATATATGGATGTTTTCGAGTTGGACAGACATCTGATTACTTAAATCATGAAAAATTATTGGTAAAAGTTTGTCCTGTCCGGAGTTATCTAACTTATCCCCATTTTATTAATTCAGAAAAGATCTTTAATTTGCGCATGCGCAGAAGAAAGTTATTTTGTACCCAATAAACAGCAGTTCCAGTATGCATAGAAAACACTTTAAACGCTTATGGTAATTGTAACCACAACCTGAAAATAACGTTTAAAGTTTCAAAACTTTCAGATTCCCTCCCTTTGAATTAAACATACAGAGATTTATGAAATGCCGTATCTTCTATACCAATGCGTCTTTTTCGTTATTTTCTTCGTGATTAGTTTGCTTGTCTTGCAAACTCAATGTGTTTATTACTAAATTTATTTGAAATCCATTTCTAAAACTGCCATAAAGACTCAAATGTGTAATGGGAATTCCGTTGAAACTGAATTTCTGACTTCATAATGGCGTGGACTGAGGTTTTTCGTCTGGTCAATACGCACGGGTGGTAAACCTAGGAACTACCACGAAATTGTGTTATCATAATTTTGTTCCCAAGCCACATACGGGACATAACGGGGTAGTTTCCAGGCCGAAAAATTGATAAACAGAGGTTAGTGTCATTTTGATTTTTGTTTTATTTTACTACTAAGAACGAACAATGGTGAAATCGGTCAATATGGTTCCGTGTAAATATGTCTCAGCGTCCCCTCTAGCCCCAAATTTTATATGAAAAGTTCTTTTCTTTCTTTAGATTTTTGTTTCCCCACTGAGCATCGGACCAACTTTCCCCAACGTACAGTGCCAGTTCGAAGGATTTTAGCCCGTATCTGTCAAATTAAATTGAATGTGATATCATTTGCCGATGAAAATGATAAAAAGACCCTTAATAAACGTTTCTACACAGGAAAAAAATCCGAGCGTTTACTCGTAGAAGATTCATGCCCCGTTTGTCCTGTGTGGTAGTTTCCAGCGCATCGTGGTAGTTAAAATGCTATCGTGGTAGTTGCCAAGACTATGTAGTAGTTCCCATCAACAGATTAGTTCCCATCAACAGATTTTCCGCTCGTTTAAGAATCGCCAATACTAGTGCACCTATCAATATTTTCCCCCAGGGGGAGGGTGGGATACCATAGGGATTAGACAGCCAGAAAATCCCAACCCATGGGAATTAGATAGAACACCTAAAAACGGGGTTGGGACATTTGATACTTGTCTGGAAGTTCTAAATTAGATTTAATAACTAATTTGATGGCCCACCAAAAGAATTTGTGACACCACATATTTGCTTATGGGTAGGGAATTGGAGCGAAAGTTTTCAAAATTGTCTTAATCCCCATGGGTATCCCGCCGCTCCCTCAGGGGGAAAACATTGATAGGTGCATTGGGACCAGTCGTGACTCAATTTTATAATTGATATGCCTTTCACTGAGAGAAATAATACCCATAAAACTAAGAGTTTATACAGTTGTAAGAAGCAGCCCCTTTCCAAAATGTGGTCTGTCAAATTGTTTGCTCGTTATGATTTTCAAAAAATTATGACCCCAAATGGGATGTAATTTGACATATTAGTCCCCGATTGGGGTCATTTGATGTACTATATACTATTAAAGCCACATGAAAACTAGGGAATTTGCAGCTGACAATTACTGATCCTTAACATAGACATACAAAAAGTACATAGACATGGGGCCAAAATCTCAACTTCATAATAATCAAGATTATTATCTGTCTATGTTTTACCATCAACTTCGTTTCTTACTTAAAGTCGTTTAATTTTTTGATACTTTATGTCAAATAAATGAAAAATTATATAGTATTTACTACATCATATGATCCCGATCGGAGACAAAAATATCAAGTTAACCCTGATTGGGAACCAAATCTTTTGAAACAGTACAACTCGAGAACTTTAACATTTAAAAAAATCTGAACGGTGAAAATTTTGATAAAGATGTCCGTTTTGTGCAGGTTTTCTCATGTTCAACGTATAATAAGTACATTTCTGCACGGATGCAATTTTCTGAAAATACCCCAAAATAGCCAATTTACCACCCCCATCGGGGTGAAAATGTCTAAATATGGAAACAAATGTGACAGGTAAATTTGACCGCAAACGGGGGATTCTCTTCTACTGTATTAGGGACTGGGACCCAAGTCACAAATGGGGTTCCATGGTTCAACTTAGTTGGCAGCGTTGATGAAATCCACTGTTTCGTTGTAGATATTAATAGATTCAAGAGCTTATGTAATGCTAAGGCCCAAACCACCGCAAACCACCTTTTTTATATATGATAACAATGGAAAAGGGTGAAAATGGACGTGAAAGTGCTAGAATAAGAGCACCTCTGACACTACGATTCGCTAGTATTGGTATTGAGGGTGATGGAAAATTATAGGCGGCCGAGATTGATATTACATCTATAGATAATGAGATAGCTATGGATCAAGAAAGATTGTATAAAGTATGGTAGGTTGTTAATTTTTTACAATTTGAACTTCATAACCCAGGGAGAGGGGGTACTCTGAATATAAGTATATAAAAATCTTAACTTTAGGCTAAAGTGACAGGGCGAAATTAAACCAGTATTTTGTTAACCGAAAATAGAACACTTATGCCTATTACATACCAAGTAATACATTTTCATATAGTGGTTTGCGGTGATCGGGGTGGTGATGCTGCTTATGGTAAAATCATTACGTTGATCACCCAAAATGTTATGCTAAAGCATATTCTATATTCTCCTCATATCAGGAAACCTATTTCAAAAAAGTGGTTTGCGGTGGTTTGCAGTGGTTTGCGGTAATTCGATGGTCCCTCGGGTTGGGTCACTTTTTATATACATGTGAGTGCGACGATGAACGGGCATGTTATATAATAACTATAAGGCATGTTTATTCAACAACAAATTAGCTATGTGAATATCCCTTCTTTTCATTCTTTTCATCATTTCAATAGCCCACTAAATTTAAAATTCAGGCAGTCGACAAATTTTATCCGACAAAAGGTTGTTTGAAAAGGTCTTTGTATGAATAAGAGGGGTATTCAAGGGTCGGCCCGAACACCCCGTCTTTAAAAATTTGAAGTAGCCCCTGAGTAGTGAACATCTGCTGATGGGAACTACTACTAAAATCCTACAAAGTCTTGGCAACCACCACGATAGCATTTTAACTACCACGGTGAACTGGAAACTACCACACAGGACAAACGGGGCCTGAATCTTTTACGAGTAAACTCTTGGCTTCTGTTTTCTATGAAGGAACGTTTAGTAAGGGTCTTTGTATCATTTTCATCGGCAAATAATATCAAATTCAATATAATTTGATGGATACGAGCTCAATTCCTTCGAATTGGCACTGTACTTTATGGAAAATTGACCCGATACTCAGTGCGGGCGCAAAAATCTAAAGAAAGAAAATAACTTTTCATATAAAATTTGGGGCTAGAGGGGACGCTGAGACATATTTACACGGAACCATATTGGCCGATTTCACCACTGTTCGTTCTTAGAAGTAAAATAAAACAAAAGCCAAAATGACACCAACCTCCGTTTATCATTTTTCGGCCTGGAAACTACCCCGTTATGTCCCGTATGTGGCTTGGGAACAAAATTACGTTAACACAATTTCGTGGTAGTTCCTAGGTTTACCACCCGTGTTACGGCATCCACGTCGACCGTGCATCGGCATAATTTTAGCTTATGAGTCCATACAGATTGGATTTAATAACGGCAAAGCGTTGCCAACAGGTTTTTTTGATTGAAGCAGTCTTCGACGATTTTAAATTTGGTATGTTTTTGGTTTTGAGCATAGAAAACAGAAAAGTCCCCTTGTGACGTTTACAATAGCCTCAATTTTGCTGTATCTATGGAATCTTGAAATTTGTGTGATTATGATATGACAGAATAATTAGATTTTCTTAAACTAAGAGAATTTTTATGTCTCACTATTTCCCGACTACCGTAGGATGAAAAATAGCGACTGTCAAGTTTTTATTTTTGCTAAGTATATTATTGTACGCGACACGTTCCCCCAACCTAATACATATGCCTACCAAATTTCATGAAGATATCCCAAATGGTTACTGAGTTATGGCGCGCACAAGAATGTTTACGGACGGACGGACGGACGGACGGACAACGCCAGGACATAATACGTCCGTTTTTTTCAAAACGGGCGCATAAAAAAACAAGAGAAGAAAATGGCGAAGTTGCTACTGTTTTTAACGTTTAGACGTTACGTCACAGTCCTATCAGAATTCAGTTCCAGTTTCCTTTTATGTATTTAATATGACTCTCTTTGCTTCTTACTGACGATGCCGTCAGTTCTCTTAAAGAAATGAAATATTCATATAATTTGGCGCAACTGAAGCGGCACAACTAGCTATGTGTGAACAAATACTTGAAGAACTCTTG
Source organism: Ctena decussata (assembly GCA_963989385.1). Classification (NCBI taxonomy): domain Eukaryota; kingdom Metazoa; phylum Mollusca; class Bivalvia; order Lucinida; family Lucinidae; genus Ctena; species Ctena decussata. The sequence goes on along the minus strand of OZ022498.1, from coordinate 49,719,978 downwards.
AACTTATCTCCCATATTTATTGATTATGGATAGGTAGCCGCTTTCGGAGGGCACCTGTCTCATCTATACATTCTTTTCCGCAACCTCCGCAGCGGATACCACAAATGATATTTAACATCACATGAAATGTTATTAATAATTTAAATTGTTCTTCCGCTCTAAAATGATATTCTTTATCGTCTATCAAATGTATACATAGTCCGCAATTAGGTCTGTTACATCTACTGAGTCTTGGTTCCTCGGCTGTTTAAAATCTCTTTAGCTTGTTTTGTTGTCGCTTACTATTAATTATTTGGTATTGCTCTAAAAATTCTTCCATGTATTTGTTTCTTTCTAGCACTTATAAGTCATTTAAAATATCCCCCAAAATTGCTATATTTCTTGGGTTGAAAGTGCAGGCATAAGGCAAAGTTTTTTTCATCACTTTTTTCCTATACAGTTCTGGCTGATTGTATTGGGCAGATGGGGCTCATTAGCCTGGGAAGGTTACCCATCAAAGAGTTAATGGTCTCTAATTGCAACTAGAAAGGTAGATGCAGCTCTTAGCTTTGGTGGCAGTCCACCTAGGAGTTCATTGTTAGGTCTCTAAACAAAACCTGCTAAAAACGTGTGAACACAGCATTACTGCGCGAAAGTCTTCCTAGAAAAAGTCAACGGCCAATATACGACTCCAACATGAGCTCAACAGTCATTAGCAATACCCGAGAGAGCCTTGCTCAGCATGGTACAACGTCTAGATTTAAGGGGTCACTGTAGGTAGGAGACTCACCAATCACTTTGGCCCTCAGAGTCTGGTTGTTTATACAGCAGACGAGTCAGTAACTTGCTGGGAGGAAATAAGACGCTCCAACCTACATTAGTCTCCCAGCCCTATATGTCAATTAGGGGTGATGTGAACAAAACATCACAGGATGGAAGTTTTCCTCGAAGAAGTCAACGGCCAGAGTGGAAGAATTCTTTGAGTCAACGGCCATGTGTTCACTACCAAGGCGAGCCATGTTGTCATTATGAGATTCGGGTGTGGCCATTGTAAACAGCCTGGAGAAGTATGGGCTCCGTCAGGCAAAATGTTTTCCTAGAAACACCATAGAGGACAGACCCAATGAAACCTTAATTATACCGGATTAGTCGCAGCCCAGGTTAACAATGACTTCTGTTTGATGCTAGGACGTAAGTGATAAGTATACGACTCGTATGACAAAAGTCAAAATAATAAGAGGGGATGGGGAGCGGGGGGGACATCTAAATAGGAACCCAGAATGTGAGGCTTCTGAAGCCAGCTGGAAAACTTAAAGAACTGACTCATGAGATAGATAGGTACCACTGGAATATACTGGGGCTCTGTGAGATGCGCTGGAAGAACGTTGGTGAGTTGTAAACAGATGACAGACACAAAATTTACTTCAGTGGAGAAGAGGACAGACACATGTATGAGGTTGGTTTTCTAGTGCATAAAGACACGGTGAGTGCTGTCCTGGGTTTGCCAACCAGTCTCCAGCAGACTAATCTAAATCCGCTTGAGCTCCTTTCAATGTCACCATCATACAGGTTTATGCACCAACATCTGGCCATGAGGACAACTAGGCCGATTACATCTACCAGCAACTCCAAGAATTCATAGACCAAACATCTAAGAAGGACATTCTGGTTGTACAAGGGGATTGGAATACTGAAGTTGGAAAGGATGTACAGGAAGACTGGGGAAATGTGAACTCTACTGCAATGCGGAGACAAATGAGAGAGGTTTCAGACTTTTAGAATTTGCAACCTTTAACAACTTAGTACTCAAATATACCCTAGGCCCCAAACAAATCTAGCAGGTGGACATGGCACAGCCCAGGCAGGAAGCATCACAAGCAGACTGACTACATTTAAGTGAGGATGTGGCTCCGATCAGTAGTAAACATTCTTAGAACAAAAAGCTTTTCTCGAGCAGACGTAGGAAGTGATCATGGCCTGGTGATGATGTTCTTCCGAGTTCGTCTGACGACCGACTGAAAGCCAACCCAGCCAAGACTGATATTTGACCTAGATAAGTTAAAAAACTCAGATGTGGTAGGCTCGTACCAAGCAACAATAGGTGGGAATTTGCACTACTCATCAGTCTAAGGGATGATGATTAGTACGGCAGATAGGCAGCCTATGAGAAGGTGCTACTGGTAAGGTTCTGCAAACATCTTGAGTTATAGATCAGATCAATCGTTAGAATCTCTAGTTGACAAAACCGGCTGATGACACCTCTGATTCTGAGTACTAAGCGAGTTATTTCCCCTTGAATTACCCCATCCATTTAATTGGGTAAAATGAAACTTAAATGTTAAAGAGTAAAAAAATCATTTATGAGATGGTACTTTGTACGATTTTTTAGTTGTATTTGGTTTGTAGCTTAACTACCGTATATGTGGTACTTATTGTTTACTTTAGTTTTCATTTTTTGACGTCGTGATATCGCGTTTACGTTGAAATTTGTTTTGAAAACAATCTTTTAAATGTCAGGTTTTACAATTTTTAATGTTGACTCCATCAGTCAAGATTTTGAAACAATATTTGCAATAGAATAGCAAGTCTAGAACCTTTGCTTTATGTATAGATTATCAGAAATCAAGATTTCAGTACAGAGACAAACAAACTCTGAGAAACATGAGTAAATACCCCACCCATCTAAATATGCATTGCAAAACTGGAAATCTTTCAGGCTCTTGCGGTTCAAAAAAGTAAGGTTAGGTCATATTGTAACATAATATACGTGACATTATAGGGCTGCACATCTATGCTAGTGCAAATAAAATTACTTCAAGCAATCTTTCACGCTTCAGTGAGCAAGTATTAATTTACTTGAAACAGTATTATACAGACAGTACAAATCTACTTACACAGAGGACATGTTCACAATATTTTATCACATACCTTTTTTTCGCAACACTTCTAACTATAGCAATGGAAATTCAAAATATATCTACAGATGTTGTAAATAAGTGATTGTTTACCTTATAACTTATTAATTTGTTATTTACATTTCAAGTGACCATACTGTATGCAACACTTTGTTACTTTGTTATTTTTCTTTGCAAGCGTATACATGTACATATTCATTGATATTTTGATGAACTACTGGCATAGTTTTGACATCTTCAAGATTCAAGACATTGCAAAAGAACAATTTGTCTCAAAACAGAATGAAAAGAAAATTACCCACTCACTAAAATGCATTAGAACCTGTATCCTAGCTATACCAGCCGCTAAATAAATATAGGCCAGGCCAGTAGGATGTTGCCCGGTCACCCGACGAAGTCGTGTAGACCTCATTTTTCTAAGATGTCCCATATACGCAGAATATTTGCCTCTTTCTTGCTGCATACTTAGTGGGGAGATTGAGAGTTCAGACTGTTAAATACGTTACCAATAGAAAGTTTACAAAAATTACTATGTATTTAAATAAAAATGAAAGTCAGTAATCTATCTATAAATCAATATAAATTATTTATTTTTATATTAAGTGATGTAAAAACATTTTTAAATTTTGAACTTTTATTATTATACTTGATTATTTTACAGTTTATAAGGCTGTAATCTATGTTACCATTAGATACGAATTTAAGAAAAATAAAACTATACAAGACAAAATTAAAATTGATAAAGTGCATTAGTATTAGTATATTACTATTTAGGTCTAGGGACAAGCTTTACAGTGGAAAAAAGTGGCTTCACTAAATTTGTAATATACCATACAGAAACTGTTTAATACGTGTGTAATATAATTTTTAATGCAATATTCAAAAATATTATAATGATTTGAAATGGCGCTTACATGTTGAGGTTCAAAAAATTCTCAATGTATGAGGCTCTAAGAGTATCTTACGGAATTGATATTAATCAAATTGATGTAACTAACGTAAATAGTAACACAGCTTATGAGACTGTGATTTATGTTATCATAAAGAAGAAGATTTACAGATTTACAGCACATAAAACAATAACTAACAAGTCAGAATTGGAAAATAAAATATACTTTCAATCCTTTAGGGTATAATTCTGGCACTGCTTTTATAAAATAAAGGTAGGTGTGATTTATCTTGTGTATACTACGAGACAGAAACTTTTCAGAGGTGTTGCATGAATTCTAATGCAGTTTCGTAGTCTCCTTAATGTGTGAAATAATATTGACACATAAATAGGGAAATGTGTTAAAATAATGACAAAAAAACATGATACAGAAACCAGATTACTCAGGTGTATCTAGTTTGCTCCCTAAAGCTGAGATTATTCAGATTTATGTAGTTTGCTCACTAAATCTGTATATGCGCCCTAGATTTTATTCACTGTTACATTTATAGAAAAATAGTATCATTTGAGAACCATACAACCTAAATGTATATGATAATATTTTTCTCTAGCCTTTTTAAAATGTAGAATAAACTGGACATAATGACAAGATTATGACATCAACACTTTTAAAATGTGTTTCACGCATAAAATATTTATGAGCATGCTGTGAATTACTTTTCTTGTTTCTTCTTGTAATATTACATCTATACACTCAAGTCATGAAACTCAAAACTGTTTTGCGAAAGTTTTAAATAACTGATGTGCCTTTGACTAAAAAATGGCATTGGTGTAATTCAGAGTTCAACTCGACAGTAACACATTATATATGTATCAGTCTTACAATATTTGATGTAATATACGTTAAGCGAGACTAGTGTAGGGGAGAGTATTGTGGTAACAAATTCTGAAAATAGTTATCCTGATTGCCCAGTTCTAATGTACATTCACAGTATATCATTTTATAGAGAATAGAGAGAGAGAGAGAGAGAGAGAGAGAGAGAGAGAGAGAGCAAAATCCCAAAATTATCCTTAAATTACCTTCTACCCCTTCATCCATATATAAAAAAGTGTACACACACTTTAAAAGTCCTCTGATCAGTAACTCCTTGTGTGACAGTGATACAGTTTCAGACTACTCCGAGTCCTCTAGGCAACCATTTAATTACTTTATTTATGATATAGTTCCACCATAGAATGCTAAAAGACCACTTTAGCAATAACAGTTTCTGTAGCGCAAAATACCATTTTGGATGCAATTCATTGTTACCAATATTCGGAAACGCATATGACAGTGCAAAGTTTTGCAAGTTTGATAGCATTTGGTTTTATTTAACGATATAGAAATGCATTAGTGTTCTTCATTGATTGTACTTAATTGCTCATTCTAATCAGATTAAGTAGTTTGTCCATTCTTGGTAACGTAGACAACAGTACGGTTTCTAACGCTTCAGAAGACAATATTGATTTAATTCAGAGGCTTCCAAGCATATTTTCTACAACACTAAAATCTATGTCTGTTATTGTGTTTATTTGGATGAGAATATGCAAATGCCATTAAAATGATACGGTCACGTGTATAACATGGGAGAAACAGCCAAACTGCCCAATAGTCAGACAGCAGAAAGCAGTGAAATACTTAGTAGACGTTGGGCTTTCAGAAAAAAAGAACACGCTGAAACAGTATCTCATAAAAGGAGAGAGAGATATTGGAGTTTAAATATCTACTAGCTTTTATTAATGTATCATTCGATCAATTTCAAACAACAGATGGACCGACGGACGAAAAAATGGGTGAACTGACAAGTACAGACGGCCCAAAGACAATCTTATAGTACCTGATTGGACTGAAAATGACACCAGAGTATGCAACTACAACGCTTGTATAATCAGCGGCTAGTTTTGACCACTGTTAAGCTTGTCATTTTTGAGAAGTTGACTGCCAAAACAGTGGTGAACACATGCTATTGACAAACCGACGTACGGTCGGATGGAAAAATAAATATATAGAGCACATATTATCTAAATGAGTGCGAGTTAATAGAAGTTACACACATATACTGTTTTCCAAGAATTTAGCCCATTTAGCTGGTCTTAAAGTAGTAATTTAAGTAGATTTTTATCATTTATGTACGTTTTCTGTGTGACCGTGACCTTGACCTTTTGACCTTTTGTACGTGGTACAATATATCTAGATAATTAATTCAACAATGAAATACCTTGTAAATTAGTTTCTGCGTAAGACTTGACATATTTTTTGTCTTGGTAATAAAACAGACAAATTCTAATATTGATGTCGAAAATTGTCAACCTTTGGTAATCAACGGTAATTAACAAACAGACGCACGGACAAACACTGTTCAATAAGCCATATTCGTTAAAAGCTTCTATGTTTAATTCATTCCATTTGTTTTCCGTACGTACTACTGGAAAATGACAAACACTTGTCTTTAGTTGAAATAAATGGACATTTTTTTGACGTACATCGACAAAAATTGTGTAAGTTTGCTGTTTATGGGTACGTAAGTTTCAAGGGCCATAACTCTGTTAGTACTCAACTGCCGCGATGTTATCAGCCGGATCCATACACTAGACATGCTGACAAACAATTTGGTATATAACACTTGATGTTTGCAGAACCTTACCAGTAAAGTCCTTAAGGAGAGCACTTTTGGGGCTCCGTCTGCTCTACTAGATATAGACATAGGGAGCATGATTACCAAATACAATACAGAAGTGACTGACACAGCCAGTGAGATACTTGGGAAGGAACGACGCACGAAAAAGCCCTGGGTCATCAGAGATGCTCTTGGCCTATGTGATTAGAGGAGGGATTTGAAGAAGAGGCGGTTTGAAGCAGAAGGAGCGAAAGAATGCGGAAAAGCTAACAAGAGGGTTTAGAAGGCAATAAAGAAAGCAAAGGAAGACTGGATAGGTACTTAGTGCGAGGAGACTGATACTTGACTGACCAAAACAAACAGCAAGAAAGCATATCAGCTGGTGAAGGATGTATCTTCAGAGAAGCAGGGTAGATCCACAACTACCACGCAGATGGACAGAATATTGCTCGGAGCTATACATCAGCGAGAGTTATGGTGGCAATACAGTTCTGGACTACACAAAACACCCAGAAGAAGATCTGCAGCCTATCCTTTGGGAGGAAGCTGAGATTGCAGTAGCTGCACTGGAAAAGAGGAAAACCACTGGAGTTGATACTATACCAATATAACTCGTACAGAACTCGTTCTAACAGTTTGGGAGACCATGGTTGACATTTTGACAAAGATCTGTAACAAGATCTAAGAACATGAGAATGGCCAACTACGTGGACTCAGTCGCTGATCATTGCACTCCCTAAATAGGGCAATCTACAGCTTTGACGGAACTACATAACCACGAACCTCATCAGTCATTCCAGTAGAAGTATGCTGAAAGTCATATTGAACAGGCTCAAACCCCAAGCTGAAGAGATAATCGCTGAAAAACAAGGTGGGTTCAGAGCTGGAAGAACAGAACAGGTCTTCAACCTCAGAATCCTGTGTGGAAAGTACCTTCAACATCAGCAGAGTCTGTATACCATGTCTTCACATATTTCAGAAAAGCATTTGACAGGGTATGGCATGCAGCCTCCGTGCGGAAGTACAAAGCAATGCAAATCTAGTTCGCGCCATTGAGCACCTCTTTGACATGGCTAAAAGTGCAGTTCAGATGAATAGCAGCACAGGAGAATGGTTCAGAACAACAGTTAGAGTTAGGCAAGGGTGCCTTCTCTCGCCCACCTTTTTCAAAATTTTTCTCGAAAGGATCATGTCTGATGCTCTGGAAGAACATGACGGAAAAGTTAGCATAGGAGGCATAACTATTAGAAATTTGCGGTTTGCCGATGACACTGACGTTCCTGCTGAGGGAGAGCAGGATTTAGAAGTCCTAGTCAAAAGTCTCGACAAAACCTACACAAGGTATAAAATGGAGAAAGTGCTGAGAAGACCATGCCAATGACAAAGAGCGCTAGCGGCATTCAGAGGGAGATCTAGGTTAAAGGACAGAAGCTTGGAACATTGACAAGCTTCTAGTACCTTGTAGCAATTGTCTCAGCTGAAGGCTTAAAACCGGATGTTCTCTGAAAGATTGCTCAAGCCACTGCAGCTCTGACAAAGCTGAACCCAATATGGAGAGATAACACCATATCGGTCTTTTCTTGCAATACCATTTAAAGAAAAATATATTTGCTTGAAAAGTTGGTAACACGGCAAAATACTCCGTGTTTCAAACAAAAGCAATGTCGAGGACGCCGGTATTTTGACGACTTTACCCACTGACGTTTGAATTTACGCTGATCTTACGACATAATTAATAAAGACAAAGTCGCATATGAATAAAGCGTCAACAGGAATCATCGATGTACACACTCTTTGCATATGCTGTCGACAAAAATGCGCGAGAAAAACTGTTCCATGTAATGACATCCATCTATGATTTCATGACATTAATTTCCGGCAGACATATAAAAGGTGTGTTAGGCAAATCTGTTACGCAAGACACCACTTTTCTGTCATGACACAGAAAATCAATTTTGTTGGTAATTTTATAAACAAAAAAACAACATATCACTTAGATCAAAGATGAAATTGACGCGCTCCCTTCTCATATTCATTTTTCTCTATGCATGTTGGTCATGGACCTTGACAGCAGAGTTAGAAAAAAGAGTCCAATCTTTTGAGATGAGATGCTACTGAAGGTTACAATCATTTCGTATAAGAAACATATAACCAATGAGGAGGTTCGCAGAAAGATACCAGCAGCTCTGGTTCTACTCCCAATGTCCCGGTTGATACAGTATCGTTAAGTACTTAACAAATGACCATATAAAGCGATGTAATTATACTAAAAACGTAAGATCATTTTGACAATTTTGACTGGGGGTGTGGGGAAGAGGGGTATTTTCGAATTAAGCTGTTAATTTCACGTGAGAAACGTTTGGTAGCTTATATATACAAAATACTTGTGGCTGTATCTTCAAATTCAGATCGCATTGTTTTTGTTATGTTTTTTATTCAGTTATATATGCTTAAATTGTTCCAGATATTTTCAATAACAGGTTAAGCTTTATGTTTTTTTCGGGGTTTGTCTGGGAAAACTGATAATATTATAGTTTCATACGATACAAGATATAACATCGGGATGGGAGTGGGGAAGGGATATTGGGGAAACTCCAATCATATACCTGACTTCATAAAATGCGGACCTATTCATGTACTGCCCAATCAGATACACAGTGTACAGATAACAGTGCTTACTAGCTATTAACCAAATAATTTTATGGTAGAATGGGACAGAGGAATCTGGCAGGTTGCAAAATACTATATACCTGGGGACAAGAAAAAAGAGTCGTTCATATACTGATTAAGAGAAAAAGAGTATCAGTCATATTCCTTTTGTTAAAACACTGGGATCAGTCCTATACTTGGCAGAGCTGAAAGGGGGAACTATTCGGCCCGCACATTATCCGTACTATACTATATATAGGAAGTTAACCCCATCTTCCACCCCCACCCCCTCACACGCAGCCTTGAGGATATAGCTATTTAGGTATCAACTTTACAAAAACCGATTATTATCAATTACTTTATTAGATATCTACTTACAAAAATGCTGGCTTATGATAGCAGCGGCTTTGTTAGTAATGCATCCTTTATCTTCTCCCTTTTTGCATTTTGCTTTATATAACAAAGTGTCACGTATGTTATTCTCTTAAAATCGTGAAAATGAGTTGCTGGGCAATCACAGAGTTGGCATTAAACGTATTGATTTAAGCTATAAGAACAACCAAGCAAACAGCAGATCTGCTGAGCTTCTTCAGAATACTTCAAGTCTTTCACCATATTAAGTGGACCTATTGTGTGTTTGTCACGTATAAAACTACCTCACGAAACCCTTAAAGTAACTGCTAAAAGTATAAGTTTGTTCAAGTAATCATTTTTTTCTTAAGAACTGTCAGAATCGTTCTCTGAGAGAGACGGTAAAGAAACTTGATAACTGGTATTGTAATGGATACCTCAAACATTTATGTTATTTACGTTACCACCAGTAATTGCTTGTGATAAAAACAACGTTAGACTGTATCTTTTCTAATATTTTCAGAAGATTTTATGGAGCAACTATTCTTGATTGCAAAACAAAAATATTCTTTCTTCAAAAACAATATGATTTTAATGAAAATATTTATAAGTAACGTATATTATTGATCGATATACCCAAAGAGCCTTCAGAAGAAAAGGCAACAAGTGTTTTCCTTTGTGTACGCACAATTGCTGAAGTTTTTATGCCAAAATAACTATGAATCTCCATGGAAACATCGTATGCCCCTGAAATATGTGTGGCATGAAAAAATAGTGAAATACTTAAAAACTGATTTGTATTACAAATGTGTAAGATGGAAGTTGTTACCATGGCAATGCAAAACAGCCACGCTTACATTACTTTTTCACTGCAAGTATACAATTCATACATTTTATAATAGTTTATGCATTTAACTTCTACTTGCTAAAACTGTCTGTATGTTCTTTGTACAATCCTATTACTTTGAACATTTCTACTTGTATTTTAGTCACAAGATGCATGGTTATCGCCCTTTAACACTCATTAACATGCTAAACACACTCTCTTAGAAAATTGCACCCGACTAACCTCACTTAACAGAACTTAAGTGGGGTAGGTAGGGTTTGGTGGTTTATGTCATCTCCAGCTGTGACCTCGGTTGTTTCTTGAGATAACCTTGGAGAATAGGAAATATTACGTAAGATATGATAACCAGATACGGTCTTCTAGTGCCATTAATTAAAAAAGTTGAAAAATCAATATCAGTGTTCAAAAAAATTCAGAGTAAAGACTATCATTAACCACGAAAACTTACGAGGATCATCCAAAAAGTTCTGTCACTGGACTCATAACTTTGCTCACAGACGTGATAGCTTACCCCGGTTTGCAACAATCAAAAGAACAATCTTTTATCTTTATACTGATATCAGGTAAATGGTGAAAACATGCCATCTGGTTTAGTTATAAGCTCAGATACAGACCTTATATTTGACACTGGCCTATTTTGACGATTTTTGTTTTTCTACTGCCTTGCTTCATGCTGTATATCTCGTCAATTACATATCGCAGGATTCTGAAATTTTCAGGGTTGCTGTCTGTTGCATTTTGTGGGACACTACATAAAAATCAGCGACTTCTGTCGATTATATGCGATGCAAAATATTGATATATGAAATATGGTGAAATTCGCAGTCACGTGATTTTCAAGGACCCACTGTGCCTTCATTTTTGGGATTTTTCTGAAATTTTGATTGAGAACACACTGTCATGATCTACTGCAGTACAGATATGCTTCAGAATTTGAAATATTATACGTTTATGAAGCTTTTGAACTTAGAACATGACCTGGTCGATTTTCCTAAGGCGTTGTTTGCATAAAGTTGAGGTTACGAAATGCTGTAAACTCTTTAAAATGGACAGAATCGCTTGGAGACTTTTTCGTTGTCTTTATTAGCACCTGAGATATCGTAGGCACCGGGCAGCGATAATAGACACCCCTTCATTGCTTATTGCCGGAGTTGCATCTACAAATTTGCCAGTCGGGTGAGGGTACCCTTCTTTTGATGCAGATTGTGAATGTTATGTCATTGATACAAGAATCAGTTTTTTACAGCTATGTGATAAAAAAACAGGGTTTTTGAATGGTTTTTATTGTAGGTGAATCGCACTTTTCGTTTTTGAGATATAAGCCAGTGACAGAACTTTTTGGATGACCCTCGTAATGGGATTTTAGTCTTTAAATCACTGCTCTACGTTTAGAATAACGACTTTTACTAACTGATATATCAGGTAAAAATAACACAAATTAGTTCGGCACATCTAATTCAGTCATCGCCTGGCTGCTAGTGGACAGAGGTGTTACTTTATCTTACGCAACTCCCCAGATGCAAATCATTTGCTGATAAGCAAAGACAGTATTTAGTTAGAGGATATGAGATGTTTTTCTCATGTTTACCGTCGCATTGTCAAATGTGCACGAGCATAAATACCAACTAATGCTGTTATAGTTTCACGTCAAAAATACTTAATGTGCAGCCAAGAGGAAAACCCTACAAAATACTGCTTCCCAACTCCCCTTTTTCACTAAAATCTACTGCTATCTAGCACACATAATAAATTACAGATTTACGGACAAACAAGCACCAGTACAGGCACAAAAATTACATTTCTTTTAATTAAAGTTTTATTTCAACAAAATTCACTTCTGACATAGGGCTGAAATCGGCCCTACTGCACCTCGTCCTTTTATGTGTAAATAAAAGCTTAACAAGACACATTTTTTTTCTTACCCGTTGCGACCCAATGAATATTTCAGTAGGAGCACGCGAAAACTGGCATTCTCAATATGATTTGAATATAGATTTTCTTAGAATGATGTTTCACCTTAAAATTAAGGTTTTCTTTAAATTTAAGATAAATTGAGAACCAAGGCGTAGATCATCAGGAAGTAATATCTGTAACAGAATTAAATGGAAATCATATTGTAGATAATACATGAATTAAAAAAAGGAAAAAAAAAACTTTATCGTTTATTATATAACCTAAAAATAAAGCAATTTTCATTGGCTCAGAGCTGATTTCAACTCATTCAATATTTTGTTATATTCACTGGCCTGGGTTTTTTTCCCATTGAATATTAGTTTCTAAATTTAGATCACGTGCTGAAGCAATCAGTATTGGAAAACCAGAGAAGACTGGTTTCATATTTATACAGTATGCCTTAAACACTACATAGTGAAATGAGTACCAGTAATGTATCTGCTGCAACAAAATGGCGGATGACACAGATGCTGAGAGCAAGCCAAGCAACAAAAACAGATTTGCAAGCCTAACTGAAAAAATAGTAGTATTGTTATTGTTATATAATAAAACAATTGTCGCCTCGGTCAATATTGGATATTTTCTGGTAAATATCACATCATATCCAATGCCTCCATAGTCAATAATTGTATATAATTAGAACATGAAACGAACAGAGAGAGAGAGAGAGTAACAGTTTTGTCACATATACTAGCAAAATATGTCTGAAATGTATCTTACATGAGCAGACAACAGCAACTATTATTGCAGGTATAAACCACCAAAGTCTCTTCACTCGATGCGGCAATCTGTGTTCTTCTGAAAGTAACAGGAGAAGGAGTCTTGTTTGAAGTTCATGATTGAGATTATGAACATATGATCGAGTTTAGGAATCTTCCTTTAAGTCTAGAGTAATAACATTATCCTTATTGTGGTAATAAAAACGTGTCAACAATGTACATACGCGGAACTTGATGTTATTACGTGGGGAAACAAACCGCAGTAATAGTAGACGTCTCGTCGATATTGTGAGACTAAAACGACAAACATTCATAGACGTTGGTTGCCATGTAAACCCGCTTTCGGAGTAGAAGTAATATACTTGAGTCAAAGTTTCTTATCTTCATTTGGACTATTTCAAAGATGGCTGTTCTGTCGATTACTGATAATTCGGCTGTGTTTGCACGTATGTTGTTTCTTACACAACATTTAACCCTGAAGCGCCAAAACATCAGATGACACAAATTTACGTCTGCAAAATTGAAAAACAAAACAAAAAAAAAACATGTTTAATCCAAGCAATATCAGAAATTTATATCGAGAATTCAAAAAAAAACCGAGCCGCTTCACCTGGATCTAGGCTGTTTGCCAATTCAACTTTTTTATTTTGGGACTGTAAGCGTTAAAGTTCAAATCAAACGCCCTTTCATCGTAGCAAATTGAATTGTAATGTAAGAAAGTATTATAGAATAAAATATTGAGATTCAAAATTAAGTGTTTTCTTGGCATGTCATTAACCTTGAAGTATGACCCGCTATGCGATCCATACAATGGGGCCTTTGGTTTAATCTGTAGTTTCTCAATGACATGAAAACCATCAAAGATAGAAAAAATGTCACGAGCAAAATTGACAAAAACCTGTCAATACGAAATGGCTTGCTTAAAAATATTATTAAGACAAAATTTGAAAAGTTTCAAAAATATAGAAACATCACTGACTTAATTTAGTATAAGAAATAGAAATGTTTTTCAGAATAAAATGTCCTTCCTCCAGCCTATGCCCATTTTCTCTAATATCCCAACCCGTGTATTCTCACCCAATCATTCCACTTCCCTTAAACTTTGCTGTGTTGATATAGTCTGTCAAGTCCAGTCAGTTCTAATTGGTTCAAGGAATGTCTTTTTCAGAAAAATTTTAAATTTGGAAGTTTGCTATGTCATATAAGTGCATCCGTGCAAAGGGGGAGTCTCCATAAGGGCCATTTTCTGGTTACAAATGGAGTTTCACCAAACTTCACCAATCTCTACTAGTAAGTGGTGACTTTTATATATTGAAATATTGATCTCATCGAAAGTGTATTTTGAGTGGGCAGCAGTTCCAAAGTGGGTGGGGTAATTCCAACCCAAGCCTCACCATGTATCTTTTTTTTCAATTATCTATATATAAGCAACGGTGACTGATTTACCATTATGATTTGAAATAATACAGGCATATACAGTTATTAATTAGGTTATATAATTTATGATTGTTTGCTGATTTAGTAATAGTTTATGCGCTTATAAATTGTAACAGGAATTTTACTTATTTGTGCTTCTCCAACTTTACGAAAAACTACAATTTATCATTATTTGTCCAGATAATAAACGAAACTTTGTAATTATATTGACATGATAGTGTGCATTGCAGAATTATGAGAAAACTACCCTAAGCATATCAAAACCTGAATTATTTGCCCTTGATTCAAGAAAATATAAGTATCTTAATTGAAAATATAAGATCGAAATTCTACACTGGAAGGTATATTTTGATGACTCTTTTCCTCATGGTCCTAATATTATACTGATTGCTGAGCTATAAATTCCATATAGTACCCGTGATATTACACAAGAACTGTAACTGAACAGCAGAGCTCATCCTGTTATATGCCACTTAATTACATCACATTCAAGATATCACTTTCCGACCAAAAGTTTGACTTATGGATTTTAGTTACTGATATATCAAATGTTATTGAATATCTTAGTTTGGAATTTAAAATGCTCACTGAAAACTAACTAGAGCAAGTGAGCAGGGGCTCACGTATACCCCCGGCCAGCGCCGACAACAAATGACACTAAACTTCAAACGCAAAACTTTCACATATATAATATACAAATTGTAAAGTATGTGACCTTATCCTTTGGTCAGCAGCAGCATAAAGAGAATGACAACTAATCTGCTGCAAACTAGAAGTATCAAAAAGTTTCACTGACGGATATCTGAATTATAAGAAAATCTATAAAGCTGTGCATTGATGCAACTGTTGAAGTGTATGACCTTTACCTTATGTCAACAGCAGCATTCAAATAATGTAAACTGTTGTAATTTTGAGATAAATGACTTCACATATCAAAAGGTCCTATTAAAGATGATGGGAAAACATAAGCAAAAAATATATATTTAACACAAAACTTTAATCCGGGAAAGCATAAGTTTGTGGCCTTGACCTTAAGTCAAGGCATGTATGGGGATGGTAAAGAATAAAGTTTGAGACTTACACATATCATCATATCAAATGTAAACCAAGCCCCCAAAAGATATGAGATCTCAAAACCTTTAACACAAAACATATATGACCATGTTTAGGACACAGGCATATGTAAAGATGGTATAAAAATAAATTTTAGCCACATATGAACCAGATCAAAAAGTTTTTGGACGGTATAGCATCTCAAAAACTTTATACAAAAAATTAACCTGAAAAGTCAAAAGTCCGTGACCTTGACCTTTAGGTCACAGGCATGCAAATAAAACTTGAAATCAACATCTATCACTGTTCCAAACATAAACCCAACTCAACATAGAGTTTGAATTATACAGTGGTCTTAAAAACTCTTTAATGCAAAACTTTAAAATAAAAGTCAAAGTCCATGACCTTCACCTCTAGGTCACAGGCATGGATGGGGATGGTACAAACTAAAATTTTACACCAACATCTATTATCTTGCCAAAAATAAAGCCAACGGTACAAAAGGTTTGAATTATATAGAGATCTTAAAATCTTTAACGCAAAACTTTAACATCAAAAGTCTAAGTCAAAGACCTTGACCTCACGGTCACAGGCATGGGTGGGGCAGTATAGAATAAAACTGTAGACCATTATCTATCACCATGCCAAAATATAAACTCAATCCATCAAATGGTTTGGATAATATAAGATCTCAAAAAATTAACCCTAAACTTTAACGCAAATGTTAACTTACGGCCGAATGGACAGAAGGACTGACAGACGGACGAACAGACATCGGCCGAAAACTATATGCCCTTCGTCATACTTTGTATGCCTAATCATTGCCTATTATTTACTTTGTACGCATTCAGTAGCTAAAATCCATAACTCAAACTTTGGGTTGGAAAATGATATCTTGAATGTGATGTAATTAAGTGGCATACAACAGGATGAGCTCTGCTGTTCCGTTACAATTCTTGTGTAATATAACGGGCACTATATGGAATTAAAAGCTCAACAATCAGTATCATATTAGAAACTTGAGCAAAGGAGTCATAAAAATATACCTTCCAGTGTAGAATTTCGATCTTTCATTTTCAATTTAATTATTTATATTTTCTTGTATCAAGGGCAGATAATTCAGATTTTGATATGCCTAGGAAAGTTTTCTTATAATTCTGCAATGCACACTATCATGTCAATATAATTACAAAGTTTCCTTAATATATCTAGACAATTAATGATAAATTGTGTTTTTCGTAAAGTTGGAGAAGCAAAAATAAGTAAAATTCCTGTTACAAATTATAAGCGCATATACTATTATTAAATAAGCAAACAATCATAGATTATATTACCCAATTAATAAACATATATGCCTGTATTATTTCAAATCATAATGGTAAATCAGTCACCATTACTTATAGAGATAATTGAAAAAATGATTCATGGTAAGGTATGGGGTGGAATTACTCCACCCACTTTGAAACTGCGCTCCACTCAAAATACACTTTCAATGAGATCAATATTTCAATATATGACAGCCAACACCTACCTGTGGGGATTGGTGGGGTTTGGTGAAAATCCATTTGTTACCAGAAAATGGCCCTTATGGAGACTCCCCCTTTGGTAGAAATCTATATAAAAGCTCATGAGATGTATCAATTGTAGTGAAAATTTTACATATTTTCCTCCTGTGACCGTGTAAATGAGGTAAAGGTCATCAAAACATAGCCAACAATTGGCATTGTCATAAAAGCGCATTCATGCAACTTTGGTGGAAATCCAGCCAAAGGCTCGTGATATTTGTTTTTTAGTAAAATTGTCCCGTATTTGAATCCTCCTGGGACTTGAAAATGAGGTCACCAAAAGATAGTCAACAAACGGCATTGTCGGAAAAGTGCATCCATGCAAGTGTGGTAGAAATCCAGCCAAAGACTCATAAGATATATTAATGTTAGAGAAAGTTTCACATATTTAAGTCCTCCTGTGGCCGTGTTAATAAGGTCAAGGTCAACTAAACATAGTAAACAATTGACATTGTCATAATAATGCATCCATGCAAGGTTGGCGGAAATCCAACCAACGGCTCATGAGATATATCAATTTCGGTGAAAATTTCACATATTTAGGTCTTCTCGTGACCTTGAAAATGAGGTCAAGGTCACCAAAATTCAATCCTGTCTTAACCTTGTCCAAAAACTAAATTCTTGAAATTTTGGTGAAATTTCGCTAATCAGTTCAAGAGATATCGTGGGTACAAGAAACTGTCACGCCGATGCCGACGCAAAAAAATTACAGTCCAAGACCTCCTATGACCTTGAAAATGGAGTCAAAGTCACCAGAACCTAATCAGATCTTTGGCTTGTCCCAGTGATGTATCCACGCAAGTTTGGTAAAAATATTATACACTGATTTAAGAAATATAGTGGTTGCAAACTGTCATCCCGGCACCGACGCCGACATGGACGCCGACACCAAGGTGATACGCGCTGAAGCCAATTTATGTTCCTCCCCCTCACCTCTGGTGGGGACATAATTAATAACAGTCATTACCAGTAATTGCAGTCATGTAAGTATAATAACACATTGGTTCGATTATGCTTGAACAGACATGTACAAAATGATAATTATTTAATACCTGTTGACGTGCCTGGTGAAACCCAGCGACCGTCCACACATTTTGCAACATATGACTGGTCAAGACCTGGTGAAAACTGGGAACACGTATCTCCATGTCGCACTAGGGAGCCATCAACCTTGTTATCGCATTCAACATACTCCATCTGTATGTCCATATCATCAATGTCGCACTCACGGTTGACTTCCGTTAACTGTCTGTGTAAAATCTATAAAATAATTTCAGCGCTTGTGAAATTTTTAATTATGGAAAGTAAATGCGTATTCATACGCCCACGACAACTGCACGATGGCCTCAGCATTATTACTACTAGAAATCGAAAAAAAGTCACATGTTCCAGTAATGACATGATCTTGCATGTACTCTGTTATGTTTCGACTAAACCATATAGTTCAACATACTTTTCCAACATGTTACTTAAGTGAAGGATTCGATAAGCCTGCACGTTAGTGTAAAACGCCAATGATCAAGAACTGATTCAAATTCTACATCCCTCCCAAAATATCAAGCGGGAAATGGTAACATTAAGTAACAACAGTAGCACCGAGGCAATAAAAGCAGATAACAAAATGAAAAGCTTTTCCCCAGGTCTCTCGGTTTGCATCAGCAATAGAAGTATACTGAGAAATTTGTTGGGTCAATATTGTAGACTGCTAGTGTACAGACTACTAGGTTAGAGCTTCAAACATAAGTTTCAAATCTTCAGTCGTAAAGTTCAAAAACAAGAAAATCGGTGGACCCAATGGATGCTCCCGAAGGCTTGGAATAAGAGAATGGGTATCCTGGTGAAGGATTGATTTTCTGTGTAAACTAAATGCAATTCAAAATGGAAAAAACAATAATTCTCTTCAATACTTTTGGAACAGTGCTCTAGACGTGCATACAATTGAGAACAAATAAGGGAAGTAACTCCAAAATAACTTGGGATAAAGTTATGGTTCTTCTGCTCTGCACTTCTTGTCATTGCCCTCTATTATCAATGTGTGAAGTTTCATTCATGTTCTCTTAAATATGTACAGAGATATACTCCGGACAAGCTAAATAACTGAAAAAATTCGGAAGGGCGCTAACTCGGTAATTATTAAAGGTAATGTTATAGTTCTTAAGCTCTGCACTTCCTTTCATTACCCACTATCAATGTGTGAAATTTTGTTTCTTTCCATACGTCCTAAGATATGCCCCATACAAGCAAAATAAAGCAAAAATTAAGAAACGAGCTAACTCTGTAATTACTTATGACAGGGTTATGGTTCTTGTGTTCTGCACTTTCATTTATTGCCCTAGTGTGTGAAATTTCATTAAGTTCCCTTTTATATTTCAGAGATATGGTTATTGTGCTCTGCACTTTCTCTTATTGCCCTCTTTCAATGTATGAAGTTTCATTAAGTTCCCTTTCATACCTTTGGAGTTTGCACCGGACAAGCTTTATATTGATAAAACTGGGAAGGGGCTAACTTCGTAAATACTTGTGACAGGGTAACGGTTCTTGTGCACTGCACTTTCTCTAATTGTCCTCTATCAATGTGTAAAACTCTTTAGTTCTCCCCTGTAGTTTCAGAGATATGCTCCGGACAAGCAAAATATTGAAAAAACTTAAAAGGGAGCTAACTTCGTAAATACTTGTGACTGGGTTACGGTTCTTGTGCACTGCACTTTTTCTAATATCCCTTGATCAATGTGTGAAGTTTCATTTAGTTCCCCCTTATAGTTTCAGAGATATGCTCCGGACAAGCAAAATATTGAGAAACAAGTCGCCCAAGGGCAACGATCGCTCACCTGCCAGTATATGCTCAGGTCAAGTGGCCAAAATGAAAGCTTTTGGCTCAGGCAGGCTAATAAACAGGCTGCAATTCTATAGGATTGGATAGTGAGTGTGCAAACTGTTCCACCATGGCCACTTCTATAAAATCACTAAATGATCTTGACCTCTAGTATTTATAGAGGTTGAAGTTGACTGCATTTCCATATCACAGAGCTCAATCGCAACAGAAAAATGCACTTTCTCATCTTTTTCCATCCAAAAGCCTAAGGGACCAAATTTGATCTTGCTATAAAATAGGTCAAGGTCAACCTAAGGTCATCATTTATATAAACTTTGTAGTACTAGAGTCCTTGATGCTACATACCAAGTTTCAAAGCAATCGGCCCAGTGGTTCTTGAGAAGAAGATTTTTTAAGTTTTATACCATATATGGGCATGGTGGCCATCTTGGTCTTGTGATCTGGGTCAAATATATAAACATTTGTTTCTTTATACTGTTAATTGGTTGGTTGGTTGATTTGATGCTTAACGTCCACGGTAAACAACTAAGGTCATGTCGGGACGGTCAGTTAACCTAACCACACTATTCCTGGGCAGGCTTAGACCTCCTAAGCGGTTAACCAGTACTAAGTGCACATACTTTCGCCAGTAACTGACAACTGCCCTTCTTGAATCAGCGGAAGGAGAAACGAAAGTATGTGGCCAGACCGGGATTCGAACCCAGGACCACTGACTTCCGAGTCAGGTGCCCTACCGATTGCGCTACCCGGCCCTATACTGTTAAGGCTCTATATGAAATTTGGCTTCAATCAGCCCAGGAATTTCTGAGGAGAAGTCCTTTGAAAATGTTGAAAACGGATGACGACGACACAGACCTTGACCTTTAGAATCCGTAGGGGTTGACGATGACTGAATTTCCATATCACAGAGAACAATAGCAACAGAAAAATGCACTTTTCAGCTTTTCCCATTCAAAAGCCTAAGGGACCAAATTTGAACTTGCCATAAAACAGGCCGAGGTCAAGCTAAGGTCATCTTTATAAACTTTGTAGTACTGGAGTCAAAGATGCTACATACCAAGTTTCAAGGCAATCGGGCCAGTGGTTCTGGAGGAGAAGATTTTTTAAGGTTTTTACAATATATAAGCATGGCAGCCATCTTGGTCATGTGACCTAGGCCAAATGTATAAACTATCGTTCCCACATCCTGTTAAGTCTTTATATGAAATTTGGCTTCAATCGGCTCAATGGTTTCTGAGGAGAAGATGTTTGAAAATGATGACACCCAATGGCCAAATGACCTTTGATCAAGGCCACTAAATGACCTTGACCTCTCATATCCATAGGAGTTGAAATCGACTACATTTCCATATCACAGAGCACAAAAGCAACAGAAAAATGCACTTTTTCAGATTTTCCATTCAAAAGCCTAAGGGACCAAATTTGACCTTGCCATAAAATAGGTCAAGGTCAACCCAAGGTCATGATTTATATAAACTTTTTAGTACTAGAGTCCAAGATGCTACATACCAAGTTTCAAGGCAATCGGCCCAGTGGTTCTGGAGAAGAAGATTTTTAAAGGTTTTTACCATATATGGGCATGGCGGCCATCTTGGTCATGTGACCTGGGCCAATAATATAAACTATTGTTTCTCCATCCTGTCTCCCAAGGGGAACACTTAACAGAATACCTACTTCCTAAGAATAGATCTAACCATTTCGCTCCAAATATTTTCATAATCAGGAATAATGAAAAATAGAATAATACAGTGGAATTGTCGAGGCTTAAAAGCCAACTATGAAGAAACATTGCTCCTCCTTCAGGATTATGAGCCTGCTGCTCTATGTCTTCAAGAAACACATCTAAAAGACACAGATAACATTTGCATAAAAAATTACAGCTCTTTCCACACTTTTTCTACAAACAATGATAGAGCTGCTGGTGGTGTCTCTATCTTTGTTAATAATAACGCTCTTCATAGTCAAATACCTTTACAGACAAATTTACAAGCCGTTACAGTTAGTATAACTCTCCATCGTGTCGTTACTATTTGCTCTATGTATATTCCTCCAAATTCGAGATTATCTCTCAAAGACCTTGATGATCTTGTTCCGCAACTGCCTTCTCCTTACATATTATTGGGTGACTTTAATGGTCATAATATCCTTTGGGGTTCCAAAGATATTAATGACAAAGGCAGAATAATTGAACCTTTTATTGATAACCACGGCCTTTGTCTATATAATACTAAAACTCCTACATATCTACATCCAGCCACTGGTTCATATACTTGTTTAGACCTCGCCTTTTGCTATCCCACTCTTCTTTTAGATT
This sequence comes from Ctena decussata, assembly GCA_963989385.1. Taxonomy (NCBI): domain Eukaryota; kingdom Metazoa; phylum Mollusca; class Bivalvia; order Lucinida; family Lucinidae; genus Ctena; species Ctena decussata. The sequence continues at coordinate 49,697,817 of OZ022498.1, read as the reverse complement.
ATGACTGGAAAGTTCATGATGATCTCTGTGGGAGTGATCACTTTCCAATTTTTCTAAATAATATTGGTCCAGATATTGATGAACCTGTTCCAAGATGGAGATTAAATAAAGCTAACTGGGCCCAATTTCAAACCCTTTGTGAAACTCGACTACTTGAAGACAATCTGCAGGAGGCTGATGATCCGATAGAGTCATATGCATCTATTCTTATTAAAATAGCAGAGGAAACTATTCCAAAAACATCAATTAAATCCAAAAAAGATTGAAAAGCCGTGGTTTACTGATGATTGCAAAACTGCTATTAAACAACGTAAAGGCGCACTGCGACAATTCAATAATCGTCCAACACACGATAATTTAAATAATTATCGTATTTTCCGTGCAAAAGCTCGTCGAAAAATTAAAGAATCAAAGAAGAAATCTTGGAAACAATATGTTTCAAAATTGAATTCTAGAACTTCAATAAAGAAAGTATGGGACATGGTTCGTAAGATTCAGGGAAAAGGAAAATCTAGCTCACTGGGACACTTAAATGTAAATAATTCTAAAGTTACTTCTAAAAAAGATATTTCTAATACCCTCGCTGACGCTTTTTCGAAAAATTCTTCTTCTGAAAATTATAGTCCAAAATTCAAAAATATCAAAAAGCAAAAGGAAAAACAGAACCTAAAATTTCCATCCAACAACACAGAAACTTATAATCAATCTTTTTCTCTTTCGGAACTTAAAGATGCTCTTTCAAAGGCTCATGATTCATCTCCGGGGCCTGATGATATCCATTACCAGTTTTTGAAACATCTTCCAGACTGTTCTCTTTCGGTTCTTTTGAAAACTTTCAATGACATTTGGGAAACTGGTAATGTACCAAAGTCTTGGAAAGAAGCTACGATAATTCCCATACCAAAACCTGGAAAAGATAATACGAACCCAAACAACTACCGTCCTATTGCTTTAACGAGCTGCATATGTAAAACATTGGAGCGAATGATCAACGAAAGACTCGTTTGGTACCTTGAAACAAATAATATTATTACAGAATTTCAGAGTGGTTTCAGGCACCAACGCAGTACTAATGATCACTTGGTTAGATTAGAAACCTTTATACGTGAAGCCTTCATCAAGAAGGAGCACTTAGTTGCTGTCTTTTTTGATTTAGAGAAGGCTTACGATACAACTTGGAAGTATGGTATAATGAATGATTTACATGAAATAGGTCTTAAAGGCCGATTGCCACTATTCGTTCAAAATTTCTTATCCAATAGAGAATTCAAAGTACGTGTAGGTTCAACTTTGTCTGAGGCACATGATCAAGAACAAGGTGTGCCTCAAGATAGTATTCTCTCTGTTACTCTTTTCAGTCTAAAAATAAACAATATTGTTAAATGTCTTAATCCTGGTGTTGACTGTTCCTTATATGTAGATGACTTTTTGATTTGTTAGCGGTCAAAAAATATGCATACTATTGAACGTCAACTTCAACAAAATCTAAATTAAATTCAAACGTGGGCAACTGAAAATGGATTCAAATTTTCGAAATCTAAGACAGTTTGCATGCATTTCTGTCACCTTCGAAAAGCGCATGATGATCCAGTGCTCACCTTGGACGGGACACCCATTCCTGTAGTAGAAGAAAATAAATTTCTAGGGGTTATCTTTGATAAAAAGCTTTCCTTTATTCCACACATTAAACAGCTTAAAGCAAAATGTCAAAAAGCGTTGAACCTACTGCGAGTTGTTGCCCATACTGACTGGGGAGCAGATCGTAAAGTTTTACTTAATCTGTATAGAACTATTATACGGTCCAAACTAGACTATGGCTCAATAATATATGGATCCGCTAGAAAATCTTATTTGGAAATGCTTGATCCCATTCATCATCAGGGACTCCGGCTCGCCTTGGGAGCTTTCAGAACTTCTCCCTCGGAGAGTCTTTTAGCAGAGGCAAATGAACCATCACTTTATAATAGACGTCTTAAACTCTCCCTGCAGTATGCCCTTAAACTAAAGTCAAATCCATCAAATCCAACGTATGAAACTGTTTTTCGCAATATAAAACATTATTTGAGAATAAACCAAATATGATTCCTTCCTTTGGCATTAGAATCTCTTCAGAATTTGAAAATATGAATGTAGATTTAGACACAATTGAACAGTTTAAGGTTCCAGATGTGCCACCATGGACATTTACTCAGCCACATGTTTTATTTTCTTTGCATACTGATAAAAAACCTCAAACTGACCCTCTTGTTTTTCGAACTAAATTTAATGAACTGCTGTCTGACTTTTCTAACTATGAGACTTTATATACTGATGGTTCAAAGGATGGAGACACAGCTGGCTCTGCTTGTGTTGCTCCATCCGAAACATACAAACGTAGATTACCTGCTAATGCATCAATTTTTTCAGCGGAGATCAAAGCTATTGATTTAGCCTTGGATCATATTGAACAGTCTAGGAATACAGATTATATCATCTTTTCTGATTCCCTTTCTGTTCTGCAATCCCTAAATAATCGCCATATTGAAAATCCTCTTCTTTTAGATATCCTCTTGAAACATAATGACTTAGCTGAGCTAAACAACATTGTATTTTGTTGACTTCCCAGTCACGTTGGGATTAAAGGCAACGAAAAGGCCGACATGACCGCAAAATCGGCTTTAACTCTTCATATTTCTGATCTTAAAATTCCCTACACTGATATCAAACCTTGCATAAATACATATCTTCATGATATGTGGCAGATATCATGGAATGCTGCTGTCTTTAACAAACTTCACTCTATCAAGCCTTCACTTGGTGAATGGCAACCATCTTATAGAATTGATCGTAAGGAAGAAGTAACTTTGGCTCGAATCAGAATCGGCCGTACTTTTATTACTCATTCGTTTCTGTTGAAAGGTGAGGCTCCGCCTATGTGCATTCCTTGTCAGGAACCTTTTAGTGTTAAACATTTCCTTTTAGATTGCATGGATTTTCGTATTACGCGTGCTAGGTTTTCCCGTGTCAACAGTATGAAACAACTGTTTGACACGGTTGAACCAGCGAAAATCTTTTCATTTTTGAAAGAGATTGGCATATATAGTAAAATATAGTTTAGTTAAGTCGCGGTATTTTTACAACAGTAGATTTAAATTTGTGTTTACTCATCTCGCTGGCCGAGAGTTCGTTTTATATTATGAGTCTTAAGCTAGCCGTTGATCGACGTGTTTTACCACGTACCCGACTTGATTAATTTTTATACTGTGCATTCATTTCTGACCTTATGCATATAACACGTTTTCGTTTATAGCGTTTTCGGCGCGAAATAGCCCTTTTGGTGCTGATGTGCCGTAAAATCCATATCACTCACTCACTCACTCACTCCTCCATCCTGTAAAGACTCTATAAGCAATTTGGCTTCAATCTGCCCAATGGTTTCTGAGGAGAAGATGTTTGAAAATGTTGACACTCAATGGACAAATGACCTTTGGTCAAGGTCACTAAATGACCTTGACCTCTAATATCCATAGGAGTTGAAATTGACTACATTTCCATATCACAGAGCACAAAAGCAACAGAAAAATGCACTTTTTCAGATTTTCCCATTCAAAAGCCTAAGGGACCAAATTTTACCTTGCCATAAAATAGGTCAAGGTCAACCCAAGGTCATGATTTATATAAACTTTGTAGTACTAGAGTCCACAATGCTACATACCAAGTTTCAAAGCAATCGGCCCAGTGGTTCTGGAGAAGAAGATTTTTAAAAGTTTTTACTATATATGGGCATGGCGGCCAGCTTGGTCATGTGACCTGGGCCAACTATATAAACTTTCGTTCCCCCATCCTGTTAAGGCTCCATATGAAATTTGGCTTCAATCCGCCCAGTAGTTTCTGAGAAGAAGATGTTTAAAAGTGTGGACGCCCGACGACGACGGACGACGGACCAAGGCTATACTATAAGCTCACCTTGACAGGTGAGCTAAAAAATTGGAATGGAGCTAACTTCGTATATATTAATGACAGGGTTACGGTTTTTGTGCACTGCACTTTGTCTCATTGTCTTCTATTAATATGTGAAGTTTCATTTAGTTCCTCTTTATACTTTCAGAGATATGCTCCGGACAAGCAAAATATTGAAAAATGGAAAGGGAGTTTACTTCGTAAATACTTGTGACTGGGTCACGGTTCTTGTGCACTGCACTTTTTATCGTTGTCCTCTATCAATGTGTGAAGTTTCATTTAGTTCCTCCTTATACTTTCAGAGATATGCTCCGGACAAAAGTGTGACGGACGGACGTACGGACTGACGTGACGGACGAAAGGACGGACAGATGGACGGACAAAGCGGCACCTATATGCTCACCCTTCGGGGAGCATGAACACACTCCTACACGGCGGGTAGGCATAACGAATTGTGGTTGTCCGTTGTCCGAAAGCAGCGTTACATGATTCTGGTCGTCATTATTCGGGAGTCTGGTTGTCCGGCCGTTTTGAACATGGAAAGCAAGAAGGCACTTTTGACGATATCTAGATGAGTTTCAGAAACAACACTGTTTCGAAGTAATGATTTGGTTGGCTTTGTAAGTTTCTAAATGCCATTCAGATCGATAACCTGCTACTGCAGCTATGCACGGCCCGCATAGTCTGTTCTCGGTCTGAACAAATCTGACTTATTTGTCAGAGCGGAAGTTGTTTCATTATTTATCCATATATTTGATTTTGTAAGAAATTAAAGTGTATAATTACCTTTTCTTTCTTTGGCTCAGATTTGAGGAAAAGTGGATGGGCTATCCGACTAGTAAAATGCAAAATGTACTTTAAAAGGGACCGTAAGAACATGGGCGTGGGCGTGGGTATTACTAAAAGAAACTTTGGACTTATATATATCATCATACAAATATGAAACAAATCCATCATATGGTTGGGAAAATATAAGCTCTTAAAAACTTTAACGTAAACGTAGACGTCAGGAGTAGAGCAATAGCTCTTCCTGGACTTCGTCCAGGCGAGCTAAAAAGACTAGAGTTGCTTCCCTGAAAAAGTGCCCATCTATCATTACAAATGAAATTTCTGTGTATGAATGCACATCTCCAAGGCAGATAACTCTGGCATGCAAATATTTACCTCCCCTCTTGTCCAGCCAATTCTAAAGAGGATTATCGAAGGGTTTTAAGGATAAATTTAAGAGATAATTTATCTTATTTCTTAATGTAAACATATGTTGTGATCCCTCATTAGAACCGTATCTATAAGACAGTTCTAATGAGGGCTCACAACGTATGTTTTTATGAAGAACTGCGACAAATTTGCCCTAACTTATCCCTGTCAGCCCTTCTTATCTGCCACATGTTTCCATGCAATATGAAGAGAAACCATCTTCAAAACCCATCCTCATCTGGAACTTTCAGACATAATATGAGTCTACCAAAATGTTTTATCCCAATCCTGGACTAAATTCTTTCCATGATAAGCTCACAACTCAGCAGTACAGACACGAAATAGCTCTTACCTTAAACTTCATGTACAAGCACTTGGTGTGCTTACAGATAATATCTCAACGGCGAAATAAATAAATGAAAAATAAATAAATAAATAAACTTAGTCTAGAACATTGTGTCTATAAGATGCAGACGATGCCCCCGTGCCCTGTGCAGCCTATCAAGCCTCCCCCTCTCCCACCCCCACCAGCACCCTTCCACCAATAATAACACACCCACGGAACTGAGTACAGGGTTTCAAATTGATTGCTCATAAACACACAAGCTTGTTATCTACAGGGTGTCTCAAAAAAAGTGGACCTTTTTGAAATGGCTGTAACTTCTTCATTTGTCGAGGAAACTTTTCAAAATTTTGATTGATTGTAGCAACGTGAAACGCCTTGAAACTGGTAAAGATTCTATACAAAGTGGTAGATAAATAGAAAGTGACATCACAATAACGTTAAATTGTATTTATGACGTCAGGTTTTGTCGTTCGCACTGTTAAAAACACAAAATGGCATTTAGTGAAAAGGAATAAATTTCAAAAAGTTCTCAGATCAGCAGCTGAAGGACATATCAGGATTAAAAATATCTCAAATAATGACAGAGAGTTTGAAAAACGAGAATCAGGTTGTGAAATGGGCTGTTATGTTATGGTTAAACCAAAAAGGTTAAACCGCAGAATTTATTAGGGAAGCGAGAAGTGGCAGGCCAACGAAAGTATCTTCAGAAATCATTAAAGAATGAGAAATTGCAAAGTTCTGAATATCATTTTGTAATTTTCCGTTAAATTTCCTGTAAATGTTCCTTATAACTGAACGATTTCCATTCTTTGACATTTTTCTGTTCCTTTATTATGCCCATATCGTGGCAGTTAAGGGGCCATGTGGCTTATTATTTGGGGTTGTATACTTTTTGCCTGATCAGACTGCTCCTTCGGGAGCTCTGTGACTTGAGTCTTGAACAAGTTTATTAATAGATTTGAAGAGAACTGCGTCTTGCTTGCAAATTCTATTCTAAAGTATCTATTTTCACTATAAACAGACCATTTCATCGCCTAATTCTTTGAACTATTCAAAATGTCCATTATCTGAGATAGTGTGAACCTTTGTTTCCTTAAAATGTAAGCCTTGGAACGCTCCGAAACTTAGTTTAATTTACTTGAGGCCAGTTTGCAGTTTCTACAGTGCAGAAAACAGGAAATGGCGCCATAAATGCAAACTTCAACATTTTGACGTCACTTCCTGTAAGCAGCGTAATACATCAGTATTGCAAAGGCGTATCGATATGCTACACTCAAACAAAATTTAAAAAATGTTTCCTTGATAAATAAAGGCGTTACAGCAATTTCAATAAAGGTCCACGTATTTTTTTTCTTTATTTTGAGACATTCTGCATATTGAACAACTTTATTTTGAGACACCCTGCATATTGAACAAACACTGAATATTTCTTAGTATCAAAAGCCCGCAGTTTTGTTCAAAACAATTGTTTGCTGTTTAAGAATCTTAATACACATCTTTGTAATTAAATGTTTGTAATATATGTGCAAAGCTTCAAACTAATCAATCATTAACTGTGAGAGAAGTTGCCTACACAAACTTAACTTGCTACCCTATATTGACAACAAACACTGAAAATTTCAATGTCCAAAAGCCCATAATTTTGTCAAAAATTAATTTTTGATCTTCAAAAATAGTCATGCACATCTTCAATATATCTGCAATATGTGTACACAAAGTTTCAAACTGATGCATTAAAAACTATAAGAGAATCTGATTATACAAATTTGCTACCCTTTGTTGATAAAAAACACTTTAAATGCCTAAGTTCAAAAGTCTGTAATTTGATCTTCAAAAATCTTCATGCACATCTACAATATGTCTGCAATATGTGTGCACAGCTTCAAATTGATCTATCCGAAACTGTACAAGAAGTTGATTACACAATCTTGCTATCCTATATCAATAACCAACACTGAAATTGTCTGAAATTGTCTAAGTTCAAAAGCTCATAACTTTGTAAAAAAGGTTTCATGCACATCTTCAATATATGTGCAATATGTGTGCAAAGTTACAAATCGATTTGTCAAAAATTGTAGTACGAGTTAATTACACAAACTTACTACCCTATATCAATAACCAACAATGAAAATGTCTAAGTTTGAAAGCCGTATTTTTGGCAAAAATAGATATTGGGCCATCAAAAATATTCATGCACATCTTCAATATGTCTGCAACATGTGTGCAAAGTTTCAAATTGATCCACCATAAGCTGTGGGGGGCGTTGACTACACAGACTTCTACTAAAATGTGTGATGGACAGACGGAAAGACAGACGGACACTTTAATCGCCTAAGTTCGAAAGTCTGTTTTTAAGTCAAAATTTAAATTTTGATTTTCAAAAATCTTCATGCACATCTTCAATACGTGTGCAATATGTGTGCACAGTTTCAAATTGATCCATCCGAAACTGTACAAGAAGTTGATTACACAATCTTGATATCCTATATCAGTAACTATAATTGTTTGAAATTGTCTAATTTAAAAAGCCCAATATTTTGACAAAAATATTTTTTGGCCATCAAAACGCTTCATGCACATCTTTAATATGAGTGCAAAATGTTTGCAAAGCTACTAATTGATCTGTCAAAAACTGTAGGAGGAGTTAATTACACAAACTTGCAACCCTCTATCAATAATCAACAATGAAAATGTCCAAGTTTGAAAGCCCGTATTTTTGTCAAAAATTGATTTTTGGCCATCAAAAATATTCATGCACATCTTCAACATGTCTGCAACATATGTGCAAAGTTTTAATTTGATCCACAATAAGCTGTGGGAGTAGTTCCAACTTGCGTTTTCATAAGAGTTCTTGCATGTCTGACTGTGTCTGACTGTGTATAAACCCTTACAATATATCCGAAACTGTAAGTAATGATATTCATAGGGCATATTTACATACGTATATCAGTCAAACGGTTTAGGAGAAGTAGCGACAACAAACTCTGTAAAGGGGCAGAACAAAGTTGAAAAACCCTTTTCATAAGTTCTGAACAATATGTGTCAGTTCATTCCTTCTCCTGTATCCTGTATCTATGCACCGAATATAAATAAATTGGAAGCAAAACGGCCGACAAATCATATAAAAAGGGACATAACTCATGCAAAAGGAGTCAAGTTTTTAAATTTTAACCTTAATGCACATCTTTATGTACACCAATATGTGTTCACATACTTAGTTTTAAGAAAATGCGTCAGATGGTCCTGAAGAAGTAGCGATAACAAACTTTGCTTTGATTATTTTTATTATTTTTCAGAGTACCTCTGGATGTTTTGATTTTTTTCAATCATACGAAACGTCTTAATAAAACTGAGATTCCAATTTGCGTTTTTATGCCCCCGCCAAGAAGTGGCCAGGGGCATATACTTTTGCTCTTCTCCTTATATCCTTCCATTCGTTCGTCACGTTTTGTAGTACTGTTTGTGTCTCTGCAACTTCTCCTACGGTATCAAATGCAGGGATTTGAAACTTGCAACACAGCTCAGAAATGCATTGAACATGTGCATAAAGGAAACAGAACTTTGATCCAGGTCATTATTGCAGTTATGTCTCCTGAAATGACATACATATTTGACCATATTTCCTTTGGAGGGTCATGAAACTTGCAACACAGTTCAGACATGCACTGAACATGTGCATACAGGACTCGGAGCTTTGATTCAGGTCGTTATTGCAGAATTTCATCCCCTTAAATAACATTTATATTTTGCCCGTATTTTCTTCGTCATCGCTCTAGCGCTTTTACTTATAGACAGGTTAAACATGGCAATATCTTATGAAAGTTTGCGTTTCAGCACTTCAGGTCCTTGATCAAGTTCATGGCTGTTATTTCTAGAAAGAAAAAAAACTTTGATATCGCTCTCTCCCGTTTATTTATTTACATATTTTGATATAACTTCATCCAAATGTTAGGTGTGTCAATATCTTTGACAAGTTTTCGATCAAGATTTTTAGGGTCAATGTCAGGGTCACAGTTGCTATTTTAAGAAAATACTTTGTCATCCCTCTAGTGCTTTATTTGACCGATGTTGTTATAACTTCACACAAATATTAAGCAAGACTATATCTGGAACTAGTCTGTGTATGAGCATTGTAAGTCCAGGGTCAAGGGCACAGATGCTATTTAAGACTAGAAACATGGTAACTAATAGGGCCCCGCCTTTATGAAACTGTTGACAACATTTAAGTCATATGTGCCCAACTAGAAATAACAATACCAGCTTTCTGTTATCATGTTGTTGCTTCATATTCAATATGTTGTTTGAAATTAAGCCTCTGGTAGTGTCATCAAGATATGGGCAAAATACCAAATAATGATTGATTAAAACTGATGTTACCATTCTTGCATTTTGCACACCTTCAGCTCATCTGATAATGCTTTATATTTGTACCAAGTTTCATAAAAAATATCTTCAAAGGCTTTAAAGTTATAGAGTGGACAAGATCCATACCTAAAATAACAAAGGGTTATAACTCTGTTAAAAATGAAGTTGTAGTTTTGCTTCTTTTTCTCTACACATTGTCCAATAATGTTTATATTTGTACAAAGTTTTGTGAAAATATCTTCAACAATTTTAAAGTTAAAGGTTCAACATGTTTTCCAGACTGTCAACTAGAAAGGGGAATAATTCCGTAAAAATGTAGATGAAGTTACAGTTCTTATTCTCTACTCGTTGTCTGATGATGCTTTATATTATGTACAAGTGCTATGAAAATATCTTTGATGCTTTTAAAGCTATAGAGCGGACATGATTTCTATATTCAAAATTACAAAGGGGCATAATTCAGTAACAAGTATAGGCAGAGTTAGGATTCTTGTTCTCTGCACATCCTCTGATGATGATTTACATTTGTACCAAGTCATGTGAAAATATCTCTAACGGTTTCAGAGTTAAAAAGCGGACATGATTTCTGCCCTCAAAATTTCAAAGGGGCACAAATCAGTAAAAAACATATGCAGAGTTATGGTTCTTGTTCTCTGCATATTGTCTGATAATGCTTTACATTTGTACCAAGTCTCGTGAAAATATCTCTAACAGGTTCAGAGTTATGAAGCAAACACAATTTCTGTACTAAAAATTACAAAGTGGCATACTTCAGTAAATAATGTAGACAGAGTTATGGTTCTTGTTCTCTGCATATCGTCTGGTGATGCTATACATTTGTACCAAGTCTCGTGAAAATATCTCTAATGGTTTCAGAGTTATGAAGCGGACATGATTTCTGAACTCAAAACTACAAAGGGACATAATTCAGTAAAAAAAATGTAAACAGAGTTATGGTTCTTGTTCTCTGCACATTGTCTGATGATGCTTTACATTTCACCAAGTCTCGTGAAAATATCTCTAACGGTTTCAGATTTATGAAGCGGACATGATTTCTGTACTCAAAATTACAAAGGGGCATAATTCAGTAAAAAAATGTAGGCAGAGTTATGGTTCTTGTTCTCTGCACATTGTCTGATGATGCTTTACATTTGTACCAAATCTCGTGAAAATATCGCTAACGGTTTCAGAGTTATGAAGCGGACACCATTTCTGTACTCTAAATTACAAAGGGGCATGATTCAGTTAAAAAAGTAGGCAGCGTTATGGTTCTTGCTCTCTGCACATCGTCTGATGATGCTTTACATTTGTACCACGTCTCGTGAAAATATCTCTAACGGTTTCAGAGTTATGAAGCGGACACGATTTCTGTACTCAAAATTACAAAGGGGCATAATTAAGTAGAAAAAATGTAAACAGAGTTATGGTTCTTGTTCTCTGCAGATCGTCTGATGATGCTTTACATTTGTACCAAGTCTCGTAAAAATATCTCTTAACGGTTTCAGAGTTATTGAGCGGACACAAAATGATGACGGACGGACGGACAGACGGACGGACGGACAGACAGACGGACGGACAAGGTGATTACTATAGGGCCTCCGCAGACTTCGTCTGGCGGGGCCCTAATAAACATTGCTATGGCTCTAGTGTCTTTATTTGTGAACTGATTTTGATATAACTTCACACGAACTTTAAGTATGACACTATCTTGGACAAACTCACGTTTCGGCATTGTAGATCCAAGGTCAAGGTCACAGTTGCTATTTCTAGGGAAAAAACTCTTTGTCCTCACCTTTTTATTGACAGATTTTGATATAACTTCACACAAACGTTGACTGTCACAATGACTTGGACAAATTCGTGATTCAGCATTTAAGACGCAAGGCCAAGGTCAAATTTCCTATTTTTTACCAAAAAAATTGTCATTTCTCTAGCACTTTTAATTATATACCAATTTTGATATAGCTTCACACAAATATGTCTGAACACCCTAGTGAGGCATATGGCGGGGCCATTCATCACCTTTAGTGATTCTCAAGTTCTTCGTGTTTCTTGTTACCAAGGGCAACCATTGTAGATTTTATTTGCGTGACCTGGCATTGTAAGGGCCTTTTTAATCCCGTTTCAAATTCACTTAAAACGCTGGTTTCTATTGCTTATTATCTGAGTACAGACATACATAAATAATATGTTTCATCTTTATGTATTTTCAGGTTAAATGATTTTTATATACCGTTGTTGTTTCGATATTCTTAAAGACAACTGCAAGAAAAAGGCCTTCATTTAAACAAATATAACAACAACAACAACAACAAAACAGCTTTTTAAAGCATTTGATAATAGGCATTTGTTTATATGCAAATGAATGCGATTACACCGCTAACTAACTAAGTACTGCACAAGGCATATCAAGGTACCCCACCCACTTGAGTTTGCACGTCCAGCGACTCTAAACAAAAAAGTTCAACGGATCAAATTAGAAAGTAAGTAAATAATTAAGTAAGCAAGTAATTTATTCAGGTAATATAGGCCACAGACCCAAAATAAATAACATGATTTATATACAAGTACAAAAGTGAGGGTAATGGACATTACATATTAAATCGACTAAACTCAGCTGGTGCCATAACAAGTAACATAATCATATTCCTTGTTGTGAACATTTAAAGATTCACATAAAATCATACAATTCTTAACAATGATTCAGAGAGGATTTACCCAGTTGTATGAGTTCAGCTTCGTCTGTAAAGAGTCCATATTTAAGCTTTTGAGCCGGTATTATATACTGACAAATTTTTACATCACTTTATCCTTATTCATTTATAATCTAAATTTTAATTCTGAGGGATACATAATTTCATAAAAGTAGGAAGGGATAAATTCCTGTCTCAAATGGTCAAAGTACGGACACACTAAGAGAAATTGAAAATCTGTTTCAATATCAGAATTACATACTTGACAAATTCTTTCATTAAAAGGAATAGATTCAAACCAACCCGAATTTGCCCTCAATTCTAATAAGCCTCCCCTGAATTTTACCACAATTACTTTATACGTGTATAAGTAATTAAATTGTCGTTTAATTACAGTAGAAAATTATAATTATAATTTTTATTATTTCTTTAGTAACGAAACCTGTCTTTACAAATTCTACTCATATATGTTCTAACCCTACTCATATCTGCTACTTCAGGGAATCATATGTTAATATCAATATCTTTAAGTTTCTGTTCAGACATTTGCAGAAAACCCCTTACATTACCAACTCCTTGATCAGACCAAGCATATCCCTAATATCTCTAGCCCGACATTTTGTTCGAAGATTTGCATCTGCCATTTAAACTGTAGTTTATAGCAGATTTTGGAAGTCTGTTATTCGACATATAGAATATTCTTACCCAGTTTTTAATAAATTCAGACAACGAGCATTATATAATGGGCATCGGCCTAACACACCTCTTAAAAATATATTTGAAGTATATGTCTCGAAACTTTCAAAATATATCTACAAAAATCATGATAAACCTTTTCGATATCTAAAAATGTGTAGCTAAGATTTCCTTTTGTCGTAAGAAACCGAATACACACACCATACGTTTATTTTGTGTATGAGAAGAAATATGGGCATTTTTATGCTGAGAGAGCTAGAAATATCTCCAAAAACTGCAAGTCTTTTATCGAAAAATAAATAAATGAATTAAAAAAAAGATAAACTGATAAATAAATTAAACATAGAGCCCAGTCTCCAGCACATTTAATATTTTCATGCCATATAAAATGCCAAAACTTTGTCTGTTTGCAAAATATTCAATGTGCTGGATGAAGGACTGACATATTTTGAAAGCTGCAAAGAGGACAAATTTCGACTTTTCCACCAAAATCGGATAGGAGTACGGGTATAGTCGAGATTAAAACCCTAAAAAGTTTTTAGCCTGAACCGACTTAATTTGTGCATGCCGTTACACTCTGTGTTGAAACTTTGCTATTTGCTCATTTTTATTATCAGTACATAACTTTAGCATTGTAAATGTTTTCGAAGCCATACATGGGACTTTATCATACCAGGTCCTTTATGTACTCCCATACATGAGAGTTCTGCGTTCCAGATATTCATATTTCACGTTTTTATGCTGTTATTTACGTTTTTGTTATTCTTCGGAACGCGAACTCTCATACGTATACAGCCATAAAGTTTACGCGAGGACCGCGATGGCTCAACGCGCTGCTTTTCTCGGCTAAAATTAAGTCATTTGAAACATCTTCAAATCAAATTACATATATAACTTACATAAGTAATAGTTAAATTCCTCATCCCAACCAAACCAAAATTATTCAAATGGTCACCAAAAGAACCTTTAATCCATCCCGATTATGTCACAGTAATTGTTTATCACGCCATATTGTTTACATTATCAAATTGAGGCCACAGGCTATTGGTTAAATCAAAAAGAGGCCACCGGTTACTGGTTAAATCAAAAACATCGATTGGATTTTCTTAAAATTTTGGCGGAAATGGGTAGATTGGCTGAATTGGACAGACATACAGCAATTAAGTTTCTTCTATTAAAATAGAGAAATATAGTCACTTGTTTAACCAAAATCTGGCCCAGTGAGAAAATCTACAAGTTAATTAAGAGCCATGAAGGAATTTTCCTTTAAGAACCCATACATATATCACATTCAGAAAAGGCAGAGAGACATAAGACTATTGTATCACACTTGTGAACATGAAATACAGAAATGTATATATCACATAATCTGTACTTCATGTTCAGAAGTATAGGCCTAATACTTAAGAGATTCCTCCCGCAGTGTGTGCTTGCATAGCGTGTGTATGTGGTGGTGGTGGTGGGTGGGGGGCTGGGGGGAGGAGCATCAGAACTTGAAGTAAGGCATGTGAAACTTTAAAAATTTCAGCTTTTCAAAGAGCTGGATATAGTGGGAAACGAGAGCTTACCAAACTAAACATACCTATGACTAAATTGGCGAAGTGGGGAAAAAAAGATTAATGTACTTTACTGTTACCTGTGTTACCTGGAATGGGTAGTGTAAAATAGGCATGCATAATGTAAGTGCAGGGTATCGTGTTGCAGATTATCGTCTTTCCGTAAACGAGTAACGCAGCTAACACAATACTAACTGTAAGCTTACCCCAACCCTAATACAAACCATACCGGTAACTCCAAAGCATTAGTATAGTGTTACGTGAATTACCATGTTGCCCAAATATGGAACTCTTATTCTACTTTACCAGCTTCAATCATTTTACAATTGTCTTTGTTTTCTCTGACTATAATTTACTAGAATTAATGTTAGGGTGTAATATGACCAATGTTACTGTGTCACCTAATGATTTTGCGATAATTAATTTATACATTGTCTTCTAGTGACTTTAATTTACCCCAGTTACCTATATTACCTTGTGTAACGAAACATACACAACGTGTATTTGGAAAAGAGAGTACTTCAAGCACATGTCATATGCTATGTCCTAAACGTACTACTCTAAATCTATATATTCTTTGCCTGTGACTTTAATTTACTATAATGTTACCACTGTTACCAATGTTACCTTGGATAACAAAATATACACTTGGAAAAAGAATAGCCCTTTCAGGACATATCCTATGATAATGTCCTCTTTTCATATGGTATGACCCTAAAATAATACTCTTTTCCTAATAGTGCATTTTTCGTTACCCAAAGTAAAACAGGTAACAGGGATAACGCTGTAGTAAATTTAAGTCATAGACAGAGAATATAAAGATTTATAATTGTTAAATGATTGGAGTGTGTTTAGGTTACAGAATAACACAGACTATACATCATACTTGAATCTTAATCTAACCCTAATTCTAGTACTACAGTGTTACATCTATTACCTGTGTCACCTTTGGTATTGAAAAGTAGATAGATATAACGTAAATGCAAGGTATCTAGTAGCAGATGTTAATTCGGTAGAATAAGAGTACCTTATCTGGACAACAGGGTAGTGCAGGTAACACAATACTTACCCTTGTGAGTAAGGGTTAGTGTTGGGGTAACCGTTAGGTTTAGAATTAGTATTGTAATCTAACCCTAATTCTAATACTGTAGTGTTACCGCTGTTACCTTTGTAACCTTGAGTAATGGAAACTTTGGAAAGTAGATGTACATAATGTAAATGCATGGTATCATGTGGCAGATGTTTATAATTTAGAATAAGAATATCGTATTTGAGTAACACGGTAACGCAGGTAACATAATAATCACCCAAACCCAGCTCCAATCCTAATACTAACCCGTAACCTTAATTCAGTAGTGTCACTAATGTTACCTGTGTTTCCTTAGATAAAGGAAAATAAACCAGTTTGGGTAAAGAGATGTACTTTCAGGACATACGTATATCAATCCATTTGTTGATATAATATATTTATCACAAACTGTACACAAATTAACATCAGATGTTATTTATATTAAGAACTTAAGATAAAATAAAACTAATAATTATAGCTAGTTAAAAAAAGGAATCAATCGCCACATGCATCCTGATAGAAGCTGAATAGATTAGATGAATATAAAGCAAAGTATTTAAAGAGAACCATTTATACATTATGAAAAGTTTATTTAGCTTTGTAAATCAAATATAAATCCTTAATGCATTAGTTTCATTTTTGTAGAATGGGTCATAAGCTTATTGTCTTTTTTCTTTTTTTAATTTCCGATTCCCTTGCCCTAAACATATTCAGTAAATTATTGCTGTCATTAAATATTGATAAAAATAAATTCGTCCAAAAAATACCCAATTTCAAGTCTTTGTGATAACCAAATGTCACGTGACTATATAGTCAATGCAAATGGCGGCTGAAACGTGATTTAAGTGAAAGCTCTTATTCATTTTGAATATTCTGACAACAGAAAAGGTAAGATGGCATTTTTATAATAAATTTCAACTTATTAGGACCTTAGATATAACACTGACTCAAAACACAATGGGCAGACACCGGATACCGAAATTTTAAAAGTGCGATACGGACATACATAGGGTCCGTGTTAGACGTTGCATGCACAACTATAAAAGGTAAAACATAAATGAGTGCATGCGGACGTCTAACTTGTTGGACTAGTCCTTTATGATACCACTGAAGTTTTCAAGAATAAAATTTGCACCAAATTAATTACAAGACCTTCAAAATCTAATTACAAAGATCCTAGGCGCTCAAAGCAACAAAAGAAAACAAATACATAAATAAATAAAATAATATAAATAAAAGAAGAAAAAATGATTGTATATACCTGTTTTTCTACCAACTGGCGAATCAGCGATCCTCCAACAACGGTGAACAGTAACGGCAGAAAATGAAGCCTTTGCATGGTGTGGAAACATATCTATACAAAAGAGTATAAGAATCAATCATGGGTGTCCAAGAAGCTTAAGTAAATTTCACCCGAAGGGTTGGAATTTCAAGCAGGGACGAGACTTGCCCCAAGTGAAATTCCGACACCGAGGGCGAGAGTCACTTATCCTACATCAACTGAATGGTTCATGTTGGATTTACTTTTCGAACTACATGTATAAGTGAACTTGTTACCTAAGTTATGATTAAGCCTAAAGATAGGAAAATTTAAGTTTGAACCTGTGGTCTGAAGTATATTTCAAATAGTTTAATGTGATCTAAAAAGGGTAAACAGCTTTTGATGACGTCATTAAAACTAAGGGCGTCAAAAATCTATGAACATGTCAAACATCGTCTTCGTTTAAAATGGTAATATTTGGTAAAACTTGAATTCATCCTGTTGCTAATGGAAGTAAGACGTTGCGAAAGAAAGATAGAAATTCCAAGCTAAACGTGAACATGTGAAAAGTGGGTGAAAAAAAACCTTATAATGACCAATAATGCCTTACTGTGATAATTGCACTGGGGAAATGTGAAAGTGGTATATTTGTGCCACCAAGAATTAAAAACTAAGACATAGGAAGAGGCACTTCACTGAAGAGACAGTAGCGGTTAAAGGGGGATGGAGCTGTGCGATTTAGTATAACTACGCCAGTAAGGGTATGCGTCAGCAAAGTACCCTCATGCTCCGGCTCGGGCCACTGGACCCTTGATTCGGCCTGAGTTGCTCAAATAGACAATTCTAGAAGAAATAAAATTATTGAGTATTTTTTATTATTTTTAATTCCGTAAAAAAAAACTTTCTCTCCTACCCCCCCCACCCCCCCCCGCCCTAACCCCCGCCCGCTCTTAAATTCATAGAAGATAATAAACTGGGCATCACGTAAACAATTCTAAATTATACCGTTTTTAAATAAGAACCGATTGACTTCGTCGTTTGAAATTTCACCCAGCTCCTGCATGACAAAGCTTTTGATTGCTGATGAAACATACAGCATTCAAAGGTGTAATTCAACGCCAAATAAAACATTGTTCGACACGAAGTGTCAAAGTGCAAAGTGCGAATTTAACATAGCATGAAATCTCTTGAATCGTAACCAAAGTGATCACTCTTGCATATTTTTTAATACAAAACCAACAAGGTAAATAAATAGAGTAAAGCAGAAAGCAGTGCGAAATTATGAACTTAAAGAAAGAGGACGCTTTAATGACCTCCCAAACAAGAATTCCGTGAGAGACTATATCGAGATTGCAAATAAATAAATAAAATAAAAGCTCCTTTCCACTACATTTATTAACTTGCCCACATGGCTTTTGAATCTTATTTCATTTTTTACAGAGATTATTTCTGGTAAATACACCATTTTGAAAAAAAAAACTTGAAAATAAAGCATAGCTTCGTAAACCTTTAGAGACTTCTTGTTTTGTTGTTCTCAACAGTTTTAAATACAAAACTGAGTGACATGCTAATGTAAAAGGCTTGATATAAGAAACGGTCAAAGGGTAATTTGCGGCACACAAATCTCAGAAAATTACTATCATGACTGAAAATGCATTTATGTCTTAAGGTACGTCGATACATTGAGAAAAATGACCTATAACAGCCACCGGTTTTTTTTTGCAACACCGGTTTTTTGCAAACTTCACTTGTATTTCTTGTCTTCCTAGACACTTAAAACCACTTAAATACATAATTATAGGTCATAGACATTAATTTCTATATGTTTTGAGTCAAAAAATATTTAGTCTTGGGGTTGAAATAACGACTTGAACTTAAAAATCCCATGGGAATTTTGAAAATCCCATGGGAAAAAAATTTTCCCGTGGGATTTTTTAAAATTCCCATGGGAAAATTTTCCCATATTATCAAATGGGAATATTTTCCCACGGGAAAAATGAGAAAAAATAAAATGTTTGTTTTATGTCTTTAACCCTCATATTAAGTCATAAATATTGTCGAAAAAAAATATCACGGCTTAATTCAAAAGTTTAATTTTTCCCGTGGGATTTTTTTCCCATTTTGCCATGTGGGAAAAAAATCCCATGGGATTTTCCGATTTTTTAAAAATAGTTTATTTATGAAAAAATGTCTACTGAACAAATCAATATACATATATCTGTATTATAATGCTGAAATAATGCGTATATTTTAATATTTATATTTTCCCGTGGGAAATTTTTCCCGTTGGATTTTTTTCCCATTTTAGGAAATGGGAAAAAGTTCCCACGGGAAAATTTTTTTTTTTTATCTGACACTAATTTGACACCAGTACTGTATAAAAATGATGTCGATGATTATGTTTAAGTGTCATAATAATCCATTTTCGACTAAATAGTTTTTTTAATTTTTCCCACAGGATTTTTTTCCCGCAGGAAATTTTTCCCATGGGAATTTTTCCGGTGGGAAAATCAATTTGGATTTTTCAAATATTGTTTCCATTTGACAAATTTTGTGCAATTGTGTTTTAGAAAGGATTACGCCTAATTTATTATTTTTTATCTTAACTATACCATATTTATCCTATTGACGGTGCCTTATGCATGTAATTAAGATGAGCAAAGCGGACACCGGAAAGAACATGAGGTAAATACTGAAGGCAGAAGTGAAAAATATTATCTAGCAATAGCTGATGTGGTTTAAAACTGAGCTGGGCATTTAAGCATCCTTGAAGACATTTGGCCCAACTGGCTTCCCGTCCTAATCGCCTTGTCAGTGCGGTTCAGATAAGGAGACTCAATATGATTTTATGCCGATTTAACAAATAAAAATGTTAACTATCACAAATGTCAATGAGACTCTTTTTTATCCAGAGCTTTGGTGAGCATTTGCTGCAACCTTCTTTGCATGTATTTGCTATATCTATTGTTGTTGTTTTTTAACAGTACTACGAGCTATCACGTATTAATGTGCGTTAAGATCCTGTGCGTTTGAGGGTTTTCACCTCGTTTGTAGAAATATCTGTACAAGGCGAAAAATTTTACAATTTGCCATTTTCTTCTGCTTACTACAGCTCCTATTTCATCCGTTTACAAGAGGACATGATATACAGAATAGTATCCTCATCTGAGTTCTGACATAGTGCCTGGTTTTAAGATGGCTGATTCAATAAGTTTGTTTATATGAAAAGCAATGCAGTTACAGATGTACTTTAAAGGTGGGTTAATGTACTTTGGAATGCATCATAATTTTGATGATCTTTCATCCAAGTTGTTGGAAAGCACTTATAAAAGCGAATGAATAAGTTTCACTAAAAAGTGTAAATCAAAAAAATATTAGAAAAGTTGTTTTTCAAGGGATTTCCTAACTCTGCTTCGCACACCAGTTAGCGCTATTTTTAGTCGCCCCAAAAATAGATTACGCAGCTGAGGTCATGCTGCATTGTATTTTGGGATAGTTTTAACCCATCCACCATGCCAGGACCTCCAGGAGAGCTCACGACTAGGGAAAATTGACCTTTGGAGAATGGCATCAGAAATCGCGCACTTATAGACATAATAAACATAGTTATTTTTAGAACTGGATTTCCAACGAAAGAAAATAAACCAAAAGGGAAAACGACTATTTTCTTCAACATCTGACGAGTTTCTCAGTAGCAACAAATTCAGAAAAATAAGAGAATTCAATACTGCTCAGAAAAAGACGAAATTATTTTGTGGACATAATTGTTATCGCTAGTACAGGAACCTACCTTTAAAGAACAGACACGAAGAGTTGTCCAATACAGTAATCCTGCTTTCTGTGTTGGAGCAATTTGGGGTAATATAATCCGTTTCGAAATATGGTCCTTCGGGAATTAACCAAATATTTGATATTTATGGCAAAATGGGCTACAGGCAAGCCATATTCGAACTAAATGTTAGCATACCATCACGGTCGCGGACGAAGACATGTTTCCGCGGATTCACTTGTACTGGCAGCTCACCTTCTTCCTTGGCTTTCTACAACTGCTGGCCAGCATAGAGTTCTCAAATGCGTCCTAGTCTCTGAGTTCTTTTTTTTTCTTTCCGAAGGCAAAAGAAGAAATGGGAAGACAATATTAAAGAGTGGACCAGGATAGACTTTGCCAGCTCAGCTAGGGCAGCAAAGATAGGACTCCGCAGAGGGTATTGTTATAAAGTCATCAGTTAGCTGTACTTGCAAGCGTATGGGATGCACTAGACCATTTCCGAATATACCTTATTACACAACATTACACAACGTGCAAACAGTGAAGACTCAGCCCAGACTGCGCATTCGTGTATTAAGTTAGAGTCTTCCGCCGTTTGCTATTTGAAGTGCAACGTTATGATCATTTGGTATTTGAAGTGCAACGGTATGATTCTGATTGTCTTGTGCAGATGCTTACTTGCTGTGCGTACACGGCAATGTGACTTTTCATGCGCCTTCGCTGCTCGAATATGAGAACACCTCTCATGTTTTCAGACATTTTAGCAAAGGAAAACTGCTTTCGTGACTTCCTATTTGCTTCACCCGAGGTTGAGTCCCATCCTAATGATAAATAAAAAAAAATAAAAAAAATAAATAAAAAAAATAAAGGCTGTTCCCTTCACGTGTTTCTCTTACTTCAAAGAATTTACCTTCAGAAAAGGTACCTTTACAGTCAGAAAATATCCATTTGAATGATTTTATACATGTTTGGCCACAGGGTAGGAGCAGATAAAGCCTAGGACCAAATCTTGATCACAACAAGAAGCTTTTATTACTTCTATCATTTGTTGCTAGTTTTAGAAAAAACTCATATGAATATACATAGCTTTTATCATCATATTATGCAAGAATAAAGTCTCGGGGTAGAGGGTGACAAAAACACATATGGCAAATTTTGAGCACCACAGGATGCTTTATTTACCCTGATTGTTTGCTGAAAGTCTCAGACAAAAAAAAAATACTTTCTAATTCTGTTTTTATATCCATTTTTTATGATTTTATGCATGTACATATAGTGCCAGGGAAGGAGCAAGTAACCGCTGTTAACAAAATTTCGATGGTAAAGCAAAGCTGTTGTTACTTTGATCATTTTTGTGCAGTTCCATCGTGATATTGAACCCCGGATCCAGGGGGGGGGGGGGGGGGGGCTTTTGGGATTCATATACCCCTGGACTATATTGCCGGGGCATGCAAACCATTATACCAGCTAAATAACCTATAGGGCTATAAAACATTTGGATCAGTAAAAACGATCACGGTTCTCTCCCCAATACCCGCTATCGTCCCACCCCGCACACACACACACATGACAAAAATATATACTAAATATACATGTACTTCTACATACTTTTACTGTTTAAGTTGAAAACCATCACAAAATCTAAAAAAACTGACAGGTTTAGTTATGTTGAAGGTAATTCCCTTGAACGGCTGGTTGGTTGGTTGTGTTAGATTTAACGGCTGTATGAGAATTTCAGTCTACATCGAGCCGTCATCCAGCCAGGGAGAGAAAGAAAAGAATATGTATACAGAGGATAGAGACCATTAAAAAGACAACCCCTGTTCTGCATCTCCTGCAAGCACAGCCGGCCATTGCCTCATATTTATTCCCCTGTTATTTCGGTTCTACCATAAACACAGGGTATAATCGATTCCGCTAATTTTCGCTTCCTGCAGAGACTGTCCGTCGTATATTGCTTCCGTCGAGCCTGTACGCTATATTTGGCTTCCTGCAGAGAACAACGGTTTCCACGCCCAACAGGACAATTCTGAAGGTGTTGTGAGGTAAAAATTGTCTTAAAACATTCAGTAGCAATCAGAGACCTGCCACAGTCATAAATTTAAGGTTGCAAAATGTTTTGTAATCAAACTTTGCAAAAAAATATTTTCTATATTGGACTCTCATCCTGTATTTTGAATTTGTTTTCAGAAAATACAAAAACAATGCATTTATTTTTTTTATTTGTAAATAATTGGTTAAAATACAATTATTTTCCTATATTACTACCATATATTTTTACCAAATCATGTGCTAGTTCCATTAAATGTGAGAGTTACTAATTTACTGCATAAAACGGCAATAAAAACTGCACTGTACGGCATCCGATCCTATAAAGTACGGCTTCCTTGCTATTGCAAAGAAGCACTGTACGGTTTCCGCAGGCAAAATATCAGATAAATCAATGTTTTTTCCTAAATATAATTAAATCTACTACTTTTTTGGTCTTTAAATGATATGTAGAGCTGTGTTCCTGGCAGCTGTTGTTTTCTAGAAAATTTTCACGGAAACTATGTTTTTTATAATGCACCAGCCTGAGGGAGACTAGAACACCATTTGTTGATGTTGCATACATGGTTTAAATGCAGCCGAGAGATATTTCGTGAGAAACCATGCGTTAGAACCCGTGTGAAGATCTAACTGTACAAAATGTGCGCGCTGCAGATTTCTCAGCTGCCATAGATTGTTAATTTTAAATTTGCCGCGACACGACAAAACCATGTGCGCCCAGCAAAGTTTCAGATCAGCCTGGACATCCACCCTGTCTGGTCAGAGTTTTCACTGTCCGCATTGGGCTAGCGTAGGCCACAAGCTGCCTTTTAAGCGCACAGCGATGACTCAGATCAGACTGAGCCGATGCCCAGGATGTACTGGGTTTTTGCTGGGCACACGTGCCACGTTGTTTTTGTTGTTGTTTTTTCTATTAGTCGTCACGGATTGTCCACCAGGGCTAACAGCCACGAGAGCATCATATCCACCCTGGGGTATCCGGGTCTGTTCGTCGGGTCTTCTGTACGTGGGTTCCATCGTCGGTCGGGTCTTTGTAGAAGCGTTGTCTCTGCGTTGTCGTTGTAGTTGTGGAGTCTTGTCGTTGTTGCTGTCTGTTGGTGTCGTCGGTTGATGCGTTGTTTATTGGAGTTGTCGATGTCGATCTGTTGTGTTTGTCGGTGTCGGTGGTGGTGATGAGGTTGTCGTTGGTTGCAGCGGTTGTGTTGTAGAAGTAAAGAAGTAATGTTTTAGCTTTGTTTATCGTCGATATAAAAAAAGATCAGGACCATACATAGCTTGGTATAGGAATGTGTTTGCTTTGTCGGTTGTCGGTAGTAGTTGATTTGTTGTTTTCGTCATCTTCGTTGTTCGATTGTTATAGGTCGCGTTGTTCGATAGTTGTAGGTCGCGTTTTCTGGTCGTCTTCGTTGTTCGGTAGTTGTCGGTTGCGTTGTTCGTTTATAGTTGGCTGCGTTGCCTCGTCGATTGTTCGATTGTAGTTGTTTCTATGCATTTTCTCGTCGTCGTTGTTTGCGATCTTGGTTGTAGTAGGTGCGTATTCGTCATCTTTGTTGTTCGGCTGTTGTTGGTCGCGTTGTTCGATAGTTGTAGGTCGTGTTGTCTGGCCGTCTTCATTGTTCGGTAGTTGTCTGTTGCGTTGTTTGTTGGTAGTCGGTTGCGTTGTCTCGTCGTTGCGTTGTTCGGTAGTAGTTGAGGCGTATGCCGGCAGCAGGCGGTCTATTTGCGTGGGCTGTGCAATTCACTGTACTCAGCGATCCAGGCGAAGCGACAAAGAAATAGTTATCTTCCTTCACCTGTGCGTCTGGTGTAATTGACTCACTAGGTTGAAGGTCCCTTAAGTTACACCTATGCGGGAGTGTATATGATACATCGCACGTTTGTTATTAACGATCCTTATTGATAAGATAAGATAAGATACATCGGTGGTTTTTATAGATTATAACCAAGCGAGCCCGTGATTGTGCGATGCAGCAAGTTTTTAGTTTTGAATCCCCGTTGAAAATTGAGCCGTTAATTATTGCATAGTGTAGCTAAGTTGTACACTTGCTTTGCTCTATCAATCTTCTTCCTAGTCTTATTGGGCTCTTGTTTGTAGATAGTAATAAGTTACTGGGGTTGGGACATGCTCGTCCTCCTATTCATCTGCCATTCGGCTACATGTATTAAGTTATCAGACAATTTTGATAAGGTTCCTAAACTTCCATACTGTTCGAAGTCCTTATAGCCAATCGGTTTGTAGAAGGTATAAGTTTTTTGCAGACCTTTGTTCGTGTCTATCTACAGGTATTTCTCCTATCCTGCCTACACTATCTGTTTGCCATGCTACAACTGTCTAGACTACTTCTACATGTGTTTTACTCTATTTCGTTTAGACTCTCTTCGTGAATTCCGGTTCTGGTTTTCCGGTCCCGGTTTGTGAATAAGTGTACATGCCATGCTTTTCCTACCTATGAGTCTACCTAATTTTTTTGGTATATACACATATATGCATGTACGTGTCCATATGTACATACACACACACGCACATGGACATACCCGTATATATATATTTTTTCCATATTTGGAGTTTTCTCTCATACGCATATGTGTATCCGCACATGTGCACATACGCACATGCGTATGTCAAAGGTTTTTTTAATATATATATATATATATATATATATATATATATATATATATATATATATATATATATATATATATATATATATATATATATGTTTAACCTATTCCTACTTCTACCTACATGTTTATGTTTGTGCTTTGTTTTGAGGACGCGGATGGCCCTGCGCGCGCCCTGATTTCCCTTGATTAATGTATTTAGTATCCCTCCCCGTAGCCTGGGTTCCAGTCTGATCATTTTTTATTTTATTGTCAAAAATGACAATATTTACAAAAGGCTAATAATTATAATTTTATTTATTCTTTATTAGAATAGGATTAAAAATAATATTGACGACTGGACCCAGGCTACCCTCCCCGTTGTTATAGGGAGGGTTGTGTTTTTGTTCACGTGCTATTTCCTTTTTTAATAATCACTTTTCTACAATTCGTGTGGCTGTATTTCCTAAAGTCTTGCCAAAAACCGAAAATCGAAAATTATGTCCAAGATTTTAGGATTTTGGATGTTGTTACGTATTGTTTATGTTGCCATACGAATTATTACTTGCTTCAGACCGGCTCGTGCATGTTGAGTGTCAGGGCGCGTACAGGGCTTGTAACCTGAGTGACCCTCAGGGGGTCATGCGCGCGCCATAGTCCTGACGCGCGCCTAGCTCCCTGAGTATCTTTGGTGTTTACCAGAATATGTGTACTTTTAAGAGAGTTTATGATGGTAGCTTAAAGACGCAGCGGCTCCAGGGGACACCCATTGAAGTGCTAACGCCCAATGCGCTGCAACCAGATAGTGCCCCCTTTCACTAGCTGGGTCATTGTCTTATTCTCTCTATTTAAACCAAATATTATACTTTGAATGGTTGGACCAGTAGCGTCGGTACGGCACCCACAGAAGTGCTAACGACCAGTCCGTTGCAACCAGACAGTGCCGCCCTCCACCAGCAGGTCCCTGTCTACATGATTGTCTTAATAATCTGTTTAAGCTAATGGTGGTTAAGATAGTATTAATAGTGATATAATTTTGCCTATATGGGTTGTTTATCGTTTCTTGGGCCTGTTGTTTCGGCTCGGCACCCACAGAAGTACTAACGACCAATTCGTTGCAACCAGACAGTGCCGTCCTCCACTAGCAGGCCCATTTCCCTACGTATATTTAGTATAAATAAGTTATAATGATAATAAGGGATAAGAAAATGAGAGAGAGGGAGAGGGCAGGGAGAGGAGGGAGAAAAAGGAGAAAGAAAGAAAAGTTCTAAGTATGGGTGGGTGGGGTACTTCGGGCTCTCCTGCATGGCACTGATGCCTCTTAAGGAGGATCTTGACCGTTTGCAGTTGATTCCTAATACCGTTTCACCCTATAGGAGAATTCGTGGTTGAAAGATAGTGAGAGTAGACGGTGTATTTAGGTCTTAGGCTGCTCGGCACTGACGTTTCCCGAGGGGGGTCCTGACCTTTGGCAACTGATTCCCGATAGACCGCCGATCTGATAAGTGTAGAAGCCAAGTAGGTAGATCGTATAGAGGTTTATCTTATTTAGTTTAGCGTCCCTTCACCTCCTCCTTCCGTCCTATCCGCCCAGTTTCAAATATCGCTGCTTTTGTGTTATGTATTTTGGTCCAAATAATCTCCCGGGGTATTGGCCGGGGTAATGAAAAATGATGAAAAAAAAATCCGTTTTTTTTCTAGATTTGTTTCGTGGGTTGGTATGTTTGGGTGCCAAAAAGATGTGTTGTGATATTTTTCCCGTGGTTGAATGTATGCTTGGCTGGCAATGAGCCGTTTTTCTCAGGCCGCGGCCCGTTTTGAGCGAATTTCGCTTGTTTTTGAGTCAAATCTTTGGTATGTTTCGGCAGAAATGGCGGAAGGTGACGGGATGTAACGCATATAAGGGTGGATGGTTATAGTATATAGTATTAAATTTTATGATAATGATGACGATAATGATAATAATAAAGATAAGAATAAGTTCAAAAGAGGCTTCTGATAAAGTTATAATCAAATAATAATTATCCGTAAAGTTTCTGTCCGTTTTTTTTTTTTTGTGTGTGTGTGTGTGGGGGGGGGGACAAAGAGGTTAGAATAAAATAAGGCTGGTTTGATGCGCCTGCGATCACTATCTTGGCCGTTAGCACGAAATAATATCACTTTTCTGATGACACGGCTCAATCAAGAGCGCAGTGTGATTTTATAGTATGACACATCATAAGTTATTTTGATAAATCCAATTTCCACTGAATAACCATTCCATCTTAGCAGTCGATTAAAGTGTATCCACCCCCCCCCCCCCCCCACCTGCCCTAAGTCAAAATGACAAAATGATGTTACATCGCTTGGGAGTATAGTTCCAGAAACATTCAATATATTAAAAAACGAGCCATGCATCGTTGCAGCCACAGAGAAGAAATCCTTTTTCCCATGTTTTTTAGGCTGTCTGACAGAGTTCTACACAATGATATGGCAGGTAAATCTGACAGAAAATAACGTAAGATATTGCTAACCAGCAGTTACCACTGACATATAATGGAAGAACGAAATAACTTCGATGAATTAAAAAGTACTAAAGTATCAGGAAACTTAGTAAATGGACACTTTGGATTGAGGAAAGCCGCAATAGTTTTGGGGCTAGCGGTCCCGGGTTTGATTCCTGCTGGCATGGAGGTGTAACTTTTCTTCACCTGTAATTGGGGTTTTATAATCAGCCTTCAGTCGTCCTGATATAACTGAAATACTGTTGAAAAGGACTTGAGATCGCAAGTCATCCACTCGGTTGAGAACAATGGCTTTTGACATATAAAACTTTTTTCAGCCGAAAACGGGGTAATAATTTTATTATGATGATGATGATAATAATAATAATAAAATCTGTAATCATGCTAATTCACCCGTTTCAAGGTGTCAGTGTCAAGTTTTATACAGTCCTCTTTTCCTTTACAAAAAAGTATATTCCCAATCAGCCTAAGAGGTCTTTAGATGATCCCCATCCCCTTCTCACTATCCCCCACTCCACGCCCCTCTTTATTCTAACTTGCTTGTATGAAAGGGACATGATATGAGGGCCGATATCAACGCCCACATTCGTGAAAAATATGAAGCACAGTTACTGTCTCCGCGTGCCATGCTGGTCCCCCAAATACTGGCACCATCCCCCTTACGCCACCCTCATCTTCCCCCTCCCCATCCCCCCCCCCCCCCCCCCCCCACACACACACAAACATACACAATAGCAATCTCTTCGAAAGGAAATTAAATACATATCTGTACAAGACAACTCCACACATCTTATCCAAAAAGGGTATAGCTGCAACTGCACTACTTCACTGATTAACAAAAACGTAGACTACTTAAGTCAACCAATAATGTATAGTATTTTTGTTTTATATGACCCGCGAAACGATAGTCAATGTGCATTATGTGTGACCCTAGTTCACCTGCCCGTCCGTTCGTCCGTCCATTCATCCCCTCTAAAAAGTTTATTAGTTTTTAACCAATAAAACTGAACGTTTTAAATATTTTGCATACCTATGAAGACATGCATTTCATTTGTTGTGAAAATATCTACTTGGGTCACGCCTGCGCTGGGTTTTAAAATATTACTTTTACGAGAAAAAAATCTTTAAATCGCAGGGCAACTGTGCATCGCCGGTGTGTTTTTACGTTATGAAAGAATTGAGTTTTTCGCTTTACCTTGACGAATAAAATATGAAGATATTCACAAGACAACCGGATCGGTAGGCATTAGACATTAGACATGTTGAATGTCGGGGGGAAAACACAAAGTTCGTCTGTCAGGAAAGGGTACCTATTTTACATTGTAGGCGTATAATATTATAAGGCACATTTTGTCAAAATTTTAAGTTGGGTCATGCCTGCGCTGATACTTTTTTTGATGTTGATGTTCGCAAACTGGTGAATTGTTGCTGTTTTTGCCATTTCTAGGGTAGTTTGTGATAAAAATTGCATATTCCTCTAGGGAGATTGTCAAACATACGAAAATAGATCTTCATAATAATTGAGCCGCGACGCGAGAAAACCAACAAAGTGGTTGTGCGCCTAGCGCCGACTTAGGTCAGCCTGGACATCCGCCTAATCCGCTCGGACTTTTCACTAAACGCTTAAAGGGTAGCTAAGGGTCTAAGCTACCTCCATGCGGACAGCGAAGACTCTGATCAGACTGGGCGGATGCCCAGGCTGAACTGAGTCTTCGCTGGGCGCACAACCACTTTGTTGGTTTTCTCATGTTGCGGCTCAATATTAAAGGACTGGCCTGTTTTAAACTGTCTTTATTCGTGCCATGGAGGCCGGGATTTTAGTATGGTTTGCACACCAAGCCCATAAACAGTTTTTCAGTTATAAGAGAGATAAATCATTTGCGGTTTTACGGCCTTTTCATCAGCAGTTCATTCATGTTGGAATGGTGATAATGGAAGCTTGTGTGTAATAAAACCGCGTTTATGATTGAAAAGAAATTCACTTCCAACAGGATTCAACCCAAACCGCTACCTTAGCAAGTCAGTGCTTAACCCACTGAGTTATCGGGGTTCCTCCGTAACACAACGCCATAGGTCCTTACTATGTAGCTATAATTAAACTTTAGGTGGGATGAAATTTCTAAATCTTCAAATTTATAGTTAAAAAAGTGAAGAAAATACTTAATTTTAACGTAAAATGGATATTACCAGTCGACTGTCATTAGCGGTTTTAACGTAAAATAGCTACATGTATTACCAGCCGACTGTCACTTGACCTTTCCGATATTTAAGCAGTTTTTATCATATTCATGAATTTAGGCTATTAATATTTTCCAGAGTTAATTTCTCTCTCTCTCTCTCACACACACACACGCGCGCGGCGCGCGTGCGCCCATCATTATAGTTTGGAAACAACTCGCTTTATCTCCATTATTCTCACTTGTGAGTTAAATTGTTAGTTTGAGTTTCGTTTTTATCACCTCTCTCTCTCTCTCTCTCTCTCTCTCTCTCTCTCTCTCTCTGAGACGGCATCATAATATCTTCATTCTTCTGTTAACTATTTTTTGTGTTGTTTTGATCAAAGTTAACTCACCTCTCTCTCTCTCTCTCTCTCTCTCTCTCTGTTTCTCTCTCTGTCCTCATTATGATGACATCAGCTATCTTAATCTTTGTCCTTCTCATTTGTAAGTCATTATCTCGTTTTCAAATTTTGGACTAAGAATTAATTTACCTAAACCAAAAAAGGCAGCAACGGTAACATTTGCAGTATGTTGACACATTATTTCACCACCATATTTCGAAAGTAGAATAACTCTACCCACATCTGGCGGATGACGGATTACTTGCGATTTAACGTTCTTTTCAACAGTATTTCAGTCGTATCAGGGCGATGAGAGGGTGATAATGAAAGGCTGCGTGCAATGTATGCCAGCGCTTAATCTACTGAGCCCCCGGGGCTCCTCCCACATCTAAGATTATTATTTTTTTCCAGTTCAGGTGAACTGACACACCTTTATTGCTATTCCCTTTTCATATTTGCATCCCTTTCCCTTGGATACCAAGTCTTGAAAAAGAATTAACTCTTCAAGGAAGCAAACAGATTACAAAAGTTGTTCCTCTTTGTAAACATGGCGGGAAAAATCTGAGCAATACCATCCATGATTTGATCCATACCACTTTATGATAAAAGTGTTCTTTTATATGCTGGAAAATTTCGCCCTCAGAAAATCCATATTTAAACCATATTAAAAACTGCAGTTGCTGCGTGAATCTGCTGACAATTGTCATAGAAATGTAATACGAATGATAAATCAAATACATTTAGTTTTTGTAAGCTTCTATCTACACATTAAAGTTTACATCTTAACTTTAAGGTCGTCCTTAAGTTTAAGGAATGATTGTGAACCTGGGCCCAGAACTGACAAATAGAAAAATTAAAGATTTTATGTAAGTCTATGCTTAATTGTGAGAAAGTTGGTAGTGTCTTAGGCGGTTTAAAGATTACACGTTTGCGAAAGCATATGCCTTTAGAAAACCAGTATTTGGAATGCGAGAACTGCACTGGTCCAGACCAGCAAGTTCACGAGTACAGCTAGTCTCGGATGTTTCGGACCCAGTAAAGACCTAGATCAGACTGTCTTTGAATGAGCAGCATGATTGAAACATTCACAAGACACTTAATAGAGAAAGCAAGCGAGATTGGTACATTGTTCTTTTACGGTAAATGGACCGGGATGTGAGAAAGTTGGTAGTGCCTTAGGCAGTTTAAAGATTACACGTTTGCGAAAGCATATGCCTTTAGAAAACCAGTATTTGGAATGCGGGAACTGCACTGATCCAGACCAGCAAGTTCACGAGTACAGTCTCGGATGTTTCGGACCCAGTAAAGACCATGATCGACTGCCTTTGAAAGAGCAGCATGATTGAAACATTCACAAAACACTTAATAGAGAAAGCAAGCGAGATTGGTATATTGTTCTTTTACGGTAAATGGACCAAGAATTTGAGAAAGTTTTATAGCAATACCGTTTTATTGATTACACAGGCACCGTTGTGTGTGTGTGGGGGGGGGAGGAGGTGGGGGTGCTCGATGAGACAGGCGTGTATAGCATTCCTGGAGGTGGGTGGTGGTGTGATGGTGATAGGGGCCGGGGATGGGCTGGGTTAGAAGGCATTTTCAGGGTCGTTGGTGCCCAGGGTATTGATGAATGGGTGGATGACGCGATCTTACGTCGCTTGAAACAGATTGCTGTTTATCAGGACGAGTGGAGGATGATAATGAAAGACTGTGTATAAAGGAGCCGAGTTTACAGTTGTAAAGAAGTCCGCCTTCAGTCGAGTTCAAACCCGCTTAACCCACTGAGCCTCCCAGCATATTGATCATCCTCCACGCATATTGAAAGTTAATTGAATCTTTAGTGTACCTATTGTACAAACCCTGATGATGCTGCGCATCCCGTCGCGTCTCGTCAGGGTTTACACTGTTTGCAGGATTTTTTTTCTGGCAAATGAATTATAATAATGACGTTCCCCATGAGGCATAATAGAGCACTGAAATCTATAGCATGCACCTCCTGGCATCAAGCTTGTTTGTGTAGAATTCTCTTTGACCATTATAGCTTTTTACCGCGGACGTATGTAGGGTCCCTAAGTGTCCGACAGCCCTAAGTGTCCGACAAAATTTATTTTTTTCGATATATGTCAGAATAGTGAAAGAAACCATTATTTAAAGCATAATTAGTAAATATTTCAAAAAAATAATAAGTGAAAAATACTCAAAATCTAACTTAGAAAAAAAATTGTCGGACACTTAGGGACGACCCAAAGGTCCCTAAATGTCCGACAACCCTAAATGTCCGACAAGTTGAAAATCAACATAAGTGTTCGTTATTAGAGTAAAAATAATGAATATGATCGTAAAAAAAGTGAACTACATACTTTTATATAAAATAAAAACACTAATAATGATAATAATATAAACAGAATGCCAGAAAATATATCAAATTCGTTACTGAATACATATAAAAAGCAGTAGAACATTTTTAAGTGTCAGGCAAAACCTTAGGGTTTCTAAAACTTCGCGAAAGTGAGCAAAACCACTATAAGATATTATAAATGCATATAAAGTAATTATTTGGTACAAATAATTCTTTAAAAATACTAATAATGTAAGCAAGATGAAAACAAAATCTGTCGGACATTTAGGGACATGTGTCCCTAAGTGTCCGACAATGTATCAATCTATTTTCAAGTGAAGAAGAAGTGATAAAACTATTCATTATTATATTCTAAAGATACATTGGTAAATTACTAACTACTTTTCTGTATTAGAATATATATCAAGAACCTTAGGGAAACAAAATGCCGCAAAATGTATTTGGTACGTACAAAACTATTACCACACAACTGCTTGCAGTTAGTTTTTCCAAATTTTTCTTTTTAATATATTGTATATTTTAATACAAACTGTCGGACCAGTTGTCAATAATCTATCAAAAATTTATTTAATATATCGGCTATTTCAACTTGTTATGGTCATATTTAATGATTCTAAAGTTACAGCTCACTCTTTAAAAGAACCAAAACCTGTCGGACACTTAGGGATAGAGTTCCCTAAATGTCCGACAAATTCTGATTTCTTTTTTAAGTATTTTATCTACTTTATTATCATATTCGAGTGGTATTTTATTAACCATTTGTTCCTAATAACTACTCTGTAAGCAGTTTATAATGGGTTTGTCACTTTCCTGACAGTTTTACAGTTTTAGAAGAAAAAACAACAACTAAAAAAAACCCCTAAGAATCTAAGGATCTTAACTTAGAATACTTATTTAGTAAGTACAGAGAATATGTTATAGGGCCAGACAATGCTTAGGGATTCTAACAAAGTCAATGTAGTAAACCTTTTTGGACAATAATAATAATAATAAAAATAATTAATAATAATAATAATAAATACTCATTATATAACGCCAAAAAAGAAAATTAGATTTTTTTGGACATTCAGAGATACCTGTCGCTAAGTGTCCGACCAGTTACGAACTTATATTAGAGGTGAGAAGCAGATGTCGTACGGATAGCGAAATTCGCCCCAGGCCAACACCCATCCCCTCCGTCTCCTCCGCATTTGCTAGTTGTACGGGTGAAACGCACGGGTATCTTCAGCACTACCTTAACGGGTAGAAACGAGTAGACTCGAGGCTACATCCCCACCCCAATCCCACCCGCAAGAGACGTCGTGTCTTCGATGGTTCCCATATGAGTAAAGTCTGTGAAAAGTCTGTACAACACTGGCTGTGTGGTAACTTTCAGTCCCGGGTTTGCATATCCCGGGCCTCACTCTGCTTGCAGTTGGTGCGGGTTGTTTGGATATATTTTCATTCGTCTGTCATATCTCTTAGGGATGGTCGGGTGGTGCGATGGTGGTGTGTGTAACTTCCAGTGCCGGGGCGTCCTACTGATTTGGAATGTTGTAGGGCAAGGGCCTACTGTACTTGCAGTAGGTGCGGGTGAGGGTTGTTGGACATTTTTTCTCTCGTCTGTCATTTTTCTTCTTTCTCCCTCTTTGGGGGGGGGGGGGACGCGGCCCGATATGGACTGAAATACTGTCTCAAAGGGCCGTTAAACCCAAATCAATTAATCAATCGATCTTTCTCACGCTGTCGGGGAGACAGCTCAATATAGACTGAAATACTGTACCTCTATCACTCTATGTGAAGCGCAAGCATGTTTAATTTGTTTTAGGCTGACTAATCACGGTTATACACAACGAAAAAACGTACTGTTGTGAGAAGTTTGCAGCGATAGAGCCCTCACGATAAAGTTTTTCATGAACAAAACGATAGTATTAAATTCGGGCATTCAATCATTTTTCTTTTTTTTTTTTTTTTTTGTTCTCAGCTTTTTGCAAACTACTTCGTAATCATGATCTTTAACTATGTGCTTATGCATCGACCCTCTTTCATTGTTTTTCTTGCGTGTATATTTCCTTACTGAACGGGGAACTAGGACTGAAACATTTCTGGCCAGTCATAAGTAGTTACAGTAGTGTGTTTATTGAGACATGTAATAGGGCCCAAACGATAGTGCACGTACACAGTGGCGTTATCTGAGATAATAGCATCTCAGACAGACCTGCAAAACCAAAAACCATATATCACGTAGGTCATAGCAGTGAGTATGGCGATCTTGAAAGAGCTTCGTAAGACATTTGTTTTCAGAGGTGCATGATCAGTGGAAATTCAAATAAGCCTGCAGTTTTATTCATATTAAACGCAATTCCTTTTCTTCGCTCTCCTTATCTTTTTCTTCGTTATCGGGATGTAAGGTATGATTCAGTAAAACAAAAAGTAGTTTCACTTCGAGTGAGTGAGTGAACTCGGGTTTAACGTCCCTCCAACAACGAGGTCATATGGAGACGGGACCTCGGTTTAAAGTCTCATCCGAAAGACCGGAGAAGCGGGGGATCGAACCTGCGACCCCTGGAATGGTAGTCTGGAGTGTTATCCACTACGCTACAGCCGCTCCTAGTTTCACTTCGAGATAAGCTACATGATGGTTCCAGTACAAATCAGCTTCATACAAATAAATGGTGAGCCAACTCGTATTTTTACGGGTCGACTCGTAAATTTACGGGTCGACCCGTATTTCAGATACGGATCGACCCTTAAATTTGCGGGTCGACCCGTATATTTACGGGTCTACTTGCATTTACGGGTCGACCTGTAAATATACGGGTCCACCCGTATTTCAGAAATACGGGTCGACCCGTATAATAGGGGGCGACCCCTATTATACGGGTGGACCCGTATAATACGGTACGACCCCTATTTTTGAAATACGGGTGGACCCGTATATTTACGGGTCGACCCGTAAATGCAAGTAGATCCGTAAATATACGATCAGAGGATGGCTTCTATCGGTTCTTTGGCACTTTTGAAATATCGCTTCAATTCATGCTGTGGAGTCGCACAACTAATACCTTTATGGATAACTGTATATGGCAAACGTTTTGTTGGTTTAGCTTTACTTATGCTCAGTAGGTAAGGATCTGCTATTATATTAAAGTTAAACTTAAATTAACATCGACTTTTAAAGGTATGCTTATTTAATTATCATTTAAAACTGTTACCAAAAGGGGGAAATATCTAATACCAAAACGATGCCTAGCTTATATAAAGTGTGTGCATCCAGCCAATCCATCCTGGTTATCTGCGAGAAGTCATTTGTTTATTGCTGCATATTCGTATGTGTATTACAGAAGCTTTGTTACTCCACTGCTACTGTTTGTTATTTGTTGTCAAGAAAAGGAAAAGTTTAATTCAAACCTTTAACTTTGAACGTTCTTTCGAAATGTTTCTGAGATATTTTTCTTAATTCTGACTGTATTTAATGCTGAGACTATCTTGGCTCAATTTAAAGAAGAAGAAGAAAAGCGTCAGCAATGGTTTTATAATAAAAAGAAAAATAATAAAAATGATAAAATACTATTGACAATAATAGAAATATCTGTTAAGCATTCTCTGACAATATCAAATAAAAGAAAAAAAAAAACCGGCCAGATTTCTTTTTCTAAACATTTTTTCTATCTTATTTAATTTTTCATTATTATTATCATTATTAGTTTTATTGTTATCAGCAAACTTGTGCTGTTCGCCGTTTTAATTTATGCCAGATCAAACAATCGTTTTCATAAACTACACATCTGAACCAACTTTGCTTGTGCGTATGCCGATCTGAGCATGCAGAGTAACATACGTCACCATCGCAAAATCTGTTTCAAAAAAAAAAAACATACCTGTCTTACCAATAAATTATACGACACCGTCCTTTTAAAGCAGTCATCTGTTTACCTGTAAGGTATCATTTGTTTATTGCTACTGCATATTCGTATGTTTATTACAGAAGCATATTTCACATTGTATACAACTGCGGCTGTTTTTTATCTACTCTCATTAAAACGGAAAGTTGAAATACTATCTTTACTTAGGTCGTCAGGCGTTATTACAAAGAATTTCTTCTCTTTTTTTTTTCTTTTTTTTTTTATCTTCTTCCCTCTATTTTTATTTATTTTATACGTCAGAGAATGTTTGGTTTAACATCAAAAGCGAACAGCATCATCAACTGTTTATAATAATAATAATGATAAAATAAAACAGAACGCAAGTTACATGTATATTTTTATTTGATATGCCAGGGAATGTTTTGCTGTTACTATCATCATTATTGTTATTATTTCTATCATTATTATTATAAAACAGTATTATTATTATTATTATTATTATTACAAATAATTTTATGATTGTTATCATTATTAATTTTATCAGTTTTGAATTATGCCAAAGCGAACCCTCGTTATCGTAAACTACGCACAGGTTCTGATCCTACATCCATATGCGCTTGCTGATTCGTGCATGCACAGGTTGCAGACGTCATCATCACCAAAATCCTTTCATGAAATGATATATATCTAATATATGAATGAACGATGCTTATCATACCCATAAAGTGTGTGTCACCTGTGCAGGCGCAGTATTTGTTTATCTGTGAGAAATCATTTGTTTATTGCTACTGTATATTAAGCAGCATATTCTCGTGTGTATTACAGAAGCATATTTCACATTGGTATACCCCTGCTGCTGTTTCTCATATTATCTCCTAAATGTGAAATACAAACTTTACTATGAAAGTGTACTAGGCATTATTACGAAGAATTTCTTTATGAGATGTGTTTTTTCCCTTTCCTGTATTTCAGTCTTTTTTCTCCTTTATTTCAAATGCCAGAGACTGAAAGGCATAATTATAAAAGAGAAGTGCACTATCAACGGTGTTACAATAATAAAAATAATGATAATAATAAAGTATTCTTTAATAGCGAGTTTTCGCTTGCAGGCGCATATTATAGAGCGGGAACTCTATGGTAGAGGATTGGTAAACCATATTTTTTCCTTAAAAAAACATTACTTATAATGGAATTTCTTTCGTGGCGACATCAAACGGAAGTGACGTATTTCTGTCGCTACGTAACGTAATGACGTCAAACGTTCCGTTCCAAAAAATCAAAATGGCGTCAACGTTTACCGCTTTTGTGCGTAGATCACTACATGGTGATTCACAAAATGCAAGGAGGCTGAGTTTCGAGTGAAGTTTGAAGGAAATAAAAAGCGCCGCAGAGGAGAAACTGAAAAAAAATATATAGCCAGTTTTCCGAGGGGAAAGATTAGGTGGGGAAAGCTGTTCTCGGTCAGTTTCTCATCCGTTTGTCTGACGGAGTTCGCAGTTGTTGAGTTGCAATAATTTTATTACAAATTTCAAACGACAACTTCTGAGATTAAATCCAGAATCGTACGGTGAGTAGTCGGATCAGGGTCTACACTTCGACTATGCATTTTTGTCCGAAACTTAAGAGTTTACATGGTAACAGCAAATATAGTCCCGATCCTCTGGCGTTACGTTACGCTTCAGAAGTTACAGGTCTACAGCCAAATACTACCCATACATTGTAAAAAAGCGATGTGCTCGCCTAAAGGCAAAGCCTATTTTCATATTATATCAAATAAACACAGCGGGCAGATGACGTCAAAATGACATCGTACCGACCTCGATGCGACGATGCGACGGTATCACGTCGTTTCGATGTCGGTACGACGTCATTGTGCCTGCTGGAGAACAGAACGAAAGAAATGACAGGAAATTGTTTCTAATTGTTAATAAGGAGGGAGCCATCACCAACCTCCCTCCTAATTTATCTTATTACAGTGTAAAACACACTGGTGCAGGTTTCCAGGTTTATTGAATATAAACGTAACTATACCGAATGAAGTGCGACAGACGCGCATTTCAGTGTCGCTAAACCCAAGAAGTTAGAAAAAAAAGAAGGTGATTGGGCAGGTCTCGGCAAGCAACGAGCAGCCGTCTCCGAGCCACACTTACTGACGCATTGCGCGAGACACAGTAGCTGCAAACACCAGGTAAAACGCGCCTACGTATTAACTTTCGAGCCCACGCGCACGCGCCGCCCCGCCCCCACCACCCCACCGAGCCAACTCAACCCCTGTGTCTCGTAAGATGAGACAGACAACGGCAACAGGTGCAGCAGCAAGAACTTATGAAAAGCCAAAATAATCCAAAAGAACAGAAGCCAAACTCCGCTAAGATTCATGTCGGTTTGACAAGTCCTAGAACTGAAGAAATTAATGGAACAGGCGTCGCTAGTGGGTGCCGAACCCACAACTCCCTGCAAGAAAGGCGAACTCAATCCACTTGACCAGTCCCTCTGTTGCGCTCACTGAACACAGATAAACGCTTGCAAAAGACACATTTAGGTAGTTCTGGTACAGCTACTTCCCAGCGGGCACATTACATTCGAAATGACGTCGCACTGACGTCATTACGACGTCATGTGCCTGCTGGGTTATGATAGCCCAACTGCCCCTTGTGTCAAGTGCCTTAGACTATGTGCAGACTGGTCGTGGCCTGCCACACTCAGCCATCATAGCATCAAATTAAATTCTTCACAGCCCTTCAGTGGTATAAACGTCTCAACACAAATCATTACGAAAACCGCTACAACCTTGACGTTTGGTGATAAAATATGGGATGATGTGAATATATTCATATATACATTTATAGACAGTATATGGCAAAAAGTATGGGTAACTTGTTTTTTTTTTTTTTTTTTTTCAATAAATAAATAAAACGGCAAATCGCTTCACAAAATACAATTTATGTTTTCTGGTTCCCCGTTGAGCAATGCAATATAGACAGAAGCGGGACAATGAATAGAGCCCCGCGCTTGTACATTGTATTTTTACCATTTTATTTAAATTTGTGAAATCGAAAGTAGCCAACTTAAATGATCTAATGATTTTTCCAAGCAGTTCTATATGCAAAACTAAAGGATGCTCTATTTGTTTGAACAAACACCCCTCCCCCGTCCTCAACTCCCCCCCACCCGACTCCTAGCACCGCCAAACCCCCAAAAAGAAGATTAGTTCATGCATGCGGTTCTAGCATCTATTATTTGGCAGTATCTTTGGGACAGTCATTTGCATTTTCTTCCAAATTAAAACCTTACTATTATGTGTATCACGAGAGGTGAGGCAGCAAATTCCATCATGTAGTGTGGGTGTTTTTTAAGCCATATACATGTAGATCTATTCAGGCCGAGAAAATCCGCTATATGGGAAAAGGGTTAGGGGACGGCTATGCAAGAACACATCCCCGCGTAAAACTGGCTATAAAGTCATATTTCCACGAATTCTACTGGGACAAGAAAAGAAAAAAACGGTGTTTGGTCA
This sequence comes from Ctena decussata, assembly GCA_963989385.1. Classification (NCBI taxonomy): domain Eukaryota; kingdom Metazoa; phylum Mollusca; class Bivalvia; order Lucinida; family Lucinidae; genus Ctena; species Ctena decussata. Next base: position 49,657,494 of record OZ022498.1, on the reverse strand, counting down.
TTGTATGCATTATTATAAAAGATGGGGGGGGGGGGGGGGGGCAAATTCCATCTTATGATCAGGGGAAAATCCACTATATGAGGGAAAGGGGACGGCTATGCAAGAACACATAATGTAGATTTACCCCTTGGAAAACTGGCTATATAGTGATAGTTCCGAGGATTCTACATCGTGACAAAAAGATTGGAAATTCGACGAAGAGAGAAATCATAGGCATTTGTTTTCCAGAGCAAAGACTACAAGGAGTAAAAGCTACTTGTTAACAGCAACTCTATTACCACAGAGTATAAACCAGTCCGCCAATTTTCGCTTCCTGCAGAGACTGTCCGTCATATTCGGCTTCCGCCGAGACTGTCCGCGATCTCTTGCTTACTGCTGAGATTTCTGTACATGATAAATAGCTTCCTGCAGAGACTGTCCGCGTGATTCTGCTTACTGCCGATGCTCTCGGCAGGAAGCAGAGTAACGCGGACAGTCTCGGCAGGAAGCTAGTTTTCGAGGACAGTAGTCCCTGCAGGAAAGAAAAGATCGCGGACAGTCTCGGCGGAAGCCAAATATGATGGACAGTCTCTGCAGGAAGCGAAAATTGGCGGACTGGTTTATACCCTGTGATTACCGTTGTTCGGTCGTTGTAGCTCTTTTCATTGTATACAAGCAACAAGCATCTATACCATGAGTTGGCAGAAATTTACTCGAAAATTTTCAATCAAAAGTTGTTCTGATTTCCATCTGTAAGTTTTTTTTTTTTTTTTTTTTTTTTTTTTTTTGAAGCCATATGATCAGGGGAAAATCCACTATATGAGGGAAAGGGGACGGCTATGCAAGAACACATAATGTAGATTTACCCCTTGGAAAACTGGCTATATAGTGATAGTTCCGAGGATTCTACATCGTGACAAAAAGATTGGAAATTCGACGAAGAGAGAAATCATAGGCATTTGTTTTCCAGAGCAAAGACTACAAGGAGTAAAAGCTACTTGTTAACAGCAACTCTATTACCACAGAGTATAAACCAGTCCGCCAATTTTCGCTTCCTGCAGAGACTGTCCGTCATATTCGGCTTCCGCCGAGACTGTCCGCGATCTCTTGCTTACTGCTGAGATTTCTGTACATGATAAATAGCTTCCTGCAGAGACTGTCCGCGTGATTCTGCTTACTGCCGATGCTCTCGGCAGGAAGCAGAGTAACGCGGACAGTCTCGGCAGGAAGCTAGTTTTCGAGGACAGTAGTCCCTGCAGGAAAGAAAAGATCGCGGACAGTCTCGGCGGAAGCCAAATATGATGGACAGTCTCTGCAGGAAGCGAAAATTGGCGGACTGGTTTATACCCTGTGATTACCGTTGTTCGGTCGTTGTAGCTCTTTTCATTGTATACAAGCAACAAGCATCTATACCATGAGTTGGCAGAAATTTACTCGAAAATTTTCAATCAAAAGTTGTTCTGATTTTTCCAAACCTACTAGATCTATGTCAACTCGAGCTATTTTTACGAAGTTTGATCATGGTTTACACAGCGCAAACACTTCTGTCCAAATAATTAGGGTCATTATGGTAATCGCGGTATAATACATTCTGAGTGCACTGCCTTAAAGGTATACTCCCTCGTTTTTCATTACGAAATAATCACAAAATTATGAAACTGGTTAGTTGTATGCAACATAATTAAGATTTGTCCAAAAAATCTTCAGCGAAAACATCTTTGTTACGGAGGCAGAGACGATATATCATTGCGTACCCTTCTTGAATATTCACGAATATTTTGTCGTCATAAATTGATTGACTCCAACAGGCGTTTCTGCAAGCATGTTTTGAATTTTGTGATTGTTGGAGTAAATTACTTTACAATGGCATTAACCTCTAATCTGTGCACGTGAGTTCTTTTCAGCCAGTAACTGTCAGAAGTCGATTAAAGAAAAGGCTTCAAACTATTCATGATATAACTTTAACCTGATTAACTATGATTGCTGGGCGTATCTAGTCATAATTTTTGGCGGGAATGGCGACCCGCTATTGCCGCTCTTTTTATGTATTTTCTTAAATTCTCTTATTTTCAGTGACCATCACAAATTATAAGTTTGGCAGATAAATGTACTTTTTATAGCAATCATTATCATGCCTAGGATATAATGTTTTATGAGTAATTTAAAAGTTAATAGAAATATTGTGGGTGTAAATCTTTAAGTTTGTGTTTATTTATAGAAATATTTTTCCTTACCCATGACATCCCTGATAAGGGCCCCGCCAGACGAAGTCTGCAGAGACTCTTTAGTAATCACCTTGTTCGTCTGTCTGTATGTCTGTCCGTCCGTCTGTCTGTCCCTCCGTCATGATTTTGTGTCCCCTCCACGACTCTTAAACCATCTGAGATATTTTCACGAATCTTGGAACAAATGTAAAGCATCATCAGAGAATGTGCAGAGATGTGAATTAATATTTGCATCTGCCCGAGAACGCTATACTTCACGGGTCAGGAAAAAATATTTCGAATACAGAACGAAGATGCAAGTAATTATTATTATTATTATTATTATTATTATCATTATTATTAGTTTAAACGATTGAAAATTGAAAACAAAATACATGAATAAATGTTTCAAAGTCAAGACGCTACAAACTGCGAAGTGGTTCAAAATTTTATAGCTGCCATAAATCACTGGTGTGTATATTGAGACAGATAAGACGCAGATAATAGGGAAATTCTGAATAAACAAACATATAGTGACCAAGGTCGGGTGGTGCGATGGTGCTGTGTATAACTTCCAGTGCCGGGGCGTCCTACTGATTTGGAACATTGTAGGGCAAGGGTCTACTGTGCTTGCAGTAGGTGCGGGTGGGCGTTGTTTGGGCATTTTTTCTGTCGTCTATCATTTCTCCGCTTTCTCCCTCTCTGGGAGACGGCCCGATATAGACTGAAATACTGTCTCAAAGGGCCGTTAACCCCAAAACATTAAATCAATCAAGCGTTATACATGATTCAGCGCACACACAGTGTCAGACCGTCAGTGTCAGTAGCATTATCGGAGATGATTGGATCGAATAGACAGTCTTGAAACAATATATCACCATCCCAGTGTACACAATTGTCACCATAAATACAGATATAAACATAAAATATTAACATTGAAGGCCGGTGGTATTTTATCTAAAATATAGATGTTAAACAACGATTGCTTATGTTATGATGTATTGAGAGCTCGGTAATGTACCTTTACATCTCAAAAAAACGCTGAGTTTTGAATTTCTGGTTATAGAATAATAAGCGATAAAAAGGACAAAATTTGTTATACTCTATACCAATAAATGAACTTTTTACATGATTTTTTTTTTCAATCAGACTGGATATAATCAGTTCATGAAACTTGAGATATATTGGGATTTTCGGATATTTAATTGAGGCATAATACTTTCATCCAATGGAAAGTAAAAATGACTGATTAACGTCACATGGGGTGCCTCATGGTATGTGCACATTTGTGAGGACTCGGATCACCGTTGGCGTCAGCATAGTCTGGTTTGAGTCTTCCCCTCTTCGAAACTTAGGAAGTCTAAAGTGAAGGTAGGGACCCTAGATGAAGAAAATAATAAGAATAGTGTAGAACTCTCGAAGTAATTTAAAATAGCCGTGCAGTTTTTAGAGAGTGTCACAGTTTCGCACAGACATGCGCTGTAAAAAAATCCGTAAATTTTTACGGTAGAATGCCTGGCAACCAGCTGCCAGTCCATTCCTATTAGTTTTACGAGCGCCTGTAAACATTGGCAGAAATCATCAAGCACAGTAAGGTACAATAAAACAGTTATTGTTTTGGTTATATAGCTCCTCAACACTATAAAATGTATATTCGAGTGCGATCAGTTAACACAACTCTGCCATATCAGGATTTCCACAAGCGTTTTACAGGCAGACGCCCGTAAAAATAACGGTAAATGCACCGGCAGTAGGTTGCTAGGTATTCAACCGTAAATATTTTTTTTTTTTGATTTTTTAAAATTTACGGATTTCTTTTCGCAGTGTGTGGCTCTAGATAAGTATAGATTACTGACCTGGTTATTTATGAAGTGTGCCACGGTATATGTGGTTTTCAAAATAGGTTTTAAAGCCTGGTTTTAAATCACCAAACGTGTTATCGATGGGAATTAAAAGACATTTTTTGATTGCATAACACCCTAATGACCGTTTATTGGAATATGGAGAGATGAAATACGGAATTAGTAGGGGTCCTAAGGAGACCTTTTATTTCATACAGGTAGAGTAGTAGTATTTTTTCAATTCTCATATCGACACCACCCCCGCACCTCAGCGGAACGAATCCATAGCCGCAGTAACGGGGCGCCGAGCGTCCGTCCATACAGGTAGATGCTACAGTGAAGGAATTTTATGACACTCATAATCGCTTAGATAAGAAGATAACCAATAAAAACGTGACAGGGCGGGATTATACACTCCCAACCGATGCACATGTTAAAAGTCACGCCCATTTCACAAGGTCATGCTGAGTAATAGGACTGACCTCTAAGATAGTTATGCGGGATAAAAAAAAGTGGCAAATATGATTTAATAATAACAATAATAATAATAAAACACTCCAATCAAACAGAAAAAATGTAAACTGCTTTATATTTCATCGATATTGCAAATAATAATAATAATAATAGATAAGAGGGTAGAACCCTAGTTCATCCATCCACCTTTTTTTCCCTTACTTGCAACAAAACTGGAATTGTCACGATTGCAGATTTATACTCTTCTGAGCCCAGATGTCCAAACATTGTACAGAGAGCAGATTTATGCACTTCTAGACCGTTAAAGTTATTACTACTATTGCACAAAAATATTTCATTCTGCAGCCGAAGTTTCTAAAATGACAGTGTTGTTGCGGCAGTGTTTTTGAGGTAAAAACCGGACTCTTGTATACATGTATCTATATAAACATATAAACTTCTTCTGTAGCGATTTTTATTTCCTGTTTTATTTTGCTGACGCTTCCATACCACCTTTTTCATGAAATATAATTCGAAAGCGGCTTTAATATATTTCATGACAAAGGTGGAATGGAAGCGTTTGGGTGTTTATTGGGTCCTATCTGCCTCAACATAGGCACCGGTGATTTATGATTTACGACCATTGGTCGTAAATCATAAATCACTGGTGCGTATATTGACCCAATAAACACCCAAACGTTTTGTACAATACAGCACACAGAGCATCGGAGATGATTGGATAACATTAGCAACTTGCTGATCAGCAAAACGAGTCTAAAACGCTGAACAGCTGATATGCTGGTAAGTATTTCACAATTAAACAAACCCTTTTGGAATGTTTTCTTATCTTCGTTTGCAACTAGATTATAGTAATTTAACTTAAAATATCTTTTATATACCTTGTTGAAAGTTTCAGTGAACTACTCGTAATACGCTTAAATGGTTTCTCACTCATCTATGCCATGATAATGTAATAATGCTTGAAGGTGTATTTGAGTACTGAGTGATTTACTAATTAAGTGCAAAGGCGGCTTTAATAACCTGATTAAAGTCCTATTACCATATCGACACTAAATATTGGGATATAAAATGTTATTAAAATTCATGGAAACAGTACATTTTTTTTTATCACTCTTTATTAAAGAAGGGTTATTTTAATGCCCATTCCCCCCCCTAAATATTTGGGTTAAATGCATGCACAGTCAGGTAGGTTGGGTTGGTTTTATGACACTCTTTCTACAAATATGTCCTCATGGATAAAGAATACACTGAGAGTAATATTGTATTCGGGTTAATGTGAGTTTAAATTAAACTTTCAGTTTCTATGTATGAAAGATCTTTATTTCAATATCCAGTAGGCCATAGGCCCATGAGGATACAAACGTATATACATGTACATACAAATTAGTTACACTCTTACTGGCTAAATATACATTGTATCTTAATCAGACCCAGGGCTCACACTGAAGGCTTGTTTGATCCGCTCAGAAGCACTTTAAAGGGGAAAACGTGGATGGGCTTGACCAATAATAAGATAAGCAGACTTGTTAGTTCATGTCTACCCTATCCGGAGTTATCTAACGTTATTCCTATTTCGATATATCAGACTATATCTTTAATTTGCGCATGCGCAGAAGAAGGTTCAACATGCGGACAGCGAAGACTCTGATCAGACTGGGCTAATGCCCAGGCTGATCTGAGTCTGCGCTGGGCGCACAACCACATTGCTGGTATTGTCGTGTCGCGGCTCGTTTCTCCTTCCGCTGATTCAAGAAGGGCAGTTGTCAGTTACTGGCGAAAGTATGTGCACTTAGTACTGGTTAACCGCTTAGGAGGTCTAAGCCTGCCCAGGAATAGTGTGGTTAGGTTAACTGACCGTCCCGACATGACCTTAGTTGTTTACCGTGGACGTTAAGCATCAAATCAACAACTAAATCTGTCTCATACCCCGAGTCGAAGAATATCTATTGCCACTTATCTAATTAACATCGTCAAAGACACATTTTTGGATACGTAACATCCTAGTGACACATTATTGGAATACTCAAGGCTTGAGATATGGAGTCAACATGGTTTCTAAAGAGATCTTCTGTATAATACAAGTAGCGGTGAAGAACGATGAAAGGATTTTTTTGACTCATAATCACGTAGATAAGAGAATTCTTTGATAGAATGCTTTGATGAAAGGATCTGTTCATTGAAGGTGATGATGAGTGCAAACCATCCTATATGGGCTTATATAGCACCCGGATAGCTATCCGGCAGGTGTCATCTTAATCACCTTAGCCGGAGATTCTGAATCATATTAGTGCAAACACTCTTTGCAAACATGCCCTGCTTATATTTTTGTCCGTTTTTTATTTTTTTTTGTTTTTTTTTTCAAGGATTCCAAATTGATTGGGTCGAGCACGCATTTTCGGGGATACAGTAATACGCCCACTTTGAGTAGCTCTTAAAATTTACATCAGATGTACTTTAAATGTTTGTGTACATTTGTGTCTGGTTTTAGTTGCTGCATGAACCTTCTTTTTGTGCTTTATATAATTTACATGCTTATTAAACTGTTCGGGTCAAGATTTTTCTGTCCCTCACCTTCTGTCCTCCTTTCGCTCTTCAGCACAAGATTCCTTGTCATTCGCTTGTATGCCTGCAAGGTTTCTTGTACCTGAGAGCTTTGTTTTTCATTATCGTCCAGAAGTGTTCATAAGTATATGTATAAATAGTATCTAGTGCCGCCTTATATAATTGTACCCGATGTTGTTTACTTTGTAAACATGAGAAAAGAAATAAAGTTAATCTTGAAGTTGTCTGGAAATAATAGATATTACAGTCTATTTAATACATGCTATAAAAAATAAGAACCGCATTTTTTGTCGGGTCTGTCTAAAACGCTGAATTTCTTGCTGAATTCAGCAACTTGCTGATCAGCAAAACGAGTCTAAAACGCTGAACTGCTGATATGCTGATAAAGTATTTCACAATTAAACAAACCCCTTTGGAATGTTTTCTTGTATTCTTTTGCAACTGTACAATGGTAATTTTAAGTTAACTTTTATACCCACTATGTTAATACCTTGAAAGCTTCAGTAAACTACTCGTTATACGCTTTAATGGTTTCTCTCTCATTTACTCACGAGTTCAATTGACCATTTAGTAATGCCATAATAATGAAATAATCCTCGAAGGCGTATTTGAGTATAGAATGAGTTATACTTACTAATTGGCAAAAAGCGTCATTAATTACTTGATTGAAGTCCTTTTACCGTATCGACACTAAATATCGGAAAAATAAAATGTTATTAAAATTCTTAGAAACCTTATATTTTTCTTCTCTGTCTTTATAAAGGAAAGGTTATTTTAATGCTCCCCCGAATATCTGGGATAAATACACTATGTTAATACAGACAGGTAGGTTGGGTTGGTTTTGTGACAGTCTGTCTACAAATCTGTCCTCATGGATAAAGAATACTGTCAGAGTAACATTGTATTCAGGTTTATTTGCTTTCTATTTATACACAAAACCAGATTCAGCAAATTTAAAAAAAATATATTTTTCAAATAAAATAATTAACATATTATTTGGCTCTCAAATGGGGGCTGCTCACATCTGACAGAGGAGCTAGGTTGTTACTGGTCCTAGACCGAGGAGACAGACCAGGGGTGGTAGATCCCAGCCCCAATGTAGCCATTGAATCATAAGCAAAACAGGGGTGGTAGAGCCCAACCCCAATGCACACCTCAATTCCGGGGGCGGTAGAACCGATCCCCACTATACACAGACTTGGGACGGTAGATCCCAGCCCGAGTGCACAGAACCTTTACATACAGAATTACGTATAAGCGAATTCAGTATCCGAATTTGGAAGGCGTAAAAAGGGCCAAACGAATTTGATTGAAAATCAAATGAGATATTTTATATATATTTAGCAGGCATAATTATATATAGCAGTGTCAGTCGCACAGACGGTACGTATACAAGGGGATCTAAAAATCATGCTCATTAAAACCAGAAAAAAAAAATTGCCAGAGACAGTAAGAAGATAACTTTTTCACATCAGAACAATTTAAAACAAAGTAAAAACAACAAACACACACACACTGATCTTACATTTTATGCTTGTTTGGTAAACACTTTTTTACATACGTGTCGTGTCACAGTTTGCTACTTTTCGCTGGACGCATTGGTTTATAAGTTGCATGAAAATGCGCACTCCAAAGGGTACATACGTTAATATCAAATGCACCCTCTTGTAAGACTCAAACATGATTTCATGATAATGATAATCTTTATTTCAAAATCCAATATTCTCTCCTGCCTTTATATCCAGCCAGCAATATTTTGCAACATTAAAGACGCATTATATTCTCGAGTACGTTTGTTTATTATTTACTCTAAAATTAATCGTTTATATCACTAATCGATGCCGCGTGTCACTGATTAATCGATGCCTGGGCGTTAGGTGCATGTCTTTGAGATAGAGAATCGGACGATCGGATCTAGTTTAATCATATTGTTTTTTTTTTTTTTTTTTTTTTATAAATTTATATTTTAACATATACACACTGACATAAAATAACAAATAGGATCAAATAAATGAAAACTATTTACTGAGTTTTCTCCCAAACAAACTATATGATGGATTATTTTCCAATATAGAATATGCGTGATGGATGGATGACTTGCGAAAGGAGAAAGAAGAGACAAATGATAGACGAGAGAAAAATGTCCAAACGACCCCACCCGCACCTACTGCAAGCACAGTAGGTCCTTGTCCTACTATTATCCAAATTAGTAGGCACTGTAAGTTATATCCAGCACCATCGATGTAATTATGAGATGAATTTCATTCTTTCCGAAGTCCGTGGAAGTATGAACACAAAGGGTCCCGTGAAAAGTTAACGCGAACGCCCTGCGGGCGTCACTTACTTTGCACAGGACCCATTGAGTGCATACTGTTATGGACACTGGAAAAATGAAATTTATTTCTTAAATGAATGAAGATTTACGTAATGGATCACACCTGGGTCACCGAGGATTGTACAGCCATATCTCGCTTTTGAGACAAAAAAAAAAAAAAAGATAACCGACAATATTATATACTACTGTATTTCAGCAAAAGTATGGACATGGTATGTATCTCTATCCTGGGCACACTTGATTATCGTCACTATTAATATCCGATCGCACCTAACTTAATCGATAACACGTTTTGTTATTTAAACAATCGATAAATTAGGTAATTAGAGAACACCTGTTTTGAAAACGATATACCTGTATACAGTAGCACACTTCAGAAGTTTTCAGTTTATTTATCGACTCCACTGATCGCACATTCATCTGGATCCACAGATTGTCTATGCGAAACTGTGACATTATGTGTGGCTGTTCTAAATTATTTCGGAAAATCTTAATTATTATCAGGATTCCTATAATCTACCCAGTCTGATGACAATCTTAGATGCATAGATTTGGACGAAAAGACTCATATTAGACAGCTCTCGTTTTACGGCAAATCCATGTAAAAAAAGTGGAGCTAACATTCACCTTGCCTACCCCAGCGCAGCATGCAAATCCGGCAATGATGATTTAATATTTTTTATTCTTTTTGAAAACAGTTAAGCATTTGTCACAATCATTAAATTGGATATATTTCAAATTATAATTTAGCCAAAACTAAAGCTAGAAACGGAAAAAAGTATTTTATAAATCAATTTGAATTTAGAATGGCTTATGTTTTTTAGTTGTAACTGGCTGATCAGATTCTGTCTTGCTAACCAATTTCCTACTGTACAGTCTACCGATCATAACCTATACTCAGCTGTAAAGGTGAATGTGAATGACTGATTATGATCGGATAATCGATTCTACAATATATATGATATCGATAACATTAGGCGCGAGCGAACAATCGAAGGTGTGGCACACTTACAGTGCATTTGATATGTCTCCTTTAATTTTTGTTGATATATCGTGTACAATTTAATACAATGTAAAACCAGAATAACTACTGTAAATATCGCTCATGGCAATGAAAACCATGATATCTATATAACATCAGCATAAATCAGCTGAAACTATCGCTTATAACAGAAAATTATATTACCGGTATTTTTTCTATATAATCAGCATAGCGACTGAAAATATCTCTTATGATAGAAAAATCATAGCAAATTAATATAATTTATTTATAACCAGCATAACGACCGAAAAGATCGATGCTGATAGCAAAATCACGACATATTTCTATAAATTCAGCATATCAGCAGTTCAGTGTTTTAGACACATTTGGCTGATCAGCAAGTAGCTGAATTCAGCAAGAAATTCAGCGTTTTAGTCTGTCCCTTTTTTTTTGTCCAAGTAAAACAAAATGCACTTGTATGCAGTCTGAAAACTCGATTTGATAGTGCCGAAATAACCATAAAGATAAAGGGTGTTATGTTACCAGAACGAAAGGTAAAACTAGGTAACAAAGACAGTTTGCGTTATGACAGTTCCACTTTAATTAACGTAAAAATGTTTACTAGATTGACTTTCCTCGAAACCCTAACTTAAGCTAAGCATTGTCTGACCATTCAAAGCATTCTCTGTACTTACCAAATACATTTCCTGGCATTTTGTTTGTCCGAAGTTTCTTTATTATAATGTATACTCTCATACAAGTTATGAAAACAGTAGTCATTAATTTACCAAAGTGTATTTAGTATATTGTCTATTTCAACTTTATATTCATATTTAATGATTTTTCAAACTTCTAGTCGACTTGAATATAGATTTATACGTTGTCGGACTCTTCGGAACACATGTCCCTAAATGTCCAGCAGATTCTGTTTTCATCTTCAGCAAATTTTGGAGAATTTTTTGAAGAGTTATTGGTACAACATGACTGCTACCGTAATTTGCGTAAGAATCGGGACACACAAAGAAGTGGGATAAGCTTCAAAATCGTGAAAATAAATATTTCAAAGGACCCAAAGTATTGGTCCATACTAAAAAAAAACGCAAAAATATTAGTAATGTTAGTGATCCAAAGAATTGGGACATCGTTTTCGGGCCCCAAAGTGATTTAAAATGTGCCTGTTTTTGCTTGTTTACAAGCGCTGTCCGCATGCATTATCTCCATGCTCGCGATCGCTTGTAAACAAAGGTGAAACGGCATAAACGAAACGAAACGAAAGTGGTTATTATTGTCTTCTATGCAGTATTGCCTCAGAGAATATACTTAATTGAAATACCTGCCTTCTAGAATGTCTGAATGTTTCGCTGTTACATAAAATTTGTCTGGGAATACCTGTTACGTGCATATTTGTATATTATTATTTTAGTTTTAAGATTTGACAGGTTACAAAACAATACAGGCGTAAAATGCGTATTGGTATCAAGAAAAGATCGTTTTTTCGCTGTTTTTTTTTTTTTCATCGTGTGTTACTGTGTGAGTACTCTAAAATCGGCGGGTACTTAAATTCATCATGCGCGGCCAAGTTGACGATAGCGCTGCAAGTTGCAAACAGCGGAACTATGATAAACCTTCGCATCGGCACACGGCACAAAATGCGCAGAATGTTTGCCTCTGTTGATATCGCAGGCACACCCGGCGGACCGCGAGGTGTGTAGTCTGATCCGGGTTGGCTGTTCGCCAGTGAATGTTAACAGTCATCAATGCGTCTCTTTGGTCTTTACAGGAAATACTTTGTTCCAACAAGCAAAACCTGTAAAATTGCCAGTTGCGAGAAGTGAATATCAAATCAGCTTGCGCAACCGCAACATTCGCCGCTCGCTTTGATAAATCTAGAACACCGAAGTTGCTGAACAGACTGCGCACTGCTCATATTATCTAATGGCAGCTACTAAATTCGACTGGTTTTGCTGCGTCATTCTTGTTGTTTGATCGTTGCAAAATAAACAATTATCAATGTTTCATAAAGTCATATCATTCACTGCACGAGAAAACATGTATTGATACTATTGATAACTATTATTTTGATAACTATTACAATTTATTATGTCATCATTTGCATTACCTGTGCTTTCATTACTATTATTATTATCCTTATTATTATTATTATCATTTTATCATCAGTAATTTTATCATTTAATTATAATAATGTAAATGCATGACCAGTTAAATACTACCTCTTATCAGCAATATGGCTTAAGCTCCGCCCACTTATACTGCTCACCTACATTACCTATACAGGTAAAATCTGCTGGCCGGGTGGACGACAATTCCGGCCTTTAAATTAAGGATTTATAAGTGGATTTCAGGTGGAGACATCTTTTATTCAACAATAAATGCCAATAAACAGTAACCCCAACACGGACTAAAGCCTTCCTCGTTTTTTAACTCTTTGTCAACAGGTGCCATTTTTTTTCGATACAACGAAAGTTGCGGCGAACTTCGAGTGTTCTTTGATGTGCAGGCCCCGAGGTTATAAAACTATTCTCATGCTCGACTCAGCTGAGCATGAAATTTTACCTGCAAATAAATAGCAAATTACTGAAAAGTACAGTTGTTTTCTTGCTCAGTTTAGCTGAGTATCAAATTTTCTCTGCTTATATATATGAAAATGCCAACATAAGTTGGCATTTTCTTATTTATCAGCAGAGAAAATTTCATGCTCAGCTGAGTTGAGCACGAAAAAAGTTTTATAACCTCGGGGCCTGGACTCTGTGGACCTAAGTATTGGGACACATTAAAAAATAATTATTTTTCGACGGCGTAAGAATTGGGACAGCTGAAAAATTTATTGTTTTTTCTTGTCCCAATACTTACGCACAATACGGGTATTTATGCATTTATGACGGTTTTGCTCACTTTCAAGAAATTTTAAGAAGCCTAAGATTTTGTCTGACACATCAAAGTATTCTCTGTAGTTACCAAATACAATTGCTGCCAGTTTGTTTTTCCAAAATTTTCTTTTCACTATATCATATATATTGTATATTTCTATACAAACTATCAAACCAGTGGTCAATAATTTATCAAAGTTTCAATATAAAATCGTCTATTTCAACTTGTTAAGGTCATGTTTAGTGAGTTCTTAGTTACATCTCACTCTAATATAAAATCATAACCTGTCGGACACTTAGGGACAGATTCCCTAAATGTCCGACAAATTCTAATTTCCTTTTGAAATATTTTTGTTACTTTATTATTATATTCTCGTAGTTTTGATTAACCATTTGTTCAAAATAATTTCTATATATGCATTTAAAATAAGTTTTGTCACTTTCCTGACAGTTTTAGAAAAAACTAAGAATCTGTATTCTACCTTAATAGTTTTGTACTTACCAAATACATTTGGCGGCATTTTGTTTCCCTAAGGTTCTTGATATATAATCTAATATAGAACAGTAATTAATGATTTACCAATGTATCTTTAGACTAGAATAGAAAATGGTTTTAGAACTTCTAATTCACTTGAAAATAGATTCATACATTGTCGGACACTTAGGGACACATGACTCTAAATGTCCTACAGATCTTGTATTCGCCATGCTTACATTTTGAGTATTTTTGAAAAATTATTTGTAGGAAATGATTACTTTATATGCATTTATTATGGTTTATAATGGTTTTAGAAACCCTAAAATTTTGCCTGACACTTACTTTTTTACTGTCTTTTATATGGAGTCAGTAACGAACTTGATACCTTTCCCGGCATTTTGTGTTTATTATTATCATTATTACTGTTATTATTATTATATACAAAAAGTATCTTGTTCACTTTTTTACGATCATATCTATTGTTTTACTCTGATAACGAAACCTTATATCGATTTTCAACTTTTCGGACATTTAGGGTTGTCGGACATTTAGGGACCTTTGGGTCGTCCCTAAGTGTCCGACAATTTTTTTTCTAAGTTAGATTTTGAGCATTTTTCACTAATTATTTTTTTGAAATATTTACTAATTATGCTTTTAATAATAGTTTCTTTTACTATTCTGCCGGTTTTAGAAAAAAATAAATTTTGTCGGACATTTAGGGCTGTCGGACACTTAGGGACCTTACAGACGTAAAGCAACAAATCAATCAATAAATCTCTAGCAAATTTCCAAATAAGACTATCTTTAAGTTTTAGGGTAAATAGTGTTTAGGTGTCCCAACATCGTAGGCATAAGTGATATTGTATCTGTCTTATGAAAACAACTCTGTAGACAAGTTCTGTTTATTGACTGAGTCCGAAACACTTCGATTTTGGTATTACCAGTATCCAGCTGTACTTAAGTATCGGGACACCCTGAGTGTTTTATAGTGTTTTGGTCGTTGACATGTAATAAAAAAATAGTTTTGGTTTTCGTTCTTGGGTGGGCTGAGGAGGGGCTTTGGGGACTGGGGTGCGGATTTTCCAGAATTTGATAAAAAGAAACGCTCTCTCTCTCTCTCTCTCTCTCTCTCTCTCTCTCTCTCTCTCTCTGAGTCAATGCATCATAGCAGAATCTGTCAGAAAGTTGTTCCCTCTTTTCTCGGAAAGATGGCTACTGGAAAAAAAAAAGACGACAGTGCAGGGGAATACCGATCTCAGAGAGCTACTCCTCTCCTCCCCCCTCTCCCCACACACCCAACCCCCTCCCCTACGAGTCGTTTTTCCCACCGGGACTGATTGGTAAACGGTACTGTGCGATATGTCAAAACAGTACGAACCCTGATCAGACTGTTTCTACAAACTAGGTGTGCATTGTTTATTTGGCAGTTTAGGGCATTAGACGCATTACGAACAGCTGGCGTTTCTGGGTAGTGTGATTAGCATTTACTCGTGAACGTCAATCGCAGTTCTGATCTGAATCTATGCAGTTCACACACGATGTAAACAAAGGGTAACAATACACGTTAGAGGTGACGCGCAAAAGAATATTCAAGTGTCACCTATAATGTGTATTGTTAGCTGTAGTATATACATCTATTACCACAGCAACATAATATTTGCAGGTAGTGTTCGAGTAAATCGAATTTACATATCACCTGGACACTTGGAAATATAGACTTTCCCAAGACCCTATATTTATCTAGACTTCACTTTCAAACAGGGAGGTCTCTCTAAGTGAAGTAATATGAAAAAGTCCCTTTCAGAGTTATCTCTGAATATATATGTAATTTCAACAGTGTTAAACAGGAACATTTTTTCTCGTTTTTTTTTATTTTTTATTTTTTTTTATTTTTGTTTGTTTGTTTGTTTTTCCTCAAAATACTCAAATTTAAAAAAAGAAATGGAATATTAATTGACAGACTTGGGCAAGTCTAGTGGAAATGTACCTCTTGAATGTGAGACAAATGAAGACCCACATTAACCTGCCTATTATGACAGTCACTAAGTACATTTCCGACAATATTAGATTGATGCCGTGACTCGGCAGCAGGTACTGTCCACTTATAGAACGTAGAATTATATGACTTCAAAGTAGAAGAAAAAAATCCGTTCAAAATTACTTTCTCGTGTCATATCTGAAGTGTTCAAGCTCAAACTATTCCGCACACATGTGCAGTCTGGTCAAAACTGGCTAAGTTTGCATGAAAAAAAAGCACGACTATATACAGCATATTTTGAAAAGTGACTTGCGGTCACTTGTAAAAAAGCTGGTGTGAACTTGTCCCCATGTTCTAAACACAAGTTTCCTTAATTGTTCAAATTTTCTAGTATGTGACAGCGCAAATATTTAGTTATTAGTGAATTTCAGTACATGTGTGGACTGCGCATGCCGAGTGGCGAATAATCCGTATTGTTCAAATTTTCTATGTGACAGTGCAAATATTTATGAATTTCAGTATATGTGCGAACTGCGCATGCCGAAAAGCGAATAATCCGTTTTATAGCTCAGTGCATACCCAGATTAGCTATGCGACTACTAATCTGGGTCTGCACTGCGTTACTGAACAGTGGACGGTAATTTTACTGGATTTCTTAAGTGTAAATATGTTTAAAGGACGCCCCAGATTTTAGAGTCAGATCAGGGTTTTCACATTTTGCATTTAAAATCAACAATTTCTGCATAAATTAAAACAATAATAATAAAGACTTGATGAGCTCGTAAAATAAAAGAGTACACAATGACAGTGACCTATAAAAACATATAGGTCACTGATAACGAGCATCAATATTTGTGTTACTACTTTCAACACACGGCTTGTCATATCACAGACACAGCCATGTATTGTCGTATTGACCTAAATATTAAGACATCGCTAGAATTGTGTCACCCTCATTTTTTGTCAGAGGTACACATATTTTAGGGAGCCTAAATCTTCGCACACAGGTCTGTTTGGTTTATCATGCTGTCCCGTAAAATTTCGGACACAAAGGACGCTTACTCCATTTTCCGATTAAACCTGTCTTGCGTTATAACGGTAACTAAAGAAATTCGCTGTTGCCATAGTTACTGACAAGAAGTCCTGTACAAAATTCATAGCCTGTGGTCATAAAACTCTAACAGTTCAATAGAGCCACATAATATCAAAGATAATGCCATAATTAATACACAGAAATATGGCACGCTGCAAAATAATATTTTTACAAACTAAATGAGACATATCCTCGCAGTTTTATAAGGGTCTTTTCTATTCAAAGTTCATGTGATGGAATTTTAAAAGTTTAAAACGAAACAATTGTGTGTGTGTGTGTGAGCGCGCGCAAGCTGATTCGAATGTTTGTTTGATGTACATGGCTTAATTTTTTTCTCGTGTCGCCAATCCAAAACATTTTCTGATAAGGCTTCTATTCGCACATATATTTAACGCAAGGTGGCGATGATATAAGAAACGTCGAAATGCACTGCAAACAGTTCAACACAGCCACATAATATCAAAGATTAAATAATACTACCAAGTGACTCTGCATGTAAAAGTTTATTTGACTTATTTACAACGTTTTTATTATTGGTGTTTCATTTGTTTTCTATATTCGATAAGTTCCAGAGAATCTAATGTGTTCAGAAATCTTTGTTTAGATGAAAACAGTGACGGGCCAGATCAGACACCGCTTTCTGTGGCGTCTGATCTGGGTCTACCCTGTTTTCAAAGATTTTCAAAGACTCTTTTAATTAAAACACGCGTGGTACTGTTGCCGACAATAGCAATATCCCCGCCCGCAGCTATGTCAGTATGCAGTCTGTTTTGCAGATAAGGCGTCGAAATCATTACCGCATGAACAACATATTTTAGGACATATACAAATAGCGCATGCTTAGATGATCGTGCACAACTGCACTGAGCCGTAGTTTCCGTAATTATTTAAGCTGATGGAGACATTGCATAGTTTACAGCAGTGGAGCCACAGTATTCGTACAGTTCAAAACAGGTTGAACGATTTTTTACACTTCAGAAACCAAAATGAGATTTTTTTTTCGCTTCATTGCATATGAGGAAATTGCGTATGGCTGCACAAATACACAGCTTGGTGGTATGTGTTCGCGTAAGAAAATATCGAACTTAGACTTTCAGTAGGTGCTTCGCTTAGTGTCAGGTATTCGACACTTATAGTGGCCCCGGTAGCCTGGGTCCAGTCGTCAATGTTATTTTTAATCCTATTCAATATAGAATAAATAAAATTATAATTATTAACCTTTTGTAAATCTTGATTAAATCATTTTTGACAAAAAAAAAAAAAAAATGATCAGACTGGAACCCAGGCTATGGCCCCGGCAGCTCAGTAGGGTAAACTTTGGCCTGCTGATCTAGCGGTCCCGGGTTCGGGGCCTGCTCGAGGCGGAATCTTTCTAACCGTAAACGGGGTAATATTGTATACAGCCTTGCTTTATCATCCTCCCTTCGTCCTGATATGACTAAATACTATCAAAAAGGACGTACAACCGCGCCATCAATCGATCCAAACAGAAACCAGTGACCTATAAATACATATATATAGGTCACTGCAGAAAAGTAACAAGTTGAATGAGTTTTTGACATACAGATTTCACAGGACTTTAGTATTATATTTCACAAAGTAGAAGTGTATGTCTAATTTGACTGCATATTTCCAAAATACTCCAAGTATGGTTGAAAAGACCGTTAAAGTCAGTGCACTTTTTGACTGCTTTCCCATTCTGTCAGTCTAATAATTACACAGCACTTGTTTAATTTGATATAAATATGGTTATTAACAGTATGTACTAACAGTGAGGACTCAGATGGGCCTACGCATCCATGCATCTGTAAAGTGCATGAATGCACATATTTGCTATTTTGTCGAATAAGCTTCTGCGCATGACGGCGGGAAACTTCTAATTAGAATCAAGTTAAGACAGCGAAGGCAGGCATTTGTAACACTGCAATGAAAAAGACGCTGTTTTTCGCCGATTTGCGCACTTAATAATAATAATAATAATAATAATAATAACAATAATAATAATCTTTTCTCGAACTTAATCTGCCCATGGTATGGTATTCATCTAAATTCATTAAAATTGAAAGGGAACAACTTTTCAGATTTCGGACAAATGTTTCTAAGGAGAAATTATTTTGGGTAAGAATTGATTCCTACTCAAAAGGTAGGCAAAAATGAAATAAATTAGCAGTTGCGTCCCTTCACCTTATTATGCCAATTGACTTTTTGTAGCAGAGGAAATTATGGAAATAAAGAAATGTGTCATTGCATTTTGGAAGACAAAGAGAAATAAATCGGTTCTAGCTAGGTCATAATATTACGTGTGTTTTGTGTCACACCCATAGTGAAGCATTGTAATACGGCATACCCAAAATGGCCGTATGGCCTGTGTATGAGCCTTTATATCCTTTCATCTAAGAATCTAACCTGTTCGCATAAACAGCGTCTAACGAATCGACAGTTGAACCATGACAAAAAAGGCAAAGTGACATGTGGGCAACGTGAAGACTCACATCAGCCTGGACATCCGCCTAGTCTGAGCAGAGTCTTCGCTGTCCGCTTAAAGGGTAGCCAAGGGTCTAAACTACCTCCGTGCGGACAGTGACGATCTGATCAGACTGATCTGAGTCTTCGCTGGGTACACATTGTTTTGTCGTTTCGCGGCTCGGTAATTTATCTGAGTCTTCGCTGTGTACACATTGTTTTGTCGTTTCGCGGCTCGGTAATTTAGACGCATAGGCCAAGCTTAGGCCGTAAGGTTAAGTTTTGCTTGAAACGTTTGACACGTTTGTTTATTGGCAGTTCTCGCAATGAAATATGCCCTCCCATACATGTAACACGGAACAGGGCCATAAAATCACACTGCGCTCTTGATTGAGCCGTGTCATCAGAAAAGTGATATTATTTCGTGCTAACCGCCAAGACAGTGATCGCAGTCTTATTTTATTCTAACCTCTCTGTGCCCCCCCCCCCCCCCCCCCACACACACACACAAAAAAAAACCGTACAGAAACTTTATGGATAATTATTATTTGATTATAATTTTATTGAATACCCCAATCAGTTACCATAAGTATCATTATCTTTAAATGACATACAGAGGAACAGTTCGTTGTGGGTATATACTGTTTTCGCCGCGCAAGCATTTCAGTTTACAGTTTATAAAGGCGTTTCAGAGAATTAATTTATTAATATTTGCATGCCAAACCAGCTTTCGAAAATGTGTTCACAATGCTGCTGACTTTTCTAGATTCTACAACGTCGAGTGGTTGCGCATGCGCTGACAAGGCTAAGAATGCGCGTAGCCTGCCCTGAGTATATGGAGCTTCTGGAATATTTTAAGAGAATAACAGATACTCTCATGAATAGTTTGGTCTTGATTTACGTTGTTCGTATGTCCGCAATAAGAAAGTGTTCAAGTGGAAAGAGAGACAACACATCCTGTTATAATTGAGCCGCGACGCGAGAAAACCAACAAAGTGGTTGTGCGCCCAGCGCAGACTCAGAATAGTCTGGGTATCTGCCAGTCTGATCAGAATCTTCGCTGTCCGCATCGGGGTAGCTTAGATCCTGAGCTATCCTTTCAGCGCAAAGCGAAGACTTTGATCAGACTGGAGGACTGCATATGCTGATCTGATCCTTAGCTGGGCGCACGACCACTCTGTTGGTTTTCTCGGGACGCGGCTCATATATATTTGAGCCGCGACACGATAAAACAACGTGTGTATAGAGCACCCCATACACCGGGAGCCTGGCCACTAAATCTTTGTTAACTGCCCAAGATCAGGAAATACTAAATGCCGTCTTCCAATATATTGAGGACACGGGCTACACAAAAATAATATTAAATTAAAAACCTTTGGGAATAAAATCTAGGGATTACAGGACAACAGGAAACAAAGAAGTAAATAAGAGAAACAGAGGTTCAGTTTACCAGCTAAATAGAGTGGGCATTCGGACAAAAACGATCCTTGCAGGCCAAGCCTCTTTTGAACTTATTCTTATCATTATTATTATCATTATCGTCATCATTATCATAAAATTTTATACTATATACTATAACCATCCACCCTTATATGCGTTACATCCCGCCACCTTCCGCCATTTCTGCCGAAACATACCAAAGATCTGACTCAAAAACATGCGAAATTCGCTCAAAACGGGCCGCGGCCTGAGAAAAACGGCTCATTGCCAGCCAAGCATACATTCAACCACGGGAAAAATATCACAAAACATCTTTTGGGCACCCAAACATACCAACCCACGAAAAAAATCTAGAAAAAAAACGGATATTTTTTTCATCATTTTTCATTACCCCGGCCAATACCCCGGGAGATTATTTGGACCAAAATACATAACACAAAAACAGCGATATTTGAAATTGGGCGGATAGGACGGAAGGAGGAGGTGAAGGGACGCTAAACTAAATAAGATAAACCTCTATACGATCTACCTACTTGGCTTCTACACTTATCAGATCGGCGGTCTATCGGGAATCAGTTGCCAAAGGTCAGGACCCCCCTCGGGAAACGTCAGTGCCGAGCAGCCTAAGACCTAAAAACACCGTCTACTCTCACTATCTTTCAACCACGAATTCTCCACTAGGGTGAAACGGTATTAGGAATGAACTGCAAAAGGTCAAGATCCTCCTTAAGTTGCATCAGTGCCATGCAGGAGAGCCCGAAGTATCCCACCCACCCATACTTAGAATTTTTTTTTTTTTTTTTTAGGGTGAAACGGTATTAGGAACAACTGCAAAAAGGTCAAGATCCTCCTTAAGAGGCATCAGTGCCATGCAGTGCCGAAGTACACCACCCACCCATACTTAGAACTTTTCTTTCTCCTTTCTCTCTCTCCTCTCCCTTCCCTCTCCCTCTCTCTCATTTTCATATCCCTTATTATCATTATAACTTATTTATACTAAATATACGTAGGGAAATGGGCCTGCTAGTGGAGGACGGCACTTTCTCCCACCTTTGCCTATATAAGATAGGCTCTCAGCTCATATAAGAAATTTCTTTCTTACCTACGAGACAGAGTTTGTTCTATTTTTAGCGGTGCTGGAAATTTCTGTCTTGCCCATGGGCTGGGACAGCTCACACGAGCTTGAATTCTATGTACCACTACGCGCTCCTTGAAATACGGTGCGCCCGGCTTGGCGATTCCATACTTTATGCTTTTTATTCTTTCATAGGAATGAATTGCCACATCGATAAAATCCAACCCAAGAAAGGTTATTCATTCTTTATAATCCCATTATAGCCTGTTTCAAGGTCTTAAAGTCGGAAAAAGATCCAAAATAGTCAATGGTTCACAAGGACAAACACTGTCGAGGAGGCCGCCATTTTGAAGACGTTACCAACTGACGTTTGAAATGACGTTGACGTTACGTCACAATTAACGTCATACACGCGCTTTCTGTAGTCGTCTCAATACAAATTTTGTTCTTTAATATAAATTTCAATTAGAAAATCTAAAAATGCGGATTTGTCAAGGACCTATTTTTTACTTGTCTGTTCACTACAGCAGCCATGAGGGTGACACGGTTGTACGACTAACACCTGTACACGTTCGCATGAAATAGGCCTAGTAGTTCCCCGTTCAATTTAAGGGAAATATTATCGTAGGTAAGAAAAATAATCAATCATTGGTCTTCGATGCGGACAGGGAAATCCCAACCCTCGGGCACACGGGGTGTGTCGGAAACTCGGCAAGCCTCGTTTCCGACACACCCCGTATACCCTCAGGTTGGGATTTCCCTGTCCGCATCAGAGACCAATGATAGATTCTATTTTACTCCCACCTTTGCCTATATAAGATAGGCTCTCAGCTCATATAAGAAATTTCTATCTTATACCTGGCAACATCTTTCTTATATTAGCAACCAGACTTTTTCATTTTTTGACTAATATTTTAATCTAAAATGGACATAATGGACACGCAAGCATGTCGGATGACGTTTGATAGCAGATCACGGGTTTGTGACGTCACTCAATTTTAATGACGTCACTAAAACCGGTTAAAAACGTCGCAAGCTAACTTGACGCGCGTGACGTGAGAGGCTTAGTTGCATTTTGTTTTCGCCCTCTGGAAGATAAAATAGTCCACATATCGTGTTTTCCGTCTAATTTTCAGGTGCAAACTGTGTTTACACCCATTTTAGGACCCAAAATTTACTTCAGATCATTGGTTAAAAAGTTAGAATTTTCCTGTTCTGAAGCATAATCCGACTTGAGGTTTAGAATCCGCTAACAGTGGGAGAAAAATAATCCATCATGAGTGTCCATGTAGGATAGGAAAATCTCACCCGAGGGGTCGGAATTTCAACCAGCCTCGTCCCTGGTTGAAATTCCGACCCCTCGGGTGAGATTTCCCTATCCTACATGGACACTCATGATGGATTGTTATAATCTTATACCTGGCAACATCTTTCTTATATTAGCAACCAGACTTTTTCATTTTTTGACTAATATTTTAATTTCAAATGAACAAAATGGACACGCAAGCATGTCGGATGACGTTTAATAGCAGATCATGGGTTTGTGACGTCACTCAATTTTAATGACGTCACTAAACTGGTTAAAAACGTCGCTAGCAAACTTGACGCGCGTGACGTGAGAGGCTAAGTTACATTTTGTTTTCGCCCTCTGGAAGATAAAATAGTACACATATGGTGTTTTCCGTCTAATTTTGACGGATTTTGCTTATACCCATTTTAGGACCCGATACACACACTGGGCTGGTCAAAATTTACTTCAGATCATTGGTTAAAAAGTTAGAATTTTCCTGTTCTGAAGCCAGATCCGACTTTAAAATCCGCTACCAGTGGGAGAAAAATAATCCATCATGAGCCAGTCCATGTAGGATATGTAAATCTCACCCTCGGGGTCGGAATTTCAACCAGGGACGAAGCTTAATTCCAACCAGGGACTCGGCAAGCCTCGTCCCTGGTTGAAATTCCGACCCCTCGGGTGAGATATCCCTAGCCTACATGGACACTCATGATGGATTGTTATAGTCTGGTTGCAACGAATTGGTCGTTAGCACTTCTGTGGGTGCCGAGCCGGAACAACAGGCCCAAGAAACGATAAACAACCCATATAGGCAAAATTATATCACTATTAATACCATCTTAACCACCATTAGCTTAAACAGATTATTAAGACAATGATGTAGACAGGGACCTGCTGGTGGAGGGCGGCACTGTCTGGTTGCAACGAACTGGTCGTTAGCACTTCTGTGGGTGCCGTACCGACGCTACTGGTCCAACCATTCAAAGTCAAATATTTGGTTTAAATAGGGAGAATAAGACAATGACCCAGCTAGTGAAAGGGGGCACTATCTGGTTGCAGCGCATTGGGCGTTAGCACTTCAATGGGTGTCCCCTGGAGCCGCTGCGTCTTTAAGCTACCATCATAAACTCTCTTAAAAGTACACATATTCTGGTAAACACCAAAGATACTCAGGGGGCTAGGCGCGCGTCAGGACTATGGTGCGCGCATGACCCCCTGAGGGTCACTGAGGTTACAAGCCCTGTACGCGCCCTGACACTCAACATGCACGAGCCGGTCTGAAGCAAGTAGGAATTCGTACGGCAACATAAACAATACGTAACAACATCCAAAATCCTAAAATGTTTGGACATAATTTTCAATTTTCGGTTTTTGGCAAGACTTTAGGAAATACAGCCGCACGATTTGTAGAAAAGTGATTATTAAGAAAGGAAATAGCACGTGAACAAAAACACAACCCTCCCTATAACAACGGGGAGGGTAGCCTGGGTCCAGTCGTCAATATTATTTTTAATCCTATTCTAATAAAGTTAGCCCTGGTGGACCATCCGTGACGACTAATCGAAAAAACAACAACATAAAACAACGTGGCACGTGTGCCCAGCAAAAACCAAGTACAGCCTGGGCATCGGCTCAGTCTGATCTGAGTCATCGCTGTGCGCTTAAATGGCAGCTTGTGGCCTACGCTAGCCCAATGCGGACAGTGAAAACTCTGACCAGACAGGGTGGATGTCCAGGCTGATCTGAAACTTTGCTGGGCGCACATGGTTTTGTCGTGTCGCGGCAAATTTAAAATTAACAATCTATGGCACCTGAGAAATCTGCAGCGCGCAGATTTTGTACAGTTAGATCTTCACACGGGTTCTAACGCATGGTTTCTCACGAAATAACCCCAACATCTACATGCCTTTGTGCGTACATTCAACGAGATAATCGCCAGTCATATTTTCCCACCATTTTTACAAGTGGAAACAACAATTTGACTTCCTGTGTTTGTAGCCCTTGTAGCCCTTGAAGCTGGGGAACAAATATACTCTTAGAGGATTTTCTCTTTGGTGAGCAAGTTCTTTACATTCGTTTCTTTAATGTAATCCTTGCGTCAAAAGGATGTATGTAAAACTTATTGATCTCCATCCAGAAGAGTAGGAAAAATAGAAGGAGCATCGTTGCTTCCCATGACGGCTTAGAAAGAAGAAAAGGAAAGGGCAAAACTTTCTTGTTTAGGGCAGATTTGTTGGGTTAAAGCAGGCTGATTTATGGTTTCTGTAAGCACTTGGTATTACCATGGAAGTATTACAATTGCCTGGTATTACCTACTGTCTGTGTCTTTACCGTTTGCAGATCTATAACAAAGAAAAATACAGCTCGTGATTTGTTGCTTCATGACGCACGCAATATGGTGCTTGCTTCACATATATGCGAGCTGCTCAGCAGCAAAGGCTTAAGCCATCCTGCACGTCGGCACTGTCAGATCAGAATCTTATCTGTTCGCACACACCTTTAACTGACCCTGAGGGGAATTTGCAGGCACAAAATGAAAGCTATATGTACATTGCACGGGTTAACTAATGCACAGAGCCTGATCATAGTGTCACTTTAAGGGCAGACTTATCTGGGTCTGCTTCTTTTAGTTGATCAGACTGTCTTTGCAGTGGCTTTAATTGCAATACACTTTGATCGCTACTGGGAACACTTTGATCACTGCTGGGAAGACTGTGATCGCTGCTGGGAACTCTGCAGTTGCAGGCATAAAATATCTGCTGGAAAATCTGCAGTTGCAGACATAAAATATACAGAGTTATTTGTTGTTGTTATACCTCAACTGCGAAGTTGCCGAGTTCAAGGTTGAGGGACATATTGATTTGGACATGTCTGTCTGTCAGTCTGTCTGTTCGTCCGTTTACTTGTCTGTTTGTCCCTCCGTTATGCTTTATGTGGCTGTAGCACTCAAGAATGGTTTTAGGTAAAATCTTGACGTTTATATATACAAAGGCAAAGGTTTCCCATAACCTAACGGCCGTACTGAGGATAGTGGGGATTAGAAGCTCTCTGTATCTTGGGAACAACATATGTAAGGCGGAGACTATTCCCTCTTTTCGCTGCGTTATCCTTCCCTGAATCGAAAAAGGTACCCATTTACTGCTGGGTAGGAGACCTAGTAGCTCGGTTTAGCGCTGTACTACTGATCTATCGGCTAGATTCGAGCCCTGCAATGGGGCGTAGGCGGGAACCTTTTAACCGTAAACGGAGTTCCACTGCACACAACCTTTCATTATCACTCATCCTTTTCTGATATGTCTGAAATACTGTTAAATTGGACGTAAAATCGCAAGTCATCCACCCATCCATTTACTGCTGAGGTGACAGAGTTTTCCCGGCGCTAGTTGACCCAAGCCGGAATTCGAACTCGCGACCTTTTGCTCCATATATTGAACTCTGACAGGAAATTAAAGGTAAGTTGTCGTTCCTAATAGGTGAGAAAACCGATTACTTCGCTCGATTGTTAGGTTCTGATCCAACACTTGGCAAAGACAGGTAGAACAGGTATTAGCAGCTGGGTGAAATTAAGACAAGGACACGTATATCAAAACTTGCTGCGTTCAAATGTCAAGTTATTGAAAGACGAATCTGCGTCAGAGGTTTGGTGTACGATAATGATATTTTCTCACGCCTAGAAGAAAGAACAGAAAACGAAGACTTTCCATGTCGTTACTTATAAAAAAATGGTTTCATTTTTTGCATAGATTGGTTCGTGTGTTTGTTTGTTTGTATCAGTAATGTGTGGCACCACTGATTACATTCTCGAATAGTTGGTTTCTGTTTGACTGCACTTTGAAATGTTATCAATTAAAAGCAATCTATACTATACCAACCATTATTTGTTGTAGATCTTTATTGTATCAGCATGAAGAACATAAAAGTTTCCCATAACACCTATTACATGTACTTGGTGGTCGAAGGGATAGTAGAGGTTAGAACCCTATTGTGTCTTGGGCCTTTCATATGCATGGCGGAGCCCATCCCTCTCCTTTCGCTGCCTTATCCTTCCGTGATTCTAAAATCGTACATGTTTACTGCTGGGATGACACCCATCAGACACAACAGGCCGAAATTATATCGTACCGACGCCGATGTGACGCCATTACGTCGCATCGACGTCGGTACGATGTCATTTCGACGTCATGTGCCTGTTGGACAAAGAGAGTTTTCCAGGCGCCAGTTGACCCATCCGGGATTGGAATTCGCGACCTTCACCAGCCTTTTCCACCATAACCGAGTCGCTCTAACCACACGGGCAAATCTTAATTCCCCCCCCCCCCCCGCGGAAAAAAAACAAACAACCCCATGATTGTCGGCGCGGAAGCATATAAAGACAGCCTAGGCACCGGCGGATGTGTGTAACTAATACGTGTCTCCATCCTTTCGTGGAGTATGAATTTTTTGTTGGTTTGATTTGCGAATGAAAAAAATGAAACACCGTCAAAATGGAGAGTCAGAGAATCGTACATGAGTGAGTGAGTGAACTTTGTGATATCATGAAATCCCTTTGATTTTGTGATATCACAAATCAAATTTGTGATATCACAGAATCGAATATGTTATATCATAAAATATATTTTGTGATATCAAAAATAATGATGATTTTTAGATATCACAAATTCTAATCTGTGGTATCATAAAATATTTTGTGATATCACAAAATGGAACTTTTAATATCACAAAATAGGGATTTTATAGTAAAACGGCACCTCATAATCGTAGGGGTTGGGACGAGGGGGAGGCATAGTTACCCCTCCAGGACCGTGGACTGTATGCCAAGGTATTAAAAGATTTTAAACAGTTAAGGTGGTGATTATCACTGATTTGGGGCAAAGACAATAATCTGCATAAAATCTGGAAAATACAACAGATCTTCCCAAAACTGAGCATATGCCTTCTTTATGTTGTGCCTCACAATTCAGAATCCCAAAATGCAGGACATGTTGATGTTAAAAAGGATATATATACGAAAAGATCAAAGGGTAATTTTGTGCGCATAAATCTAAAAAATGACCATCATTATTGAAAATGTAACCAGGTCTGAACATAAATTAATGTATAATGAAGAGCGTCCTAGCAATTTTTTTTTTCATTTTCTTTGCAGCTCATCAGGCTGCGCAGATAAAAAAAGATGTGACCTGTGTCCAAATATTTGTCTTAAAATACATAGCAGAGTCTGTTTTCAAGGTTGAATAATTTCAATAATACACCTGAGGTGGTCATTGTAATGTAATATTTATACTGTGAGTATGATATAGGTATATCTGACCTACCTGTATTATGAATGCAACCACTATACATGCACTTATATACATGGTCAGACATTTGAGGAAAGCTACTGTTTTTATCTGCTCTACCTTGCAATTTGAGAAAGAGCTGGAACAAATAAATGCCAGGACGCTCTTTTTAATACTTCAAAATATCTTCAGAGCTAAGTACATTTTCAACAACGGATTTTATTTTTCAGATTATTGCGCAGAAAATTACCCTTTGATCTGTTCATATAAAAACACCTTTTTAAACAGCATGCCCCTCTATTTTGTACTCTAAACTGTAAAGAACAACAAAACTAAGAAGTCTGCTAATTTTTAGGGAGATATAATAATTTTTTATGGTTTTATTGAGATTTTTTTATATACCAAAAATCACCACCTTAAATATTCAAATATTCAGCGCCGGTAAATGGACCTTTCATTAAATCCACTTCACATTTGAGAACATTTCTGCAAGGGCTAATTATAAAAACAAGACGCCTGGCCATAAAGTTGAGAATATCTGGGTCTGCAGCGGGCCCAATCACAACAGTAATCGGTGAAAGGATAATGACGCGCATCAGTCACAGATTCCGAATATTAAAGATGGATAACTCTAACATTGACAACTACAGTTACAGTGCCAACGTTCCCACCAGCGACTTCTCCTAGTAGCGATCTGTTGAGTGTTGCAATTATACACTTTTGGTGCAGTGTGAACGGTAGACCAGACACACGGATGGATGGTCAGACGGACAGCTGTCTGGATAGATAGATAGATACTAATTTACCATATGCATTCGAGTTGGATAAATATCTATAACTGAGCCGCGACACTACAAAATCAACAATGTGGTCGTGCGCCAAGCGCTGACTCAGATCAGCTTGGGCATTCGCTCAGTTTGACTAGACATTTCGTTAAGTGCTCAAAGGATAGCTAAGGATCTTGAGTTACGAGTACCTCGATGCGAACAGCGAAGACTCTGATCAGACTGGGCGGATGCCCAGGCTGATCTTAGTCTGCGCTGGGCACACAGCCACATTGTTGGTTTTGTCGTGTCGCGGCCCATATGCATTTGAGATAGATAGATAGATAGATAGGTAGATAGATAGATAGATAGATAGATCATCATGCATCGAGAATAAGAATAAAAATATGTAATCCGCGCAAGTCTTTAGACGATTCATACCAGAATTTTTAGCCTATGTTCAGACAGGCATGCAGCTCATAAAAACTGATCTTAAGATGGACTAGTTTTGATCGCATCACGACTGCTGAGGATCGGGTATGTCTACAGTATGACATTTTAGCTTTTTGACAAAAGCAACGTCATACATTCAAAAATATAGATCTTATCAAAGCCGGCCTGTGCTAGCACGTTTTCAGAACAATCGTTTTATGCCAGTCCGATAATATGACTGGTACGGAACGTGTTATTTTGCTATAAGTGAGTATTTACCGTGCCATACCTGGTGAGAATCGGATCTGATAAAAACTCGTAACCCCAGTGCAGCGAAACACGAGAAAAAGATTACTTGTGGTGGGAGTTGGAGGGGGCTTACTGGTTTTTTTCTGGATCCAGAGGCCCTCCAACGTAATCAGGAAAGAATTCAAATTCAGCAAAAACACCGTCTTTTTCATGAACTACTCACTCTTTGAAAAAGGATGTATTCATTCATATTGAATATCACCCTGAAAACAAATTATGAAATGCTGTTCTAAGATGCAAGCTATGTCAGTGAGTAATTATATGTAGATCTATAATCGCTTTTTTTCTTGTAGCAAAAGTGACGCTAGCATGCGTGAGATGTCGCTCTTAGGAAGAATTTCATGCATCACTATGAAGACCGTCATAAGCTAATATCGCCACGAGCGATTTATTTGCTCTAGAACATATACAGTTTGTACTTTTTCTATAACTCAGAACGGGCTTAGAACTAGAGCATAAAGGAGCCCCGGTAGCTCAGTGGTTAAAACGCTGGCCTACTGATTTAGCGGACGGTGTTCGAGCCTCACTTGAGCCGAGACTCTTTCCTACCGTAAGCGGGGTTTCATTGCACACAGCCCTCCATTATCACCACCCTGATGCAACTCAAATATTGTTGAAAAGGGCGTAAAATCGCAAGTCATCCAGCCATCTAAGTTTACTTTGGTGATGCAATTATTTACTTCCGTCTGTGATATATAAGTTCAACCAATATTTAGTGTTAGTACACTCAACTGTGTGACTTTAGATCCTTTGTGCCTTAGATAGCCGGAGTCCACAAGGTGTTATGTGATTGCAACTTGGCGCTAAAACTAAACGGTTTCTTTTTCACTCTCATGACAGACAGACAGGAAGAGGGACAGACAAAACTTTATTCTCTTAAGACACAGAACATGACATATGAGAAAAACATATTTTACTATAAAGCGAAGGTGTAAAAATTTTAGTAGTAGCGACGACCGGGCATTCTTCACAATATTTTCAGATATCGTAATTTCTACAATAGTTCAGGCGACTATAGAACACGGACAGACTGATACACATTATTGCTAAATATGCTCAATATGAATGAGAACATGTTGTTTTGGTAGCACTAACCAGATTTCCAACTACTATCCTACCGGGCACATGACGTCTAAATGACGTCATTACATTGCATCAACTACCGCATGACGTCATCTCGACGCCATAAGGCCCCATCGACGTCAGTGCAACGTCTATACAACGTCATGTGCTCGCTGGGATTGCTTGTCCCGGTTTGCGACAACAGTGAGTACCCGGATGAACCTTGGCACTGGCACAGACTGATCGGCGTATGCCCTGCACAATCCAGGAATCCAAGGAATCTATAACATGAAGTTAATAGCCTGGTCATCCCATGCCGGTGCACTGGTCAGCCCCAGCATCTGGTGCAAGCGTTTCGCTATGTTCAAGTCGACAAAATCATCTTAATGTTCACTCTTGGTTCTATGAAAGTAAAACAAGATGAGTGATTGGTGACAGTTAACGTTTAAAACTATATATAACCAGTGATTGACTGAACTCGCCATTATGCGAATTCTTTCCGACGTTTAGGTAGAAAGATCATGAATAACTCATTTATTTGTTGAATCAAAACAGAGTTATTGTTCGTGATGAAATCAGTCAACCGTGGAGCGGTCTGCATTAAAAACATACACTAACAATGTCTTCCGTAAAGATCCTAAGTTTTCGGGCAGATAGGTCAGTACAAACGGAGGACACCGAGATTTCACTGCTCCTTCGGACCCAGCCTGATCAAGGTCTACACAGTTGCTATTCCAACTGTGCATAAATATAGGCATTACTTTATCATTACTTAATCGATTCCGCCAATTTTCGCTTCCTGCAGAGACTGTCCGTCGTATATTGCTTCCGCCGAGCCTGTACGCTATACTTTGCTTCCTGCAGAAAACTACGGTCTCCGCAGAGACAGAAATGACATCTTCGGTAAGAAAATTGCTTTAATTTTCTCATATATGTTTATTCTTGCCATCTAGCTATTTCGTTTACCTTATGAAACAAAACCCTTGAAATTTCATCCGACAAAAATGCAGAAGAAGGTCGTATTTTAGACTTACGTGTTAGCATAGCGATATTTTTACCCACAGTATTTAATGAGCTATTCTGTTGAAGTATGCAGTATCTTTCTGTGCAAAATATGTAAGCTGAATTCTGTTTTGAGAAGCCGTAGGACTTCACTTCTGAAAGACTGCCAGTTGTTAACAAAAAGAGAAAAACAGATGCTGTGTACGGTTTCCGCCTTTCAACATTTACCTTACGTACGGCGTCCGCTTTGCTTCTGTACTGTTTCCGCCTGAGACATACATGTTAGTTTGTGCTATCCTGTAACTTTATCAGAATGTGTGGCCTGTCCTAGTTCGTTACATAAACGGTGACAACTCCAACATTTTAACAAGGGCTTTAACTCAAAGCAAACTGGCTCAGAATGGCGTATTTGAACAGTTTATTCAAGTTTTTGTAAATTGACTTTGCACAAATACTATACATGTACTCGTATATATCAGATAAATAAATTTTGGCTCCATAGGTGATAAATCAGTAGCATAGCCCTAATTATCAATTATCTGTAAATAGAGGATCTTACATGAGTGCTCATGTATTATTGAATTTATTAAACGAGTTGGGGAAAAAGATAAGATGCGAGGCTATGCCGAGCATCTTATCGGTTTTCCCAACGAGTTTAATAAATTCAATAATACAGGAATAGCCTCGCATCTTATATTTTTCCCCAAATCGTTTAATAAATTCAATAATACAGCACGAATGCAAGATTCTATTTATCATATGACACTAAAATCGCACTTTATTAGCAAATTTTGCACTAAAACGTCACGATTTTGCCATTAAACAACGCGACATTTTATGGACGCCAACGCATAACGCTACGACGTAATTTGCATATTTGATCCACTAGTGGAATATCGTTTTTAATGCATGGCTTTATTACACTCTCATATGCGACGTCATATGATAAAGTCTCTCTCTCTCTCTCTCTCTCTCTCGTTCTCTCTCTCTCTAGCTTTGGTATGTATATGCAGGAGCATGCGCATAAATGACTTTTTCTTGTCCTCCTAGAACTGCTTACTGTGTACAGTGTCCTGTGTACAGTTTTCTGCTTACTATATTTAGACCCCTTACTGCACATGCGCAAGACCATACTCACACTGTAGAACGTGTACTTTCTAATGCATATCATGACTATGGCCCATATTCACAAACTAAACTCAAACTCCACCTCGACTCGAACTTACCGGATAAATAGCTATAATTGCCTAACGGTCCAAGATTATCTCGAGGTGAGGTCGAGTCGTATTCACAGACATGAGTGTAGCTGGAGTCACTTCCAATAAGTAAGGTTTGGTCGAGGAACGGTGAAGCTCCCTCGACGGCGACTCGAGTTAAGTTTTGTTAATATTTCAGAGTTTTCATGGCTATGCTGTGACAATTTGAAGCAGCACGACTACCTAAAATGTTGTTATAGGCCAGAGGACTTCTGTGTAATACACTATCAACATATTTTGTTCTCTCTCTGTCTCTCTCTCTCTCTCTCTCTCTCTCTCTGTTTGTGACAAATTCATACTTATCAGTAAGGGTGCTGCGTTTCGCAGACAGACAGGGTTTTGGCTTATGTCATATGTAATTTGAATCTCCTGACAACCATAATGTTAAGAAAATATTAAGTCTATATTGAGACGTCTCTATGAGAGAGAGAGAGAGAGAGAGAGAGACAGAGACCCCCACCCCCTCCAACACAAGCACGGGGTCGGGTTGGTTGACGATGCTCGGTAATTTTCAGTGTCGGCGCATCCTACAATGTACAAGTGTTAGCAAGAGCATGATTCGTCCGCCTGTACGGAGAGATAATTCACGAACTTTAGCGAGTGTCATATTAACCATGTACAGTCGGACAAACCGCGTTCTGTCTCACTTATAGCACGACACCCAGTGTAGGCATTGCACGTTACGGGGAATCTCATGCTAAAGATTGGGTATCTGAGGATCATACTATAAATTTGGATAATAATAGGACATGGGCCAGCTTTGCTTGCAGCAGGTGTGGGATGAGTTTTTTTTACTCTCCCTCTCTCTGGGATGCCGAGCTCGATATATACTGAAATACTGTCTTAGATATCCGTTAACCCCCCCCCCCCAACTCCCCCCCTCCCCCCCCAAAAAAAATGAAACAACTTCCCCTAAACCTGTCAACAATAGTTGATACCTTTCAATATTACTTTTAATAAGGAAACTCTGACATTATTTACACATTTTAGGAGAAAGTTCCCATCTATCCGTCGTACACCTAATACTAGAAGAATTTCACTTATGGTTACCGAAATTCGAGCAATTAAAAGCCTTCGATGAAAATATGTTATCCGAAAATTCCATGGACGGAACCAAAAGACGGACTGACAGACGGACGAACGAACGGACAGACAGACTAACCGAAAACTATATACCCTCATAGCATACATCATATATTGGGGGTAAAATAATATAGAAACTACGAATAATGAAAACGCCCATTACATTATTTATTGTATTATCGAAGTCTGTCCATTACAAGCAACAACATCGCCCCCTTGTCACTATATATGCCAAGTTTGGATAAAATCCGTAAAAGAAAAAAAGCTTTATGAAGCGTACACAACGTGTGAAAGCGAGGGGTGGTGTGTGTGTGTGGGGGGGGGGGGGGGGGAATGGGGGGGGGGGGGAGAGTGGGGCAGCCGACTCTGCGCAAAATACCTCAATAATAAACTACGGAGCACTGCCAGGAGGTAGGGTCAAAAGAATAAATACGTGATACGAGAATAGGAATTCGATTAAAGTTTCAGCAAAACACTGGAGAAGGACGGGATCGAACCCATGACTGATGTTTAACATGCAGGTAGCTTAATCGCTACACCACAGACGCTTCCGCAAACACAGGAACGAAAACCGGACGGACGCTCAGACGTCAATCATTGTTCCTGCTGTATATTTAATTATAATTTTACAAATTATACAGTTAGTACGATCTAGTTCTTAACTGTCTATTAAGTCAGCCATGTCTCAAATTTGACATCATTACAGTTTATACGTTTTAGAAGGTCTGATCTGGGTCTACGATGTATTTTACATGGTTTGAGTCTAACTGGAGTGTAGCTGGAGTCTCCTCCACGAAGATGAGGTGGAGTGGAGAACGTGAATACTAAATCTATACTTGAACTTCACTCACTCGAGGCTTCCTCGAGCGTCACTTCAACCGACCTCATTGGAGTTCGAGTCGAGGTGGAGTTTGAGTTCAGTTTGTGAATATGGGCCTATGGTTTTCATTATGCAAACACGTGCACATACTAAATGCCACCTGTATGCTGTCTACTGTTAACTGTCCTACTTTTACTGCCAACTGCATTTGTCCACCTGACTCAGCTTGAGTTCTATCCTGGCCATTGACTTCTTCTAGGAAGACTTCCGCCCATGACGCTGTGTTCACAGGTTTTGTTTAATAGGTTTTGATTAGACACCTAGCAATGAACTCCTAGGTGGACTGCCTGCCAAGGCTAAGAGCTCCAGCTACCCTCTCTAGTTTTGGTTAGAGACTAGTAACTCTTAGATAGGACACCTTCCAAGGTTGATGAGCTCCATCTGCCCACGTGCAACAGGTATTACTGGACTACCTGGTACCAGTAGCAGATTTTGACTGACCTGACCATTTTTGTTAGTCTCAATAAAATCTTCTGTTTTGACCAATCATTAGAGCCATCTTCCAAAGGCATATCTGAGTTTGGAGAGTTAAGACAAATTATCCCAAAATTATCACCAAAAATCCCACTTAGCTAGAATTCTTGGTGACTGATACACCGCCATGCTTTTCGGGCATTATTACAGGGGGTGGGGGAGGGGGGCATTATGTGACTTCCTGTTGGCTTCCCTATTTGACTAAACTCTTACAAAAATCTAGTGGAGCAAACTCTTTCCTTCAAGAGTTGACCTTAATTGAGAAGGGAAGCAAACAAGAAAATAGTACAGTTGCTTCCCCTGAAAGTGTACCCATTTGCCCGAAAGTATAATCTCTGAAGAAGAGGCTGGGTTCAGAGCTGGAAGGAGCACCACCGAACAGATCTGCAACCTTAGAATCCTTTGTGAAAAGTGTCTCCAGCATCAGCAAAATCTGCACCATGTCGTCACTGATTTCTAAAAAGCCTTTGACAGGGTTTGGCATGCAGCCCTACGGACAGACATGCGGAAGTACAATATCAGTGCAAATCTAGTTCGCACCATTGAGCGGCTCTACGACAAGGCTGCTGGTGCAGTCCTGATGAATGGCAGCATGGGAGAATAATTCATAACAACAGTTTTAGTAAGGCAAGGATGTCTTCTGTCACCCACCCTCTTCAACATTTTTCTCGAACGGATCATGTCTGATAATCTGGTAGAACATGACGATTGGTTAGCATAGGCGGCAGAAATATTACCAATCTGCGGTTTGCCGATGATATAGACGCTCTAGCGGAGGAAGAGCAGGAACAAGAAGCCCTAGTTGACAGTATCGACAAAACCTGCACAAGGTATAAGATGGAGATCAGTGCTGAGAAAACCAAACTGATGACAAACAGCGCCAATGGCATCCAGAGGGAGATCAAGGTAAAAGGGCAGAAGCTAGGTACGATAAGAAGCTTCAAATATCTTAGAGCAATTGTCCCAGATGATGGCTCTAAAACGGAGGTTCTCTCAAGGATTGCACAAGCCACTGCAGCTCTAACAAAACTGAAGCCCATTTGGAGAGATAACAACATATCTCTTGGATCAAAGGTGAATCGTGACCTTGGCAACAGAGTTAGAGAAAAGAAAGCAGGCCTCTGACATGAGATGCTACCGAAGGTTACTGAACATTTCGTACAAGGACCATATAACCCATGAGGAGGTTCGCAGAAAGATCCAAACAGCCATTGCAGAGTCCGATGAACTCCTGAACCTGGTAAAAAACGGACACTAAGGTGGTTTGGCCACGTCTCACGTCTTCTGGTTTAGCAAAGACGATTCTAATGGGCACAGTGAAAGGAAAAAAGAAGAAGAGGTAGATAGGAAAAGAGGTGGAGAGCCAATATTAAAGAGTGGAAAGGAATGGACTTTGCCAGCTCAACTATGGCAGCTGAA
Organism: Ctena decussata; assembly: GCA_963989385.1. Taxonomy (NCBI): domain Eukaryota; kingdom Metazoa; phylum Mollusca; class Bivalvia; order Lucinida; family Lucinidae; genus Ctena; species Ctena decussata. The sequence goes on along the minus strand of OZ022498.1, from coordinate 49,620,451 downwards.
ACAGGACAAGGTGGAAAGGGAATGTTTCGAAGTCATCTGTGGTGCACCAATAACCTTGTAAGGTTATGGGATAGAATAGAATAAAATTTGTCCACTGTTTACTAAATGTTTACTGTGCACTGTTTACCACGACATTAACTTGGCGCATACAAATTCAGTGTTGAAGTAAACAGTGCACAGCAGACAGAAAAATGTCGTTTATGGTGTTCAACAGGTAGAACCCGGATAGGTTAAAAAAGAGAAAAAACGAAACGTAATATATACTCCGAAATATACACTATTTAAACCAAAGCAAAGGAGAACAGAGTTTGGGGAGGTGTGGGTGAGCTATCGATGGGTGGTATTTATATTTGAACGTGATTATTATGTGTGCCTCTGAAGGTTTACTTGAGCAGCTTCGGGTGCGGCCCCTCTTAAACATGTTAAAAAAAGGTGGGGCTCTTGCAGCAGACCACCTCTGAAAAACAAAGGATTTTTGAACTAAAACCTACTAATAAAATACATTCTTGTGAAAGATGGGTCTTTCGGGTGGCAGACTACCGAAACAAATGTACACATGTACATCTATGATATTTTCATCTCTCGGCTGCATTTAAACCATGTATGCAACATCAACAAATGGTGTTCTAGTCTCCCTCAGGCTGGTGCATTATAAAATACATAGTTTCCATGAAAATATTCTAGAAAACAACAGCTGCCAGGAACACAGCTCTACATATCATTGAAAGACCAAAAAAGTAGTAGATTTAATTATATTTAGGGAAAAAACATTGATTTATCTGATATTTTGCCTGCGGAAACCGTACAGTGCTTCTTTGTAATAGCAAGGAAGCCGTACTTGATAGGATCGGACGCCGTACAGTGCAGTTTTTATTGCCGTTTTATGCAGTAAATTAGTAACTCTCATATTTAATGGAACTAGCACATGATTTGGTAACAATATATGATAGTTATATAGGAAAATAATTGTATTTTAACCAATTATTTACAAATAAAAAAACAAATGCATTGTTTTTGTTTTTTCTGAAAACAAATTCAAAATACAGGATGAGAGTCCAACATAGAAAATATTTTTTTGCAAAGTTTGATTACAAAACATTTTGCAACCTTAAATTTATGACTGTGGCAGGTCTCTGATTGCTACTGAATGTTTTAGACAAATTTTTACCTCACAACCCCTTTAGAATTGGCCTGGTGGAAACCGTTGTTCTCTGCAGGAAGCCAAATATAGCGTACAGGCTCGGCGGAAGCAATATACGACGGACAGTCTCTGCAGGAAGCGAAAATTAGCGGAATCGATTATACCCTGTGTTTATGGTAGAACCGAAATAACAGGGGAATAAATATGAGGCAATGGCCGGCTGTGCTTGCAGGAGATGCAGAACAGGGGTTGTCTTTTTAATGGTCTCTATCCTCTGTATACATATTCTTTTCTTTCTCTCTCTGACTGGATGGCGGTCGATGTAGACTGAAATTCTCATACAGCCGTTAAATCTAACACAACCAACCAACCAACCGCTCAAGGGAATTACCTTCAACATAACTAAACCTGACAGATTTTGTGATGGTTTTCAACTTAAACAGTAAAAGTATGTAGAAGTACATGTATATTTAGTATATATTTTTGTCATGTGTGTGTGTGCGGGGTGGGACGATAGCGGGGTTTTGGGAGAGAACCGTGATCGTTTTTACTTATCCAGATGTTTTATAGCCCTATAGGTTATTTAGCTGGTATAATGGTTTGCATGCCCCGACAATATAGTCCAGGGGCATATGAAGCCCAAAAGCTCACCCCCTGGATCCGGGGTTGAATATCACGATGGAACTTCACAAAAATGATCAAAGTAACAACAGCTTTACTTTACCATCGAAATTTTGTTATCAGCGGTTACTTGCTCCTTCCCTGGCACTATATGTACATGCATAAAATCATAAAAAATGGATATAAAAACAAAAAGTTTTTTTTGTCTAAAACTTTCAGCAAACAATCAGGGTAAGTAAAGCATCCTGTGGTGCTCAAAATTTTCCATATGTGTTTTTGTCGCCCTCTACCCCGATACTTTATTCTTGCATAATATGATGATAAAAGCTATGTAAATTCATATTAGATTTTTCTAAAACTAGCAACAAATGATAGAAGTAATAAAAGCTTCTTGTTGTGATCAAGATTTGGTCCTAGGCTTTATCTGCCCCTACCCTGTGGCCAAAAGATGTATAAAATCATTCAAATGGATATTTTCTGACTGCAAAGGTACCTTTTCTGAAGGTAAATTCTTTGAAGTAAGAGAAACACGTGAAGGGAACAGCCTTTATTTTTTTTTTATTTATCATTAGGAAGGGACTTCACCTCGGGTGATGCAAATAGGAAGTCGCGAAAGCAGTTTTCCTTTGCTAAAATGTCTGAAAACATGAGAGGTGTTCTCATATTCGAGCAGCGAAGGCGCATGAAAAGTCACATTGCCGTGTACGCACAGCAAGTAAGCATCTGCACAAGACAATCAGAATCATACCGTTGCACTTCAAATACCAAATGATCATAACGTTGCACTTCAAATAGCAAACGGCGGAAGACTCTAACTTAATACACGAATGCGCAGTCTGGGCTGAGTCTTCACTGTTTGCACGTTGTGTAATGTTGTGTAATAAGGTATATTCGGAAATGGTCTAGTGCATCTCATACGCTTGCAAGTACAGCTAACTGATGACTTTATAACAATACCCTCTGCGGAGTCCTATCTTTGCTGCCCTAGCTGAGCTGGCAAAGTCTATCCTGGTCCACTCTTTAATATTGTCTTCCCATTTCTTCTTTTGCCTTCGGAAAGAAAGAAAAAAAACAGAACTCAGAGACTAGGACGCATTCGAGAACTCTATGCTGGCCAGCAGTTGTAGAAAGCCAAGGAAGAAGGTGAGCTGCGAGTACAAGTGAATCCGCGAAAACATGTCTTCGTCCGCGACCGTGATGGTATGCTAACATTTAGTTCGAATATGGCTTGCCTGTAGCCCATTTTGCCATAAATATCAAATATTTGGTTAATTCCCAAAGGACCATATTTCGAAACGGATTATATTACCCCAAATTGCTCCAACACAGAAAGCAGGATTACTGTCTTGGACAACTCTTCGCGTCTGTTCTTTAAAGTACATCTGCCACTGCATTGCTTCTCATATAAACAAACTTATTTGATCAGCCATCTGAAACCAGGCACTATGTCAGAACTCAGATGAGGATACTATTCTGTATATCATGTCCTCTTGTAAACGGGTGAAATAGGAGCTGTAGTAAGCATAAGAAAACGCAAATTGTAAATTTTTTCGCCTTGTACAGATATTTCTACAAACGAGGTGAAAACCTTCAAACGCACAGGACCTTAACGCACATTAATACGTGATAGCTCGTAGTACTGTTAAAAACAACGACAATAGATATAGCAAATACATGCAAAGAAGGTTGCAGCAAATGCTCACCAAAGCTCTGGATAAAAAAGAGTCTCATTGACATTTGTGATAATTAACATTTTTATCTGTTAAATCGGCATAAAATCATATTGAGTCTCCTTATCTGAACCGCACTGACAAGGCGATTCGGACGAGAAGCCAGTTGTGCCAAATGTCTTCAAGGATGCTTAAATGCCCAGCTCAGTTTTAAAACTCATCAGCCATTGCTAGATAATATTTTTCACTTCTGCCTTCAGTATTTACCTCATGTTCTTTCCGGTGTCCGCTTTGCTCATCTTAATTACATGCATAAGGCACCGTCAATAGGATAAATATGGTATAGTTAAGATAAAAAATAATAAATTAGACGTAATCCTTTCTAAAACACAATTGCACAAAATTTGTCAAATGGAAACAATATTTGAAAAATCCAAATTGATTTTCCCACGGGAAAAAATTCCCATGGGAAAAATTTCCTGCGGGAAAAAAAATCCTGTGGGAAAAATTAAAAAACTATTTAGTCGAAAATGGATTATTATGACACTTAAGCATAATCATCGACATCATTTTTATACAGTACCGGTGTCAAATTAGTGTCAGGGTGTCAAATTAGTGTCAGATAAAAAAAACATTTTTCCCGTGGGAATTTTTTCCCATTTCCTAAAATGGGAAAAAAATCCCACGGGAAAAATTTCCCACGGGAAAATATAAATATTAAAATATAGGCATTATTTCAGCATTATAATACAGATATATGTATATTGATTTGTTCAGTAGACATTTTTTCATAAATAAACTATTTTTAAAAAATCGGAAAATCCCATGGGATTTTTTTCCCACATGGCAAAATGGGAAAAAAATCCCACGGGAAAAATTAAACTTTTGAATTAAGCCGTGATATTTTTTTTCGACAATATTTATGACTTAATATGAGGGTTAAAAACATAAAACAAACATTTTATTTTTTCTCATTTTTCCCGTGGGAAAATATTCCCATTTGATAATATGGGAAAATTTTCCCATGGGAATTTTGAAAAATCCCACGGGAAAAATTTTTTCCCATGGGATTTTCAAAATTCCCATGGGATTTTTAAGTTCGAGTCGTTATTTCAACCCCAAGACTAAATATTTTTTGGCTCAAAACATATAGAAATTAATGTCTATGACATATATTTATGTATTTAAGTGGTTTTAAGTGTTTAGGAAGACAAGAAAGACAAGTGAAGTTTGCAAAAAACCGGTGTTGCAAAAAAAAACCGGTGGCTGTTCTTATTTATTTATTTTATTTAAAGGGTATAGAGTTTCCAAGATAAAAATTCTATCACAGAATTCATTCAATGGATTGCTTTCAAACTCTGTACAAATGTTTTGAACATTATGCAATTGTGCATCTGACGTTTTGATGAAGATAAAATTATTTTTGACGGAATTACGGCAATTGAACGTAGTCATTTTGGTCAATTTCATTTTCTTAGGGATTTAGTTTTCAGTGGATTGTGTTCAAACTTTATACATGTACAAACGTTTAGACGTGATGAATATATTCATGGGATGAAATTAATTTTGACAGAATAACAGCCTTTTGAACATAGTCACTTTGGAAGGTTTTTGCACTTCAGGGTATAGACATTGTAAAATAAACTTCCATCAAGTTTTTTTAATTGTGTACACTAGATGTGAACAAATTGAAGATATGCCTTTGGGTCTTTAATGGAGACAAAATAAATTATTAAAGAAATACGGCCTATCAAACATGGTCTTTTTTGACAGCTTTTTGATTGTATAGGGAACAGAGTATGTGTTATCAACTCCTTTTACAGATTTCAATATATTTGCATAAGCATGGTAGATAAAATGAAGTTAAGCATTAGAAATAAATACATGCATTTCATTTTGATCAAATAACAGCCTTTTGAACTTATTTTGGGCATCTTTGTCACACAAGGTTTAAAGCGTCGAACATTATAGAAAATGCTGATTACACAAAGCTCTGTTGTCATCTTGTGTTAGCATTTTCCGTAATTCTGAGGCTCGGTAAGGACATTAGGAGCATAATTAAAAATGTGTAATATATTTTGACTGAGATAGATAAGTTTGAGTGTGGCTTTTAAAACTTAGTCCTCGAGGCAGCTGGTTTTCATAATAAATATGATTGTATAACCAACTTCTACAGTTTTGTCTAGATTGAGTTTAGACTCTATACAAAGTTCTCTGTACATTTGAAAATATATCCCGGCGAGATAATTCTAATGAAGCAGACTGCCGTCCTCGCGCGCTCATTTATCAGTATGTCTAATGTTCTGTGAGGTATATTTCCAATTTCATATTCCTTTTGCATTATTGTTTCCATTAAAGTCGCAGTGGTTAAAGTGTCTAAACACAATAATTACGAAAAGGGGTATAAACCTTTAAAATGTGGGTTGGTGTGCATATACTGAGTCATGTAAATGGCATAAGGTGGAAAACATGTTTTTGAAAAATTACAAAGTGGGATGCCTATAAGGCTTTTTTTCTGCCCAAGAGCAAACTGCGTTGTTGTTTTTTCAGCTGATGATTAGCATTTTGCTCTTGGAAAGAAAAAAGGGCCTTATAGGAACCGCCTCTTCTTTCTCCACGAAAGGCAATTTTCATTTCTGCTTCCCAGTCTTCATCACGAGGTATCACTTACAAAAGCGAGGCACTGACTGGAGTCCATGGGCAACTTTCCAATGACTGAGACTCGCCAATACCTGGACAACATGATACAAATAATGCATCGATTTATGTAGGAGACAATTTTTTTAATAACCAGTTTTGATTATTATAAAAGACAGAAACTCTGTGCTGGCGGAATAGAAAGCTACATTAATTCCCGATTACGCTATGTGTTTCATAATTTTATAGTAGGAGCATTTTAGTCTTTTTCCGGGTTATTTTTTATGATCAGTAAATGATTAAATACGCCCTGGCTCACCCTCACCTAAGAAATTTCGTACCCATTCATCAGCTAGCAAGGTAATGGCCACGGTTGTTTGGGTCTCCAAAGGGATTATATTGATAGATTACAAACTTGCTGGTACTTCAATTACAGGAGAATACTATGCCAATGTCATTAACAATTAAGGGTTGCTATTAAAGACAAGAAATGTTACAGTGTGTAACAAATGCCCCCGAAGGCCCCTTAAACTGAACTTTGAGCCCTAGTTGTGACCTTGACCTTGGGTATAGAACCTGAGTCTTGCACATGATATACATTCTCATTTCGTTTTACTTTTCTGTAACGTTTAAATGCACTTTGGAAGTTTAAGAGGATTCAAGGGGACTTAATTCAACCACTAACCAATCTTTGTTGTGTCCTTGACATTGGGTGTAGGAGCCTAAATGTTACACCTTACCTAAGTTATCATTATACTTTACTTTTCTTTACATTATCATGACCTTTCATTCCCTTTCAGTGAAACTTGATGAAATTCGCTTCAGCGGTTCTGAGTCAGTTCAGAGACATGATTTGACCTCTGAGCCCTGACTTTGAGCAACAGAACCAAAATTTGTTGGTGACATATTCACTCATTGTTTTATACCTTTTCATGAAGTTTAATGAAGTTTGCTTCAGTGGTTTTTAGGTAATTGAAGATAAATGGCTTGACCTTTGACCTCTGGCATTGACCTTGACCTTGGGTGTGGGAACCTATTTCTTGTGCATGGCAAATCTTCTCATTAGGCTTTATCTTTCTTTAAAGTTTGCTTTGGTACTTTTCTGAGTAATTGCCGAGAAATACTTTGAACTCTGACCTCAGGTTGTGACCTTGACCTTGGATTTGGCATCATAAATAGTGTGTGTAACATATCTTCTCGTTATGGTTTACCATTCTGTGAGGTTTGATGACATTCGCTTCAGCAGGTTTTAAGTTATCACAGATGCGAGATTTGACCTTTGCCCCCTAATTGTGACCTTGACCTTGAACCTTGCAACCCAAATCTTATGTGCAACACACCTTCTCATTATGTTCCATCTTTCCGTGAAGTTTCATCAAATTTGATTCAGTAGTTTATAAGTCATTGCTGAGACCCAATTTTGAGACACAATTTTACTTTTGACCCAACCGTGGCCTTGGCCTTGGGCGTAGGGACCTAGGTCTTGTGCGCGACACACCTTCTCATTATGCATCATCTTTATGTGAAGTTTCATCAAAGTTGCTTCAGTAGTTTTAAAATTATCGCCGAGACACATTTTGAGACACAATTTGACTTTTGACCCAATTGTGGCCTTTACCTTGGGCATAGGGACCTGAGTCATGCGCGCGACACACCTTCACATTATGCTTTATCTTTTTGTGAAGTTTCATCAAATTTGCTTCAGTAGTTTTAAAGTTATCGCTGAGACACGATTTTGAGACACAATTTGACCTTTGACCCAATTGCGGCCTTGACCTTGGGTGAAGGGACCTGAGTCATGCGCCCGACACACCTTCACATTATGTTTTATCTTTCTGTGAAGTTTCATCAAGTTTGCTTCTGTAGTTTTAAAGTTATCGCTGAGACACGAGTTGTAACGGATGGACGGACTGACGGACGGACGGACGGTCGGACGGACGGACGGACGGACGGTGCGATTTTAATATGCCACCAGAAGTTCCTTCGAGGGCATAAAAAACGAAGGGGAAAGCTAGCCGCTGGTGTCCTTCTTTTGCATGATAATGTCCCTGTGCACATGTCCAGAGTTGCAAAAGCGGCTATTCGTGAGTGCAAGTTCGAGCAGTTAAATCACCCGCCATACAGTCCAGACCTGGCCCCAAGTGATTATTATCTGTTTCGAAATTTAAAGTCCCACTTGCGTGGAATGAGATTTCGGGACGATGATGAGCTCAAGGCTGCTACAGAGGCTTGGTTTGGGGAACAAACAGACGACTTTTGTTTCAAAGGCGTAGACTGCTTAACAGAAAAGTGAACCAAATGCACTGAAGTAAAGGGGGATTATATTGAAAAATAATGTTGAAACGATCTTCCAATCTGTGAGTTCAACCCCGAGTTCTATGAACTTATTGAACTCCCCTCGTATATAGCAAAATCAAAATAAATTATACAGATTGATGCATATTTAATTAAGATAAGTACACGATTTGAGATCTGATTGACTCTGTGCTGGCGATACTAGTTTCCTCAATATTAGACCTTTATATTGATTAGAAATTTAACAGAGAACTTTTTAGTCTTTTTGCGATTTACATAAGAAACCATAATTTTAAATTTAGTTAGAATCATATTCCATAGATGTTAGGTTAGTGCCGATGCTTTACAAATAGCTGAGAACTAGAGGACAGCTGACGTACTAGACCATTTGCATGCTACAGGTGCGTAGATGTACTGTATTTACTTATTTATTGCCGTAAAATCCAATTAATATACTATATTTTGCATATCAAATTATCGAATATGTAATACATGTATAAGACAAATTAGTTGATTCCTTTTCTTTCTTCCTTTTTATCCAGGGTTTATAGAACCCTTTTGTTTTTGCTGAAAATGAGAAGATAGTATTGTGATTGCAATTATCTTCGGTACTTTAATCTTAGTAACGCTTACTGTAACGGACAGAACTAATGTTGATAATAAAGGTGTTGAAGACATGTCAATTAATGGCTACTATTGTTCGTCAGACTCGGTTTATTAACTCAGTTTTTGACTCAAACGTGATAGGCTGGTTGTACACAAAAAGTCATTTACCATCTACGACCCAGTCAGAATGTTAACTCCAAAGCGCTGAATGGTGGGGACGTATTTTTATCATCTGTTAGACTAAACTAGACAGTGAAAGACTGCACAGTCTGATCAGGTATCCAGAGGGTCAGTTGCAGATAAAGCCAAAATAGAAATAGCAAAATAAAATTAAGCAGAAATGTGTAGGCAAATCTGAGATACACTATTTTCATTGATATACATTTATTGTTGTTCCAAGGAACAAATAGTTTCAATCATTTACAGCCCGATAGTTGCCTTAAGGATTGTGTAGCAGGTGTCGAAATAGTTGCTATTGTCATTAAGGACTCGAATAGTAAGAAGTAAATAAGCGACGCGCTGTATTATTCATTAAAACTAATTGGCGTTATAAACTCTTTAAATACTCATTATTTTGCTATTTTTGCTGTCATAACTTTGCTTTCACATTACTGTTTTGCCTCTTTCGCATTGAATGATAGATAAACTGCACTTTCATTTATTTTCCTTTGAAAACGTATTGTGGCATTAAATGAAGACTATGATCAGGTCGCGCGAATCAGACACTGCCCAAAAGGCAACATTATTTACATTATATTATTTTAAATCTATGTCATTTTCTGATAATTATTATCAATTAGCATAGATAGGCTTTTCCATATTCATATCATAACTGTTAACATGTCACTTTTGCCAACAGCGCAGACTGAGACTAGTCTTGTGAGAAATTATTTTGTTGTGACAGCAAAGGTTTAAGCTCAGCAGGTAGAGGAACGGCAGGACAAGCTTCCTACGATGTACTGGTTACCTAAGCTTCATAAACGACCATATAAAGCCAGGTTTATTGCTAATTCTAGTGCTTGCACCACTACTGAACTTTCCAAATTATTAACTTCTTGCCTTACCGCTATCAAAATTCATGTTATTAGGAACTGTGAAAAAGTTTACGAACGGTCAGGAAAAAAATTGTTTTGGTCGATTAAAAATTCTACCGAGGTTCTTGATAAACTGAAGTCTAGAGGATATCGCGCGTTTAGTTTGTCTACATACGATTTTTCTACACTCTATACAACTTTGCCCCATAATTTAATAAAAATATCCTAATAAATTTAATTGAGACTACTTTTCAGATAGAGGGTGCTCTTTATCTTGCTTGCAATGATAAACATGCTTTTTTGTACTTCCGATGACCAAAAAATGTTTAAAATGTGGTCTTGCAAAAATGTTTGTGATGCTTTAGTATACCTTCTAGATAACATTTTCATCAGATTCGGTACTAAGTTACACAGACAAATTATAGGGATTCCGATGGGTACTAACTGCGCTCCTCTTGTAGCAGATTTTTTTTCTATTTTGCTATGAAAGAGACTTTATGATGTCTCTTTCTGGTGATACTCAAGCTCATGTCATTGAAGCATTCAACTCAACGTCTAGATACTTGGACGACCTTTTAAATATTGACAATCCTTATTTTGAAAGAATGGTTAGTCAAATTTATCCTGCTGAATTGCAGTTAAACAAAGCAAATACTTCTGATACCGAGGCCCCATTCTTGGATTTACATTTATCAGTTTTAGATGAATTTGTTTCATCTAAAATTTATGACAAACGCGATGATTTTGATTTCGACATTGTTAATTTTCCGTTTTTGAATGGTGATGTTCCCCGCACCACTTCTTATGGTGTTCACATTTCTCAGCTTATTCGCTTCGCTAGGGTGTCTAGTCATTTGGCTGATTTCAATGCTCGTAATAAAAGTTTGACTGCCAAGCTTTTACAGGAGGGGTATCGGTATCATAAACTTCGGAAAGCTTTTTCTAAATTTTATCGCAGACACTTTGAATTGGTTTCTAAATATAATACAGGCTTAAGGTCACTTTTGCAACCAGGCCTATCGGAACCTCAATTTTATGGTGACTTAGTATATAAATTACGCAAATCGTAGGGAAAACAGAATTTCCTGATCAATTCATGAAAATTATCATACCATTTAAACGCATTGGCTATAACATAGATGTAATGCGACAGTCTGCATGCTTACCGGTTAACCCAATCACGGTTGACAACTTTGCCGACCTCTTTAATTGCACGCCGGTGGGTCGGGGTTCAGACTCTATGATAGCCCCTACATAAAGCTATATATATTAGTTGGATGGGGCCGGATGTATGTCTGTTTCTTGGCCCACCGGGGTTCAACTGGCGGTCTTCTTGTGCTCCAGTGGTGTTGCTGATGCCCTAGGGATCTTCAGGTGTCTCAACACGTTTCGGCTGTCGAGTCCTCATCCTTGCTTCATCACGGTCTTTTCTGGATTTTAATTGTTGACCGTGATGACTCTCTGATGAGTTAGGGGACCTCCATACGAACCGCTTTACCAACTAATTGTGTGCACCGCGGCGGAGGGTGAGGGTGAAGGTTTGGGCCCAGTTAAACCGGTTTTTTAAACCCCCCAGTAGTTATTACTGACCGTCCCAAGGCGGTACTTTCGTTGCGGTTGCATTTGTTTTATGTTCGGTGCTGTTTAATTTATTGTGTTCTCATTTTAACCCTTCTATAATAAAAATAGAAAAAAGGTAAAAATAATTGTTAAAGGTTTTTCGTATAATTTGCTTAGTCTGTTGTAACCCTTCTGTTGGTCTAAATTATTTAGTTCAATAAAGATAGCTGAGTTGCCACCTATTTGGGAAAGAGCTGCTGACTCGGATTATCACTTGTAATTTATTGTTTGTTGGGATCTCTTTGTCAATCTTTCCCTTTGATGTTGGGGATAGGGTTTGGGATCTGATTCTGTCATATCCTGAAGTGTAGTTACTCTTAAAATTTTCATAAAACTTCACTATACTACATGTATGTAGAACAAGTATAGCTTTCACAAAAAGCTTGGGCTACGCTAAGCAACCAATTATAGTTGATGCTTATCAAATAAACCACTGCATATCTCAAAAGCCGATACTAAAATCTCAATTGGTGGATTACAAGCACGACTGCTATGGTGGGTTTCAAACCATTTCATGGTTGAAGTAAAGTTTAAATCAGAGGTCAGTCATTCATTTGTAATTTGCGATGCATTCTATTACCTTTTGATACCGACGTAACGTCAGGTGTTGGTGACAATTTCGCTTTTCAAGCCATCTTCATCATTTTCCCCTGATATAGTATTTCCAAGGGACGAGCAAACGTAGTACATTTTATACCATTTATAAGGTTAATGTTAGACAGTTGGAAAATAGAAAAGAAAGTTTTATTTATGAGACATAAAAATAGATACACCATCTTGTAATACCAAACAACGTCATTTTTACGCAGTAAGACTTTGCACCGCACTCGCAATGCAAATTAGTTATTTCAGCTTAAATTGAGAACCAGAGCTCAAAAACTGCCAAAATTGTCACCGTCGATGCAAGTGACGTAAAGAAAACTAATACCAGAACGTCAGCAAGTTAAGCATTTCCATCTAGGAGAAAACTAAAGATTTAGCGATTCAAGAAAAATTGTAAAGTTCAGATATTCGGCGCTAAAAAATTGGCACCCGACGAAAATGGAGTACCACTAAAGAACAATACGAAGCAGAGTGAGTAGAAAACTGACCGGCATACAATACCTATTTTGTTTTTTTTAACTGTGAAATCAGACTTCGGAACGTATGATCCGATACAAAAAAATACCAAATTTACCATATCTAGCAATGTTGTCCGCAACGCCAGATTTCTTTATTTTGCATACTAGGTGGTATTTTCTGAGCATAAAAACCATATCGAAATTTAATATAAAGTACATGTAAATCAGGCGGACATAAATACCTATTCCAAATAGTTTTTTACTAAAAATGTTGTTTCGAATTTATTTCTGAGAGCCGATGTAAAGTACGAAAAATCAAATCTTACGGTTTTGTCCGCAAGTTTATCATTACGTTGGTTCGTTGGTTTAAACCGAATAGGTTTATGTTTATGTCTCTAACATTGTTTTATTCACCAAATACAGCTCAAGAGCTTTAAATAAGCGAAAGAATATTAAGACAGTATTTAGTTCTTCATTATGCTCAAAACTACTACTACTACCACTACTATTCCAACTACTAATAATAATATAAATAATTATTGTTATCGTTATAATTATAATAACTTTTTCAGAACTCCGATTAAAAACCGTCAGTAAAAGGAAAAGTAGTCGTAGTCTTAGTAGCACTATCGAACCTGCTTCGGTAATGGGTAACCAAGGAGTCCGATTTTCTGTCAATGCGGCTGTCCTCCAATGTTTAGTGATACCAACAGAGCTCAAACTTTGACGTTTTCTGACGTTGCGCTAATTGTCACCAACATCTGATATTATGTCAACATATGCGAGTCTGGGGTATTTTGTATGACCGTTCACGACAGCTATTCGAATAGCGCTTATGGCATGTATGCGAATAGCTTATGATCGCTCACGACATCTATGCAAACAGCGCTTATGGCATATATGCAAACAGCTTATGAGCGCTCACGACATCTTTGCGAAGTGCGCTCACGCCATATGTGCGAACAGTAGCATAAAAGGTCAAGCTGCATTGTGGGTAACTAATGGCTGTACTTCCATGTCAAAAGCAATTACTCGATAGGCGTCGCCTATGGGCGTAGACAATAACGCAGTTTGGTTTAGGGATTAGAGCGATCATTTTGCGCATATTGTATTTTGAATCTTGGTATTCATCACCGCAAACTGAGAACACATCGCCCAATCTAATTAGATTGCGCACATGTACAGGCTGATTTGGGCACACGCATAAAAAAATTCCAAAAAAAATCTGGTTATTTTGAGAATAACACACACATACTTAATTATTCTGCAAATTATCTTTATTTATTATTATCTATTTATGTTATGTCTTCCAATTTTTTCTTTTATTATAAGTTAGCTTATTTATTACGCGGATCATTAAGGACAGCTTTGTCCTGGAAATCTCTGATTTTACGATCGATAATCGATATATCCACAGGCAGGAAAAAAGGGTGCATGACATTTACCATTCGCCATCAACAGATGATTAACACTGATACCCTAAGCAAACGAAATTGGGCATTTTATTACCTTATTGATATTAAAACTGCAATTTATTAAATTTTTGAAAATAACTATGGTTTAATATTTGAACAATATGTGAACAGCGAAAAATATATATCCGCTTGTTTATTTGAAACCTGATCGCCTGCTCATCTGCTCAAATTGAATATTAAACCGTCTATAAGCTATTCAGATTAGCTTGCACAGACTGATCAAGACGGAACCAGAGTTTCTGATAAGTTTGCGTAGGTGCACAGTTCAGAAACATAAGTGTGTGTGTGTGTGTGTGTGTGTGTGTGTGTGTGTGTGTGTGTTCATTCTGGTTTAACGTCACTTTCAACAAGCATTCAGTTACATCACAACGATTTCTGGTTGTAAGAAAGGGGAAAGGGGGGTGGGGTGGGGGCACAATGCTCGCTTTTAGAGCACTGCCTGACTGAAATACCTTACTCTGGCAGGAAACGTAATGGCTTGATATCCCACACAGTCACATTAACCTTAACCTTGTTAACCAGTAGTACTAGCACTTTCCCGTAAATCTGTATGCCAAGTGAGAAACAGCTTTAAGCATTTTAATGCATTAAGTATGTCGCGGCCTGGCCCGGAATCAAAACATTGATTATTGGAATGTGCTCTAAGTTATCAGGCAGTTGTCACAGTATACAACACTTGGCACAGGTAAATCTTAAAAGTAAACACAGGCTTGAAGTCAGATGGATGGATGACTTGCGATTTTACGTCATTTTTAACAGTATTTCAGTCATATTAGGACGATGGGTTGGTGATAATGAAAGGCTGTGTGCAATGGAACCCCGTTTACGACTGAAAAGATTTCCGCCTACAGCGGGGCTTGAGCCCGGGACCGCTAAAACAGCAGGTGCGCTTAACCTACTGAGCTACAGGGGCTCCTAGGTTGGAAGTCATTACACTTATCCGCTATTTCAGACCTAGGTCCCTGCATACCCTGCTTTATTATTATTATTCGTTTCTTTCGAAGCATATTTTGCCTTTGTAGCTACTAATCTTGAACCATTTCATATCCAGGATATATTTTATGCCCCCGCCATTTTTAATGGAGGGGCATATAGTATCACCGCTGTCCGTACGTACCTACTGTCCTGTACGTCCGAACGAAAATAGTTTCCGTTCGATATCTTTTGTAAACATTTATGTATTGAATTCATATTTTATACACAGGTATATAATCATTAAATACAGGTTAAGTTCGATTTAGCATGAATTCCGTCAATTATTTTCGGAGTTATGGCCCTTTTTCGACTTTATTTTGTACAAAAAATGGTTTCCGTTCGTTATCTTTTGAAAATATTTAGGAATTAGATTCATATTTTATACACAGATAAACAAATATAAAATACAGGTCAGGTTCAATTTAGGGTAAAATCAGCCAATTTTTTTTGGAGTTATGGCCCTTTTCTAACTTCATTTCATACAAAAATGGCTTCCGTTTGTAAGTTTTTGAAAAGTTACTTGTTTCCGGGCTATTTCCTTTGGAAAGTTGCATGGCATCCATTTCTCTGATAAGATACAGAATGTAATGATATATCACAGTCATGACACCCACTCCAACCCCTCCCCCCACCCCGACACACACACACACATACACACACACACACACACACACACACACACACACACACACACACTATATTCTTGAACCGAGAAGCACAATACACCTGCCTTAGGAAAACAATAAAACATGTACCATAAAAGTCTGCCTTTGTGAACCTAGTTATCCTACAAGTGCCAGAAGCTTAAACAAGGCACCAGCTTACTTAGGGCACTAGCCGGGGGCATCCGTGTCCTATGGACACATTCTAGTTTTATTTCTGCAGCTTTATACACAGCCACAGGTCATAAGTGTCATTTTCAGAGAGTTTTGCTGGAAATAGTAAGCGCTATTAGCTGACCAACACAAATGAGAGTATTGAGTAACCGAGCAAACGTTCCCGGACTGATAACGAGATTGCTTTCTAGTCGAACTCCCTAATAAGGACACTTTTGACCGATAGTGGTGTTCAGTATATGTATATATTAATCAGTCTGTAACTATTTGTATTACAACCAGCCTATCCTTGGGTATTTTGCTGAAGATAAAATGATTCATTTTAGGCATTTCTGTCAGAACTTCTGGTTTGAATATTTTGTACCAATATGATGTCATTTTGTGACCGCTATGGTCATTTTGTATGAAGATCTGCAGAAATTATAAATGCCCTGGATATGTAGTGGCTCAGGGTATGGTCAAAATATGCTTCGTTGGATACGCAGTGACTTAGGTCTGAAATTACGGATAAATGAAACGACTTCCAACCTTTGATTACCCATAATATTACTCATCAGATTTACTTGAGTCATGTACTACTGTCTGACGACTTAATGAGCATTCCAATAATTGGTCCAGGCTGGGCCGCCACATACCAAAAGCTTGGTACTAGCTGTTTCTTACTTAGGACACAGATGAAAGGAGTAGAGCTAGTACTGGTTGACAAGGTTCAGGATAATGTGACTGGGTGTGGTTTTATATCATTAAGTGCCCTAGTATTGGAATTTCAGTGAAGTGGCACTCTCTAAAAGTTTGAGTCCCCGCCAGTCCACTCCCACTCCCTCCAAAGAAACGTAGTGATATGACTAAAAGATTTTGAAAGCGACGTTAAACCCAAACAAATATACACCAAACAAACACATAGACAAGCAAACGTTCTGTTTCTGAACCGTGATATACCTATATTTAGAGACCATGCAAAGACGCCAACAAATGGCACAGTATTCCAATGACACTTAACGGGTGTAAATTGTTGTACGTGTATGTGAGTGAGTCTGTGTCTGGCGTCTTCCTTTGACAGTCCGTTTATCTCAAAGTCCTGGGTTAGATTGGACTATTGTGGTCTAGATGAAACTGGTACCATAACTTCAGAGTAGTACATGGCTCAAGCCGCTTTCAATAAATGGAGTCACACTACTCATAAAAGGAGCCACACCATTTTATGAATATATCTTGCAGTTTCCCTTAGCTCCTTTCATAAAACTGGTTGGGGTAAATGGGTTATTATATTTACTACCCAAACACGTTAACGTCACCTTTAAACTCTATATAGCCCGTCCGTTTATGGGGAAAAACTGGTTACTTTTCTCGCACTCCATGGCGCTTAATGATTCGCCTCGGAACAAATATTTTCAAAGAAAGCCAAGTGACATTTGCACACTCTTCTCTGCACGTAGTTTCAGTTAAATAACATAGTCATCTTTTTCTCATTTAATCCCTGAAACAACAGATAAAATTCGAGAAAAGCCAGATCTCTCCATCTTTTTCTCTTGTTTACCAGCTACAACTTCAGAGCCGCACATGACGCGGAAATTCTCTATAAAATTCCGGAGCGGAGCCGGCGGCTCCGATTATCACTCATCGTGTTTCAACATTTTTATGTTAAACTCAAAACTGTTTTATTGGTTTAAAGATGGCCAATCACAGTCATTTATGAGGACGACTCTATAGTGGTAACCCTGCAGCAATGCCTCACTATAAAGCAGTACATGAATTAAAATCCCTGATCAAGCAGTGGGGCCTTCAAAAAGTGATATGTATAAAAAGCGAGAGAAAGCCTTAGGCACATTAAAAGCTCCAGAGTATTGGAAACGAAACAAGAGTTTGGTACAAGAGTAAGCGTTTTGTTGATTTTTCACATTATCATATTTGAACAAATTTTCGAATCTTGAGAAAACTAATTTAAAACTGTGGACAGTGAAGGAGAAATTTTTGTAGATTCGGTGATTGTGCATAAGAGCAATTAGATCAGTCTTCACATTGCGCATATGCACAAGTTCATCAGTTTTCATACTGCACAGTTGCACTGATCGATCAGTTTTCATATTGCACGTCTGCGCTATTTTGATCAGTTTTCACCTTGCGCATCTGCACAAACTGTCCAGTCTTCACAATACACATCTGCGCTAATTGATCAGTTTTCACATTGCGCATCTGCACTAATTGATCAGTCTGCATATTGCACATTTCATAGGAAACTTAATGCTTCAATATGGCGGAAACTACCGATAGCGACTTACGGGTTTATCCGAGAGCTTACCTGTTCAAATAATGTCGAGTGTTATATGCAATTACATAGGATTATAATGTTAAATGTGAAATTAAATACATATATGATATTACGACAATCTTTTATAAGTTATGGCCATAAACTTCAGTCTTTGTTCGTTAATATGGTATAAAAATATACAAATTAACTTCATGTTTTGATACTTCCATCGGCTTTTGAAGTTTGAAGCTTCAATCACATGAAATTACATAAAATAATGTCGAAAATGCCTCAGAAGCTATGTTCAGCCTAAAATTTAAAAGTGATCGGATTTTCTATGAAACTATTATAAGTTATCACCACTGAGAGATTTTTACAAGGTTTACATTGATGTAATTCATTATAAAATAAGTATATTATAAGTTTCTTCCATCGTTCTCTAAACATACAGAAAGTCGCGTTTAGAAACAACCTCGCTCATAATAGTTTCAAATAGTTTAAGTCCAAATCCGCCTATATTGCCCAAAGGCTTACACCATTTCATTTCTTGGTATTCGTGTTTTGTTTATGTATTTATATATGTGCTTTTGTGATCTAACTAAGAAAGGAAGAATATTTACGTCTTACTAAGAAAGAAAGATGGAAAGAAAGAATAAACGAATGAACACAAGAAAGGAAAAATAAGAAAGAAGTCATATAACTCCTACACGTGACCATCAAAAATGAACAGACAGTTAATCGGCTACTTGTAGTTTAAAAAAAATCCCTTCATTAGCTAAACAAAAACTTTGTAAACTAATAATTACATATTTTTGGTAGTGTTTGATCAATCTATTAATTATTATCCTAATTGCTAATGTTTGTTCTAATTTTTTTTATTGAAAATTTTTTGAGTATTGTGGGGCGAATTTTGTGTATCCCAGGGGTTTTTTTTTGCAAGGCTATAAAAGTAATTTTTATCCTTAACTTTATTTGTAATATTTCTATTCATAATTAGTTTGTCACTTTAATTTATGACTGTTTTAAGTGAAGCTAGAAAGGAATATTTAAAGATATTTTTGTGCAAATTTCTGTATTTTTGCTAATATGAGTACTTACGATAATAAACCTGTGCATCTGCGGAAACTTGTCAACCTCTGATATGTGCAAACTGGTATGACTGAACAGTGTCTAATCAGTTTGCGCAAGCTGATCGGAATTTGTTGACAATATACAGTACAATTAACATGCTTATTACACGAGGATTAATCGATTATCGATCATAAAATCCGATAATACCTCTTTTTGTCAAACCGTTAAAGTTCATGATATGAAGAAAAATAAATGCAAAAAATATAAAGCTGCAGTATTCAATTTATGGAATTAGTTATATATGCAAACTGACTCAGACCAGCTTATGCACTTGCAAAACACTGGTCTGAGTTTATGATCAGTTATTATTTGTCAATTTTAGTTTAATTTGAGTTTGTACATAACCTAACCCGTGTTTCTGCAAAAACCAAACTGATCCGAATTTCTAAACAAAATATTTTGAGCATGTGTTATCAAATCAGGCTGTGACTGTGCGAAAACCATTTAAACTGACAAGCTGTTCTCATGTGGCTATTAAATTGTGATAGAATTAAAAACAGTAAGAAACACGGAAAGAACAATTGAAAGTTAAAAGCCACTCGTCAGCGTTCCGGCCATGGACAGGTCCCTTTCTTTTCTGGTCAATGTTCATAATTTTCCTCATATGAGCCGCGATACGATAAAACGAACAAAGTGGAATGTGCGCCCAACTAAGACGCAGATCAGAGTCTGTGCTATGCGTTTTAAGGGTAGCTAAGACTTCAATCTACTTCCATCCCGATAGCGAAGCCTCTGATCAGATCAGGCGGATGCCCAGGCTGATCTGAGACTTCGATGGGCGTACGTGCACCTTTGTCGAGGCTCATTTAATTGTTTGCTAAAGTCATCAACTGAGTAGGCTCTGCCGGTCGGAAGGTGTGAAACACATTCGTACACACGTCTTGTCAAAACAATGCAAATTTCAAAATTAACACCTTAATTAACACCTGCTAACGGCAATGAAGGTCAGAAATGGATATTTAATCCGAACGTCATTCTTACGATTATTTTGTATAAAACAGTAATTTGAGCCGCGTCGCAACAAAACCAACGCAGTGCCATAGCGCCCTGCCAAGACTCCGATCAGCCTTAGCAGCCGCCCAGACCAATCAGAATCTTCGCTGTGCGCTTACAGGACAGGCTATGATCTAAGCTACCTCTATGCGGACAGTGAAGACCCAGATCAGATGGGCGAATGCACACGCTATTCTGTATGTTCGCAGGGCGCACATGCCAATTTGTTTGTTTTGTCGTGGTACGGCTCATTTGTTTGTTTATTTTTGTCGCAAAAAAAACAAGGAAAGTCAGACTAATCTTAAATTTTTAAATAGCGCAGCTTGAAAGACACACTTTACATAAAACTTTTAAATAGTTTTGTGAAACAGAAAATCAAGAGAAAAAGGTTATCGTTGCCGTTGCGTAGTGGTTTAATGTCCCAGTAAACAAAATTTCAGTCATGTCGAGATGTTGCCTCTGAATTTGTAGGACTACAAGTATTGCTCGGCCTGCGATAAATGACACCCAGGTCTAGCAGCTCTGCTGCAGAAGCACCAGGCAGCCAATCTATTTCGCTAGACCCGATTGGCGGGGCAAAAGAACGAGAAAATCTGTGGGTAGATGGGTATCTGTATCAGGCTTAATCTTTCCGTAAAGATGAGACCGGAAGATCGAAATATCACAATTTCATTATTATAAGTATTATTGTTTTATGTTTTTGTTGTCAGAAACTTAAAAAAAACCGCTGTCAAAACTGACCAATAATCAGATTTATTTTCTCGCCAATTCTTACGAAATATTTGACCTAAATATCGGAGAGTGGGGAAAAAAGAGACTTATTACAACGAAAAGGAGCAACTGAAAAAAATAAATTGATTTGATCTGAGAAAAAGAAAATGAAAATCCACATTGTTAAAAATTAAAAATGTTTCGTATTGTTATTATGCTTATAAATATTAAACACAGTGATGACAAAACCGGCTTCAGAGAAGTTCAACACCTGATATGGACATCGATACGACATTCCTAGTATCGATTAATGTCTATCGCTCCCCGGGTCTAAGGGAAATAACTGCATTCATATTAATACTCTCTCCAGGTAACAGGTAACCGATTACACTACTCAGCGCGCATTGAAGACATAAGCTCCAGATGTGCACTAATTGATCAGTCTTCACATTGCGCATCTGCACTTATTGACCATTCTTCATATTGCACATCTGCGCTAACTAATCAGCCTTCACATTGTGCATCTGCGGTTGATCACTTTTCATATTGCACTTCTGCGCTAATTGATCATTATTACAGTGCGCACCTGTGCTAATTGATCTGTCTTCACATCGCACATCTGCGCTAACTGATCAGTTTTCACATGCGCATCTGCGCTAATTGAACAGGCTTCACACTGCAGTCTTCACATTGCACATTTGCGCTAATTGATCAGTCTTCACATTGCGCATTAGCTAAAGTTGAAGTCATCACTGTTCTGTATTTAGATTTCTCAAAATTCATAGTTTTCTATAAGAACAACTTAAACTCGGATCAGACTGCATGGGCTGATCCTAGTAATCTTCGCTTGCATATGATAAAAGGTACGTCATTTCCTCTTCTTCTTTCCTTACAGCTCCTCTTAATCATGGTATCATATCACCTATCTCATGGTTGCAGCCTTAGACTCAGTTATTTGTACCTAATAGTATGTTCTCTAAACATGCACTACGATGGCGGTTGATATTGTAGTATATAGACTGAGAATAGGGCTGCACCATTATCGACACTCAAAGTTCAAGGGTAGTCTTGATGCATTCGATTATTATACCTGGCTCCGGATGCTGCTAGTAAAAGATGGTGATATTGAGGAAAATCCTGGTCCAAATTCTGAATCCTCTTCATTCGACTGATAATATATCAGATATTTCTGATATCATAAAGAATTACTTTTCAGTAATACATTATAATGTGCAAAGTGCACTTCTGAAAATTGACATACTTGAATCCGAACTTTCGAATTTTGACTTAATTAGTCTTTCTGAAACATGGTTCAACCCTAGCATAAATAGTTCAGACATAATGATAAACGGTTTTAGAACACCATTTTGTAAAGATAGAAATGATGGCTACGGCGGCGTGGCAGTTTATGTCAAATCTGATATACCTTGTTTACGGAGATTTGATCTAGAAATCCTCAACACAGAATGTATATGGATAGAAGTTCGCCTAAATACTAAACGCACATTAATAGGAACCTTCTACAGGCCACCGAATTCTGATCAGACAGTTTTAACTAATATCAAAAATTCAGTTGGCTTGGCAATAGACACTGGAATATCGGATATCATCATTTTAGGTGATTTTAATCTTGACCTATGTACAAGTTCAACTGCTAGGAAAGGAGATAATATAGGCCTTCAGTAAGACCTACACCAAATGATAAATGACCCAACACACTTTACAGAAACTTCATCCTCACTTATTTATATTATGCATGTGTCAAACCCTCCAAATGTCTTGTTCAGCGGCGTTGGGGACCCCTTTTTAGATCTAGATATACGATATCATTGCCCTATTTTCGGTGTTTTTTAAATTTTCTAAGAACATTAATACTGTATTTTAAAGACAAATTTGGAAGTATCAGGAAGGAAACGACGAGTCTTTGGAAATTCTCACCCCGAACAAAATAGTTAATATTAGACAAATGGAGCCCCTATTGATGCATAATCAACTTCGAAAATTAATGAGAAAAAGAAAACATGCATATGACATAGCTAAACGAACAAATCATATACAACACTGGTTAACTTACAAAAAGTTAAGAGATGAAACTACTTCCCTTTTGAGATCCTCGAAAAGAAATTATTTTGATAAACTAGCAGAAAAGTTAAAAAAACAATGATACAAACAGCAAAAAATGGTGGAAATTATTAAAATCTTTCATAACAAATCCCGATAAAGCAACAATGCCCTCACTTAAACAAAATGATGAAAGATATGCAAACGACAAACACAAAGCAAATTTACTGAACTCATACTTCAAATCACAGACAAACCTAGATGACACCTGAAAGGTGTTGCCTGTAACAGACACTATAAAATAATAACCAGCTATCTATAATACAAACAAATCCATACGAAGTACAGTCAATTTTAGATACATTGAAAACTGGCAAGGTATCTGGCCCTGATACTGTTAATAATTATATTTTGAAAGAGTGTGCTTATGAGCTCTCATTCCCTTTAGCCGAATTATTTAATGCTTCTTTAAGATCCTCTACGGTACCGATCTTGTGGAAGGAAGCAAATGTGACACCCGTCTATAAAAAAGAAGACCCGAGTGAGTGTAGAAACTATAGGCCTATTTCACTGTTGAGTACTGTTGGTACAGTCTTGGAAAAAATGTTCACAAACATGTCTTCAGTTTTCTAAACGCAAATAACTTAATATCTTCTCTTCAGTCAGGATATGCCCCCGGTGATTCAACAGTGAATCAACTCGTTGATATATATAATACTTTTTGCAAGGCGTTAGATGACGGGTTAGAGGTCCGCGCAGTTTTTTGTGACGTAAGCAAAGTCTTTGATCGCGTGTGGCACAAGGGACTTTTACTGAAAAACAAATCGGTTGGCATAACTGGCAGACTTTTAGACTGGTTTTCTAATTATTTAAGTGATCATAAACAACGAGTAGTTCTACCTAAAGATACATCAGAATGGGTGTCAATAAGTGCTGGGGTCCCTCAACGGTCAATTTTGGGACCGCTACTATTTTTAGTTCATATCAATGATATTGTTTTAGATATTGACTCTACAGTTTGCTTATTTGCAGACGATACTAGCCTATAGTAGATAATCCTGTGCAAACAGCAATTACGCTGAACCAAGATTTAGCTAAAATCTCTGCATGGGCTGACAAATTGTTAGTAAGTTTTAACATTCAAAAAACTGAATCACTATTGATATCTCGTAAAATAAATAAACCCATTCATCCCCCAATTGTTATAAATAACGATTAGATAACTGAAGTTGATAATCATAGACATCTTGGTGTTGTATTAGAAAATACCTGTACCTGGCATTTACAGATAAGAATGATTATTTCAAAAGCTTGGCAACGTATTTACTCTATGAGAAAGCTTCAATTTCTGCTCGATAGACATCCCTACAGACCATTTATATTTCTTTTATCCGACCTATACTAGATTATGCTGATGTAGTCTGGGCTAACTGTACGAAGTATGAAGAAGAAGATCTGGAAAAATGCAACTTGAAGCGGCCAGAATTGTCATAGGTTCAACTAAATTAGTGTCTATTTCAAATTTATATGAAGAAAATGGATGGAAGACCCTAAGCGCAAGATGAAAACAACATCGATTAACATTATTTTACAATTGATTTACAACCTTACACCACCTTATTTATCATCGTTTGTCCCACCATTAGTTGGAGATATGTCAAGATACAGTTTGAGAAATAGTGATCAGTTTCAAACATTAGAATGCAAATCCCAACTTTACTTTAAATCGTTCTTGCAGGCAGTTGTGCGTGAATGGAATTCTTTGAATTAAGCTTGTCGAACCTCACCGTCTGTTCAATGCTTTAAAATTAAATTGAAGCAAAGTAAGAATGTTCCCAGGTATTATTGTTCCGGTTCTAGAATGGGTCAAATATTACATACTAGATTAAGAACAAATAGCAGTTCTCTTGTTTTCTAAAAATATAACGGATAGTGAAGTTTGTATATGTGGACAATTAAAAAGATACACGCCATTTTCTCTTTGACTGCCCCTTCTACGTTATTCAACGACAAGTCATGATGAATAGATTATTACCCATATGCAATCCTACCTTGGATCTTTTGCTCTTTGGTGATGGCACCCTGAGTTACCAAGTAAATATAGACATCTTTTCAGCAGTCCAGGATTACATCATACGAACCAAGAGGTTTGTCTGATAATAAACATGTACTTTTTTCTATTTAATTCAACAAACTTGAATGTAGCTTTTGCTTTGACTGGTTATACTGTGCGAAGATATATAGAATGTTACAACCTTGCATGGTTTAGTCTAACAGTTGATACCATGAATAAGTTATCTTCTTCTCTTTCCTATTTAACTTTATCTCCTTCTTATTGCCTGTACCTGTATCAGTAATATGTATTCTGTTTAGAAATCATTTTCATTAATCCTTAGTTCAATAGTTAACCCAGCAGCCACACAGGGCTGAGACGGCGCTGAATCAACCTTGATACAATGTTATGACGTTGAATAAGGGTTGGTTCAGCGTTGTGAGATCAGTGGGTAACATACTGTTTGCATTTATTTATATACATGTGTGTACTTATGTTCAGCTACGAAAGTTTCTGATAGTTAAATGTGTTTTCTGACATCTTCACGGGAAACAGATTTAAAAAAAAAAAGTCACGGACTTACTTCTGTATTCTTTTCAAATATCTGGTATGTATATTTGTGTATGTAAATTGTCTTTGTAAATTCAAGATTATGTATCAGTATGTTGAATAAAATATTGTTTACATTAATGAGCATACCATGCAACTAGACCTGTATTATGAGGTTATCCGTCTTAAGCAGCCAGGTTTTTGTCCCTTTATTTAACCCGTTTAAGAGACGTTTGATTACATTTTGTTTCAGTGCCGTGCCCAGTCAGTACAAAGGTTATGTCTAACTCGTGTGTGTTTTGTGATGTCGGCACGTACCAGGATGAGGTCGGACAAACAACATGTAAACGATGTCCATTTGGTTACACTACACTTCGTATTGGCGCTGGCCACTCGTCAGAGTGCACAGGTATTCCGAATGTCCCTCCCAGCTCCGAAAATTGCTGTGCCCCTGTCCGTACCAAGAGTTGTAAGGCAGACGACGATGTCTAATGGACCTGCTCACGAGGTTGCATCTTAATAGTTCGGTCGTGCAAGAAAGCACGCCTTGTTATCTTTTAACAACTCAGCATGTGTAGCTGAAATTTTCTGAGGTACTTCCGGATAACAAAACAAAAACCAAACCCCTACCTTATTTCCTCCGTTTCTCATTTCACTTGTATTTTAGAAGAGCTTTGCTTTTCTTTACTAAAATTAAGGTTTTATTATACCCCCGGTATACGAAGTATATAGGGGGTATATAGTTTTTGGTCTTTCCGTTAATATGTTTGTGTGTATGTTAACATTTTTTCTGTCACAGATTTCTCAGGAAACACTAAAGCTAGGACTTTGAAATTTGGTACAAACGTTGGGTATGACTAGTTGTACCGTGTAAGAGAGAATCAGCCTCCTGCTGCTTATCATTCTCTTTATTTATCCTTTTTTTCTTTCTCTCCAATTAATTTTCTGTCAAAGATATCTAAAAAATTTCTACAGTCAGGGTATTTGATATTTGGTAGAAACGTTAGGTAAGACTAGTTGTACCGTGTAAGAGAGAATCAGCCTTCTCCTGCTTATCAGTCCCTTTGTTTATCCATTTTTTCTTTCTCTCCAATAATTTTTTTGTAACAGATTTCTCAGGAACCGCTTTAGCTAGGACTTTGAAATTTGGTACAAACGTTGTACAGTGTAAGAGAATATAAGCCTTCTCCTGCTTATCAGTCCCTTTGTTTGTCCATTTTTTCTTTCTCTCCAATTAAAGTTTTGTCACCGATTTCTCAGGAACCTCTACAGCCAGGACTTTGAAATTTGGTAAAAATGTTGGGTATGACTAGTTGTACTGTGTAAGAGAGAATCAGCCTTCTCCTGCTTATCATTCCCCTTGTTTGTCCATTTTTTTTCTCTCTCCAATTAAATTTTTGTCACAGACTTTTCAGGAACCACTAAAGCTAGGACTTTGAAATTTGGTACAAACGTTGGGTATAACTAGTTGTACAGTGTAAGAGAGAATCAGCGTTGGGTATAACTAGTTGTACAGTGTAAGAGAGAATCAGCCTTCTCCTGCTTATCAGTCCCTTTGTTTATCCATTTTTTCTTTCTCTCCAATTAATTTTTTGTCACAGATTTCTCAGGAACTACTACAGCTAGGACTTTGAAATTTGGTACTTACCTTGGTTTTGACTAGTTGTACGGTGTAAGAGAGAATCAGCCTTCTCCTTCTTATCAGTCCCTTTGTTTGTCCATTTTTTCTTTCTCTCCAATTAAAGTTTTGTCACAGATTTCTCAGGAACAACTACAGCTAGGACTTTGAAATTTGGTACAACGTTGGGTATGACTAGTTGTACCGTGTAAGAGAGAATCAGCCTTCTGCTTATCAGTCCCTTTGTTTGTTCATTTTTTCTTCCTCTCCAATTAAATTTTTGTCTCTGACTTCTTAGGAACCACTACAGCTAGGACTTTGAAATTTAGTACAAACGTTGGGTATGACTAGTTGTACGGTGTAAGAAGGCATCAGCCTTTTTCCTTCTTATCAGTCCCTTTGTTTGTCCATTTTTTCTTTCTCTCCAATTAAAGTTTTGTCACAGACTTCTCAGGAACCACTACAGCTAGGACTTTGAAATTTGGTACAAACGTTGGGTATGACTAGTTGTACCGTGTAAGAGAGAATCAGCCTCCTCCTGCTTATCAGTCCCTTTGTCCATTTTTTCTTTCTCTCCAATTACATTTTTGTCACAGATTTCTGGGGCACTACTACAGCTAGAAATTTGAAATTCGGTACAAATGTTGGGTGTGAATAGCTGTATCATGTAAGATAAAATCAGCTTCTTCCTGCTTATCATTCTCAGTGTTTGTCCATTTTTTCTTTCTCTCCAAAAAAATTTCTGTCACAGATTTCTTAGGAACCACTTTAGCTTGGATTTTGAAATTTGGTTTAAACGTTGTGTATGACAAGTTGTACTGTGTAAGAGAGAATCAGCCTCCTCCTGCTTTTCATTCCCTTTGTCCTTTTTTTCTTTCTCTCTAATTTTTTGACACAGATTTCTCTGTTCTCATGAATCCACAGTCTTCAAATTTTGTATACATCTTGAGAATGGCCATACATATTGGTGGAAAGAAAATCAAGATGCTAAGATTTCTTTTGGCCTTCTTTTTCTTTTTTCTTTTTCTCATCTCTCACTCCAATGTAATAAATGGGAAAATTTATGTAAAAAAATTTTCAGATTGCTATGTTATTAGGTTTACATCTAGCTTTAAACTGATCAGTTGACATCATTTGGATGCTGCTGCTGACTTTAGGTCAAGGTCGCAGACATAGAAGTTTATGTAAACTTACGTTTAAATTTTAGTAACATAATTTGCATTTATTTTAATGGAACCTTTTGGTATTTGTTTATAGGCCTTTCACTGGATTTGTAATAGATTGTCCATCTGTCTGTCAGTCTGTTAGTTAACATTTGCTTGTATGAAATGTTTTTATTTTGCGGTGGCGCTGGCCGGGGGTGTACGTGAGCCCCTGCTCACATGCTCTAGTTTACATTTGCTCAACTTGTGAGGCATAGCATGTCTCTAGAACCTCTCTGACTTATATACTTAGATGGTGTGAGGATGAACTAGATGAATAGTTAACTTTCTAGATCTAGAATTTTTAGGTTTTATTTTTATTATTTGCTTGTTTGTATGTTTTCCTTTGTTGTTTTTTTATTGGTTGTTGTTCCGGTGTATGTCAATTTTAAAAGCGATGATGAAAATGGTTTTTAGATATAACAAACCTTTCGGTAAAATTTATTAAAATGATTTTGTTAACCACTGTTTTATATATACTCTGCTGCAGTTGCTGAACAGTCAACTACGGTTATTGCTCCAACAAGTCAGTCCACCGGATCATCAGCCGAAACAACCACCGAGCATAAGACACATGATAAACGTGATAACAAAGGTATGCCAGAAATGGTCAATGTATTCTGACCATATATAGTTTTTATGATAGCGAAAGTAAGACATTTAGCTGCCGACTATAATTTCTCAAATACCTTTTCAATTCTTACACAGGCAATAATGTATGTACTAGTTGGCAAAGCTGACCAATCTGTATAATTTATAGGAAAACCTTATACGATATCTCACAATACTACAAGAATTTATCCCACTTGGAGGGCAATGGGACTTTTGAGATCACTGCCGGACTTGAATGGTGGTGTGCAAGTTGAATTTAGTTTACAAGAGTAGTTTTAAGCCATATTTAATGGGTAAGCGGGAAGGCCCTGTTTTAAATATAACATTGGGGAGCAAATGAAAACCAGAGGACCAATGGTCATGTAGATCACCTGATCTCTTACTGTCAACAGACACAATTGGAATTTCCCTCATTTGTTACCCAATTTAAACCAGTGGTGTTAGAGGAGTGCGTATTTCCTATCCAAAATCTCAGTGACTGCTACGAAGTTCAAAGAATGACCATGACCTTTGCTGGCCCGATGTCGTTATGTATTCATTAAGTTAACTATAATTTACAATTATCATATCTAGGCTAAAAATGTACAAACTTTGGTTCCTTTGACCCAATGAAGCCCCATACAAACTATGGCTTCGATCGGCCCAGTGGTTTCAGAGAAGATGTTTAAAAATGTTGACGGGTGAAAGAATCTCAGTGACCTTTAACAAAGGTCAAAGAATGACTTTGACCTTCAGCAGCATAATATCTTAATTCGCTCATAAAGCTTACCATATAGACCAAATATTAAACCTAAGAGTCAAAAAAGTTCTGAGAAATCTACTGTTTAAGCATTTTCCCATATAAAAGCATAACCTACCAAACTTGACTTTGTCATAAATTTTGTCAAGGTTAATGCACGGTCATGATTTGTATAATCTTTAATGGGCCCGGGTCCTAAATGCTACATACAAGCCAAAAGGTCATTGGGCATCTGGTTCTAGAGGAGAAGATTTTTGAAGGGTTTTTACCATTTATGGGCGTGGCAGCCACCTTGGGCATGTTAACAAGACCATATGAATAAACATTAGGTTCTTCGAACACATGTAGCTTTATATGAAATATGGCTTCAATCGGCCCAGTGGCTTCACCGGAGAAAATATTTAAAAATGTTGGCGAGCAACAGAGTCTTAATGACCTTGAATAAATGTGACATTTAACGACATAATATCTTCATTTGCTCATTTAATTAACATTTATACCAAATATGAAAACTTAGACTTCAATAGTTTCTAAGAAATCAACTGTTTAAGCATTTTCCGATATAAAAGAATAACCTATCAAAGCTGACTGTGTCATAAATTAGGTCAAGGTCAACGCACAGTAATGATTTTTACATCTATGATGGGCCTGAGTCCCCAATGCTACATATCAAGCTACAAGGTCATTGGGCGTTTGGTTCTGGAGGAGAAGTGTTTTGAACGGTTTTACCATATACGAGCGTTGCGGCCATCTTGGTCATAGGACCAAAACCATTGAAACAAACTTTGGTTTCTTCGACCCCGTGAACCTCCATATGAATTTGGTTTTAATTTTGGTTTTAATCGACCCTGTGGCTTCAGAATAGAGGATGTTTAACATGTTGCCGGGCGACAAAATCTCAGTGACCTTGAACAAAGGTCAAAGAATGACCTCGACCTTTAGCAAGTTATTGTCTGCATCTGGTAAGTTACTCCATATTTACTATTTATTATACCTTAGACTTTAATAATTCATGAGAAATACACTGTTGAAGCATTTTCCCATATGAAAGCATAATCTACCAAAGTTGACCTTGTCATAAGTTAGGCCAAGGTCAACCTACGGTCATGATTTGGACAAACCCCAAAATGAGCTACAGTCTCGAATGCTACTTTCCAAATTTCGGGGCCATTGGCATTTCGGTTGTGGAAACGAAGATTTTTGAAGGGATTTTATAGCCCGCCACACTTTAGTTGCAGGATATTATTATATACCTTTCGGTGTCTGTCCGTCCGTCCGTCCGTGCTCACCATTTCCGATCGATAACTTGAGTATCTATTTACGGAATTTTTTCAAATTTTGCATACATATTGTTATCGGCGATGAGTGGTATGGGATTGTTAATGGGCAAAATCCGTTCATTTTTAACAGAGTTAATGCCCTTGTTCATATTCGAAAAATGGTTTCTGGCCTGTTATTCCTTTACTGTTTATGATATATAAATGATACTTCATAGATATGTTGAACATCAAAGTTTACATATTGAGACTAAGGACCGTCACTCTGACTTTTCCAATTCGTGAGTTATCTGCCCCTGATAGGTCTGAAAAATGTTTTTTGACCTGTAGTTCCTTTACTATAAGGAATATTTAAATGAAACTTCACAGATATGTTAAACATCAAATGTTACATACTGTGACTAAGAACCGTCACTCTGACCTCTCCAGTTTGTGAATTATCTGTCCTTGACAGGTCTGAAAATGGTTTTTGACCTGTAGTTCCTTTACTATAAGGAATATTTGAATGAAACTTCACAGATATGTTGAACATCAAAGGTTACATATTGTGACTAAGAACCGTCACTCTGACCTCTCCATTTCGTGAGTTATCTGCCCTTGACAGGTCTGAAAAATGGTTTATGACCTGTAGTTCCTTTACTATAAGGAATATTTGAATGAAACTTTACAGATACATTGAACATAAAAGATTGCATATTGTGACTAAGAAGCATCACTCTGACCTCTCCAGTTCGTGAGTTATCCGCCCTTGATAGGTCTGAAAAATGGTTTTTGACATGTAGTTCTTTTACTATATGGAGTATCTAAACGAAACTTCACAGATACGTTGAACATCAAAGGTTACTTACTGTGACTAAGAAGCATCACTCTGACCTTTCCAGTGCGTGGGTTATGTGACCGAAAAATGGTTTTTGACCTATAGCTCCTTTACTATAAGGAATTTCTGAATGAAACTTCACAGATATGTTGAACAGCAAAGGTTACATATTGTGACTAAGAACCATTACTCTTACTTTCCCAGTTCATTAGTTATCTGCCCTTGATTGACCTGAAAAATGGTTTCGACCTGTTGTTCCTTTACTATTTTAAATATCTGAATGAAACTTCGCAGATATATTGAACATCAAAGGTTGCATATTGTGACTAAGAACAGTCACTCTTACCTTTCCAGTTCATTAGTTGTCTGCCCTTGATAGATCTGAAACATGGCTTATGACCTGTTGTTCCTTTTCTGTATGGAATATCTAAATGATACTTCATAGATTTTTTAACATCAAAGCTTACATATTGTGAATAAGGACTGTCATTCTGACCTTTCCAGTTCCTGAGTTATTTACCTTTGATAGTTCCTATACTATATGGAATATCTGAATGAAGATATGTTTAACACCATAGAATAAGAAATGGAGTTTCTCAGCTCTAAGAAATGCTTTAAGTTACGATGTCCAGCAGTGGCGGGGGAATCATGCAGTGCCTGAGGTGCTTTTATTTCCATATATTGGCGTTGCGGCCATCTTGGTCATGTGACCCAGATTCTGCGAACAAACTTTTGTTCCCTCATCCCACTGAGGCTCTGTATTAAATTTGATTTCACTAGGCCCAGCGGTTTGAAGAAGAATAGCTTTGAAAATGGTGAACGACGGACGACGGACGAACGACGGAGGCATTGGTGTAATGGTGAGCTAAAAACGGGATTATCATACAAAGATCTTGGAAGTGTTGTTATATGGTAACAATATGCAAACTTCATGTTGCTGAGTTATATTACAAACTTTTTACTAAAGTCATAAAAAGACTGTGAGGTATATGCATGTATACTGCAATTCCTTTTCCTTAAGTTCATTGAAGCCACTATGGTAACGTATGGGAAGCTCGATTGACAATTTACTCTACATTGCAGCTTGGGAAAATATCAGTATAAAAATGAACCATTTGAGAAAATATATGTTAAAAACATACGCTTTTGATACCGAAATTGCACGGGATTGTTTCACTTTAAATTTAAGTATTACATTGTTAGCCCATGCATATTCAATTTGATAGTGAAATGTTCATAGCTCCGTTGTCATAGCATGCAAGAGGTACTTGCTTGCTGTTTCGACGTCTTTGTCAGTATAATATAGAACTCCATAGGTTGCTGAGACAACCCACCCTACAGATCTGCAGTGTATGCCGCCACACTCTGTTATAATGAAAAGGCAAGATAAACTTCGGTTTATATGCAATATTGAAGTATATCAAATACGTTCTTCTTAATACTCTTTAATTCATCGTTAAACAGAAAATTCTTATGAATGGCATGTTTTGTAGTGGCCATTATTTGTTTTGCAGGTATCATTGCCGGAGTTACGATTGGTTCGTGTGTTTTTGTTCTTGCTGTCATAGCTCTGATTCTGTACAAAAAGTACACAAGGTAGGTCTGGTTGCGATTCACGCAGCAAATAAGTACTGTATTGTCCCTGTTAACGAAATGCATACCATTTATCAAATATTGACCAGCCTTTCGTGTCCGTGATGAATTTGCATTATATTGTTGGTATGTCCGATGATTTGTCAAAGTTTCTTGCTATGTCTTAGTTTTCGGTATAATACAAGAACAAGCTAGAAATGGCAGTCAGCAGCCCCGCAATAAGGATCTGTAACACTTTTTAGAGCCAACACTGATCCCATTAGCCAGAAATAAAAAGAGCACTTGGTCTAGCACATCATGCACTTGATCGAGCATAAACCAATTTTATCCCATTTTAGAGCTTTCATGGGCCATAACTCCTGCAAATGTTCAGGCATAGCCTCCATGTTTAGACTCAACCTGTATTGTACTAATATACATATATCATTTAAATATCAAAGAAATTCATTCATTTAACCTTAAGTTATCGAGCGGAAACCAATTATTTTCCATTTTCAGATATACCAAGGGTCATAACTCCTTTCCAAATTAATGGATAACCCAACTTGCATTTTGTTGATT
Source organism: Ctena decussata (assembly GCA_963989385.1). Lineage (NCBI taxonomy): Eukaryota > Metazoa > Mollusca > Bivalvia > Lucinida > Lucinidae > Ctena > Ctena decussata. The sequence continues at coordinate 49,586,315 of OZ022498.1, read as the reverse complement.
TTTATGTACCAAATAAATTTCAAATAAATCGAATTATTTAGATTGAAGTAATTGAGCGGAAAACCAAAAAAAATAGCAAATTTCCATCTCTATAAGGGGCCATAACTTTCGTACATTTGAGGCACAACCTCATTTTTCAAACTCGACAAAACCGGGTCATTAAAACTTAAGTTACTGAGCGGAAACCAAATTTTTTCCGTTTTTATGCCCCGCCACACTTTGGCGGGGTATTATGTTACACCTTTCGATATCCTTCCGTCCGTCCGTACGTCCGTCCGTCCGTCCGTGCTTAATATTTCCGATCAATAACTTGAGTATTTATCGTCAGAATTTTTTCAAATTTTGCATACATATTGTTATCGGGGATGAGTGGTATGGGATTGTTAATGGGCAAAATCCGTCAATTTTACAGTTACAGCCCTTTTCCGTATTGGAAATAAGGTTTCTGACCTGTTTTTTCTTTACTGTTTGTGATATCTGAATGAAACTTCATAGATAATTTAACATTAAATGTTACAGAATGTGACCAAGGACCGTCACTCTTACCTCTCCAGATTGTGAGTTATCTGCACTTGATTGACCTGAAAAATGGTTTTATACGTGTCGTTCCTTCACTATAGGGACTATCTGAATGAAACTTTACATCAAAGGCTACATATTGTGACTAAGGACCGTCAGTCTTACTTTACCAGTTCATGAGTTATCTGCCCTTGTTTTGTCTGAAAAAAGGTTTTTGAGTTTTTGTTCCTTTACTATATGGAATATCTGAATGAAACTTAATAGATATGTTTCACATCTAAGGCTAATTATCCTGACTTAGAACTGTCACCCTCTTTCCAGCTCGTGAGCTACTCGCGTTTGATTGATCTAAAACTATTTTTTTCGTAGTTTCATTACTATTCTGAATATCTGAATGAAACTTCACAGATATGTTTCACATCAAAGGTTACATATTGTGACAAAGAAACGTTACTCTTATCTTTCCAGTTGATGAGTTATCCCCCATGACAGGTCTGAAAAATGATTTTTGACCTGTAGTTCCCTTTCTATAAAGAATATCTGAATGAAACTTCACAGATATGTTTCACATCAAAGGTTACATATTTCGACTAAGAACAGCTCCTCTGACCATTCCTGTTCGTGAGTTATTCCCCCTAGATTCATCTGAAATATAGTTTTTGACCTATAGTTCCCTTTCTATACGGAATATATGAATACAACTTTACATATATGTTTGACATAAAGGTTACAAATTTTGACTAAGAACTGTCACTCTGACCTTTCCATTTCGTGAGTAATCTGCCCTTGATTGTTCTAAAAATGTTTATTACCTGTAGTTTCTTTACTATATGAAATATCTGAATGATACTTCATAGATATGTTTCTCATCAAAGGTTACATATTGTGACAAAGGACCGTCACTCTTACCTTTCATGAGTTATCCCCCTTGATAGATTCGAAAACTTGTTTTTGATCTGTAGTTCCTATACTATATGGAATAACTGAATGAAACTTCACTGATAGAATTTGAGACAGAGTCCCTCAGCTCAAAGAAATGCTTTACAGTCTGATCTAAATTTGCACTCGTCAGAGAGCCCGACATTGTTGAGTGGTTGATATTAATATCTACTCACAGTAAGGACTTCGTATCTCTGTCTATTCAAGTTCTGTGGCTATTAAGCTGTTATATATCTCAAAAAAAGTTACGACGCCCAGCAGTGGCAGGGTATCATGCAATGCCTGCGGTGCTTTATTTATTTCTATCAGGGGCCAAACCTCCAGGAAAATTTACGCATAACCTCTTTTTCAAACTCAACCTGCATTTTACTTATGGTCATGTACCACATACATTTTAAAAATATGCATTAATGAAACTTAAGTTATTGATCGGAAACCAAATATTTTCCATTTTTCAGACCTATCATGGGTCAAAACTCCTGTCCAAATTAATGCATAACCTCCTTATCAAACTCAACCTGCATTTTGTTGATGGTCATCCATTTCTTAAAGCTGAAGTTACTGAGAGGAAACAAAACTGGCAAATTTTCAAGTCTATCAGGGGCCATTACTTTTGTACAAATTGAGGCACAACCTTTTTTTTGAACTCAACCTGTATTTTGTTGATGGTCAAGTACCGTATAAATTTCAACATAATCAGATCATTACAACTTTATTTAGTTAACGGAAACCATTTTGTCCCATTTTTTATCATTTTTATCAGGGGCCATTATTCTTATCAAAATCGATGCATAGCATCCCTTTTCAAACTCAACCTGTTTTTTTACCTATGGCCCTGTACCAAATAAATTTCAAAGTAATCCATTTATTTAAACTTAAATTATTTAACGGAAACCAAATATTTTCTATTTTAAAGACCTATCAAGGGCCATAACTCCTGTTCGAATAGATGCATCACCTCCTCTATGTAACTCAACCTGTATTTTGTTAATGCTCATGTTCTGAATAAATTAAAAAGAAATTGAAATATTTAAACTGAAGTAATTGAGCGGAAACCAAACATTTGCAAATTTTCACGTCTGTCAAGGGCCACAACTTTTGTACAAATTAAGGCACAACCTCACTTTTCAAACTCAACCTGTATTTTGTTGATGGTCAAGTACTATATAAATTTGAACATAATCTGATCATTACAACTTAAGTTACTGAGCGGAAACCATAACCATTTCGAACAGACGGACGGATAACGTGAAAACACTATACCCCCCACAAACACAGTTTGCGGGGATATAATAAGTGATAAGGAAAACAATGAAAAGAAAATTACATAATCTATGCCTGAAGTGATAGAAGCTACATGTAGCTCTGATTAGCCAACTGCAAGTCATGCAACTAGGAAAGCAACACCTTCCTGTAAGAAGAAATAAAAGATAGACAATGATCCAGGATTAATACAATCAAATCCAACATCCCGTCCTCAAAACCAAAAGGGAAAGAAGAACACACAAACTGACAAACGTTCACGAAAGACACGCACGGTAAACCGAATGAGCAGGCCTAATAGACAAAAAAGATAGTGTACCCATTGGCCCTACTTAAAAATCATAAGTATCATCATAATCTTCTTTCAGAAAGCATGTTCGAAACGATGATACATACCTAGGAAGTCTACCGAGCCTAAACATGATTCGACCTAGCAGTAGTATGTCCGTTGTTTCGGCAAGAAACGTTGTGGTCAACTCGGGCATCTGTGAGTAAATATGTTGTAAAAATCAGATCATTTGCAGTTTAAACGTCAACTCTGTATGCTGTGTTTATACCCCCGGTATACGAAGTATATAGGAGTATATAGTTTTTGTCTTTTCCGTTTATATTGAATGGTTGGTTGTTTTGGGTTTAACGGCCCTTTGAGACGGTATTTAAGTCTATATCAGCCTGTCTTCCAGCGAGTAGGAGAAAAACCAGAGGACCATTTGTCCTGTAGCTCACCTGAGTCCATTCATCCTCAGCACTCAAGGGTAAGTAGCTCTAAAGTAAATTGTACAATGTGGCCTAATTTCAATTTTGACTGAATTGTTATGCTTGTCCTAGTTTATATTAGCAAGTTTGATGAAGTTACAATTAAAGAAAACATGTTTGTAAAACTTTTTGCCTAAATATTGCAGTAACACAGAAATAAATGCCAATTTGCACTTTTCCCTATACAAGTGTATAGAAACTTTAAAATGCCATAGCAATGAAATGACTTGGGCATGCCAACAATAATAGAAAACAATATTTATGTAGTGGCTAATGTCATGAACATGTATGCAAAGAATCAGCTTCATTTTTGAGGAAAAGATTTTTGAATATTTTTTCATTTTTTTTCCTTTATGTTGCCATCATGGCAACGAATCAAATTCAGTGATTTGGACAAAATTAATACTAGAACTCTCGGAGAATCCGACTATACCCCCGCTTAAGTGCTTTAGAGAATCCGACTATACCCCCGCTTAAGTGCTTTAATAAAAAATGGTGTTATTTTCGTTACATAAAGTATAGAGAGAGAGCTCATTGTCAACATGTATACCAAATATCAATAAATCCCTTTCTGTGTTATACGGAATAAAATGATTTCACATAGACAGATGGAAAAACAAGAGCTGTCGCCTGACAGCATAGCTCGCCTGAATAGCTGCTTGCCCATCACAAAGTTGCTATGGTGGTGTGGACTACTAAGCATATAACTTGAGACAAGCATGTCCATAATGACAACACGTTTATAAACAAAAGCTATCTCCGAAATAAGTCTTAAAATAAAATTAAGATAAAAAAATCCACATGAAATGTCAAAGTCCATGAGCTTGAGGCCAAAGAACTAAGGGGTGGGGTGGGGGTGGGGTCGGGGTGGGGGGCTGCAGGGGCTATGATGTTACCTTGAACCATTATCCAACATCAGTTCAAGTAATAGTATCAACTGAGTCCATCGTGGCACTGTGAAATTATGTCTTCATAAATATAAAACTTTACCAAAGCTTTAAGACAAAATTCAAAGTTGATGACCTTGACTTCAAGGTCATCCAGTGGGGTAAGTACATGGTAATTTGTAAAAACTCAAAACAGTGTCTAACATCAGTTCAAGTGTAAATTAAATCTCTGCCAAGCATTATGAATCAGTGCGCAATTAGAAAACTTAAATAAAAGGTAATTGAGCGGGGGTCGGGGAAGTACTATGTAAAACTTTGGACTAATATCTAACTACAGTGCAAATATAAAAAGAATTCATCTGTGAATTCAGAAGATATGTGTCATTAAAAAACTTTAACCAAAAACATCCAATCAATATAAAGACAATTTTCTAAGTTCATGACCATGACATCAAGGTCACTGAGGGGAGTGGGGCTAGTATTTTGGAAAACTTTTGGACCAATATCTAACTACAGTGCAAGTATCAAAGAAATCAATCCATGGGTTAGGGAGATATTGGGCTTTATAAAACTTTAACCAAAACATCCAATACAAAAAAAAATCCCATTTTTCTAAGTCCATGACCTTGACATCTAGGTCACGGAGTAGGGTGGGGTGGTACCCTGTTAAACTTTGGACCAATATTTAACTACAAAGTAAGATTCAATAGAATCCATCCATGGGTTAAGGAGATACAGGTCTTTATAAAACTTTAACCAAAACATCCAATCCGGACGCCGACGCTGACGCGGACGCCGACGCGGACGCCGACGCCAAGGTGACAACAATAGCTCTTCCTGAACTTTCGTTCAGGCGAGCTAATTAATAATGCATGTGCATGTAAGACATAAGTCTTTATCAATCTGTATACCAAATATGAAGATTAAACTTGAAAGGATGCTGTGAAATTTGTTACGAAATATTGCATGATTCAAAGAATAGAAAGAAAAATTGGAAAAATATCGAGAAGGATAGCAGGAGAAGGCTGGTTCTTGATCCCAGAATACAACAGTTATCATCAACCTGCAAACAAAATATCGCTCCTCTAACTTGCAATGGCTGCTTATAAACCTTTGACAAAAAAAGTCATTGTTCAAAAAATGGAGAGAGAGAAAATAAAAAGAAAATACAGAGAAGAATATGCCAGCTATGGCTGCTTTGCAATCCCACGATACAATAAGTTGTTATCAATCTGTATACCAAATATGAACATTCTGCCTTGAAGGGTTACTGTGAAATCTTTTACAAAAATTGCATTATTCCGTGTAAAGAGAGAAAGAAAATAATACAAATACAGGGAAGAATATGCTAGATACAGCTGGGTTGAATCCCACTATACAATTAGTCCTTTACAATCTGTACACCAAATATAAACATTCTACTTTGAAGCGTTGCTGTGAAATCTTTTACGAAAAATTGCACTATTCAATGTAAAGAGAGAACGAAAATCTGACAAATACAGGGATGAATAAGCAGGAGAAGGCTGGTTCTCAATCCCACACTACAGAAAGTTGTCATTAACCTTCTTACCAAATAATATGAATACTCTAGCTTGCATGGTTGCACAAAAATCTTTGACAAAAACCTGTGTAATTCAAAGTATGGAAAAAAAGATAATCAGACAAAAAAGGGAAGAACAAGCACCAGAAGGCTGGTTTGCAATCCAACGATAAAACACACCATCATCAACCATGGTTGTGGAGAAATCTTTGACAAAAAATTTCATTATTCAAAGTATGGAAATAAAGAAAAATGGACAAATAAAGGGAAAATAAGCAGGAGAAGGCTGATTCTCAATCCCACGATACAACACATCGTCATCAACCTGTATGCCAAATATGACCATTCTAGCTTGCATGGTTGTGGAGAAATCTTTGACGAAAAATTTGATGAAAAGGGGACGGACGGAAGGACATGTGGAGGGACGGACGGACGGACGGAGGGACGGAAGGATGGACGGACAGATGTAAACCAGTACCCCCCCCCCCACACACACACACACATACTTTTTCAAAGCGAGGGTATAAAGAATCATAGAGGACTACTCAAGAAACATTTTTGTAGGAAAAAGAAATTACTGCAGTGAGATAGCAAAATTTGCGGATTTCCATTTTTTCCCATTACAGGTCAACGGAAACTAAAAGTTGCCGTAGCAACCTAACTGCTGGAGCAATTGCCATAAAAACAGTTATTCTATAAAGGCTAGTAGAAAGATCCTTTCTGTATAGTTTGAGCTTTATCGGCTGCATAGTTTCTGCAAAAATGATATTTTAATATTTTTCTATTTTTAACCATTCGGTTGCAATGGCAATCAGCCAAATAGCTAAATTTGCATAAATTTGATATGGCTGGTTTGGGACTACTCAAGGAACATTTATATAAAAGTTTTGTCAAAATATCTGCAGTGACATAGCAATAAATGCAAATTTTCCGTTTTCCCATAATAAGTCAAGGGCAAGTTTAACTTGCCGATACAGCCAAACTGCTGGAGCAATTGCCAAGAAAAACAGTATTTTTATAAAGAGCAGTACCGAGATCTTTTCTGTGAAGTTTGAGCTTTATTGGTTGCACAGTTTCTGAGGAGTAGATTTTTGGATATTTTTTCTATTTTTAACCATTCGATTTTAATGGCAATCAGCCAAATAGCTCAATTTGCATAAATTTGATATGGCTGGTTGGAGACTTCTCAAGAACCATTTCTATAAAAGTTTTGTCAAAATATCTGCAGTGTCATAGCAATAAATGCAAATTTTCTGTTTTCCCATTATAAATCAATGGCAACTTTAAGTTACCATAGCAACCAAACTGCTGGAGAAATTGCCAAGAAAAAAAATGTTTTTATAGAGGGTAGTACCAAGATCCTTTCTGTGAAGTTTGAGCTTTATTGGTTGCATAGTTTATGAGGAGATGATTTTTTAATATTTTTTTCTATTTTCAACCATTTGGTTGCCATGGCAACCAGCAAAATTGTGTAATTACATTAAATTTCATGTGGTTGATAGAGAGCTACTCAAGGAACATTTCTATAAAAGATTTATCAAATTATCTGCAGAGAAATAGCAATAAATGCAAATTTTCAATTTGTCCAATACACATCAATGGAAACTTTAAAATGTCATAGCAACCAAAGTTCTGAAGCAATTTGGATAAGAAACAGAATTATTGGTTCCCCCTGCCAATAGATGCTATAAATGAAATATGGTAACAATGAGCCTTGTAGTTTCAGAGGAGATGTCGTTTGAAAATGTTGACGGACGGACGGACGACGGATACCTGCATATACTATTAGCTCACCTGTGAGCCTTCGGCTCAGGTGAGCTAAAAACGAGAAATGATAGGTGAGAGAAAAATATCCAAATGACACCCACCCGCACCTACTGCAAGCTCAGTAGGCCCTTGCCATTCTTTAATCCAAACAAACAGGACGCCCTGGCACTGGAAGTAATAACCATCACCCTCGCCCGACCACCACCACCTTCTGTTTTATGTTTGTGTGTGTAAACGTTTTTCTCTGTCAAAGAATTCTCAGGAACCACTTTTAATAGCTAGAATTTTGAAATTTGATACAAACGCTGGGTATAAACTACTTGTATCTTGTAAGAGAGAATCAGCCTCCTCCAGCTTACCATTCCCTTTGTTTGTCCATTGTTTTTCATTCTCTCCAATCAAATTTCTGTCAAAGATGTCTCAAAAACCACTACAGTAAGGGTATTTAGAATTTAGTACAAACGCTGGGTATGACTAATTGTACCGTGTAAGAGAGAATTTCCTTCTCCAGCTTATCATTCCCTTTGCTTGTCCGGTTTTTTTTCTCTCCAATTATTCTGCAATTAAATTTTAGACAAAGATTTCTCAGAAACCACTTCAGCTAGGATTTTGAAATGTGGTACAGACGTTGGGTATGACTAATTGCATCGTGTAAGAGACATCCTCCTGATTATCATTCCCCTTTATTTGCCATTTTCTCTTCTCTCCAATTTTTACAAAGATTCCTCCGGAACAGCTACATATTTGAAAATAAGTATAAACGTAGAGTATGACTAGCTGTATCAATTAAGAGACTATCACCCTCCTTCTGAACATCATTACCCTTGTTTGTCCAGCTTTTCCTCCTCTCCAATTAAAATTCTGTGAAAGATTTCTCAGGAACTATTACAGTAAGTTGGTTGAAGTTTGTTACGGGCGTTAGGTTTGATTAGTTGCGTCGTGTAATAATGAATCAGTCTTCTCCAGCTTATCATTCCCTTTCTTTATCCATTTTTTCTTTCTCTCCAGTGAAATGTCTGTCAAAGATTTCTCAGGAAACACTTCAAGGAATTTAAAATTTGGTACAGACATAGGGCATGAGCAATTATATCAAGAAAGGGAGAATCAGCCTCCTCCTGATTATCATTCCTATTATTTGTCCATATTCCCTTCTCTCAAATTAAATTTCTGTCAAAGATTTCGCAGGAACAAATACAGCTAGGTACAAACATTGAGTATGCCTAGTTGTATTATGAAGGAGAGACTCAGCCTCCTCCTGTTTTTAATTTCCTTGTTTGTTTTTTTTTTTTACTTTTTCTTTCTCTCCAATATTGTTTTGTAAAATATGTCTGAAGAATCCTCACAGATATAATTTTGAAATTTGGTACCAATGTAGGTTTGACTAGTCGGTTAGTGTAAGAGAGAATCAGCCTCCTCCTGCATATGATGACATTGTTTTCCGTGTTTTTCTTTCTCTCCAATTACTATTTTGTAAAAGATTTCTCATGAACATAATAGCTAAAATTTCGAATGTTTTACAAATGGGGGTATGAATAGTTGTATTGTGTAAGTGAAAATCAGCCTCCACCTGTTGTCATTCCCTTTGTCCACTTTTTTTTCCATCCAATTAAATGTTTTGTCACAGATGTCTCGGCCTCTGTGAGAGCCACAGTCTTCAAAGTTTGTATAAATCTTGAGAATGGACAGGTATATTGTGGGGGAAAAAACAAGATGATAAAGATTATTTCTGCCTTCATTTTTCCATTTATTCCTTTTCCACCTCTCACTTCAATGTAATAAATCGGAAAATTTGTGTCAAAGACTTCTCAGACTGCTATGTTACTAGATGCACGTAAAAGTTGAAACTGATTAGACGTTGAAACTGATTAGTTGACATCATTTCGAGGCTGCTGCTGACTTTATGTAAAGGTCACAGATATAAAAGTTTAGGTATATTTGTGTTCAATTTTATGTTAATTTTGTATATTATTTTACTTATTGCAAATTTTTAATAGAAATTTTTGGTATTTGTAGGCCTTTCACTGGGTTTGCGATAGATTGTTCATCTTTCTTTCTGCTCTTTAACATTTGTTTTTAAAGTTTTGTATTAAGTGTGTCTTTATTAGGAGGTGGCGCTCGTTAATACGTGAGCCCCTGCTTACATGCTCTTGTTTTTTGTTGTTGTTTTTTTGTTTGTAAGTTTGTTTTTTTTTATTTTTTTTTTTATCCTTATAAAGAAGCGATAAAGAATGTGGCTGGCTTATTTTACAGAATTGTCGACTGCAAATAATCGATTAAAGCTTTAACATGCAGGTATGTTAATAAAAACCAGACACATACATAATTGTCGAAGCGGACGACTGGCTTTATTGTCATTTGATGTACATACAAAATGTCTAGTGTATGGAAACACATTAAAATAGTATTTTACCAGTAATTGACATACCAGTGTTCTTAAAGGAATGGCTGCCAGGAAATACTATTATATAGCATTAAAATTAAGTCCTCATCATTGTTTTTCATTTTCTTTACGCCAGTTTTCATTAAACACCTGTTTTCAGGCCGTGGTGATGTTCTCAAATCGATAACCTGATCTAATGCTGTATTAATACTTCTTCTCTCTACCAAAAACTGTTGTTATTTTCCTCGTAAATCATTTTAAAATCGCACTCTGTCAGCAAACAGATTAGCCATTTATAAGGTTTCAAACTAGTTGAGTACGGATGTAAATGGTTATGCAATTTTTAATCATTTGGACCCTTTTCGATACTAGGCAGACTTTGAATAGACTATCTTATAAGGAATTTAGCAAATACAATATGTTTTATTCAAGTGTTTGTCGCGCTAGATATGTCAGTGTCACTGATGAGGCTTCAGTGGCTGAAACTTCGAAGTAAAGCCGTTCCTAGCGGCGTGGCCGGCGTTGCACATTTCATTAATGGTCATTAACAGACTCAATTAAACCGAGTCTGCTATTTTCGTTTCTTTTGTGTATTCCTTGCTTCCAAAGGATCTTACTAACATTATTTATTGTTTATAATGAAACTAAAACACTAACAATTATTTCTTTAACAGGGGACAAAGGGTCTAAAGTGGCAGAATGGGACACACCAATGACTGCTAGGAGCAACTTTTATAGCCGACCACCGCCACCTTATAGTCCATGACAAAAAACAACAAAAGAAAATTGATTAGTGTCGCCTGATATGGTACCTTGCGGCATGTGCAAACATTGAAGATTTAAATCAGCCTGCACATCTGCGCGGTTTGATCAGGATCTTTCCTTTTCATATATATGAACTATAAATTCTGACTGATCTAAAATGTAAAAATTGACGACTATGATCACTCTGAGCTGGTGCGTAGACTCCTTTTTGGTATTAGCAGAACGCACTTGGCATACGATCGCTTTTCACGTGACAACAATCAATTATTTCCAATTTTCGACCAACGTACAGAATGACTACACTGAACGATGATGAAAGATGAACTATTACAAACCTAGCAGGCACACAACGTTGAATCAAACATTAAATTAACGTTGATTGACGTTGAATCAATTTTGATTCAATGTTGACACAGCGGTATGTGCCCAATGAGAATAATAGATAAAAACCCTGTTGAAAACTTGTGTAAAGGGTTGAGATTTTAGATAGAATTTGAAGGTAAGAAATCAGAAATGACTTTTCTTATTGAGATCTGCATTACTAAAAATAGTTCACCAATTGAAAATAGTTCAAATCCCGATTCGAAGCACCACTAAACCCTTCTCATGCTACGAAAGTAGCTCATCTGACCCAAAAATGGGGGTACACTTACCTAAGAAGCCATATATTCCGCAAACTTCATCGATATTGTTGAAAATTTCACCCACTTACAACAAGATGTAAGCCGCATGTTCCAGGAGTCGGACAGTCACGTGACGTCCAAATATGGTGGTCACGTGACAACCCGGCGACCATTGAAGACGCTAAAAAAATATAAAAAAAATCAAAATATTAGCCCCGAATGTTTGCTTCGTGGGAACAAAGCGATTGCTTCCCTGCGGGGCGGGATTATTGCTCAACATTTATCAATAGTAACAGTTTAGATAGATCAAGTCTTGTTTGCAGAATATCGAGATCAACCAAGTGAGGGTGGCACTGGAAAAAAACTTATATTGAAAATTCGTAATTTTTTGACGTATTTTCGGTGTTTAGATATCTACAATACTTGCAGTGTGGGTAAAAACCGGCTCTGTTAGAAAGCAGAATCCCTCCTTCGTAGAACAACCTCCAGTGTTGGGGTGTACTTGGTGTCTAGCGTGCCTGACAGGCTGACAAAGTGCCTTCCCCCCCCCCCTCTTCCAAAAAAAGAGAAAACGTATATATACGCGATTAGCATGAGAAGGGTTAAGATTATTAAAACAAATCATATAAAAAAGAAAATTTTCAATAGTAACCAGTGATTTTTGTATAATGGCTGATAGGGAAGTTTGGAAAAATAACTTGAAGCTATTTTTCTTAAAATACAAACAAATTTATGTAAATAGTATTTGTTTGTTGTTGTTATTGTTTTATTATTATTATCATCATTTGAATATTCTTCTGACTGTGAGTTTGAAATGCATTTTATAACATACTTGTGGTTGGTATTTTGCTGTTATTTTATTGGCACATGCTTTAATTTGTTCGCGATAAACCTGTGGCAACAATTTGCTACTGATATTCACCTCAGCCATATGTGTCGCCGAATATCAATTATTCCAGCAGCCATCTTATATGTATAATGTAGCTTTAAACACGTCCGAATAAGTCAGTTTACATTCTTCTGAACCCCGTTTTGTATATCACAGTATATCTGAAAATGAATGTAATATTCATATGATGTTATACAAAGAAAATAAAGCTTAAACCAAGTAATGCGCATGTAAAAGTAGATGATCAGTATGAGAATTACCTCTGAAGCCATTAAAGTCACGAGGATTTGCAACACTTGGCTAATATTTTACAATATCTATTGTTGGCGCATTGACCTGTCTTTATGACCTTTATGCATGAAAATGCAAAATAGCGCAATCCAACTTTTTAGAAGAATCCCACCTACGCGTATTTACTAGACTGAATGACCTCCATATTGTGAAGACGGATTTTCATGGCGATGGTTGGGGTAGTTTCAGCATCGAAACACCTTATCCGCAGTAATTTTGTCATTCAGTAACAATATGCCTGCGTTGGTGCCGAAATCGTCATGAAATACGAGCCGTAGACTCTCGAGAGCGTGAGGTTGAGTAAAGCTGATAGAGTTCATACATTTTGCCGCAGTTTTGTAGCCGTCCATTCCTACATGTAATGCAAATGCAAAGGAGTTTCGGTGCTATGTTATATGAATCCCGTACATTTTCACACTCATTATAAAGGCAAGATTTTTATTAATCTTGAGTTCAGTTTTTTGTGAAAGGGATGTTTTTGGTACTTGGGTGGTAAGAGAGACAGAATGAGAGAGAGAGACGCTGTGGTTGAGAAACAGAATAATATCAATTGACATATCGTTTACCGTATAACAAGGAACTTGTCGTCCGTTGAAATAATATTCAAATATTCAGATGCTTACGTATGTTTACGGATCGATGAGCTGGTGCAAAGATGTATAATGAACCCATCCAACCCCCGTCTCAGGAGCCGCGGTAGCTCAGTGGGTGAAGCGCTTGCCTGCTGATCTAGGAATTCGATTCCTGCGCAAAGCAGCATTTTTCCAACTGTAAACAGGGTTCCATTCACACAGCTTTTCCTTATCACTCTCCAATCGTCCTGCTTTGACTAAAACACTTTTGAAAAAAAAGAAAAAACCCACAGTCATCCATCAACCCACCCTATCCCCCTCCCTCAACCCCCGTCATATGTATACTGAGAGGATTTAAAAACTATCACTTTTTTATTGCTGGCTGCTGATCTGTTCACTCATGACAGTGTTTAATATTTAACGACAAAATGCTTGAAACTTATCAAATTTAAAGATTACGCAGTTTATTCGTATCATTTGCTTAAATGACGTCAGTAAAAGAGCGTTACGTCACTGAAACGCATAAGGCGATGGCGGCGTTATCTTATGCAACACTCTTTTCGAACATTTCTTACTGTCTTAATATTGTTACGTCATCCACGTTGATTTGCAGGTATCATTGCGGGTGATGCTGTTGCGCAAAACCTATTACGGAGACGGCGTCGACATAAGTTAACGTCATGACATCTGGTTTTTAATCTCGGTTAGGTGCTTTTCTGACGGTCTTTTAACCTTCCTGTAAACCTTGCACGTCGTCTGAGATTTTAAATTGCCGAAATTAACACATGAAATTGCCTCGAAACGTCACGTTATGAAATTTCAGCATTTATCTGTCCCAAAACTCTGCACCTGTATGCGATATTTCGGGGCGGAAGGCCAAATAAAGCCACAGACCGAGTTCAAACTTTTAAAATTCAATTTGATATTCTAAGAGAAATGTTTCGTCAGAAAACTGTATACATGAAATCATTCATCCGTATGTAAACGGTTCTAAGAACACAAGTAACACGTGCTTATTCCTGACCGATTTGGTTGAACGATTTCAATTTCGGTATATTGATAGTATCAGAAATAAGAGAATACATGTGCTGTAAAATTTCGATGGACGTAGCTGCATTCATTTTTAGATACCGTAATCGCCCCATTTACCGCACGGTGCGCTTAACTTTTTCAAAATTGCAACAAAAAGGTGTGGTTAAAAACGTTTCTAATAATCGCACACTCAGAACGAAAAAAAAAAAAAAAAAAAAAAAGAACAAATGAACAGTCGAAATAGTCGGCAATACTGATCGGGGTGTTCGAAGTGTCATGAAAATATTTAGTGTTCGAACTATTTGAATTGCCAATTTCCGGGAGAAAAACGATCTCATGTGAAGTCGCAAATTATATCTCATACCTCTCAGTATTAAATATGTCCTCATTATCAATGATTATGCATGTATTTCATTCTCTTCATCCTTCTTCAATATTCCAAATAAATATTCCGAAAGAAAGGAAAGTATTTCAACACATTTACGATGACTTTAAGGCTTATATGTGATTGTTAAACACGTCAGGTAAGTTTGTCAGTGCCCTGGCTATTCATTCACCGCAAGTTCACGGGCTTCTATTTATAACACACACATTCTAATTCCGGAATATGCGGTCCTTTTGATCTTCCCTCTTTCTGTCTTTCCAAAATTACGTCCAAGCGTGCAGAAATATTGGCAATGTGTCATGAGAAAGGTACCGTATTACATGTGCAAACAGCAAAGCCTTAGACCAGTCTGCGCATCTTAAAACAATTATTTTGCAAACTATCGGCGAATCCTGGAGATTTGTTAGACTGGCCAATGTTCGCAAATGCACTATATGATGCGGGTGTTTGCTGATCGGATGTGACCTGAGGCCCTTTTGAGGCCCACGGGCCAGCTATGCAAATGATAAACCTGTCCTGTAGGCTACCGCGAACTTTGTTTAAATGCACAGACCATGCATATGCGCAGGCTGGTCGCTTCGTTCAGTTTGCGCATGTATTCAGGCTGATTTTGTCAGGAAACAAGAGTTTGTCGTTATGACAATTTATTTCTTTTGCAACCCGGGTTTCTCATCTGTCGTTCATGTATCTTTCCCAAACGCACTTTAGCGCACGTGCACATTATCGCTATATATGACAAGAATTGCTCTTGAGAAATGACGCTTTTTCGTCATTTCTCGAATGTACGAAAGGCAAAGACTCAGATCAGCCTGCGCACCCCCGCAACCTCATAACTTCGTAAGCTCGATCCTTCTTAGTTCTGTACCAAACCCTCATTTTCTTTCGTCTTTTTCATCGGATATCTGTGTTGAAAAAACTGGTTTTTGACATATAAACGTCCGATGAAAAAACATAAAAAAAACATGAGGTTTTGGTACAGAACTAGATCCTTCTCGGATCAACATGTACATGTACATTCCCATTGTTGATGCAGATAGAGAATACGCTAATCAGACGGCACAGATGTGTAAGCTGATCAGAGTCCGCTGTTCGCACTTGTACACATCACAACACTTCAGCCAACTTCGTAACTATCGGCGAGGATGCCCAATTGACATTTAGACCGATAGAGTTGCTCTCTTCGCACATTGCGTCGGAAAAACAAAACTGAAAACACTGTCACTGTTGAAACAGTAATGGTAAGTTGAACTTGATGCGTTTTGTGAGTTTCAGAAGGAAAAAACAGTGTGCGCTTGTGCATTTTTTTCCGGAAATGGCCTTGGTGTGCGGTTATAGGGGCATGTGCGGTAAATGGGGCGATTACGGTATTCAAAATTAATGGGTGGAAGTTTTTAAATCCTTTCAGTATATATGTACAGTATATTGAATAGAATATTGTTTACACTAACCCCATCTCGCGCTTTGACACCTTTTGGTTTGATGTGGTTTTGCAGTTTCTCCTGTTTGCGATTAGCACGAATTATATATTGTCTTACTAAATACATAGCATCATCCTGCCTCCGAATCAAAAGTACAGTTATGGACTAATTAACTCTGTTTGTACCAACCCCGGTAAACAGCCATCATGCAGTTGTGCCTATAGTCAACGTATGCGTAAAACTTTACAATACGTCTATACACAGATGAAAGTATAACTGGTAAACTATTCACAAATGCATAGTTATCTATTTCGAGGTGGAAATGCTTGTGAATCATTAGAGGACTGATTATGTATTAGACCATTCATGAACATTCTGTTTGATGTGTTCCTAACTACCCAAGAATTTTTGCTTTTTCTGTGTTTTTTTTCTTTTCTCGTTTTTTATTTCTTTGCAGTTCTAATCCTTGTCACATTTATATTTCGACCAGGGCTACTGCTAAAAGGAGTTAAAACGGCAAACATTACTGACCCCGACCAGGCTGCTCATATTGACTAAAAAGATTCGGAGCTGCACTATTTGCAAATGCATTATAGTTGGTAAAAAAAACTTCCAACCTACCAATCCAGGCCACCTGGTCTGCATTTAAGCACAGCCGACGAATCCCGGTTGGTTAAGCGCTAGCATGCAGATCTAGCGATCCCGGGTTTGAGAGCTGATGGAGGCGAATATCTGTTCAACGGTAAACAAGGTTTCATATAATTCAGCATCTCACTATCACCCTCCAATACTCCTCATAGGACTGAAATACTGTTTAAAAGAACGTTAAATCGCAAGTCATCCATTTATTCATCGAGTAAAACAAACACATTTGAAAGGATGGCTTTAAGATTGCATTATATTTCTTGCATTCCTATTTGTGAAATCAGCTAAACCTATTAATATATTCAAATGAGAGGTCAAAGAGACAGGTCAATGTGCGTCAAGTATAAAAGCCAGTGTTGAATAGCATCTATAAATTTCGTGCGACGGCGCGATGGTAGGTATAGATGTGCTAGTACTTGTCTGTACACGAGATGCTTAGCTGCAAAAGTAAATCCGTTTCGTATCGCCACGCGGCGTGTCGCTGGGGATAGGAACCTGTGACATGTGATACACCGCAATATATCTTTTTTTCTTTCTTTCTCATGTGCTCCTCATGACATCGTCGATTTGTTTTATTTGCCCCCGTGGCGATAGTCAGGGGGCATTATGTTTTACCCCTCTCCGTCTGTCTGTCTGACCGTCCGTCTGTCCATCCGTCCATCGCAGCTAAAAGGTTTGTATAATCAACTTCTGCTACAGTTTTTAAGTAATCAGTTTGCACACATGTTGCAGGTATATTGAAGATGTGCATGTGCCGTTTTGAAATGAAAAAAAGGTTTTTGACGAAATTACGGCCTTTTCGGACTTCAAAAGTTTACCGGTTTTGGCTAATACAGAATGGCAATCTTGTATAATCAACCTCTTCCACAGTTTTTAAGGCATCAGCTTGAAACTTTTCACGTATTTTCCAGACATATTGAAGATGTGCATGTGCTTTTCAAAGAGGAAAAAAATAATTGTTGACAAAATTACAGCGTTTTCAATTTTAGAAATTTTTAGGGTTTTGGATTAGATTGATTAATCAAACTCCTTTCACATATTTTAGCAATCTATTTGAAAGTTTGCATAGATGCTACGGACCTATTGAAGATGTGCATGTGCCTTCTTGAAGACAAAAAAAAAACAATTTAAATGAAAAGAAATACAGCCTTTCGGACTTAAGAAATTTTACAGGTTCTGGCTAATACAGAGATTGGCAAGTTTGTATATTCAACTCCCTCAACAGTTTAAGCTAACAATTTGAAATGTTGCATATATGTTGCAGACATATCGAAAATGTGTATGTGCTGTTTTGAAGAGAATGTTTTGTGTGTTTTTTTGGGACAAATTACTGCCTTTTCAAGCCCCCAGTAATTTGTATTTTTTACAGGTCGTCCCAAGGCTTCACTTTTTTTTTTTTTTTCTTGGTTGTTTTTTGTGTTGTTTTTGCTATGTCTGCTATTGGTATTTTGTTTGTGACGTTAAGGCTAGTCCGGTGACTACCTACATGGGAAATGGCTGTTCACATGGCTGTCGCTGATGATGTCTTTGTTGGTGCCTAATTTTGTGTTTTTTGTTTGTTTGTTTTTTTCCTACATGGTGTCTTGGGTGGGATATGGGATTTAATTGTGTCAGTTCCTGTGGATCTTCCTACTTCCTTAAAGAAATTTTTCGGCTTGTGGCTAATACAGGGTGAAATGATTGTATAACCCCTTCCGCAGTTCTTATACAATTAGTTTGAAATTTTGTACAGATGTTAAAGTCATACTGAAGATTTTCAATTGAATCTTTTAAGGGAAAAATTATTTTGATAAAATGATTTTTGTTTCAATCTTTGAATTTTTATGGGTTCTTCCTAATACAAGGTGCTGAGTTCATCTACAGTTTTTAAGCTATCAGTTTGTCCTTTGCATTTTATGTTTCATGTGTATTGAAACGCTGCATGAGTCTTTTTAGTTAGGAAAAAAGGATTGTTACAAAATAACATGTTTACTGAACTTAAAAACTTCATGAGCTCTTGCTTATACAGGATGACAAGTTTGTATCTCAGCATTGTTACAAGTTTTTAGACAATCATTTTGAAAGTTTTCACGGGTGTTGCAAACTTCTCAAAATGGGTGCATGCCTTTTGGAAGTGCAAAAGAGAGAGAAGGTGAACAAGAGGGGAAGGGGGCTATACAGATGCAGCACGGGGGCATCATCTGTATCTTACAGACATAATTTTCTAGTTTCGTTTTGTTTTGTTTTCTTTGATAAAATCTTACAATAAAATGCAAGAATAACGATCGTGTATGTTTATTTCATTGTATTCACCTTGACTTTTGTCCCCTGGAAGAACTTTAAACACTCTGCTGATGTCTCGTCTTCATCCAGCTTCCTCTGCAGCCGGCGAATATTAATACGCGAAAAAAGAACAAGTACGCTCCCTAATAATACAATAATTGCATTTGCTTTTTCATTATTTTTATCATGAGAAGTACTCTGGTTTGACAGCCATATGAACGCCCATTATAACAACACCCTCTCTAGAAAAGTGGACCCTACTATTTAAAGGCAAATGAAATTTGGATGCTGTGCTGAGCCATTTGGGGAACGTCGTTACGAGAATTGCAACAACAACAAGATGCTGTGCTATAATAATGCATATACCTTTATTTTGTTTGAGCCATGTTGAGGAGCCCCGGTAGTTCAGCGGATTAAGCGCTGGCCTACAGATCTAGCGGACCCGGGTTCTAGTCTCGCTTGAGGCGAGAATTTTTACTACTGACAACGAGGTGCCATTGCACATAGCCTTTCATTATCACTCTCCCATTGTCTTGATATTACTAAAATACTGTTGAAAGGGACGTAAAATCACAATTCATCCGTCTATTTCAGCCATGTCACGAAAGTAAGGCTTTTTGTTTATCCTGCGTTCTTTTATTTGGTTTAGTATCAATGTATAAATAAAATTAACAAAGATTGTGACATTTTACAGCTACTTATTCTTGCTATTCAAATGACACTGACGAGACTTAACAAAATCCAATCCTTGGGGAAGAAATAATTGACTGCGAAAATGTCATGTATGATTAGAAAACACGTACAAGCACTCACGCGCGCGCGCAATGGAACAAATGCTTCTCGAAATACATATGCAGTGAACCCCATTATCATTCAAGATCTAGATGTTTCTTTATATTGATAGCATTTGCCCCAATAAGAGTATGATGTTAAACTTAATTTGCTGCCACATGATATCTGGTCTGGGAGCAAAGGTGTACACTGGTGTCAGTCGAGCCGGTGTTTTCAGAAAGTTTTCTGATTTCTTTTCTTTATTTGCGCTTTTGGTGACCAGTATAAAGATAGTTGACAGTAAAACGTGCCAAACTTTGCAACTGTTAGGAGATGCCTGTAATAGTTTGTGTGTGTGTGTGTGTGTGTGTGTGTGTGTGTGTGTGTGTTATCTATAATAATTAACTTATATATGTGTGTGTATATACATTTTAATTCTCTTTTTGGTGTTTGTGGAAATACTGTAAATATTACATTGTCGTTAAATTGTCATTGTTACACAGAAAACTCTACATCGCGTTGTAGAGCTTCTTGAGCCGCCAAGATGGCGGAGGACGATTACCGGTTAATAGCGTTATCAACCAATGTACAACATCTCAACAATGAAATCCTAACAAGGTTAGAATTTTGGAAATTTATATATGATAATGTAATAAAGATAATATAATGTTCTATATGCAAACTACACAATGCACAACTAACGCATATACAATGATTTAAAACATAGGTCAGTTCATATCGCTGGCCCGAGTATGTGACGTTTGCCTTAAATATGCACTCAATTTGCATACATTATGCAAATCAATTTCAGACTGATGCTAAAACCGTACTCGGCTCAGCGTCATGTAGTGAAACAACACAAAAAACGTCAAATATACCCTCAAACAAACACGAGAGCAAAGGCCTTATCATAAACTGCCGGCAACTCAAGCACTGGTCACTCCCCGTAACACCATCTGGGACCAGTCTCTGTTGAATATATATAAAAGGGTGTGTTCACACAGATAATCCGTATGTCTCACGGACTTGGAATAGATCGTGATCAAGCCCGCCTCTGCTGGGACTTTTCATTACCACGAATATAGTCCTTATGATATCGTCTTCATAATATCGTCCTCATGATATAGCCCGCCTCTGCTAGACCTCTAATATCGGACGCGTTATGACAGAAATATCCTGATCAAGCACGCGGGTGAGGATGAACCTGGAGCGATGTGCCTCTAGGTGAGGAGTAGCTCAATGTCGCAACATTTGACTGTCTGATTTGAAATGCCTAAAATTAACGAACTTATACTTAATACATTATAACAAGAAATATCTTTAAAAAAAGATATAAGACGAAGTGAAAGAAGACATATTTGAAACAAATAATATTTTTTTTTATTTCTGTTGAAATAAGAAATTGGCTGCAAGCAAGGTTTCAGAATACGCCCCGCAAAATTATCTGCACTCAATGTTTTAAATGCACTATACGCCTTTAATAATTAAAATGTAAAAAAGGACCAAAATCTAATGGGGTATCTATGAGAAATTTTTACTGTGATTGAAAAAATTCCAAGTTCAAAACCCTGTCGCTATGTCATAATAACAAAGTAAAAATTGGCTAAGTTCAAAATGCTGTAAATTTGTCAAAATGATTTTTTCAGCAGTACTCTTCTTCATGTACATCTTCAGTATGTCTGTAACAAATCTGCCAAGTATAAAAAGGGTACATTGAATGTCCACGGAGGAGTTCATTTTACAAAGTATGCACTATTAACCATTATTCTATATGAGTATTGGTCGAAAATGGACTAAGTTCAAATTGATAGAAATTTGACAAAAATCATTTTTGCAACATTGAGATTCTTCATGGATATCTCTTCCATATCTCTGTAACATACCTGGCAAATGTTAGAGTACACTGAAAGGTCTAGGAGGAATTTCACAAAATGTGCAGTAATAGACATTTTGCAATATGTGCAATGGTCAAAAATTAAGTTCAAAATGCTGTGAAATTGTCAAAAATCATTTTTTCTGTAAAACAAATCTTCATACAGATAACCAATATATCTGTTACATACCTGCAAGGTATTAAAAGGATACACTTAAAGTGCTAAGAGGACTTGATTTCACAAAGTATGCACTATCAGGCATTATTAATATACAAAAAGGTTGAAAAATGGCTAAGTTCAAAATGCTGTGAAATTGTCAAAAATAAAAATTTTGATATGAAACACCTTCATGCACATCTACAATATGTTTGTAACATACCTGCAAAGTATTGAAAGAATACACTTAAAGGTCTGAGAGAAGTAGATTTCACAAAGTATGTACCATCAGCCATTATCAAATATACAAAAAGGTCGAAAAATGGCTAAGTTCAAAATACTGTAAAATTGTCAAAAATGAATGTTTTGACCTGACACTCCTTCATGCACATCTACAATATGTCTGTAATATATCTGCAAAGTATTGAAAGGATACACTGAAAGCTATAGCAGGAGTTGATTTCAGAAAGTATGCATTATCTGTAGTATTGCAAACATCCAACAGTAAAAAGTACAAAGTGGCATAACTCTTGCAAAACTAATCCCTCAACCCCTATTTTCTTAAACATGCATTGTCTGATTGTTAAGGTGTGATGAAAATTTGAACAAAATCGGTGAAATGCTACTTAAGTTATAGAGCAAACCTTAAACTGTTGACAGAATGACAGAATCACGGACAGGCTGAAAACAGTATACCTCCCCATCCCCCTAAAACTTTGTTTTGTAGGGGTATAAAATACTTTTGGTTTTAGTAAAAGTTATGTTGATTAATCTTTTGGTTCAAGTCAGGTAAACGAGGAGAGAAGTGGTTATCTAAATGTTGATATGACATATATGAGTAGATGAGTGGGTATCTTTTGGGAAAGACTTGGTTCTTTGGTGAAGTGTATGTTTTCTTTGTTAGGTATATTTGAAGGATTGGGTGTTCTTCCTATTGCAGTACATATTTAGCATTGATTGATTAAGTGATAATGTAAAATTATTTAAAAACTGTTTGTGATAGATGGAAGACATACACATGAATGTCGGAGATATATTATGAGCAGCAATAGGAGAAAAGCTTTATTTGGGGTTATCAATGAGACTCAAACATTGTATGATGGTTAGATGTTGAAATATTAGAGAAAGTAGCAGAATTATACAATATAAGGAGTGGAAACAAATGTGTTGATTAGCTCTGTGGTTACTCCATAGCAGAGCTTTGCCTTTTTTTCTTCTTTTTTGCATAATGTGAAATCAGGTTTTGTAATAATGTGAGTCTTTTAAGGTTCTGCAGTACACTTCGGCCATTTTGGACCATATTTCTGCATAAAATCACATCTAATCACAGCCCAAATAAAGCAAACTTTTGAAATAAAAGTGGTTCTTTCCCCTAGATATAATGAAACTGTCTCTCTAAATGTACAGAATGCTATTGTAAAAGGTACCTTTGAAGAGTTCTAATTTTTTTGTTTTTCTCTCACATGGTCAAAATTTGTCTAAGTGCATTTTATACAAGAAAGTGTTGATATTATCCCCGTGATGTCACATGATATTATTCAAGCATTACTGAGTTTGTCCTCCTGAACACACTGTTCACCCAGATGCAACAAGTTGGTGCCCATGCCAAAACATGCTCATATAAGTTTATGGGAAAATGCACTTTTTGAAGTGCATGCTACTATTATTTGTCTGTGTATTGTTACAGAAGTGCTAGGAATTTGCCATCAGTGTTGAAGGCAGCAAGTTCCAGCAGCTAAGCTTGGGCAAGTAATTGAAACTGTGGGGGCTTCGAGCTGATGTGAAGCCATATATCAGTTATGAATCATTCTTTCTATTCTGTAATGTTAAGTGCTTATTTTGAACAGTCTTTCATAACAATGTTCTGTATCATCAATTCAATATAATGATTAAAACGTCCATCTCTGTGATTTACTTGTCTTTTAAAATCATGTTATAACAAGTGATAAACAGCCTAGACTTCTCATTTGCTCCTAACTTGGAGCCCTTTACTCCATTTGTGTGGCTGGGCACTCCTTTTTTCAGAGAATAGTCCACTCTTGATATCTGAAAGTCAAAGTTCATCTCAAACTACTGGTAACTCAAATTCAGTTTTCTGATCCCGGAAAATTTATTTTGAGATACCAGTAGTTTATAATAACAGGAGATGAAATATGTCCAAACCATTTTCTTTGATTTAAGAGGGTACTTTGAAATATCAGTGTTTGAGATAACAAGAGTTAACTATATCGTAAAAACTGCATTATCGTAAAAACTGCATTATGGGACATCTACGTTTTCTCAAGATATCTGTAAGCGACTCTTATTTCAACAGCATAATTACAGGTATCAGTTCAAACATTTTCAAACAAAGGCGCTTGATACTCTTTCATATATTATTAGGTAACAACAATTTCCTTGAGGTCTGAGAATATTTTGATTATTGTAAATTTAAGTATAAGATGGCCACCAACAGAGCCTTCCCTACGAAATGAAATATAAGCTCCATACTGCTTATTTTTATTATTATTTTATCATACATGTGATATCTCCCTATTTCCGAGGGATTTGCCTATATTTTGCCCATTTCCTATTTGGAATTTCAGAATTTCCCCATATATGTCTTGTACATCTCCCTATTTGTAATTTCAGATCTCCCTACCAAAATACAAGGATTCCCTTCTTTGTTTAATCATTCTCCCTATGTTGAAAAAAGTAGAGGAAAATCTCCCTATTTGTCTTCACACGTATCACATGTCTGATATTATGATTGAATAGCAGTATCCTTATGTTGGGGTTATCCACTATGGCGAGAAACCAAACTGGTCCGTAAATTATTGACATTCTTCGGTACATTCCGATATGCTTCCGATGATACGGTACTGTATTTTACCCGTATCAGTACAGCCGGGTGCGTAAATTTACCGGAACGGACCGGAATGGACTGAATTACCGGAACGGACACCGGAACGGACACGTTTTCCCCTATCTTCAGTAGATATTTGTAATATTTTTATTAAATAACTCTCATTTAATATTAATACATATTCTGTATGCCTTCTAGCGCAAATCAATTAGAGATATTAGTGAAAATACTCTTTGAGTATTTTGCGCCATGGGTAGGCCTCTTAATACCCACGCATATGCGTTTCATCTTAAAATCATATAATCTTATACAAAAATCTGGTTATCTTTCTTCCAAGACTTGGAGCGAATGAAAAACACAAAAATTCCCGAAGTTTTGTTCCATAGTATCATGACCAACATTTCAGCCATAGAAAATATGTAGAACTATATGTATCAAGTCGGTGGATGAAATCAGGAGTTGCAAGTTAAGATAATACATGTTAGTCATAGGTAGGGCCTTGAATTAATCTGCGCGTGTAGATTGTATCAAAATATCTCAAAAATTTGCTGGAAATATGAATAATAAGGGTCCGTTCCGGTCCGACCCGGTAATTAGGTCCGTTCCGGTAAATTTACGCACCGAGTAGGAAAAGAACTACTTTTTTTACTACGAAAGACTTTTCGCACCATAAAATCTTCTTTTTTTTTCTCAAGCCATCGGCATTTGCGTTTCTCGCGTTCTGCTTAACTCGATCAATCATTACAGCGTTAAAGTGAAAAACATATTTAAATCTAAATGCAAAGTGCAAATAATAACATTTTTAATGTAACTAAATCTTCTGACAGGTGAATAACAATTCCATGACATATGCTGTCTTCCATACAGAGATCAATTCAAGTTTTGGCGCCAACGATGATTTTATTAGACTTCGTCTAATAACAATACGTAAGACCTGGCTTGTCATGGAAAAAAACATACAACGACCTCGGTAAACACCGAGCATAAGCCCACACGCCAGCCGAGTCACTAGACACAACTCGCGCACGCGATAATGAGCTCGAATCGTGCTTATGAAATATACCATTGAGGAAACGCAGAACAGACTACGCATATGCGTCGAGGGATCTGACGTCAAAACATTGTCGAGAATTATACTTACGTCAACCGTCATCACCATGACATAACCCACTTAAAACATGAATGATAAAAACAAATGACTTTTTACATTAAAGACAATTACCAAAATTCTAACTTGCACACCTATTAAGTGAACTTCTTCAAACTAAGCGTACGACCATATGCCATACAATACATACCATCAAAAGCTTGTCAATTATTATTCATACGTTTGGTGGTCATTTCGTTTGATCTGACATCACGACGCAAATAATATGAAGGCAAATCAAATTATGACGACCAAATTTGACCGTTAAGTACAGTCAATAAACCCTAATGCGGTGCGTGTGAATGACGTCGATTAACGCCGATTCTGTTAATTTCTTTCATTACAAATCAATCCAATTCTGTTAGCCACATACACAAGAAACTAATCAAACTCATGTAAAATGTACTGACGCCATAATATCGTGAATCCAATTGACGTCCTCGACGTCAAATAGACGTTCGTTACTGCAACATACAAAAATGTGTATTATAAATCATTCCCTGAAAATATAAATATCTATACAACAGTAATGCATTGCGCAGCCTTAATATGCACACTGTATTGAGTCACCTTAAACCCGTACTGTATCGATACACCTTAATATGAGAAAAACAAAGTCCTTTCAACCTGAATATGCTTGGCAAGGGATAAATCAGGAAGGCACAATTAAAATTCTAAAGAATTCAAACCATTTAGCCCAACATATTCTAAATAAATAAATTTTACACATACCTTTCTGAACTGATTTCGAAAGCTAGGCACTCAATATATTCCGTCATTTACACAAGTAGCCACTCCTAAAAACGCTTCTTTGAAATTGCGAGCTTTTATATAAATCTTAGAATTAAAACATTTATCCTATAGCATGAAAAAAAAAACGCTCACAATATTTTCATCTTAAGTACAGTATTTGCCTATAATTAATAAATCAATTCTTGGATGTCTAAAACAGGAATGCAGTAAAAACTTCGTCAAATGATGTCCTACGCTTACAAAACTATTTGGAACAACTCAGGAACAAATACTGAGTCTAAATGAATGTCAGAATCCGCGAAAAAAGACATTTTCTAAAAAACTATTTTCCCAAATTTAGCTATAATAGCCAAAATTTCGCTTAAGGGAACTCACTGTATTAAGAAGAAAGTGCAATCTAAAAAGACTTAAACAAGGCCATCCGTGCGGAACACAAGTCGCATTTTCCGTAGTGTGTTATTACCATATTTACCTTAAATACTGTTGCATTGCTGACTGACGTAAAAAACACGTCAGACA
The DNA here is from genome assembly GCA_963989385.1 of Ctena decussata. Classification (NCBI taxonomy): domain Eukaryota; kingdom Metazoa; phylum Mollusca; class Bivalvia; order Lucinida; family Lucinidae; genus Ctena; species Ctena decussata. The sequence goes on along the minus strand of OZ022498.1, from coordinate 49,559,317 downwards.
GATATAAGATTAAAAAGAATTTAGACTTTAAACACCTGCGATGCAATTTATTTCCTATCAGTTGTGTATATGTTTATATGTTCATATACTGACACAAAAAAGAAACGTCTGTTTTCTAAAGTTCTGTATTTTTTAACCAGTTAAGTTGTAGCCATAAAAAATAAAACAAACTGTGTCCCGAGCGTCTGGCACACATAAAATTGCAACCGTTTTAAATTTTTCTCAATGGTCACAAGATTTATCAAACCTAATGTCAAAATACCATTTTTCTTCCTCAACAGCATTTTATTCATCAAAACCTGAAACGTTTTGCGTTAAACGAGGGCCAGGAACATTGGAAAACGAAAAATCATTTTTTTAAAACAAAAACCGCTTATTAAATGAACGAGAAAGCAGTCCAAAGTCTTCGATTTATAAAATTATCTCCCTTTTAATTAAATAAATAACGAATTTAGAACCTCCGTATCTCCATAACTGTGCATCATTTTGATACCCTTTTTGTTTCAATTGACCATACTTGTGTAAAATAATGACAACATGCATCAGAAAATAAAGATTAAGGCTGACATCTGAAATCCTTGTTCACTAAAACCCAGTTGTATTAGCCCACCTCTTACAGAAAAGTAATCAAGTAATTTTGTAACCATTTTTGCAATGCTGAATAATGCTGATTTCAATATTATTGATGGCTAGAAATGAAAATGAATTTTGAAGAAGTCCCATGCCATTGACTTCCAGACTAATGGACCAACAAGGTGATGTTTGCGTGATCGACTTTTTATGACGTCACTTTACGTAACAGATTTATGCCAGTGGTCGTGACAATTAAGAATGCATCCAGCACCCATAAGATCTCAGCAATGTGTCTGCTCAGGGATGCTAGGATGAGCTGCGATGGTTAAAACAAGAAGAACACGTGATATACTGATTTTGTGACTAGGTCTGTCGAAATTTAGGTACTGGCGCTTGCAGCATTGTCATTATCGCCGCTGTTCATTGAACGGATTTCCGTTCAGCGCACACCATTACTGAATAATCGACGTTATTGAAACAAAACATTTGAATGAAATGTCTTTGTGCATTTGGAATTCGAAGACACAATTGTAAAGCGGACGTTTCTTCTTTCTGTCAGTGTATATTAGAAGCAACCTAGCATAATGTAACTCTGAAGGAGATGAACTAGGTATAAGCTTCCATTCAAATCTTTTCAATCATTGTTTGTAACTCGTATGAAATACATTTCTACAAAGATTTTGTTTTTAGCAGTCGTGAAAGTTCTCTTATTTTATTTCTTAATCATTTGTTTACAAAATCGGCACTCCATTATTTGCACATAAGACGCAATTTTAAAATTTTGAGACTTATCAAATTTGGTTCAGTCCGAAATCTTCCAGTCGTTGTCAACTTCGTTTATATATCCGTCACGTTTAAAAAAGGGATAATGGCAAAATACATGAACGGTGTTTGTCAGTGTTAAGCGATATGTATTTGTTATTATATGTATATCCTCTTAACGTTGATGGGTATATCTTCTGTTGTTGTTGTTTTTTTTTCAAAAGGAGATAGCATATAATATGGCTTCTTTTTTGTTTTCTTAAGTGGCAACATTCCAAAACACTACAAAGACTGATACACCCTTAAAGCGAAAAAAGGGAAACGACAAAGTTTATGTTTGCAAAATTTCACAGACTGTACCGTTCTTAATCTAGCTATTTCATTTTCTAAGAACTCGAATTCTAGCGGACAAACAGTGTACGAGGGGCGTTCGAAAAGTTTTGCAAATGGCGAAATTTCTTGGTAACCACCATAAAGACAGAACTACCGAAAGCAAAAACACAAAGCTATGCTATACCTATAGAAATTTGCAAACGCAGTATATTTTTTTAAAGGAAGTATTTTTTTACTTCTTTAAAAGAGGTATACCCTACATGCAATGCAGAATTTTACTTTAGTTGGCCGTAATTCGTATATACGCAGTCTTTGACTGTTTAAATCTTTGCTGCTTAAAGACAATGCTAAGACAATATTGTCCTGTAAATAACACGGAAATTATTTAATCTAGGTTCCATACTGTCCCGTAAATATGTATTTTCCATATTTCATGTAATAGCAAATTTTCCCTTTCTACAAAAGTAATTATGATTTTGTCATGAAAACAAGTCTGTTAGTATTCGAAATCTTGTCAGCAAGAGCCTTTGCAAGGATCAACTAGCAATCTGGCAATGAATTTAAAAAAGTGCAAAATATGAAACCGCTACAATCTTTCAAAAATGACGCTGACGTCGATTTTAATAGCGTCATAATTACTGCACATTGCTTTGCAAGGAATGAATCGGTAACAGTTGCCACCCTTCTAACTTTTGTATGGATAATGTAGGCAAAGATGGAAACGCAGTTGAATAAAAGCACGCAGGTACTGCATGATACCCCGCCACCGCTGGACATTGTAACTTATTTTTTGAAATACATAATAGCTAAACAGCTACAGAACTGGGATAGACAGAGATATGATGTCCTTACTGCAAATAGATATTAATATAAACCACTCATACATAGCAGTCTTGTGAGATTTCTAACAATGTGGGACATTCAGACCAGTGTAGATTTAGATCAGGCAGTAAAGCATTTCTTTGAGCTGAGAAACTCTGTTTCTTATTCTATAGTGTTAAACATATCTGTGAGGTTTCATTCAGATATTACTTACAGTAGAGGAACTATCAAAGGTAAATAACTCATGAAATGGAAAGGTCAGAGTGACCGTCCTTATTTACAATATGTAAGCTTTGATGTGAAGTATCATTTAGATATTCCATAGAGAAAAGGAACAACAGGTCATATACCGTTTTTCAAATCTATCAAGGGCAAATAACTAATGAACTGGAAAGGTAAGAGTGACTGTCCTTAGTCACAATATATAAGCTTTGATGTGAAGTTTCATTCAGATATTCCTTATAGTAAAGGATCGACAGGTCAAAAACCATTTTCAGTTCGATCAAAGGCAGAAAGCCCATGAACTGGAAACGTAAGAATGACGGTTCTTAGTCACAAAATGTATCCTTTGATGTACAACATATCTGTGAAGTTTCATTTAAATATTCCTTATAGTAAAGGAACTACAGGTCAAAAACCATTTTTCAGAGCTATCAAAGGTGGATAACTCAAGAACTGGAAAGGTCAGAGTGACTGCCCTTAGTCACAATATGTAACCTTTGATGTTCAACATATCTGTGAAGTTTCATTTAGATGTTCCATAGTACAGGAACAACAAGTCAAAAACCATTTTTCAGACCTATCAAGGGCAGATAACTCATAAACTGGAATGGTCAGTGATGGCCCTTTGTCACAAAAGGTAACCTTTGATGTTCAACATAACTGTGAAGTTTCATTGAGATGTTCCATATAGTACAGGAACTACAAGTCAAAAACCATTTTTCAGACCTATCAAGGGCGGATAACTCACAAACTGGAAAGGTAAGAGTGATGACCCTTTGTCACAATATGTAACCTTTGATGTTCAACATATATGTGAAGTTTCATTCAGATATTCCATATAGTAAAGGAACTACAGGTCAAAAACATTTTTCAGATCAATCAAGGGCGGATAACTCACAACCTGGAAAGGTCAGAGTGATGGCCCTTAGTCACAATATGTATCCTTTGATGTTCAACATATCTGTGAAGTTTCATGCAGATATTCCGTATAGTAAAGGTACTACAGGTCAATAACATTTTTTTGAGCTATCAAGGGTGGATAACTCAAGAACTGGAAAGGTCAGAGTGGTGGCCCTTAGTCACAATATGTAACTTTTGATTTTCAACTTATCTATGAAGTTTTATTCAGATATCATAAGCAGTAAAGGAATGACAGGCCAGAAAACATTTTCCAATTAAAACAAGGGCAGTTACTCTGTTAAAAAGGACGGATTTTGCCCATTAACATTCCATACCACTCATCGCCGATAACAATATGTATGCAAAATTTCAAAAAAATCCGCGAATAAATACTCGTTATCGATCGGAAATGGTGAGCACGGACGGACGGACGGACGTACGGACGGACGGACGGACAGACGGACAGACACCGAAAGGTATATCATAAAGTGTGACGGGGTATAAAAAGTAATATTTTGTATTTACAACGTTATTTGAATTGAGGTCCTAACACTGAAAAATTTTACATGTGAAATTAGCCCAGTGGTATGACTGGGGCCTAATAAAATGCATTGTAAGTAAGTAAGTAAGGAGAAGTGTCTTTGTAAAGGGTTTGGTATCATTGTTAAGACCAAATGTAGTATAATAGCATTTGTACCGAGCATGCCCCTAAACAAACCCCCATGGAGATAGCCTAGACCCTAAGCTACCCTTTAAAACACAGCAAAGAGTCTGATCAGATTTCGCGGATGCCCGGGCCGATCTGAGTCTTCGCTGGGCGCACATGCCACTTTGTTCGTTTTATCGTGTCGCGGATCATATACTCGATATACTCGTATGGGCGGCTTCTGGTTTACAAATTAAACTTTGATCTTTTTTGCGCTTTCGGTGTAAGATGCCTTTGTATTATTGTGGCAAAATACACCAGTTGGAACGCAGCTCCAAGGAGTAGGGATATAATCAAACACATAGCAACGAATTTTCGTTCGAAATTATCGCCATCAAAATGGCTATAGACGAACCCCATTGTACTTTCACGCCACCATACAGACTAATCAAATCGCCTCACCGCTTGAAATTTTAAGAGCACTTTTCTGACTTCCATTATTAAATATTTCTGTTAAAATAATTCCAAGACATCATTTTCCGCCTGTGTAATTATTGACGAAACAGTGCCCTTTACGTCAGCGTCAAACATGTGAACAAAAAATCGCGATTTACAGCTTATTCGACTTTCTCCAAAACGCAGACCTATGCCATGATAAATATTGATACATATTCTACTATAATGTGAAATTTCAGAAAATTTGGTTGTGGAACATTTTAAAATTGCAAAATAACATATGACCACTCGGTTTGAAAACAAGCCGAAAATGGCGTCGAAATCATGCCAGCCTACCGCGCTACTCAGAGTAAATGTTCACTGCCAAATTAACAAACTCACAATTCGGCCTGTCCGTAGAAACGTAACACCTCTCACTGATTAATCTTCAACCAAGACCGAATAAAACAGTCAAGCAAATACATTTTATTCATATTTTATTGTCAGATACAATAATGTCAACTCTTACCTCTAGCAAATCGTAAACACAAGCTTATGACGTGATTTTGAATCGAATAGAAGTTTCTATAATCATGGCTTAAAAGACGGACTTTATCAGCAATCGATGTTCATTTAGGTACAATTCATGCTATCGATCAGGATTAGCCTTTCCCCTCATAATTGAACGGTAATTTAACGGTTGTTTCTTTTTTTTTAATTAGCAGATCACGCGCTTGCTTTCAAAAGTCAAATAAACGGTTGTATGTGAGTAACCTGGATGGGATGAGGAATGCTCCCCCCGCCCCCCCCCCCCCGCCCCGCTTCGTGGCACGGTTAGAAGCAGCAGTGTAGGGGTTATTACACTTTACGCACAATTATGTTTATCCTTTGAGAGCAAGAATAAAGGGTTGGGCCCCAAAGATACTTTATATAGTCGTGTCTGCTTGCCGCTACTATTGAAATCTTCTTCAATTTACAAATACCAGCATCATCAAATATGGCGATACCTGTTGAAATTTTGTCTATTTGACAAAATTACAATACGCACCTGGCTATTAGCGTACAGGCAGTTACACCTTTGAGAAGGGTTAGCAGTGCACTGTATGCATGGGATGTTTTTGCATTGCCTGTATAAGTTTGAGAAACTCGTCAGGCATATGAGTGTTTTTTTTTTTTTTTTTTTTTTTTTTGTGTGTGGGGGGAGTGGGGGGGGGCATTTACAAACTGCAGGTACACGGGTAGATCTACATCAACTAATAGAATAGAATAGAACATTTAGTTCTCCAATTACGAACCCTTTTCGGTTATGCAGTCACATATCAACAAACAACAAAAACATTTACTTATAATTCAGATCGTGTTTTCCTATTTCTCTATTAAAATGACTGATGTTGCCTCACATTAGAGTTGTCTTGGCGAGGCGGTTCTATATACAGCCGCAACACGTTTTCGTGGATAACTGGCACAAATTATCGTAGACTTATTATCAATACACAACTTTATCAATTTCCTGTTAGTTTTCCCGAACTGGGAGACTCTTCAAAGATTCTTTGCTCCCAAAGGAGCAAATGCTTTCCTTAAAGAGTTTACTCCCATTGGAAAGGTAGGATAAATCAAAAATATTATTGCCGAGATTCTTCCCCTGAAAGTGTACAGGGTTGCCCTAGGCCCACACATTTACATACACTCTCAATTTCTTTTCAGTTCCTTCCAATGCTTAACATGTTCATTCTTTATTTGTATGCCGACTAGAATTGTAACATTGTAATTGTCCGGTTGACTAGCAGGCCCGGGTATCTTGCAGGTCACCAGAAGATTTGATATTTTTGCATTTACGAATCGTCCCGAAGGCACATGTAAAGGGCAATCCAGTACACTTTATACTCAACTCTGGGCTTATTCTTCATACTCTGCGTCCTGAAATTAAATAATTGGGCAGTCGATTTCATTAATTTGGCAATGATAGGAATTGAGCTAGCGGCCTTCAGATTCTCATCTGAACACTCTAAGCTACCAAATGTGGTGACGTGCGGGAAGGTTTTCACTTTTTCCCTTACTGTAGTATTTTCTGAGGGTCAGTAAGTACACGGGTGACCTGCAACAAGCAAAGACTAAGATAGTTTGCACTACAAATGTTATAAAAGTTAAGATGAACAACTTGCATGTGTGCATTCTATTATGGATCTTGGCTGGTAGCTTTTTTGTTCATGCACATTTTGCTAAATTAAGGACAATGATGGGTTGCTTGAATAAGTATACAAAGTTCATGCGTATTTCAACAGTTCCTCACACGCCCGCTATTTTCAACTTTCAAGAAGATTGTTTAGGTATACTCACTATACTGTCAATGGTCTTTACGCTTATTCGGGATGTGGAATTTGCCAAAGTGGAGCTATTCGTATACAGTTTAAGTTCATGTACAACAGTACTTTGCTTCCACGGAATAAATGTCTGTTTTTGTGCCACGTGCCAAACGTCGGATGGCACGTAGCAAGCCTCCAAATTTTCCCCCACACCTCCCACATCCGCACACTCCGACACAGTTTCAGGCTCATCATCGAACACATGAAATGCTCTTCGTAACTTAATTCAGAACGGAAAGAGTTTGCTTGCAAGCCAATCAGGGTTTTGCTATTCGCTTATATATACAGTTTTGTATCTTGAAGCAGTCTTGTTAGACTAAGCAGATTTTGCTGTTATCATATCCGACAAGATTCCTCTTCCCCTTTTGCGGCTCTGCTGTTGATAAGATTCAAATGACTGTAATAAATCTCAGTGTGTGTAACAACAATAAAGCCAAATCGGGCAGAGAGAGAGAGAGAGAGAGAGAGAATACGCTGTCACAGCAACGACAGCTCAAGTCATGTTTGGGACCTATACATCACTCCAGGCATCAGTCAAGATGGATTCCCCCACTTCCTTGGCCCCCACCCATCCCCACCCTCGTCACAAACCGCCTCCTTCCATCCCCACCTGGCTTGTTTCTTTCTAAGCAACTTATGCCGCGACGCGAGAAAACCAACAATGTGGTTGTGCGCCCAGCGCAGACTAAGATAATCCTGGGCATCCGCCCAGTCTGATCAGAGTCTTTGCTGTCTGCAGGTACCTTAGACCCTTAACTACTCTAAAAGCGCTTAGGGAAGACTCTGTGCAGACTAGGCGGATGCCGAGGCTGATCTGAGTCTGCGCTGGGCACACAACCACTTTGTTGATTTTCTCGTGTCGCGGCTCATATGTTCTCTGTAATTGTTGAGCAAATTATAAAATCAGATCGTAAATTTCAAACAAAACGACAAGAAGAAACTCTTTACTTCTCATATTCGACCATAGGCGCTTGAGGTTTAGACCGCAAGACTCTTCAGAATGTCAAAAATCGGAAAGACCATATGTCATTTATTGTACAGTGTTGTATTGGGCACATTGGATGACAAGGTTTAGAAACGTTTCTAAGCTAGAACTTCAAGCTCCTGTGGTTCGACGTATAATCTGTTTACATGGCATGCGACTGGCAATCTAGCTCGAGGCAATATACGTCATTTTTAGCTCACCTGAGCCAGAGGCTCCGGGGGAGCTTATAGGATGGTAAGGCTCCGGCGTCCGGCGTCCGTCCGTCGTCCGTCCGTCCACAATTTCAAACGACTCCTCCTCTGAAACCGCTGGGCCGATTCTAACCAAATTTCATACAGAGCCTCCTGGGACCTTAGGAACGAAAAAATGTTCAAACGGTCCTGGTTACATGACCAACATGGCCGCCATGCCCATATATGGTAAAAACCTGAAAAAATCTTCTTCTCCAGAACCAATAGGTCGATGGTCTTGAAACTTGGTATGTAGCATTGGGTAAACGAGTACTACCAAGATTGTTCAAATTATGACCTTGGGTTGACCTTGACCTTTTTTACGGTAAGGTCAAATTTGCTTACTCATGCTTATATATGGCAAAATGCTGCAACATAAGATATCTTGGAAACTGTTGAAGATTTTGGCCTAAAAATTGGTACATACAGTCATCTAAATGACTACATGAAGATTTATGAGTACAAGAGGTCAAGGTCATTCTTTGACCTTTGACCCAGAACTCATATATTTTGACAATATCAAACAATCTCCTCAAAAACCACCAGGCCAATTGTAACTAAATTTCATATAGATCCTCCAGGGGTTGAGGGAATGAAAATTTGTGCATACGGTCCAGGTCACATGACCAACATGGCCACCACGCCCATATATGGTAAAAACCTGAAAAAATCTTCTTCTCCAGAACCAGTAGACCGATGGCCTGGAAACTCGGTATGTAGCATTGGGTACTCAAATACTATCAAGATTGTTCAAATTATGACCCTGGGTTGACCTTGACCTTTTTTACGGCAAGGTCAAATATGGGAAAATGCTAGAACATGAGATTTCATGGTAAGTTTTGAAGATTTTGGCCTAAAAATTGGTACATAGAATCATCTTACTGAGTACATGAAGATTTTTGAGTACAAGAGGTCAAGGTCATTCTTTGACCTTTGACCCAGAAATCTCAAATTTTGACAATTTCAAACAATCTGCTCTAAAACCACTGGGCCAATTGAAACCAAATTTCATATAGAGCCTCGAGGGGCTGATGGAATGAAAATATTTTCTAACGGTCCTGGACGCATGACCAACATGGCCGCCACGCCCATATATGGTAAATACCTTTAAAAATCTTCTTCTCCAGAACCAATTGACCGATGGCCTTGAGACTTTGTAAGTAGCATTGGGTACTTGAGTACTATCAAGATTGTTCAAATTATGACCTTGTGTTGACCTTGACCTTTTGCAGCAAGGTCAAATATGGGAAAATGGTAGAACATAAGATTTCATGGAAAGTTTTAAGATTTTGACCTAAAAAATTGGTATATACAGTTGTCTTAATGAGTTCATGAAGAATTATGAGTACAAGAGGTCAAGGTCATTTTTTACCTTTGATCCAGATTGCTCATATTTTGACATTTTCAACCATTTCCTCAAAAGCCAAAGGGCCAATTGTGAACACATTTCATATAGAGCCTCCAGGGGTTGATTGAATGAAAATTTGTTCAAACGGTCAAGGTCACATGACCAACTTGGCCGCCATTATTACTTACGGGATAAATCTTTAATATTTTTCTTCCCCAGAACCAATACACCTGTGGCCCTGAAACTTGGTAAATAGCATGGAGTACTAGAGTACCACCAATACTGTTCAAATGGTGACTTTGGGTTTACCTTGACCTTTTTTGCGGCATGGTAAAATATGGGAAAATGCTAGAACATAAGATTTCATGGTAAGTTTTGGAGATTTTGGCCTAAAAATGGTATATATGGTTGTCTAATGAGTACATGAAGATTTATGAGTACAAGTGGTCATGGTCATTCTTTGACTTTTGACCCAAAACTCATATTTTGACAATTTCAGACATGATAAGTATAAGCCACCTTGCCAATTGTTCAGGTGAGCGTTTCAGGGCCTCATGGCCCTCTTGTTTATTACGTCACAACAGTGACCTAATGACTTATTTGACAGAAAACAGATGACTGTTTGAAAGATAAATAATAGTAGAAAAGGATATTATATTCACAAATTGAGTGGCAGAACGTCAGATTTGTACAATGCCAATCAGATCAGCAGTCAGGTAATGTACGTTCTACCAGTTTGTAGTCTATTTTAGCTAACTAAACTCCGTAATTTTTCTCCTCTTCAAGTATTTAGCAATCTGAGCTAATGTTTGACTAACTGTTGACCTCAATTTTCTGTCTAAATTGTGGCTGTCCGGCAAGTATTGCTGGTGCTCATATCACGTGCAAGACCGTTTCCTGAGCATTAAAACTACAGATGGCATCTTTTATTTTGCAATTTAAAATGTTCCAAAACGATATTGCTTGAAATTTCACATGCAAAAAGAGGAAATAATAAAGTTTTTGATGGCATGGGTGTGCGCATTTGAGAAAGTCTCAGCTTTCTGTAAATTATGTTTTATATTGATGCAAGTTTTCGGTAGACTCAAGATAGAGTATTGTACTTTGACGATGAATATTTTAGCATTTCGAGCAATTTTGGCCCTGACTTTTGTTGAGAAAGCCTGCTTAATACTAGTTAGCAAAACATTTTTATGTGTTAAATCATTTTAATATAATCAATGCCTCTATATACATTTGAGAATAATGGGAAATTTCGTCAAGAACTATGTTCACCATTTTAGGGCCTATTTTTTAGTGTAAACAGTATTTTATTTGTATAAGCAACATTTTGACATTATTAGATGGGCAATACAAACAAGAATACAATATACAAAAGGGATTCAGAAAGAAGTCATATGACTTGTTTAAATCTGTACCCCAAAATTGCAAACGTTATCAAACAACATACAAGTGATTTGAAATATTATACTGTGAAATACTAAAATTGATAAACAGAAAATTGTTTGGTATCATTCTTCATATTCATGTTCATGTTGTTCCACGTGGGATGGAACCTGAAGAAATAAATAAATCCCGAAGCACCAAGTAGGCTGTATACATTTACAGAAATCACAAAAAGTGTGTCAAGTTTAAGGGAAAATTCATTATTCTATGTCATTACTGATATACAACATACATTAAGAAATAGTGTACGAATAAAAAGCAAAATTATTTTTGCAGTCATAGATTTAGCTTTAAATGGCACAAAAAAACCACCGCTATCATGTGTCATCTGCATCTCAATGCATTGCCACGAAATGCCGCTGGAGGACCAGCAACACATGTTCACGTGGCGGAACCAATGTCCAGACAAGCGTGCACCTGCTGTTGCGGTCACAACACTACTGACCCAGATGCGCATGCCACATATCAAGCGAAGCTCAAAGAGTATCATAAGTGCAATATCACCTTGCTAAGGTTTGAAGAAATAGTGTAAGCAGATTTCTCATCTTGACTACAAAACTTTTCTGCTGTTACAAGAACATTTAGATACGAACATTTAGATATATAACAGTTTACAAAGCTTTCGAAACATAGTGGTCGGGTCTGTCCCTATAGTGTTTCGCATGCTCTGCAAATTGTACAACTGTGTAACATAATCATACAATAATTTGTAAGTATAATGTGTACAGAATTTTATGAATTAAAATAATGATATAGCGACTGTAAATTTTGCGAGCCATTTTAATAAGGCCTACAATACAGAAATGTTTGTAAGCTCTCACAAGAACATTTGGATATGCATTTACATATATAACGATTTACAAGGCTTGCAAAACCAATCAATTGGGTCTGTCCTTACTTACAGTATTTTATTTCGCATGCTCTGCAAATAGTAAAATTATGTTGCACAATCATGCATCATGTAATACTTATAAACTACATGTATAATGTATGCAGAAGTTTGGAAATTAAACAGATTTCTAATTTCGTCTACAAAAATGTTTGTGAGCTGTTACAAGAAAGTTTGAATACGAACATTTAAAGATATAACAGTTTACAAAGCTAGCAAAACATAGTGATTGGGTCTGTCCCTACCTACAGTGTTTTCGCATGCTCTGCAAATTGTACAACTGTGTAGCTCAGTCATGCATCATACAATAATTGATAACTATATTTTGTACAGAATTTGATGAATTAGAATTATGATATAACCAGCCTTAAATTTTGCAAGCCATTTTAATTGGTCCTATACAATAATGTTGGTGAGCCCTCACAAGAACACACCTGGATAACAGCCTTACGAATTATAAAAAACATGCAAGAATCATATAAAGTTTTACTATTATACTATTCCGTACAGTATACAAAATCTTCATATTATTTGTTAAGATCCTACATTATTGTATTTTCTATTAGCCTAGCTCAAAACGTTTGGATTTTATTAGGAACTCTTGCACGACCAAAAATATCCACTCATTTTCCGCGTTTGCAATTTCACTATTTCCATACAAAAGAGTGTTTAGCGTTGGGTTACAAAATAAAGACACAGTATCAAGCATTTCCTGTCTTAAGTTACTGAAACGAATGCACTCAAGTAAGTAGTGATGTGTATCCTCCACCGCTCCACAGTCGCAAAGTGGACTAGCAATAATATTTTTAGAGTACAAGTGTTGGTTCAAGGAGCTACAATTTGTTCTCAGCCTCGAATGATAAATTTGGCCTTTTCGTTTACCTGAAAAATAATACGAAGGAGGAGTCTGTATATAAGAATTAAGTTTACGTTTAAAGGATGCTATAGTAGGTAAGTTGCGTGTTTCCTCGGGTAGCTCGTTCAATCCGCGAATCGCTGAAGGCAGAAATGAATATAGCTGAGTGTTTGCGTGAACTGTATGGAGATCAGCCTCGTTTCGTAAGTTATAATGTGTAGTACTTCCGACAGTAGGTGGTAGAAGAAATGACAGATAATCGGGAGAAGATCCGTTTTGCATTTTGAAAAAGAGTAAAAGCTTATGTTTTTCTCTGCGACAGGCTAATGTTTCCCAGCCAGTTTCTTGAAGAAGAGAGTGTATAGACACAAGTGTCGCAGAATAGAATGGAATATACTGTCGATGAGCTTGTCCCATTCTGCCTCGAGGGGGGTTCGGGGAAAGTAATCACCACGACATAGTTGATGAAAAGATGGTTTAATGATGATTTTCCTGACTCCCAGGCCAGCACACACTGTAAATATATAAAATGCGCTCCTTAATTAAAAGGAGACATTTATATTATGTTGTCCTTTGAGGTGGACGTAAGTCCTACCCCTGCCAGAGACAATGAAAGACTGACCGGCAGCTTGGGCAGTACGAGGCCCAAAGAAGGGAAATACACAATTTAGCAAATATTTACAAATGGACACAAATTACAAAATTATCTGAATTATCACTAAATGAAGACATGAAATAGTAAGCACATACCTGTAAATATATAAAATGCGCTCCTTAATTAAAGGAGACATTTATATTATGTTGTCCTTAGAGGTGGACGTAAGTCCTACCCCTGCCAGAGACAATGAAAGACTGACAGGGCGCAAAGGTCGTGCGTGCGCATGCAAGCGTGAGTCAGTGAAGTGAATCGCGCGCGCTAAATTACATAAGGACAAAAACCGGAAACGGATATGCGCTAACTTTTAAAATAATGCTTAAGAGGATTAGAGCTATAGGGAAAATGAGTGGAATGACATGAAATATAGGATAAATTAGACTGTAGGATAATTTAGTAAAGGATTTTTAGGATGAAATATTTTCACCCTGTGACACAAGTTTAGTGGATCCCGTTACTATCCGAGCGGCCTCATTTTGAATTTTCTCAAGTTCATAGGCTTCATTTTGGGTGCAGTTATCCCACACCACATCTGCATATTCCAGAAGCGGTCGTATGAAGGAAAAGTAAATTATCTGAAGAGATTTTCTATCCAGTTTGAATTTCAACTTACGCATTATATTAATTCGAAACCAAGCTTTAGATTTTATATAGTGAAAATGTTCATGCCAGGAGCAGTCTTCTGAGAGTGTTAGACCCAAATGTTTATGTGAAGTAACCTCATTTATTCTTTCCTGATCCATACTTAGCCCATGAGTGGATCTTAGTTAGATCGGAATTAAGCTGATCGGCCGCTGTCGGAGGGTCATCTACAATAATATAGAGACTAGTGTCATCTGCAAATAATTGACTGTATATCTTCAACAATATCATTAATGTACAAAAGAAATAGTAGCGGCCCAAGAATGGAACCTTGAGGCACTCCAGCTTTAAGGAATAACCAGTTTGAAGCGACACCAGGCAAAACTACTCTTTGCTTTCTATTAGTTAAGTAGTCTGTAAACCATTGCAGGAGAGATCTAGAGATACCGACAGCCTGCAGTTTATAAAGAAGACCTCGATGCCATACCCTGTCAAAGGCTTTGCTTATATCGCAAAATACTGCTCGTACCTCTTTTCCTTCATCAAGAGCTTTGCAAAATGTGTTATAGATATCAACTAGTTGGTTTACCGTAGAATCTTGGGGAACGAAACCGGACTGAAAGGGTGTTAAAATATTATGATCACGTAAGAAATTAAAAACATGTTTATGTATAACTTTTTCCAATACTTTTCCTATCGTGTTTAAGAGAGATATTGGCCTATAATTAGAGACAGATGAAGGATCATCCTTTTGAAATACGGGCGTTACATTAGCCTCTTTCCAAATAGCTGGCACTTTACCTTTCAACAAGGAAAAATTAAAGAGGTCACAAAGAGGAAAAGATAAAGGACGAGAGAGTTTCTTTAAAATTCGGTTGTTTATTGCATCTGGGCCTGCGGCCTTACCTAGTTTTAATGCTTTTAGCATTATTTCAACTTCTTGTGGTGTTGTAGATATCAAATCTAGATCATGAGCCGACAGTGGAGGAATATCTGACGGGAGAATAGAGTTAGTTTCGTCCAAAAGCGTTTGTTCAATAAAAAATTGATTTAGTAAATTAACTTTGTCCACATCTTCAGAATAAATGTCTCCATTCTGAGTTAGAGGCGGAAGCGATGAGTGATGGTCAGGTTTAATCAATTGTTTTAATGTTTTCCACCAGTCTTTTGGTCCAGAGTTATTGTCTACAAGTTTTTCGGCTAATTTTTCCGTTTGTAATTGATTAGACTTTCGTAATTCGCTCGTAACCTTGTTCCTTATTTGTTAAAAATTCTCGAAATCTACGATACTATTTGACCTTTTGTATTTATCATATAAACGTTTTCTCTTTCTCATCATTTTCTTTTTTATGTGGAAGGATCCATCGTTGTAAATACAATCACCGCTTTTCGAGGGTTTGCGTTCCAACTGCACGTATGTTTTCTGTTATTGTCATAATTCTTTCATTTATATGACTGAAATATGATAAAGTGGCAATAAATTCTATAAATAAGACAAGCGTTATATTACGAGTTTGCTGCCCTGGTAAACTCAACGTCATAGATTTGCCTTCTGAGAATGGCTTTAGCTATCGTTTCTTATAACATATTGTTATGATCTCAACCCTTAAAGAGCAAAAAATGAAAAATAGTTGAATTTGAAAACAGCAAAGATCCAAATGTCGCGACTCAGAATGAGCCGCCTCATCTAGGTCTACACTGCTTGCCCTCTGGTCTTGAATTCTTATTATGATGCCCTTTTTTAATTTTCCTGACGTCACAGTTGTCGTCGCCTTTTTGACGTTCTTAGAAATAAGTAAAGGACAGTGATGCCTAAACATGCAAGCATCTTTAATGGGTGAGAGTAGCCGACAGAAAAATTATCACGAGTTTCACTGTTCGACATCAAGAGGTTGCTGAGTATTTCCGAATAGTGACCCCGAGAGATATATTTTTCTGTCCGCACCGCGCATCTATAACAAATCCTCTTTCTGGAATACATTTTCATTTGCAATATTTGACTCTGCACGAAGAATTTGCTAACACGCAGAATTTTAGCGAGAAAGAATATGTATTTTCACACATATAAGGTGTAATATCAAACGTTGTAAATCAAAAGAATGCAATAAAAGGTACTTATCACAGGAGTGTGGTGCCGATAGAAAAGCCTGTCCGTTCGAATCGCGGTTTTTGCATCATAAGCCAAGCCTCGTGATGTAGAACCTTCACGCTGGTGATGGATTTTTTTCTAGGTCCATCTCACAACTATGACAGATACTTATGATGCTCAGCCATCTTTGTCACTATGTCCAATGTAAAAACAATATGTTGGCAGGAGCGACAGCTAAAATCATTCTCAGATAATGAATATAATATAAATAAGCCGACACAACCAACGACCGGCACAACCAACAGCCGAGTTGTTGTTGTGTACAACTCGGTCGTTGGTTGTGTCGGCGCAACAACTCGTTTTTTGTCGGCCGTTGGCTGTGTCGGCTTATTTCACAGAATCTTTATGTTAACGTCCAGCCTGGTATTCAATCGGCAACCTCGTATGCTACAATCGACAACCTCGTATGCTATATCAAACGTATTTTTCTCAAACTAAAAATCTTTGAATATTCTTTTCTTTTTCTTTTGAGAAACTGTAAATTTACCTCTTCATCACTACGTTGTTAACATGTTAGACTTCCTGTTCGTTTTTTATGCATCATAGCTTGTAAATAAATCTTAGGAACAATATTAACCTTATTTATTGGAATTTTCTTTCAAAAATCTTTTATCGTTCTGGTTTTTTTTGTTTTTTGTTTTGTTTTTTTTATTGTTTTTTTTTTACCACATGCTAACAATTTTGCATACTAATGTCCTTTTTGCTTTGAAAATGTGCGAAACGCAATGTTCGTTTTACAACAAAATGTATCTGAAAAGCAGCAAGTTTCATACTTTTGTGATTCTTTCATAATTAAATACGAGAGACTATACTTAAAAAAGTAATTAACTTATGCTTCCCACAAATACAGGAAATACTCAACGTTACGCGCCTGGTACCTGCAATGAAAATGAGTTTATTTCAGGAAACCGCTAGTGCAAGTACGAGTTTATATTACTAAAATAGACCGATTTTTTATTTAGAGGAATGAGCCCGCCTTTTTCGGTCGTGTAGACGTCTTATAGCATGCAACTGATATCGAATTAATGTGACATCTTGCACGCCAATGGTAATTCATTGCATATCACCAAACGTCTTATTTGAACGTTAGCCTACTGTTTGCCAGAAGAATCCGAAGAATCCTTTGGTGTATATGCAATAATACACAAATTTTAAATACATATCTGTTTATACATATATATTATTATTAATATTATTATAATTATCATTTAGAACTTACTCGTTTGATTTGGTATTTTAACTTGACGTAAGCATTTTCCCAGCTGAACGCATAGGAAGCGGCAGCCTGTGAAAATTGTGATAATTCACGTTGTTAACGCCGAGATGTGCCATTTCCGCGCCTTGACGACGTCGAATGTAAACATTTGCTTCTGTTGACTTCCGCCTCAAAATAGTCCTATAGAAAACGTTGTAATATCTTTCTTGTCTTTCCATTCGGTATAACGTTAGAATCGAAATATTTTTCCTTTTCCGTGAATTATCGCCGGGCAAATACATGTACGAATATTAACTCACTCCGGCCTGCGGCCGTCGTGACTTAATATTTCGTGAACTGCCCTCCAACAACATGTGTTAATCCGCAATAATTCACGAGTAAGGAAAAATATTTCTTTAATAACGGAGGAAGAAATGGAGCATATTTCTTCTAAGCCAAAAGTAAGAATCTTCCTACGATGAATATTTTTGAAAAAATATTTTAAGAAAAATATAAGAATATAAAGGATATAAACTGAAAAAAGCAATACGTTACTGTCAAGATTGTGACACCGCTTATTTGTTATTGTCTATACGCTTTGAAGACCGCAGGGTTAAACCGCGCCACGCGAATGTTCATGTGACATCTGCTTATAGTACATAATTAGACGTGTTGTGGGTGTTCGATCAGGAAAACGACAGAGAACACCTACGTCACTCTTGAAGGCATCACTGTGGTTGTGCTTCTAATATAACCACATTGATCAATAATTCTCCTAGATGTGGCTTATTATAAGCCGAAAATAAACCCTATTGCAAGAAAAGTCTTCAAATATTGTTTGCGAGTATTAAACGCTATTATTTTGCCACTGCAGTCTTATTAAAGTTTGTCTTTCTTTATTTGTTTATGTACATCTTTACTACTCCAACTGATGTCAATCTGGCATTGAATGTAGAGGGGCCCTACTTGCTTTCAAACCAAATTATTTCCCCTGAAATGAATATATTTTTCATGGACAGGAACTCTGCAATTATCAATATTCCTTCCCTTCTCAATTGCGTCAACTCTCAAAGGAAAGAATTTGCTCCCTAGGATTTGTCTCCCTTTGTAAATATATTCCGAGGCATACCCATATAGCTAAAAAGTGGCACTAAACCGTGGAAGATATTAATACAGCTTATTAATTCCAAAATTTTCTGCGAAAAGCCAACAAGTTACAAGAGCAATAGCGCCGTTCCTATTCAGTACACACTACCTTCTCCGAGTCTTGGCTTATTATTTTGTTAGGTAAAATGGCATTATGCAGAACAATTTCAAAGGACTGGATCTGTCAACCAGGGCTTGCTTGATTCCCCCACCGACAAAATTAATGTTAAACAATCACAGTATCCGAACTGACTGTACCCTCTTTTCCGGGTTTCATATCGTTGAATCGAGGGTACAAAATTCGCTTGTAACCAGTAGTCGGAAATCATTATTTGTGAGATTTTATCCGGAGTCTGCTGCGTCATTTATAGTTATTCAGCTTCGAAAATGCAAAGAGGTAAGTTTAATATAATTTGCTCTTCGGTCTTTTACTTTATTACCCTGTACAATGAAAACCTCATGGCCGTCACAGAAATTTTATTCCGAGCTGCTTAATTTAACACGAGTTTGTGTCGTGCAAAACCTAGCTATCATCCTATTATCAAAACTAACAAACTGTAGATTAATAACGCCTTCCGTTTATTTTAAAGATTTTTTACAAAACATGTAAAAAAAGGCTCAAAATGGTTTTAGAATCATGCCAATGGCGATTTGATTACTGTACCAATTACTACCCACCCATACACGACATTGTACAGGGCAATAAAGTAAAAGACCGAATAGCAAATTATATTAAACTTACCTCTTTACATTTTCAAAGCTGAATAACTATAAATGACGCATCAGGTTCCGGATAATATCTCAAAACATAATGATTTCCGACTACTGGTTATAAGCGAATGTCACTCTCGATTCAACGCTATGAAAACCGGAAGAGATTGTACATGTAGTTCGGATACTGTGACAATGTATGCCTTAAAGTACAGACAAGACCTTAGTGCTCAATGTTTAGCAACTTCTAATAGGCTGGCCTGCTTGATTCCCCACCGGCCATATTAATGTTAGACAATAGATGCCACGAACTTAAACTTCTCCCCATATCATTCAACTTCCAATAAGCCAATGAAACCATACGAGAGAGGTCAGGAAGTTCATAAAACGAGGTGTACGAGGGAGCTTCAATATATAATATCTCACAAAGCTTTAGTAGTATACGTTAGAATAGTGTACGACCGAATTACGCAGTGTCTTTGTATTACAGTTATTTTGAACAACACTTGCGAAAATGATAGATTTAATTTCTTTCGTAATAAAGTTAAGGACCAATCTTTTGGAAACACAACACCACCCTCATGCCTGTTTTTGATGACGAATTATGCTGACATCCCATCAGCAACAACTTACCTGTAGCTTTTCTGTGAAATAGAGAGGATCTGGTGTTTAGGCTAAGCAGTCGGTTTGACCATATTGTCTATTAACCGAGCTCAAAAACAGCATTGCATTATATATTGAATCTCCCTCGTATACCCAGTGGGCGCATGACGTCGTTGCAACGTCATTTGCTTTCATAGTTTATTAGTTATTTCTCCGTGATGGTTTTACACACATAGCATGTCTGTACTTTGGAGATTCATGTTTGCCCCATAACTTTAATGCCTTTTTGAATATTTTAGTTATACATCAAGGGTATGTAGAGTAGGTCTGGGTACCATGTCACAAACAAGAATGACAACTGTCAATTTAATGACAGTTGAGTTATTATCCCTTGATGTTGTTATGCAGTGTTTCATGTCCGCTGTATAAATTGTTTAGCCTTCTCCATAATTTGAGAGGGTGATGGTTGTGTGATGGTGCTGGTTATAACCTTAGTGCCGGGGTCTCCTACTTGTTTACCGTCCCGACGTGACCATAGCTGTTTACCGTGTACGAGAAACAATAAAAAACAAAATGGATAAAAGTAGGGCAAGGGCCTACTGTGCTTGCAGTGGGTGCGGGCGGGGATTGTTTGATTTTTTTTCTCATCTATCATTTCCATCTTCTTTCTTCCTTTCTCTTGGGGATGGCCCGGTGTGATATGAAATACTGTCTAAAATTGCCGTTGAACCAACCAACCATCCAATTCATAATTTGAATATCTTCATACATTTATCGAATATTGGTGATAACGCTATATCTAATATCCGCTCTGTGTCCAAATTTATCTTTGCCCATACCACGCTCTCCGACCCCCTGCCAACCCTCCCCACTCTCCCCGAAAACACACACAGACTTCCGTCATTTTTTTCGGATTCGGATTCTTTACCAAATTTCTTTCACTTACTATAAAGCTCAAACATGTAGGGCTTCTTCTTTAGGAGCTGTTCACACGTACTTTTCTTCTCATTTGAAATAATAATTGCTGTTTTTTCTTACCTCTTTTAGCAGTTCGGCATGATTTTTCGCCAGTCTAGATGGTCATGTATCCGTTAAACCGTTGGTATAAAGCATACAAGAATGACAAATATTACTTATATATATTTTGAAGCGCTTCCTGTTAACAAAGGCCCATTCTGTCTTCGGTCGGGGAATTGGCATCTTAACAGTATCCAACTGCAGAGTAAACTTCATGAAAATATCTGACATAATTCACCTATTGGCCGGCCAGTCATCTAAATTAATAAGCACAAGGGATTTAATTAATTTCTTTAAACTATCCTGTGGTCCTTATTTGCAACCATGACCTGTATTTAGTAAACACATTTGTAAATCACAATTTCACTGATACCCAACCAAACTTTTGGAAGTTATAGAAATGAGACAACAAACGTACATGTATAGTATTCCTCAGAATTATTGAGAATTTGTTTGCAGCATGAAAATTAAGGCCTGGTATTCGACAGATCATGCACAGACTTTATAGCTCTGTTTATTTAGGTAACAACATTTCTCAATGACTGGAAAATTATGTACCCTTACCAAACAAAGTCAAAATTTGGTGCCAAATCAAGTAATTTTAAATGGTTGCCTCACTGATCTAGTGAAGGCGAACTGAAAACAAAATTTTATGTGAGCTTGTCAGCTGTAGATGCTTCTGGTCTTCAAGCAGACGACTTCATTTCAAAAAGTGCCCAAAATTGGGGAAAACTGCAATTTTGACTGAGGGTATGTTGTTTTGATTCATTCTTATATTATACATCTCGATGGAAACTGCAAACAACTACACTCTAAACCAAGAAATACAAAAGGACACAATCCCTTTAAAGCTCATATGGGGCTTATACATATTCAAACTTGACCTTCATTGCATAAATAAATTGAAATTCGAAATTCATTCAATTCTGGTATATTTAGCTGAAACTCAAATCCGGACGGAATGATCGAATAACTGACAGGCTAACAGCGCCTCGCGGTTGTTTTTTTAAACTGCCGTTGTTCCAAGTAAGATTTTATTGTCGCTGATGGTATGAAAACGTCTCTCCCCAAACACTCCTGGATACATGTATAAGCTGGCCAGTATAACTTTATATGTTGCTACATACAGCCTGTTTAGGCCCATACGTACTGGCGCTATTGAGTCTACCAGTCGAAACTTTATGAAAATCGAATTTCATAACAAGGGTCTTTATGCGATAAATATTAAGTAATATTCTAAATCAGAAACAATTAAAATCAGTTATTCCACCCTGTTTCTGAAAATCAAAATTAGAATCATCCTCTAATTTGCTGCAGTAACTGTTATACCACACCTATTGCAACAAAAACTTTAACCCATTAATGGCAAATGGAGTCTACTATCCATATGAAATGGATGAGTCCATTCATCATTTTAGGGGTGTCTGGTAAATTTTCATTATTTATTCTTTTACAGAAATGCTTGAATTCCAAACAAACAGCGGAGACCCTAATTAGACGCCGCGTAATGCGGCGTCTGATATGGGTCTGCATTGTTTGTCTGTTTGCCCGTTTATGGGACGCTAGGCATGAATGGGTAAATCAAATTATCAGGAGGATGTGCTGCAGTGTCTAAACACGAGGACGTTGTCTGTGAGCCTCCTATATATGAAACTGTACGTTACCAACCAGCGGGTCACATCATAACGAGTGATCTTGGCATTAAGAATAACAATGTAAGAGAGTTACTCTCCAAAGGCGCTACATTTTGGGAGCGAAATATTTTAGTTGAAAACAGAATTATTCTATCGAAGACTATGCTAGATGCTGAATTTGACACACTATCACATTAAGTCAAATTGATAGCGCCTTTGTTGAACAGTCGTCTTTGAACCATGAAAATGACAGTCCTGCTTAAATCGCTGCTCACCTAGCTGAACCCCACGTGGGGATGGTCGAGTGGTGCGATGGTGATGTGTATAACTTCCAGTGCTGGAGCGTCCTGCTGATTTGGAACATTTAGGTAGCTTGCAGTAGGTGCGGATGGGGGTTGTTTGGACATTTCTTCTCTCGCCTATCATTTCTCTTCTTTCTCCCTCTCTCTGGGAGACGGCCCGATATAGACTGAAATACTGTCTCAAAGGGCTGTCAAACCCAAATCAGTCAATCAAACAATGACTCCTACGATAAATATGCCATTGCTCCGGCAGAAAAGGCAACTAACAGTAGTGTTTTTTTTTTTTTTGAAAGACCCACTACAGCGACTGCTTGAGAAAGCAGCTTGGTTTGTACACATCGGATATTACCCTACATGTACGTGCTCTTCGGTCTGAGACACCACGAGGCTTATCTGCTTTGCTTTGGAATTTCCTCAGCAGACGAAAATCTTGACCTTCCAAAGTTACATAATTTGGGTGGTCGGGTCAGGTCGGGCTATAAAGCTGAGGATCTATAAGTGTCCGCACGTCCTGCTAGGACCAGTGGCTGCTTTGATCTTTCTGAGACCATATAAATATTTCTGCAGTTTGGTAGTTATTTTCTTGTCGATTAAGCCGGGCCGCGTAGCGCAATCGGTAGGGCACCTGACTCATAAGTCAGAGGTCCTGGGTTCGATACTCGGTCTGGCCACATACTTTCGTTTCTCCTTCCGCTGATTCAAGAAGGGCAGTTGTCAATTACTGGCGAAAGTATGTGCACTTAATACTGGTTAACAGCTTAGGAGGTCTAAGCCTGCCCAGGAGTAGTGTGGTAAGGTTTACTGACCTTCCCGACATGACCATAGCTGTTAACCGTGGACGTTAAGCATCAAATCAATCAATCAATCTTGTCAATTAAAATAAACCTGATGAGTAGATGAACTGATTAACTTTTGAGGTAATTCCGTTAATTATTTTTGGAGTCATGGCCCTTTGAGAATTTCAGCATTTTAACATTTTCAGCAAGATATCTCAAAAAGTATTTAAGCTATGAGCTTGAAACTTTGCCAGCATATTAGGAATGATGAGTGAATGAACTGATTTACCTTTAAGATAATTCGGTTCATTCTTTTTGGAGTTATGGTCCTTTGAAAATTTCAGCATTTTAACCTTCTCAGCAAGATATCTCAAAAAGTATTAAAGCTAGAGACTTGAAACTTGGTCTGCTGATGGGAGCTGGTGAGTAAATTCAGTGATTACATTCTGAACAAATTCCGTCAGCTTTTTTGGAGTTATGGCCCTTTGAAAGTCTTCGGCATTTTTAATTTGTCAGCAAAATATTTCGAAAGTATTTGAGCTAGGGACTTGAAACTTAGTAAGCTTTTGGTGATGATAAGTAGATTAATTGATTAACTTCTGAATGAATTCCATCATTTCTTTTCTTCTGAAATGTTCAGCATTTAAACCTATCAGCGAGATATCTCATAAAGTATTTGAGCAAGAGACTCTTGAAACTTGGTCGGTTGATTGGAGATGATGACACTAATTATCATTTGAATGATTTCCGTTAAATTATTAAGTATAGACCATTCCCAGCTAGGGTCAGGCATATGGTTGGGGGCATAGTGTTTTACAAACTAATTTTCTAGTTTATTTATCCTTTAAATTCAATGTTCATTGATGATATCATCATCATGTTTTCTTATGAATATTAATGAGGCGGCTCATAAAGGACTGTCAGACGGCATAAAGTTTACAAAAGAAGCAACTATTTATATCTCCAACTTTGATGCCGTTTCCGATATTGAATTGCTTACAAAATAACACTTTCATAGCTGCAATTAAAAGCATCTTTATAATTGGCATTTAAAGCAGTGATTTGAGGTTAATACAAAATTTGAATAAAACCATCTAAATTAAACATACCTCCCTGGTAGTCAGTAGATTTTGTTTGCTTGTGTCGTTGTTGTTCTCTACAGTTAAGAATACGAAAAAGACTGACATGCTGATTAAACTGTATGTTTATAAGAAAGAATCAAAGAGTGATTTGTTGCACAATAATCTGAAAAACTAACATTGTTGTTGAAAATCCATTTTGGTCTGAAGGAACATCAGTGCTTTGGGAAGAGTGTCATAGTAATTATTTGTTCCATCTCTTTCTCAAATTATGATCCTGAAAAGACAAAAACAGTAGCATATTCTCAAATATTCGAACACGTATAAGGTGCATGTATACTGGATTCATTCATTAAATATAGGGTAGACAGGTAAATACCTATATCACACATATAGTATAAAAATGCATAACTGTGACCAAGACAGGTGTGTAAGTGAAATCATTTAACCTTGAAAATGTAGGCTCCACTATATTTTCTTCATAATTATGACAAACTTTGGACACATGATACTTCTTTTTTGATCTTCTCAGCCTGATAATTTGTAAAGGACTTAGGAAAAAAAATTGCTGGGACTTCACTCTCAATTCACTGAAATTGCGCTGTTTTTTTTCAAATAGTTTTATGTTTGTTTTATTTTATTACGCAGCAAAGGAGGGGTGTCTATAAGGCTGTTTTCATGGCCACTACCGATTTTCTTTAAACTTTTTAAACTCAGACTACTATGTGTTGGCTGTAATGTCATGCAATATTAAATTATTTGGTGAAGGTTTCTTTGGTGTGTACGAGATGAAAGTGGGTGGGGTAATTCTGACCCGAAGAGGGTTCTGTTAAGAAAATGCTAATATTTTTATTGCTACTTAGAACTGGACGTCTACCATTTCATGACTCCTTATGTAATGCCAGATATAACAAATGATTATAATACTTTTGTGAAATTTCTACATGCAGTGCGTTTATACTCACTTGTATGACATACCTAAATTTTAGCCTTTTTTATTCTCCAACTTTACGCAAAACCACAACAGCTTTTTACACTCAAAGTTATTCCAACGATATTTTGCGGTTATACAGTATATTAAATGGTTGTTCCAAAATTATGCCGATAATTTTCTACAATGAATATTTTTTTGAGTTATCTCCCCTATTAACCGCTTTTTTTTCAAAATTATTACTCAGATTTTATATCCCCCGCCACATGTTAGTGGCGGGATATTTATACCCCGACATGCGAAGTATGTCAGGGGGTATATAGTTTTTGCCATTCCGTCTGTTTGTCCGTCCGTCCGTCGTTTGTCAACTTTACGTCAAAGTTTTGCGTTAAATCTTTTGTGGATGCTCATTTCTTTGACCTTATATCAGATTCTCTTCGCATTTACTTTGTTATATCTCCATAGCTTTACCTTTGATCTGAAATATCGAGGCACCTGGGAGGAGGCCACGAGTCAATAATTATGACTTAGGCATTTTCATTATGTCAAAGTTTTGTGTTAAACCTTTTGTAATTGTTCATATTTCTGTAACCACTGGTCAGATTCTTTTCATACTTGGTTCATGATATCTCTTGAACATTACCTTTGATGTGAAGAGTCTTTGCCTCTGGGTCAGGCCCCTGGGTGGGACCAAGGGTCAATAATTAGGACTTTTGCCTTTTCATTATGTCAAAGTTTTGGGTTAAACCTTTTTTAATTGCATATATCTCTGTAAATGCATTGCAAATATCTTCCATATTGTATTCATGATATCGCTATAGCACTGCATTTGATAGGGACTTCAGGGTCAGGCTCATGGGTGGGGCCAGGGGTCAATAACTAGGACTCGGCCTTTTGTTTTATTTTTTGCTTGTTCTGAAATATTTAAATGAAGTCTAGTGATGCATGACTAATTCTATTATATACTAGTTTACCATTTACATGGATGCTGCTGCTGACTCAAGGTCAAGGTCACAGACTTAGAATTTGTTCCATTTACATTTGCATTTAACTTTCGGTTAAAATGTTGCTTTCATTTGACGGCGGCACTGGTCGGCTATACGTGAGACCCTGCTTACATGCTCTAGTTTGTTTTCTGCTGTATGTATTTCTGTTCATCTGTTGTACGTACATTTGTCTGCCTGTCTGTTTGTCCGTATGTCAGTCTGTCTATCCGTGAGTCTTCGTAATATTTAAAATAAAATAAAACTAATGCCCTCTGTCAAATGTCTTTGCTTATTTTCTCAGAATTGTATCATGTTCTTTCCAGTGTCTCTTCTTATTACACATACTCTAAGTAACGTATTTTGCAGCTTGTAAAGACCCAAGACAAGTGCACATGCCATGTTTGAAGAAAATCCATCAAAAATACTCAAGGTATCGAAAGGAAGCGAAGTCTCACGAATAGACAGACTGACATACGGACACTCAGACAGGCAGACAAATGTACGTACAACAGATGAACAGAAATACAAACAGCAGAAAACAAACTAGAGCAAGTGAGCAGGTGCTCACGTATACCCCCAACCAGTGCCACCGCCTAATGAAAGCAAACTTTTAACACAAAAAATAAATTGAAATGTAAATGGAACAAATTCAAAGTCTGTGACTTGACCTTAGGGCAGCAGCAGCATCCATGTAAAGTAGACTAGTATAAAATAAAATTAGTCATACATCACTAGACTCCATTAAAATATATCAGAACAAGCTAAAAATACAAATGGCTGAGTCCTAGTTATTGACCTCTGGCCCCACCCATGAGACTGACCCTAAAGTCCCTATCAAAAGCAATGCTATAGAGATACAGTGAATACAATATGGAAGATATTTGCAATGCATTTACAGAGATATATGCAATCAAAATGGTTTAACCCAAAACTTAACATAATGAAAAGTTGTAAGTCGTAATTATTGACACTTGGCCCCACCCAGGGGCCTGACCCAGGGGCAAAGACTCTTCACATCAAAGGTAATGCTCAAGAGATATCATAAACCAAATATGAAAAGAATCTGACCTGTGGTTACAGAATTATGAACAATTAGAACAGGGATAACACAAAACTTTGACATAATGAAAATGCCTGAGTCATGATTATTGACCCCTGACCTCCTCCCAGGGGCCTGACCCAGGTGCCTTGATATTTCAGATTAAAGGTAAAGCTACAGATATGTAACAAAGTAATTCTGAAGAGAATCTGATATAAGGTTAAAGAAATATGAGCATTCACAAAAGGTTTAACGCAAAACTTTGACGAAAAGGTGACGGGCGGACGGACGGACGGAATGACAAAAACTATATACCCCCTGACATACTTCGCATGACGAAGGTATAAATATCCCGCCACTAACATGTGGCGAGGGATATAAAATCTAAGTAATAATTTGAAAAAAAAATAAATAAAAGAAGCGGTTTTAAGGGCAGATAACTCAGAAAATATTCATTGTAGAAAATTATCGGCATAATTTTGGAACAACATTCTAATATACTGTATAACTGCAAAATATCGTTGGAATAGCTTTGAGTGTAAAAAGCTGTTGTGGTTTTGCGTAAGGTTGGAGAATGGAAAAGGCTAAAATTTAGGTATGTCATACAAGTGAGTATAAACGCACTGCATGTAGAAATTTCACAAAAAATATTCTAATCATTTGTTATATCTGGCATTACATAAGGAATCATGAAATGGTAGACTTCCAGTTCTAAGTAGCAATAAAAATATTAGCATTTTTGTAACAGAACCCTCTTGGAATCAGAATTACCCCATCCACTTTCATCTCGTACACATCAAAGAAAGCTTCACCAAATGATTTGATATTGCATGACATTACAGCCAACACATAGTAGTCTGAGTTTACAAAGTTTAAAGAAAATCGGTAGTGGCCATGAAACCAGCCTTTACAAAGTTTAAAGAAAATCGGTAGTGGCCATGAAAACAGCCTTATAGACACCCCTCCTTTCCTTATGATCTTTTCTTATACAAACCATTTTAAGATCAGCAAGTCAGCATTTTGGGATTCTTAATTGTGGAAAAACAACAAAGAGAAGGTTTAGACAGATATGTTGTGTTTTCAGCATTCTTTTATTTAATTATTCACTACAAATCAGTTGTTATCACCACCTTAAGTAAAAAGATAGGAATGATCAGGAACCAATACAATCAAATCTAACATCCCGATCTCAAAACCAAAAGAGAAAGAAGCACACACACTAAAATTGACAATGGTTCACGCCAGGCACGCACGGTAAACCGAATGAGCATCTCTTTCCAAGGCAGGTAGTCAGTCAGCTATCTTAATTGAAAACAGCAACATATTTTTTTGTTGTAATTTTAAATTTAAATTGCAAAACAAAATAGCAGAATGGGCAGCTATTCAGGTGACCAGACTCCTACAGACCAAAGACAAGCGGACATAACAATATGCAACATTGAGGAACCACAACAAAAGTACCGCCTTGGAGCGGTCAGCAAAAGATTACTGTGGTGGCGGTGGGGTTTGGGGTGGGGCTGAAACTAGTTCTACCGGATCCAAACCTCAACCCGCTACTTGCAGTGATCCCAAACATTAAGTTAGTTGTTTGGACCACATTAATGTTTTTGGCTCAACTTAGACGAATCGGCGGGACACAGTGAAAGGAAAGAGAAGAAGAGGTAGACAGAAGAGGAGGTGGGAAGACAGAGGGGACAGAGATGGACTTTGTCAACACAACCTGGGTAGCCATAGACATAAATAGGAGAAAGGGGATCTGTGATGCCATACAACCATGCAAGGTTATTTGTATTGGATAAACTAGAGTATAACTGTGATTTTGTGGGGTGGGTGGGAGGTGGGGGGGGGGGCAGATAATCATCAGGTGTACACAAGTTTAGAATTAGGCCTAGCACTATGGGCTCCTGTATATTTGCCCACTTTGGTTTCTGTTTTGTTTTGTAATTTGTAATTTGAAATATAAAAAAGGTAAAAATTGATTTTACCTATTGTTTTCAGTTGGAGTAGCTGAATGACCACTTGCATGAATGAAAGATTTGAAAACACGAACATCTCAACAAATATGGTCGGTGTCACTAACGTCGTTTTGTCAGAATAGTTAAACACACTCTAATGTGGCACAGAAGTCCAAATAAAATCTAAATGGTGAAGTGGTATATCAGTTTAAGAAGAATTTATCCACTGAGTTGCAGTAACGCAACGTTACATGTCTGTGAGAAAGAAATGACGTTAGTTGCGGACGTTTTATTTAATTCATGTTGCTTAGAAGATAGTTTTTTTCAGAAAGTCTTATGCTTTCTAGTTTCTAGGTAATAAACAATTGCATGAAAATAAATGATTCCATGAACACCGCCTAGAAACGCCTTCTCAATACGATAATAATCAATATAAGTTACAAAGGTCAAATTATCAGATTATTAAATTTTTCCATGTGGCGGTGTCGCAATTTTCGCAGTACTTGTCTGTTTTTCTTTATGCGTTTGGCACCCGCACGTTGTTCCAAATGTCTGTAACATTCGCTGGCCTGAAAAACTGACGTCAAGTTAGAATAAAAGCTGAGATTGTTATTTTTATGTAACGTAAGAAATGTCTTCTTTAGAGATTGACGCTTATATCTAATGCATTACACCCAGAGCAGAAGCTGGAGTTTACAAAACAACCATTACCAAAAAACATTTGCTAAATTCAGTTTGTATAGAACATATACTCAGCAAAAATAAAAGTATCCAGGTAATAGTTTTCATACATGTACTTGAGTGATCAGGTGAGAAATACCTTGCTGTTCAATGCAGGTTTAGCTACGTTAGCTAGTTGGCTACGTCGCATGTCAGTCCATTTTGGGTTCTTAATATGAAAATATCGAAACAAACGCTACTTCAAACATTCGAAGGGTAGTTTTCTGTGTTCACAGACAAAAAACTTGAAAACGGCAGAATTTCACTGAAATCACGAAAGGTTCATCGAGATCTAAGATCAGACACTAATGAACCACTCTTTACAAAAAGCAAATCAAAAATCTGTTCTGGTCTGCGTTTCATGGTTGCAAATTAAAGTGCTCAATTCTGATCTTTCAGGTCCAAACTCAGTTGCAATGGAGTGTGCATAGGAAATTCATTTTGTTATGATTGCTGAAAAAGCACATTGTCTTCAACAGTTACCATCGTGCAATTGATACTGTCAACTGAGGATAAAAAAATGAAGAAACCGTACAATTTATGAATAGATAAAGCAATTATTGCACATTTAAAATCGTTATATGTTTAATTCCAAGGGCGATAAATTTACAGATGGACATTTTAAAATCTCATTTGCAAGAACCAGTTGTTTTGATCAAAGACATTTAATTACAGTCATGAAAGCATAGGCCAGACTGCAAAACTAAAATATTAACTTGTCAGATTTAACAAGATTTGTCAGAAGACAACAAAGCGCGCCTTATGGGTGCCTGATTCTCACAGTCACAAAGACCTACAAATATATCAAGACATCTGCAGTGGCAGGCTGAGCGATTATCGCAGGTATATGATGACTACATACTAAATACAACTCAAAATATGAAGCAAAATTACTGAATGATAAGATTTATGTCAGAGTGACCTCAAATTCCCAGATATGCTGTTAATCTATAATTAGTTAATGAGACACAAAGCAAAATCAATGAACCATGAAATATAGGTCATAGCAATCTATAAAAAATATGAGGTTATTCGCGATGTCAGACTGATCCACTATGCCAGATATGATGTTAATCCATCAAACAGTGCTTGAAATATAAGACAAAATCACTGGACCATGAACAAAGGTCAAGGGCACAGGAGTCAGCAAGGTAGCTTTGCAGCTGCTGCAATTATAGGGATATGCTATTTGACCAGTTATCAAGTCTCTTCTGTCAAAGGTTTCATCAAAACTAAAAATTTTGCCTTAAAAACAGTGCCAAACAGCAAAGTCAGTCAACCGTAACATATAGGTCAAGGACATACAAGTGTGTCATGCAGCTGCTGCAGTCATATGGATGTATATATGTACCAAGTATGATGATTGTAGATGCTGTAGTTTGTAAGATACAGAGTTGAACATCGAGTTAAACGCAATTGTTAACATTGGTTAACCTGATCACGGACGCCCACAAGGACGCTGACGGGTACGCTAACGCTGACGCTGACACTAACGCTGACGCTAACACTAACGCATACTCGGACTACAACGCCAGGGGTATAGCATAAGCTCTCCTTTGCTTCGCAAAGGCGCGCTAATAAAAACTGGTCTTGCTGTAATAACTCTCATATCAGAAGAAAATTGGTTGCAAGTTTCCTTGCATATTATCCTCCGATGTCTCACTAATCCAAAAAAATTGAAAGTTTACGGGTAAACTGAAATGCATTAAAATGCATTATCTGGGAAGCAGATAAGAAAAATGGACATTTTTCTAAGTATAAAGAGGATCTTACATGAGTGCTCATGTATTATTGAATTTATTAAACGAGTTGGGGAAGAAGATAGGATGCGAGGCTTTGCCGAGCATCTTATCGATTTTCCCCAACGAATTTAATAAATTCAGTAATACAGGAGCCCGAATGCAAGATTCTATTTATCATATGACGCTAAAATCGCATTTTACCAGCAGAATTTGCACTAAAACGTCACGATTTCGCCATTAGAAAACGCGACGTTTTTATGGACGTCAACGTATAACGTTAAGACGTAATTTGCATATTTAATCCACTAGTGGATTATCGCATTTAATGCATGGCTTTATTACACTCTCAGATGCGTCGTCATATGATAAATAACAATGTCAACTTCCATGGCGGTCATTTTGGATCACGGACCGCAACTGTTTGTATTAAGATGTTTTACGTCTGAAATACAGAGTTTCCATTGGAAAGGAGGGGTGTCTATAAGGCTGTTTTCATGGCCACTACCGATTTTCCTTAAACTTTGTAAACTTAGACTACTATGTGTTGGCTGTAATGTCATGCAATATTAAATCATTTGGTGAAGGTTTCTTAGGTGTGTACAAGATGAAAGTGGGTGGGGTAATTCTGAACCGAAGAGGGTTCTGTTAAGAAAATGCTTATATTTTTATTGCTGCTTAGAACTGGAAGTCTACCATTTCACGACTCCTTATACAATGCCAGATATTACAAATGATTATAATACTTTTGGGAAATTTCTACATGCAGTGCGTTTATACTCACTTGTATGACATACCTAAATTTTAGCCTTTTTTATTCTCCAACTTTACGCAAAACCACAACAGCTTTTTACACTAAAAGCAATTCCAATGATATTTTGCAGTTATACAGTATATCAGATTGTTGTTCCAAAATTATGCCGATAATTTTCTACGATGAATATTTTCTGAGTTATCTCCCCTTAAAACAGCTTCTTTTTTTTTTTTTTTTTTCAAAATTATAACTCAGATTTTATATCCCGCCACATGTTAGTGGCGGGATATTTATACCCCGACATGCGAAGTATGTCAGGGGGTATATAGTTTTTGTCATTCCGTCTGTTCGTCCGTCCGTCCGTTCGTCACATTAACATCAAAGTTTTGCGTTAAACCTTTCGTGGATGCTCATTTCTTTAACCTTATATTAGATTCTCTTCATATTTACTTTGTTATATCTCTATAGCTTAACTTTTGATCTGAAATATCAAGGCACCTGGGTCAGGCCCCTGGGAGGAGGTCACGGGTCAACAATTATGACTTAGGCATTTTCATTATGTCAAAGTTTTATGTTAAACCTTCTTTAATTGTTTATATTTCTGTAACCACAGGTCAGATTCTTTTCATATTAGGTTCATGATATCTCATGAACATTACCTTTGATGTGAAGAGTCTTTGCCCCTGGGTCAGGCCCCTGGGTGGGACCAAAGGTCAATAATTAGGACTTTTGCCTTTTCATTATGTCAAAGTTTTGGGTTAAACCTTTTTTAAATGCATGTATCTCTGTAAATGCATTGCAAATATCTTCCATATTGTATTCATAATATCTCTATAGCATTGCTTTTGATAGGGACTTCAGGGTCAGGCTCATGGGTGGGGCCAGGGGTCAATCACTAGGACTCAGCCATTTGTTGTATTTTTGCTTGTTCTGAAATGTTTAAATGAAGTCTAGTGATGCATGACTAATTCTATTTTATACTAGTTTACCGTTTACATGGATGCTGCTGCTGACCTAAGGTCAAGATCACAGACTTTGAATTTGTTCCTTTTGTGTTAAAATGTTGCTTCCATTTGACGGCGGCACTGGTCGGGGGTATACGTGAGCCCCATGTAAAGTAAACTAGTATAAAATAAAATAAGTCATGCATCACTAGATTCCATTAAAATATATCAGAACGAGCAAAAAATACAATGGCTGAGTCCTAGTTATTGACCTCTGGCCCCACCCATGAGCCTGACCCTGAAGTCCCTATCAAAAGCAATGCTATAGAGATATCATGAATACAATATGGAAGATATTTGCAATGCACTTACAGAGATATATGCAATCAAAATGGTTTAACCCAAAACTTGACATAATGAAAAGGCGTAAGTCGTAATTATTGACCCTTGGCCCCACCCAGGGGCCTATACCAGGGGCAAAGACTCTTCACATCAAAGGTAATGCTCAAGAGATATCATGAACCAAATATGAAAAGAATCTGACCTGTGGTTACAGAAATATGAACAATTAGAAAAGGGATAACACAAAACTTTGACATAATAAAAATGCCTGAGTCATGATTATTGACCCCTGACCTCCTCCCAGGGGCCTGACCCAGGTGCCTTGATATTTCAGATCAAAGGTAAAGCTACAGAGATATAACAAAGTAAATATGAAGAGAATCTGATATAAGGTTAAAGAAATATGAGCATTCACAAAAGGTTTAATGCAAAACTTTAACGTAAAGTTGACGGACGGACAGACGGACGAACAGACGGAATGACGAAAACTATATACCCCCTGACATACTTCGCATGTCGGGGTATAAATATCTTGCCACTTACATGTGGCTGGGTATAAAATCTGAGTAATAATTTTGAAAAAAAAAATAATAAAAGAAGCTGTTTTAAGGGGAGATAACTCAGAAAATATTCATTGTAGAAAATTATCGGCATAATTTTGGAACAACAATCTAATATACTGTATAACTGCAAAATATCGTTGGAATAGCTTTGAGTGTAAAAAACTGTTGTGGTTTTGCGTAAAGTTGGAGAATAAAAAAGGCTAAAATTTAGGTGTGTCATACAAGTGAGTATAAACGCACTGCATGCAGAAATTTCACAAAAGTATTATAATCATTTGTTATATCTGGCATTACATAAGGAGTCATGAAATGGTAGACTTCCAGTTCTATGTAGCAATAAAAATATTAGCATTTTTGTAACAGAACCCTCTTCGGGTCAGAAATACCCCACCCACTTTCATCTTGTACACACCAAAGAAACCTTCACCAAATGATTTAATATTGCAAGACATTACAGCCAACACATAGTAGTCTGAGTTTACAAAGTTTAAAGAAAATCGGTAGTGGCCATGAAAACAGCCTTATAGACACCCCTCCTTTGGTTCCGATTTGTCAACTGGTTTGAAACTTTGGACGACGCTTGCGTATTTCTTCAATTTTTGCTTACCCAGGCTTTACTATTTCCAGATACACCCATTGTCAGTATTTCAAATTGGATCAAGTAAAAATCTGATTAAACTCCGTTATGGTTAATATTCAATATGATTACCAAGTGAATTCTAATCAGTATAAACATATATATCTCGGCAACAAAAATAGTCTTGTTAATTTATCGTTTAAAATTATTGGCCTTTTGTTTTCTCTTAAAGGCCCCATTGCTCTATCAGTGATGAAAATTTTATTGTGAGGTATCGCGGCACGCTTCTCACTACAGTTTTGTCATAGTAAACGACCGTGACTAGCATGCTCTAATTAAATATAATATCCTTGAGATTCACAAAAAAGGGTTTTGAAATCTGATTTGGGTCATTTTAGTTGCCAACTAATATGACCTACTTTCGATTTCGTAAACATAAATAAAATGGTATAAGTACAACGTACAGGCTTGGAGACCATTTCACTATGCCGCTAAAGCTATGGAACATTACTTAATGGGAAACCAGAAGAGGACAGCTGTATTTTGTGGAGTGATTTGTCATTTTAAAAATGAAAAAAAACTATTCTCTCTACTTTTTGCTTGGTTTATGACTCAATATATGCATCGCAAGGTTCATTTTATCACCATACGTGTAGGTTGAACCGCTTGTCATAAGGATTTGCGTTTTAGTCGTTTTTACCACCGATAGGCCTCTGGAGACTTTAGGTGTTTCGATATACCAAACCGTCAATATTTTGTCCAAAGAAAAATTGTAAAACTTTGACTGGTTTACTGTTTCCAAACACAATACCGCTAACACGCATGGCTATACAGACTAAAATTACTACAAAACTGAGTAAGAGGCCCGGAAGCTCAGTAGTTTAAGCGCTGGCCTACTTATCTAGCGGTCCCAGGTTCGCTGTAGACGGGAATCTTTTCAATCGTAAACGGGGTTCCATAGAACACAGCCTTTCATTATTACCCATCCATCGTTCTGATACATTTTGTAAGACTGAAATACTGTTAAAAGGGCGTAAATTCGCCAGTCATCCATTCATGCATCTACAAATCTGAGTAAGGGCTGTTGTTGCGGGCTCATGCCCTAGACAATGACTGTGTGATTTGCCAATAGGGTTGTGTTTGCTTCCGTGTTTACGGTCAGAAGACGGTAACTTTTCAAACTTATTTCTAGTTTGTAAAACTTGAAGACCACAGTAAGTTTCAGAGGTATGCAGATATGTCATTTCAAAAGAGGATGCATCCATGCTTTAAAAAGCCTAAATTGGGAGTTTCCGCTCCCTGAATACCATGCCATGCTGTGCAAAAGCGATACCAAAGTTATTGCTACAAGGGTGGGTCCAGAAGTAACGTCACTATGTTTATTGCGCGCTTATTCATCGTAGAATCATAATACAAATATAACAATCTACACTGATTTAGGGCGCGTTTACACGAGCAAAGTTTCTATGTCACAGAAACTTTAACAAAGAAAATATGACAAACATTTTGCGTTTACACGGAGCAAATTATTTGTTAAAGAAAATGTGCCATAGAATCTTTGTCACATAAACTTTGGCAATGGAATATTTGCTGCAGTGTTCACACGACCAAATATTAATTGTCAAAGTTACCTGCAGCGATGAAACAAAATCTTTGTCACATTTTCCACGCTTGTAGCAATGTTCTTTGTTACGTAATCTTTAGCAAAGTTCTCCGTTTACACGGACAAATTTAATTTATCGAAGTAAATTTAACATATATATTTGTCAAAGAAATATTGTCATATTTTGGCATTTACACGAGCAAATTTTTCTGTGACAAACCTACTATGTCATAGAAACTTTGGTCGTGTAAACGCGCCCTTACAGAAGACATGTAAAGTTGGAATGTTTTACCGCAATTATATAGACGTTCAAAGTATACCACCGACGCAATCGCCCCGCACGTTAGAATGACGTTAGATACATGAAAAAAAAATCTAAGGCAATCACAAATCAAAATCAAACTAACGCACCAAATCAGATGCAAATTTGATATGAGAACGACCTATATTTCTGCCGCCCACTGTTGAATCGTTAATATCGTCACTGCAATTTGAAGTTCGACTGCTAGTGTTATGCTTGTTCCTGTCGAGTAAAAAAAAATGTTGATTTTTAACAAACGCGTCAGCGGATATATATTGAGTTTTGCCACAAACTAGGAATATCACCATTAGAGACTATAGATCTGTTTAGTTAGACATGTGGTGATTATGAGGCTTGTGTAAACTGTTAGGGTGCAGATGAGTCGCTAAAAGATCGTCCGAAAACCGGAAGACTCCCTATATGCAATGTCAGGCGATAACGTCACTCTTGTTTGAATCCCATATATGAAGATCGATGTTCTACAATTCGAATATTGTGTAATTTTTTTAACATGACCATTGAAAACTGAGTAAAACATGGATGAACAGACATAAGTGCTATGCTGGAACAACAAATATGCTAGTTTGGACATGACACAATATGGAACGTTAACAACGTCACTGACGTGCGGCGCATGTCGTTACCGTGTCTTCTGTCTATTTCGATATCTCGATTACTGTGCACTATATTTTTATGACATTTTCAGTTCATAATTCAAATACCATGTAGATTTAGCTACTTGGATACGAAATTTTGTTTTTATGCCCCCAACTTCGGAGAAGTTGAGGGGGCATATTGGTTTGGGCCTGCCCGTCCGTCTGTCCGTAATACTTTTTGGCAGCTGGGAAATTCAAGAACCGCTTATGCTAGAATCTTGAAATTTCATATGTGGCATGTACATGAAAAATAAGCGGGCCCGTATTTTTTCTTTTTTTCTGGCGGTCACATATTTCCAGAGTTATGCCCCTTTTTGGACTTAGTCGATGGAACCTTGTGAACAAAATATCTCAAGAACCCCAGATGCTAGGATCATGAATTTTTGCAAGATGACATTGTCGAATGTGATCTGATTAACTTTTGAAAAAAAAAATTGAATTTTTGACCGAGTTATGCCCCTTTTTCGACTTAGTGCACTGTAAACCTATGGAACCTTGTGAACAAAATATCTCGGGAACCCCTGATGCTAAGGTCATGATTTTTTACAAAATGACATTGCCCAAGGTGTAGATGACCTGATTAACTTTTGAAAATCACTCGTGAATTTTGACCGAGTTATGCTCCTTTATCGACTTCGTGCGTTGTAAGCCTATGGAACCTTGTGAACAAAATATCTCGAGAACCCCTGATGCTAACATCATATTTTTTGCGGGAAGACATTGCCATAGGTGTAAATGACCTCATCAACTTTTGAAAACAAATCGTGAATTTTTCACTGAGTTATGCCCCTTTTTGGACTTAGTGCATTGTTAGCCTATGGAATCTTAATAAAATATCTCTGACGTTAGGATCAAGATTTTATGCAGGAAGATATTGCCCAAGGTGTAGATGACCTGATTAACTTTCGAAAAAAAGTCTTAAAATTTTGACTGAGTTAAGCCCCCTTTTCGACTTAGTGCATTGAAGTCTATGGTACAAAGGTACAAGCATTATGGGATGAACCTTCTTTAGAGGCAAGCATATGGTTGGAGGCAAAGTGTTTCATAAACGCATTTTCTAGTTCTCTCTTTAATCTACACGACTTAATAGCTGCAGTGACATTAATTCTGGATCAACCCTCTTATAATGGGTTTGCAATTCTGATATTGAGATGAAAAGCAGTTTATTCTTTATGGTATGAAGGTTGAAAAATGCATAATTTAATGAAGTTTTTTACCGATTTGGGACAAATTATAAGGAAACTGCTGCAATGGCAAATAGTACTCTTACGCTAAAGAAGGAAACGACCATTAAACACATGTCGTCATGTAAAAACACACAAACTGGGAAAGTTTTACAAAGTATCTGAGAATTTGCAATTCGCGCCCCGTTATTCCATTATAGGGTGTAAAATTGCGGTTACAACAGACAGACATTGATCGTATCAAGACTGGTAAAAATCGAAATATAGTCTGTAACATTTTGTTGTAATCAGGCTGCTGCGTATAAAAAAGTCAATTCATCATCGTGTGCATATGTGCTCTCTATTTTTCTCAGAAGCCGTAGGAGCCGCGACACGACAAAACCAACAAAGTGGCAGGTGCGCCCAGTGAAGGCTCAGATCAGCCTATGTATCCGCCCAGTCTGAAACGAGTCTTCGCTGTCCGCATGGAGCTAGCTTAGACCCTTAGCTACCCTTTTTGCTCACACCTAAGATTCTGAATAGACTGGGCGGAGTCTTCGCTGGTTGCGCATGCCACTTTATTGGTTTTGTCGTGTCGCGGCTCAAATTTATTTAAATTGTTTATATGAACAGGAAAAACTCCGACCAGACCGTTTTGCTGCATGTACAATAATCTTTTCTTGTGTCGCAGTTTAAAAATCAATACATGCAATAACGATCTTGTTTTTCCGCTGCTGTGAATGACACGTGCACCATAATGAACGCGTGGGTGGGAGCAGAATTAAGGCGTCAGTCGATCGACATGACAGGATGTAGTGTGGGAGGATAATCGTTAACTAGAAGGGCCGCGTCATGAGTATCTTAACTGACCCTTCCGCGTTTAACTGCGAATATCCTTATCGCGTTTTACTCTGTTGCCACTGTATTGGAAACTGCGCTCAAGCTGTCCAGACTGCAAGATTACGCATACAGGTACAGATCTATGGTGGCAAAACGAGAAATGGCAACTTTTCGCTTGACATAGCTCCGTTTTATCTGTCACATGGCTTCAGGATGTCTCTGTGAATGAAGCAAAATATGGAAGTAACTGAAAGGCGCATCACTATATCTTATTCACTCATTTTCATGCTTATAATTCCTGAAAGCCTATCAGTTTTTCTTATATTTTTGTGATATTTTGAGAGGAATACCTTTCTTCTTTTGATAATTTATCATAGGTTTGCATTCATTTAACTTTTTACGCATGGTTTTAGTTGTACGAGCGTTTTTACAAATAAATTGTCTTCATTGTAAAAATGATGGAATTCGGTAATCTTGCATTCTAATGGTCCCAAAGATGAGCACCCACTTGAAAACTACATGCAACTAAAGAGAGAAAAATGATAAAACTGATCACTCCGAAATTTTTCTATTATATGATTTCTTTACAAACTTATATTCTATGATGGCCTGGTTGAGCCGCGACACGATAAAACCAACAAAGTGGCATGTGCGTCCAACGAAGACTCTGGTCAGCCTAGACATCCGCCCAGTCTGATCAGAATCTCCGCTGCTACCATTTTAGTGCCCAGCGTAGACTCTGGTCACCTGGGCGGATCTGAGTCTTCGCTGGGCGCACATGCCACTTTGTTGGTTGTGTCGTGTCTCGGCTCAATTGATAAATCTGCTAGCCCTTTAAGACAGGTTTGACTGTGAAGAGTAGAGAAAATGACAAAACATACAGGTAGACATTTATAACATGTATGGTCATTGCTACTACAGCATGTTCTATCACCAAAATACGAATGGTATGCATCCAAACATACAAATGCCCTTCCCGCGCTATTTTCTGTTTAAAATTGACAATGGATCGATGCCACACACTTAGACTTTCCATTTTAAGCACGGTTCTAAGAATGGGAAGATAATGAAGATATTTTGAGCCTAATCATGGGAAATATCACAAGTTCACGTGAGAAAAACAAATAATCTGGATCAGCTTGAGCCGCATGGAGTGCGACAAGGGCCATCACTGAGCGTCCACGTCAAAACTTTGCTTTCTAGAAAGTATCAACAGGGAACGCCTTGTCGGAATTCGCAGGGCCTTCGCTGGTCGCATTTTTCCCCAATTTATGGGTTTAGCCCACGTGGTGGTTTATTCAAACACAGAACGCTGACAAGACAGAGCTCTAGATAAGAGGGCGTATTTGATGATAATTAAGGATAATTTTTCTTATTTCTCATCGAAACCATATGTTGTGACCCCTCATCTGAACCGTCTCGTCGAGACGGTTCAGATGAGGGGTCACAACATATGTTTTTATGCAGAATTAACAAAAATTATCCCTAATTATCACCAAATACGCCCTCTTATCTAGAGCTCTGCAAGATATTTATATGGAATATTTATAGTCTTTTCTAATTAGAACTTATGACGACAATATACGAATGGAATCTTGTTGTTTAGTAACAAAGGATAAAAGATTCGTGTTGCGTTAACACTGTAAATGTGCCTTAGGGTGTGTTCGCACAGAGGGGTTCAAATCAGCCTGTGCACCGGGAAGACTGTCACAATATTTGCGGTTCGTTATATGGGCAGCGTATGCGAACAGCAAAGGGTCAGGCCAGCCTGCGCATCCGTGCAATCAGATCAGAACCTTTGCTGTTCCCACACATCATATATAAACCTTTAGGAATCTACAAACATAAAAAGAAGTCTCAAGCAAGACGATGAGAATTCACAGACTTGTTCGAGTCTCCGTTGTACACAGATACATTTACCCATTCCATTCGGGATACCCCTTTAGGGGTATCTGGACAAACAGTTTGGATCCAGATCAGGCCACACAAATATCTGGCCTGATCTGAGATCCAAACTGTTTGCTGCCTAGACATCATTTCTACAAGAGTCACTTAGACCAATATTGTCGAAATATCTTGATTTTTGATGCAGACGACAATTTCAGGAGACGACAAAGAATGCAATGGGTTAAACCGTCTTTTTGTGTGAC
Source organism: Ctena decussata (assembly GCA_963989385.1). Classification (NCBI taxonomy): domain Eukaryota; kingdom Metazoa; phylum Mollusca; class Bivalvia; order Lucinida; family Lucinidae; genus Ctena; species Ctena decussata. Next base: position 49,517,395 of record OZ022498.1, on the reverse strand, counting down.
GCTATTCATAAACTTAAGTTACCTCAGAGACATACGCACACGAAAGGTGATGAGGCTCCGCGAAAGTGCAGGCTGTCTTAGTCTTCTTTTGAACATGACATTAGTTACATTCTACTGACAGACAATACGCTCTAAAAAGGAGACAAAAGAAAATAGAGAGGCATCTCTTATTCAAACTAAAGAAGTTTATTAAGCAACTAATACACCTTTTTTTTCTTTTCTGTGATTAAAACCCGTGTTAGTTATTATTTGTGCTTTAACAGAAAAATAAGAATTACGTCTTAACGAAACTGGAGGACAAGTGCACTGGCTGACTGAATATATTAAATTATTTGAGAAAAAAATATTTGTCTGTGAAGTATACAAATGTTAGATGTTCCCTAAATATTTTGTCTGCAATGGTATAATTATTGAAATCCCTTGCAGACTTTTTTTGAGGAGTTAGGGGAGCGGGAGGGGGCGGAGGGGTAAACGGCTCTTTGAGGGTTTCAGTCTATATCAAGCGGCCACCCAGGCAGAGGTTGTAAGCAAGGGAAAAAAAGAAAATAGATGGGACCTACAAGATACAAACAACTGTATCCCGCGCCTGCTGCAAGCACAGCTGGTCCTTTCCCAAGTATTATCCAAATTATCAGGACGCCCCGGCACTGAAAGCTATCGCCATCGCCCGACCCGGCCACTCCTACTTGCAAACTTGGCTTAACTGTGTAATGGCAAGATGAAATTTGATGTATCCAAAGCTGAAACCTATGTACTTCTTTAGTTGTATGACCAAATTGTTTTACTAACGTTCAGTGAGACACAAACAACAAAAATGAGGATACCGTCGTATGTGACCATACTGCAGCCGCGCGTTAAACAAAAGGCCAGCGAGGACCAGTGTGACTTCCCTGAAAACCCAGTTCAACAACAGGGTATTATATACTTGGTAAGACTAATCACAATTAGAATTTATGTTTGTGATTACTAAATACCGACAAAAAATCTGCAATGCTGTTGGCATAAACACCCCTCGAATCCTTTATCCTTTTAAAGGTATACTCCCTCGTATTTCATTACGAAATAATCACAAAATTAGGAAACTGATTAGTTGTATGCAACACAAATAAGCCTTGTACAAACAATCTTCAGCGAAAACATTTTTTTTACGGAGGCAGAGACGATATATCAGTGCATACTCTTGTTGAATATTCACGAATATTTTGTCGTCACAAATTAGCTGACTCCCACGTGGCAATAAAAAGGCGTTTCTGCAAGCACACTTTGAATATATTTGACGGACCCTCGGCGCCAAGTGCGTACAACTATAGTTACGTACCGCTGAGCCACTTGGGGAACGTCCTTAGGAGAATTGAACTGAACTGAACTGAAAACACTTTGAATTTTATAATTGGTGGAGTAAATAAAATTTCCTTTTAAAAGGAAGGCTTGCACAGCTAAAACGGTGAAATTTTCATGAGTTGTTATTGAAGTGAACCCGATTGTTAGTGCACTTTCTGTTGCTTACTTTTATTTAGCAAAGTATTTAATTTCTAACTTCTTGAATGGTGGCATTATCCACGGGTGTAAGGTAAAAACAAGTGTAGAATTTATTTAAAAAACGAATTGAGGAAATACACACACACACACACACACACACACACACACACACACACACACACACACAACAACAACAACAACAACAAAAACAGTTTTCCAACATTTTGGCCGGCCGTTAGTCATGTCTCAAGGAAAATAACTATATGGACCTATTTCAAGTCTTTTCATTACGGCTGTTGAGTCACATTTAGTCTGAATCAAAATTTTAGAAAACCCATGTCTATGGAATCTTGGCACATCTGAACATGGCATCAAAAGAAGCCAAATAAATTAATATTAACTGAAGTTTATTTTGGGTTTAAGTGGCATCAGCGGCAGTGATTGGAACAAAATTTTGACACTCTGAGAAGAAAATGCATGCTGTTATTGTTTGGACAATAACTTGCTTTACACCATTTGGGAACAACAAAGCACGGAACCTACTGCGTTCGTATTTCCATGAACTCCCGACAGAAGCTCAATTTATGACAATAATATTATCTGACCTTCAAGTGTAATGGCTGGTACAAGCTCAACTTATTACGATTTAATCATTCGACCTTCAAGTATGACCTTGACCTTCCTACACAACTGTTTCACAAGACACTTCTACTCATCAAGGAGAACAATTGTACATAATTATTCTCAAATCCAAGCATAAATGTAGAAATAATGGCTCGGACAAGCTCAATTTATGACCATTTTATCATTTGACCTCCAAATGTGACCTTGACCTTGGACATACCTGAACAAATGTTTCAAATGGCACTATTACTTATGAAGGAGAAAAATTATGCCAAATTATTTTGAAATCAATGCATAAATGTAGAAGAAATGGCTCGGACAAGCTCAATTTATGACCATTTTAGAATTTGACCTTCAAATGTGACCTTGACCTTGGACACACCTGAACAAATGTTTCAAATGGCACTTCTACTCATCAAGGAGAACAATTTTACAAAATTATTTTGAAATCCGTGCATGAATGTAGAAGTTATGGCTCGGACAAGCTCAATTTATGGCCATTTTATCATTTGACCTTCAAGTGTGACCTTGACGTTGGACCAACCTTAACAAATGTTTCAAATGGCACTTCTACTTATCAAGGTGAACAATTGTACAAAATTATTTTGAAATCCATGCATAAATGTAGAAGTTATGGCTCGGACAAGCTCAATTTATGGCCATTTTATCATTTGTCCTTCAAGTGTGACCTTGACCTTGGACCAACCTTAACAAATGTTTCAAATGGCACTTCTACTCATCAAGGAGAACAATTGAGCCAAGTCATTTTGAAATCCATCCGTAAATGTAGAAGTTATGGCCCGGACAATTCCGGACGCACGCACGCACGCATGCACTAACGCACGGACATGCACCGAACTGAAATTGTAACAACTATGTCTCGCTCACCGCAAACGGGCTCGACAAAAATGATCATCATTATTAAAAATGCAACTAGGTCTAAACACAAATTAATTCATTATGCAGAGCGTCCTAGCAATTATTATATCCATTTTTTGCACATTATCAGGCTGCGCAGATAAAAAAAGACGTGGCCAGTGTCCAAATATTTGTCTTAAATACACAGTAGAGTCTATTTTCAAGGTTGAGTAATTTCAATAACACACCTGTCTTGGGCATTATAATGAAATAGTTATACTGTGAGTATGATATAAGCATAACTGACCTACCTGTATTTATAAATGCAACCAATATACATGCACTATATACATGGTCAGACATTTGAGAAAAAAAACTACTGTTTTTATCTGCTCTACCTTACAATTTGAGAAAGAGTTGGAACAAATAATTGCTATGACGCTCTTTTTAAAACATCAAAGTATTTTCAGAGCTGAGTACATTTTTAACAACGGATTTTATTTTTCAGATTTCTGTGAAAAAAAATTACCCTTTGAGTTTTCCATATAAAAACACTTTTAAACAGCATGCCCCTCTATTTTGTATTCTAAACTGTAGACCAACAACAATATGTATGTATATATGTGTTATTTTGAAAATTCTCGAATAAAATAATGTTTAAATCAACAACAATAAGAAGTCTGCTTACTTATAGGGAGATACGATAATTTTGTATGGTTTTATTCAGATTTTTGTATATACCACAAATCACCATCTTAAGGAATAGTCTTAAAAAATCATGATATAAGTTTACTCTTATTAACTGATTACTGGGTGTATCCAGTCTTCAGTTTTGGCGCGAATAGCGGACCGCTATACCCGCCTATTTATTTATTTTCTTAAACTCTCCTACTTTCAGTGACCATCACAAATTATAAATTAGACAGATAAAAGTACTTTTACAAGCGATCATTATTATGCCTAGGATATAGTTTTTCATAAGAAAATTGAAAGTTAATAGAAATATTGAGGGCGTATATCTTTAATCTTCTATGCTACCGAATTCCCGACTAAGGTTGGTTGGTTGGTTGTTTTGGGTTTAACGGCCCTTTGAATCAGTATTTCAGTCTATATCGGGCCGTCTCCCAAAGAGAGGGAGAAAGAAGAGAGAGATGATAGACGAGAGAAAGTGACCAAACAACCCCACCCGCACCTACTGCAAGCACAGTAAGCCCTTGCCCTACTACTATTCAAATCAGTAGGACGCCCCGGTACTGGAAGTTCCATGCAGCACCTTTGCACCACACAACCCCCCCCCCCCCCCCCCTACCCACCACCACCACCACCACCACCCCCGACTAAGGAGATCGGCAGCAACATTACACGTAGCGTGAAATGATAGCGACAGAATAGAGCACGTTTTTTTTGTTAGAATTAAAGCATACTCGACTGCTATTTTCACCGTTATCATTCCATTATAAACCATCTCCCGATGCCAGAAAAATACTTTTACCCAGGAAACATCGCAAGAGATACACAGAACCCGTTTACAATCCCCAATTTCTTGGCTCCTTCTCTGTTAAATCAAATCGTGCGGATGTTTCTGTACATAACATACACATTCTTTGTCTCATAACAGCAAAGATAATATTCAGATCAAACAGGCTTTCACAGAATATTGTCTCAAACACACTTGGAGTCATATCGTCTGGATGCAACCGACTTCAGTGTGTGTTTTTGGAGGATGCACCCTACAAAGACGAGATTTCACCAAAACGATGGTACGGACTTCGTAATATGCGACAGAAAATGATGCAACGGTCTTCTTGGAAATAAAAGTTACAACTCAGAGGACAAAAACGTCGAATCCAGACCTTAACCGCCAAACCAACCTTGTTGCGGCGTTGTGTGTCTGGCCTGGTAACCATTTTTTTTTTTTTTTGTTATTTTTGTCTCTCTCTGTGTACGTCCCCGGGCAAATGTATTTTTCTTGGTATTGAGATATGCAAAAATAACAGTGAAGAATGCTTTATTAGCCGAAACTACGTAGTCTGGCCTATGACCTTCTTCTGAATGTATTCTCTGTTCGTGAAGGAACTCTTTTAGATTTTAATTTTGCTTCTTCCAAAACTCTCAGTTCACGGTTCTTTTTCTAAATAAAAAATAGAAACAAATTTAAAAACAAAACAGAAAAAAACATGCATAGTCTTTTTCTTAGTATAAGGATTCAGGGGTTTGTAAAAGCCCAGAAATAGTAAGATAGTAAGGCAACCGAAGATCTGGGTCAATCGGCACAAACACTTATGAAGATTTGGTTGATTGTTTTTTGGTTTAACGGCTCTTTTAGACAGTATTTTAGTCTATCTCGAGCCGCCTCTCAGGGAGGGAAAAAGAAATGAGAAAGATAGGCGAGAGAAAAACTATCCATACAACCCCCACCCGCACCTACAGCTAACACAGTAGACCTTTGCTCTACTATTATCCAAACAAGTATGACGCCCCGGCACTGAAAGTTACCCAGCACTATTGCCCGACCGCAAACACCCCCAGAGTATTATGCTAAAATTCTATCTGCTAGGTGTAAGTTTCCATCTTTATGACAACTGAGAAGGAGAGTTTTGAATATTTTGCAATAGTCAGCATTTCGGTTGCTATGATAACCAAGCAAATTAAAAACTTGCAACCATACCGATATGTCTGAGGGGAGACTGTCTGTTGGACATTTGAGCCGCGACACGAGAAAACCAACGAAGTGGTCGTGCGCCCAGCGCAGACTCAGATCAGCCTGGGCATCCGACAAGTTTGATCAGACTTTGCGCTAAGCGCTTAAAGGGTAGCTAAGGATCTAAGCTACCTCCATGCGGACAGCGACGACTCTGATCAGACTGGACGGATGCCCAGGCTGATCTGAGTCTGCACTGGGCGCAAAACCACTTTGTTGGTTTTCTCGCGTCGTGGCTCATTTCTGTAAACGAGTTGTTATTGTATCTGCAATGCTAATGCATTAAGCGTCAGCATTCAGTTATCCCTCTGGATTCTGGACTCCAAAGCCTCTTTCGGTTGCCAGAGTAACAGTGGTACTCAAACATGTTTCTTAATATTTGCCACATTCAGCAGTTAGGCTGCTATAACAGCCAAACCAAGAAAAAAAATGGCTAAAAAACATGTCTGATACATAACTATCAGAGGAACATTTCTGTAACAGATTTATCATAAAATATGAACTTTAACGCAGTACGATCTAGTTTTCTATTTTCCTCAGGTAGTCAAGTTCCAATAGCAACAAACGTTCAGGTCCAACTGACACAAGATATAGCGTTTAAGTAGAAAGTTATACTAAAACTATTTCTGCAATGTTCTAGGTTTTCAAACCATATGACTACAGAGGATTTAGATTTTGAACATGTTCCGGTTTCAGCATTTCGGGGGGCATGGCAACCAAGAGGCTGATACCGAATTCATATGTCTGCTGAAGGACTCTCAAAAGAACAGTTGCATTTTGCTTCCATTATTTGTATTGGTAAGATAGAAAGATTTTTCCACTAAGAGATTTTGACAATTTTCGTTTCCATAGCAACATAGTGCAATACCAATAACATGAAAAACTTTGTTCCTTGAGAGATCTATGCTTAAACATCCTTGGCAGTTTACAGAGTCACAGAACATCCCTTCAATAGAATTTCTAGTTATCTGAAAAGGGAAAATAATGATGCGCATAGCCTTACCGTCATTTGAATAACTGAAACCTCGATACTAAAAGTATACAAAAAATCAGGGGCCATATTTACAAAGCAACTTAAGTCAAGAATTTAACTTAAGTTTACTCTTAACTCTAAGATTTTGCTAAGATTCCTGCTTAAAGTTAAGAAATTCTTAAGTCATATTTATAAACTAACTTAACACTAAGAAAACTTAAGATTCGTCTTAACTTTAAGATAGGTCGGTAGGTGACTTAACTTTCTTAAGTTTTGCTAAGTTTTAGCTAAGGGAAAAAACATGGCTGCCGACATTGTGCAGTCGACAAATTTTCATCTTAGAAACGGATGATTTCGACCTATTTCGTACTAATCTAGCAACTTTTCGTCGATTTCTACCAATTTCGTGGTGAAAGCCTGGCCGGTTCCTACTAGTATCGCGCTAGATCCGCACTGGTTCGTGTGTAAACACACAATGTGTAGACAGAAATTTCGCAAGTTTCGTTCGTGGTTAAAAATTTAGAAAACAATAGATATCATTCGATACATCAGCACAGCAGCCTGCAAAAATGCCTAACAGATGGTCAGATTCAGCAACTGTCAACTGTGGAAGACAGAGAACCTGTTTTCGCGGGTAAATTAGTCAGACTAATCAAGTGATGGCTTTCCAACAAGCTGGCAGTTTCGTTGTGAACGGTCATTGAAACCACCTTACCGTGGTATTGGACACTTTCCAGAATCATCCCAAAACATCTTGACGGTAATTCTATTTACATGTAGCAGCAGAGACCCATTCCCTAAGTCCCCCCCCCCTCCCCCCCCCACCCCCCCCCTCTCCAACCTTCTTCCCGTCCCTGCCAAAGTAGGTCCAGGAATGACTTCTATGTAAATTTGTGGTGTGATGGGGAGGTTGTTGGGATGAGGCATATTTAGGTATCTCCTGAGCCCCTTACACAGCAGATACGTTGCACAAATGCAGCATCAGAAAAGAGTAACATGTACCCAGCAGGCACATTACGTTGAAATGACGTCGATGAGACGTCATCACGTCACATCAACGTCAGTACGATGTTATTTCGACGTCATGTGCCCACTGGGTATGTTCGTATTCACATATTTTCTCTTTTTTTTTCATGGAAATCTTCAATGATAAGAAGGGCTGTTTAAATACCCCTTTCACGAAGCTCTCGAAAAAAAGTTAACCAATTGATACTTCTAACTTACTAGGCCATTCGATGGATTTTTCTGAGTCAGAGCCGACAGATTTTTAAATTGTCCCAGCAGGAGATTGACGTCGAAGTGACGTTGTATTGTCGTTGATGCGACGTCATCTCGTCGCATCGACGTCAATACGACGTCATTTCCACGTTGAATACCCGGTGGGGTCACTCTTCTTACATGGGCGCAACAGACGAATGCGACGGAACTGGTTTATACAACTGCACTTATAATGGCGAGCGGACCAGTGGAAATTTCCGGCCCTGTCGGAACAAGGATCAAGGCGGAAGAGCACACACAAAGAGAAGTAAAACAGTCATTTAATTTTGACTCCCTTTTTAATGACACAGGTTCAGTATCAATCCATATAAAATTTCCAAAAAAAAACAAAACAAAAAAACACACACTATTTTTACGTCAGTTGTTAATGATTAACCAAAAGTATCGAACGAGTCAACTGTTCTGTCGTAGTCATTTTTATCAATCGACCAATCTGCACACCAGCTGATCGACACGAATAGATTTTTACATGCAGAGAACATACTCGATCGTATCGATCGTTATCAATCCAAATGAACTACATTCAACAAGCGACAGCAAGTGGACCGACGCTGTCAAATTAAGTATGAAATAGAACGTCGATCGTACTTAGCGGTTATGACATGTCTAGTGTTGCATTGCCATGCATATCGGCCCGCCAGCTCCAAGTTGGCCAATATGAAGCTGTCGACGGACCGATATCTCTGACAATACAACGCTAGACATTTCGTAACCGTTTTTATCACATACATTCTGTGCTTTTCCCAAAATGAAATAAGATCTATTGTTTTTTTTTATGTTACATGTATGTAACGTTGTAAAGTACGCACGCACATATCGCCGCCGTGCTGACATGTTTTCTGGTGAACATATAACGTCATTGTGTTTACAACAATTTTCAAACTAAGTTAAAAGTTCAAAAACAAAAAGAGGATTTCATAGAAAACAACATCTTCGCAAGCAAAGGGTACGTAGTCCACTTTGTTCCTTACGTAACCCTAGCCTGACGGCCCATTCGCATATCAGATTTCCCGCAGCGCCGCCCTTTGGTCGCGGCAGTGAGTATTTTTCCTTGGCCCGTTATTTTTTTACCATTCAGAAGATCTGCTGCAAAGCACAGTTGTCTCACAAGGTCACATCGCATAATTGTTCTAAACCACGGATGAACTGATTGTATATTGACCGTTACTTTATAGGCATAACTGTTCACGATAAACACGATCTTTTTCTAGCGACACTTGAGGGCTCCTGTTCTGCGTAAAACGTTTTGTAATGGATAATTTGATTGGATGTGATCGAAGTTAATCGCAATGAAATGGCGCAGTGGGAAATTCGACTTACGAATAGGCGTCGGCCAAGGGTACGCGAGGAACAAAGTGGACTTAATAGTCTTGACTTACGAAGATAAGAAAAAAAAAAAACAATTTCTTACTGAGAGAGAGAGAGTAATAAAAACTTACAGAATGTATTTCCTTATAATTTGGAAGGATAATTGTTCTGACTGTCTAAGTCTAAAAATATTACTTGATTGTGATTTTCTTTGGTTCGATTTCTCTACAAACTTAATGCTGCTTTGCAGTTGCATGTCGGTCTTTTCTCCCCTATATCAATAAATATTTATTTTTAGAACTGGAATTCCAACAAAAGAAAATAAACCAAAGGGAAAACGACTGTTTTCTACAGCATCTGACGATTTTCTCAGTAGCAACAGTTTCAGAAAAGTAAGAGAATTCAATACTACCCAGAAAAAGACAATATTATTTTGTGAACATAATTGTTATCACTAGGCCAGGAACCTACCTTTAAGCGATACATTAAACTGGAATATATGCTGAGAACACTATCGATCGTATCGACCGTCACTTGGTTTACACAACCAACTTTTTACCTGCTAAGAACACACACGATCGTATCGAAAGTCATACATTCAACTCTTGATCAGATATATACATCTTCTGTCGTTATGAGTCGACATGATCGACTACAACAGGTCAGTTGAATGGTACAATCAACTCTTGATTAGATATCAATCGCTATAAATCGACTGTTATTTGATAAACAGGGGCCAGTTTCATGAACATATCTTAGATTTGTGCTTAAGTTACAACTTAAGTTATAACTTAAGTAAAAAAGTAAGAATGACTTAAGTTCGTACTTAAGCCGTTTCACAAATTCATCTGAGCAAAAACTTAATCTGTTTTGACTTAAGTCTTGTCTATTTTTAGGAGTCTATTTTGGGTGCAAGACGATTCGTACCCTGGACGTTTCGTACCCAAGTCAATTCGTACCCTGTCCTGGTCGATTCGTACCCTAGTCCTGGTCGATTCGTACCCTACTGTGGTCGATTCGTACCCTAGTCCTGGTCGATTAGTACCCTGTCCCCGGCGATTCGTACCCTCACTTAGAATAATCTACAATATCGATTCTACTACTAGTATATACTATGGTTACAAACTGGAAACTATGGATGTATTTTCATCACATAGGCTAACGTGACAGGTCGCCAACTAATAATTATTTAGAAAAAAAAAACTCATTTGCACATCTTTATAGTACCTATACACCGACTTGTAACATAAGTAATATGGTTGAATCATGAATTTTGTTTCAAGTCAGTTTATGGTTATTTATAAATATGTTATAATAAAGTTTATTGGAGTTTATTAGTACAGTCAGTTGGCCAAAGACAGAGTTAACACTGTCAATGTTTTGACCCAGAAATTCTTTCCTCATTGATTCAAAATCTCCCTTTTGGTACAAAAACACTTTCCTCCGAGGTTTCTTTTTTTTTTTTTTTTTTTTGGGGGGGGGGGGGGGGGGGGGGGACATGAATTTTCAATGTTCCTGATATCACATCATGATCACCTTAGTTTGTCCGGGGAATGTAGTTCTTGAAACTGACCAGGAAGCGAAGTGAGAATTTTTCTCCCGAGTCGGGAAATTCACCAGTTGTTCTAAACCATGGTCATTCATGACATCAATCAACATTTGTCCCTCTGACTGACTTAACACTGATCCTGACTTATTAAGTCGGTCTGGCCAAGCAATATCTTTGAAGTTAAAATCCCCTAGTACGTGAACTGAGGGGAGCTTGTTTCCCTTGTGCTTTGTCCTAATATGATCTAACTGGTCACGAAACAATTGAAATTCCTCACTTGAGCCACCAGGCTGACGATACCAACTTGCTACATAATGGGAAGTTTTGTTTGCCACAATTTTAACCCAAACTGATTCTGAGTCGTTTTCTATTTCTGACAAGGGCATGTGCGGAATGTCCTTATGAATGAGAAGCATCACTCCGCCACCATGAAGGTTTCTGTCCTTCCTGAATACATTGTAGGGGAATGTTTCGTAACGGGAAATTACACTTATGAAACTGGGAGTATGACTGGCATTCTGGAGAAACTTAAGTGGGAATCCCTAAAAAAGAGAAGGAAAGATAGTAGACTTACATGTATAATGCTTTACAAAGGTCTGAGGGGTGCAGCCAGTATACCCATAAATGACCTTGTTCCCCCAAATAGGCGTAACAGGAATCATCATTCCCTGACATTTCAAACCCCACTGGCTGGGACTGACATTTACAAGTCCAGTTTCTTCCCCCAGACTATTAGAGATTGGAATTCCCTGGAAGATTCACTTATTTCTGCTGCTGAGTGTGCAGAGGATTCAGTTACTAAGTTTACTTCTCTTATAAGGGCTAGGGACTAGCTTCCCTGATTCTCAGGTCCTGGTGAATGATTGTCTTTGGACGTATCACCAGTAAACAATTCTGATTCTGATTCTGATTCTGAGGTTCGACCATATCTATGCATGAAAGATTAAATTAAACCAGGGTACGAATCAACTAGGGTTAGGGTACGAATCGACCAGGGTAAGGTACGAATCGACCAGGGTCAGGGTACGAAACGACCAGGATAAGGGTACGAAACGTCCAGGGTTGGGTACGAAACGTCCAGGGTACGAAACGTCCAGGGTACGAAACGTCTGTAATTCTCTATTTTTAGCTGTGTTAAAAGTCCGCAATATACTTTTATGTACCAAACAACGGGATGATGTACCTGAGGTGGTGGTGTGGTGGATAGCGTTTTGCGCTCTAGCACAGACAGTTACGGGTTCGAATCCCCACTTTTCCCTTTCATTTTTTGTCAGTTTTATTTCATTTTTTTTTATTTCATTTTTTTTTAATTTATTTACGGTACTTTAATTTGATATGGTACTGCTTTGAATGTGTTCCCTAATTTTTATGCATTCTAAAGTTAAACGGAGTATAAAAGTTTCCTGACGCATGTCGTTATCGAAAACTATGTTTCAAGCTTCTCCAACCTTTTGAGGATGGTCGTTGTCGGAAGATGATGCTGGGTAACATTCAGTGCTGGGGCATCCTACTGATATGGATGATAGTGGGACAAGGGCCAACTGTGTTTGCAGTAGGTGCGGGCGGGCATTGTTTGGACATTTTTTCTCTCTCCTATCTCTTTTCCTTCTCCCTCTCTCTGAGAGACGGTTCGATATAGACTTAAATACTGTCTCTAAGAGCCGTTAAACCAAAAACGACCAACCAACTAAATCTCAAACCGTTTATGCCTCGTTCAGTTGCGGCAGACACAGTAAGTGCGGTCTTGTCGAAAACTTGATCAATGGAAAAGAAATGTTTAGAACTGCTGAGATCTTTAGCCGTTATCAGAAGTGTGTACAATGGTCAATGCCAAAAAGTAGGGTCCCTCTTTCAGTTCATCAGATAAGAAGGGGAAGCACGGATAATTTAGGGATAATTTTTAATAATTCTGCATTAATAAACATACGTTTTGGCCCCTCATTAGAACCGTGTTACCGAGGCGGTTCTAATAAGGGTCACAGCATATGTTTTTGCCTTCATAAATAATGAAAATTATCTCAGAATCATCCCTATTACCGCTTCTTATCTAGAGCACTGCTCTTGCTTCCTAAATAAAAGTCGATTATTTAGTGAATATACCTACATCGGATAGGCACTTCCTCACTCCACCTAACTCTTGTATTTCACGGAAATATGGCTACAGGGGAATTTTGTGGGACTTTGGCATCATAGCTGAATTCCTCGATCTAAAAACATTTACGCACGAATGATCATGCAGACCAGTCACAAACGTGCACATAAGTGTGATAAAGATACCACGATACTTTCGACATTTTGACGTCCCAAGCTAGAGCAAGGACCTGCTACCTTTGCAGTAGGTGCAGTATTTGAGTAGAATCTGTCTTAACGGGGTCATTGAGGTAAAAACAATCAACTAGTCGCAGGTTAGGCGTCTCTCTACATGGAACCTGCGTGCAGGTTTAGTTTATAATTTCTTCGTATCTATAGAAAGAGGGACAAGCATACAAAAGAGACACACACAAATTTGAACTAGCCTTACTTTTGACTGGAAATATGAATATAAAACATGAACTTTTCAGTGGAAATTCTCCCTTCCGCCATAGCAAGTATTTATGCATTTTCAAACGCACACACATATACATGAAAATAAGCACATACGTACATTGCGTGCGGGCGTGCACTAAACATGCACATACACTCAAATGCACGCTTGTCGGAATACAAAGTTACACACACACACACACACACACACACACACACACGAGCGCATGCGCACACCGACACACCGACACACACACACATTGCATGACTGACAAGCGCAGAAAGACGGGGATAATATTTCGATAGCTGTTTTCCCATGAGCAAAAATAAAACATACGGACACACACTTTCTTTAAGCTCTCCAATTTTTCTCTCTAATGTTTGACTCTGCTTTAACTTGAGAGTCAAGTGTTTCTCGATTTTCTCCAGTTGTAATGAATATAGAAAAGGGGACTATATGATGGAGTACCATCACATGATAAAGTCATTATCATTTGCTGACGCTTTTACGCTACCAACATCTCCAAACCACACCCCTTCCAGAGAGAGAGAGAGAGAGAGAGAGAGAGAGAGAGAGATGATGATGATGATGATGATGTATTTTAATAGATTATTTTTTAGAAAGAGACACACATCAGTGTGTATATACGAATGCGTTCGTATAAGGCTTTCATAAACTTATCGGCCGTGTCGTGAGAAAACGTCCTGAATAAACAGGTCTGGGCTGCCATGTACATATCGTTTTACCTGGTAAGCACTCAGTGCCGCAGGGAATGGGTCCTGTCCGAGCCCTGTCTTCACCACGTTAAGAAGTACTCGTCTATGTGACTCATGTAAACAGTTCAAGTAGCTTTGGTTAAGCTGTGGCAGAGCTATGCATTTACCCAGAAATGGCCACAATCACAGAACATAGGGTTTTCGGAGCACGAACAGTAGAAGACTGAAGGAGGACGAAATCAAACCCTATCATGTACAGTGTCTACTAAATGAACAAAGAGGAACCGGAACAGAAACCACATATTGGAATTGCTTGTGTTCCGAACCGCTGGTAGGTTACAATACAACATAAAATACAAGTTAGATTTCGAGGCGCATAATGAATGAACAAAATAGTCTTTATTTATTAACATATTGTGTGGTATATCCTGAATTATGACAGCCTATCATCGGCATATCTACCTTACGCATTTTAAGTTAGAACTTAAGTCACCTCGCTGGTTGACTTAAGTTTATAGCAAAATCTAAGCAAAGAGTTTCAACTTGGATTTTTTGTGAAACCACATAAGTATACACTTTTGACTTAAGTTATAACTTAAGTCAAAAGTTCTTGCTTAGATCGTTTGTGAAACTGGCCCCAGAACTTTCAGCGATCAACTTTTTTATTCCCCCGCATCATATGATGCCAGGGGCATATAGTGTTTCGGTGGTGTGTACGTCCGTACGTACGCCCGTCCGTACGCCCGTCCGTCTGTACGTATGTGACCCGAATAGACTAAGTTTAAGATTTTTGTAAGAGGTAGTTTTCAGGGTTCCTATTATTGTAGCAACTGGATATATACCTATAAGTACAACAGGAGTACAGAAGAATCAGTGTATGATGATCCATATGTCACGGTCCACTGACTTCGGACTTAGGCTAATTTGCATCGTTAAGATTTTTGTAAGAGGTAGATTTTACGGTTCCTATTGTTGTAGCAACTTGAAATTTTGTATGAGGATTAATATCCATAAGACATCAGGAATATACAAGGATCAGGTCACGAAGATCTATACGTCACGGTCCACTGACTATGGACTTAGGCTAATTTTGCAAGGTTATGATTTTTGTAAGAGGTAGATTTTAGGATTACTATAATTGTAGCAACTTGAAATTTTGTATGAGGATTAATATCTATAAGTACAACAGGAACATACACGAATGTAGTCATGAAGGTCTATATGTCACGGTCCACTGACTTCGGACTTAGGCTAATTTTGCAAGTTAAAGATTTTTGTAAGAGATAGATTTAAGGGTACCTATTATTGTAGCAACTTGAAATTTTGTATGAGGATTAATATCCATAAGTACAACAGGAATATACAAAAATCAGCGTGAAGATCTATTCGCCACGGTCCACTGACTTCGGACCTACGCAAGTTTTGCAAGGTTAAGATTTTTGTAAGAGGTACTCACCGTAGATTTTAAGGTTCCTGTTATTGTAGCAACGTAAAATTCGTTTGAGGATTTATGTCTATATGTTATCAGGAATATACAAGAATCGGGTTATGATGATCCATATATCATGGTCCACTGACATGATTTCTAACCAGGTTCTATTATACACTTTATTTACTATTTTGGCTATTCAGTCTCTGAAACTGTAATAAGGGTTGCAGTTTGTGTCACATTTCAAATTTTGGGTGATGCGTGGCCTTTTACATTGTACAAGTCTGCCTTTATGGTCCAAGTTATCCTACAAGTGCCAGTACCTTATTGAAG